>JAUPFR010000005.1:11036411-12367036 GCA_036925125.1 Oreortyx pictus | reverse complement strand
ATGACTTCAAATGCTTTCATAAAAATCTAAAATAAAGCATAACACAATTTCCAAATACAGCCAAATATCTATTTGTTTGTGAGCCATATGCTGAACAAATTGAGAGCTGGCATAACCCATTCTATTTTGAACTAATTTCTTGGCCAATGAGCCAATTTTCAGATAAATTCTTTGGCTGATAACTACATGCCTGCGCAAAGCTGTTCTTGGCTGATGCAGTGGGGGGTGGAGAGGGGTATCATCCTACAATAGGAGTACCTGCTTTGGAAATCACATTACCAAGATTTACTGGGGCTGTACTGGAAGTGACCAATGCATGCTAATTTCTTGAACTCCTTCAATGCTGTCATCCTGGACATTGTTTCTCACACTGTAGAATGGGTGGATGTTTTCATGATGTACAGCTTTCCCTCAAATCAAAAGACTTCAGATTTTCTTTTAACAATATGTCCATTTTAATAGAAATATACCCTCTCTTAAATACACTGGCAGACATCTTTTAAAAATAGCACATGTAAGTCTTATAAGCTTTAAAATACATCAAAAAAATTCTTGGTATTCTACAGTTGTACAATATGAAGGGACAAAAATCTACTGAAATCCCATTAAATCAGTGTAATAAAGCACACTATTTCCTAAATATTTGTTTCTCTTGAGAATTACATAAAGTACACACCTTAGCAGCTCTTTGAACAGCTTGAGAAACAGGAAGAAAAAAGGAGGAATAATTTTTTTTTCCCGCTGAAATTAAGCAGCTGAATATCAAAAGCAGCTCATTTTCTCCATGCTAAGATTTGAAACAGCTGTGACACAGAACACAATTTTTGAATACAGGTTAAAGTAGATGAGCAAGAGAATGCATTTTTCTGACTTGCCTCACTTTGAGGTAGATGTGCAGATAACTAATAGTGGTTCAGTTCACACAGTCATTGGTGCCTGTGCGTGCCATCCGTCCAAAGGAAACTCACCAAAAGGCAGCAGAATACAGAGACCACTCACTCTTTCTCAACTCGTGACCAACACTGACCTCCAGCCAGCTTTGAGAAGCATTTAGCAATGGTGCAAAATTTCTTCACAACGATAACCATCTCAGAATTTTGACAGCTCAGAGCCCAAGCGCTTTAAAGGAAAGCAGCTGTGAGTCACCCTTGTTTCTTCTTATGCTCTTCTGCTTTGAAAATGTTTCTCAGCTTTTAAGAAAGGGATTAGCCCATACATCAGTGTGTTTTTGTTCTAGCAGCGTAGTTTCTACTATGATTTAAAACATTCAGTTTCATGGTTTGTAGGCCCTACTCAATTGGCTTGCCCCTTGGCTCATTCTTGCCTTCTTAAACCAAGTGCACTCAAATCAAGAGACTCTACCAAACAACAGGACCTTTACTGACTACTTCCTCTGTATGTGTCTTTTGTTTTGCTGAACTGTATTTAGAAGTTATGTATTAAGACAACTGTAGTATTACTTCAAACAACAAACAGATATTAATGGTTCTCTAACTGTCTTTACAGAGAACACTGGTGGCTCCTATTAGAGATACGTTGTTACTACGAGCCATCTGGTTGCATTTCTGGCAAGGGATAGAATCAAACTAATGTGCTATTAAAATAAATTGAACAACATGCTAATTATTGCCAGAAAAAGAAATTAGTGAAATCAGATTGTATCCGTTTAAATCAGATAATTAAGTACTTCCTGCTACACGTGACTGTTGTCTGTTGTTATGAATACAGACTTTGAAAATAATCTTGGCAATGACATTTGACAACAACTTCACACCTGCTTGTAAAACAACTCTCTCAGGTCTCTCCACTACACCCCAATGCATTCGCTGCAGGAGGCTAACTACAAAGCACTTCAGAAGGAGATACCACAGGACCCTGGCAGCATGAAAATTTCCTGTACCTGTAGTTGTATAATTGATTTTCTGAACCATGCACGCAGCAAAATTCATTCATTTCAGTTAAAAGTAATCACAATTTTATTACGAGAATATAAGTGGCTGAGGAAGCGAGGATAAGAAGTATAAGGTTTATGCAATGCCTCTGTAGCACCACAGACACTGAATGAAGATTTGGTTACCGGTAGACATTTTTAGCTATAAGAATTTATATAAGAGTTGCTTCAGGTTTTTTGTTGTTTTTTTTTTTTCCCCCCCCATAGAACTGAACAGCAAATTCTTCAATTCTTCCTCTTGTGGTGCCTGATCAAGAATCAGGCTGTACTATGGGTTAGAACTTCAAATCTGTTTTTTTGTTTTTTTTTTAAATAGGTGTCTAAATGATTTAGAAGCTTATGTGCCTTTTTCAGGAGCAAATTATCTACACAGTAACTGATGTTTGATTGGAAAAAAGTCATTTTTCATCATTAAAGTCCTCCAAAACAAATAAATTATATGTGGTGTTATTTTGATTCCTTTACTTCAAGTTTTTCCTTTACTTTACTTCAAGTGCTAGCTAGTAAGCAGTCTGTAGGCCAAACTAGCACTAACTGTTCAAATAAACAGATTACTCTTCTCAAACAGTCTCTGCTCACATTTTAAGATATTGGGTCATTCCAAGTACACTACATGTTCATGAGCTTTATCTCATTCTACTCTGTTTGGACAGACAATCCACGAAATTTCCTGGAGATGCCAGAAATCTGCTTGGACCATGCATTCAATCTCTGAAAGTAAAAGCCCCAGGAAATCCGCTGTATTTTGTGCACAGGAGCTGAAACAAAAGCAAGGGCACATGTTTTCCACATTTTCTCTTCCTGGAGAACGTTTGAAATTTCATTCAAGAGATAATATTTGAAAGTTTTGATCAATTTCCATTGTTCTCAGCAAATATAAGTACTTAAGTAGCTTTTTAACCATGCTTCATATGTTGATTGTAGCTATTTTTTCCATGTAGTGCATAACTAGTTCTCATTTTCTCATTATCATTAGCAACGCTTTTAACAAACTTCTTGTGGCTTAGGGTCTTTCTGTTCTTTATCATAAACTGAACAGAAGCATCCACTCCAATCTTAACTTGTGGGAAAGTAGATCTAGTTGGACTTCACTGTCATTTTAATCCATAGGAGATGTATATTTAAATTTTGGAATTAGCTTAGTAAACAGTGCAAATTCTAATCTATAACAAGTGTCTGATAATTTGACTAACTGTATTTATATCAAGAAATTTATTTCCAAAGCTGTCCATACCACAGCAAAGGCTGCAACCAAAAACCAGCAGGTGTAGGCTGTCAAAAGAGTGGGTCATCAAAACAGCTGTATGGGGAAATTTTGGGGTACTATTCCATCTCTGCTGTGGGTGATTTCTAGCTAGGTTTAGAAAGAAGAAATAAGGAATTAGGTGATGGATTATCCATGTGTTATTCAGCTTCTACCTACCATTGCTTTGTGTTCATCTTTCTCAGTTAAATGCCATCATTTGAAGTTTTCTTCCGCTACTGACAATTTCAATCCTGCAGAACACTCTAAGTAGCCCTTAGAATAATTGCAAGTTTTGTTTGATTTGCTTTTTTCATGCAAGTTTACTCATATTGTTCTCCCTTTTTAGACCTCATACTTTTAAGCTTCACTCTGCATGCAAATGTGGAAAATAAGATTAGGAATTTACTAGTTACCTACACAATAAGGATCTGCTGATTTGGAAGATTGAGTTAACTGTTGGAATTGCTACACATTTACAACTTGACTCATGCTAACTTACTGCTCTAGATAGTTTTCTTCTGTACATTTAGCACTTTTCAGATATCTGAAGCATAATAGTCGATATTTAAGGCTTTTGTTACTCCATGACAGAAGTCAATTCTCTGGTGAACTTTTTAAGTAGAAGACATTTTAAAAAAGAACAGAAGAAAAAGCTTTTGACTAAAAGAAAAACCTATCTTCCAGAATTTTTATGGTATCAATTTCCAAAAGTAGATCAAAGTGATTCCTTAACTATCAGATCTCCATCTACCTCTACGGTAAAAATCACAAGCTGCAATGGCTAAAATAGGCAGTGGTAAATACAGTATTTTGATTTCAGGTAAGGAACAACCTGCCATAGAATGCAACCAACAATTTTAGAAACACTGAATAAAATAATCAACACAGAAAAACAGGATAAAAGTAACTGTAGGAAATAAAAAGTTCTGGCTCACTACAAATAGCATTCATCGATAGTTAAAATGAGTGCAAGAAATTATAAACTGAGCTGGACGTGCACAGTATCTTATCACAAAAATTCCAGGGTTTAAAGTCATCCCTAAAATAATAACATGAAATAAAGACAGTAGAAAGTTTAGAAGCAGTTAGCATACACAGCATTGCAAAGCCCTTCCACTTGACAAGTAACTGCACACAAGGAAAGAATTTTTTTTTTTTTTAACTCTCCCTACAGTTGTTAAGCTGAGAAAAAGCAATGGCAGTAGACTGTGATAGAGTAAATGGAAAAGCTACATTTATTTTTTTAATGTCCAAATCATGGAACTACTACAGATTCTGTTAGGAGATATGAGGCAGAGAGAAGTGGAAAATTGATTGAGCAATCAGCATAAAAGACCTAGCAATAAAACAGTTCAGAATTCTGATTCAGCTTTTAGAATTGTAGGTACCTCCAACAAAACCAAAAAAATAAAATAAAATTCAAACTTTAAGATGTGCATATGCCTATATTTTCATTCCCCCACCCAGGACCAAGGAGCTCCAGAGACCCATGACATCTAGATACAGTCTCAACAGAGCCTCTTCAAACTTTACTCTTAGTTTGCAGCACATAAATTTCACTTCAAATTCTCATAGAAATACAGATTTCTATATACAAATTCCATTCCTGAGCATGCAGAGGGCAGCAATAGAACAACATGCTTGTTCTCAACAAGCATGAAAGCTCGTTAATGAAATCTCATTGTACCTCAACATCATTTTTAAAAACATGACCATACTATACACATTCTGATACTGGTTATAGTTAGATCTTCGACTACACTACTCCTCCCAGAAGTGAAACATTTTTCCTTCAGAACAGATGATACCACAGTTTAAGTTTTTTTTTTTTTTTTTGCAATGGTTGAAAAGTATATATGTACACACACACACAGGTCTTTAATACTCCCCATTTCCTTTCTCATCACAGGCCTATTTGAAGATTTGCATTTCCACAAGTCAGGAATTATGAGCATGAAGTAAGTATTGTACTTGAACACTTTCCAGCCTCTTTGGCACTCTATACTTCACAGTTTCCACACTTTGTTATTGATGTTGTGTTTCACTTCTACCAAAAGTTACACAACAGTCAGTCATCTCAGAAGATCATCTTCTGTATCTGTTACCACCTTCTAACTTTGTGCTTTCTGAAACCGCCCTCACCTTCCAGATATCAAATCACTCCTTAATGAGTATTTCTCAATGTAGTAATAAAACCCATTAAGTTTACCTCTATAAATTTGCACACATTGGATATGTAAAACTCATGATTCTAGCAGAGCATTTTCTGGATTTTTAAGGTTGCAGATCCATCAGCCTGCCACTGGTCACAGAATGTGCTGCTGCATGCAGGGAGGCAGTGAAGACAACACAAATCACACACACACAGCTTCTTCAGTTCTCAAGAGATAAGTAAACTGAAGGATCTTTCCAAACTTGGGAATAGTAACTGCAGCCCCTTGGAATTAGCTTACAGGAAGATTTTGCAGTAACTGTGGATGGGCAGCAAAGTCTAGGCTTGGTTCTGAAGCCAGTTAAATGCACTGAGTGTATGGTCAGAGCCATTTAACTGAAATCCCATGCAAGCTCCATAGCACATCACAGCACACAGTGCAAGCTTTTGAAATGCCACTGTGGTGCCTTTCACTGGAAGCACTGCCTTATGTGTCCCTTTTTAACAGGGATATATGAAGTTAAGGCTCTTCTCAGAACAATTCCAGAATTACATGCTAATGGATAAACAAGGATGTTTAAAATAACCCAAAGCCAGTATTTTTTCACTGGCAATAAGAGAACTTGCAATTCAGCAGCAGTAATAAGTTTTTTGAGGGGTTGGCTGCTTTTTCTCTGTTCAGGCTGGGTTACACCATCCAGGATCACCGAACAAGATTTCAACAAAGACCAAGGTACTCCTGCTTACTGCTTACCCCCTCCCCCCACACACACTCAGAAGCAGTAAGGACGCGTGACAAAGTTTATTCCATAAGAACTTCACTGAATCTGTAGTTCATTGAACCAGATTGAGCATAGGCTACAGTTCAAAAGCCCTATGAGCTCCCAGGCAGCCAATTTCATGATGCTTGCTGTTTTGTAAAGCTGATTTTCCATAGGAAAATATGAACTTGAAAATTTAGGGAGTTGACTTTCTAAGGATTTTTTTTTCTTATCTTTAAGTACTCCAGACAACAAAAAAAAAGTTACTGCAGAAACACCCCGCAACTAGATTTCATTAAGCAATTAGCTGAAACTACTCACAGCTGACAACTGGAAGTAACACACCAAAAGCAGCCCAGTATTCAAGACCACTCACCTGATCATTGCAGATCTGGAGCTAAAACTAGCTTTATTAGATTCACCTGGGCTGAAATCCCTCTAGAAACTGAATACACGCAGCTAGGTTTTATGCATAAGGTGGTGAGATGAACTTCCAAGTGTATAGTAACATAACCTAGAACAAACGGATGTTCTGGCAGGGAACTTCATTTTTTTGCCAGCACTTTACTGTAAGAAAGAGTTTGTATAGCAGCTGGTGTCAGCTCACACTGTCTGGAAAAATATACCTAGGGTGCACTTGCAGTGTCTTTGTTCAGCTAGGAGAAAGGAGATTATTTCCCTTCTCAGAGCTTACACTTAGCTATATGGGAAGTCTTTGTAAGTACCTATTTTCTGAGTTTTTACAAAAAATACAATGCAAATTGCAAGGAGTTAGATTTTCAGAAGATGCTCAATTTAGGAACAGGAAGGGCTACATCTGATTTGGAAAATAAAGAATAGTCCCTTAGGTTTTGCTAGATCTGATAGACACTCCACTATAGTTGTTGTTATTGCTAATTACACAGCCTGTTAGCTTGCCACTTTAACTTAACTGCCTTCTTGAGGCTGATTGATCAGTTGCAGGACTCACCCTATAGTCTTGAAAATGTTTTTTAAAACCATAATTATGGCAGTATATGAATTTGAACCTTGACTTCCAGTGTTCTATAAATAAAAGAATTCAGTAATCACTGAATAAACTACTGTAGTTACTAGATCCACCAGCAGTGAAACACATGCCTGTGAACCTGACCTAGATAATTCTTGTGGGGGAAAAAAAGTGTATAAAGTCATTTAGTATTTCTAGTATCAGAGTTGTAGTTGGTATAATAATACAATAAATACAAAAATACAAAACCCCCAAAGAGATGCACAGGCATTTCCCTCCCAACTTAAGTGAATCCATGTATTTCTTCTAATTTGGAAGTCAGCAGAAAGTAAACATGAACACCTTTAAATCCAAGGGCTTAAGCTATGTTAAAGTCAGCATATTCCTTCACCCTCAGGCAGACATTTCCAAAACTCTCCAAACCACAGTGCAGCATCATTTGGACTAAGCAATAAAGGCATAACTCAATTCTTGTTACTTTTCGTCAATACTGATAAGGAGAACAACATCTAAAATGGCATCAACTTTGTACACCGTAAAGAACATCAAAAAGAACAAGCAACCCTTGCAGTTCACCTTTCCACATACTCTTGCATTGCGGGTGGAGAATAGAAATAGGGGTGATATTATTTCTGGAAGAGCACACATCCTTTTTCCCTGTTCTGTTTTCTCATAAAGCTGACCAGAAGGAAAGAAGCACACTGAAAGTTATTGTGTAGCTAGAACTACCCTCTTCAAGGTCTTGTAGCAGCCATACAGCACACCACTTTAAAAACATATTTTTTAAACGAAAAAGTTGCCCTCGAGGCTGAGGACTCCTGAAACCCCCACACTAGATAAAACACAGTGCTTTCAGTTTCAGCTTGAGCTCCCGCTGCGACTCCTCCTTTGAAGTGATCTCAGGTAGGGGCAGCACAGCAGAAAGCCCTGCTGGTTTGCACCAAGGAGACTGAACCCAGGGAGCTCACTTTCTGCTCGTTCGGGAAAAATCTCCTGCTGAGCAGCAGGCAGAGGCATTCAAAGAAAAGGGCGATGGGTACATTAGAAACACCACCATTGATTAAATGACATTTTGCATGGGAAAGAGGCTCAAATTTAAGCCAAGGTCTTTACGTGTAGCAGACACTCAGCAAGAAAATTAATTTAAACCTGTGTTTTAAAGCTGGTGGCTTACTTTTGCTGTGGGAGTAGATTTTTAACTACACCTGAGACTAGAGATGTTGTGGTATCACCTGTCTTTGAAGCAGATACAAAAATGGCTTTCTGCTCTGAAAAGCAAATCTTTAAGTCAAGTTCCAACTAAGCTGCAGCAAATTTAAAGCCTATGTTTTAAGCTAGCAGGTTTCTTTGTCTGCAGGGAGGAGCTCCAGCCCCAGTTGCTAGTACTTCAAAGGCATCAATGCCACAGCTGTAACTGTGGCTGGAAGATGCCAGCTTCAGTATACAGAAGATTTTACTATATAAAGATTTCCTGCATCAGTTATAAACCTCTACAAATTCTAATGAATTATAAGTCATCTATAACATTAATTTACAATTTCAAGACAAGCTTTAGTGGGAGATAGAGCCACACTTTAAAATATTATTTAGACGAAGTAGATGTTTTAGCATTTGTGAATTATTTACATTTGTCACAGGTTTCCTTTCCAAAGAAACACAAATATGCCTCCTGTAGTTTTGTAAGGTGCTGCAAGTGAGATTTGCCTTTATTAGCATGTCAGGTGGAATGGTTCCTGTGATCAGTCAAGGCTTCTGAAATATTCATACATTACACCAAGAAATTATTTTACAACCTAGCCAAGTTCACTGTAGAAAGGCCAGCACTGCTATGCTGAGTGATAAGTTTATTGCACAAATTTTACTCAGAAATATCCCAAACACTTCCTGTACACCACTTGGTTACCTGGAAAGAGAGCTAAGAGTAAGACAGGGGCTTTTGCTGCTCTGTAAGGCACGATAAGAAGGAGCTCCCCACTAGACACATCATTAATCATTAAAAAAAAAAACCACGGCAAAGACTAAAAGAGTCCTCATTATGCATTTCCAAATGTTGCTTTCTAGACTAACCCACATACTTCTCCTATTATCTTCCTCATCCACAGCTATATATACCATTCTCTACCTTGTGAATTTGGAGTCTAAGGGGAGGAACCAGACCTGATAAACAAAAGGAAAACTCTCCACTGATCTATTGCCTGCAGGAGGCATTGAGCCAACAGGAGAGGAAAGTATGTAAAGGACAGGCTTTTGGGGGGTCTGGTAAACCCATTTTGTAAACATTGGTTTTACTTCTGAAATGAAGCCACACCTACAAGAGTCTGCCCTTTTTTTTTTTTAATGAAAATACTAGATCAATAATTTATAGTCTTCCTGACAAAAAAAAAAAAAAGAGGTTCTTAAAAAGGTTTTTCTGGTTTCCTTAGTGAAGTAGTTTTATTTTACTCTGCCTCTGTTATTTGATCAAGAAAGCATTCTAGTCTTTTTGGCTATAAATATTTTCTCTTCTTCAGAAAAGATTAAAAAAACAATCAAGTAGAGAATGAAGCAAAATTAGGATGAAAAACTAAATTGAACTGGAGACTGTCCCATGTTTCTTAATAGTCCTTTTTGCATACTCATTACAACTCCCATTTCTTCCTTTTCTCCTCTGGGCAGAAGGCAATACTCTATTTTACTAGCCCACTATGAGAAGCAATACAATGTTCACTATCAGGCTAGTCTGGAATTACTGTCAATTAAGCTGCCCTGCAAAAGAGACTTTAAAGTCACTCTCTTATTCCATAATGGAGTTTACATTTTGTCTACAGCTGTGAAGGTTTTTCAGTAATTTTAACAAGAGCAGCACAACATCTTTGGAGGGATTATAACTTACCCCTTTCTTACTAGGACTTGAAGAAAACTAAGGAACTATGGCATAAATAGAATGTTGTAATTAGCCAGAGTGGCTATACTGATCTTATTAACAATGATAGTGTAACCCCAGTGGCTTCTGAATGGCCACAAAGCCCCAAGAGTGAAATAAAATTCTGTATTCTCACTTCATAGCCATCTGTTATTTTTAAAAGATGCTGGATTTTCCTGTTAAAATTGAAAGTTTTAAAGCGAGGTACTGCTATGAGACATTGTAAAATGTTTTTCTAGATGGCATATGAATAAAGAGGTAGGCAGAAATGATAACTCATTGATACTGAATACTACTTTTATTTAACTGTGTCACAGCAGAAGCATGCTTGTAATGCTAATTACCCATCTTTCTCCCCAGTGCAATATTCATTGCCATTCTAATTCTTCCTTCTGAGCAGCTAACGTACATCTAACATAAGTAGAGTGGAAAACAGAGTTCAAAGCCATTATGTTTCTCCCTGCTCTGCAATACAGAGCCCAGCTTGCAAAGAAGTTGTATCTACATTAAGGTCAACATCCTAGCAACTGGTAGAGCAGCTGATGCTCCTGTGGTTTCGATCTGAACACACTAATGACTTCCTTCCCATCTGCTTTCCCTCACATACTAAATACTTATACTTTAAAAACTACATGCTTCAAAAAGTACACACTTCAAATCTGGCCTATCAAGTCACATAATGGTACTTAAAGAAAGGCTTTAAGGTACTTCTACCAACTCCAGCCCCTGAGAAAGCATATGCAAGTGTATGAGGCAGTTAATAGAGTTGCCTTTAACCAGTCTCAGATCACCCAAGAAAGGCAACGGTCACAAGCCAGTAATAAAGGAAGACTAGCTTACCCTTTCAGAGGTTCAGGGTCCACCAGAAACTCCCAGAAGAAACAGTCTCCAAGAAGAGATACTTCCCTTTTGGCTGCTACCTCTTAAATGAGGTTAGGGAGGGGTGGAACCCAGATCCACCCTTTCCCATCCCACAGGTGAACTACTTGCACCTCTGCCCCCTATGCCCCTTCACCAGGTGCCCAATTGCTGCTTCAGGCCATGACCTCATGGTTTTCATACAGCATGACTGGAACAGGAGTAAATCTTTACCAGATATCAGCCCTTCTGCTCTTAGCACAGACTTGGACATTCTTGACTTTTGCTACTTCCCTTATTACATGCAACGTTATTCTAGTTCTATTTCTAAAAATGGAAGGCATATCAAGAGAAATTATTAAAAACATGAAACTGGTCACAACAGGGAACTAATCACTCAAAAGAATCAAAGAAATGAACTGTGCTGGGTGGGCTTCAACATTTTCCTTTATATTACAATAATCAAAAAATCTCAAGTATCCAGCCAGGTACCCACAAGTCTCTGTCAAACCACTGTAGTTACGCAGAAAGAACTGGAGGCTGATGAAAGCAGTCAGTAGAAGTGTGAAGCCAGCTGATAATGGGTGTGGTGTGGACACAGAATAGTGGAACATTTTTTTAAATTTGTAGCATAATCAGATATGGTACTGAAATTTGAGACTAAAGGAACAAGAGCATGCTTATTACAGGACCTTGCAAGGCATTTGGGGTTAAATGAAGGGCATGCACTATTAGTTCTCAGATTGTAAAAACTGGAAAGGACATTGCGCTGCTGAATGCTGGCAAGACCTCTGGGGCCAGGACCACAGTCTTTACTAGTAAATACACATTATTGGAACTGAACTTAGTATGCTGGAAGAACTTGATCAGTGGTAAGGGCTGTCCTAAGGGACAGGAGCTGAGGAGCATAACAGGTCTGTCCAGGGCCCTTCCACTATCCCAGCCAGATGAGCAGAGCATACCCAGGGATAGTATATAGGCTCCAATGGTTCAGATGATGAGGCAAGTTGGTGACAAGAAGGCAGGGTCAAGGACAAACCAGGAAGTTGTCTGCCGGCCAGGGTAACAATCATATCTGGTGAAGTAAATCAAACACAGCCTAGTAACTACTGAGCAGCTTCAACATGATGAGATGGATTCAAGGTCAGGCTCGGAAGTCCTCCTGTAAGTTATGGCCTGTATCAGCAGTCTATAGCCAGATACGAACATCACTGAGCTAGAAGCTCACACTTCAGTGACATCATTAAATGGGTATGGTCTAACAGCTCCGGGCTGAACTGAAGTTGGGAGTCTTAGCTCATTGGCAGGGGTGTGGGGAAACACCAGGTGAGACTTGTCAAGGCCATTAAGGTCTATTAGTGCACTCAGGTGATGACAGCTTGCAAGAGTTCCTCAGCTGCCTAGAGCTGCCTCAGATCTAGATTGAAGTGTTAAATTTAAGTTGGATCCTCTAAACCCTGCAGAATCCACAAATACGCTGACAGCAGTGATATGGTTAGATCTATGGAAATTCCAGTTGTAATTAAATAGTCTTTCAAATGATCAGACATGCAATTATGCTAAGAGAATATAACCTCTAATATTTACTATTATGCTCTTAACATTCACCTTAGCTAAAGTCTCTTCCTACTTGACACACTTGTAAAGCTAGAGCTGAAACAGCTTCAACACATGAATCGTATCAGTATCATTCCTTAGAATATGAATGAACTTGATCATTAAATAGTGTAATATTAATTATTCTGCCATAGAGTGCAGATGTAGCAGAGGGGAAGTAAGTTTTTTTAGGCTGTGACATTAAATTAGCAGTATTGATTTTTACCAAGTAGCTTAACTATTGTGCTCTCCCCAAGTACTAAGATACTCTCTGCTCCTCTAAGCAATATCTGAAGCAACTAAAGTCAACTAAAGTTTCTACATGCTAAGTACAGAAATGAAAACAAATCATTTACCTTAGTTGGAAGTTAACTAGCCCAGGGTGGGTCAAAAGCCACTTCACAGGACAAAGGATGTACAACTTTTAAAGGACAGTCTAAATTTTATCACCTTCAAGTCTTCATGTGTTACAGAAAAACTGGACCTAGTTACTTTGTGCTGCTCCACTATGAAAATCCAATTGTACAGTTATTGACAGAACAGTATGTTTATTTGTGGTTCCTGGACTCTTTCTGCTTATGTTGAACCGTCTTCAAGACAAGAACCTGGATAAGGACTAAATATTAGGCTGCAATGAAAAGTGATGATTTCAGATATCTTTTCTAAAAGGAATGTTGTGCAGCTTGTGAAATGTGTCTGGTTTACATCTTTGCCAGCTGCTAGAATCAGGCACTTATCTAGAAAAGCGTCAGAATCAACTTGAGGCTATTCTCCCTAGTCCTGTTGCTGTTTACAAGGGAGAACAGGTTGATGCCCACCTTGCCACAACCTCCTTTCAATAGTTGTAGGGAGTGGTAAGGTCTCCCGTGAGCCTACCCCAGACTGAACAATCTCAGATCCCTCAGCTGCTTCTCATAAGACTTGTGCTCCAGATCCCTCACCAGCTTTGTTGCCCTTCTCTGGACACACTCCAGGGCCTCAGAGTCTTTCTTGTGTAATGAAAAGCCCAAAAGTGAACACCATACTCAAGATGCAGCCTCACCACAGCTAGGTACAGAAGGATGATCACCTTCCTGCTCCTGCTGGCTACACTATTTCTTGCTTTCTTTTTAACAGAAATATGACTGCTGAACATATGTCCAATTCACCATGGAAACCACTCCTGTGAGAATACACAAAGCAGTCATTTTCATCCACCTCTAAATAGGATTTCACAGAAAACTTGTAACTGTAGTGTAATGTTCTCTGGTCACAGATACTGAGGACATGAGTATAAGTTTACAGTGCAACAGCAGTACACTGAAATCTTTTTCTCCAGATATATACCCCGCTCAAAGCAGAAAGGGAATAATTTTATTCTTCTGGATACAAAGAGTCATACTTGAGGTTAGACTCTAGCTATGGTGAAAGGATCCATTTTTATATTCCTATGAAGATTACTCCACCTTGACTCAGAGCGAAATTAAATTGAAATCTCCTTACCAACCAGCTCCTTCCTGACAGCAGATGGGCATGGAAGGGTGGGAATACGACATGTTCTTTTAGTCCTATCTGGTTACTTGTCTGTCACGTGCAATAAGTCTGCTCAGCTTATTTTATGATTTGCTGTTGCAAAGCAGCAACAGGACATCAGTATTTCAGCATTAAGGAGGGAGTTTTCGTTCCAACACTTAACTCTGAGTCAAATGTCACCAGAAGCAGCAGGTTTGCCTGGAGCTATGGGAAGACTGCCAGACTCCCCTGTCTGCTAGAAAGGGGTGTACATAATGACAGCACCCTGGGCAGCTCTGGGTTGCACAGTGCCTCCCCAAATTCTGGCACATAGCCCCAGCCAACACTGCATGCTCTGAGATAAGATATAATCTGCCTGCTTCTTGCCTGCTCCCAGGATATTGCTCATCTGTGGAGGAGGAAGATGATAAACCATCAGCTCCTCTGACTGCTCAAAATGGAATACCTCAGTGTTCTTTAAGTGGAAAGCTAGAAGGCTTTGGCTTCCCTTCTCACACCAGACAGTCTCCAAGCACTAGGGAGATAATTAAGTTAAATATTTTTCCTCAGACTTCCCCAGGTGAACAGGGATTTGCACTCATCATTGCAAGATACAAGGGCAGAGATGAACAGAGTATCCTAATGCATGGACTTAGAAAGCCAGTAAAAATATACTTGAAGGTAGCTACACAGAACACATCTGGAAAATATACTGTTTATAAGAGGCAGAAGTGAAAACAGGTTGAAATCTATAGATGAACCTTGTGAAAGACATGCATTGCAGGCACAGGGAATGCTTCAAATTTAGCAAGTCCTCAGAGAGTGTCTGTAACTAAGATCTTCATGAAAAAGTAAAACACGTGTTTCCCATTTGGATGTTTGTCCTTCATTCCAGAGGAAACTCTCTACCGTTTAGATGTCAAAAATCCCAAGGGGTTGCAAAGTTAAGAAATATGAACATGAAAATGGTTGCAATGATGCAGTCCTACACCCCTGTGTAATGATAGTATCATCCCAGGACCAAATTCAGATGAGGAGTTCTAATTGAATTACTCTGACTTCTTTTGTTAAAAAAAAATCACAGCATTTCAAAAGTATATTTTCATTATTATTATGTTATTATAAACTATTTTATATGCAATAAGAACTTTCCTTAGTTACACTCAAATTAGTATTTGACTACTTGGACTAAAAATATGAAAACCTTTCAGATACCCAGGGCTCTCACTCTCCTGACAATGCGTGCTCAGCCTGCTCTACAGGGGCTGAAGCTGTATGCACCCAAATAAATGCATAATGGTCCCATTTATTTGCACTGAGATTACAGAATGGGTTGCTATCCTTAAACAAGTTCATGCTGTAACTTACTGTACCGTGATACTATGTGATTAATGTAATACAATGCAGTTTAAAGTAATACATATTATATAAAATAGAATATATATTAGGGAGTATATTTATACTACTTGGTATTTATAATTGTTATTTATGCGTATATACATACACGTGTAATGTATGAATATATATACACATACAAGGTGCTGCCTTTTGCACTGTATTACTATAAGGAGACATAGCAGAAGGGTAAGGCAAAGAGAAGGCAGCCTCATAGTTCTTAGTCTTTTATTTAAGGGTAAAATATCCATGCCACACCTCCTTCAGGAAGCTTTGCAATGTGGTTCATATTAAATTGCAGCATTTGGCTTGAAGCGTTACCAAACGTTCTGTTGCTATTTTAATATGTTTTGTTTGATTTGATAGAGGAGTTCTAAGGAGGAATCTGTGCCAAACACCAAACCTTTTCCAGGCATTTCTCTGCACAGCATGGTATCACACACAACAGCAAAACATAAATCTTCACTTTACCACTATAAAGGGCAGCTTCTGCTTGCAAATAGGTTGAATATAATCTTTCTTTTCCCTGCAAGATCACCACCACTTGACTTGAAAACTGCCTCAGTGACATGCCACCCCTTTCCTCAGTCACAATAGGTTATCATTTTTTTCTCTTTTGAACCTCTTTCAACCAATGCAAAGTCACGGGGCTAAGATTCATTACAGCAACTCCAAACCAGATGAATGCAAATCTGTAACACAAATACAAGCATGTTCTGTGCACCTTAATTGGTGCCCTGAATACTGGTCTTATCACATAGTAGAGAGCTAGGAGTCATGACACTTTCTCCAGGGATCTGTTTCCTGATAAAGGCAGCTTTAATATCTTTTAAAATTTTGTAAGTGAAGTTTCAAAGAGCTGTCATTTTGCTCACTGTTAATGCAGTTTGGCACCAAGAAAATGTTTCTATTCAGGACTTCTAAATCCATATTTAACCAATTGGGTAATTAAATAATTTCTACTTTATTTGTGATTCTATGTGGTTATTTGAACTGATACTATGAAAATTGGTTGGGGTGTTTCTATGTATGTCATTTTAAAGGTTTTCAGGGAAACCTACAGTACCTTTTTTTTGAAGAAGATAATTCAGATGAATAATGCCAGTTGTAATTAAATAGATTTTCAAATGATCAGCATACAATTATGCTAAGAGAATATAACCTTTAATATTTACTATTATGCTCCTAACATTCACCTTAGCTAAAGTCTCTTCCTACATGACACACTTGAAAGCCAGAGCTGAAGCAGCTTCAACACATGAATCGTATCAGCATCCGTTTGTGCATTTTTTTCTGTTGTAACAGCACTGCATACAATACTTTCATGGATGATCTTATTACTGATTCATAAAAACTGACCTTTACAAATTAAAAGCAAAAGAACAGTTTCTTTTCTGGACACTATCTGGGAAAGATTTCAGAAAGGTGGTTGGGCCTTTGCGTCAGACCTGGATGATGCTTATGTTTATGTGCCTGTGTTAAAAACTTTCATCCTGAAAAACAAGTGATGCAAGTGCTCTCACTCACCACCTCCCATGAGTAGACTGATGCCTAGCTGGTTTACAAGCAGAGTCCATCTCCAAAAAAAAAATCCCAACCCTCATTTTTTATTGCTGAGTACATGGTTACACGGCATGCAACAGCCCTTTGGTCGGTTGGGATCAACTGTCCTGGCTGACCCCATCCAAGCTCCTTCTCACTCCCGGACTCCTCAATGAGGAACAGACTGGAAATAAAATCAAGGCTTGATGCTGTGTAATCACTGCTCAGCAGCAGCCAAAACAGTGATGTGTTATCAACACTGTTTTAGCCACAAATTCAAAATGCAGCCCATATGGTCTGCTACGATGATTAACTCCATCCCAGCATGTATGGAACACTGCAAAGGAGATCAAATACATAGAAGGGCAACTCTGCTAGCCCCAAACTACCTCAAAATGACTTAAAATGAGAAGAAATCTGTGATACCAAGGATCTATGTCAGACGTTTAAAGGTCCTGAACAGCCCTGCCTAGATGTTCAATCCCCATGTGCACCTCCTACTCACCAGTGGAATCAGTCCCCAGATGACTGCTGCTGCCCCTAGGAAGGATGGTGTAGGGAAGCTCTCCCACCATCCTCCTGCATATAGCTATGGGGCTCAGGAAAAGGAAGATTTAGGCTCATGTTCTTAGGGGATCCTTCTTGAGCAGTAACAGAAGGGCAGGCAGGGTGTGTTTGTTGCACAAGGTGGCAATGAATCCCTATGTTGAAGCAACTTCAAAACTCTCTTCAGTAGTGAGCTGGTCCAGTCAAGCCAGATTCATGATCTCTTACTAGCCTGTATCACTTCCTGAAGTGAACTAACTCTCCTCCATATGCTCACTGAGAGGGGGTTTTGACAACATTCTCTGCTTCTAGATTTAAACATTATTTCTACCTTACCTACGTCAGTTTTGCTTAATCACGGCTACAACAGCAGTGTATAAGCCTCCTCCCACCCCAAACCGTGCTGCTAGGTAACTAGCCCTGTAGAGAAAGATGCTACCAAAAACTGTAATGACCAGTACCATGCACTTTCAATCCACCATTTAACGGAGTGACCTCATAATTGCAATGTTCCTGAAATCTAACCACACTGCCACATACAACACACATAGCACATTTTTACACAGGCCAGAAAACAAGGTGTTTTTTGAATTGACAGAATCCTTCATTTATCACCCTGGTATGCACTTATTAACAAAATAAGCCATGAATTGAGATAATCAGAATGATAAATACTTGGAACTTTCTGTTTGATGAAGACCAACCTGGTCTTGGACTCGTCCAGGGATGACCACCCTCAACTTCACTGGTCAGCCTATGCTAGTGCATCACCACACTCTCAGTGAAAAACTTTCCTCTGACATCTAACTTAAATCTCTTCTCTGTTAATTTAGAACGATTTTACTCCATATTTTATCCTTTTCCTTTTAGCCAAACTTATTCCACTTTCAGCTTATTTTGCTCTCCACCTGTAGGTGGTATCCACCTCTTTTCTCATTTTATGCATTCTTTGACTTTATGAGTGTGAATCATCCAGCACAATGAGAATCCATTTTATGAGAAGTGCTCTCACACTTTTCCACCAAAATAAATAAATATGCAAATAGCTGCAAAAATAAGTAACTACAAAAACAGATAACTGCAATAATGTTTAACCAATAGGGAATTGCTTCTGAATACTTTGGGTCGAATGACGGCATTTGCAATCTCTCATGAAGGATTTAACACAGAAGTACGGCACTGTTTAGAACATAGTAATTTATGGAAAAAAATATTAGGCAATATTGAGCTGCTTCATGTAGAGAACTGCAGGCAGAGGGGAACCTCTGAATATGATACTTTTGTTGTTGTTCTTTCACTATTAAAACAATAAAAGAGAGAATAAAGGTAAGAAAACGACTTTTCTCTCTTTTTCTCTCTCTCTTTTTTTTTTCCTCCACTTTTTACCATTCATTTATTAATTTAGCCAACTTACTCCTGGCAAGCAAAATTTACTCTTGTAATAATCTCCTTAAATGCTCTGCAGTAAATAAAATTCCAGATGGAATAATATAGCTACGCATTTCATGACTCTGGAAAATTCTGAAATTTGGAAACACAAACATTTATACATCCAATTCATCATGTATTAATCATAGCTTATTGCAACAGAATCCATTGAGAGGAATTCAATTTACATTAATGTAAATGTTATGTGGATTTAGTTACGTGCTCTGTAACAGTTTTTCTGACATTAAATATTAGTGAATCATCATTTATCAGGAAGCTCACCCTACATGAAAAGAATACAGTGAAAACTGAATCCTGAACTGAATTGGTTTTGCTGCTCTCTCTGTGCCACTAGACTGCACTGTTACAGAGACACAATTTAGGTTTTTGCATCTGGTCAGTTTAGAAATGTTTAGAAATTGGAAACAGTTCTAAAACGTCGCCAGTTAACGTATTAAATTACACAAGGTGAAGCTTTCTTACATTGCCTTTTGCAGGAGGGAGCAATGTCACTCCAGTGACAGTGTCAACAGTGGTGCTGACAAAGAGAAGGAAGAAAATCCTATGAAAGCAAAATGCTTAGGCACTGTAGACATAGAAACTTTAAGAAATTGCATAGCAGTCCGTTAAGGCAAAAAAACAGTGGAGGACTTTTAAAAATCTTTTTAGGCAAGGTAGGGATACTAACATAAGATGCCCAAAAATTGCAGAATGTCCCCACATTCTGAACCCACAGTGAGTTTCTGACAAAACTTGCACTTTATACTATTAACATACTTTTAACATGTCTGCAGTTCTGAAGGACTACAGATGTAGCCATCAAAGGAGGTATTCAGCCTCAGTGCTGCATCTCACATGCAGGCAAAACCATATGAAGCAGACTAAAATAGTTCCCTGCTGTAAGCAAAGCATTACTTGCAGGTCACTTTTTGGGTGCACAATGGGAAATTCACCACACAGGAGAGTTGGGGAGGAGTGCTGCAAATTCAAAAACACAAAGATTGCATTCATTGTATTCATAATGCTTATATGCAGTGGAGTTTTCACTAAGAGGAATTGGAAAGAATTTTGTGAAGAATGAATTGGTTCTTTTAAAGGAAAAATTATTACATGAATTATAAAAAGGATAGAGCTGACAGAAATCAGCTACTTGATCATATTTCTGATGTTCTAGAGAGGTAATTCAGTAGAAAAATCTAACCATTTATACTTCACATGGCTAGGATCAGAGCTCCTTAAGGTCTCATCTGGCAAACTAAGAAATACAAAGTTCAAAATTCTCTTCAATTATAGCTAATGTTCAAAAATATTTCTCATAGAAAATAAAATCATGTCTTCTCCTACCTCTAACATTTGTGTCTTTGCATTTGTGACCACTATAATATTTACACTGAGAATTAGAAAATTTGTTCGCATTCACATATGAAGAACTTCTATTCTGTTTCTTTTTTTAAAAGAATTTCTGAGCATATATATAAGGGGTAAAAATCTTGATTTGACAATACCCATTTTAGAATCTGTTAATTTAGATCAATTTGGGCAGGACTAAGCCCAAGTGTTCAGGATAACATGAAAATCTTTAAAATCTATACGAATTATTTGGCAAGATAATATTTTGCTGCTAACACTGAGGTCTCCAGCAGTTAAGGGGTAAAAGCTGAAATCTTCTGTTTTTCATATCAGTGTTATTTTAAATGAGTAAATTGTGTTTCTAAATTAATCTCAAGAGCAACCAGAAGCAGGGGGCCAAAAGAACAGGTCTCTGTTACTTTGATATCTACATGGGTTGGTGTTTGTCAGGTGATTTACTAGTATTAGAGATGTTGGATATGTGCCCTAACTCTTAATTTCTATTTGTCTGTTAAAGATTTTAATACATACTCTATTGTAAGGAAACAAAAACATCAGATGCAGAAATTCTGTTTCCAGCCTTTCATTCTCTTAGCAGTAAAATATTTTTTTCTAAATAGTAAAAAACAAAAGTAAACCAGAAAGAAAATCATGTTTGGGTAGAGATAGGAATCATTTACAAATGTTTTTCCCAGATTTGAAATCTTCATTTTAAATTTGCATTTATTTTCCACTTACTACAGCTTGCTGACAGTAAGTTTTGTTCAATTGTATCAGAATTAACAGGAAAACGATGATACAGCACCAAACAGATTCAAATGGGAGGAAGAAAACTTTGCCAAAAAATAGGTAAGTAAATTGCCGTTTAAGGAGCCAATAAGTAACTTCAGTAGAAGTTTTATTATTAATGTGTCCATGCTCTAAGCAGCAAACAGCAAAGACCAAATGAATACATTGTGGTTTACAGACTGCTCACTGAACAGGAAACCACTCAGCTTCATTGTGTTCAAACTCTGCTGCTAACGTAAATTATGTTGTAATTTGAAGAGTGGGGCACTTGAAGCTCAGCTGTTTCGCAAACTTTGGGTAATTCCAAGGGTGTTCAGAAAGTAGGTAATAAGAGTGTATTAATCAGTCCTAATGTAAACCCTGACTGAATATTCATTGAAAAATAGCTGTTGCTTCTGAATATTTAGTTATACTACTGAAATTATCTATTTATGTTGCTGGTCAGGCTAAAATGGGGCCAAGGACCAGCAGCTAAAGAGAGTGATAGTGAGAGAACTATCATCGTCAACAACAGGGATAGATCAAGACTTATCAACGTGTTTCTTCTGAAATCAGTGTACCCCACAGATTCCTACTAGCAGATTTCCATCCTAAAGGAAGTTGGAACAATAACATAACAGGGTTGGGGGAAATCATGATACCTATGGGAGCTGGCAGAAGAGGAGAGGAGCCATGTGCAGTGGCACAGCTACATGCTAAAAGAGATTTAGTTCCTATTTCCCTAAGCAAAATCATCCCTCAAACTATGTTCTGAAGATGTAAAAGCATTAATAAAATTGTTGGAATATTTATTTCTAAAATTAATATTTTCAATATCAGTAGAGTTCTACATAACTGCTCCAAATTTGAGGCTGTAAGAGACTACCAAAAATGCTGAATTTCTATGTCTAAAAAATTGTTTTTCAAGTTTAAATTATTGTACCTGCAGCATTTGCTTGTTCTGCTTAGTTAGACTGAAAGTTTCATAAATCAATGGTGATTTCTAATATTAAAGCAGATTTTTTTTTTTGCCCTTAGCTCTTGCCCAAGTTTAATTGCAGAAATGAATCTGAAAATACATCCAAAAGGTAAAATTCTTTTAGTACTGAAAAAAAGAAGTACTATAGCAGTATCTTGTTAACATACTTATTACTCAGTAACAGTTCCTATTATGAAAGGCCAAAACATTCTAACATCATAAAACAAGAAAAAAATAAACAAACAAAAAAAATTCACTGCAAGAAAAGAAGGAAAAGAAAGCTAAGTTCTTGGATACCCGCTAACGAAGAAAGAAAGATGTTTATCTCCAGACTGCTCCAAAAAATGTTGGCTTCATGATTTTATACATTGAAACAAGATGAACATGAGTCATCTTCTTGCTGGAAACTGAAAATCTCACATTGTCTGATGACTTCTGGAAAGCAATTGAGGGAATTTAAAAGGATGCACCACTCTTAAAACAATCTGTTTTGCTGTTGTTCCAAAGCAATGGGACAATTATATTGATATAGGAGCTCTGAATCTCATTCCATGGCAGTTATGGTCAGTACTGAGCATGTATTTGAATCCCATTTACTTCTTAAGCTTCTATTAAAGCAGTTGGAAAAAGGTATTGTGTTCCACAACTTTAGCTAAGCTTAGAGATGTTTAATGCAAAGTACATAAAATTAACTAAATAAATGGGGGCACAACTATCTTGATAAATTTATTCAGTATACTATGTTAATTGTGTTATGTGAAGTTTTCGCAAACGCATGCAATATAATACATAAGATTTAGATATAAGGCTGGGGACAAAAAAAAAGAGCAGTTCTGGAAAAATAAGTCAACAATCTAGCAGCATGTTAGATACAGTATATATAAAATATAGTATAATATATCTTTTATGCTCTATAGATAACTGGCCTTACCACAGAAGCAGCATTTTTTTGCATGTGTTTTTCATAGTCTCTGAAGAGAACCCTGCCTAGTGTCTTCCTTGGTCCAAACTATGTGATTTAGGAAGGTTTTGCTTATGTTACCTCACCCCTTTTGAGGCCAGAGGAAAATTCTGACATTTTTACACTGTACTTTTGGACCAGAAAATAGTGACACTGAAAATTCTTATACAGGTTTTTCCTTCAGAAATTTAAGCTAAAATTTGTTCTACTGAAGGGGTTAAAAGACACACTGTAAGTATCATAAGGTTCTTCGAAATATAGCCCACAACATTTTATCATTTTCTGTCACATGCTGAAGCACCACAAAAATTACTGAAAAAAAACCACAGCGCATTCATAGACTCACTGAAGTCTATGGAAACAGATTTACCTTCTGCTTTCTCGTTTAAATAAGGGCTGCATGTCTGACATTGGGATTTCAAGCACAAATTGTTAACCTGTCACCCTTTTGAACAGACTTTTTTAGGTCACTTTCAAAATGTAAGTAAGGCTGCCACAAAACACACACAATTCTATTCCATTGCAAATTAATTAAAAAATAATTTCTTCTCTTTTGTCCCTCGGCATCAGACATTCCTTATCAGCTGGCAGAAACCCACCCACACATATGCCATAGAAATATAACTCCTTACTACTGTTACAACTGTCATATTCCATCTATTAGTTTCACAGAGGCTGTAGCATAATAAATTGTAATACTGAGCAGGAGATGTTCAGTCTCTATAGCTTGAGGAAAATCCTGCCAGTTGTAAGTTGTCAGCATTCACTGAAAAAATACTGATGGCAGAATATCCCCTTGATTGCAAACTACCTGGTAAAAAGATGAAAAACTGCTATAAGATTTGGAATTGCTGCTGCTTTAAAATGAAAGTGTGTAGATTTTAGATTGGAAATGAGGAATACATTTTTCATGATGAGGGTGGCGAGGTCCTGGAACAAGTTGTCTGGTGAAGCCATGGATCCCCCATGCCTGGAGATGTTAAAGTCCAGTTTGGATTGGACTTCGGGCAACGTATTCTGTTTGGAAGAGTCTCTAGTAAGTAGCATCAGACTAGATGATTTTATGGTCCCTTCAAACACAAACCATTTCATGATTCTGTCTTCTTTCATACCTATAGATAGAAAGTCAGGGAATTGGAAGTTCTAGAAACATAAAATCATAGAATGGCATGGTTTGGAAGGGACCTCACAGATCATCAAGTTCCAACTCCCTGCCACAGGCAGGGTTGCCAGTCCTTGGCAAGTACTAGATGAAGTACTAGTTCAGGTTGCCCAGGGCCCCCTCCATCTAGAACGTATGTAAATAACAGGAATTATCTCTTCCTAATTGTTGAGTCTCTTTGATACTGTTTCACCACCCAGTCAGCGTTTTTCACTGAAACATGTGTAGCATGTCTATGGCCCAATATGTCTCACATAGGTGAAAAAATGAAATATCCATCCTCACTACCAAAATGACATTCTTAAATATCAGGAAGAGAAATTTCTATCTGGTGTGCACTCAGTAGCTAATACAAAGTAAATATTTGAGAATTCACCTCATATAAAAGGAATGTCCACTGAAGACCAGCAACTCTACTCCCTCCACTGGCACTGAGCAAAGCACATGTTCTCAAAAGAAAAGGAGAGGGAAGGCTTGCAGAGAGAAGGTGTGCAGATGCACACCAAACTGTGGTGATCGCTGTTTAACAGAATAGATAATAGACTAACCTGGACCTCAGTTTGTAAATTGATGCTAAATATCAGTAAATCATCCTGAAGGCTCATGTCTGTCTCCTTTTAGAGTTAAATCATGAAACATGTGGCTTAATAGCATTGATGTTTACCACTGTTTTTCATTTCTGTTGTTCACTGTGGAAGACAGAATCAGTTTTTTTAACAGGAGTAAAAAGACAACAATTTAAAGACAGTGACTGCCTTTTCACTGTTAAGTTGGTACTAATTATCCTCTCATCTTCATCTCTTTTCCTCAATGCCACTGATTTAACTGGGCATACTTCTGATCCATACCAGCATAATTAAACAGAAAATCAGACAACTACTTCACATGAATAACTCTGCCCTCATGACTTTCTGAGCAAGAGATTAACACTATCTGCGTTACATAAATGAACACTGAATGCCATCTGCTGGGGCATGCAACACTCTGCAATAACAGGCTCATGCATTATTTAAACCATCAAAAAATATATCAAATTTAAAGATGCTCTATTGGTAGAGACTGGCTTCTCTGAGAACATCGGTGGAAGAGACATTAGTGGGGCAGCACAAGATAATCTGATATCCTGCTTTCAAGATTGAACTAAAAAAGGAGCATATGGTAATTGTAAATTACTCTCAACAGAAGAACGTTCATGCTCAGCTTTTGAAACCAGACTATTACATACCTATAGATGCAAAATCTGTGAGGCTAAAGACAGGCTGTGCAAGGATTTGCTCAACAGTCCAGGACAAGGGCTGGGTATGCACATACCTTGGCTGTTCTGCATTCACCAGTCCCCAGATTAAATGCATAAATCAGGTTGAGGGCTAAACGACGGACTTTTCTAAAAGGAATGCACTCTCCTGTTCATCATCCCTTTGGATCTGCACCACGCTTTAATGATACCATGAAATAACATACATTGGCAAACAGCTACCAGTTGGAACAATTTGCAACCTAATAGCTGTTGCTTTTGATTTTGGAAACTGTGGATTTGGAGCTTCTCAAGGTGAAACCAGGACTCCCATCTCTGTGGAAAGAGTTGCACGTGCTGTGCTATTATAGCAAAAACATCAGCACAATTCTTTTTCTACTTCAGTCTTGAAAGCAGGAGGTAAGATTTTCTTGGAACACTAAGGGGACAAAATAGGTTTTTATCAAGAAGAGGGATTTCCAGACCAGGATTCCCAAGCTCAACAGCAGTAAACCTTGCAGTTCTGTGCCAGGCAGCAAAACCCAGAAGACAGGTAGGAGCTCCAGCATATCCCCTGAGTGTTTTCTGTTGGTGGCACCAGAAACAGTGAACCCCACACAGAGCTACTTCCTCATGCATTCTATGGGTCAACAAACTCATGGGTGGATTTGCATCAGCTCATTTGTTTAAGCAACCTGCCTTTAAAATACTGTGCTGTGACAGATTTTTATTCCTTTACGTAAGCTATTAGTCATAGTACCATTTTCTACAGAATGACATCTGCTGACTTTTTTTTCTCCATTTCATACAGAAAATGAAAGAAGGAATATTTCCACTAATGCATATTCTTCTGTAAGTACCACACAGTTCTTCCTAAAATTATATCTTTCTTTCACTTCTAGATGTATGTTTTGGCTACAACACCAGTAGCTGAAAACATAGTCCTCAATGTTAATATAAAATAAGGGATTATTTTTTTTTTTTAATATATAGAACAACTTTTACTTCATTTTATTAGGAGATAGATTAAAGAGTTTACTTAATTCTCTGTTTAGGGTATGCATCTAAAATACTCATGTATTGCAAGATCATTCAAAATTAACAGGAGTCAAGCTGAACAATCACGTAAATCATAAAGCTCAAGATTTAATAAGTAGCTAATGCAAATAAAAGCTGAAAAGATAACAGTCATGTTTTAATGACCTCCCACTTCTCTATGAAAGCTGATTTTAAGTTTCATATGTCACGAGTGGTGTCCCTCAAATGTCGGTCTTGGGACCAGTTCTCTTCAACATCTTCATCAGTGACATAGACAATGGAGCCGAGTGCACCTTCAGCAAGTTTGCAGATGACACCAAGCTAAAGAGTGCAGTCAATACATTGGAGGGAAGGGAAGCCATCCAGAGGGACCTGGACAGGCTGGAGAATTGGGCTCATATGAACCTAATGAGGTTCAACAAGACCAAGTGAAAGGCGCTGCACTTGGGCCGGAGCGATCCCAGGTATTCACACAGACTGGGGGAAGAACTCCTGGAGAGGAGCCCCGTGGAGAAGGAGTTGGGAGTCCTGGTGAACAAGAAGCTTAACATGAGTCAGCAGCATGTGCTTGCAGCCCGGAGGGCCAACTATATCCTGGGCTGCATTAAAAAAGGGGTGGCCAGCAGGGAGAGGGAGGTGAGTGTCCCCCTCTACTCCACTGTGGTGAGGCACTATCTGGAGTACTGCATCCAGGCCTGGGGCCCCCAGCACCAGAAAGACACAGAGCTCTTGGAACAGGTCCAGAGGAGGGCCAGTAAAATGATCAGAGGGCTGGACCATCTCTTTTATGAGAAAAGGTTGAAGGAACTGGGCTTGTTTAGCTTGGAGAAGAGAAGGCTGCAGGGAGACTGCATTGTGGGCTTCCAGTATTTGAAGGGACCGTATCAACAAGAGGGGGGACAACTGTTTACATGGGTTGTTAGTGATAGGACAAGGGGAAATGGTTTTAAACTAAAAGAGGGGAGATTTAGGATAGATGTTAGGAGAAAGTTCTTCACTCAGAGGATGGTGATGCACTGGAACAGGTTGCTCAGAGAGGTTGTGGATGCCCCATCCCTGGAGGCATTCAAGGCAAGGCTGGATGAGGCTCTGGCCAGCCTGCTCTAGCGCTTGGCAACCCTGCCCACAACAGGGGTTGAAACTGGATGACCTCTGAAGTCCTTTTCAACCCAGGCCATTCTATGAATATGAATATATCAGATGTATAAGAAAAGACTGCAAATGCCTTTGAAGTCAGAGAAAGAGGAAAAGAAAGCACAGGTCTGTTGCTTAAAGAGCAAGCCAAACAATTAAGGGATGTCTGAACAAGTCTGATATAATCAATACTTTGACTGTTTCAGGTCTCATAGAAAGGTTAATTACAGTCAGATACTACATGGAATTACTCCAAGTAGAAGGCAGAAATGGCACAGGACAGAACAGGGAAAGAACTACTAGGAGAGCATTTACTTATTCTAAAGCATCTAAGGAAGAATTTGAAGCAATTTCTGAGACATTAATTCATTGCCTTTGGGATCATTCTGAGATGTTCCTAAAGCAATAGGGAGGAACAGGGATAGCCTCAATTTCTGAGGGTCCATTGGATATCTGGAGAGGCTACCAAACAAAATTTGAAAATTTTTTTTTTTAATAATATGTCTGATTATTAAAAAAAAAAAAACCCTAATGTGAACAAGCAGAATTATTCATCAAACAAAAATAATTTCCTTTTTAGAAGAAATACAACCATTCTGGGAAAAAAGAGAGCGGTAGATGTGATGTATCTTGAATTCTGTTAGGTGTTTGACATTTCCCAGAAGACAGACTCACAAGGAAACTGTAGAAATCTGACATAATCAGTATTTGTATATTTGCAATTGTTTGAAAAAATATGTACCCTCACTGTAGCTCCCAGTGGTCTGCTACTGATCTGGAAGGAATTATCCAGCAGAATACCCTGCAAACCCATGTATCCAGTACGTACAGTGTGTAGTAGTTTTTTTGTTTTTAACACCTACAGTTATAGAAAGACAAATCTTACCCTGAAATGTACTGTTAAGAACACTATATTCTTGGATGTCTGCCTGATGTTTTCATAAAGCTGCGCATAGCCCAGACGAGTTGAGAGAAAAGTAATACTGGGGATATAAGGATCAAAATTCTGAGTTGGCTGAGAGCTCAGGAAAGGCTTTAAGGAATTGTTCTTGTTTAGTCTAGGAGTGAGAAGGCTAAAGGAAAATATAATTATAAACACTGAGTATAATAAAAGTTGAAATAAAGTGGTTAATAATCAATTATTTTTGTGTGCCTTTGGAGGTTGAAACAAATTGGTATAATTTGTAGCACTCAAGAAAAAGCATTAACTAAAATGATGGTTAACTAGTGGAAGAAGACACCTCAGGAAGGTATTGATTCCCCATTAATAGGAAATTTAAGAACCGATTAAAACAACAGAGAAGCTGCAAGTACAGAGTAGGTGGAAACACCTATACTGACTCTGGTAGTAAAGTGCTATTTACTGAACTTTGAGTACCTTCATTTGAGTTGATGCAGCAGTAATCTCAACTCTCTGCTGCCTGTGCACTTCTCTGGAAAGAAACCAGCAGTGTTATCCTAGCATGTAAACGGTAAGCATGAAGGGCAGAGCAGGACTTCAGAAAGAAATTTTGAGCCAACCTGGAATTAGAGGATACGTATGTCAACAGACATCTTGAGTCTCTTGGATTGCTACTTTACTAGTGTGAATTCTCAGAAACAGTTCATGTTTTTATTTTAAAGCATGAAATGTGTGATGGGCCAGTTGATATATTCTTGTACGTAACATACGTAACAGTATAATACAAGCAACACGTGAATGCTATTACAATGAAAGGTGCAACACTGAATGTGCGCAGTAATCATAAAACACTCTCGTTGCTTTTTCAAGAGCAGTATCAGACCAGATTCAGAGAAAGACTCAAGCTTCCTCTCTCAAATGGCTATTTTATTAATCAAATTCAAGAACTTAGATCTTCAAAACACTTCCTCAATTATTTTTTTAACCTATCAATTTCCATCAGATGTATTATGTACCAAAATACCTTGTTCCAGCCATCAATTATTTCCAAATATTAAATTAATCTTAAACTTATTTGCATTATCTTTCTATCTCTTGCTCTTTTACGTAGGACAGAAACTTCACAAAGAAGGATCAAGATGACTTAAAATCAGTCTCCAAACGATGTGATCCAGATGAAGATGTTTATGAGACAGTAAGTTCTTCTACTCTGGAGGCTATTCAAAATTTGAGAATCCTTCCTCGCAACCCTCAGCAAGATTCCGTATATGCAGGTAACTTTTTATGTCTGCTGGAAATGAGCTGAACATAGACATAAATAGCAATAGTGCACATTTTGTATTTTCATTCAGGTTTTCTGCTTTTGTTTGTTTGCTTGTTTTTCTATTATATAGTTTAATTGAAAAATAGAAGACTAATGGGCAAGGACAAGATAAGAGCTTTGTCTTCAACTTTATATTCAAAAGTCAACCTTTTTCCATTAAATTATGTTAAATTAATAATTGCTGTTTTTTCTCATTATGGTATTGCCTTCATGGAAGAAATTCTATGATCTCACTTCACATAAAATCTTCAAAATCTGACTGGTCAAAGCCATATCCATTTCTGGAAAGCACACTATTATTTAAGCCCAGAAAACTTTGAGGAGGAAAACACACTAGAAACAAAACAAAACAAAAGTTTCCTCCAGAATATAATTTGCAGATGAACAAGCATTAGCAGTCTTTTCAAAGGCATTTTCTAGAACTTGTAATAACAGTAATAAGAAAGTACTTTGAATACTTCTCAGGCATTCATAACCTCACTAGATAATTGAATTAGTCACATTTTGGGTAACTAAAGCAATCTGAAGTCAAATTTAATGCTGAATATTCAGTCTACAGAAGCAAAATATCGTCCCAAATTTCTATGTCTAGATTTCACAGATTGTGAAGATTTCAAATTATTTTAAAATTGAAAGAAATACTAGATGAATGGAATGCTGAAGCCAAAAATATCTGAACACACAGGACCAAAATATACATACAAATGTTCTCTCCTTTTCACATCAAATGACATTAAGATTTTCCATTGATTTTTGTGGGAGTGAAATTGATCACAAAGTCACAGAATCACTTCAGTTTGAAAAGGCCTCTAAGATCATCTAGTCCAACTATGAACTCATCCCCACCATGCTCTACTAATCATGTCCTGCATTTCTTGAACAGCTCCAGGGGCGGTGACTGTATCAATCCCCTCGACAGCCAGTGCCAGTGCTTCACCACTCTTTCTGAAAATAAATTTTTTTTGTAATATCCAACCCAAATCTCTTCTGGTGCAACTTGAGGCCATTAACCCTCATCTTATTGTTGTTACCTAGGAGAATAGGCCAACTCCCACTTTGCCACAACCTCCTTTCACGCTTTTTTAGAGAGAGGTGAGGTATCTCTGATAAAACTAAACTAAAAAAAAAAAAAAAAGAAGAAACACAGTTCCACACTACCACAAAGTATGCAGTCAAATTTCCTGCATTTTGGGAAATCACAGGAGTAAACACATCTGAAGTTCAGGAGATGAGCCTCACATCATGGTGTTTCCCCTGCCAAGCAAGTCTGATGTCTCACTAAGACAATGATCGCACTCATTCTGAGCAACCAGATACTCTACATAATGTACAAAGACTCTTTTGAGTATTATATTTGGAAATCTAAAGTAACTTACACTGTTTTTTATCTTTGTTAGTAGAAATAACCTTCATCCTGCAGGCAGTACCGTCCATCATTTTTGCAAGCCTGCCCTGAAGAAAAAAAATAAGAAACCGCATTTACACATTTAACAAGATGCTGCTTTTTTCCTGAATGTTATCGCCAGAAACTATGATGTGATGCAGGTGTGAGGAAAGGTTTTGAAAAGTATTTCAAAAAGGCAAAATTTCATACTACCATCCCATTTTGCCACCTGGAAAAATAAAAATGGCCTTGAGATACAAAGTTAACGACTTGAGAACACACACCAGTTCACACTATATATTACTTTTACAGGGCCATGAGTGCAGCGTGTTTATTAGAAGCTAAAGTACAAATGAAAAGTTCTCTGAAGAGTAGACATCTCCATCTCTCACTAAACCCCAACAACACATTCAAGATAACAAGCAAATTTAGCAATTCACAACTTAGGTCAAACATCTGCCTTAACTGTATACCAGTTCATGAAAGGTTTTTTGTTTTCATTTGTTTGTTTGAACACTATGAGGTATGTGATCAATTCCACTATTAAACTAATATGGAAGTTCAGGAAAGACAAAATGAAAATGCTATAAAAACTGCAATGCCTGACATCAAAACCATGTCCTAAACATTAAAATTCCTTCATATTCAAAGACAGAATCTTTCAAAAGAGTGAATTACTCAAGATTGCTTTTTTCTTCCCCTTTTACAGATAAACATTGTCTGAAGCCTTCAAGTACCACCCACATGAGCAGTCAGCACCCACCTCAGCCCCCTCAGTACTTGCCTGTAAGTAAACACCTTAAACTCTGTCTGCAAATGTATTTCCTCTGCTCTGTAATATCACATGAAGCTACATGCAGTCCAGTTGAAGTCTTAGCCATGCACAATTCAATTTTTGCAAGGTCATGTAGGTTCCTGTCTTGCTATAGCAACAATGTCCTCTCAGTTCACCTTCCTTTGTTGATATCTGAGACCAAGAATGGATCTAGAATGGATCTACAACAAATTTGCAGCATCTCAGTCAAAAAGAGCACTTTTCACTAGCTACACTTTCAAGTATGATGCCTAACATCATGTCTTTGTTTGATTTTATTAACAGAAACAAACATCTGCTCTAGAGGCAAGGAACATGCCAAATGCTAAAAGTACAATAAAAAAAAAATTATGCGGTACTGCAATCAGAAAAAAGTGCTTCCATTTTTAGCTTTCATAAATAAGCAGACATTGGAGATGATAGAAAAGATTATTTTTAGAACAGCAGCCATTTTCCCAAACAATCCTGCTGGTAATTTCAGAGTACTGCTTCAACAACCCAATACGATGGCAATTATTTAGAAAGTAGATCTATTTTACTCCATGAGCTCCTTATCTCAATAGGAATGTATGAGGCCTGCTTCAAAAATACTGCCTCCTGTTTTATATTTGTCTATGGCAGAGGCAGATACTGGTGGTAGTCAGGGCTGTACCTTTCCACCAGTATTTCGTTACATTTGGTTGCCACGTGACAGATGGCAGCAGAGTGGCAGTCTGACAAAGTGGCATAAGACATGGAAATGCAGAAGAAGAAAAGGCATGTCACTGGATGCCTCCACACAGAAAAAATGCACCCACAGATGTTCAGCAAGCATCAGTGAATGCCAACAGAGTGCAAACAGTGCATGAAAGTGAGCACAGTGAAGCAGTGGGTGGTGTTTCAGCAGTGGTGACAGCAACAGTGAGTCAGCTCCACTGGTGTACAGCATGCAGGCTCTTGTTGCTGAGAATTTGCTCTATCAAATAACGCTGTGCTCTTTGTGTTTTAAGTTCTTTCAATGTAAGTAAATAGGAGGCATTACTTCCAGAGCAACCTACATATTTACAAAAGCTATCTGACAGTATTCTTCTATTCAGAACACATTAAATCTACAGTATTAACTGCATGTATTTGCTTCTCCACTGCTTTGCCATTAACTTTAAATTTGCTTCAAATTTCTATATTCCTGAGTGATAAATACACCTTTCATTTTTGTTTCTTCTGGCTCAATTACATGCAGGTTGCTGTCTAATTCTTAAGAATTGAATTTAATGAAGTCTCCAACTATCAAATCCTTTACAATTTACCTCAAGAGTAATTTTCTACAGAAATAAAGTGTTTAGATATATACGCTTAATACATTTTTCTACACTTTTTATGTACTTCAGATGTAGCAATATATCACGATGTCAGCAACTGAAGGATTAGATATTTGATTCACCTTGGAAGGGAATTAGTGTTTTTCACTTATTTTGAATCTTTGAACCACAGCCAAAGTACAGGCAGAAAGAATGCCAATTACCAACCCAGGAAAATATGAACACCATGTTCGCTGTAAATTTTCAGACATTTGACAAGTCAGAAAAGTAATGTGAAGAATTCCACGCAATATATTATTTTTTTCCTTTTATTCCATACTGTAACTAAAAGTATTGAACCAAATAATTCCTACAGCTTATAAGAATAAATTAACAGTAAAAAGTACACAAAATGAAAAACAACCTTGTGAGCAAATACAGATACAGTTTGTACAAAAGCCAAAGAAATATCAAGCAGGCCAGCTTCAAAATCCTCAGAAGTGAACGACATAGGCCTCTCTGACAGCTGGCCAGCTTTGAATAAACCTCAAATGCTACAAATTAATTGAAGCAGGCTTCCCGTGTTTGTCTGCACAAGGCGTGTGCTGACATCAAGGAAGATGAACTAAGAACCATGCAGGCAGGTAACTTAAACTCTGCAATCTGAGGATGAAACTTAGAGTACTTTCTGAGCCAATAATGCCTGTGGGGTAATCTATTATTTTTAAAATAACTACCAGTTATTAAACATCCTAACATTCATTGTCATGCAAAGTGCTATTATGCGACTTTGCCACCAGATGGCAGAAATAACGATTTTTTTCCAATACTATTTTCTCAAATTGCTGAATATTTCAGGCGCCATTATTTCAGTTCAGAGAAATTGCTATGTCTTACTTGAAGGAAAATACAGGCTCTACTTCAGCATTTTTCACGTTACTCAGGATGTTTGTACATGCAACTTCTGCAAATATTTAACAAACCAAACTCTACTGTAAATAGAATAAAAACCTTAGATCTATGGGGTTTTTGTTTTTGTTTTTTTAACTAGTAGGATGTCTCAACATGCATTTAAATAATCATTTACATTATAAACTTGAAGGAGCAACAACAGAAAAAAATTTTTTTTTTTTAAATCAAAAAAGGCAAGGGAAAAGAAAAAACAACCAAATTTAATAACCACACCTGTAAAGCCTCAGAACAATTCTTGGCAAAATATCTGAATAGATGGCAGTTTCAAATATGTCATGTTGAAAGCCAAGAACAAAACCAAACTTCATGCTGTTTTATCAAGTAGCATGAAGACTGTTTTATTTGCTCTATTGTATATTTTAAATTCAGGTAATCAAACATACTTGTTTCTTCCTGCTTTAACTTCAGGTAATTCCTAGTTATGTCCTTTATGAAATGAATGTTAATGATTTAGAAAGATTCACCTGGCTGCAGTACAAGAAGATTCTCAGTATTTCCAGGATTGCCACAATTATCCAAGTATACATAGTCCAGTGTTTAAATGGAGAGAGGTATAAACTGTTAGAAGGAATATAAATTGCATTTAAATCTATCTGCAAATCCACCCTTAAAAAAGATGAAATGAAGTACAGATTGAACAAATCTCACCATTCTTGCATTACGTTTCACTTAGAGCCCAATTTGGCCAACATAAAATGCATACTCATTCCCATCTCCAGTGGCATCAGTATGTGGTCTCAGCTTCACTCCCACAAACAACAGACTCTTGCTGAAAAGCTGAAGCTTCCGGCCCCTGCAAATAGGTTAACAGAAATTAACGCTAGCCACTGGGAAGAATGAAAAATGAAGGAGACGTGGGTATGTTAGCAGGATAAATGTGGTAGCAAAGAGTTGGTGGGTGGGGGTGGGCTGCCAATAATACTACTGAAATAACACTATACCTTTACTTGCGGATTATATGGACAGTACTCAATTAACAACTATTAATAACTATCTTAGGAGACAGTGTGAAAATGCATTAAGTCGTTGTAAGCAGAGTCATGAATTACATTTGCACAGCCTATTACCTTGTTGAATATACTTGAAAAAAGCACACTCCAGTTTTGCTAGCACTAACTAAAGGATGAAAAGTCTGAAGGCCTACATTATCTCACTAATTTGTATTCATCGTTTAAAATGGCATCGTTTACTCTTCAATGATTTTAAAGGGGCATATTTAAGTCTGTGTTATGCGTTGTGGAGTATGTAAAACTTCGCCTGTTGACACAGAAATGCTTGCTTAATCTGAGCTACTTATATTTCTTCTGGTAAAACAAGGGAGAAAAACTCAAACATATTTTTGTTTTCTTTCTTTTCTAGAAACCTTTGCCTCCCCCACGGTAAGATCACTTCAGAGATAGCTTCCATGCTTTTCCCAACATGGGAAATCTAGAAATCTGGAATCAGGTTCAATCCAGCCACAAAGTGTTGGGGGCTGTGAATAGGGGAGCTCTTCATTTATGTAATTTACTTTGGTTCTATTCACAATGGCTTTTTTAAATTTAAATCATATTGATAGAAATCAGCTGTATTCATTTACTCTCTCAGTAGATGGGCAAATCTCTATTCCAAGAATATGTAAGAATACATTTTTCTATCATATGCCATCAAAAATTTTTGTTTCTTTCATTCTCAAACAATTATATTTGCTACAACTAAAGCATAATTTTGAAAGGCAATCCCAAACTGCCAAGCTTATTCCTCAGGGCCTATACTGAATGCAATAAGAGAAGTAAGCAGATTTAAAATATGGTAAGAAATATAGAACATTCCAGTTCTGGGGCCCCCATCACAAGAAGGATATCAAGCTGTTGGAGTGGGCCCAGCGGAGGGCCATGAAGATTATTAGAGGGCTGGAGCACCTGCCTATGAAGACAAGCTGCGAGAGCTGTGGCTCTTCAGCCTGGAGATGGCTCTGGGGTACCATATAGCAGCCTTCCAGGATCTGAAGGGGGGCTACAGGAAAGCTGGGAAGGGACTTTTCATAAGGGTATGTAGTGAAAGGACAAAGGGAAATGGTAGGTTTAAACTAGATATCAGGAAGAAATCCTTTACTGTGAGGGTAGTAAGACTCTGGAACAGGCTGTCCAGAGAGGTTGTGGATTCTCCCACCCTGGACATGTTAAAGGCCAGGCTGGATGGGGCTTTGAGCAACCTGGTCTAATGGGAGGTATCCCTGCCTACAACAGGGGGGTTAAAACTCGATTATTGTAAATGTCCCCTCCAACCCAAACCATTCTATAATTCTATATTATCACTTAAGTGAGCTGCAGGGTGTTCCCCAGCTGGGCCTTACCCACCTGGAGATGTCAGCACTGGAGAGCTGGCATATACTGGAGTAGTGCATGAAAACAGTGTTAAGTGGCACGCAACACAGTACAACACAATCTTGCAAATGTAGAACACTATCCAAAATTATTATTGCTATTGAATCCTGGACCTGAGCTAATCTCAGTACAAATAAATTGAAATACTCTTGGAAAATTCCAGTGTTTTCCTTTTTGAGCTTGCCCTTACAACACAGCCTTTGTACCTCCTTCATTCCCTAAAAGTCCTTCCAATTCTCCTTTGGCTCTTTCAGGCCTCTGAAGACACTGCCAAAACAGTATCAGCCACTTCCTTCAGAGCCGAAGATAAGCAGCCACGTCTTACACAGCAGGGAAACACCCAGCCAGGATCATACTTTTCTAATATCAGCAAAGCCCACAAGGTACTGTTACATTTCTTCATGCTGATTTCCTGAGAATTAAAACACTGTCCCTGGCAAAACTACGAGACTTCTCCATCACACTTCTGCTTATACTTAAGAAAAAAGCTGTTGATTCTTTAGACAGCTGTGAATAATCAAGAGAAGTGGTATTTAGCATTTTTTAAAGAAAAAACTGCCAAAATAATAGTAAAGAGGTAAAGGAGTAGAAAAGTAGGTGGAACTCTTATGAAACACTTTGCTGAAGGTCCTACTTTTTCTTCACTGAGTTTGGCAACAACTTCTAACTAAAAGTAATTGCATTTGCTCAACACAGTTGGAGATGGAATGTCAAGTATGGGGAAATACCCTGACAGTTACCAGAGAGATACAGAAACACCTCCACATAACAAGGATGTTACATTCAGCAAAAGAGATGATAAATCTGTAGTCAGAAATCTTGCTCCAGCCCATCAGACTAATCCTTTACACCAGAATCTGCCAGCTCCTCCTCTGTAATGCAACACACATGTTCATACAGCATTTGGAGAGCATGGGTGGAGGCTGAGTCACGTTCAGTTGTATGGCAGAGTTTGTGTACATCAAGTTATAAGATTGGCTGCTATTTTCATATAACATATTGAGCTACATGAGCATGAATCTGTACTGCTCACTGCCATGTAGACAGGTACATGTGCTCTCCCATGTGACCAAAATATATGTGCGTAAATGAGAGAGGTGGTGGAAACATGCTGAGAACAGGACTGATATGCATCCAGGGGCAAGCAGGTATAATGCACAGTGCCTTTCTATGAAAACCTATTGTAACCAGAAGTTTGGGCAAAACTGAGCCATGTCAGTTCTATCCAACCTTCTGCAAATACCTTCAATTTCAGTTCATCGATGCGGAATTTTGTTACATTTCATAAAGGTCACCAAAGTCCAAATCCTACAGTACAAATCTCAAGAGGAAAATAAAAAAAAAAAAAATAAGCAGTTTACAAATCAATGAAGAATTCTACTTCAAGTATATGCTTAAGGAGTTAGCTCTAAGTATGCATTATTTTTCCTGAATGGCACTTAAATTCTTTCATGGATTAGGTTAAAGCTGTTAGTTGTTAAGACATTTTATTAATATGAAGTAGCTTCATATTCAGATGCATGACCTGACCTATAGCTGAGAAGTTCCAAATCCCATGGCTGATCCCTCCCCTTCATAGGGCAGCACATAAATTGAATGCTGTGAGAACTATTACAAGCTGTGCTTGCCAGCAGTCATCAGTATGCAAAGCACTTGGATTTGAAAGGTCCTATTACAAAGACAAATTCTTTAATACAAATACAAGTAATTTCTTATTCTAGAAGTGAAAGGAGGCTGAAAAAAATCATAACCACAAGACTCCACATTGCAGTTACAAGCACCAAAAATTTTCTAATGCTAATATGGTAACAATTTTTTCAATCACAGAAGTAAGAGAGTAGCACAGACTAAGACTACCCATGATCTGGGAAGGTGCTTCACATATTTCTCACACAGGCACTTCACCCAAAATATTTGTCAGCCATCACCAATCCAGTCATAGCTCAGCAGGGAGAAAACAAAAGTACAGACTGCAGTATGGAGGAGCGCAGCACTGCACCTTTATCTGCCAGACTGTAAGCAAAGCTATCAAACTGCAAGCATGATTGAGGAGTGCAAGTTGTATTTCCCAACAAGATTTGGAAGACTTATAAAATTAAGCACATCATTATTTATACACTCTTATAAATATCTTCATAAAATACAGGCACGTGTAGGACGCTGAAATATATTAGGAAGGTTTGGAGAGAATAAAACTTTTACATGTTTAGGGTGGATGGGCTATGAAAGTGGTGCATCCCCTCATAGAGGAATCCTGCCCAGCAAGAAAACCTTCCTATCTCTTAACTTTACTTGCCACTCAGCATTCTAAGTAGTCTTCCGCTAGTCATATAATGACCTCAGAGACCAAGTCAACAAATTACATAGTAACACAAAACCATCTATCCAAACCTGAAACACGTCCTCTCCTTTCTCCTATCCTTGCTGAAACTTTCTATCAACAGATCCCAAGTATCTTGCTTTCTTAACCCTCCATGCTTATGTTTTCAGTACAGGTAAAAGGAAGAGACTCCTTCTCACTGAAACAGCCTTGAAACATAGACCCCAGGGTTTTTCTTCATATACTTTCTTCCTTTTGCATTCTCTTTGAGTGATTTAGTAAATTGTTGAATTTTTTCAGAGGTAAGCTAAATGGATCATGCATCTGGAACCTGGAGCCTTCAGAAAATTACTAGGTGCTTATCCATACCTTAAGTTCCTAAAAAGCTTATAAAATCTAGACCTCAATCTTTTGTTATGAAATGCAGGCTATATGTGTTTATCAAATCTAGGACATCCAATAAAACAAGTCAGATTTGATACATTGTCCCTTTTGAGGGTCACCCCCACTCAGGAGAGAAGGATATCCTTGTTGACCAGGCATATGAGAAAGTCAGTATAAAAATACCTAAATACGAACTTGATCTGGGACCAAAAGGAGCCCTCCCCACTTCTCTTTACCTGCTTGCTTGCATCCTGAGCTCCTGGTTTGCATCTCCTTTTATCTACAATTTCCATTCTGCCACTGTGAACGTTTCATTTTTGAAAATACTCTGCTTCCAGTTGACTTAAAGTTTGTAATAATACTTTCAGAATAAGATGAAGGGTACAGAATAAACCTTATAACTTTTCATATCTCTTTTCCCCTCCTCTCGGAATAAATCCTTAACGGGACTTTTCTCATTTGCCATAATTAATCCTGTGGATACTGTTTTTTTTTTTTATTTATTTTTTATATATTTTTATTGAAGTCCATAACCTTTTCCTGCAAATAATTTATGTCAAAAAATAACCAGCCTCTAAAGCAGTAATAAAATGCCAAGGGCTGTTAATTTTCAGGAATCACGTAATTAAGTATTCAAGTATTCGGTCATTTTTATTTTATGATAATGAAATTTTTGCATATAATTCTTCCTTTTCCAGGCACCTATCTTTTAGGAAACTGGATGAAGTAAGTATTCATCTTTGTATACATTATTACCACCAAAACCACATGCTTTTCATGGCTGCACAGCTTCCGATATAACAGTATTTCAGTCAAGGCTTATTCTGGTAGGTAAAAACACTATAATAACCAAATTAGTTTTGGTCATAAATCTATCTATTCTTAATATATATAGTACTTTCAAAACTGCTTGCTGGGAATGACAATTAAGGCCCTGAAGTTTCTTACAGAAATAAATGCACAGACAATGTTAAGCAACCTTCCCAAGTAGTCAAATAAAAGTATATCACATCAGTGCAAAACGTTGCAGATGCTTATGATAGCTGTGCAGAATGGAGAGGCATTTGTGTACTCTCAAGGCCAGTAATGCCAATGCAGAAGCTCTGAGCTCTTGTTTCCAGGAGAGGCTGTGAAGACTCTCACCACCCACACCTTTAAACATCCTATCTCTGTGGAGCCTGTCATAGAGCCTGTCTCTATGGACAGAGAGAAGAAACAGAGGCAATGCCATGAACTCACTTAAAGGCACAATACACTTCTATAATATTCTTTTTAACTCATTGCAAAGGAGAACAGGAAGTAAAGGAATCTCGACACAATCTAAACACAGCCATTTCCTAACACAGATACCATATCCCAAATCTATAAGCTATTTAACTTCAAAATTATTTGAATTTTAATTATCCACAGCTCTCACCAGAGGGTTGTCCCAGAACCTCACTCCTCCCATGGTCTGAAACTCCTACACTTTGAAAGGTTATTAAAAACATGCTTTGATTGCAATATTGTAATTCACATTTAATGCCAAACAATATTACCAAGAAATAAAATATTTTAATACAAAAGCTTTGTCATGTCCCAGATACTGATTCATTACAGAAACCAAATATAAAAACACTCCCAAGAACAATAAATATCTTACATCTGTAATTAATATTTCTGGCTGGGCACTATGCAGCTGCACAAATACTGCACCTCCTAATAAGCTCATAGTTTGGCTACATCTTAACGAGAAATACTGTATATTGTATAACATGGAAAAGATAATAAAATTGGATTTGAATGGATTATCTCCCATTCATATTGCTCCTAAGATATAAACAGTTTCAGTACAATCCAGAGGAGGAGACGAGATGTGCCCCTTACGGGTTTTTGGACACCAAGCTACAGGTCAGTGTGAATGACAGAGAAAATGAGAAAAACAGAAAACAAAAATTAAGAGGGTAGTTATGAGGGTGCTGGTGACCCAGAGAGGCAGTGAAGACTATGCTGTCTGCAAGACTCGGCTGGGCAAAACTCAGAGTCTGGCCTCATCAACCACCCTGTGCTTTAAGCAAGAGCTTTGTCCATAGACTTGCTTAGGTCCTTTCCAACCTGAATGGCCCTGTAAATTTCTAAGTAATCGAAAAACATTAACAGGGAAGTAAGTATTTTGGAAGATTAAAGAAGCAACATCTTCACAGAGCAAAAAAATTCTTCTCTCTAACATTAATTTAGCATATTCTCATATCAAATTAATAATCAAAATAATTATTATTCCCATCTGAATCAAAATACTACAGAAATACAGTGAAAATTCAGCAAACTCTGCTCTCTAGGTACCCATCCATCATTCATTTCTTTCTAATATAATATGCCATATTTAGACTCTCCACACAGTGATTTTGAATGAAGTATCATCCAGGACAACAAAAATAATTACACTATCAGTTAAGGAACCTGAAAAGAAATGACTGGTTTTAATCTTTGAATAGTGTTTCTCCAGTCAATCAAATAAATCTCTTGATTTCATACAAGATCGATGAAGAGCTGTACTGCCAGTTAAACTGACATGCAATAGTGATCATGACATGGCGATCATTGCGATAAACCCAGTGTTCTTTTATACCCCTGAACATTCATTTCTGATTGTCGCCCCATGGACTGAGATGAGAATTTAGCCCAAATTTTTGATAAAGTGGTTGAGTATTCCTAATTGAATGTCTATTAAATATTTTAAATTGAAAAATATACTTGGGTATGTTGTGGTAAATTCAAGTTGGCAAACAAAAGAAAAATATTTACTCTGTTATCATTTTATATAGGCACCTGGAAGAGATAAAGGTTAGTATTCAATCACATAATACTGATTTTTTATTGTTCTTTTGTATCGCAAGCTCAAATATTCTATCATTAAAACTCCATCTGAGGTAATCAGTAAAGGAATCTGACACTTATCCTGCTATATAGCATTGTGCAGTCAGGCTTTATATTCAAACCAGTATTAGACATCCTTCTGGTATACACGTGCTAAGAACAGAGAGATTTAGAGCGACCTGTACACTCATGGGAGTTGAGCAGAAAAAGAAATTTAACTCAACATTTGCTACATCTATTTGGGGAAGCAGAGCAACACATTTGTTCTAGGCAAACCAAATTCATAAGGTCTCCAGGGAAAAAAAAATTGTACAGAAACATTAAAAATATGAGATTTATAAAATCTCTGTACACTTCTAGTATAGTATTCTGTTCTTTGCCATTATGTTAATTATATACTGTACCAGCAAAACCTGTGATGTTCAGCATCACCACGTAACATTCAGTACTACAGTAATGTTTCCCACTGAAATAATGAGCTGACTGATTTAAATTAAACTAATTGGAGCCTATTTCTCTATTGAACTTCTTCCTCTTGTACATGAATTTGGTTAACTCAGTTCTTTTTCATGGTAGTAGCTAGATACTGTCAAAGTTACACGAGAGGAAATAATAACTTCTTATTCATGTTATTAATTGTCACAGATTCAAAGAAGGAACTTGAACTGATTTTACAAGCACAACAGTATAAAGCAAAGCATCTTCCTGAAGCCAGGTAGGAATATAAGAATTTCATTGTACTATAAGCTTCAAGTACTATACTTTCTGCACTTACGAAATTTACTTCATTACATAATAAAAGCAGGATTATATAACTTTTTGATGCCATGGAGTGACCCATTATATTTTGACCTGAAGCACAAGAGTAACCATTCTTGGGAACTGCTTTCAAGCTATGCTTGAATTTTTATCTTTCTAAGCATACTACTGTTACATTTCTGCCCAAGTTCTCATGGAAGGGTGTTAAACATACTAAGTGAAGTCGTTCTGCCATCTCCAGCCTCAGCAACTCCACTACAATCTATTTTTATATATGAAGAATATATGCTTGGCCTCCTTAAGGCCAATTAGCATTCCACTGAAATCTGCCACAATTCTACTTTTCTAGCCTACATAATCTTTTCTAAATGTGTTATTCAATCTAAATACACCACACCTCTCCCAAAGCACACAATAAAATACATAAGTACAGGATGAAGTATAGAAAATGCACCTATGAAAAATACAAATACAGCTAAACAATTAAACAGAGCCTCTCATCTATCCTTCTTCATGACAGTAATACTTCTCCAATATAAAATGTACTAAATGTGACAGTATGTAGGACCCGCTGGTATTGAACCAGTGGCTCTGAGAAGTTATCTGTTCACTGTCCTTCCCAGTTCTAATTAATACTGACACAAAGTATCATAATATAACATGAAAGTCTTGCAAAGACATTTTGGGAAAAAAGGAAAACAGGTATGTGATTTCAAAAAGTGGCTGGAGAAATTAACGGAAGATAAATCAGTCAAAAGCTGTTTAAACACAAAATTACCACCTGAAACCAAGAGTGTCTAAAGCTCCCATGTGTTGAAGGATTAAAGTGTATTCTGGGGTAGCACAGCTGTACATCACTCTGTGATTTTACTCTTACTTAAACAATTGCCACTAACAGAAATATTTTTCTGACATTCCTTTCATTGCTTTCTCCCAGCTTCCAATATACGCAGAGCTCCAAAAACGTTTGCAGCTCAGGTAAGAACTAGAGATCACTTTGAAAATTAAACCAGGAATGTAAAAATGCTCATCATAGTTAGGGTGTCACAGTAAGCACAAGCTCTATGGTTCTCGGTGTTGTGTGTCTGCACTGGGCGTTTTTAATGCATGCAGCCACAGAATCACAGGAGCTGGATGGGACCTTTAGAGATTGAGTCCAACCCCCTGCTAAAGCAGTTCCCTACAGCATGGCTCACAGGAAGGCACCCAGGTGAGTCTCCAGAGAAGGAGACTCCACAGCCTCTCTAAGTGCCTGGTCCAGCACTCTACCACTCTGTCACTAGAGTTCTTTCTTGGATTAGTATGGAACTTCCTGTATTCTGGTTTCTGCCTACTGCCTCTTGTTCTATTGTTGCTTACCACCAAACAGCCCACCCTAATCAACTTGATTTCCACACTTTAGATGTTCATCTCAGCCTTTCCTCATACTAAAGGTTTCCTTTAGTTTGGTTTTAGTAAAGGTTTCCTCATGCTCCAGGTATTAAATCACTCCAGGAGAGACCATGCAAGGGGCTTGATTGTTAAAAAAAGTAAAGCAAGCAGACAGAAAGTAAAATGATGGAACAATCGGTAGGAACTAATAGGACTTACTCCCTTGGCTGCACACTGCATATGGCTCAAACTCAGAAATGCCTAAAATAGGACTTCAGAAAAGCAAGACTGGGATGATCTGCTGAACAATTACAGGGATGGGAACAGAAGGCAAATAGCTGGGCCTGCAAAGAGACATGAAGAAAGGGCACTGAACAGCACAGGCTTCTTCTCCACTCACAGCCAGGGTCAGCTCAACAGAAGCTGCAGATCTTAAGGATGTTATATAGCAGCAGCTATTGTTTTAATGACTTTGTGTAAGTGAAGGCATCGATCTTCTCTTTGTGAAAACTGCTTTAGGCTTAGCTGCAGAGTTCTAGAGGGAGGAATTTGCAGGTAACATTATGGGACAGCTCTGCCAGAGTACTATGGCTAGAAATAGATGATTCACTGAGCTGCATAGAATTCTGTGAAGGAATAGGCTTGGAGCCAGCAGTGATGGCTGTGCCCAGCCCCAGCCCCTGGGATGGCGTGTCCGGTAACCATGGCAATGTCACTCCCGTCATTGTCCCTTTGCTGACTGCAATTCCCAGAGCCGGACGTGCCCAGGAGTGGTTTTACTATTCTGCCTCTTTATTCTGGAAGATAATACTTCCACAAACACCCTTAAAAGCTGTGTTTGCTTTTTTCCTCTTGTATCGTACTGGATCTGTTGTGTGCCAATCTCTCTACCTCATCTCTTTAAGAAAAAAAAAAAAAGTAAAGAAAGAAATTGGGCTTCATTTTTATTTAACCCTTTTGGCCCCAAATTTCTCTTTGTTTCATCTCTCCTCATCAACAAACTTTCTGCTGCTTTAAAAAGCACTTCCAAAAATCCAAAGGGGAAAGGCAATAAATAAAACTTAAACAAAGAGCATCTGATTACAGATTTCTGACAAGCAAAAACCCTTAGTTAGCCAAACTTAAAGAATTATGTTAGCAAAAGAAAATCTTACAATTGTCTTGTATATGCATACATATACATTTTTGTTTTGTTTTTAATATAAATTCATGATAAAGTGAAAAAATGCTATAAGGAAAAACTGTCTGAAATATTGGCCTTTATTCACTGGATTGATTGCCAAAGATATATACAGTAGATGGAATACATATAAATAACATGACCCTGATCTTTTTGTTTAGCTTTCACTACTTTTTTGTTGTTGTTGTTGCTGATTGTCATTTGAAGTGCACCAGCCAGGTTAGCTCATATCGTATCTCAAGTTTTAAAATACTGTTTTGAAGAGTTTCTACCCTGGGAGGCTCAGAGGCTTTGGGGACTCAGGGGTGATTAAACATCTGTGTGGGTTAACCACCTGCCATCTTTGTCAACTCTTACGTAATTTTATACACTCCCTCAACCACCTCCACAAATGCCCTTTCTACCAAAAACAGAAACTTTCAAGCCATTCTGATAGCCTATGTGTTGCATAACCTGAATTTATGCTGTAAGTAGATTAAAACCAGTGTTAACTCTATAGTGATTAAAAGCACAGCCCATAGCAGTGTAACAAAGCCCTAGGCTGCAGTAAGTGAAGATCAGCCCAAATGCAGCAGCCATAGGCACAGAAGTAAAGGAAAGAATCTGCTTACCTTCAGAAGACCTCAGATAAGCAGGGATCTCCAGCAAGACACCCTCATTTCCTCTGCCAACCATTAAATGAGGTCTGGGAAGGATAGCTCCTGGCTCCACCCCTTCCACTCACTCTGGTACATTGCATGCACCTGAGTTCCCCTGGGTTTGCCCTTCTTGACCAGGTGCACTGGTTCAGGCTGTGACTTAGCATTTCCACTACAACCGGGATGCACATACAGGCCATCTCGTTTGTTCAAAGTAGAATTCACCTCAAGCTTAGCTAGTGCCAGGTCAAAGACACACACCTCCCTCAGCGTCATGTCACAAGCTCCAGTTCCTACTGAGGACACAACTTCATCTGTTCTCCTTCCCTGTACATCCACCAAAAACCTTCCTTTACCTCTGTTTCCAGCTGCTCTCTGAAGTCCCTATTTTTAATTCTGCATCTTTTTCCTAGGTGCCCTGTACCAATTCAGCTTTGGCAACTTCTGCTGCTCTTGGTCATTCACTCAGCCACAACTCCCTTTTTCTCTGTACATATTACCCTTCTGAAGTAACATATCTATGAGTTCCTTTAAAGTCCACATTTGGAATAAAAATTATTTTATAAATAAAGTATTGACTGTATTAGATATATATAAAAACCTTATATTTTTTATCAGATATAAATACATTTCTCTCATGTGGATATTTTCAGTTTTTATTGCTGAAAACAAATTATTACCTGCAAAAATGTAACCATTCTTCTTTCCACTTCTTGGCGAGCACTGCCATCCACTTCTCATCCCACAGCTTAAGATACACCAGAAAGAAATTCTACCGAACACATCAGTCACAAATGTAGAGTTAATCCTGAAGTCTCTTTTTAAAAATAAAGTATCTGGGGACAGTTACTAAAAATGAAATGTGAATACAAGTGACAGCTTCAAGACATAATAAACCTAACAGCAGCATATTAGCTCTTTAACAACTCAAAAGAAAGAAAATGTAGATGCTTGGCTCCAAATCGTTTACACAGTTGGCTCAGTGATTTCATTTCTGAACAGATCAATTGCCCATAGAATGTGAATCAATGTGAACAAAATGCTGCTCTTCTCTTACTGACATCAGTGGACAATGTTTACAGTCTTAAAAACAAACATAATGATGCTGTAAACCAGAACATGGTATGTAAAACATGAAAATATGAAACAATTAAAATTATTATCCTTCTGTAAGAAAAATGTTTTGGAACTTCTTGAATATGCTATCACATCTTATGTATAGGTAGACTGATAAAAACTAAATTAATAAAAAAAATAATTTTGGCAAGACTTACTATCTCTTATGACACCAACCAGAAGGAAAAGATGGAAGCTATCAATAATCGACTATTGTAAATGAGAAGAATGCATTAAGTCATTTCTCTGAACAGCACTGCACACAAAGACCTTCTGTTGTATGGCAGGATACGATGGCTTTTATAGTGCAATTAAACATTTTTTTTCCTCATGTTGTGCATCTCCAAAATGCATCCTAGCCAAACACCTGGAAGCTTTTCTAAGGTTTTCCTCTGCAGACTAACCTGCCTCAGTCCGTCCAAGCCTTCCCACATCACCTCACACTTCATGGTCCTGCCCCACCTAGCACACTGGCACAGCTCCCAGGTGATGCTCTGCTAAAAGGCAGTATTAAATATATAGACTGCAGATCACTTGCTTTGGGAAAACATTTTTCATCTCTCTGAACATCCTCAGATGAGTAAAAGCAGAACAGAATTACATGTGAGCATATATGTTCCCCATTAATTATTTTATGTAATATTTAATTAATAATTTATATTTACTATTTTGCTATGTTTACGTGTAGAACCACCTGCTATCAATTAAAATACATCAGAAAACATGTTAGATTTCTTGAGGCATGAATCTGATATCATTGTTGCTGCATTGGCCTAAGAGTCATCATAACAAAGGTTACCAAACCACAAACACTATTCTATTGCATGAAGTTAATACAGCAAAATTAAGCTAAAATTAAAAGCAGTACAATTCTTTTCCTTCTGAATTTGCTTTTACAGGATCCACATTAAATGTAGTGAATGTGTCAGTCGAGAGGTCACCGTCTCCCATTTGCTATACATCATGTGAAAACAAACCAAAACGTTCACTTGTAAAAGAGGAAACGGAATATAATGCCCAACCTACTGAAAAGGTAAAGAATACTTAATGAAGCGGGAGTATCTTCAGAAAACAGGATTATTGCTCTATAGCACGCACATGTCTAAGAAATGCTGCCTGCTGAAAACATTTCTCTAAGAAATTAAACAGCCTGAAATCTATGGGCTTTCAACACCCCTGAAAACAATCCAGCATGAGCTCCTAAAACTACAGATAACAATTTAGATGTTTATTTTGAAACAGATTTTCCAAAATGATTTCTTGATATAGATGCATCATAATTATTTTAATAAACTGTCATAAACTTGCTTTAAATGCAAATTAGATATAATCTGTTTTTACTGACTTCTGCCAGCTGTGGTTCATTTCTATAAGCTGATCATTCTGTCTTAAAATTAAGGACTTACACAAATATGACTGGTACTTTGGAGAATATGATCGCCATGAAGCGGAGGCGGCGCTGCAGGAGGAGAACGCTGTAAGTCCAATTTATCTTGAAACTCATGGTGTCAACTTCTAGAGAAAAGGTCTTAAAACTGACCACAGTGGCTCAGGTTTGGTTTGTTTGTTTGTTTCGTAAATTAACTACCTAATCCATACCAACTTTGACATACAATATAGAATTTAAAACACTGCCAACATACCACCGAAGTCTGTCTGCTAATTAACACATCAGACATTAGTGACAAGGTTAAGGATGGGAGCAAATATCAATATTTTATTTCTTAATTAATCACCAGTCATAAAAACATCTACTTATCTTGGTGTTGCACAGTCATTATAAATCTCCAGCTTTGAAAGGCCAGCCTGGAGGGAGCAGGGTGAGCAGAAGGCTCCTGCAAGCTGAAGGTGCAAGGCAGAAGGTTCGGGACATACAGGATCTTCTCACTGCCTCACCCAGGGCAACCTGGGTGTGATGCCATTGGAGCTTATCAATTTAAAAAGATATACAACATGGAAGACATGAAATCCTTCAGTCTCTTAACCACTTCAGATATTGAAATCATACCTACAGGGCTGAAGCACAGGAGACCCATTCCAGCACATCAGCTTCCAGTGATCTAAACTACGATGACTGGATTTATTTATTCCCTTATTTTTAGGAGAGACAAATGAAGTCACCATTTTTCTTGAGGGCACCTTTAGCACTAAACGTCTCAGCTTCAATCGTGGGCTAGATGTGCTCACACAGGGAGCAGGAGGACCAACATAGGTTAATGGCAACTGGGGGCTTTTGAAGGGGTGGAGCCCTTGGGACACCAGGAAGTCTCACACACCCTGGTGCTCGTCCTGGTTTTCTGGCAAACCCACATCAGAACCAACTGCAGAGGAATCCTGAAGACAGCCAGGCCAAGCAACAATAGCACCATGTTATTCCAATATTGTTAATTTTCCTGTGGTCATATAACTTCTCCCATGGGGTTTCTAGTCCAATGTGTTCAGAGAGGGTTTGACAATGTGTTTTTTTTTTTTTAGGATACTTCTATGCATAATAATTTGAAATGTAATGCCAGAACCCATGCCAAACAGGAGATGGATGACAGTTTCTCAATAAGCTTTTCCTTAACAAAACTAGTTGCAGGCAGAGCAATGGCTTGAGTCTTCCCATCAGCCCCAAGTTTGACTGCACTACTGTACATTGGTCACTCTGAAAAGAGTTTGGAAAGCAAAGTATACAGCTGCTCTGCAATTACAGAGGGTAGCATAACTGAGAAGCAGCCAAAAGAAGTGTGCCTTTGCTCACAGTAAAGTGCTAGAACAGTTCTACCATATCCTGGTTCACAGCTCAGTGCTTTGCACCCAAGAGGGCCATCATGAGGAATAACAGTGAACAGATATTTTCTGGACTTTTGGACTCCTAGAATCTGCTGGGAATAGCATAATGATTTTCATCAATTCAAAAGCAAAACAGATTTCGCAGTCTCCTGTCCTTATGTACCTGTGAAAACACGTAAAAGCATACACTTAAGAATTATTTTAACATACTCTAGCAGAAACATATTCTAGCAGTCTTCTTCAAAATTTTAAGTCGCACTGAAATGCATAAATGCATCTTTCCTTCACATCTGTGTTTCTTTATCTGCATTGTGGCCAGGAAAAAAAAAAAAAAAAACTTTCTGACTTACACCCAATAACATGAGTTTTACTACTGATTTCAGCAAGCACAGAATCAGATACACCAAGATTAACAGCATTCTTTGTTAATCTCTAATCATATTATCTCTTGCTTTCTTCCTTTACTGCATATTCTTAAAAAATGTTAAGTTCAGGACTGCTAGTACAGTTGGCAGTTCTGGTCAGCAATTCCTACAGCTCCAAGTACAGTGACATTGTACATGAATAATAACAAATTAATCTAAATACTTGGGTGATGCCTGGATTTCTCTGAAGTTCTTAGCTTTGTTGATTTTTCTTTGACTACCACTTATACAATTAAGAATATGGAACCATACAAGAAATAGTAATTTTGAAAAGCTGACAGTTTTCCTTTCTCTGCTCTTCGACTGCATAAATGAGAAATATCATGTTGGCATGGATCAGAATTAGATACTGAGTCACATGCATGAAATAACGCGGGAATATCTTTGTTCCATCACTGTTAACATTTTTGTAAGGCCTTTCCATAAAAGAGTAAACCTAGTCAGACACATCACAGAATTTGAAACAATTTCTAGAAAACATTTAAGTTTGTGAGTTTCTTTGGCATGCAGGAGGCTTCAGTGAAATTGCTAGAACCAGTTACACACACACTTAACTTCGTACTGAACTTTATGAACAGCCTGCTGGCTAATCTGCACAGTTGTCCACTCTGAACACACATGTAAATATTCAAAATCATCTTTTTATATTATTTTTGTTCACACTGTTACATTTTATGGTACCATTTTGTTATTCCAGGTCCTTAGAGAAGCTCACTGTAATTGAAATTGTCGTAACAGTTATGTAGAAATTGTATTTACACTTCGAGATTACCTCAACAGCGTAAATACATATCATATCAGAGTAAGAATCACTACAATTTAGAACTCTAAGGTCATAACAAGCATTAAGAGATCATATCCTTGTATCATAGACAATTGTTCCATCCAAAGAAAGTTAACCACATAAAATCATGTGCTGTTTTTGAAAGCACACAGAAAATTAATGAATTATGTCTTTACTCTCTTCCTACTTACAGTCACTCATTAACTCCACTCTTTTATGTGACTCAAATTTTAATACCCCATTTTCATTTTAAGATCATTTACTAGTATATAATAAAGATTTCAGCTTAACATTGTACAATACAACAGTACAGATCTAGTCATGATTCTTCACTATTATCAGTGCAAGTATTGGCTAATTATATCTGACATACAGATATTATTCATTTTAACACAGAGCTTTACTACATATAAAGAAAATACTTTGCTACATTGCTTACCAACAAATTTCATTTAAAAATTAGTTTTTTCTTTCAACTATACAATACCAAGTTGTTATAATTAACAAATTCTGCAAGATTTAATTCCAAACACCAGTTATGGGTATACATCATACTTTTTACCAGAATGTACTGCTTCAACTACTACAATAATTTGTGTTGTACAGGATGAAAGTTTCTTGGTTAGAGATTGTTCAAAGAAGTCAAACACCGAACCATATGTTTTGGTTGTCTATTATGGAAGAAAAGTATACAACATTAAAGTACGTTTTCTGGAAGACAGTCAACAGTACGCACTGGGAACAGGGCTCAGAGGAGACAATGTAAGTAAAATCCATTCTTATGTTTTAGTCTATTGCTTTTGTGTCACACTACACAAGTTCTTTACATCAAAGGATAATTATAAACTTCCCACATAACAAATCTGCTGTATTTCATTAAAGTTTGTTTTAAAATACTGGCACTTGAATTGGATCTCAGTTTCAAGAAACCTCAAGGTAATAATCTATAATTTTAATTTTACATAACGTGCTCTAATTCTGATTTAAATCAATCTGAACATTTCCTAAGTACTTCTGATTTTTCTACCTACTTTAAGAAACACCTGCAAAGTAATGGGGAAGAATCTTCTCTTTCCAGGTATGCATCATTCTACCTATTACTTTAGCTTATTTTGTAGTTTGGTATACTTAATACAAGCGGAAATATTAAAAGACATACAACTCCATATATCTGACAGCATGGCCTGCTGCTGTTATTAGTGCATTATCAGACATTCTTTCATTGTCTGTCATTAATGCAACAAACTATCAATCGATATATTTTTAAAAGAAATGAAGAAACAGGACAAAAATAGTCATGGATATTCAGAAGCCATAAAAAAAAAAAAAAGTTACTTTCTCCTCCAATCAGTCTTTCCAATATGGTAAAATTTAAGTTAGCAATTCCTTTACATTGTTAGTGCTCTTTCACATAGTTAAATTCAATTATATTCATAATGAGAGACTAATTCTTATCTTATTTATATGATTATCTACATGTTTTTCAAAAACTGAGCAGTCATCTTATGAATATGTGATAAAGATTACTCAGGTGAGCATTAAATTCTGCTCCATGGCAGGAAAAGCAGAACAAGATAGTGCTACAGACTAACTGATATGGTCATTAGATCTGTAAATAGGCAGATATTCCAATAAGGTGAACTGGCAAAGTCCACGTAGCTGAATCTTCAATTACATCCCTTGTATGCATGTCAGTACTTTTAAAACTCATAATGCAGCCAAACACCACTCTTTTCCTAGTGGTATGGGGGAAAAGGAAAGGAAGAGTAAAAGCAAGAAAAGCCAGGGGTCAAGACAAAAGTCATTTGACAAACAAAGGAGAAGCAGAGAAAAAAAAAAAGGAAGTGATGCAAAAGCAATCACTCACTAACTGCCACGGCTGAGTTGAGGAAAAGATGGCTCAGCTCATTAACCCCATCCTCTCCCTTTTTATTGCTGAATAGGGTATCACACAGCATAGAACATCCCTCCAGTTCGCCCAGGTCATCCGCCTGGTTGTGTACCCTCCCAGCGTCTTCCCTCACCCGCTAATCTATTCATTGTGTTGGGGGTGGAGTGAGAAACAAAGCCTTGATACTATCCGTCTAAGTACTGGCCAGCAATAGCTAAAGCATCCGTGTGTTATCATCTAAAAACACTGCACCATACAACCTGCTACGAAGAAAATTAACTCCATCCTCACCAGACAAGTCAAAAGCTAACAAAAATCTGAAATCAAAACCTACCCAAACTAATTTAACAGGTCCAAGATTTACAGTTCAACTCTTCATAGAAATCATGGGAGATTCATAAACTTTCAGGCATGTGAGATGTATGTTTAACTAGCAAGTTGTTCTTCAGGAAGATTGGTTTAATAATTAATAATAAACCAAACCTTCACTGTTCACAAACAGTGAAGCAGAAGGGTTAGAATAAATTGAACAAAGTTCTGCTGGTACCATTACTGTGGCACTGCAGTAGTGCAGTCTTCTATATAATATAGTCTACAAACTGAAGCCCCAGATAATTTTCTCGAGCTTTATTGTAAAGCTAAAATATCTCTTAATTTATACGATTCTTCTGTTGTTCAGTATTCCTATAATTTCCCAGATGAAAAATGCTCAGATTAGAAACAAGAGATTTAAAAAGTGAATGAAATTGAAATATATATATAACAATAAAAACCCAATCTGTTTGTCCTTTGAGCAGATTTGGCAGTTAAGGGAACTAGAAAATTACATGAAAATGAAAACCAACTGGGGAGAAGGGATTTTTACTGAACTAGAAGGAAGCAGAAAACAATCTCAACATCTCAGGAAATATTGTAACAAATGACTGTTGTTTGTTTCAACTTATGCTCAGAAAGAGTGCACCTTGATTCCAGAGTGGGTCTGGACTGAAACTAAAACTAGAAAACTGCAATTCAAGAATAAGGAATTGAAGTATATGGTTAGTAATAGAATGGCTTAGGTTAGAAGGGACCTAAAAGATCATCTAGTTCCAACTCGCTGCTGTGGGCTGGGTTGCTAACCACTAGATCAGACTGCACAGGGTCTATCCAACATGGCCTTGAACACCTCCAGGGATGGGGCATCCACAGCTTTTCAGAGCATCCTGTGCCAGTGCCTCACTGCTCCCATAGAGAAGAATGTTCAGTCATACTGCTACTCTGCAGCACACTCAGACTACTTCCATTCACTGAAAGCTTGTATTCTTTTAGACACAGAATATTCACAAGTTTTTCCCTCACTCTTGATTTTTCACATACAAGTTACGCCCTGTACCATGAAAAAAAAAAAAATTACAATTCTTATTTTTTAAAAGTGCACTGAATTCAGCTTCCAGAGGAGCATCATTAGCTCTTACTCTTCTCAGCTCTTACAGACCTTTGTAAGGAGGCTACAAGGTAGAAAATAATGCTCTGATGATCAGATTTTTATTTTCAGAAAATTTTTACTTCTATTCCAATGTAATGATGTGATCAGAAGTTCCTTACAGAAAAACCAGTAGCAAGCTGAAATGAATACAAGACAAAAACAATTTTAATTCCGAATACATCTTTTACTAGCCATTTAGCCAGACTTCCTATACTGTACTGAACTCACTCCAGATCAAATCACATAAAGCTGTGAAGATCAGATCCACAAATGGGACATTTAAATGAAATATAAGCACTTACATTCAAAATTACTGTCCCAAACATCATTTACTTGCCTTCCCCCACTCCAGTTTTTATTATTATGAAGATCCAATAGCTGTAACACTACTGCTGTTCATGTACACAGTTCCCATGACAAAGCCAAACAACTCAAACCTTTGCTCATGTTTAAGTCTCTTCATGAGAAAAAAAAAAAAAAATCACTGTAGCAAAGTGGAATAAAACTATACAGGTAAAACATCAGGAAAAACTTATTTTCTTTGAAATAGAATAGTTTTTATCATAAAATAACACAAGAGCAGTTACACCAAATGACGATCACACCTGATCCTCTTGTTATAAACTGGGTGTGGATGAGGTGGAAGTGACAGCGATTTCCATGAGACATCACGTATACAGTATGACTGAAAAAGTAAATGATACAAGCCATGCTTTTCTTTTAAAGTACTAAAGTAACAGTATACTTACATTTCTGTGTTCAGGTTTATCAATTTAATAATGAAACAATAGATTCCAGATGAACTGTTGTAATGGTGATGGTAAAAAACCACTTACCTCTAGAGTTAAAATTAGAAGTCGAATTTGTTTCACCTGCAAACGCTTTGAAAGTATACACACGGAGGTGTACTATTTAAACTGAAAGACAAAGGATGATGACTAGAGCACTGACTGAAATGCAGAGGATTGCTAACCATCAGAAAGGCAGAATGAACCAGTAGGACAGGTGAGGGCAGCTTTCAGTTCCAGTTTGAGACAGTTTAGGGTCCTTGAACCAAACCTTCATTTCAAGAACAGGACTAAAGGATGTCAATCTTTCCAACACCAGTGAATAAAACTAAAAGTGTGCTTCAAAGGGATTTTACACTGAGTTTCTTGGTAAACTGAGCATGAAAATAAAAGGTACTTTAAATATATATATACACACACACACATATATATGTATGTATGTATCAAAGGACAGTGAAACTAGCAATGCTTCACATGCTATTAACTAAATGTAATTTAAGGTAAAGTCTTAGTGAAAAAGAACAAGAAACCATAACTTCACTTGCCAGTACAAACCTTTACAAGTGATATTGCAATCCCAGGGTTAGACTTGCTCCCTTTTTGCTCCAAGTAGCCTGCTGTTTTTTAATTGCACATAACAGAGACACAAGGGATAAATGAGGGTTAAATTCTGGTGCATTTGTCTCACGACAGACTGTCTGATCATAAACATATTCAAAAATACTGCCTATTTCTAACACCGTCATTTGGAATTCTTTTGATTTTAAAGACAGAAAAATTTTATCACTTCAATTTTTAAACATTAATTTCAATTTTTCTTTTTCCCCCAGAAATTTAATTCTGTGGAAGATATAATTGACTTCTACAAATACGTTCCCATCACGCTCATTGACGGAAAGGATAAAACAGGAACACAGAGAGTACAATGCTACCTTACACACCCATTAAAGTTGCACAAAAGATGTTTCCTACCTTAACAAAAGTTGGTGATGTACAAATATAAATAGAACAATTATTCAGATTCGTAAAAAGCCAAGTTAACCTTTGGGTGATCACCTCTCCATATTAGGAAGAATTCTGTACGGTGTACCAGAATCTTCTCTCCAATTTGGATTATAGATCTACTGCATTTTTGAATTCTTGCAATGTGTTTTTATCTAATAGACGTAATAACTTCGAGGCTATGGGTAAAGTATACGTCATTATATTAACTCACAAAAAAGCATTAAGAGACCAGCTCCTCTTACTCTGACAATGGTTGAGCAATTTGCTTATCTTGCATTGTACCTAGCACAAGATAAAAACCAAATTCAGTCTTGCTTATGTGAATGTCACTGAAGCTTACTGAGTAGCAAAACCTAATAAAACATTCTGTATGAAAAAAAAAAAAAAAACATTCTTTTCTTTAAAAATACACATGAAACACCATTTGAGTATTCACTATTTAACACTTTAATTCTGTGTGCATGTATATCTGCATAATAAAAATCCCTGCTTGGCAGCCACTGAAGTCAACAGGTATCAGTCGATGCTCGTAAGTACTGGAGCAGATCCCAAGGACACCTTTAATGATCAAAGATCTGTTGCTTAACTAACACATATCCTTTAGCTTAAGCAGCAAATACTTGTACTCCACCTTCAAATGTTCAAACACGTACTTTAAAACAGCCCCTTCGAAGATTCTGTGAAGTCTCACCACATCTAAGTATACAGATAAAAACCATCAGTACAAAGAGTAGAAAAGGTGATTTTTTTTTCCAGCAAAAAACCATAATATTTATTCATATAACTTAAGTTTTGGAAAGTTCCACTATGAATACGAAAGGAAAACTTTAGCACTGTCTTGCAAGCATCAGTGAACATCTTTTCTCACTTTGACTGGGTAATTGGGAGAATTAAAACATTAAAACAAAGACCATGAAATTCTAACCCAACTGATGATGTACTGTGCAACGGCACAAACCAGTTCTGAAAGAGTTGTAGCAGTTGGTTGTTGATTTCCTTGCAACCTTTTCATTTCTCCACACTGAATCCTAACACAAAATAACATCCACTGTAATTCCTTTTCTCTCAAACCGCTGAGACTATTAAACTTGAAGGAATTTTAAAGTGACATTATCTAATCACTGGAGTTCATCTGAGTTTGGCAAAACTCATAAAAAGGAAGAGAGGCATGACGTAATCTGCTTTCAGACATTTATAGTTACCATACAATTTAACTTCCGAAAGGATTTTACAGTAAAAGAAAAATATTTTTTTCTAAATTAAACCCACGATAAAACAGCTTAACAATTTAGACAGCAGACAATGTCAGACACACACAAAGCTTTGCAGATGCCTACTAAAACAGCAAACTTGCTTACTAAAGACACGCATTATTAGTATATTTAAACCACCTAGTTTATAATGCTGAGCAGCAACATTTTTTCCACACACACGCACAGTACAGCTTTCATAAAGACTGTTCTTATTTTGCCAGCAACAACTCTTAAGAAGCAAATTCAAAGCCATTTATTTTGTAGCTTCTACAGAAAGAAAATTAACACACACAGTAACCTGGACTGAAAGAGTTTAACAAAGGAGGGATTTTAACCATACTTTTCTTATGTTAACAGTTTTCATATTTATTGTTTGTGATATGCCAGAGTCTTAAAATGGAAATTATTTTCAGAATAAAAAATGTAAATAGTACTGTTAGGTTTGGCATAAAAGTACATGAAGTGAAAAAACCTTCTAGTGTACCCATCTAAAAAAATATAATTCCTTTTGAATACAAAAATGAGAACTGTCATTTCAGTATTACTGACAAAACAGAGAAAAGTAAGTTTGTTCTGTGGAATAGGTTAGTCTATGATACAAATGATACAAAATTTTCCAATGTTTGATGAAGAAGATCTCACTTAAAGCACCAAGTCTCTGAACAATTTTAACAGTATTGCAAAATTATTGGAAAGCAACCTTTTAACTGTTTAGCTCTGTTGTACTTCGAAGTCTTAAAATATTTACATTTCAATAGAGATACCATACATACTTTATCAAAACAATGTATAATTCGCCAGAGTATATAGAAAAATATTCCCAGCTTAGTTAAACTGTGTACAAAAACGCACCAACAGTGAAAATGAAGAGCTAGGAACTACCAGTGTTTCAGAAGAGTAGTTCCTGTTCAAACTTGCAACACACATCCAGCATTAGAGTTCTGAAGTCTGAGACCACACAGAAAAGTTTCTCTCTCCTCTCAGTCCAAGTTCAATGCATTCTCCTACCAACCCTGCCTGCTCAGCAAAGGCAGTACAAAGGGCTGACATAGTTGTGCTCTTTTTCTCTTATCTATGCAATACAAGCTAGGTAAAAACTAAGTACTAGAAAAAATTAAGCATTTTAGTGCTATTCGACCTAGTGGGAGTAACTCTAATCTCACAGATTTCTCATTTACACCCTTGCATTCCTCTAAAATCAGTGGTTTTCTTCCACTGAAAATGAGCACTTAAGTTTCACTTTCTCTATTTTCTGCCTGAATTGACACTAAAAACTGTGATACACACTTGCAGCCCACAGAAGGTTTGAAGGTGCTGTTCACTACATGTATGTCTAATCTCTGTAACACTACGCTGCAAAAAAAAAAAAATTAAACCATGTTAGACAGATATCACAGACTAGGATTTTATTTGTACAGACCTAGCACAAACCAGGTACAGCACAGCATCCTAGAACAGATAATGGCAACAAGAAATATGTTTGCATAGCAAATTCTTTTTTCAAATCTGTCTTATGGAAGAGATGAAGTTGACCTCCAATAAAAAAAAAAAATGTCAAACACGGCAGTGCAAAGTAATGCTTAGTTCTCAGTATAAGCTTCTCAGTAACTTTATGACACTGCTCTCCTTTCTACTTTGCTAACAATAAGAGATTTTTTTGCAAACTAAAGCAGATTGTTTTCATGTTTTTTTTTTTAATCTTTTCAAGGAAATTAATGGCACCCATTAAAATTAAGATTAAAAACAAACAAGACTAGTGTCGCAATTAATGTTTTTTCACTGGAAGCGAAAGAACATCCCAACCCTTGGTTGCCTCTATCAAGTGCCTCTGTCCATGACTTATCCATTCTTCTTGGTCTGCATATACTCTTCCACAAAACCAGCACTTAAACATACACTGAAGTGTTTCAGCTGGTGAGGCTTCCACCACCTGGTAGTTGTTTTTATGGGTCTTTTTCAGTTTCATTTTTAGCATACTCTGCTTCTTTGCTTGGCTTCCTGTCTCAGCATTCTGAAGAGTAAGACGTTTTCGGTAGCGTTTGACACCAAGACAACTACTCGTCCTTTCTGACAGAACTACTTTCAGGACATGACCTTTATACTTGTTGATAGTCTTCATGACATTAATTATCTCCGGTGTATCAACATCAGGATGGTTCAGTACCACAACTGGCTGGTTACGACGAGGGCATTTAATCAACTGATTCATTCTCAGAGGAACAAGCCGAAGACGTCTTGCCGTCAACAGATAAGACATGTCAGAACCTGAACTGGTTTCTGACTGTGTTCTTGTTTTCCTCTTTGGAAGTTCCCTGAAACCTGCTTGTTTTACCTTATTTTTGGGTCCTTGCTGACTTTTTGAATAGGGTTTGCTTTGCCTACTCACATCACTGTTTCTCTGATATGGTACAACATTTTGCTTGCTATTAGTTTTAGCATTCATCTCTCGCTTTGGTCTTTGCCTGAGTGATATATTTCGGGACTGAGTACTTGGATCACTCTGATTAGGCAAACATGGCAAATTACTGCTAAGTGTCTCAGAAACACTGACAGGAACTGGACGAGGCAGAAGCATCTCATTGCAATATGCAGAAGGAGTTGATGCTTCACTCATCTTTTCTGTTCCTTTAGAGTTTTGACTGCCAGCAGCATTGAGCACTCTCAGCACTGTCCCTTTGGGGATAAACACTGGAGAAGCAACATTGGAATTTTTAGTCACCCTGCTTTTAGATGTTCTTGCAAATGTAAGCAGTGGCTCATTACTGTGCTCATCACTACCAATTATATTATTTTCTCCATGCTCTTGAGGGAAAGACATAGCTTGTTCCAACTCAGTGGCAGAAGCCACTCTCTCACAGCTTGATGAATTTTCCTGAGGGTAATGAATCTTTTTACTAGAAGCTTGACATCTCAAAGGCATAGATTTCATGTTAGATTCAGCAGCAGACATGAGCTGAGCAATTTTTCTACACAGCAACGTTGTTGACTTCTTATTGCGTGTTGTATCATCCCATCTGATGCCCTCTGGTACGTTTTCAGCCCCAGAGCTAAGAGAAAATACAGATGAAATAACAGGTCCCTCAAAAGGGTTGTTTTTATTCTCCATTTTCTGTAGTTCTAGTGATTCCAGAAGAAGATTATTTTTTTGACTTACAGTCTCTGGTTTCTTTACTTTGCTAAAGCTAAAAGTCATGTCCTCCCAAGATGAAGTTTTAGTAACATTAATGTTTTTTTCTGCTTCAGAACATAAAACAGATTTTCTATCAAAACCCTTAGCAGCTGAATGTGTTTCTGCAGAGCTTACTATCAGACTCCTACATTCTTTGTCATCCCTCTTTAGTGGAAACATATCTTTTTGTTTAAGGACAGCGGAAGAGTAGAAATTTTTGCCGACCTGAGTAGTCTTTACTGAATTGTTCTTGGAACTTTTATCTTCAGTAACAGTGGCATACTTTGGACGGGATGTATCCACACCTTCTTCATAACAATACAAATCGTAATGTAAATTATTTTTTCTGTCTATTTCCCACTTGGGCGATTTAAGATCACATTTTTTTTCAGTACTATTAGTCATCAAAGACTGAGAACAAAGTTCTAAAACACCTGAATGCACATCAATACCTTTCACCAAATGAAGGCATAATTTTGATGAATCATCTTTCTGTATTGATGCAGAATTGCTCTCTGAGTATTGAGGATCAGATGAATAAAGGCATTCAGAATTCTTGTCATACTTACTGTCCAAATTAAGCTGGTTACTAATACTGGATGACTTGTCTACATTCACTTCCATGGTTACTGACTCATTTGAAGATACAGATGTTTTTTTTCCTTCTGCAGTTCGCTCTGTACCTTGATTCTGAAGCTCCACTTCAGCACAGTTCACAGGCCTGCAAGCTGCTTCTTTCATAGGAATTAGTTTAAGAACCAGCTGCTGAGCTCCATTCACTATTTTGATTTCTACTATCTGAGCCAAACAGTTTGAAGGAACTACAAGTTCAGATGGTGCAATTACAGTCAAAGGCATTCCTGGTTGTAAAGGCTCCATTTTTGGAGAATAAACCTCAACTTCCACACTCTGATTCTCACACATGCTTATTTCAGATGGCTGCAATACTGTTTTATTCTGGATTGAAGCTGCATTGACACTACATTCTATATCACGAGATGAACAGACTATTTTAGTCAATTTACCTGGAACCTCACGAGTGATATTTGAAGATGAATTTGAAAGTTCATTCTGAAAAGTAATTTCTTCATATTTCTGCTTTTCAAATAAAGTGCTCTGACTTGGTAAGCATGTCTTCTTTTGCTGACGTTTTATGCCAGTATTTGACAGCCGTTTTTTGGGTGCTTCATGCACTCTTCTTGTATGTTTCACTATATAGTCATGCCTAACAGCACCATATTCACAGTATTCACACTGATACGGAAAAGTTCCAGTGTGCTTCACCAAATGTCTCTGGAATTCACCTTTGGTGTAGGATATATAATTACAATAGGAACAAATAAATTTAATTTCTTCATGTTGACTTACATGCTTTTTATACTGCAAAGGATCCTTTGTTGAAAATCTACACTTATCGCAGTAGTATTTACCAGGCAAAAAGTTTTTAACTTTAAACGCTTTCTGTTTTTTTCTTGTAGAAGTTTTCTCAGGTTTTTCGAAGTCTACGGCATTGGCACCTTCAGGAACAAAATGGAAAGCAGGCGGTGTAACGTGACTGCACATCTTGCAGATGAAGTTTTTGTCTTCAGTCCACTCAAGTTTCTTATGCTTTTCTAAATCTTGCTTTGAAATTTTCTGGATATTTCTGCATTTCATACAGCTTATCAATGACAGCTTATTATTCTCAGCCTCAGTCCCTTGGTAACAGTAGTTTTGGCTATCATCACCGTTTGACGGATTTGTTTTATCCTCAAAAGATTGCTTTGGGGATGTAGTTAAGGAATTACTTTTACCATTAACTTGGCCTGGATACAATCTTGGTAGAATTTCCCTCATTTTTTTCAACTGCATTTCAGAAAACACAAATCTGCATCACTTTGGCAAACAGCAGCAACAGAATTTTTTCTTGATGTTAATCTGGTGTACGCAGCTTATCAATTATTCATTCAATCCACCAATCTGCAAAATACGCTCTTCGGAAGAAACGTTGATCAAGCAATCGCATCCATATTATATTCCATGTTCTTAATTTTATTCAATCAACTTGACGCACTAAAGAATAGAAAGCAGAAGTCAGTCAGTTATGATTTACTGATCATTGAACTAGGCAACTATTAGCAAACTACAGTCAAATTACAGTGTGCAAATCTGTTAATATAAAGTTGGTTCTACTGTGAACATATAATCATTAACTCTAAGCAAAACATTATCAGTTAAATAATCCCCTAGTATTTGTTCATATCCAATGTTCATAAATTCACAAGATGACCTAATGTTTATCAAAACCTTCAGTGCGTATGCTATTTCTTCCACGTCATAAGAACTTTACATTGAAAAAGATGTATTTAAGCCTAACAAGGACACTTCATAACAGAATTCAGTAATAGAATTTGCTTTCAGATCTACATACAGTCAAGGACAGTTTTAAAGACAGCTCTCATAGATCTGAGATCGTAGAGAAGCATCTAGTTACTACAATACTACCAGAATGAGAACTTCATACTACAGAACATCTTCACAATGCCTGAAAATGAGTAAGCATCTGATCCAAAAATATACTGACAGTTTAGGAAAGATATTATAAAACTTTACAGATACCACTTATTTCTGAATCCCAGGAGGTAAGACTAAAGTGACCACAGGTTAGATTGTTTTTAAAATTAAGTATTTTTAAGTTAACATAAAAATTCTTAAAGTACAAATGGAAATTTTTTAGAAAAAAATATAGTACCAGTATTACAGGTCCAGTCTTGCTAACGCATAATCACATTTAATTTCTACTTAACACGTTCTCAAAATATTAAGTATTAACATCATAATTAAGCTAGAACAATCAGCTGCAGCAAAAAGTAATTACTTTCATTTCTGTTAATAACACAGTACAGTCACTTCTGCATATGTCAACAATCATACTAATTCACTCCAACCCACTAATACAAAATCTGTCAATCAAATAAAATAAGCAGTGCAACAGAAGGCAAAGGGAGAACAGTATTACCAGTGTAAAACCACCATATTAACTTGTGCTGCACATTCAGCCCCAAAACTTCCAGAACTCTTACTGCCTCTTTTCTATATTTAACATGAACAAGATTTCCTCTTCAAAAGCTTTTGCCAGAAATGTAAGTCCACTGGTATTTGGAAAACATAAAAATGAGTACGCTTTCTGAGATGTACATAAGATAAAATTCAAAGCAAACAGCAACAACTCAATTCCTTTCTTATTTAAACATTCTTACCTACAGACATATTGCTACACAGATCTGCTGCATTTTAGAACACCTTACAGAAAATGGATATTTCTGCTCCTGGAACCTAGTTCCTCTCCAGATCTATCTACAGATAGACTTGATTTGGCTGAGATCACAGAGTAGCACCCTATTACTGTAATACTAACAGAACAAAAACTTTATACTACAGAACATCTTAAAAGTGCTTGAAAATGAGTAAGGATCAGGCTGAGGAAGTTCTTGCATCTGTCTGTGCTCTATCTGCTAATATTCCTAGATTACTGCTGTGAAAACACTGTCCCAGCAGTGGGACTCTGCTTTTTGCAAGTATACCAAACTAATCTCAAATAACAATAAGAAGCTAGAAAACTGGTTAGAGACAAGATAATTATCTTCTCAGTCTTTAGCAAATTAATGGCTGCAAAGCTGTAAAACTCAACAGCAAGAATTTCCCAGTACTGTAGTAATCTCATTTCATTGCAATGCAGTCACCTATAGCTACATCATGGTGTACACAGGGCAGCTTCCCAGGAATAAGGAAAGGATACATCACTGGATCACAATCTGAACTTTTTCTGCATGTGGTTTTGTTTTTTGCATTTTTTTTTTTGCATTGTTTTGGTTTTTGTTGTGTTTTCAAATCTAATTCTGATAACATTAGAATTTGGATAACACAGGGTACAAAGAATAAAACAAGTAACTTTGATCATCTTGGAAGGACTAATCTCTTTCCATGCAAATGCTACTTCTCAGATTTGAGATGAACCTTGCTGACAAAAGAGACTGATGGCAGGTCTGTGTTCACAAGATCTACTGCTTTATTTCAGGAGGGAGGTGATATGAGCCCTTGATAAGTTCTAGTTTTGTGTCCAGACCATAGAAGCTTCAATGATTTCTTTAGCTTTAAAAAGTAACCAAAATTGCATTTGGGGTGGATGGATGAAATTAGACAGTCTTTGCTTTATTAATTGTAACTCTTTACTCATACTGAAACTACACTCTACATCAACTGACCAACAGATAAGCATTGAGCACTTTATGCTACAGGCATCACAAAAAAAAATTTGTTTTTTTCTTAATATTAACATCATAAACTTCATTTTACAAGACAGCATGAAAAAAAGGATCCATTACCTTTAAAGAACAAGAAAGTAACAGAAGCTGTAAAACACTTGAAAAAGGCTTCCATTTACCTGTCAGATCTAGCAGATCTCGGGCAGATTTAGCCCGAGAGAAGACTAAAAGAATTTAACAAAGGTAATTCAAAGAACAGGCTTGTAATCTTTCTAATCTTTCCCTACTCATATACCTTTAAATTGGGGGCAAAAGCAAATGGGTGTAACACCAAATTTACTTCAGACATACAATGGGTTAAAGCCAACCAGCATCCAAGCATCCAAATAGCTACTTGCTCACTTCCCGCCCCTCCCCGTGCTGGAAAGGAGGACGATCAAGAAAACTCATCGGTCAAGACAAAGACATTCAATAAAGGAAAGAGGCCAGGGGTAGGGAAAGCAGTGATGTAAAGAAAATCACTCACAGTCTCCCACAAGTAGTGGATCAGTGCCCAGCCAGTCTACAAGCACCAACCACCTTGGAAGCCAAGCCCCCTCTCCCCTTCTCCGACCTTTACTTCACGTAGTTACTGCAGAGCATGACGTTGTACCGCAGGCACCGCCCCTCAAACCGATCCTAGCCAGCTTTCTCAGCAGTGTGCTTTCCCAGTCTCTCGCTCACTTCTAACTTACTCACTGTGAGGTGGGGGAGGGCTGCAAGGAGAAAAAGGGCAAGCCTTAACATTATGCAAGCACTGATCAGCAACAGCCAAAACACTGGCATATTATCAGCGTTGTTTTAGCCACAACTTCATAACACTGCATCTGATACACTGCTCTGAAAAACTTTAACTTCATCCCAGTCAGACCCAGTAAAAGGTGAAAAAGAACTGAATAACCACCTGCTGCTGAAATGACACCCCTGCTGTCTCCCCCAGCTTTTGTCCACCTATCTTTTCTTATTAACTATTCAGTATTCAAGAAAGTTTTGATGCAAAACATTCTATTTTACTACTGTTTTGGCTAAACCATAGTAAAATGTCTTTTACTTAACTGAAATTAATTTTCCATTTTTACTAGACTGAAATTTGTTTCATTTTTCTGAATTAAGCACAAAAGGCAAACAACATACATAGAGAAAGGTGTTGTAGCAATCCAACATCCATTCACTCCATATCAGCAAGACTGGTTGAAGGGGAGAGGTCAAAGGATTACCCCTGAAAAATTTTTGAGGTAACTGGAAATATTAGCACAAACACGCTCCAGAAGATTTAATGAAATTTTACATACAGTACTGTTCAAGTTACAGTCAAATCCAGAGCACAAAGACCAAACCAAGGATAACACTGAAATAAGATCTGAAAGTCCACAAATATTCTGAATTGCTAAGGCAGGAATGAGACAGATCAAGAACAGAATAAAAGACGCTAGGAGTGTCAAAAATCAATTCTAATCACTGTCTTCTCTGAATCCATTGTTGTAAAATGAGTTTATGAAAATACCTCGGAATACCAGAGACCCTAATCTTAGGAATTAAAAAAAAAAAAAAAAAAAAGACAACAGAAAGAACAAAACCCAGACTTTCTTATTCACTCCCATCAAGCACTTGTTCGAAGTATACACTATCAACAAAATGGATGTGACAAGCAATATGCCTTTATCATATGTGATCAAATAAATAAGACCTTTCATCAGCAAAGCATACACTTCTCACATACTAAATTCATAGCCTGCACCCAACAATCAAGGCTGCCTGGTTACTGAAAAACCCATGCAAGTCTTTCTTGTATTTTTTTATTAAAAAAAAAAAAAAAAAGATTTACAAGGAACTGGAAGACATCGTGCATCACTGTATCAGTTAGACAGCGCGCAAAATGCGAATCTCTATGGAAGATCTTAAATCGCCATGTAAACCTATCTCATTTGCATTTCACAGTTGTATACTATGCCATTTACTGCCCATTTAACATCCTTTGGCTGTCTCTGCTAAGCAGTTAACTTTCCTGCTGACCCAACCACGGAACTACAGTCACCAGTCACAGCCTTAGGCCTAATGACTAGGAAAGCTCCAAAAGCACTTCACTCATTTATTAGATAATACACTAATCAAGATAACTGATTTTGTATTAGAAACCAGTGAAAACCCAAGAATATTTATCTGTAATCTTCTTAAAAATACATTTTGTTTCAAAATGACAGCTAAACACACAGACACAATGCTTTTTGTATCTGAAATTCACACGGAGTTTTTCAAAATGAATGAGGAGCGTCAATGTAAGGAATGGAGAAGAGCAAAGACCACATACCAGGTTTTCGGAGCTCACGTTTATTACAGAATATACAGTTATTTCACTCTTCATTTAAAAATAATAATAATAATAATAATACAGAGTTTTTAACAGTTACAATATAAAATCATGCGAAATGTTGATTAAAAGTAACTATTTTTCCTAATGCACAGGCAAAAAATTGTCTAATTAACATTGCAGGCACCATAAGAAGGCAAGCGCATATTAAAGGCATTATGCACTACTCTACTGAAACCGAGGTCTGCTTTTCTGAGGCTCTGGGCCAGAGGCCTAGCTTCATCTGACACATAAAGGACTCCGGCATATAATTCAATTGCTTGATGGTCTTACTGTAACAAAGCAAGGCACCCTGATGTATAATCACTGCACCAAAAGTAGTATTTTTGGCAGTGCCCAAGAAAATGCTTGTACAATTTCTTGCACAATATGCCATCCACCCATAAATTTACACTGCCCATTCCTCCATTTCACAGAATTCACCACCTTTTTTTCTAAAAGCACCTCCGTGTATATCCCAAGGACTGAGATGCGTTCAGCACCGCCTCGCTCCCAGCTCTAAGGCCTGCAAGCAACAAAGCAAGGAAACATGGCACCACAGATAACAGCACAGGAAGGGCACGAGAGCCCCACGAAAGCACATTATTCCCCTATGCCCAGACTGCCCAGCACTCGTGGAGATAAAGCAAAATTAATCTCTGGGTATTTATTTAATTCCTGACCAAACTGTCTGCCTACATGAGGATCTGCAAAGGAAAATGGCCATGGCCACAGCCTTTGCACTGCAGTAACAATGCAGAATGGAACGCCAGCAAAAGCTCTATGGAGCACCACCAGCCTTCCCAATTTCAATAAAAGAAAAAGACTTATTTTCATTAAAAACGTGCATCCAGGCACTCAGGCTACCACCGTGATAGCACAGACCTATTTTTTAGAACTCTTAGCCCTTTTAGACGTGAAAACCGCCCCAAGAGACCAACGCCGTGCGTTTTTATGACAGCTTCTCCAGCAACGGAACCAAACGCGGGATATAATTCCGAGCACCTTCACTCCCGCGTGCTGCAAAGCTCCCAACAGACGCATCCGCAGCGCGGAACGCTCTATTTGCTCGGCAGCACGGCTACTAACCCGAAAGCTTCCTCCTCTTCAGGACCAGCAGCCACCGAACGCCAGAAGAACAACCCCATTTTCCACCTCCTCCGCGCAGGGCGTATCTCCAAACCGCAGCGCCGAGCCGCTGCCCGCCGGGGGACGCTCCGCTCTCCGCGCAGACGATCGCCCTCTGCCGCCGCCGCCGGCGAGGAGGCGCCACCGCCCGCGTTACGGCGCGCTGCCGACCGGCAGGGGGCGCCACCGAGCAACGCCGCGGCCCACGCTCGCCGCCGGGACCCCCGGTCCTCCCGCTGCGGGGCGGATCGGCGTTCGGCGGAGAGCTGGGAGAGCCTTACCTGGCTCCGCGGACGAGAAGAGCGCCGTCGTCCTGCGCGGCGGCGCAGGGAAGACCCTGCAGTCCCGGCTGGCTGCCGGCCGCACGCTTTCCTCCCGCTCCCCCAGCTCGGCGGCCGCGCGGCCGCGCGCTGCTGACCCCAGCGAGGGCGCGCCCGCGCCCCCCGCCGCTGCCGCAACCTCGGCGGAGCACAGCGCCAGGCGGCGGAACTGACCTCAGCGGCGGCCGAGCGCCCATTGGTCAGCGCCGCGCTGCCGTTCCCGCCGGCGGCGCCGTGTAGAGCTCTACTGCGGCGTTCTACGCGCGGTGGCGCAGGCGCGTTGCGCGCCCCGCTCCGGCGTGGTGGGGACCCCAGGGGGGAGAGCGTGGCACTGCGGGGCCGTCTCGGGCTGCTCCGGGGCGTGCAGATGGCGGGTTGTAGGAGGCTTTCAAGTCGTTGCAGCTCCGCCTGCCGTGAGAGCAGCTGGAAGGTGTTCAGGGGTTTAAGCTGAAAGTTGATATAAAAAAAAGATTCATCTTAGGAGTGTCGCTTGATTGACAAAACGGTGCGACTAGTGGCTGAGATCGCGGCGGGTTATGGAAAGCAGTGTGAAGTGCGGTGTTGGGCTCGGTAGGGTTGCGAAGCGTTCTGCACGCTGTCATGGCTCTTAGTGTGCTGCCTCTCCTTTTCCTCTGTAGCAAAGAGTTCTGACGGCGCGGAAGACTGAAGGAAGATCTGTTGGTTGCAGCTTCTCTGCGTTCCCACTGATCCCACTGTGTCCTGTTAATGCAGGACGTGGTCTTCAGTTTCACAGGGATTTCACATGATATGCTGATTGCCTGTTTTCAGTTGCTTCCTGTAAAATTCAAACATCAAATTAGACTGAACACAATTTATCTGAACAGAAGGGAGGGAAAAAAAAAAAAAAAAGGTCTTTAACATTTTAGAACGTTACCTCTTAAAGGTCCTTTTAAAGCCACAACAGTATCTAACGACTCTGCTTAAAGAGGAAACCATATTTAACAAGGGATCTGGAGTCTTAGCAGATAATGTCTTTAAAATGGAGCTTTTCACTGCATGACTTCACGGTTGCGCTCTTCTTTTTGTTTGTTTTTGTTTTTTTGTTTTTATTATTGTTGTTATTTATTTATTGTTTTTTTTTAGCATCGCTAAAAAGATGCTAAGTAGTAAGATGTGCCTTCTGGGCTTGACCCAGACTTGCTATTGTCTAGGTGCACCTGACTAACTGCAGTGGTATTTCATGTTCTTACTGCATCATAGACATTCACTGTGTTCTGTGCTGCAGATAGGTTATGAGAGTGAACTGACCTTATCTGGCCAAGTTTGTTCATTGAAGTAGTTAACACTGTGTTTTAAGCAGCTACCGTTGGGAATTATCTGCCTGGATGCCATGGAAGACATGAGGGGCAATTTGCCCTTAACGACTTGTGTCAGCTGCTCAGCAAAGATAAATCCATGGGTTACACTTACTAGAGAGTTTTCTTTAAAACCAGAATCAACAGAAACATTCCGGAAGTACAGGGGATATCATATAACACAAAGTAATAAGAAATAAAGAGTTGCTAGTCAGATGGTGGGTTGTTTTTTTAGCTCAGTTAGCTGTATCTTTAAAAGTCCTGAGTGTGATACATATCTGTGAAATGGAACGAGTTGTCTGATACACAACACTGATTAACTTTCACCTTTCTTCCTTAGGTATTTGTAGCTAGTCTCCTCTTAGGTTAGAAAGGCAATTGCATGTAGTAAAAGCAAATATTCAGTATTTAGACAAGGCCAGACTAAACAATGTCACCCAGAAGAGCCTTTGTTATGGAAAAGTTGAATCAAATTGCGTCTTCCTGAATGTCTCCCAGCTACACTAAATTCAGGCCCTTCCCTAACCTTTTATTCACAGCTACTTAATTTCCTTCCACTGTCAGGTAGAAATTCGCTTTCAAGAAGTGGTTCAGGTGAGATCCTTTCTCCCCTTTCTTGTTTAGTCCCCAACTGTCAATCTAGTTAGGCCAATAGAGAGAGGATAATTATTGCCTTATGACCTTCTCTCTCCCCTTTCCTTTGCCACTGACCAGTCTTCTTTGGTGATGTCTGAATTCCTGCTCCTGTGAAGTCAGTAATCCCTTTTCTATTTGTCCTTTGATTCCCTGACTCTTCAGGTAGCATCAGTGTTAGTCAGGCACTAACAGGTGGACATCCACACAAAGAACCCTAAAGTGAGGGGCATTTCCTGGTAATGGCAAGCAAATAGTGTGCCTTATTTCAGTAAGTCTTAGTTCCTGCAGCAAAGAGATGATGCCTTTCCAGCATTTGCAACAAAACCTATTATTTCTTTGTACCTCTGCTGTCCTCTGCAATACCATTCACTGTGCAATACCCACTTATCAGGAATTCACCATAACTGCTGATGATGATTGTCCCACTGTCAGCCTGCATTTCTTCCACTGAGTAACAAGACTATCTGATACGAAATGCTGATCATGGCTTGTAGATTGAGGAGGGCCTCAGAGTGCCACAGATTCGCTGCTGTAGAGCCACAGTTTTGCAACTCAGCTGCAAAACTATGAAACATCTGTGCTTGGAGAAGGCCCAGGAGAAAAGAGAACAGCCCTAAAAGCTTTTCTTGGAACAGTTTTGCTCTGCATATTACTGAATTCACAAGTCCCAGAAAGCAGGAAATAAATGTACTGGAAAACCTGAGAAAACCAGTGGTGATAACAAAAGCTGATGGGAAAAGAACATTTTTTTTTGGAGACCTGCAGAAATTCTCCTTGAGCTATGTCAACACCCTCACATAACTAGTTCTCTCCATTCAAGACTATAGTCAGATGGGTAAGTTTTCACTATATGCTATGATAATGCAGTGGCGCAGTCTGTTTGAATCTGGGAATGGAGGGGAAAACGCTTCTTTTATGTGTTGTATAAACATATTTTGTAGATGCGATTTACACGGAGAATGGAACATACACTTGCAATGGAGAAACATTCTGGCTTCTAGAATAAACATATGCTACACTGTAGTATGTTTTCTGTAGTAATACTGTAGAATATAATATAGTATGTACAGACAAGAGTTCAGAGCACTTAGAAAAGAAAAACCCAATCTTTGATTTTTGAAACATGCCATCATAAATAACAAAACTGAGATTTTAATATAGAAACAAAATGTTTCAGTTCTGAAAGCTTCCCACTCCCTCATTATGCAGGCATAGATTCAGAAACAGAAGAAACCAGCTTAACATTTCTGCAGCTGTTCTCAATTATTTATGATACCTGATTCAATTAGGTAAGCAAAGTGGAAGTCTTATAGGATACCTTTTCAGACATTTGTTCAGATGCAGGTTGCTGATGATGATCAGAGTACTCACTCCTGCTATTTTGTTTGATTGGAGGGCATTAGGACTATTAAGTAGCAAGAGGATAATATTATATTATGATGTTAATATCTTCATCTGTATTTCTAGTGTTTCATCACTGAGGAGTGTTTGGATTTTGCTGTACTAAGCATGCAACTACTGGTTATCTGTTGCTCTCTAGTGGTCAACGTGTAACCCTGCTCCTACATCCTATTAATATTACCTTATTGTTTTGTTACTGAACTGCATTATGAACCCCTCTGTGAACATTTACCTTTGGATAAGGTAATTTACACTTCGATCCTTAGGAAAATAAAAATGCAAGTTTCTTGTATTTTTTATGTTATCTTGCTGCACATTTCTAATATCTCATTAACTGAGAGAGCATTTCCTTTCATTGCACCAAAACTTTGCACAAAGCCTCACTCCTCTTTGTTGCTGAGCTACATCACAACACGTCATTCTGGTACTTGCCAAGCAAAACACACTTTGATGACCCCATCAAGAACAGATACTAATTAATTGGGTTAATTTAGTTCTCCTTCCTCCAACAAATTACCAGTTTTTACAGTCTTCCAATTAACTGTGTCTGTACTTATTATTCAATTTGCTTAATTTGGGAATCAAATTAAAAATTTATGGCAGTAAACATAAGATTGAAGGCTGTGGACTGACCATCAAGTCACATAACCTGATTTTCCAAGGCAAAAATTTTTAACAACTAAACTCAAATCACCTTGACCCAAGGAAGTGGGAAGTCAGCTGCAAGTGTAGTCAGGGCAGAACTTGGGACTGACCTGATGGAGGATGTAGCTTCTGCAATAACTTTTCAACATATAGGTTGTATGCGGTCATTCAGCCATTAATTTGAAGTTGACATTGGCATTTTTGCAAAAAACAACAGGCAGTTATCATCTGCACAGAGACTGGAGCAGAATCAGAGCCCCTTCTAGCACTGTGCTCCCTGCTCAGGAGCTGAGAAAAGCCCTAGAGTGGGCATGTCCAACCTGCAGCCTGCCCCCTGCCCTGCACCATCATGGTGGCACTTCCCTGCCAAGTGATATGGCACACCTATTTCTGAAAACAACGTGTAGATTTTCAATTAGATATTCAACTTAAAAATTTGACTATGCCTCCTTAACCGTTTTTTATTAGCCCTGTCTTACCATAGAAAAATACCCTCACTTCACAATCACACATTATTCATGTCATTGTTTTTTTTTTTTGTCATTTTGTACATATGTGAACAACTGATCATCCATACCACTTCCATTTTACTTCTGTATTTATTGGTTTTAATTCCTAAACTGTTGAAAGTGATGAATTAATAGAAGGAAATATTATTAGGTGTATTCCGGGCTCTGTAATGAGCTCTTATTTCAGTCAAGCTCCTCCTCCTCTCGTTCAACACCCTAAACCCCTGGAGCTGCTTTGTCAGAACTCTGAGTATGGAGTGTGCTTCATCTCACAAAAGCCTTTCAGTGCAGCCCTGAGATGTAATCTCAAAACTGCTTTGTCTTGGATATCTTCCCAAAAATAACATTTAAGAGGCATCTCTTCATTTCCTGTTTCAGAAAGGGCTGAGAAGATTAAAATTTTATATTGCTTCTGGCTTAACATTTTCCCAAACCTGTAGATTGCTAGAAAATTTCTCAGACATCTGACAGCTGAGATGCATGCCTGTGATACAAGTCAGAAAGAGAGTGTAATATTTAGAACAGTTTTCCGGCAAGTCTACTATTGTGGAACTTATTCTATGTATATTCTTTGATGCAAAGGATCTTAAAACTTAAAAAATGCTGCAGAATCACAGTTTTCCATACTCAAGACCCATGAGGTTTTTAACATTTCTGCTACTTTAGCAGTAAATGTATATCCAATACCACTTTGATGAGTCACATGTATCTATTAAACTGTCTTTGTAGTGAGCTACCATTTCTGCGAAGAATTTCATTGATCTTTTTATAGAAATCATTCACTCCCTACAATCTAATATTAAGGGAGAAGAAGAATAATATTTCAGATTTATGCAGTCAAAAAATAAGCGTTACCACATTACTGGATCTTCAGACATAGTCCCAAACATAATGGGAGGAAACATTGCTTCACATTGCCAAAACAGCTCCATAATAGAGCCTTAAGAACTTGTGTATAATCACATGTATGAAAAACAATTTGTTAAGCACTAAGAGCAGCTCACTAAATGCTACAAATTTGGGTTATCTTCTCTAATGTTTATTAGAAATTAGATCTGATAAATTCTGTCATACTTGCTCCCAACACACTGTAATTGTAGAACTTTTTATTTTAATTGCAACTTGAAGAGAAAGGTAGTGAACAGCAAATTATATTATAAAAGGCTAAGAAATAAGTTTTTTTAGAATAGCCACTTTTCAGCATCACATACACATTAAGTCTCCAAAGGTTCAGGGAGAGAGTAAACCCCCTACATTACATAGACAGACTCAAAAGGTCATACATAATAGGTCCTGTGTGAGAGCTGAGGTGAATAATTGGGGAATCTCTTGGGTTCCAAAACCACCTGTCTAAGTCAGGTTTGATGCTATCAGTCTGGGCAGTTCAGAGAGCAGCTCACATTTGGTGGAAGATGGTACTTGCAGCATATTACTCAGAGACCTCTGTAGTTTAATGACCAGTATACCTTTTCTTTTTTCCATCCCTTAACAGTTGTATCAAAAGAAAATAAATCTGAGCAGCTTTTGATGGGAAGACACCTAGATATAAAGGCATTCTAAACTATGATTACATTTTATGTATGCTTAGTCTTGTAATCATCACTGAAAAAAAAAAAAGTTTGTACTGTTGTGGAAAGGATTTTGTTTTTTTGAATGAAAGTCACTTAGTAGACTTTGAGCAGATAATATATGCAGCTAGTCTTTTGAATACACCTAATGAGTTTATTTGGCTTTTTGAAGTCAATTTGATGTCTCAGCAGGCACCCTTAGTGATATTTTTAGTTGTAGTAAACAATTTGTAAAATAATGAGGTTTGCAACAGGGAAATCTTTAGTCAAATCGGAATTCCAAGGTTAGAATGCATTTCCTAGCAGCTGCAAATTGTTGTTGTTTTCAAGAAAGATATAGAATTCTACTGCCACTCCAGGAAAACTTTCCATATGAAGTTAACCAACAACAATCACATTTCAATATAGACACTTTTTATGCTGTTACTTTATTGTTCTCCCTCTTATTCTGCACTGGTATTGCTAAAATATGGCCCTGAGTTAAAAATCAATGTATTTCACTAAGTCCTTAAAGAGAACAGTTGTTCTGCAGAAGATCTTGAGTTTAGGCATAGAACATTAAAAAGCAGTTTTCCACTAGAATCAAAGCACTAGTGTAGTTTTGACTTGTTACTGAGAGTTTTTGGGAGTTCTGCTCAAAAAAAAAAAAAAAAAAAAAGAAACAACAAAAGACCTAGTGCAATATTCAGCAACCATTGATTAATGTTAGTTATTACTGTTTTTTCCTAATGAGATCTCCAAAAATAGGCAATGGCAGTAGAGTTAGTGGCAGCATGGAGTGTTGTATAGGTCAGTGAACTCAGAACATCTTCATAGTAAGACATCTGAATCTCAAAAAACAATGCAACAAGACCAAATGTCATTTGTCAGATGGCAACATAAGTTATGTAAAAAAATTAGGAATCCAGAAATTCAGGACTTCTCAAAGCTATGAATGCATATGTTGTGCATTCCACATAGAATACATGTCCCAGAAAGCAAAGTTGATAATTAAGAAATACTTCCCATAAATGAAAAAACACAATATGGGATCAAATTAAATTATCACAGATCTGATCAAGACTAACTTAAAAGGGAAAAAACACCTTTTTACATTTCTTTGTGAGAAAAAGTACAAGAGTACTTTGTTTTAAAAATATGCATATCGTCTGTGGTTGAAAACATACAACTGTTTTGAGCGATAAAAACCATGTTGAATTAAAATATCTCTCTGAATACAGAAAGGGGATATTAACCTTTTCTTTTCAAATTAGTCATGGCTTTGAAGCAGAATTTAAATTGAGTAGTAGCCTGGAAGCTTTGATTTACATCAAATAATTGGATATGAAATTCCAACATGCAAAGCAAGCAGCAGCAGAAAATGATCTGAAGCAAAACAAGACTTTCGAAGTCATCCCTGATTTATTGGTAACAAAGGCCAGAATTATTGGTAATAAAACCAAGTGTGGGGAAAGTATTAAAGATCAGATTATTCACACTGGTCAACTTGTACATGTAAAATAATGGTCTGACTGCTGCTGACTTTCAGGGAAAAATATTTGTGTTATAAATGAGAATTTTAGGAAAATTTTGATGGAAGTGGTCAAATGGTCAGAAAAAATAAAAAATCTAATGCTATAAATGACAAGGAAAGGAACACAGAGAAGTGCAGGGAATGTTATTTTTTCTCTGTATGGAAGGAACATGCCCACACCTTGGGTATATATGCTTTTATGATTTCTCCCACACTAGAATAGTCTCAGAGAAGAGCAGTGGGGATTATCAGAACCTGGACCGTTCTGTGGGAAACGTGCTCACATGAGAAAAAAAAAAAAAACCACTGAGGAGGGAGTAAAATAGCAACCTCTGCAGCCATTGGCAACACAGAGAATAGAGAGCAGTTGTTTTTAACAATCCAAGAGACAATTATTCTCAAATCAAAGAAGCAGGCAGCAGATGCGGAACAAAGGAAAATAAGTAACACGAGAAGGTAAACTGCAAGAAGTGTAGTGACAGTGTAGTTCAGAGCACAAGTGCACATGGATTCAGACTGAAGCAGAGGGATATCACTCAGAGAATGTCACTGTGTGGTTGCTAGGTTTGTACTCTTCACTAAGCATCTGCTGTTGGTAACTGCCCATCACTTGTTAGAAGGATCTTTGGTTAGAAGGATATTTGTATACTCTCCAGAAGCTGCAGGCATATGCTTACATCTTAAATACATCAGGTTGATTCACAATACAAGTGATCTTCTGTCAGAAAGAAACGATGGAAGGAGTGGAGAGCTGATGATCAGAATTAATAAAATGTAAGTAGGTAATAAGATATTGGCGGTGACTTTACCATCAAAGACAGCAATAGGCATTTGTTACAGAGGAGCAGGTTTGTTATGACACAGGCAGAACTAATAAGTAAAAAATGGGTGTAACAAGATTGTTAGTTAAAAATCCAAATGTATTTGGGGCTGTCCAGCACACAGGAATTAAAGTTACTCGCAGATACTTGGTTCATCTGTTCAGCAAATAGCTGAAATACCACTTAGTACATTTTGTATAATCTGAATACTGACTTTTTTTTTTTACAGGATTACTCCATTAAAATTAATTATGTCAAATCATATTCTACAAGAACTGATCCAAAGATTGATTTAAAAATGTTAATTAAAAAAAAAGTTTCTTTAATTAAGCTCTTAAATTAAACATAGTAATAAACAGCTAAAGGTTTAAATGCTCTTTAAGAAAGTAAGATATGGGTAGAGTAAGAAGAGCTCAAAGAGAATGTCTGTCCAAAAAGTCTTTACAGATGCAGTAGTAAAATGACTGATTGGTGAGAACAGTTAATAAAATCCTCTTTCCTTTAGCAGTTCTTGAAGAAGACTTACAAAGACTACCATGCTACTACAACATTTCTAGATTAAGAAAAAAAAAGCACTCCTTTGATTTCACTGGGATTCGTTTGTATTACTCAGATGTTGTTGTTCCTCTGCTTATTTTCAATAACCTAGTTCAGTTCTTTTGTTGAATGAATTTATGGGAGGATTTATTTTTAGTGTCTCCTGTCTCTGCTGCACATTCCCACACTCAAGACAATTGTGCTTCCTCAATAAGGCTGTGTGGCAATAGGTGGGGATGATTGATGGTGGGCAATATATTCAAGGGCTGATGTAACTGAGTGAGACTGAATTTGTTGGGCTACTTCTAGCATCCACAGTTGGAGGAGGAGTCCTTCAGAGAGGTTAAGAAGGAAATGAAATTCCAATTTTCCCACTTGGAATTTCTCAATAGTTAGTTTATCTCTACAATGATTGTAGAAGGAGCCTGGGAGATCAGGTTTGCTTGTTATGTTAATATTGGGCCTTGAGATGCTATCCCTGTTTGAAGATCTGGCACTCTGTGCCACAAGCTCATTGGATTTCACAGAACCAAAGCGAAGACCACAAACACAAAGATAACCACAGTGGATTTAAAAATAGAGGCTCAGGCCCCAGGGACATGAACATAAATCAAGGAAGGTCAGTGACTCATCAGTTTGAAAGAGTATCCTTGGAGCCAGGTTGATCTGATTTTAGGACATCTCAAAAAAAAGAGAGTTGTATCTAATATACATAAAACATTGTTACACAGTGAAAACATAAAGAAGTTAATAAGAAAGTGCAAATAATAATCATAGTCCCTCCGGGGAAACAGAAGAAGTACAAAAATAAGGGAATTTTTCCAGCCTCCTCTCTTGCAGAGGTTGTGTCTGAGCCACATCACTACTTAGCCACAGCTTTTCCCTCCCACACTATTAGCAAAGAAGGAGCGATTTCTGATTTGCCATCCCATTTTGCCACCGTGACTCAACATTTACGTGAAAAGATTTTCTGTAGATTAATAAGAATTTTGAAGAGCAGTTTATGTATTCTGCTCCAGCTTTCCCACAATACAGTGTGATTTATTATCACAGCTTCAAACCAGTGTAAACTAGAGTGCAACAGACAGAACAGTGGACATGCATCAGAAATTTTTAACAGCTCCAAGCGAAACGCAACATGAACAAAGCACTTCACCAGAAAGTGAAGTTAAAAATGATTCGATAGCAAAATGGACAATGCAAATACCTGTTAGAGGACAGAGACCATGATGAACAAATGATTTAATAAATCTCACTAGATTTTTCAGTAGTGTTTAAAAAATTCACACTTGGACCAAAAAGAAATCTATAGAACACAACTAGGTTTTATAAATTTAATGTACGATATTCACCAGTGTACTACTGTGCTGTGCTTTGAAATTATCACTGCAATACTTTACACATGAAATATGCCATAGATAGTATACCCAAATGTAGGTTCTGGAGTCTGCATAGAAGTCTTCATATATATTATACAAAAGTCTTAGTTAGATGAAATAAAGTGATTATCATTTCTTCCTGTGTAACTATTATGGCATCACAGCAAATATATTCATACACTTTCTTGAATCATGAATCTCTTTAATAGCTTTAGATTCTAAACTCTTAGCAATTTACTGCATACCTTCCTCTGCAGCACGCAGCGTTATGTTCTTAATAAAATAATTCACCCAACATGGGCAATATTTACTTCTTTATTAAGAACCAACATCATAGGTCAGTCAAGTATGGGACATGATATCTGCCAAAATTACCTCTGTTTATGAAAGGGATGATAGAGTCCTTAGTTTAGGGGAGGAGGAGTGCCAGAGCAGTCTCCAAGTCAGTTAAAGAGAAAGTAGGACTTCAAGAAATTGACTTATACAGGAAATTTGTTCCAATAGAGCAAATTCTCAGCTACAAAACATTCTCTTTCAACATAGTCACCACAGTTAGCTGTACATTTTTGCCAGCGATGAACAAGAGCCTGCATGCCATGCTGTTGTCACTGTCACCACTGCTGAAATGCACCACTCACCACCTCAGTGCACTGACATCCACTGTTTAGTCTCCATAAATGTTCAGCAACTATCAATGTGTGACAATTGGTACCATTTTTACCACCTGGAGGAATTCAAATCCACACCTTTACTTCATATTTTCAGACTTCCCCTCTGCTGCCATCTACTGTACAGCAAAAAAAAAAGTAACAGGACTTTGGCAGGAAGGATCTGCTTCTGCTGCCATACCACCAACGTCCACCTCTGATGTTGTGGGCCAACATAATAAAATAGGAGGCATAACATTTGGAGCAGCCCTTGTAGAAACATGTGGGTCAAGAAAGATATTTTCTATAATGATTAGCTGTAATTTTCTGGTGTAATGTGAGATACCGTGGAATGAGCCTGGCACCTAGTAGACAAGAGGGTATATTTAGCAATTGGTTCTACATGCATCTTAGCATATTAATTTTGAGAAAGCATTAACAATTCTTCCTCAGACTTCCTTCTATACAGTAAGAATTATACTCATTGCTGAGTTAATAGCAGTGAGCAGTCATGACATTAATACCTATCATGTTACCTCTTTGAAGGAAATATATATAAGCATTAAATAATATAATATTAAATAATATCTTCTTAGTAACAGCATTTTGTGTTCAGATATCTAATGAAATTATCCTATTCTCTAAGCTCATGATGTTAAAATGTGACACAAAGCAGAATATGTAATTGAAATGTCAGCAAAAATTTATTGTACTTAAAACTAAGGAGCAGTTCTTATACTTCAAGTTAAATTAACTCCCCCTTACCACAAACAGGCAAACAACAAACACACACCAAAACACCCAACAACAAAAACCACACAAGCTAAAACTTCCCAAAACTTGCCATTTTTTTCTTATTTTGGGAGGAACTGTGTCTGAAATTCGTATACAAAGAAAAGATTACAGTACATGCCTCTGTTAGGAGGCAGAAAAGAGCGTGTCAAAAGAAAAGAGCCAGCCATGAAATGGCAGTCGTCAAATTTTTCTAATGGTGTACAAATGAATACAGGAACAGTCTATAAGAACCATTACTGGTCACATACTTTCTCCGTCTTTAGCCATTTTTATTGAAATTAAAGAAAAGGCCTTTTGGAAAAGAGCCATTTAACTAAGAAAAAAGCCCTTCATATATTTAATAGTGAGAAAAAAGGGAGATTCGGTAGCGTACAGGAAGAATACTCCCTCAGCAACATGAAGGAGTTCCCAGCAGCACAGGACATAAGAGGCCCACAATGTGAGATAGAATGCTCTGAGTATTAAGAGAATTGCTAAACTAATTTACTATGGCTCCAACCAGAATATTTGCTAAAAGCCTCCTGCCAGTGGTAGAGTACAATAGCAAAGACTTCACATGTATTACAACTGTCAGCCAGCTGTAAATAATAAGCAGTTGCATTCAGTGAGTCAGACCAGTGCTAAACTAGAATGTGAGGAATCTATTTTTGTTTGGAACAAAATGTTAACCATATTTCTATCCAAACTGTTGAACTTAAACTGTAGTGAATTTGATAAAGAAGTTCAGATTGCTGGTAAATAAAGATTGATCATTGGAAATCATCTTTATCGAAACAAAATGTCAAATAGATGTGCATTGCCATCAGGAAGTAGCTGTGGAAAACTGCCATAGTGACAGTCACTAATAAAGGTGTGAGAAGTGAATTGGAGCATTCTGTTTCTTCCTGAAGGAGGAGACAGAGCCATGCTTTTTCACTGGCACCCAGTGCCAGGACAAAAGGCAACTGGAACAAACTGGAGCACAAGAGGTTCCCTCGTTACTTCAGGAAGTACTTCTGTACTCTGAGGGTGATGGAACACTAACAACCTTAAGCATTTTGTGGTTCTGTGAATAAAATGCCAGCTGGAAACATCAACCATCTCCTCTATTGCCAAATCCATACCAGTTTCAACGAAAAGAGCAAGAAGAAAAACCCTGAATGGGCAATTCTGGCCCATGAATATATGCAAATACACATTTCTGCTATCATAAGTGGTCAAAGTCAAGGTGGAAGATAGAGTAGTACGGCCCTCTAATTTTGTATTTGAACTCCCCGATGAATGTGTCTATATTTTAGTTAATTTTTTTCATTTGGTAAATGCTGAGGTCTGCATTACTGTAAGCATTACTGAACTTCACTGCAATGGAGATTTTGTCTAGAAGGAAGTAGGTACCTTAGGATAGGTACAGTTTAAAAACAGAAAGTTAAAAAGAATAATTTTTTCTGAATTTTCACAACAGAATTAAAGTATCTGGTGCCCTTTCTTTCAGGGCTTGTTTAGATTGGTGCCATCAGAACAAATCATTCATTAGCTGTGAATAAGCATTTGGAATATTTAATGCGATTAAAAAACTGTAACTTGTGCTGACACTACTAGTTCCTCCAAAATTCAAAATGCTTTTTATATATTTTATATATTTTTTTTTATGCTCAGACCTCCTACTCCCAACCCATCTGGAACCCATTCTTGCCCTGTGTTCTGGATGTACAATACAGCTGTTGATTAGCTATTTCTTAAAGCCACACCATTTACTGAACAGTAATAAGTGTCCCTTTCATGTAAGGTTAGATATTTATACTAGCTGCTTTTTCAGTTATGCAGGATAGACTTGTCATTATTTTCTAGGTTTTTGCCTGCCAGCTTAATGCTTTGATATGAAATTCCAATTCTGTAATTGTAGGTGAATATCCCCAAAGAGTGGTACTCAGAGAAAATAGTGAGAAAGATGATATATTTTGCTAGGCTTATCCAGATGGTAAACAGACAATCAGTGAATAAAGAGAGGCACACATTTACCTCATGGTTGATGTACACCAATAACTCCACAGGGGAGGGATCTCCAACAAGAGATCCTTCCCCAGTAGTGGTCAGCCCTTAAATGGGGTCTGGGAGAGGTGGAGCCAGACTCCACCCCTTCCAATCACACAGGTGCATTGCCTTCACCTGTGCTCCTGCGACTGACTCGGTGCTCACCTCAGGTGACCAATCAGCGGTTCAGGCTGTGATTCAACAGTTCCCATAGAGTAATCAACAACACTCAGAGGATTCATTATACTACAACATTCAGTGAAAATGTTGTAACATCGTCTGAGATTTCAAATGGTTTGAGGACACTATTTTAGTTCACAGTTGTATCTTTGAATTTGATACTGGTGAAATTTACTTGCTTGTTAATGAGAAAAGATAATCTCTTCCTGTCCTGAGCTATTTCAGAATAGTAGAAGTTACGATTACTATTTGAATGCTTCATTTTATATGACTTACAACCTGTTTTCAAGCCCAAACTAGGCAGTTTCTTCATAGCCTTTGGTATCCTTCCTTCTGATGGGACTGGATAAGGGTTTGGCTAGAAAACTCCTTGATGACAGATACTGTAATCTCATTCTGAAAACACACCAGAATTTTCTACGTAATACTCTTCCTATAAACTTCCTCACAGTTCAATAGGTAGGATTTCCAAACTAGTATTAGCCTTGTCTATGATGTGTTATATTGAAATATTTCATTAATTAAAGGAATTTTATTCAAATAGTGTGAGCTGTGTGAGAGCTACCTCCCTTGTTAGACTTCTTTTAAAATAACTTCCTTGCAAATCCCAAGGCAGTGATGAAATGTCTCTTGGATATCACTTCCCTTTCTTTTTCCAGCACAACAACTAAACATGGAATTGCATATACCAGTAACAGTAAAAATTATAAATGCTAAAGTTGTGGGAAGCCAAAGTACCAAATTTGAGACCCAATGGCTGTTTTCTCCACAGAAGAAAATGCAGTCTAGTTCTGAGCTATTTTCTAAAAGCTCATCATGCCCTTCCTACAAATGAAAATAACTTACATGCTGTGCTTGTAACAGATTTCCTGTAAATGGCCTGAATAATAATCACTCTTGGGATAGTATCTGTGGCTAAATTATCCTTTTGTGCCGTGGAATTATTTCTCAGCATCACAGTGCTTATATTTGTGTGGTTGTTTACTTACTCTCCCTTTAGCAGAAAGAATATGTTGTGGCCTAGATATGACACTTGGAAAGTATTTTTCAAAAACCACATGCATCATCTTTGCGGAGACTTCACATGTCTTGCTACAAGGCACAGAAAGCTGTTCCTTGCTAAATGTCATATCCTGTCCCACAGAGCATAAGTAGAGAAGCAGGAGAAGGGAAGACATTTGGGGGCAGCTGAAGCCTTCTCCTATACCCTTCTTCCTTATTTTGCAGTGCCAGAGCCAGGAAGATAGCCCACCTGGGGCAGATGGCACAAGCACAGGAAGGGCAATCATACCTGGACTGTGCTGATGGTGCGGAAAGCTGGAAAAACATAAGAATACATGAGTACATGTATGCAGATCACCCTGGTGATGCCTTGTCTCCTGAGATGAAACCAATGAATGCACTCTAGGTGGAACACAGCTCCTACAAGGCCCAGGATCCTGCCCTTCCATTTGTTGCTAACACTCATCGGCCATAGGTGCCTCCACATTATGTCTCACAGCTGTATCACATGTAAGTGTGGCTTTGATGATCAAGGGATGTTTATGTCTTCTGAGGGCAATTAGAAGTGGCTGAAGTGCCATCTCACTGCATCATGTGACTACATTAAAAATAGCAATTGTTTAAGTGTCAGTACTGCTTGAAGGGTGTGGTTCAGAGCAGAATTTGAATCTTCCCAAAATTGTGCAATGAAAAAGCACAAAAAAGAAAAATGCACTAATTATGGGAGTTGTATAACAAAATAATTAAAGATTCTGTTGATCTTCTGTCCTTGTGGGACCCCTGAATACTGACTACAATTTCTTAAATGTATGTGTCCGTCTAAACACTGCATTTTGAAACTTCATAAGCCTCTGTGAGTCCTTTTGTGACCTGCAGAACACTAGGACTCACCATCTAAATAGCACTCCTGAGCCATTTCCCCTTTCAGTTATGTACCTGGAAAACAGCGACTTTTCATCTCAGATATACTACTCTTGAACTGTTTTCCTCTCTTTCATGGGCTTGGTTGTTAACTTGAGTAAATCGCCTCATTTCTGGTCCTACATCACTCTTTTTTGCCTGAAATATGAAGTCAACTGCTGAGAGAACTGTTTATAGCTATCTTAGCCCAGGAGGTTCTTCAAAGAAAAAGAGTATGTATTTCTAGAAATAACAAATTTTTCTAATTAAAGCCAACTGATTCTGTGCATAAATACATATCCCTGAATCTTAAGATGAATGTTTCAAGGGTAGCTAGAGCAAGTAATATCCAATGTGCATATAATGGAGATTTGATGAGCAAAAACACTGCCATGGACAAAAATCCATTAAGACAAAGAAATGCACTGTAGCAGAGCTTCTCTTGCACTGTTTCTATTCTTTTCATGGCAGAAATACACTGTAACACTGAAAGTTGAATAGGGATTAAAAAACAAAAACAAACAAATAAAAAAAAAATAAACAACAAACTCCTCCACATTTCTGTGGGTATCTTTCAATAGTTAAACATTGATAGTAAAACGGAGTTTTGCAATTTCTGATAACATACTAATACATAGGGAGGTACAGCCATGAATGAATAACTTATCATTCTACCCATAATATTCAGTAATGTATTTTTATTTAATAAAGAGTGTCAGTCATGGATAGAAAGAGTAAATGTATGATTAGAAACTAAGTATGGGTACTCATTACTTTGAAAGGCAGTGAAACCAGTCTAGCAGTTACCTGCAGATGACCCCACGCCCCATGCTCTCACTGCTGGACTCCAGGATCTTCAGTTCAGCTCAAGACCTGGCACTCTGACCTTACCCAAGTTGATGCTGCTAAATGTGACTGTCTCTGATCCCACCTCCTTCCACTGCTCACCAGAAACTCTGACAGGGCCGTGACCCTGACTCATTACTTGCTGATTCTGGCACTGTCAGTGGACCCTGCCACCAGCCTGACCTTACCCTGTGTGTAACCCATCACCCTGTGCTCTCACTCCCCGGCCCACATGTAGCAGCCCTTCCACAGTTCTGCAGAAGTTCAGTGCATTGCAGTTGGGAAAAAGCATCTCTAGGAACAAGGAATATTCGACTTTGTTCAGGGGAGAACTCTTTTCAAGAAATAGCTGGAAAGCACCTACAGGCACGTAGAAGAGATTTATAAGAAAAAAGTTATAGGGATGTGAGGTATATAATAGTATGTCTTGCATTTCTATGTGTATTATTGCAAAGTTAGTATTCACATCTTCTATCCCTCAGTCAGTAATTTCCCATGTAATGCCGGTGTGTTATAGGAGGGCCACTAGGAGAACTCTTGATTAATAAATCCTGACAGCATCCATCCATCTAAAATTTAACAACTCAAACAGAAATGTCAAGCAGACTGCACAAAAGAAATGAGTCAACAATGCATTGTTTGCAGAAAGCGTTATGAGATTCCTACAACTTTCTCTAAAAATTGAAAAGGAGCTATCAAGACATCCTAATGCTTTCTATCCTGGTAATCTTTTATTACATTATATCCTACAATCCACGGAGCTTTGTATATTTAATGATTCTTTGATTTAAAATCTGCACAAAAAAATTTACATGCTTCCTTTTTTTTACATGCGTCCTTCAAAATACATACATACTTACTCCAGTTGCCATGAATGTCCTACATCTGTCTTTGAAGTGAGCATACCTTTCTGAATTTGGAGGCTTGTGTTTTAAGAAAAATCCCCTCAATAAAGGCAAAGCAGGTAAACTAAACTTACCAGCTTTTATTTGTGAAGGAGTAAGAAACATCATACAATGGCATGCATTGGAAGAGACCTCGAAATCATCTGCTTAAAACCTCCCACTCAGGCAGGGTTACCGACCACTAAATCCAGTACTAGTTCAAGTTGGTTACGCAGTGTCCCATCCAACCTGTCCTTGAACACCTACAGGGATGGGGCATCCACATCTTCTCTGAGAAGCATGTACCAACAGTTCCAACAGTACCAACCTTCTCAGTGAAAAATTTCCCTCTGACATCTAATCCTGTCTTTTAGTTTACAACCATTCCCCTTCATCCTGTCACTACCTACCTCTGTAAAAAGATGATTTTCTTACTGTTTATAAGCTCCTGTTAAGTATCAGATGAACACTTAATGAATATGATGGATCTGTATCTTTGCCCCTTTTGTTTTCAGTAACAGTTAACCTTTGTACAAATCTTTGTATGCATATCCTTCGATATAGCAAATATGTACTTTTATTTAAATCAGGATAATCATCCTTGAAGTTGCTAAAGTGATTAAGAACTCTCCACCGCAACTAAAATTGTCTTCAAAGACATGAGCATCTTGAGAAAAGTTGTGGTTAATTAGAATGTGTAGCTAGCCAGTAGTTAGGGGGATCAGCCCTATCTTTAACTGACTAATTGTAGGTTGGAGGCTGTGTCAGGGTAATGGCCAACTGATAACAGTAGGTATAAGTATGTGTCACAAAAATCCTGGGGTGTGTCAGTTTTGTGGAAGGCCACCTAGCACCCAAACTTGTGCAACTTTACAATAAATCAGTATCTCTTTCCTGTATTTGAGATTGGCTTACTGCACACTAAGTAAAAAGCCTGTCTTTCAGACTATACTTTGACCATGCCCAAACTTGTATCCTTTTCTTTCCAATAAGAGATACAAAGCCAAGGATGCTTCCATGCTGCAAGGCTGAGTTGACTCTTGGTTCCTCACAGTAGGATCCAGACAAGCCATATTTCATAAAATCTAAGATTTTCTCCTAATGTGATTAAAAACCCTCCTCATATTTTTAACCAAAACAAAATTCAAATGTAAATCTTAAAAAAAAAAAAAAAAGGTATTGTTCCTTGTTCTGGCTGACATGGTGTTAGTCTCCTTCAGAGCAGCCTGTATGGTGCTGTTTTGGATTTGTGAACAAAACAGTGTTAATAACACATCGATATTCTATGAGATAGCTTTGATGAACAGACTGTTTCATGCCCATCCCACAGCAAGTAGGCATCCAAGGTGAGGCATCACAGTTTTCCTGCTCCCAGAGCAAGGTTGTAGGTAAGGAAGGGAAGGGTTCTGAGTGTGGAGATCTGAGGGCATAGCCCCAGCCTGGAGTAGAAGTCAATGTGTGGGAATAGTACTACTCCTGAGCTAGTACAGGGCTTCTCCTGCCTCTTCCAGGGCACTGCTGTCTGTGGTAAACAAAGCAAGAGGAGGTGCTAGCTTAACTACTGGCTTTCAGTTGCTCTGAAAGCATTATGGTAATAAGATGAAATTAAGCTACTAGCTTGGCACTCAATTTCTTCCCAACATCCAATTGCCCTCCCTCTTACAGCTCTATCACTGAGCAATACTCATACTGGTCCTCCTCTGTGTGCACACTCCAGATAAGAACAGAAAGCCAAAACCAACCAAAAGAAGACAAAGACTCTACTACAAACTTGTTTTTCATATTTTCTGAAACCAAATCAGCCTGATCACCCCATCTGCCAAAAAAGGAGGCCACGTCACGACCTCTCCATAAGGAAAAACCATCTGGACTAAGCAGAGATGCTTGTTTGTATAATAAATTATTTTGCATTCATTAAATAACTCTGTCCTTCTTTCCCAGTTTTCCTCACAAGCTGGCAGGATAATCTCACATGTAATCCTTGTCTGATCAGGACAACATAATGAGTGTACAGACAAGCAGAGCTGGTACAATAAGTACAATAGCTATGTAGTCTCTCACACGCAGAGTTTAACTTGGTCTTTTCAGATCATCTGGATTTTCACAGAAGTAATAGCATACACCAAGCACCATATCCTTTCTGCATTTTTATACTGGGAAGTACAAGAGTTAGAGAACAACTCCAAAGCTAAGAAAAGTGCAGATAGGAAATACATCCAGTTTCTTAAAATTGTTTATAGTTGAAACTGTATACTTCAATGAGAGTGAGCTCCAGATTTTATGTATTGCAAAGTAAGGAGCTATTGCTCACAGGTCATGACTGGCCTCTGAGGAACAGCAGATATTACTCTGAGAATGCAACTCTCCAGGCAGAGAAAGTTTATATTATACATTGTATATAATATATACAATTATATTAGAGCTTGTAGTAAAGAACCTATTTTACTGATTATTTACTGCTTTAGGATTTTTTTATTATTATTATTTACTGCTTTAAGAGGCACAATATACCTAATATTAGAAATCTCTGGTATATTTTATATCACACAATATAAAACACACACATAAACATTTTTAAATATAGTGGATTTTTATTTTTGACTAGCTGCATGCAGTGCTGCCTTTTGTGGTTGTTGCTAAAATTTCTATTTGTTCCTCAAAAGAACATATAAATATAGCACTTTTCATACAGTTTAATTTTCATTAAGTGTTGTTTTACCAGGCACATTACAGGTAAAAATATAGTAACAGGGGAATGCTGAAGCTAAATCAACATGTATTATTTCAATTTGTGATGGTGAAATAAGAACCACATTCAAGTCTGTTTGAGGTTGATAAGAATGGGAACAAACATTCAGTCCACATTTTGCTTGATATTGTCAGCATTAAAATATTATGTGGCATGGAAAATGCTACAATCAAATCGAGAACAGATGATGAAAACACTAATGCTTTCCCAGACTGCAGAACACAACTGGATATTGTACCTCAATTGTCACCTTGTCACCAGGGCCCACCAAGCACTTATCATGCTACATTCAACTGATAGGCAAAGAGATGAAACTCAATATTTTAATAAGATAAAATTACAGCATTCATCATATTAACTGCAAATGAGACTGGTACATCTTCCTTAATGAACAGATGTCATCATCGATGAGTTCCATGTACAGTACAATCAATGGAGAAGAAATACCAGAGGACTTCACACCAGTGTAAAGGTATTTTACGTACTTGTACTCCTTTCTAGAACATTTAGAGGGAAAACAAAAACAAAAACAAAAACAAAAACCCTGAGATTAAAGGATATTGCTAAAGCAACAACTAGGCAGCAAAACATTGGTTTGGAAATGTCCACCATGTCCATATTTTCATTCCAAACTGCCCTCTCAACACAGCAAGATATGCCATCCAATATTATGAAAAAAAGGTCCTCAGTTATTTTACATAATCAAAAATATAGTCTGTATCTTAATGTTGCCAGATTTCTCAGTTACTTGTGAGGCAGGGAATCATAGAATTGCTCAGGTTGGAATCTTCAAGATCAAGTCCACCTAATCATACTACCCTAACTCCCCACTGCTAAATCATGTCCCTCAGCACCACATCCAAATGGATTTTAAACACGTTCAGGGATAGTGACTCAACCACCTCCCTGAAGAGCCTATTTCAGTACTTAACAACCCTTTCTTTAAATAAGGTTTTCTTTATATTCAACTTAAACCTCCCCTGGAGCAACTTGAAGCCATTTCCCCTTGTCCTGTCACCAGTGGGAAGAGACCAATCCCGCTCTCACTGCAGTCACCTTTCAGGTACTTGAAGAAAGCAATAAGGTCTCCACTCAGCCTCCTCTTCCCCAGACTAAACAGCCCCAGCTCCTTCAGTCGATCCTGACAGGGCATATTCTCCAGGCCCTCCACAAGCCTTGTTGCCAATCTTTGGACTTGCTCCACCTCAACGTCCTTTCTGTGCTGAGGTGCCCAGAACTAAACACAGTACTTGAGGTGGGGCCTCACCGGTGCCAAGTACAGGGACAGGATTACTTCCCTATTCTCACACCATTCCTAATACAAGCCAGGATGCCACCGAACTTCTTGACCACCTGGGCACACTGCCTGAAGTCAACCTACAAGAGACAATGCTCAGAGCCAGTCCTTGTCTGCAAAGCTTGCAGACCTACATACAAACATTGGTAACAGAACATAGGCCTTTTTACCTGAACCTTTTTAAGAACTCAGGTAAGGTAGCATGTGAAGTCTTACACAGTATCTGCCAGCATCCCAGAAATACTTTCAGAAAGTATAATGCTCTGAAAGCGTGGATAGAGGGAATCTTTTACAGTGGGGCTGGCTACAAAGACAATGTGGAAGAAGTCCTGAGGCAGGAATAAATGAAGAAAATAACCCAGAGAAAAGACGAGTTGTTCCTGGAGCAAGAGGAGTGAAGAGTGACAAGAGAAGACTGGACTGCTGAATGAGGTGGGGCTACAAGGGCCTTCAGGATAAAGATGAGATATTAAACTGGATGGCAGAGAAGAGAAAGAGAGGAAACAGTGGCAGTAGTAGTGTTGTATTTTAGTGGTGGAGAGTGGAGTGAGATAGCTCCCAGGGAGGCTGCAAGGAAAGAAGGTATCTTAACCTTTCAAAAAGGAACTGTATTTAATTGTGCAGAAGGAAGGAGCAGAGATACAGCCAAGTCAGAATGTAGAGGAATAAGAAGACTTTACTTCATATTATGAGCCTTACTGGCAGGTTGGAGCTGTTGTCCATAGCAACAGAGAAAGGCAGGAGCGAGGGGATTAAGGATGAGAAATAAGAAATTCAGTTTTATAGTGCTAAGCTTGAGCTGCTGGCAAGTGCCAACAGTGGTCCACAGCTGGGCACATTGTGCAAGGACAGGAGTATGTACGTGGTTCACCAGTGGGAAACTAAAAACCAAAACAGTGCAAGCATCCTTTCCTACAGAGTAAAACCATTTCTGCAGTTTAAAGAATGGATGCATCTGTAAAATCGAACTAATGAGCAAGGAGGTGATGTTTGCTTCACATTCACTATAGGTCAGTTTCTTGAGTCTTCAAAGCTTTGTGGCTCTATACAGTGGTGTATTTGACATCCCATTTTCTTCTCTTGTATATTTTGCAACATTAGCAGGAATCTTTTCACCCTAAGCCTGTACTTTTCTGACTTGAGTCGTTAATACCTATGCTGTGATCCAGCTCCAACTTTTTCTGGTTTATTTTCATTTTGGCTGTCTGATATAAACACAACAGATTTTTTTTCCTAAACATGATTATTTTGCTTTATAAATGAAAATAGAGAAGGCTCTCAACAGATGCACAGGAACGAAAAATTGCCTATACAAAACTCAGTTACAAGAAAATTCATGTGCACATTTTAAAAACAAGAATACATATACATATAGAAGGAAAGTATATTTTAGGCTATTCTAATAAAGTAGGGTTTATTCATTAGTGGCAATTATTGACTTACTTTTAAAGATAAATGTATTTTTTTTAATTAATGAAAGAACAGAAGCTAATGTTCAGAAAGATGATAAAGTAAGTGTTCTTCCTTCAGAGAAATACAATTAGTTATGTTTCTGGGTCTTTAAGTTGCCTTCTGGTGCGGTGCCTTAACAAGGCATTAGTGACTATCATTGTGACAGTCTATAAAGCTTGAACAATATGACTGCCCCATTCTTTCCATAATAACTTGGATGCCTGGATTAATTTAGAATTAACAAGTAATATTACATAGGGGAATACATCTGACAAAGCTGTCATTATTCTTTTCACTATGGACCAAGACTAAACAGACGCTTCTCCATTTCAGCTATTAAAACGTCAGCTACCCAGAAGTTCATGGTTGGCAGCAACAGCTGTAGCACAGTGCAAGGGAGAAATCTCAAAGCTAGTTGTGAACATCAACCAACACAAGAGCTCTCATTATTTTCTGATCACAGTTGGAACTAACAAGCTTATGGTGGCAATTTATATTGACAATCAGAAAATTTGAATACCTATACCAGGAAAAGATGTGGGCTAAAAGTGAGGGTAGCATTAGGCAAGTAAAATAGGGTTGGAAGAATACATACATCTTGTCTCTGCCATTAGAAAGAGTGGAATATTAACTACCAGGCAGAGTCCTGTACCCAACACAGAGCAGGCAGCCTCACACTTTGCGTTTAGATTGGCAGCTGCAACAGTCAACCATCCAAGCAAACCTAAAGCTTCCTTTTCCACCAAGTATGTGGGAAACTGCAGAAAGTCTGCTAATTAATAACAGAATATAATGTCATTCTAGTGATAGCATTAAAAAGGTACTGTCAGCTTGAACAGAGAAGGCTAACTGTTTACAGACATGGCAAATGTTGTCTGTATTGTTGGTATAGTGTCAAAAGAATAAGGGTTGACAGAAGTTATTAACCATTTATTTTAGAGATGAAATCTCTGCTACCTCATACCTCCAGGAAGCTCATACTAGGGTACCAGGAATACCCTTGGGAGCAGCATCATAGAACATACACACTCACCAGTTTGCTCCAGTGAAAAGAGCAAAAAGTGTTGAAACTCAGCCTAAGATCTCAGGAGACAAAAAAAGCAGGGATTAAATCATCAAGTGAATGAGGACCAGTTCAAAGATATCAAGCTTATTGGAATATCTACATTACTCAGTGAAAAAGAATGCAGAGAGAGGCTATCAGTATTTCATACCTAATTGGCTCTATGCTAAACAGTGATTGCAGCTGAGAAGAGTACATTTTGAATCCTCACATTTCAAGCAAGGACATTCCTTGCAGACACACACTGATTAGTGATATCATTCTGAAATCTGAACCACAGAATCCTTCAGACTTCAAGAACATTTTAGACAAAATTCGTGCATCCTTACCAGTTCTATGAACACACAGTTTTTTTGTGTCACATTTACTTGCAGAAGACACTAGTCCATAACATGCTGTTATTTTTCATGTTTGCTCATTGAATGTTGACTTACCTTATGAATAAAGCTTAGTTCTGGGTTAGGAAATTTTATAGAGAGACAGTGGATGCTGGAATGTGCACACACTGGAAAACTGTATGTCTTTGGCATTGCTGTTTACACATCTAAGCTGTTTACTGTTCATATTTTTTACCTGATCTCACAATTTATGTGTCACAGTGTTAATTTACTCTCGAGACTAAAGTGTGATCTCCTCAGAAGGATAAACCATCACCCAACTTTGTTTAGAAAGTGAGTTTGACCACTGGAACTTCTTTACGATCTAGGCACATGTATAAACAGATGAAGAATTCCTTCCACATTCTCACTTATTTAACCAGCTTGGATGACAGCAAGTCCAAGAATTCTGATAACTGCAAATCCTTTGAGGTTGCTGCTCGGAATGAAAACTCAATTCGGAGTTCTGAGAAATCTGAGGAAATTCAGATCTCTTGGAAGGAGCCCCAGATAATGCTCCAGCTGTTATCCAAGCAGTAGAATAATAACCCTAAGGGTCCAACTGTTGTTTTCACTTTTAAAATTTGGCTTTTCTTTTTAATTCCTTTTAGGTATAATCCTTAAAAATCATACTTTCATGTTACTGGATCAAGCCAATCTATCCTGACTGCTGAGCTCCAGGACAGGAAGAGGAAGCAGTGTAATGTTGCAAACAGAAAACCTTGTGACAACAAGGAGATGTTTCTTCCCTAGGCCTGCCAGGAAAATCACTGGATAGACTCCAAAGAAAACACTGTTTCTGTTGAGCACAGAGTAGGAAAAAAAATATTAGATATCACAAGGCAGATATATCAAGTTATAGCTTTTCCACCACACTCTTATAATGCGTGATAGTTCTGCCAGTAGAAAACCTCCTTCTCCCTCTCCTTTCTAAAGACAAGACTCTCTCTTCATTCTGGATGCAGTCATCCCTGACACTTTGTATGCTTGGAGTAATCCTGATAGACGATGTATTTCTGTTATGTCTTCCTACCTTGTAATACATTAAATAGATAAAAACACATAAGACCACCAACAATAAGAGAGCTTCTGACCAGAAAAAAAGAGACAGGAGCATGATACTGAGAAAAAAAATTAGATAAAATAGGTTTCACGTGGAATGGCACAATGAGGCAGACGCTGGTGTGAAACCTCCTGTTTGGACTCTTGACACTAGATGTCGTTGCCACCACGTCTCCAGGAGGACAGCTGGCTTCTACAGCAGGGCTGCTTCAATGCCTGGTTGGCAGAGGCTTGTCCTTTGCAATATTTATGAATATAGACCTTTTGCTCTTACTGCTGTAAATACACTTGCCCTTTTCTCCGGCTTGTTTTTAGTACTATAATTTCAGCCACAGACTGATGCCTAAATAGTCAGGGAAGGATCAGTCAGGGAAGGAGGCTGCTTCAGCTATGGATAAACATCAGCTTCTTGGGAAAGTTCCCATCGCCCACCAGGGATGTCTCACTCCTACACTCTGCCCCTGAGCTACACCAATATATATAAAGCTCACATCAGCGAGTATCCTCAACTATGCACAGCGCTGGCAAAAAGGCAGGAAGGGCCTCCCACTGTTAAAGTTTCACAGGCACTGTTGGTGGGGAGCTCACAGGGCAGCATCCTCTTCACACTCAGCATGCCTTACATTTTTCTGTGAGAGTGATGAAGGACCTTCTTCAGTCCTGTCAGGGTTTCATTGGATCCTGGCTTGTATACATGCAGCGTTAAAGATTTATCCATTTTCAGCATGGTGCAAAGTAAATTCCCATGTTCTCTTTCATACTAATCCAGAAGAAGTCAGAAGGAAAAAAAAAAAAAAAAAAAGGAAAAAAAAAAAACTATGAAAAGGCTAGCAAATACTAAATATATACATATATATATATAAATATATATAAATATATATTATATATTAATTTTTATATATTATATTTTATATATATTAATTTTATATTATGATATATTATTTTATTATATAATATATAATAACATATATAATAATATATTATTATATTATAATATTTATATATTAATTTTTATATATTATATATAATAAAATATTTATATATTAAAATATATAAATATATACATATATATAAATATATAAATAAATACTAAAAGTAGGAAAGAGCCCTATGCAATTGGATGGTAGAGCAACATACTGAGGGGAGGAAAAAAGTATGAAAAATACATTTCTTGTTCTTACCTTTGTTTCTGTTTATCTGGGCTATAAATTCTTTGCCTCTCATATGTGTAATGTGTAAAACAGGTGATCTCAATTAGTGCTTCCCATCAGAGTGGTTAACACAGATAAATAACCAAAACCATGGGTGTGCTTAGTTAGAGCTCTAAGGTGCATTTAGAGGCTTTGGTCTGCTGTGTGCAGACTAACTGTTTTCAGGATTTAGGATTTTCATAAATCAGACAACACAAGAAGTTGTTGTTATCAGATGCTTCTGCGCTACTGGTAAGAAAAATTTGAAGTTAATTTTTATCTATCAGGCATCCATTTTCAAACAGTGGATGCTGAGACATAAAGCTGTCATTCTTTGGTTATAACAGTGGATTTATTAATTTTCCCCTTTAGGTAGTTTTTCCTAAGACTGTGACAATCCTGTTATGCTTCTTAATTCCTTTTAGAAGGATTGCTGGTTCTATTAATTTATCAATGCTCCTTGATCTGTAGGCAGCACTAGACAAACAGTATTTTAGTAATGTTTTAAACTGTGATTTTGTTTTGTGTTGTTTATTTTTATTCTCTAAATAATCTTTGTTGTAGTGTGTGATTCTGGGTAATGAATGGTCCCTAGGAAGGGATTTTTTCCTTTTAGTTCTATGATTCAATGGGGCTTGACATTATCCATAATAGGATGCAGAATATTAACTTTGCTAGACTGGAAGTACTAGCAGTTCTTTTCCCTTATTTCTGCAGCTAAGGGAAGGGATTTAGTAAGCACCTCTGGAATTTTTCCACTGTTTCCAGAAAGATAGAAGTCATCATAACACTTTTTCTTTTTTTTTTCCTTTTTTTCTTTTCTGGATTATTTACTGTTTACAGTATAACCAATGAGATATATCTCCATATACTCTTATCTAATTTGCTTTGGAGATTCTGGTTTGCTAGAACAAAATGTCATGGTAACACAGCTAAACAAACACTTGCACATCCCTCATCCTTAAACAAGATCTAGTGGTTATCATTGCAAAGCTTTCTTTTGCTTCATTCAGAGGCCAAACAATATGTCTCCAATAGCCCAGAATGCTGTATTTCCTTGTGTGGTGCCTGAAATCATAACACATCATCCTATGTAATGCTATAATATGGCTGCATGGAGCATGATAGGCCTCATTTTAACATGGGAAAGAAATCCTGTTTTAAGCCCACTCTGTTTTGCTGCTTAAAGTATACCAGCAGGACAGTTAAATGGCTGCTCAGGAGTGCCTGCACAAGGCAGTGGACCAGCAGAAAAGCCCTAGCCCACTACAGGGGGGGGGGGAAATGTACTCACACAGTTTTATTCTGACCTCCCAGCAGACACTGCTTCCAAATATACTCACTCAGTTCTGCATTCTTGGCACCTACTGAGGTTCAGGCACTCTTCGTGTTCTTGCATCATCTATATTTCTCAGTCCCCTCACTCACACAGACAGTTCTGCTGGGCTGAAGTTAATATTGCATGACTGCTTTCTGAAAGGGGGACGGGGGGGAAGGGAGGTGAAAGGAAGGGAAACTCTTCCTGTTCTTAGACTATGGCACAGTTTCTGATGATCCTGGACTCATTTCTTTGTCTACTGACACTTGCTATTAATCTCATGAATCTGTAAAGAAAACAGTTCTAAAAAATTCAATACTGTATGTCTGGTAGAAAGGCCCTTGGCATAATCTGAAGTCAGAAGCAAAAGCTCTATTTCTCTGCTACTTGCTTGCTTGTCAGCATCTCCTCTGCCCACTCCCCTGGAGAAGTTAGGCTTTCTAGAATGTGGGCGGCGTATCACATGGTGTCTGTCTACTTTTCACTTGAAATAATGCTGTTACACTGAATGTAGAGGTGTTGTGCTGTGATCCTTTTCAATAATCCTTCCTACGGTATGTGCCTTCCTAGTCGGAATACATCTTCTCATCATGTTCTTTTACAGCTTGCCTTTCTTTGGGAAGCCATAATCAAGCTACTGTTTTCCTTTGGTTAAGAAATAATCTAAACAGGGTTTGTTTATGCTTAGAAGAATCTCAGAGTGCTAAGGCGCTGCTGCAGTATTTCTAGTCTTCAGTGTCTTTCATTTGAAATTTTTAGCATCTGTAGGCTAAATATCACTGCATTGCACAGCCACCCTGTTCACCAGACATATTGTCCTTCTGCTCCACGACTATCAGCCAGCAAGTTTATCACTCTCAAAATGACATGAGGAAAGCCCTCAACCATAGATACCTTCCACTTTTTGTGGACTTTTTACACGTTCTTTACATATTTAATCCTCTGCTTCTTTAAAGTTGACACTCAGACTTGGGCAGTGTGACAAAAGACCAATGGGGCTCCCAAGGTTAGCAATCATTTAGCGTTCCTGTTAGGAAAAAAAGGATGTTCAGAAAGGAAATTTCTATCGCTCTGGCTATAGTTATGCCAATTGACTAACATAATGTCACGGATTTGAATTAAGGATGGAGTAAAATAGAGAAAATTCATTGAAGTTTCACTTACAGTAGTCAAGTGCTATCCCTTTTCGTTCATCAGGTTCTGAAAGAGCCCTTTGCTCTAGAGGAAATCTGCCTTTCTTTCCACTTTCTTTTCAAGACTCTCCACTCTTTTCCCAAGGCTCTTCCTCCAGCAGCAAAATACAACACAGATAATTTTTACAGCCAGAGTTCCTGTACACAGCTTAATCACCTACTGCTTTTTCCAAGGAAGTCTGCTGATGGCGCAGAGCTGGGAGAAGTGGCTGACACACCAGAAGGCTGTGCTGCTATTTAGTGAGTCTTGGACAGGCAGGAGAGTTGGCACAGAGGAACCTGATGAGATTGAAGAAGCAGAAGTGTAGAGTACTACACTTCAGAAGGTCTAACTGTATGTATCAGTACAGGTTAGAGGTTGACCTGCTGGAGAGGAGATCTGTGGTGACAAACCTGGGGGTCCGGGTGGACAATGGGTTGGCCATGAGCTATGGGTGTGCCCTGGTGACCAAGAAGGACAATGGCATCCTGGAGTGCATTAAAAAGAGTGTGGCTAGCAGGTCAAGGGAGGTGACTGACTCCCTTCACTCTGACCTGATGTGGCCACACCTGAAGTACTGTGTCCAGTTCTGGACTCGCCAGTTCAAACAAAGACAGAAATCTCCTAGAAACAGTCCAGGTGAGGGCAACAAAGATGATTAAGAGCCTCAATCATCTCCTCTATAAGGAAGGGCTGGGAGATGCAGGACTCCAATCTGAAAAGAGAAGGCTGAGAGGGAATCTCATGACTGTTAATAAGTATTTAAAATGCAGGAGTCAAGTTGGCGAGAGTGGACTCTGTTGGTGAGCAACAGTAGAACACAGGGAAAGAGGCAGAAATTTGAACTTGTGAAGTTCCTCACTAACGCAAGGAAGAACTTCTTCATGGTCTAAGTGATGAAGCACTGGACCAGGGTGCCCAGAGATTATGGCGTCTCTTTCTCTAGAAACAGTCAAGAACTGACTAGACACCTTCCTGTGCAACCTGTTGTAGGGAACTGCTTTAGCAGGGGTTGGACTATCTTTCAAGGTCCATTCCAACCCCTACAGTTCTGTGTGATTCTGTTTGAGGAATGTCATGGGGACATGGCAGGGGAAACCCAAAGTGTCATGAGAAGACCATAGAAGGAGAAAACAGGCATTAATTCCATTATTAATGTAATCTGCTGTTCTTTTCTACTATATGTAGAAGTAGTCTCTTCTTTTTCCTGAAGGGACTAGAATCTCAATCATGGCATTTGAGAAAACATCTTATGTCTGAATTTCCACTTAAATATACAAAAAGGGTTTTATACTCGTGCTGTCCTAGTAAGGATACTCCATGAATAAGCAGGAAGAAGAGTACTTTGGATGAACAAGCTTGCGTAAACTGTCTTTCTTTGCTGCATATAGTCCTCAAGTTCTGATTTCTTTCTGATGTTACTAAAATGGAGAGTTGTCTTTATATGGAATTCATATGCACAAAAAGCATTCTTTACTAAAATCAATACGTGCTGTTTCATTGCTTCTGCAACTGCTGTGTGTGAATGGCAACAATCCTTTGCACTCTGCCTGGCTTAGAAGCCATTTGGGAGTTCTTTTGAAATTCCTAAGATGTCAGTTGTGAAATGGCATTAAGGGGGGGGGAGGAAGGAAAACAAGGACACTGGCAAAGCTCAGGAAGATGTACTTATTTGTGCACTGACTAATGTGGGATATCACTTGTACTGAATTAAATGTCTCTCCATAGCCCACAGCACATGAGGCCCATAGGTGTTTTTTTGGCAGTTACATTCCTCTCCTTAGATCAGAAAATATTCTCCCTAAGTTATGTTGATATATTTTACAATGCACACTTCAAAACTGGAGCTTAGCCTTCCCTAGAGTGTTGCTTCATTTTTCTGAACTCATCACTCTTTGGGAATTCTGTCTGTTCTTCACATTCCTTCTTCCACTTTTCTGTCACTAAAAAAGAAAACAGAGGACTCCACAGGTACGTAATGGACTATTGCATTTTGGAGAGCTTACAACACAGAATGCTATTATTAGCTTGAATCTCACGTTTTAGAGGCTGGAGGACTGAAATGAATGTAATAACAAGATACTTCAAAATGTCTGTGAAGGGCAAATCTGAATAAGGCAGAGTCAAATTTGTGGTATTAATTACAGCATTTCAAGCAGATATAGGAAAATACTAGTGTTGCAGTGCAGAACTTCTGCTGCCTTCTCTAGAGTAATATGTATCATTCTAATCGCTCATATTCAAGAGAGGGACACAAACTGGAGGATGGCCCTGGATTTGGAGACAGAGCCATGTAAGGCTGCCTTGGTTTACTTAATGCAGTAAAGCAGCACTGAGAATTGTTTTGATCATTAACTACAAATACATAATTGTACTGTTATGAAAGGAAAACTCTGTCTAAATGAGAGAGCAATGTGTCACTAATTACAGGCTGATAATAAATAGGTACAGGATGGAAAATTTGAAGAAAACTCTGAATAAAAAGTAAACTAAGTTTCTGAAACAGCCTTTGAACCACAAGAGAAAATGAAAAACAAGATGGCCAGGCCAAGACAGGATATCAGTCCAAGGATACATCTTGACCACAAAGCCTGGCAGGGCAGGGCTGTGGGGAGGTAGAGACATATCCTACAGTGTTTTTGGGGAAGAGTTTGACATCCCTGTTGGGGCTGAGATGGGCAGAGTGGGGGAGACCTCAGTGAGGCGGTGGGGGATCAGTCAGGCCTATTGGTGCCTGCAGGGCTCTAGCAAAATAATAATAATAATAAAAAATAATAAAAACATACAATAATTTAACTGTTAATAAATTAGGTTTTGAAAGTCATTGAAAAGTCCTAACTTGACATGGTTATTTCAGTTCATATTGCTTAGGTAAATAGGTATGAGAAAGGGGACAGGAAACCTACTTCTAGCTAGTAAAATCCCATGAAAATATTCATGACCAATAAATCAGATGTGTCCTGAAGGGGCAAAAGGCTCATGCAATTATTCGCTCAAAAGCTGTATGTTTTACAACTATACTCTTTGCAAGTGATAACAAAAATAACTTTAAAAATATTGTCCACTGAAATTCCAGAGGTTTGCAAAATACAGGTGAAAAATAAGACTAGCAAAATACCCTCAAGCAAATGCTATTCAAAGCTATTTCTATGCTGCTGGAGGAGTCTGCCCTGGCTGCATAGCTATATAGTGCATAGATTTGTTTCCACTCAAGTGCGGAGTGAACTTTCTGCAACAGATCAGATCAGTTAGAGGATCAACTTGAAACTTTGCCAGAAACCTAAAGATGGTTGGATCAGATCCGAGATTTAAAAGGTACATTGTTAGAAAACTTTAATGAGGTCCTGGAGCCTTTAGGAATGCCAGCACATTGATTTAACTTTTCTCTGCACCATGGACTTTTAAATTATTCTCTCATATCCTCTTCTAAAAATATTGTTCAGCTTCCATGTTCCTTTTAATCTAAAAATATACAAACACAGGAACACAGAGTAACCTCATCAAGTGATATCTTCCAAGCAACAAAGCAAATAGTTCACAAGGGTTTCTCCATTATCACTCAGGTCCTTTGTAATATCCTCTTATTTTTACAGTATCATATCCTCCATCTCATAGCACAAAGTCTTTAATGTCAGTCACTAGAGGCATGCCTTAAGGCTCAGTACTGAGACTGGTACTATGTAACAACATTATTAATGACCTAGATAAGGGAAAAGGTAGTGGATAATGTCAACCAAAGGACTGCTAGGATAATTAATATCTTGGACAATCTCTCCTAAAGTCTGGGAGAACTGGGTCTGTTCAGCCCAGAAAAAATAGAAGGCTCAAGCCAGGCTCTTCAGACTGGTATTCAGTATCAGGACAAGAGGAAGTGGACAAACAGAGAAAGCACTCAGTCCATTACTTAGGCACACACAGAGAGCAGCCACAAAGCTGTGAAACACGTACTCAGGGATGGTAATTAAATATTTCATAGCACTTCTGATGAATGAATGAATAGCTTGCATGTATTTCTGAGACACAATCCAGTCTTACATTATGTATATCATTTAAAAAAACAAAAAACACAAAAACACTGCTAATTAAAATTAAAGCAGTTTTCAAACTACAGAAGATTCTTCAGGTCTGAAGAACCAGTCTTTCAAGACAAGCAATCGTTCATTTCATATTCCTTGGCACTAACTTTTGGACTGTTGGCAGAGAACATTATCTGTGTTTCTTTTAGTTCCTTCATAAAGACACAAAACGTTTTTAATAAGGACAATATTTCTGAATGTAACTACTTAACTTTAGCTATTAGGGGCTAAATGCAAACTAGGAAACTGGTCTTCTTTGTTTGTTTCTTTAACTTTGCTTTTAAAAAATGCTTCGCTTTTAACACCTTTACTCCTAATGTTATACAATGAGTAAAGCAACAGTTCTTGTAAGACAAAAAATTCTAAAAATCTGGCTCTGGAATCCCCCTGTGCTTAGCCCTGCTTCCCACTATTCTGTCACTTTCCCAAGATCTTCCTGGATTATTTCCTGGGCTTTACAAGTACTTTGTGCTGACTCAGTGCATTTCCTCATGAAGTCAAGATACGAAGTCTGCTTCTGTAGGTACTAAAGATAATGCTGAATACTGTCAAAGATTCCCTAACAGATTAATTCATTTTTGTGATAAGACAAATATGCAATCACTTTTAAATCAGACATTCACAATCAATAAAGGCAAAGACCTGGAAAAGAGTTTGAATTTTACTTTAGACAGTATTCTACTGAAATGCTGTAGCATACCTGGCAAAGTATAATACACATTCTATGTCTTAACTTAAAAACTACTTCAAGTATTCAGATAAAATCCCATTTCTGTAAATAGCTTTTTAACTGTCATTGCCTACACGCTTGAACCAGTCTAAAGGAAGAGCCAGAAGGAGCATAGTTTTATCTCTTATAAATGTCACTTGGAAAATGTGCACATCAAAAATGTCTCTTCTGGATATTTTCTCTGAATGTGCAAATGTAAACTTATATTTCAAAATACAAAGGTAGTTTCTATCTTATGATAATTTGCAGATCTTACGGAAGAAGTTCACACACAAAAACTAATTCTTCCAAATCCTCATATCACTGCTTCCTAATCACACAGAGATAGTTCATAAACAGAAGCACTCATACCATGAAAACCTATATTAGTTTTCATGACTTGTTATGCTGTATAATTTTTAATTAGAAAAAAAAATGTTGTATGCACAAAGACAATATCGACATGATAGAGAGGACTGCTATAAAGTTCAATATTCAACAGCACTTTTTTTTTTTATTTTACAACAAAATAGGCAATCAGCTACTTATACAAAAATGTTTTATCCCATTTTCTAGGAGGTTATGAGGATATTTCAGGGCCAAAAACAAACAAACAAACAAAACCCACCTGTATCTGTTGAAAGCAGTGTTTATTTTTGAAACACATTCAGCTGTCAGAAAGTTTGCAATTACGTAAGCAATAGGAAAAGAGATATTATATGTCAGCCTAAATATGCCGACATTCTTAAAAATGAAAAGTATTGGGACTTTCTGTTGCTACTTCAGCTAATTGACAGGTTTTATGAAGTCACTCATTTTAGCTATGTGAATCTATGATACACGTTCCATATGTACAAATATTAAGAAACACCTGAAACAGAGTTGGTTTTTTAGCTGCTGTTGTTAACATTGACAAACTTCTGGATGACCTCTAAAGGTCACTTCCAACTCCAGTAATTCTGTGATTCTATATGATTCTATGATCCTAGATGTAGTTGTGCAGTATTGGGAACCATAACTCTGCTCTCACTCTCTGTCAGTCCTTTTCAGCTCAGCCCTTCTAGAAAGAGCCTCATGAGCTTCATAAAGCCTCCAGAATGCCATGTGACATCTCTTCTTTCACAGGATGCCTGTGATCTCTACAGCGTGACATTTTTTCTTGACAGTTTACTCCATATTATCATTCTCCGCTTTTATGAAATGTCTTTCATCAGAGGATCACATCGAGCCTTACAACAGCTGGATTATTTTTCATAATGAGTATGTATATAAATACATTTCAAGTCCTGACTTCCCCACTCTACTCAGTAGTTAAAGCTATTTTCTTTGAACAGGTATGCCTCATCTATAGGTCTGTCATAAGCAGGACTGCCAGAATTTCAGTCCGTGCTCTCCCTGTTCTCTAGAGGAACTTGTCAGGAGGACAGATTATAAAATTCGTATTTGTCAAATAATGGTACAGAACTATTCACCACTTAAACTTGCTAATGCAGGAAAAAAAGTAAGATCAGGGTTATTTTTTTAGAATTCTAGCTAAAAATAATTATTACAATTACTACAGAATACTCCTCTCAGTACACTGGTTATTTTGCATGTTTTTGCTATGACATAAGTGGAGGTGTGACCATCTACAGGAAGTGCTCTCTGCCACATACACATTTGTTGCTAGACTTTTTCCTTTTGAATGAGATATTGCCTAACAAACAGGACCATAGAACAATCTAATGTTGTTAAGCTTAATGTCTAATGACAAGCCTGCCATTATTAATGATCTTGATGAAATCTTCAGTAATGTCAGAGAATTCTATTTCTCAAAATTCAGAATTCTTCCTTATTTCAGAATGTTGGGTTAACTGTGTATGCCTGCATTAATTTCACAAAGTTGTTATCTCATATGTAAACTGTTCTGAAAGCTGCTTTCCTCCATTTCCAATTATTACGTAGCCCAAAGTAATTTGAAGGATAGTTAATCCATTTCTTAAGACGCCTATGGATCGCAGAACAATGATTAGATGCTTTGATAAAACAAATTGCTTATTAGCTCCTCATGATGTGTCCTTTATATATTCCAACATTGCAGGTGATGACTTCGATGCAACCCTACAGAGATATTTAGGTTTTAAATTCTGTTTAAAGCCTTAATTCTTGTTGGTTTCAGTGGAAAGAAGGTAATTTAAACAGGATTTAGCCATTTAATTCCCTTAAGGATTATAAGCCATTGTCTTTCCATAGCAGATAGCTCACCCTTACTTTCCAGACAGTTAAGTGTTGATAGTTTTAGCTTTTGGCTCCTTAGGCTCTGTGGAAGTTAATCATGTTCTAGGAGGATTGTGGATCATTATCTATGATATTTAGCAATTTGCTTTTACAGTGATAATAATGCCAACATTAAAAAACAACTCTATCATAATGTCTGAACATAGATGAATAGAACTAAGAAACCCCTGTAAAACTTCACCATTGTATTTCACATGTTCTGTCACTCAGCACTGCATCTTTTGCACAATAATGAAAACTCCCTGAAACAGAAAAAAAATAAAAAAAAAGCAACAACACAACATTTTAATTTTGTCCTGTCTAGCAACTATATTTATAGAACTGTGGAAATTATACACCTACAGTAATTGAAAAGACTGTTACTGAACGTACTGGTTTTGGACTAAGACCCCACTAGAACAACTTCCTATCCAATTGAAAAAGTTTCCTAACATTTAGCATGGTTGAATCCCTGAGAGGAGTCATTTTAAAAACTGGTTACCAATGGAATTAATCTAATCCCACTTAAGAAGCTTCTCACTTAAGAAGCTCTGATTCCTCCTTTCATTTGGGTCATCTTGGCACACTCTACATAAAAACAAGCTTAGAGAAACATGGAAAACGAACATCTCTGGAGGCGAGTTAAACCATTCAGCATCAAATAGTCACTGCATGGAAAATGATATCAACCTGGCTGTAGCTCATTTTAAGTATGTCCTCACAAATGTTGTAAAATTAAGAGTTCCCCTTGGTTGTCTAAGCAATTTTCCATGTCAACAAATATTTTGCCTGTTTACATACTGGAGTTGAAGCGTTCTTAGTAGAATTTTCTGTTTTACACATTTTCTGGGTTACAGCATCACATCTGATGTGAACCATTTCAGTATCTCCCTCTAGTTAGATGAATTATTCTGTTACACTACTGCATTTTTGAAGTCTTTTTCCTCTTTTTCCTCCTTTTGCCTACCAGGCTTATTTCTCATTTGCATATGTCAGTCTCTGTCTGCCTCATTTGCTTAATTAAGAGTATGGTTCTGCTCTACTAATGAGAACAAAACCTAACTCCTATTATAGCCCGTTAATGTAGAATAGAGAAACTGCATTATGCTTCCAATTCTTGGAAAGTAATCTAACTTCCAATATCGGATTAATATTAATGTTAGAAGGAAAAGCCTTCTAGTGCCTCAAGATAAAGTATTTCTTATGTTATTAACGATGCTATAGGAATCTTAATTATATACATGCTGTCATTGAAAACCTGAACATCAGCATTTTCAATCTTGGTTGCCTCAGTGCAATTATGTTGAGCTGTTTCTGTTACAGGTCTGATTTTTATGGTGTTGCACACATACATCCCTCTGAGTGGAGGTGAAGGAAGATGAACACATTCTCTACACTTCAAAATGAGGTCGTTAATTTAGAAGCCTAAACTGCACTCACACACTGACAATTTTAGTTTGGATTTAAGTTGCTAAAAATGAGGGCGCACCAAATGTAGGCAAGTACTTTGAATGGCACAGGAGAGCTGCTGCATCACAGAGAGCTATAACTTACAGTATGCAGTGTCACATGGTAGTCAAAATTATTTTGGCTCTTACCAGTGGCATTAGTGGGATGCTATAGTAAGTAGAGATGAGGTCACCAGCAAAACATAACAACTATAAATGGAGTGTGAGTGGTCAACTATCAGAGCCAACATGTAGGAAGAGTTCAAAATAAAACACGGATATCAAATCTGAATGCCACATACAGCATCAAGAGCATCTGTATACAAAGCACTATAAAGAACACCACCTAACCCTCTGGGATGTCCCAGGTAAATGAGTGTCAACAGGAAGCCAATGCACGTTTTTTAAAAAAGCCTATGTTTAGCCATATGGACTTTTTTTTTGATTGTCGATTTTTGGAAATACCCAAAACTCTGTATGATCAGAAATGTCAAGGATTTTTGATACCAGTATACTTTCATGTTTCCCTCTTTGTTGATAACAGTACTGTAACCATACATCAGAACCTTTCTTGTCAGACTAAATCAAAGATAAACATTTAGAAATAAATATATTTTGTTTGTAGCTGTGGCTCACTACAGACAGTGTAAAATGCGACTCTGAAAAGAACAAAAGCTTGCCTTTGCCTTTTTTGTAAGACATATATTTATTTTGTCATTGAGAGTAATACAGGTGCAGCTTCTCCCATGGCAGTAAGCATGGAAACATTGCTGACACTGGAATATCTACAGCACAGCAGTCATTGTAACAAACACGTGTTCCATTACATGAAAACTTTTCCATGATCCCAGATGTAGTGAAGATCCTTTTTTTACACCAGTTAACCTATTTAGGAAGAGAGCTTTAACCACTCAACAGTTTAGGCAACTGTAAATTGCCTCATATAATTTAGGGCTGTTGTGAAATATGGAGATATAAATATAGAAGGTTTCACAATTCTTCATTACAGAAGATTGTTATCTGTTTCAGTCAGTATAATTTTAAATAGAATAAAAGAAAGCAATCCATAACCTACCTCACATTACAGACACCAGTCAAATCTGTAAGCTCAAAGACATAAAACCTCTGCAGTATATTCAAGTAGTGTTTCACACTGGGGAATTTACACCTACTTTCAGCTGGTTTATACTTCATGCCTCACATCAGGAAAGCAATTGGTTTTCTTCTTTAAGGCAACTTTAATGTTTTGTGTGCTATCTTTGTAAGTCACAGAATTCGGCTAAGCCATCTGACTCAAAGTTAGCCTGTGGCTGAGAATTATATGGGTCAATTATACAATATACATTCTATCGCTTCTAAATCAATCGCCTCTTAATTTCAATGACTGTCCTATTAAGAGGGTGAAAAGGATCTAATTGCCTCCCTATGGACCACTTGCAACTGCGTAGCCATCTGAAATTTACTTTTTTTTTTTTTTTTTTGCTCCTGTGTGCTGTGTGCCTGTGCAATTTAAATTGATCATGTATCAAAACGCTTTCTTTGCCAGAGTTGATAATTATTTTGTCATCTCTTCAGACTACTTCTGATAAATTTCCTGTCAAGATGTCCAACACAGAACGCTATATTACTTGTGAAAACATAGATTACAGTGATAAAAGAGGGATGGGTTTGGGGTTTTTTTTCGCTTTGTTTCCATATTTTTCCATACTCTTCCTCTCCTTTATAGAGCTGAGGGTATTAGAAATAGGTGTTTACATTTTTGTCAGCGTTACTGAGCTCTGCCTCACAACATTTATTTTTGTTGAGCATATTCACCAGAACACAGTGTAATAAGGTCATATTCTTGTATTACTAACAGTTCAACTAAAGCTGCATTAATTCAAATGTACAGGAGGTCGTAGCTTCAGGAGAATGAGGACCAACAGTAATATCTTAACAGGTAAACCTGCATTTCAGAGCATCAGAGCTTAACAGTACATACTCTGGAGAAGAGGACGTTCCAGAGAGGTCCCACAGCCTCAAGTGTTGTACCATTTTAATTTTTTATTGCCTTTCTTTGGGCTCTTGCAGTTCTTTCAACTTGCAGATTGTAAGGAGAGAGATTCTACAACCATTTTTCTCCTTGTGACAATGCCAGCTAGAGCACATGAAACACACAAGTGGTTGCTCTTGCAATTGCTTCATGACAGTCAAGATTTCTCTCAGATTTTGTCTTGGCTCTTTGACAATATTGAAAAACAGTTAAGGAGAAAAATAACCAAGGATTAGTTCTGCCACAACTGAAGCTAATCTAAGCCTATATTGCTTGTTTCACGACCTTCCCATCACACATCCCCAGTCCTTTGCAGAACCTCCTAAACTGATTTAACAGTACTGTGAAATAGGCCAGTATTCATTTAACTGAAAACTAACCCAGCAAAAATTTGAGATGGTTTGGCCTTCTTCAACTCTCCAATCCAGGAACAGAAAGCCAGGAATATCAGAATAGGGGGATAAGGTATGGCCCTTCAGGGAAAACATGGGGCATTTTATTTCCATCAGTTCTGACTCCACAGAGTCAAATCAAAATCAAATTTTATCCCAAGTTTTAAGCATTTTTATGAAAATAGAAATTCAAACCATTGTATTTGTTAGCGTTCAGAGTGTTTCAGGGTATCATGGTTGGATAATACTCATCGCAGTCTGCCTTTTTTCTATGACTTTGTGATTAGCACTCCATCATTGACCCACAGGAATCTATCTCGAATAAAAATTCACTGTTTCTTAGGGCACAAAACAGAATGTCTATTTGGTTGGTATTTTTAATACATATTTTTCTAATAATATATAAAACACTGACTTGCTGAAATCTGATATTCTAAATTCTTGCTATAAAAGCAGCAAACTTTAATTCCCGTTTCAAAATCGGTGTTTCATTTCTGCGACTGTCTGGGAGTAGTTTTCACCATTACACCTCAAGAAAAAAAATAAAAACAGTCGTGTCCTGGGGGCAAAACAAACAAACGAACAAGAAAAGCCACCCTGAACCACCACGGCACAGAAATAAGTATTTCATTATCATTTCTTTTAGAAAAGCTGGTGGCTACTCTGCACCAGACAAAACTTGTGCATAAATGCAATGCTATGCTAAGTGGTGTGGAAATTCCAAAAGACTGTGAAATACTTTCTAAGGAGCTGTTAGCGTGTGCCTGAGGCTATGCTGCTGAACTGCAAATTTAAGGGGCGTGTTTTCATCAGTATTCAAGTCAGATTTGTTAGCGAGCAAGGAGAACGATAAATAATGCCAAAAAATCTGAAAAGTTGCTATGTATTTTAGAAACGCATTGCGTTGAGAAACAGAATGGGATGCCCTTTGATATTTTTATTACTTCCTGAAGGAACAGCCTTTAGTCCAGCCTTAGGTCCTCATTGCAGTGCTGTCATTTATGCATATTGTTACCTTAATGCTCGTCCAGAGCCCCAAGCATAACATTAGTATTCAACTTTAAACACGTGAATAACATCCTTGATATCGCATGAGTAATGGTAAACATCTACATGCCAGGATAACCGGCTGTAGCCTTTAAGAATATAAATACATCATTACGTATTTTACAATCCACTGCATGTATCTATGAGCAACCAAGCAAATAGTAACATTCAGGCATTTTCTAAAGCAACCTAACATGATGTCCACATCGTCACTGTGTAATTAAAGCTATATAGATTAAGAATACATTAGCAGGTGACACATTTACACTCTTGACAAATACATAGCAAAACCTGGCTTTCCAAAATACTCAGAAACGTCTCAATACGTGCCAAGCTGAAGCTCAGGGGTGGCAGACTTCTCTGGCAGATTTAGTTTGGTTGAGTGAAGCAGTTAGCACTAGCTGCCCACCCTTCTGACAAAGACCACCATCTCCTCAGCTACGCTGACGCAAAATGACGTTGTCAGATTCCCACATTCAACAGAAGAGCCAAATGACAGCTGGGAGCAGTAACTTCTGTAACTATTCCAAATAAATCTGCTACCAAACATCAGTTGACGGTAATTCTTCAAGAGGCTGAGCACTTGCAGCTTGATCTGAATGGAAATCTCTGTTCAAAAAAGAAAATAAAAAACAACAGCAACAAAAAAATCCCAAGATTCTGTCAAAGTTGAGAACAGCTGTGAAAAACTGTTCAGGAGAAGTAAAAGTTATTAACGCACTAATCAAGTTAACAAAAACTGAGTCTTTGAAGTGGAAAAATTATCTCATCTTCAATCCAATACAAGCTGAAAAAATGGAAGCTCTAGGCGCACCGTGCTGCTGAGTCTAACCAATCTACTTCAGATGTTGATTTCAAGGTCCTTAAAGAAGAGACGTAAAAAAAAAAAAATCACTTATGAAAATCTGACCCTACACTTTCCACAAGTCTCTACTTGCTGCTACCTACCTGCTGCTACCAAGCTTAGACCATTATTTATGAATGCATAGGAGATCTGTTATTATTATATATTAGCTGCATCATTTCAAGCCCTTACCAAACTTACACTAAAAGTCCTGGGAAATATGGAGAAGTCATTGCTTTAAGAAATAACAAAGGCAATCCTTACAGAGAAGAAATATTTTTGTGAATGAATATATTTGAAAAAACGTGAACATGGTTTTGGGCATGTAAGATTGTAACACATATATCTCACGTACATAAGGTACGCACGGCTTTGGTACACAGAACTGTCTTATGGCATCCCTTGTATTCATCTTCAAATACTGATGTAATAAATAGATATACCTTCATTTATTTCTGAAAATTTTGAACATGTAAAGAAAAAAAAATCTGTTTTTATATGGATAATTTTCATTAGGCAATCATTCTAGGAAAACGTAACACAAGGAAGCCACACACAAGACAACAGAAAAGCCAAATCTGTTTAGTGCGAAAGTGAAAAGTACAGAAATCTCTTAAAAGTAACCTCAAGATAGCTATGTGCTGCCCACAGTGCTCCTTCAGCCATAGTCGTCAGGGTCTGGGTGAAATTTCAGTGTACTTCTGTTTGGACTTGAGTGAAAATCTCTATACACCTGTGCTGAAATACCAACTGTCTACTTTCCAGAATGTAAAGCTGTATTCCTTTCTCCTTTTTTTTTATCCCATTCTCCTAGCCCCCAGAGGAAAATCCCACAGTGCTCTCCATGCCTTTCTTACACTTCAGTAAGCCAAAAATACACGGAGAATGTTCCATTGCTAATATTATATAGCATACTCACACACTGTGTAAGACATTTTGTCATACCCGCCTATTCTGATGCTGAGATAGACTTCCAGTTTGTAAGATGTCTGAGCAATACCTAGACATCCATGGGTAAAATTGATAAAACAGTGGGAAAACAGACGAGATACTATTAATTATAGCATAACTGTAACATTTAAAGAGATGAGGTTAAGACTGATCATCAGGAAAAAATGACTGCAGATAGGAAGGGGATTCTTACATACATCCCTGAGTGGAAGTCAAGAACCAGACCTTCTGCTGCAGGAGGTAACTGTCACCATCTGCTAGCATGGGAGCTTCCAAGCAAAGAGAAGGCTGTGCCCCCTGAATACTCAAGACCAACACCTCCTCTCCCAGCAATGGCTCTTACTGGGACATGTACCCCACTGAATGCAGCCAGCAGCCCATGCAGCATGTAGGACAAGATAAGACAAGAGGCAAAGGCCTGAAGTTGTGGCAGGGTAGGTTCAGGTTGGATATTTGGACAAATTTATTCTCAGGAAGGGCGGTGAGGTACTTGCACAGGCTGCCCGGGGAGGTGGTGGAGGCGTGCAAGGGGTGCGTAGAGAGGGCACTGAGCGACACGTCCTTTTTTGTGATGGTTCAATGGTTGGACTAGATCTCTGCAATCTTTTCCAACCTCTACGATTCTATGACACGAGAAGCCGGCAGGCGGAAGCCCGTGGCTGCTAACCACACGACAAAAGCAAAGGACAGGGCCGAAGGCAGCGGCACGGAGGGTTCACCCCTCCGCACGCCGCTCCCCATCGCCTCCCCTCGGGCTCCCCCATAGCAACCGCGGCTTCACGGCCGCTCCTGCGCATGCGCGGCAGTACGGGAGGACTCCGCGCATGCGCGGGCGGTCCGGCGGCGCCCAGTTGGCGGCTGCCCCGAGCGGCCGTGCGGCGCCTGCCGCGGCTCTCCCGCCTCTCCCTGCAGCTCCCTGCCGGGGCGGGGCCGGCTCCTGCGGCCGCCCCAGCGCAGCCCCGCCGGGCCCGGCCGAGCCGACGGCATTTCCGGGGGAGGGAGCGGCGTGCGGGCTGGCGGGGAGCGGCGCGGCGCGAGCAGAGTTGACTATATATGGTCAAAGGCAGGGGAGAGCGGCGCGCCGCGCGGGCGCTTCCTGCTTCGTGCCGCTGGGCTCCGCGGGGCTGAGGGCGGCGGCGGACGGGAGCAGAGCGCAGCGGCGGCCGTCTGCCCGCCTGCGTCCGCTTGGCAGCGCCGCGGCACGGAGCTAGTGGGCGAGGATGCCGTACGAGATCAGTAAGCCCCGGCGAGGCGGAGGGGGGGACCGGGGCGGGGAAGGGCGGCCGGAGCTCGGGGCTCCGGCTGCGGCCTCGCTGCGGGGCGGCGGCCGCTCCCCGCCCGCTGACAGCAACAAGTGACCGCGCCGCTGGGAGGCGGCTGGGAGCCTACGGTCTTCAAACGCCTTTTTTTTTTTTTTTTTTTTTCCCTCCTCTTTTTTTTTTTTTTTTTTTTTGCTTTCCCCCTTATTTATTTATTTATTTATTTATTTTTTCTTTCGTTCCCCGCAGAAAAAGTGTTCGCCAGCCTCCCGCAGGTTGAACGCGGCGTCTCCAAAATCATTGGGGGTGATCCGAAAGGCAACAATTTTCTCTATACCAACGGGAAATGCGTCGTCATCCGGAACGTCGATGTAACGTATCCCGGTGTATTTTATTCCGTCGCTTCGCGTACCCCCTCGCGGAGTTGCCCTCCCCCCCCCCCCCATTCCCCCTATGCTCCCCTTAGGGCGGGGGGGCAGCGCTGGGAGTCACGGTGCAGCCCCAGGCACGGGGATAGGAAGGTGCGTGACTCAGGCAGAAGCCGTGGGCAGCGGCTGCTCAAATTCCTGAAGAATCGCAGTGAAACGTGCACGCAGCTCTCGCCCTCTCCTCGCACAGAGTGTGTAGAGCGAAGGTCGGTAGTTCTGGTCGGCCTGGTGCGTTTTCTGGAATAGCAGTACTGGGAGTTGGGAGATCTGTTTGCCTGATAAATGAAGTCTTCCTCATTGTTATTATTTTGCATTGGGCTTTTTGGCTTGTAAGAGAAGCATGCGGGTTCTTGAGAACAGCTACACCTGAATTCTTGAGTCCCCAGCTGCTTTTTTTCTCTAGCATTTCAGGAATCACAGCAGTTGTCAGGCACTTGATTTTGTAGAGGCAGCACACCTTGTTTCCAGCCCTGGTCATAGGGGACTCATTCATTCAACCCCTCAGATAATGCTTTCACACTGGTGGTGTGCATTTGTTTGGTTTTAATATTTGGTGGTAAGCAGAGAAATTTTACATGAGTTCCTTAAATCTCTCTTCAAAGATGGCATCCGTTTGAGAAATAATGAGGAAGCATAACATAGCTGTTGGTTCTAAACATTTCTTTACTCCACATCAATGCTCAGTCTTTAGAAAAATCTAACTCTTCCCCTGCATTTTTTTCCTTACTGTAAATCTGACTGTGGCGCAGAGTGCTGCAATGGGGCAGATCCTTTGTAGGAATGTGTAGGTCTCCATCACAAATATGCTTCGTTTCCTGTTGTTTTTTCTCATACAAACTGATTTTTTGAGGTATTTTCCTGATGAATCTCATAGCTCTCTCTGTGTTCGTATGTTCGCTGTTATTTTGTAACACAGAAATGCTACTAAACAATTCTTTGCGAACATCTTGTTTTCCAGCAAGTACATTTAAACAGATACCAAACAAAACCAAGTTTGCATACATCATTGTCCTGTAATAATAGTGTTTCAGTCTGGTGTCAAGAGAAGTTCAGTTTTCTGAAACTAGAAGCCTCAGTTAAGCATGATGCAGTGAGAGATGAGAAAAGCCACTCTGCTTATATTACAGTTTTTGCCAAGTTGTGGGTTGTGACCTCCTCCCTTGTGCTGTGTTCATCTGACTCTGTTCTGGGGGTTAAATGGGAAGAGAACAACTTTCTGAATTGGCTCACTGAAGATTTGCCTGGTGCAAATGTCGGTCTCGGCATGAGCCAGAACATACAGCACGTGGCAAAGTCCAAGCACAGAAGTGATGTGGGACTCTGGGAGTTCCCATTTAGACTGTTTAAACTCCCAAGCGAAGCTGAGAATGGAAGTCATAAACCTTCCAGTTTTATAGTGTTTCTTATCCCGGTATGTAAATTTACCTGAAGCAGCAAGGGGGAAGGAAGAGTTTGCTACTGTTAATAATTGACAGATGACATTCTGCAAGCTACAGAATGTGCTGTACAGCAGTGACACAAAAGCAAAACCTATGCTGTGGCTTTTGTATCGGGGAGTATTGCAGTTTGTAACCTAATTTGGAAATGTGTCCACTGCTAGTGTAGAACAGTGTCTTCTCTGAGAACTGTGGAAGCCTATGTAGCAGTTTGCTACAACCAGATAAAATCCTGAGAAGTCGGTGTGTTATCCCTCCACCATTAGCTCTCCAATGGGACGGTTGTGCTCTAATTAAAAAAAAACAGGTCATTGAGATGCAGTGAACGCTCTCCTGTAAATCGAGAGCTAATCAGTAGTGATGAATATAGCCTTCAGGGTTAGTGTTTGAGCATGAGTTAGTGAGTTTCTTTAACGGGAAAAAGTCCTGGAACAGTGCTGCTCTGAGAGACAGGAGGACTGGTGATATTTATGAGGTTTCATACTTAATAAATATTTTATATCGTCTTCGTGGTTTCAAGCCTACTTTGGAGCTTGGAACCTAAACTGCTTGCTTTCATACATGAGTCTGATTTCTGCACTGAAGATAAGCAGAATAAGCTCGCTCTTCTCATTGAATCTGATAATTGGTACTGCATTTGTCCTGGCTAACAATCTTATTCTAAGACCTCTTTAGAAGTGAGCTTTCTTTGGTGTTCTTATGAAAGATAAGCAAGCTAGATTATTTCCATCTGTAAAGACAGTTTTCTTATCAAATAAACAGGATTTAAATAATCTTGCATCCTGAAATCCTGAATCTGTTGACTGTATTTTATGTTTGGAAGACTTTTTTTTTTATGATTTGCTTCACCCCTGAAGTCAGTCTGTGAGTGTAGTGTTTCATCCACTTAGCTTCCTGGGGATTGCTGCTGTAAAACAGCAGCCATTGTATGTGTTGTTATTAGCAGTGAGGGTTTTTTTTGAGCTTTTTCAAGTTGTAGATGGCACAGTATAACACAGAGAAAGCATTATTTGGTCTTGCTTAGATAAAATCCAGTAGTACACAAAATGGAGATGTGGATGCAGGCAGTTGTGACTTAAGTAGGGCTCTAATGTGGTCAAGAAGTGCAGAAGCAGTAATGGAGAAGCTGCTTCTTGCATGAGTAAGCTATATTTTGCCTCCTGAGATGTAACACTACTGCAACAGCAAGAACTCTTGCAAGCAAGAGGAAAGTCTGCTTTCTAGCACAGAGCAGGTGCTTTGTTTTTTCCTGATTGGATGGCTGAATCACACCATTCCATCAGATGGTTTTCTTGTTTGGTTGAATAAATCTGTGTTAATCAGAGTAGCCAAAATGTTCTGTTGCTTTAGTAATAGGAGTAAGGTTTCTGGAGTTAGAAGATATCTGATAACTGAAAAATTAAGCAATAGTGTGTATCATTTTGTGGCATAAGCAGTGTATTTGGAAGGTTCATAGAACAACTCTTTTGTTTATGGAGTTAATTTGAGAGCAGGTACTGGAGGAATTTTGTCTTAATGTTAAGTTTTTTTTTTTTTATTTGTGTACTCATGTAATTGATACACTTGAGTCAATTTTATTATCCAGCGTGAAGCATCTGAAGATATTTGAGACTGAGAGATAAAAATCATGATGGAATGGCTATGCATCTCAGAGTTCCAGTATAGCCGTTGATACTAGGGATGACTGTGTACAAGCCTAGTAGCTTTTAAACCAGACTTCAATTGCCAAGGATGAGTAATGTCTGCCCACCTCATTGGTTACTGAGTAATCTTAGGTATGTAGTGATGAGTAGTAGCTGTGCAATATGGTTAACCATATGCTTAACTTTCATACTTACTATAGTAGAGCTTCTGGTTGTGTTTCCCAAAGCACAGCTTGCGTTTGTCTGCTTATGTGGTAGTTGCCTTACCTGTTTAAACTTCTTGAAAAAACAGAACAAAAAGCCTTCAGTGCTTGGCCTATTACCTTGACGAGCATTTTTTTCTATTTGTTAGGTACTGAAGAGAGGAAGAAGTTAAAGCTAATGTTGGCTGTCAGAGGAAATGCTTGATTATGGCAGTCATTGGAATGTTGTTTTATGTAGACAGCAATTTTCCATGCTGTGCTCTGTAGTTCTCAATTTTAGACAATGTCTTGATTTAAAGAACAAGTTGAAGTTTGTGAAAGAAGATGCACAGGGACAAATTCTGAATTTTATCATGGAATGTCTTGATTTTAGTCTATGAAAACCGGGAAATACAATGTAGTAACTGTTTTTTTTTTCTTTAAACTAGAATCCTGCAATTGCTGACATCTATACTGAGCACGCCCATCAGGTTGTAGTTGCCAAGTATGCTCCCAGCGGATTCTACATAGCATCTGGAGGTAAAGTATCAGTGTGTATACTAGGCAGGCAATATGGACAGAGCTGTTGCAAGTGCTTCCTGCAGAACCTGACACAACAGAGTAGTTCATCTTCAAAGTTATGTTCAGACTGTATGTAGCCAGTGTGACATGGTTAAATGAAATTGAATGAGGAAGGAAGGACTTCTGAAGGTGTTCCCTAAACCTCTTTCTAGAGCAGTGTGATCAGGGACATGCTTGGTCTTTTTAAAATTGTTATTTAATTCAGAAAAAAAAAAAACAACCTATCAATCCACCTTACAAACGTTAAGTGTCTAGAGCTAAAGAGTGGGAAAAATAGCTTGGTGTAATGACTGATGTTTGTTCATGCAGCAGAATGAAAAGTTAATTCTGGAATACAGAGCTACAGTTTTTTTTGCTGTTATTAATATACTCTGATACTTTAAGGACGGGGAGAGATTCCAGAAGAGTGTATACTCCTTTCCCTCCCCCCTTTCTTCCTGACAGAACTTGGCAAGACTTGGCATAATTTTTCTTACAGTTGTAACATGAACTAAAAAAGACTTTCACTGGTAAGTTACCAGGGAAAGAGGCTGATTCTCAGTTTCTGTGTAATATGCACAAATCATATCTGAGAGTGAGTAGCGTGAATTTCCTTAGCCTGAATTTCCTGGATTATCAGCAGAAATAGTTGCAGTTTTTCATGATTTGCAAAAACCTGAACAATTCCATGTCAATAGAAGCTTTCTTTAAATAATTGATCTCCTTCCTGAACTAGTATATGGTTGAAGAATATTTAACATGTAGTAATAGTATATTTATTAAAAAGAATTGCAGTCAAATTATGTATTTTTAAAATGTTTGTCATTGTCAATTAAAAAGAACTTGAAAAGCAAGTAGTGGTCCAAAGTACAGCAAAAGTTTCTGCTTTTAGCAGAACTTTTGCTGAAAACCGAATATTCTGAATATGACCCCCCTCTGCCCATAGGGAGTCCAGACTCATGTAGAGGTCTCAGTAGTAAGGAAATTTCTCTCAGTGACTGAAGGAAAAAAAACATTGAGCATGTAAAACATCTGAGTTCTTCCTTCCTTGGTTTCTTGCATATCTGGAAGCTGTACTAGAGTATGTCTCTTTCACATACTAAGGAAGCTATGAGAACACTGTTAGGACAGCCTTATGTTGTTTTTTCCTTCTCCTGGTCTGAAAGGAACCAAAGCCAGCATTTTCTTCATTCAGTCTTCTTTGTGGACTGTGTGTCAAACTGAGTACCTCCTTAAAACCAATTTGCATTCATTACTGTATGCAGTTAGTGCTCTATAGATTTGTGCCATACTCTATCTCTTTGGTTCTTGCGGCATTGTAGATTTTCAGTCCCCAGTGAAAGAGCAGCTTATATATACCTAGCCTAGTTCAAGGTGTCTGTCATTAGTGATCAGCATAAGGAGGCTCCTTGCTTCCTGGGAAGTATTCGGCTGGCTTTTTTTCACTTGCCTATGCTACTTCAGTAATCAAGCTTAGGCTGCAATATTTCCTTTAAAATCTGTCCTCCATATATTATGTATAAATAGTTTGCTGAGCATGGATCCTGAAGGTAGCATCAGGCTCTTTAAGCAGTTTCTAAGTATAACCGTGTAGGATTCATTTGTCTATAAATTTACATCAGCCATGCAGTCTGTATTAATACTTCATGTGCCTGATGAGACAGACTTTTGACAATATGCTTTGTGGGCTTTATGGTAATTTCTTCTCTACTGCAGTCATAACAGAAATGTAGTAGTGGGTTATTGTAAAGTTATATGTATCTGTATGATATATCTGTATGAAGGAACAATTAGATTTTGAAGTCCAGATTTGAAGAGAACTTCTTACTTACTGTAGTATAGTTTAAAATAAAGCATTATGAGTCTGTCCTTTTAGCATAAGTTCTGTGTTCAGGTCCCAAAGATACAGAGATGCTCTGTGTCTAGGCTGGGCTATAATGATGTACTGGTAAATAGTGAGCAGAATTCAAAGGAGTTCTGCTGTGTGAAAGATGTGCATTTAGCACATAGTTTTTTCTAAAACAGTGACATCTGTGAAAGGTTCTTTACACACAGGATCTGCTATGTGGGTTTTGTTACAGTTTTCTAAGCCTGTCTGTACCTAGAAGGGTACCTGTGTAGTACTGAGAGGAAATAATGACAAAAGGAAGCTTTTGTTACATTGTCATAGTGTTAATCTGTGTTGTTTGCTGCTTGTATCATTAGTGTTTTTTGATATTCTGCTGAATTCATTCATAGTTATCTAGATGCTGCACGTGGATATCTGCACATTTAAGTGTGTATGTGCTTTTATATATTGAAAATATGCAGTAGAATATGCATGAAGCTTTATTAGCATAGACCTCTTTGTAAATTGTATTTACATGCAAAACAGATTTACTTTAAAGGTGAAAAAAAATAAATCTGAAGAATGAATTTTAGTGCATCAGCCACTGTCTCAGATTGCTTTCTTACTGTAGATAGCTTGCTTCCCAGAGAAGCATGGATAAACTGTATTGTAATTGGTAGGGAATTTTTTTTTTTTTAGTAACAGGCACTTAAGATGCAAACCCTCTCTCTTACTGTGTGCCTTCTTTTCATGTGTTCTCAAAAGGTGGTTCCTGGTGTTGCATTTATTGCTTTATAGTATGAATGTTAATATCTGGTTAAAAGCATAATTCAGTGGAATCAGCATTCCTAAATCAGTTGTTTGTAATCATTACAATAGGGTGAGCTTGATCCTACAAGTGTTCTGTTTAGCTGAAAATTGGTATCCTGTTAAGTTGCTGAGTCATGTGACTGAGTCATGCTGGAACAACAATAGTTAGTTCTGCTTTATTATGGCAGATGTCTCCGGAAAGCTGAGAATCTGGGATACTACACAGAAGGAACACCTTCTGAAGTATGAGTATCAGCCATTTGCAGGAAAAATAAAGGACCTTGCATGGACTGAAGACAGCAAAAGAATTGCTGTGGTTGGAGAAGGAAGGGAAAAGTGAGTGATTCTTCTGTTTGTGTCTTTGTGTATGTATTTCTATACATCTGTGTGCAAATAGTCACAGTGTAAACCTTTGTATGCTAGCAAAGCAGGTTCTTTGCAGGTGCTTTTCCTTCTTTGAGGGAAGGAAACCATGACTTTGCCTGTTTGAGATATCCTGTACTGCAGCAAAATTCTCTATGTACTGTCTAACAGCTGTAGAATTGTGTGGAAAATAGTTACGTTAGAATTGCTCAGTTTAAAATTGTGTGGGTTTTGCTTGTTTTGGTGATGTTTTATATCTATTCAACATGACTCTTGAGGGATTTCTTTTTATAATTCAGGTGATGTAGGAAGGGGAAGCCAAAAGATCTCTCCCTTTTCTTTCAGCCCTCTCAAATTGAGGATAAGATTGAATAAGAGTAAAAATATGCTAGAATTGTCTCCCTCACCAGTACTTCTACATTTTAAGTATTATTACGCTAATTAAAAGAAAATTGCAGCATAGTTGTCCTTGACTGATTAAATGAGGTGTCCTACCAGGACAGAGTTTGTGACAAATGTCTTTTTTTTTTTTTAAAGACTGGCAGATCTGTAAAGCAGTGCACAGATCTCCTAATTGCGTTGTACCTAAAATACAGTGTGGTCCTATTTCCCTCACCTCCTTCATCATTTCTTAATGCCTTTGTATACTGTGCCCTTACACTGGAATGGGGATTTGTAGACTCACATCTACTCCACCTGTGACTTGGTAGATACGTTTGCTTTCCTACTTTAAGAAGCTGGACTGTTTCATACTTCTAGATTAGAAGATTGCTTGATTCTACAGAACCCATTTTTAGTGGCTGTGCTCTGGTAGATTAATGCCCTTGTACCAATCATACTGTTATTTTAGTAATATAAAATAAGAACTGGCAAAAAATGCTATTTTAATAGTTCCTTTTACTTTTAAATAATGCCTTAAAATGATGGCACCCGATCTAGCCTAAACAATCAGAAAACCAATCCAGTGTCGTCCTAGCTCTCTGTATTCTATGTAGTGACTGGACAGTTGAATAAGTTTTGTGTTATCTTTCACAAACCGATAAACTCACTGAAGAATATCTGCTGGTTCTTTGTTCTGGATCAACTAATGTCTCCTCGTGAAGATTAGGTTCCATCTCCAGCAAGATCTCAAGTTACTTCCAGGGAGTTATAGTGTACTTGAATGAGATTGAGGTGACCTAATTTCTCTTGAGTGCACTTAGATCTGCTCTTTGTAGATGATTAGAGAATTAATCTACATGTAACTTTTATGAATATGTTTCTCTCTCTAGATTTGGAGCGGTGTTCTTATGGGATAGTGGTTCTTCTGTTGGTGAAATCACTGGGCACAACAAAGTGATCAACAGCGTGGACATAAAACAAACAAGACCTTATCGCCTAGCAACTGGCAGTGATGACAACTGTGCTGCTTTCTTTGAGGGACCTCCATTCAAGTTCAAGTTTACATTAAGTGTGAGTTTAAGCTTCGTTGTGACTCTGTTAACTGTCCACCAAAGTTAACTGCATGCTTTCCGACAGGCTTGCAGTGTAAACTGTTGAAACAAGTTCTCAGTTTCCTCTTTTGAGCCTTAGTGTGAAGTGTCTGTCTTGAATCCGTGTTTAAGTTATAACTGAAGGCTTAAGCTGACAAAACTGAAATAAATAATTGCTTCAGGTTTTCTTCTTAACTGTTTCATATGAATTTTAGCTTTATTTTCTTCTTTGTAACACAAGTAATAGATGTTTTCATCAGCTTTAGTGATGCTTGCTGAACTCTGCTACTTGTTTCTTCTACTTGATTTAGTGCTTCTGAATCCTCTCCAAGGTTGAAATGTGGTTGTATGAGTGGAATGTTACAATCTCCTTAAAATTGCTCAAATCTGAAATCCAAAGGCAGCTTTGTAATGGTGAGGGGAGGTGTTTTAAAATATAACTGATAGCCACAATAAGAGTTGGATGTATAATTTCAGTGGTCAGTTTTCTGTTTTACATTCCTTCTTTTTTTTTTTTTTATTTCTTAATTGTATTAATTGAAATCATGTATTTAAATAAAACCGAGCCTGGGACTACCACATTTAAGAAATCCATCGTTGAGGCCAAAAGCAACTTCTACTTCTGCAGCTTTTTCTGATGACACAGAGCCCAGGTCTTGCCTCAAAAAAAAAAAAAAAAAATTGAAAAGAAAATCCTGTTGGAAAGATACCGGATTTGATTGGACTAGTAAATTGTTTAGTAGCTCTTTTTTTCTTTTTAAAGACTTCTGTAGTAGGGTTGGCTTTTAATTTGATAAGTATATGCCTTTAAGTAGACTATGTACATTGACTTCAGTAAGGATTCCTGTACTAGAAATGGAATTGTTTTGAGCTCTACGATCCAATGAAGTGATGCAGTTGCCTAATTTATTTCTGGACCTAAGTTGATGCTTACATTTTGCTAACATGGTTCTTTTGGAACTGTGAAGTCTGAATTGCTTACAAGTGCTGCTCAAACTGATACGTGGTGTAGCCTTCCTTTTAAAGTGATATTTGAGTTGCTGTGTGCAATTCAAGTCCAGGCTGCTCAGTGGTTCAGATTAGAGACTGCGTTATCGGAGAAGAAAACAAATCTATATTTAATCTAAGAAAATAGGTTAGAATCTGCCTTTCATAATACTAATAATAGTCTCCCAAATCTCTGCACGGGAGCTTTGGCCTCATTGTGATGCTTTCCTGTTTAACATGTGCTTTCTAGTTAACATCATTTGAATAGTCTCTTATTTGTAAGTAGTCTATTTGTGGAGCCTACATCAGTCTTGTCTGGTTACTTCGCAGAACTAGTATGACTCTGGTCTCCCAGAACTGTAATTCATTACGTAGTCCTCATGGCTGTTGCCTTGTTTTGGACTTTTTTTCTTATTTTAAATAGGAAACATTTAATTTTGTGCTTCCTGTATGTAAAACCAATTTGCAAATCAAAATCTAGAGAATGTTGCAGAAGAATTGATTAACTAGGGGAAAAGAATCCTGTGATTTCATCTAGGCTGCAGCTGAAGGTTTGATTGTTCACTTTTTTCTACCTATTCCTGACACAGTAGTATTCATTCACCTAGCTTTGTGCTGAGTTGGTTTAACTACATCAGTATCACCAGTCTCACAATTTCTTTCCTAGACTGCTGTTGACACGGATGATTTTCTTCATATAGAAAGGCTATATTCTTTAGAACGGGCTTCTCCCAGTCAGTTAGTTAATAGCTTGGCCAAAAAGAACTTCATTGTTACTGGATTATTGTGTATGTAAATAGGTCTGTTCTTTTATGCTGATTGATATCTTTTTCTGCAGGACCATACACGGTTTGTGAACTGTGTGAGGTTTTCTCCTGATGGGAACAGATTTGCTACAGCTAGTGCGGATGGCCAGGTAAAATAATAAGCAACTTCTTGTACTGATTCTAAGATGAGAAGATTCTTGTCCATATTGGAAGTAGAATTAGTCTTGGAACATCCATGTTGCCACTTATTTTATTCTAAGAAATGACTGAATTCAACTTTCAGTGTCTCCCTATAAAGCTGTGGTAGCTGATGTTGTTAAACTGTTCTACTCGGCTTTTTCTCTATTCTGTCTCCCTAGCATATTACTTCTTGTAGGTGATTTTGGCAGGTATATACCACACTCTTGCAGTGCATATGTTCTTATGATCCTGAGAAGTCTGAAATAATGAACTCACAGATACCAGCAAGGAGTCCTCATGGAGTTGGGATGCTAAGGACAGGTTTAGCAACATTTTCCATGGGGAGTTCCTCCTATGCAGTAGATTTCCCATGTAGGCACACTCCCATGACTGCAGTGTTAAGCAGCTGCCATCACAGCAGGAATAAAAAATGTTATGCTTCTCACAGTTTCAAATGTTGGGATCCATCATAAACAGTGGCTTACTGTGCTTATTTAGAATTGTCACTTTGCTTATTTAGTATTTAATGTTAAATGCAGGAATACCTGTATGCTTGTGGAACAACATACTTTGAGTAGAAACAAGCATACCTTGTTGCAAAAGAAAATGTGCAAATTGAGCTCTACAGTGTTTTCGCCTGCTACTGCTTTTTCCTTTAAGTGGTTTGTTTGTGTTCTTTTATTAAGATTTTTATCTATGATGGGAAGAGCGGGGAGAAAGTATGCGCTCTCGGTGGAGGCAAAGCTCATGATGGAGGTATTTATGCTGTAAGTATCGCCTCATTTGTACAAATGATCCGTGGTATTGCATTACGAAGTTCATGGGCTGTGAAGCCTTGCAATAATAAATGCACTTACTATCTTGTGGCATTTGTTTTCACAGATTAGTTGGAGCCCTGATAGTAGCCAGTTGCTTTCTGCTTCTGGAGATAAGACTGCTAAAATTTGGGATGTTGGTGCTAATTCTGTTGTCAGTACTTTCAACATGGGATCAAATGTGTTGGATCAACAGCTGGGTTGCTTGTGGCAGAAAGATCATTTACTGTCTCTTTCTCTCTCTGGCTATATCAATTATTTGGACAAAAACAATCCAGATAAACCTTTACGTGTCATAAAGGTGAGTGGAACTTGCATTGTTGCTCCAGAATTTCTGTAATAAATGGCTCTGCAGGGTTGTTTAGATGAAGTAATAACTGCTGAAAGATAGCTTTGTTAAATTAGTGTTGCCAAACAAGCAATTTATGTGCATCTTTATGTTGCATAAATCAAAATGTTAATATTACATACAGTGTTACTGTGCAAATGCAGCCTGATTTATGGTTTCAATGAAGGTTATCAAATTTGCTTTGTAGTAGTTCTTAAGCACCCTTTGGATGCAGGAAGAACAGAATAGAAAGCTACCAGTGATCTCTAATTCATCCACTGAATGTGAACAAGGTGTCTAGGGTTGCTAAGTAAGCTTTAATTTTAGGAATTAAAGAGTTCACTGACACAGCTGTCTCCTGGGAACTTGCATTTTTGCATGACCTAGAAACAGATGCCCTAGATCTGTGCTACTGCTGCTGTAGTTCTTCTGAATCATCAAGTGCCTGAAAAGTAAACTTTTTGTATGAGAAGGCAATGGAAGTATTTTGGTCCAGAGGGCTAAGTAATGGGGATATTCACAGCACCTATTTACTCCTTCTGTAAAGGGTAGTATATGGAAAGAGCAATACTGCAGCAGTAAAACAAATTCATCATTAATTAGTGATAGGTGTTCTGGGTGACCTTGAAAGCTTATAAATAAGATTAGTTTATAAATAACTCGTAATTCTTTTCAAATAGATTTGATGTTTAGAAACGTTAAAATGAAAACTTGCCCATCAGTAATCATTATTCGTGTCTTATTCACAGGGTCACAGTAAATCAATTCAGTGTCTTACAGTGCATAAAAATGGTGGAAAGTCCTATATTTACTCTGGCAGTAACGATGGTCATATTAATATCCTTTGAATGATATAGCGTTACTTGCTCTGGTCTCAAAGTCAGAGGGAATGTGTTAGGAGGGTGGGGGTGGGGAAAAGTGTTCAGTAAGTTAACATTTTATGTCTGTTGAAGAAATTTTGTGTTACTGTTTGTCTTGCCTGCCAAAATACATGCTACATCTTAGTTTCCAGTTATCACTGAAGATGTAGGAACAAGTAAATTATATGTGTGGGAAGTTAGTTTCATTGTATGTGCTAAATATGTATTGTTGCTTCTTGCTGTTACAGGCAACCAATGGGTGTATTTTTAACATGTGCTGAAAGTCATCTGTTGGGATTTCTTAGATATTTGGGACGAGGAAGATAAATTCTCATTGATCTCTTTGGCCCAGTAACAAGCATTTGTCTTAAGAGTTGTTTTTCCCACCTCCCACAGGACCTTTAAGTTCTGTGATGTACTAATTCTCTTCTTTATTTGGTATCCCAAATGCTACCAGGTTTTCTCACTAGTCAAGAACTCTTAAGACTCAGTTTCAGTCCACTTCATTCATTCCACTTCCCATGATACATTAAAATGGTATCGCATTGGCAGAAGTCAAAGAAACAGAGGACTTCTTGTCAGCACATGTGCTCTTTTCTATGAATCTATGAATCTTATTAGTACGCTGGTGAGAGTTCAACATGATTTTCATGTTCCTCATGAGGAGAAATGCTGCAGGACTTTCTAACTAATCTTTTTGGGAAGTACTGTGTATTCTCAGACCTAATCCTAGTTGTTGCAGTGTTTACTGTTTGTAGCAGGTCATCTAGCTCATTACCGAACATCAGAACTTCATTTTACTGTGTGAGGATAAGAGGCTTAAAACACAGGGGCGGAGTTGTCAGAGCATTTGTGAAGTCTCCACTGTTGGAGGTACTCAGAAGCAAATTGAAGGGCCTTGCTCCGCATATGCTCTGCTGAGCAAGGACTTCAACTAAACCTGTAGAGGCTCCTTCCAATCTCAGTTACTCTGATTATATAAAATATTTCTAATTATATCTGAGTGTGGTGGCTTCTTCAAATGTTCCTTAATTCTGCTGTGTACATTATTGGGATTCTGACACTGGAGAGAACGATGGCTTTTCTGGGAAAGGCCATACAAACCAGGTTTCTAGAATGGCAGTGGATGAAATGGATCAGCTTGTCACCTGCAGTATGGATGACACTGTGCGCTATACCAACCTTAGCAAGAGGGATTACAGGTTAGTGAAACTGTTGCTTTTCATTATATTATTGCAGCATTCTAAATTTGTAGTAAGTTTTTTTGATTTACATAGTAAATAATGTTATGCTACAACTTATTCAGGTTTAAGTTACCATGGAAACTGTAGAAAGGATTGCTGTACCAGCCTTGCTTTTTTGTATGACAAAGAGAAATGCCTCCCAGACATCTCTCACTTTGCTACATCCCTTCTGCAGGTTAGATAGATATCGGTCACATATCAGGTAGATATCAGGTAGCTTACTCGTAATGGTGGGAAAGGTGTCAATTTCTCTCTAGTTCGTTAATACACAGGACTGCTGTTAATAAGCATCTGGTTAGGATGAGTGGAGTGCAAGTATTTCTTTGTAAAAGCCACAGCTGCATTAAAAGAAAAAAAAACAAACAACAGCTTGTAGAAAAACCTATCAAGATCACCTAGTCAAATCTGAAGTTTAGACTTCAAAGCGGCAGCATTGACTTTTGTTTAAAAGGTCTGCTTCCAGATAGAGATACTGACATTCCTTCTGTTTACTGTTCAGAAAACTTGTAGATTTGAAGAAAAAAGTATGCATGTCCTTGAGAATCATTAGTAGGTGATTACTTAAATAATTGATTTTAAATAATAAGTAAGAAATGCTAATTTTTCTTCTGCATTTTTGCTTTTCCACCTTACCACACCTTCATCTAGTGGCCAGGATGCTGTGAAAATGGATGTTCAACCAAAATGTTTAGCTGTGGGTCCTGGTGGTTATACTGTAGTTTTATGCATTGGACAAGTAAGTATCAACTTCTGCATTCACCATACAATTGTTCCATTAATAATGCAGAGTATGGTGATGTGATGGTTTCTGTCAATCTTGTTTGATGTGTGATCACCTTGAGAATTTATTAATAAGCGTTTAGGAGAAAATAATGAAGCAAACCATTGTGACAGTGCTTCTTGTACCAGTTCAGCAGTCTTATGTACAGATACTAAGCTTTGTGTAGTGTTAAAGGCCTGTCTTCGCTATTGGATATAAGTACATCCTGAAATAAATCCTCTTAGGTTCTCACTGTGAAGAGTAGAGAGCTGAAACTTGTGAATTGCTGTTTATTTCAAGTTTATTAGTTCTTGTTCTCTTCTCTGTGTTCCATTGCTTTTTGGAGAGTGAGAGAAAGAGGGTCGGGAAGAAAGATGTGTTGAGGAGAGGGAAAGAAAAGGTTGAGATGACATTGTTAGCTTTGTTCCATCCTGTAGTTGTGTTGTAGGTATCTGACATGGAAGTTTGCATGAAACAAAGGTGTGCCGTTGAATCCCTCTGTGTGGAAAAATGGCACCCATTGACATCTGCTGATGCTTGCTGAGTGCTCTTGGAGATCAAACAGTGGATGTCAGCACAGGAATGCAGGTGGTGGGTGGTAGCTTTCAGCCGTGGTGACAGCAGTGTGAAAGATGAGCCATGTTCTGGACCGCCATACAGATTTTTACAAGAGTAGGATGCAGGCTCTTTTTCATTGTTGGTGAAAATACATAGCTCGTGGTAATGAGTATCTTGAAAAATAAAAGTTTTGTAGCTAAGAATTTGCTCTATCAAATAGTGTTATTTTTCTATTGTAGTTTCTGTGGAAGTAAATAGGCATTGCTTTTGGAGTGGCCTGTGTAGAACTGCATTGTGCTGTTAGCTTGCTGCTAATTTGGTCCTGCATCCCCTCCTCTAATAGTGAACCAAGCAGGGAGTAAGCCTTACTAAAAATACTGCTCTGTCCATGTTACTTTTGTATTGTGACCAAATGAGGTAAAGCTGAATGCAGTAGAGTGTGCCCTGTGCTCTCTAATGTGAAGCACTTAAGTACTGCAGTACAGCAGATTAGTTAGTCATTATGCTTAGGCACAGTTTCCTTTTTTTAAAGGTCTTCCCTTGGGATCAGGGCATAGTATACTTCTGAGCAAATCAGAGCGGATCTGATGACTAAGCAGTGTGACTTAGTCATTGTTGTGCGTTAAGACTCTTGGAAGAAGGAGCTTAGTTTCTGCTTTTCTATTTGCAGATTGTCTTGATGAAAGATAAGAAAAAATGTTTTGCAATTGATGACCTTGGCTATGAGCCAGAAGCTGTGGCTGTTCACCCTGGTGGAGGTTCAGTAGCAGTGGGAGGAACGGTAAGGTTGTGCTTCTTGAAACTATACTTTGAACACTTGCACTAGTAACAGAAGCATTGAACAATAGTAGGTCTGTTCTATTGAGGAGTAGTAGATAGCATTTCTAACAGGAGCAGTATTGTAGTATGTAACCTATGAGTAACTGGTATTCCTGGGCTTTTGCTCCCCTGCTTCTCCCTCCATTGTGACCACCATCTATTTCACGTTTTTCTGTTGGCTGTGTTGTTTATACCCAGTGTAAATTTAAAGTAGACAAGTCTTCATTACTGTATCCTAGACTTAGTGGAGTGTCACCAGTTTAAAGGACCTGTCATTTATACTATTTCTCTGTAGTTCTCAAGTAAGTACAAAGCAGTGCCAGATGGAACTAATGAAAATGTTCCAGAAGCTTGGCGAGCCTTCCTGTTTCTACTGCACACTAATTTTTTTTTTGTACTTCCCCTGTTACTCACTCTTGTCTTGCAGGATGGGAATGTCCGTTTGTATTCAATCCAGGGAACCTCTTTGAAAAGTGATGATAAGACTTTGGAAGCTAAAGGTCCTGTTACTGACCTGGCATATTCTCACGACGGTGCCTTTCTTGCAGTTTGCGATGCAAACAAAGTTGTCACTGTCTTTAGTGTCCCTGATGGCTATGCGGTAAGAAATGCTGCATCGGGTTTTCTTGTTTATAAAAATTGACTGGCATCTCATGTCTAAATATATTGTGATAGAATGTGTGGCTGATGGGCTTAATAATTAAATTGTGTTTATTTCTGTGACTGTTTATGGGGCTTCTTGGGATTGTGTTGCTTTTCACCATAGCTCATGTTAAGTCTCTAAGCTGTAAGAATAGATGAAGGAAATGGACAGTATAAATTAGCTACTGGAAAAATGCTCAACTTCAATCCAATCTCAAACATTCAAATAAATGGGGTATGGGAAAAGATCATGTTTCCACAGGATAGAGTAATTGAATACAAAATATTACAAAATATACAGGTTCTTCATTTGGATCAGCTGAGTCAATAGCATGACGTTTTTTAAAAGAAAAATAAACAGATGACATGCATGTCAATTACAGAACTTGTGCACATTTTTGTGAAGTGAGATGAATGCACATTCAATTTGATAAAATTCTGTAGTGTGCAGTAAAATTGAATGAAGCAAATACAGAAGTCTTGGCAATATAATTTTGCTGTCTGTAGCAAACAGCTCTCTGATAAGGATTAAGCAATTAAAAGGGATATGGTGGAGCAGGGAACCGTGTCCCATTCTTCAATCTACTGTCCTTTAACCAAGAGCCAAGTAAGGGGCAGCTCGTGCTTTTCAGCTGAGCCGCCAACATGTGAATCAGCCTTTCAAGTCATTCAGCTTTTACTGAAACTGCACAGTAGTAAAAAAAAAATATATATAAATGCAGTATTTCAGAAAAGTGTATAAAAATTAAAAACTGTGACTTTGAAAAATGTGAAGTTATTTTAAAGCTGTTTAAAGAAGTGACTTGCTGTATATGCACTTCGCAGATCTACATGCAATCGAGTCTTTGCATTGTCTAGAACTGGATTTTATTTACCTGATTAGGGGTTAAATAAATGACAAAGTGGAGTCAGTACTTCATTTAGGACATCCATTCACACCTCAAATATACATTAGAATTATCTTTTTATTTTGTGATACTATGCATTAAAAGCTTGTAGTTTCTGAAGTGGCTTAAACTAATTAAATAACACTGTATCCTTAATTACTTTAAAACAGGAACATAATGTCTTCTATGGACATCATGCAAAAGTTGTTTGTATTGCCTGGTCACCAGACAATGAACACTTTGCTTCTGGAGGCATGGATATGATGGTATATGTTTGGACTGTAAGTGATCCTGAGACCAGAGTCAAGATACCAGGTTTGTTTGCTTTGGAATCTTCCTTTTGAAAGCTGTTAATCTTTCTTAAAATCCAGCATGGTTCTTCTTTTCTAAAGCTGTGACTGGAAGCAGACATGTTGCTCTCAAGCATATTGTTACGTTCTTTATTATGTAGTCTCTTATAAAATAGTAGTCATTTATAAAATACAGTGCTAGTATTTAATGCAGATGAAGATAACTTTTGGAATATTCTGTCAGCTTCCCCTTCCTGATTTATTTTCTGATATTTTGCACTGCCATACAGATGCTCACAGACTACATCACGTAAGCGGCCTGGCATGGTTGGATGAACATACTCTGGTAACAACATCCCATGATGCTTCTGTCAAAGAATGGTCTATTTCCTACAATTGAAATAAGCTGTCTCTTTGGAAGGACCTAATCAGGGACTAGAACTACTGCAGCGGAACATAGCATTTCTCTTAAAAAATTTGTATTGGCCTCTGGGTCTGCTATCATATCCTCATATCTCTACAGGGTGTTCATATCTGTAATTAAATGTACTTTGAAAGCTTTAGCCAGTAACAGTTTGCACATGAAAAGCACTTAAATTATGTCTGGAGCTTAACCTTTGTGCTGAACATTCCAGAGGCAACAGCCTAGCAAGTTGGCGTGAAAGATTCAAACTCAATCATTTGTTCTTTTCTAACCAAGAAACATGAGACTGTACAGCATGAGAGTAATACTTCTCATTTTTTCTAATTACAGAACATTTCTGTACTAACGGTCATAGTAAGAATATTTAGTTGTGATCTGAAACCAATCAAGCTGTGTGCAGCTACTGTATATTGCTTTGCTTCTCTGTACTGCACCAAACTGTTGCCTCAGATTTTTCCTCCAGATAACAAAATGGGGTACATACATAATAAACTTTTTATGTATTTCATGTCAAAGCTTTTTGATTTATTTTAGGATGGAAGTGTGGGGTTTTGATGTACTTACTGTTGTGGGTATAATGTTTACGGATAATTGTTGTGGCAATTTCTTGCTTCGGAAACACATTTGTTACTTTCATGGATTAAGAATGTCTGGTCATTTCAATGTCAGAAAAAAAGTAACTGTTTCAAATATTAAAGATATTTTCTGTTTGAAGGAGGAGAAGCATGTTATTGTTTTAAAAAATGCAGTACTTTACCACCTTTTGAAAGTACAGGAATTAAACTGAGTGAAGCATTATTATGACTTGAAGTGCTTTTTGAGGAGATACAGTGTTTGCTGAGTGAGGTCTGTGCATCTGCATGTACAGAACAGTTGCATGTAAGCCATTATTTAACACAAAGAGGTCATGTTCTTATGTTTAGTTCTTAATCTACAATCTACCACACATTTAAGTGATTTGAAAAAGTCCAACCAGGTTGGAAGGGGACACTGGTGCAAACTAGTAGGAAAACTGTTACCATTTCTAGTGGCCAAAAGTTGGTGGTGGTGTGCAGAAAACCTTGACAGACTGTGTTTTTTTTGTTGTTCCTTTTAATGAAAAACTTTTCTCTGCTTAAGTCTTCATGGCCACCACCCTTCCAGTTGTTGGGTTTTTATTAAGCTTTCCTTTCTGTGTGGATTTGTGTTGTTTTTCTTACCAATCATATTTCTAATGACACTAATTATACAGCAAATAAAACACTTTTGCTGCTGCTTGTACTGTGGACCATCGCTCAATTGCTGGAAAAAAAAAAAACTGTCAAATGTTGTAGTGAAACAACTTTCAAAAGGAACTGGTTTAAGATCCAGATAGTGGTCTGACAGAAACTGTCTTGTTCTGCTATTGCTTGTTGTGCTTTTCCTTGCGTACTTTGTTCACCGTTCCCCAAATCTCACCTGGAAGCATTGCTGTTGAATCTGTTTGGTGGATTCCTTTAGTTGTTCAATCCCTGTCATACAGGTAATGTTGAAGGCAAAAAAAGTAATGTAAACTACAGATTTTCAGTGGCAAATCAGGTTGTTTGGTTGTTTTCTTTTTTTGGTAAGGAATGATTTTGCTACTGAAATGGTTGTGGGGTGTTGGGGTTTTCTTTTTTTTTTTTTTTGGTTGGGGGAGGGCGGGATTTTTTTTAACTTGAGGGAAATGAGAGTTTCCTTAAGTCCCCTACCACTTCAGTTATGTTCTCCTCTGTACATATACACAATGTCTACAAAATGGTGTGTAAATGTTTTCTGATTCCTGAATTACTGTGTAGTCATAAACTGTATTGCTGCCCATGCTGAATGCCTGTTAAACTTGAAACCCTGTGCTATGACTCGTGTTTGGATGCCTGCCTGTGGGGGTGGTTGCTCGTGCTTCAGCTTCCATTGGATTTGCTTGTTGGCACATGATTTGGGTTTCTAAATCCTTACAGGCTAACATGGTCTTTGTAGTTGGAAGCAAATCTGACTATACAACTGGTTCTGCTGGACTGAATGTCAGAGCTCAAGTTCTTTTTTGACCTAGAGTAGATTAGGGCACAAATAGAGTTGAGGAGGGCCAGTTGAATTACTTCTGCTTGTCCCAAACTGAAGAACTAATGCTTCAATGTCAAAAAAAAAAAAAAAAAAAAAAAAACAGTGATGGGGTGAGCACCCAGCTCCAGCATGACTTACTTTCTGATCTCAATTTCACACGTGTATATGCATGCACAAGAAGTTGAGATTTATTTAATTGGGCCTTCCTCTGCTAACTTGTCAGGTATATCATGGGTTTTTTTTTTTTTTTTTGTTTTGTTTTGTTTTGTTGTAATAAAGAGAACAGATACTGAGTGCTTATTCGGTTGTATAAGTCAAATTAACCTTTCCAAGAAAATGCTGACCTCCATTTCTGAAATAGTTAACTGGAAATTGAACATTTGCTGTCATCTCTAAGATGTATGTGCAGTAACTGAAGCTGTTGCTTTGATTGCACAGTTGTCATTGTTTCAGCCACATTTTCTTTTTCCACAATCTTGCTCTCTGAGAGTCTGGTTCTGCCTTTGCCTTTAGAGCATCCTGCCACCAGCCAGCAAACTGTAGGCTCCTTGATCACTGCTGTTAGAGAAGAACACAAGGATGGTATGGATTGGGTTGTCATGAGGTTCTGGTTTCTATGAGCCCCAGATTATTTCTTTTGACAGTAGTGACCTCAAAATATGTGAGATACTTGTCAAGTATGAAACTAAGATGTAAATGGGAATGCAATGAGGAGGGGAGGGCAGAATAAAAGCAACAGAATAGGTGTTACTATTAAAATATGCATTTGTGTTCTTATGCCTGTTCAAGCCCTGACCAAAACATGGTTCCTCAACCCCATGGGAGAGTAGAGGTTTCTGTTTGAAGTATGAATGTGCTTTAAGCTGTAGTTGACAATTACCTGCAAGCAGTTTTCGCTTTGCTGTTCTTGGCAGCTTGCCTGCTTTACTGTGGAAATGCAGCTTAATTAGGCCAAGGATAGATTTAGAGAACTAATGTGAGCAGTAATTCCTCACGAGGCTGTATTGCGTGGATTCCCCTTCCCACTTTTAACTGTGATTTAATCCTGTTTGCCTGTTCCATTTCTGCTTCTCTGGTACAGCACATTGGCCTTCTAAGAAGCTGATCTATACTCTCAGCCAGAACCTGAGAGCAGCTGTTCTGTGGAGTATCGTCAGCAAAGCCCAAATGACATCCAGTTGGTAATGGGTAAACAGGGAGGTAAAAGACATTGAAAATAATTTGGGCATGGAAGTGCTTGTAGGTAGTTGGGCACATTATGATGAAAACTTGAGTATAGATTTGCATTAGATGTCTGATCATCTCCTAAATACTTCTGGTTTTGAATGTTAAAACCTATCGTCAGAGTGAGGTTAACAGCCTGAAAATCTTATGCAAAGCCATGGGATCCGTCAGCCTGGAAGCTCTGTTCCTGATTGGAGTATCCAAGAACTTTTCTTACTGCGTGTCAGTATGTCGCTGCTCATACTGCTTCAGGGTTGCTGCACATAAAAGGATTTGATGATTGAATGATAAATTTAGCCATGACTCTCTGCCATGAAAGTGTGCTGTGGAGAAAAAGGCCCCTTCCTTCTGCCTGGGAGCTTAACTGACTGGAGTGAGAATGAGCTCTAGGTTCTTGTATGTGCAGGAAATACACTAAAAGAGCAAAGCTCCTTGGAGAGGCTTGGACACAAAGCTAATCGGTAGAAGGGTAAACAATGTGTCCCTTGCGTGCCATAGGAAGTTCACTTGAAACTTGTGCTGACAGGAATTAAATGAGTTACACTGGTTCATAGAAATGTTCACAAAAATGGTATTGAAGGTCCTCTTTGTCCATCTTGTCTAATTGCGTATATGAAGTAGGGCTATAAGCAAGCAGGTCAGATGTGTTTTGGTTTGGTTGCGTTTCCTGGAACAAAGCATAGAAGATTTACAAGGATGGAGTTTATGCCACCTCCCTGAGTTATTTGCTCTAGTCAAGCTTTTCTGAAGGCTCAGCCTGAAACTCCTAAGCTGTATTATGTGCTTCCTGTCCCTTGTTGTATTTTCTGCTGGTAGTAGGGGAAGACAGACCAACATTGCTTTAGTATTGCCCCTCTGTGTGTGGGAACTTCTCCACAGTGCAGTGATGGAGCACTGGCACAGGCTGCGCAGAGAGGTGGCGGAGTCTCCTTCTCTGGAGACATTCAAGACCTGCCTGGACACCTACCTGTGCAACCTGGGCTAGGGAACTGCTTTGGCAGGGGATTGGACTCGATCTCTGGAGGTCTCTTCTAACCCCTACAATTCTGTGATTCTGTGGTTCTTCCAGATCAAGAATCTGTTTTTAAGTGAGACCGTAGAGGAAGGAGGTGTGTGAATGCAGATGTACTGCATTTACATCCTGATGGTGAAATGCACAGCAGTCTAGTTCGATTTGCATGTGGCAAGTCCATGTAGACTAATCTTTTGTTCTGTTTAGTCTCTAGGATTGTGTTTTAATGGCATGCCCTTCCTGGGAGGGCAGTGGTAACCAACCAGCCACTAATTCCCTGGATCTCCTTTCCTTCAAAGTAGCAGCAGTTTGATGGGTGCGTCAGCCTTTTTCCAGCTATCTGAGCCTTCCCAGGGAAATGTTTTGTTTTTTTCCCCTGTGAAAGAAAACTCATAATTACATTAGCTAACTGCCTCAACATCTTTTGATCCTATCACAATGCTGTGAACTTGAATGCATCCAGTTTTTAGATGGTCCCTAGTGTGACCCTCCCCCACAATTCAGAACAAATTGGCACATGCAGATCACATTGGTCTGTGAACAGACCTGTCTGAAATACAAGGCAAAAAAAAAAAAAAAGCTAATCTGTGCTTTTTCTATATCATATAGTGCAAGGATATTTTCCCTTCCACTTTTCCTTGAGAAATTCAAAAGATAAAGTTAGGGTGTGCTTTTATACACATCTGAATTTATCTATTAAAGATAGGAGAAGCAGCTTTGTTAATTTTTATGTCGTAGTTGCCTTGCAGGAAGTATATTGAGTTTGTATATGAGTATGCCTCATTTTTGTTTTGAATCTGCAGTCTTCTTGCAGAGCTCACAGTGCACGTTCCCTGTGTTTTACAAGCTAAGAGGGAGGGGGTATGAATTGAAAGCCAGGAATAATGGTTTTCTTCTTCTGTTCTATAGGCTAGCTGGCTACTATGTATATGGCTTTTGTAGCTGTGAACATATACAACAGGGTTTATTTTTACTGTGGGTTCCAATCAGCTGAAATGCACTGTGAGCAGTCAGTTCTGAAATAACAGTCAGGCTGATTGGTTCTGATTTCCCCTAAAGAAAGATAAAAGTTGTGAAGTATGGCTTATCTCTGATACCAAGCAGGAATTTCATTGTGGATGCCTAGAAATGCTTGTCATTCCAGGTTGCCTGGTTTGCATGATTTACAGCAAGTCTGTTCCACATGAACAGGTGAGTCGCCTGTATTTAGCAACCCCTGGAACATGGCTTATCAACCTCATTCAGGCTGAGTGGTCTGAGGATCTGACTACCTGAGATCTACTCAATGTGTCAGCCAGATCTCAGTGCTCAACTGTGGATTTGCTGTACTCTGTAAATCTTGTGTAGCATTACATGGGGATGGGAGGAGTGTCCTCAGAGTAACAGTGCTTGGATGCACTCATGCAGGTGAAAATCTTAATAGGAGTCTGTGCTATGATCCACATGCTCACAAGACAGAAATGATTTTGGGGTTGGTATAGTGGACCTTTCTTTCCTGTACCGTGTGTATGAGCAGTCTGTTGCCTGTGTATGGCCTATACGACAAGTGGCTTAGCACACAGTGCTTCCTCTGGAAGTCTGGCACACAGCGCAGTGACCTGCCAGGGGGCAGTGCTGAGTTGCTGCTGCTCTGCAAGGCTCTCAGCATCAGCCAGTGATGGCAGTGGTATTGCACCGCGGTATTACCTGAAAGTGGTTTTAGGATGGGCAAGTGGTGAACAGAGGGCTCATTTGCCCACAAATGAATGGGTGTAAGGGTACTTAGAGACGATCTTTCTACTGATTTCTCTACAGCGTTTACATGGAAATGTAAAGCGACACTTTCTGTTGAGTAGTTTTTATAACCTTCATAGAGAATTCACTTCCAAGCGGTGCACTCAGCAGAATAAACCATGCTTCAGCTTGCAGCCACACCAACATTTGCGTCATGGAAAAAGGTAAAATCAAAACATCAAGGTAAGGAGCAGGCTAGGGTACATGTCATCTGATCATACACACGTATTTGACACTTATTAGATTTGCATATAAATCTAAAAATTACAACAAAATTAATGAAAACAACAATCTTAAATGCTAAATAAAAATGGTGTGCTAGTAGTTACGTCTGTGCAAGTAGTAGCTATCATGTTATAGAGTGTGATTTAGTTCTCAGATGTGCCCTATTGCAAAAGGGAATTAGATTTATTATTATTAAAAGTCATAAAGGGTCAAAGAACTTTTTGATTGTTAACTTTGGCAGCGTGGTGTGCGTACTTCCTAAACAGCTATGTTTAGAGGCTCTTGCTGTGCCAGCCGTAGTCCAGGAGGGTCATGCCAGAAAGGCAGGTGCAGTGGCTGCTGAGGACATGGCTCCAGCACAAGGTGGCAGAGTAGCACTAGCAATTGCATCTCCTGTTTCTGCTTTTCCACTTGTTTTCAGCTGATTGTGATATCCCAGTTGAAACTTGGAAGTTATTTCTGTACTGAAAATGATTTACTTATTCTTGTGCTGCTTCACCAGAAGTGAAGTCTACAGTATGAAACAAGACAGCAAGATCAATTGTACAAGGAGCTGGAGTCAGAGAGAGCTGCTGACTTGACCTGATAACTGAATGCACAGAAAAAGACACAGCTGGACTGTACAGTGGTCAATGACCAGCTGAGCCAACAAAGATCTGATGTGAAAGAAAGGTCTTACAAGGTAGCTAGATTACAGTGCTGGGCACAGCCAGGTGTGTGCCATTTGATTTTGTGGGCAGACTACTGCAGGTGTGACTGGCTCTGTTGTGCTGCAGAGCAGTAGCAGTGTGCATAGGGGTCCAAGGACATAGGGATGTGCCTTAAGCAGCAAACCAGAAAAACACTATCTCAGAAAAGACCCTCTGAACTGAATCGGGTCTCATGACAGCATGGCTGTCTCTAAACTACCCCAAGAAGCAAATACGCTAGAGAAACCCTAAAACACAATGTTTCTGCCTCATGGGAGGTGACTAAGAAAATTGAGTTCTGCACTATGCTTTTGTCCAATGTTGAACTACCATGCAACCACTCTTATTTTCTTTCTTACAGATTGTCAGAATCACCAAAGAAGAGGAAGCGCTTCTATAGCAACAGTCTCTGCAAGTGATTCAGTTGATTCACCCGCTCACACACAGCATTTCTGGCAGGGCTGTAGAGAGAGGCTGACCACTACTGGGTGATTCCAGCCACTATCTCACCATCTTGACAGAACAGTTTATTGTACTCTAAGAATACACAGGCCTGCAGGTCATTTCTGGCTGGAGTTCACCTCTCCTAACTTTAGTCACTGGGAAATATAACTCTGGAAAATATCTTGTCTGTTCATCTCAGAAAGTGTTCAGGAGGACTTCTGTGGGAATTCCAGGGTGCCTAAAAGGAAATGAGACCACTGTCTCCAATGGATAAAGAAGAAGCTCAGTTTAGTTGTTGTTGACAAGCTGAAGTTCAAGAAAGCAAGTGCAGGTGCCATGGTGGATTGGCTATCTGTTTGACTTGTGACTCTAGTGTGAATGAGGCTCAGCATCGTGGAAGCTGGCTAGAAAGGGAGAGGGAACTTCATGGACTTGCCCTGCCAGCCCCATGGCACCCTGGGACATGCTGAAAGTGGGCAAATGGGCTGGGAGTTTCCCCAGGAGTACTGCCAACTGCATAGTGTTCCCCTGGGGACGGATCAGTCTTAGAGTAATTAAGGATGGAAAAATCCTCTAAAATCAGCTGGTCCGACGATCAAATATCTTTCCCTTTGCCACTAGTGTTCTTTTTAAGGAAGAAACCTGTTTACAGTTTTGAGTCTCGTTCCTGCCAGTCAACTGGGATTGGAGTACAGGTTTGTATGATCTGAACATCTGTTACCGAACACTTCTGCTTTTTCAGAAAAAAAGAAAAAAAAGAGTGGTAACTTGGGAGACCAAGTGCCAGTTCCTGCTACATCAGCTCTTGAAGGTTTTGAGGTTTTTCACTAAATTCTTCTCAGAAGTGGTCCTCCCACAGAGAATAGACATCATGTCTTATCCATATTAAACTAACAGATGAAAAATAACAATTAGCAGTAATTAGTAAGTAGCAGTAACTAGTTCAGCTAGATTTGGCAAATGAGCCTAGTCCTGACCCAGATTCTGCAATCTACAGTGGCATTTCCAGCCCCTTCTCAGCCATGCAGCTATGATCTGGCTTCTTCAGGATGTTTGTAGAAAATGTTTTGATCAAGTTTCTATTGCCAAAAATAAGAATCTGCTACCTTTTTCTGGGCCCCAGCCACATCTTTACTTTTGACTAATGCATTTTTGTAGATGAATGCTCTGAGATCCGTTGTCCAGACTGAAAAATCAGTCCTCTGTTTCTCAAATATTCTTACCAGGTAGATGCCTGTTTTATCTCTTATTCAGAACAGTATACAGCTGGTTGTCCGTGTGGCTGTTTTATTCTGTATACTTTGCATACAAGAACATGGAAATGCTATTTGACTGTGGAAATTTAATTAATTTAAACAGCTCAGGTCATTACATCTCTTTCTGATCCTTCAGAGGAGTGTCTGAATGCTGACCGAAGTGATCTCTCTTATGGGGTGTTGGGTGTACAGCATGGATTATTGATTTCTGTTCCAAAGATAAAGAACTACTCCTACTTTTGAGGGATTATTTACACAATGGTGAGTTTGCTTTCCCAGGTATCTTTCAGTTCAAGCCACTTTACTTTCAGTTCAAGCCACTTTACAATCTTGACATTAAATGAATATAAATATTAATCTCTGGAACACTAGCATTACACGTTAAGCAACAGTGCTGCAATACTTGATTTTAGGATATCACATTCCAATTGTTCACCATAATGAGTAAGTTCTACTAAGTATTTTTAACTTTGTGGGTATTTTTAAGGAAAAAAATAAAAGCACATTTGGACAATGGGAACTTAAGTGTCAAAGATAACATGTAGAAGTGTTTTTTTGAAATGGTGCCAGGCTCTAAGTATAATAGATACTATTCTCGGATTTGAATAGGCCTATTTGGTTTGGCACCAAGTTACAAAGTTCATGTTAAATTGTTACACTTTAGTTTATTAGATGATGATGGCAGCATAAAAAAATGGCAAGTGAATGCTTCTAGGAAAAAATAATATATAAATGACAACTATCCTAATTCAGCTCATAGTTATTTAATTTCTCCATAGAAGCTAGACTACTAAAGGGATAAAGTGAGTTTAATTTTGACTATGCTTTTAGGTGCAAGGCAGTAGGATGAAGTTCTTTGACTGGAAAATCCTTCTTCACAGTGATCTAGGAAGCCCTGTTGTAATAACAATGCACTTTACCTGTTTGTATATTGTAAAAGAATTTAGTTTTAAATCTGAATTCTACACCTAAAGATTTCCTTCCTCTATTTTTTTTTAAGGATTTGTCCAGTATAGATTAATACATAATTTACTAAATATCCAGGCTTTTCCCATCCAACAGGATGCTGATACAGTATACATTACTGAAAGTATGTAGAACTGGTTAGTGCTGTTACTCATCCATTTAACTCCTTGTTCTGCTTTATTGTCTGGCTAGTTCCTTATGATTACTTGCCCTTCCGATAAGGAGTCCCAGGGTGTGCTAGCTACCACACTATAAGTATTTCCAGGGTTTGCCTTTTAGGTACATGTCGACAGTGCACCCAGCTTCCATTAGCAACACAAAGGATCTAACTTCGAATGCTTGTGGTACAAGAGGAGTCTAAAGGCATTCAACATCAATATATTTTTCTGCTGAGTCACATAAACTTGTCTCAGGAACACAGCAGGACTGGTACTCTGCCAGTGTTATGCTTTGCCAAAACTGTGTTCTGCATAGTACAAGTGGCCGTTCGTCAAGCACAGCTGATGATTTCCTCACGATTTAGTCAGATTTATTGTGTTATAAAAGAGATTATTTTCTTTGAGTGCCACAAGTGGAACAATTTCCTCTTTCCTACTCAATGTGATCATGTGACTTTGTCTCTTTTGCAATCCATACCATCATGTTACACTGATGTTTAACATCTTACATCCTACATGGAAGTAGATGTTATGAAAAAAAGAAAGCTGTACATGATTTTATACTACTAGTGCCATATCTGTCTCAGTGCTGTTCTGTTCTAGAAAATGGTATGATTTTTTAGGCAAGAAAAGCATTCTTCTGTTATTTATTACCTGAGAAGATGATGTTGTGCATGCTAAAATAACTGCTGCAGGAAATAATTCAGGCCGCAGTTCTGTGGGCTGTAGTTTGCTTCCCCCTCACCTATGGTGATGCAGCTCCCTGGGTGGCATATCTCACTGCAGTTAAGGTCAGAAGGAACTACTATGTCATCAAATTTAGTCTGATGCATATCAAAGGCATTTAAATTTCACTCAGTAAATTCTTACTAGTTACAGATTAAGTTTTCAGGTCATGAAACTACACTATTGTTTGGTGCTTAACAGAGACTGACCCCTCCCTCTAATCCCATCAGAAATGCTGTTTCTTGTTCTCACCAGGTCCAACAAACCTTGAAGTCAAAGAGCGTATGGCTGCATGCATACTGCTAAGTAAAAGAGGCCCAACTGCGCACTGCAAGACAAAACAGGACCAAGCAGAACAGATTGATCAGGGCTAGTGGTACCTGGATTTGCACTTTTCTTGAGCATTAGTTTCTGGCTTTGAAGACAAAATGTTGAGTTCAAAATGTCTGACATAACGTGAGTGCTGTGTTGCAACCCACCGGGGACTCAATTTGATTGCACGGCAGACCTGGGTGTGCTGCCTGCAGTCAAGAGTCACCTGAAGGGACAAAGTCCGCCTGGATAAAGTTGAAGGGGTCATGGAGGGTGGAGGAAGCAAACCTGGCACTTTTTTTTTTTTATCTGCAATGCCTATTGGCAGTGCTCCTCACAGCCTGCTGCCTCCCTGACTAGGCCTACTTCTTGCATCATAGTGGGCTAACTGGCACACACCAAAGCAATGCCGCAGACTGACAGTCACCATGGTGCTCTACGTTCCAGCTTTGCCCTGTGTTATTTAGCAGCATTGAAACTGTGTCAAGCAGCAGTTCTGGTTTAGGGAGAATGTTATTCCAACTTGCATTACACACCAGAGTGTAAATAGGACCAAGAGCTCCAGATCAGTCTGAAGTCTGTGTTTTTTCATGCTGAACTCAGAAACCTATGAAGAAGTAAAGGAACTGGCTGGATGTAGAATCCCTTGGGATGCCAGAAAAAGCTGCTTTTGGTCAAGTTATACTGACATTAAAAAATAAAAGTAAATGAATATTATCATTGAACAAGTAAAAATGTTAAGGAAGCATTTTATTTATTCTTGTCTATTTATTCTTGTCTTCTCAGGTCCTGAGAAATGAAAAACTCTGTCTTTGCCACAGTCATTAAAATTGCTTGACTTTTTTTTGCTCACTTTTTTAGTATTACCTATGTAACATCAGTAAGTTACATGGCAAGATACAAAGGTAAGCAATTTTGGAAACGGGCTAAATCTAAAATGAATCTGCTAGCTCCTTGAAGCATAAACTATGAACTACCTTTTGAAATTGTTGGTAATACAATCTAACATACCGTTCATTTTTTCTTTTGTGATAAAGGTTGTACTTATCCAGTATTCAGGCATTCCCAAGCTATATTCAGCTCCAGTTTGATTCATGTCAGCATGAAACTTGTGGCCAAATCTAAGCTATGAGCTAGCAACAAGTCAATAAAAATTAATATTTACATAACTAACCAAGGTGCTGCCTCTGGTCATAGTTATTCATTAAAAAAAAAAAAGAGGGATTTTTCCCTGGGAAAACTGTTATCACATATTTCAGCCTTCCTAGTCTTTTCATGTACTCAAGGACTTTGTGATAGATTTCAGTCCAGTTTGCCTGTGATTTCTCACTGCTATCCTTGAATAATAAGCACAAGAAAAGAGTTAATTTAGGAATTATTCTCTAACAGAATCAGCGTCACTTCCCCTCTGTAGCATGGTGACCTGACAGGGCAGTTCACTGCTACCTGTTACTCCATTCACTCCAGAAGGAAAGAGCCTGTCCTCATCATGAGTCCAGGTATCTAGTACATTAATGCATTTCTAAATAGCTATTTGGACTCCTGCTATCAGCATTACAACCACAGTTTGTGCAGCCCTTAATATAAATTAACATCAAGGCATAAGGAGACAAAATACCAAAAAAGTGCCTCTCTAGGGCAAACCAGACTCCTTGCCAATGCATGTTGCTTGTTTTCCACTTGTCTCAAAGATATATAATCAGAGAACAATTTTAAGGTCAATGAGCAGGAACAGAAATTCTAAGTGAAGGAAAACTGTGATGCCTTTGTGCTGCCACAGTATGGCAATGATAAGACAAATATTGAGATGAATGATTTGGTGGCAGTATTAAACCAGGTTATGGGTTGAAATGGTTTGATTGTTTTGCAAAAAGTGATACTCCGCATGTAAATCAGGAGAGCACTTCCTACCCTTCACCCATCTCAATCCCAGTAGCATGACCCTCTGCTGCAGGGCCCTCCTAACAATAGTGGCTAGTTTCATAAAAGACATGTCAGCAAAATCTGCAGTTTTTAGAACTTCGACTTCTTTATTGGTATACAGTAATTATGACTCTTGCATGCTATTGAGTATACCAGTGCAACAATTGTCCTTGTTGCCATGATTGGTCCAAGACTGTTCCCAATAAGTTGCATGACAAGATGCACAGATTCAGAACAAGCTACTTTATTACTTCTGCAATCAAATCACATCCGTTATTGCTTTTTTGTTCAAAAATTAAGATTTCCTTGTTCTAGATAAAACTGAGGAATATTTCACTTCCTGATTCTCCTTTTAAAGAAAAGTTAGCACAGATTAGAACAAATTTTAAGCCTTTTAAAACAGCCAATCTATGCACCAAGCACAGTAATCTATATAAAATAGAACTCACTGCAGCATGACTCAGAAGTGCAACAGTTGGGCCCACATAAATTCATTGTTGTTAGGAAACTCTCACTATATTTAATGTGTTCTACAAGTTCATTTGAGGTAAAAAGCAGGTTTATGAATGTTCCAGCTATTTTGGAGTGTGTGTGTAACAGGAGAAGAATGCTCCACTCCTTGTATCTTACAGCTGACCTGCCCAGAGTGGTGCAGTGTTAAGCACAGGTGATTGAACTCGCAAAAAAGGAGGCTAGGCACGGTGAATCAGTGCTTCCCAAAGGTGGAGAAGCAGGCCTGAAGGCCACCTGGTGTGCTTTGGCCATACAGAAGTACCCAAGGGGATATTAGTGCAATACTGAACAGGTAATCATTTTGTCAAGTCATGTTCTCTCTCATAGAGATTGAATTAGGATACACAAAAGGAAGCCTGTCCTGAAAGTTAAACTTGAAATTTAAGAATGAAAAAGATCCTTTGTCATCTACAAAAACATACATATTGTTGAACAACAGTCAAAAAGCCAAGCAGAACTATCGAACTTGCAAAAGTGAGGAGGATGTTTCCTTGTGGAGCTCAGTTTTAAGCACTTCACAAAGAGAACAGTAAGAATGCCATACCATACAGTATTTGATGTGAGGACAGAACTAATCTTTAGTAATGAATCAACAGGGTTTTCACTGGAAGACTGTGCGTATGAGTGACATGTTTTAGTGGGCATGATGGTGATGGGTTGATGGCTGGACTAGGTGATCTTAATGATCTTTTCCAGCCTTAATGATTCTATTATTCAATAGATGACACATTGAATTAATGTATTCCTAACTTCACTGTCCATCTTTATAGCCAGCAGCACTCAGTTCTGAGGACTTGTGATTGAATCTGGCCAGGCAATACTGTGGAAATTGCCAACCTGCATTATTGCTCTTCCGCTTGAGTGGGTTGTCTGTCACAGCTGCCATCAAAAGGAAGAGATGCTCTTCAAGCGGTGTATCTGGAGAGAAAATACTGCACTTGATGTGGAATACAGGCAGCCCTATATTATTAACATGTTAACATGTTATTTTTTGTCTTTTTGTAACATTGCTTTCAGTATTTCAAGAGTAATTTTAATTTAATATGAATTAAGATATAGTGAAATATGAAAACAATTTAAGCAAACTGATGAAAATTTCACCTTGCTAAGGAGTGAGATTTGAGCACTGTAGAATGTTTTTATTTCATGTTCATACACAGAGAAATTTGATTTTAAGCTTTAGACTAGCTTTTTTTATTCTGTGTCCTCTTTAATAAAAAAAAAAAATATCCTTACAGGATGGCTTGAAGTAAATTTAATCTTGAGATGTGCTAATTAACTGGTAAGAAAAGCCTTAATCAGACCAAATCAGAAGATCATCTCTAGCTTATTTTACTTCTCATATTTTGTGGCATTTCATTGATCTTTTTTTTTTTTTAAGATATTCTGAAGGTGAAAATGGTAGGGGTGTCCATATTGAAAGTTCAGGACACTGCAAATTTCATTAAGTTGATTGGAGTTTTATCTGAACCCTAAGGTACATGCATCTGAGCCAGTAAGCAGAAGAAAAATAAATGTAGGGAGGAAGGCACCTGCCACCTCTGGTAAGTTTGTGAAACCTACACTCAGCTGTCATAGCCATTTTGACATCAGCAAATTTCACTGTCCTAGTGCTAAAATCTCTTTTATATATCAGAGAGATCAGTCACAACAGAGATAAATTAATATAGTAGTTACTGGTTGCTTTACAGATTCTGTGTTTGTACACTGCCTCTGGCTTTTACAGAAAACTTCTGTGCATGTCCTTTTTTTCTTCTACTTTTCAAAATAAAAATAAAATACTTACAGTCTCTCATGATTTTTCTGGACTATTTATGAAGGAGTTCCTCAAGCATGGTTGTTCTGTCCCACAAGGGGAAGGCTGCTGAGACCTGCAGCTTAAAAATTTAATCATTAACCAAAAGATTCACAAATGAAAAATTCATTTAATCATTTCTAGTTTCAGCAGGTAATTCACATCTACTGTTATATTCTGGAGCTAATGACAAAGAAAACATTTTAGATCACCTTTTTATAGAATGTAACGATATCAGCTATGTTGATATACCACTTTAAATGGGGTTGATATCCATATCATTTACAACAACTTAAGTCAATACAAGTAAAGATATTACCACTCTCCAACAGTCTAAGATCCAGATGGAATTGTTCAAGAAAGAGAGACACTATTTATTATTTTTGACGTTCTTTACCCCCTGGCATACAGCATTGAAGCTCCACTGCTTCCTTGATGACTCATTTCAAAAATATTTAGAGCATTTTTCTTCAAATGAGCATTCCAACCTGAAAAAGATAATGCCTTCTATTTATTTCTATGGAAACTACAACAGATAGAAAGAGCACAATAGTACTAATTGGTAGAGAAAATTCTGAGCTACAAAACGCTATTTTTCAACAGTCATCACAATTACCTGTGTGTTTTCACCGTTTTCTCCAGCACTGAGCAAGGACCTGCATGCAGTACTCATAAAAAATCTGCACTATCACCACTGTCACTGTTGCCACTGCTGAAACACACCACCCACAGCCTCACTGTGTTCACATCCATTGTTTGCTCTCTATAGATGTTCAGCAACCATCAGTGAATGTCAATGGGTGCATTTCTTCCGCATGGAGGAGTTCAGTGACACACCTTTTCTTCATCTGCTCTTCCATGTCAGATGTCATTTTGTCAGACTGCTCCTCTGCTGCCATCTGTCACACTGCAACAAAATATAATGGAATACTGGGAAGGTTCAGTCTCCGATCCAGCACCAATACTCACCTGTGACATCATGGGCCAGCACAATGAAATAGGAGGCATTTTTTTCGGAGCAGCTCTTGACAAAGGAAAATTTAGCCCAGTTAAAAAAGCATTTTGGGGATGTTAAAAAACAGAAGGACTACAGTACAGAAATGAAGAAAACCTTACCATAACTATTGGCAGTTTTTATTATTTTAATTTAAATGTGTTTTTTTTTTTTGTGAAAGTTCTTAATTTTACATGAGTTTGAGGAGATACTTTAAAAAGCAAAAGCAGAAACTAATAAAAAAGAATGAAGAGAAATTAAAAATGGAAAAATTACCAACAAGCATGCACCTTTCTGCATTAACTGAAACAGTGACTACTTGGGTATTTAAAGAAGGAAAATTAAAATGGACAATGTGAGAAGCCATGTAAACCAGCTCTACACGTTAATGTATATGATCTAAACTGTCCCATTTTCTCTTGTTCTTATCAATGGTTATTCTTTATCACAATTCCTTTATGAGAAGGAGTTGGCATTTCCTACTCACAGTTTATCTTTTGTAATAAGCATACAGAAGGGAGGATAAATACATATTGCTAACAATTCAGGAACTGTTAGCTAATAAAAAATAGTGTGGATTTGTAGATCAAAGCTGGTCTTGAATGTCATCAGTACGTCAGCTGTAGGAAACCCAGTATTGTTCAGGGTAGAGAAATCATTTTCCCCAGGCAATTTTTTTCCTGGAGTTAATGTGTAAATCCTGTAAAAAGGAGTGGTTACTTCTCATTTCTTTGACATTTGGATTTTCTCTTTGTGTCATTTACTGTGTGTAAGAGGAAAGAAATTCAAGAAGTGACAGTGGGAAAGTAGCAGAGATGAGGTCAGAGCTGAGTCATGCTCTACCTGTTCACCTTGGGTATGTTAATGTTCAATATAGCTCTAAAAACCAGCGCAACGTAACTTAAAGCATGACATATTTTAAATTTATTAATATTTCATCTGCTTAGTAGAATTTTAATGTCTTATTTGCTTAATAGTATATTAATGTCTTATCTATTTAGTAGATTTATCAGAATACTCTAATCATTTGCCTGTACAATGAAAATGGAGCCATTTCTGAAAATAAATTGTTATGGACTGAACAAAGTCAGCTGTGAAGTATGACGGCAACAGTCCACCTTGCCTCCAGAAGGCAGACTGAAGCACTGTCATGGAGCATGCTCTGGGATACAGGCAACCATTAGAGCAGTTTCTCATTGCAGAAGAAAAACAGGAGACAAAAGGCATACTGACGAAGATTTCAAGGAGCAATCCTGTGGTTAAGACTTATTCAATGCTTCGATCTCTTAACATGTTTTTTTTTGTTTTGTTTTGTTTTTTTTTGTCTTTTTCTGCAAGAGTTTTGAAGGTAAACGTTCTTGGTGTCATTCTGTCGTTCTGAGTAATAGACTTAGCAGCTGAAACAGAGGATTAAGAATTTTGTTATTTTTACAGATGAACTTTTTCACACCTTGCTCCTATGTTGGTCTGTCAGGTATGTACCTATGGGACTTTTGCTGGCTGCAGTGTTTCTAAAAGATGCTTTTTAAATGTGGATAGAGAAAGAGTGAAAGAACGCATTCTTCCTCAATCATCTATTGTGCAGCTTATTGCTGTGTGTGTCCAGGAATACACTCTTCTCACTGGAACGCTGAAACCTTTTAAAAGTTCAACGCAAAGCAATGGAAATTGTCCTCACTATTTAGGGTAGAGATTCTGTCCTAGAGGCTATGACCGCTTCTGCCTTTTACAAGAAGTTACTGAACTACAAAGCACTTGATTTTACACATTCTTTAAAGTTGGAGTGGAAGAGCCTAGATCAAGTTCTATTCTTCACATATAACTGAAATATTGTATTTCTGAATCTGATTTGAAGACTGTGATCAGAGATGGTGGCAGATCCTAGAACAGTGGGTCTTAATCCAGTAAAGGGTGAGAGAAAAGGCTGCTCCAGCTGGTGCTAGCTCTTAGCAGCACCTGCAGCCTCATTCTCCAGCTGAGAACTGATTGCACTGACAAAGAGTCAGAGGAAAAGAACAGGAGCTCTCAGGGAAGAAAATTCCTAAGATTTTCCTAAAAGATAAAATATGTAGTTAGTCTAAGACTCTCACAGATTGTGGGATGCTGGTGTTCTATAAATAGCCTTATTTACAACAATGTCAGTTTGCTTTTCTCCATTTATATTTCCACGCACTGTGGTCTCCCCAAACACAGGACCCATATCTGCCACATTTGAGGGTGCTTTCTCACACAGAGGGGCAGTGCCCCTGCTGCAGGAAAAGAAAGAGATATTAGCAATTGCACTGTGACCATCAAAGCCCTTGAATTCTCAGGAGATGACATATATCAGAAAATACATTTTTTTAACCATCAAAAGAGGTCTTGGAGTGATAGAACATTTCCTGTATGTGAACAAAGAAACAGGGCGTTAGAAGAAAAAGGAGTACAGCATGCACAGGGAGATTTTGTCAGGAAGGATTAAAAAAGTCACTAAGAGGACTTGGTACTGAGCCAGATAAAGTTCAGAAGAGGAACAACATGGCACTCACAGCAGCCTGAGAAAACCTGTCTTTGCTGGGCCTCAGGTGAAGGATGTATTATTGCCAAGAGAGGCACTGCACTTCGTAAATGAAATGGTTTCTAAATGCCTTTCACTTTCTTGTTGCTGTCCTGACAACAAAAACAAATAGAATTTTAAAACAAACAAACAAAAAAAAAGTGAAGACTACCTCTGTGTATCCATCTGTTTGCATCAGTGGCCTATAATCAGAGATCTCTGGTAAATCAGAAAGTTCAGGCTTCAAAGGGAACAGTCAGGCTGAGAGATTACTGCCAGGCTCAGCGCTAGGCACTAGATCAAGAAATCTTGTCCCCCAAGTGGCAGCTGGGGTTCAGGAGAGCTGTTTGATAATGTTCACAGTTTCAAGAGCTTGAATCTCCCTGAGATGAATATGTCTTCTCATAGTCTGTCAAGGAGTACTCTGCAGGAGAGTTCATCCAGGCAGTTGAAATGGGAGCCTGCAGATCTGACCTAACAGTAATATCCTTGGATTATTTTCAAAGACTTAGTCAAAAAGTCCTCTGTATCATAGTTCTGGACAGATTAATTAACTTTGCTCCTAAACCCTTGTTGTTGTTTTGATCTTCTTGGAAAAGAATGAACTTGAGGTAGCAAGCAGGAAATTATAAGCCTCAGTAAACCGCAAGTCTGCAAATGGAAACTGAAGATTTATGTCATAAATAAAATGCCTTATGTAATGTAATATCATACTGAATTATTTGCTTTAATATTGAACTTACTTTTAATATTTGATTGCAGTTATATATTAAAATGTCTACTGCACATTAATTATTTTCATATGCAAAATTTACTGATGTAATGAGCAATAGAAAATTATGCAACTAAAGACTCGAACAGGAGAAAAGCAGTACCAAAATTTCATCTATTGCAGGCTACCCCATCAATTATTTTTTCACATCTTGCTTGATAAAATCTCAGTGAAAAGGAATGAGATATTTCATTCATTAACATTTTGGAGAACTCATATGGAAAGTTTATTATCCGCTATTTAACAAATCCTCAGTGTTAATCATGGTCTAAAACTGGCCTGTGTAGGTTTTGAAACTTCTCAGATTTCACCATTATGATTTGAAAGCAGCAGCTCTGAGAAGTTCTCCGTAGGTGAGAAATCAAGGCTTGTGTCCTTGGAGTTTCTATCTTTACAGACATATCCTCTTTGCATCCTCGATAAACATACAGCTCCAGAAACCTCTGGACGAGTCTCCAATAACTTTCACTGTAGCCAAAGAGAAGCATTTACTTCTACCCTAGAAATGAGTAATAGAGGTGGGATACAATCTACATCTTTTATTTTCACAGGATAGTATACATAAGGAATCATTTTTCATGAAGTGAAAGCTCAGATATAATTTAAGTGTGTGGTTATTGGAGTCAAAGGGGAGAACTGCAAATAAAAGAAAGTCATGATGCTGAGAGCAAAGTTTATATTTTTATTGCCTATAAACTGTGACTTAGCTACTTAAAAATATATATCTTTGTTTTTCATTGTATAAATATCTTTTTTGATTATTTTTTCTTTGTATGATCTGTTACATGGGATTGTATTATGAAATTTTAGACTTATATTGTTATGTTTTATGGCAAAATCTGTTTTTCTCACATCAAGAAACAATTAACCACATATCTACTATCTGAACAGTAGTTTAATTTTTTTTTATTATTATGTGTTTGGAAAGGTGCTAACAATGTGCTAGAAAAACACTGGGTAGAATAATAATTCATGCTTTCTGTTTTTTTCTTATTATGTGAAGACAGCAAGTGAGATTTAGCTCCAAATGGATTGTATTTCACTTGAGTGGTTACTTTTATTCTGAAGTCATGTGTTCCCATCAATGACCCTTAAAAAATCTTCTGGTGTTCAAGAATCCACTAGGGAATATGTATGAAAGTTTCTGATTGATGTGATTGATAGTTATGTATGTATAGGTAATGTAACTGTTCAAACCTGTCATTCATCAAGTTCAGCATTTCATAAGACATGATGACCCACGACATGTTTTAACCATTAGTACAAGGTCAAGACTAGTAGTAAACTGATCCTCTGTATTGTAGAATTTAAAAGGAGTGCTTGATTTTAGAACTGTAGGCTTTACCATAGCATACATATTTATGTATGTATATATATATATATATATATATAATGAGGACAGGTACATTCAACATTAACTTCTGTTTTTCTATGTAGTTAAGTATTTCACTGTTCAAGCCATAGATACAGGTGAAGTGAGGAAGAAAGTTTTCCTTCCTTGTTCTTACATATCCATGGATGTTCTCTATAGGTGTTTCTTCCAAATTCACATTCATCTTGCAGTGAAGATAAAGGGTTGGCATGGATTCCCTTGAGTCTTTGCCTGTCCATATATTTTGGCTATTAGAACAAGTGAGTACACTACTAGCACTGCCAGGCTCGAGGTCAGCAATAATATGAGTTTTAGAAAATTGCAGGTATTGCCAGCCTGCTAACCACATTAACTAGTGTTTATATTTTCTCAGCCAAATCAGAGAAACATGTGCAATTATCCATAATAAAATCATCAGCAATAAAGAACAGAAGCTTTTCTAGTAAACATTTCCTTATGCCTTTACAAATGCCAAGTCTAAGTAGTCCAGCTCACAGCAGGAGGTGAATACCATGATCAAAGTGCTTACAAAGTGCCCTAATTTTCAATGAATCACTTTTACATATAGTGAAAACACAGCCATCACAGCCTCTCAAATATGGCTAGTAAGTACAAAATCTCAATATACAAACAGGCAACTGAATTAAAAAAGAAAAAAAAAAACAACCTCAATTTGACATGGAAGCAGCCTGCATCATCTCAAAACTGGACTGAAGGTGTTGTTGGAATCTTGCAGATGTGTTCTGTCATCATCTTCAGTTTTCTTACTCCTCTCCTGAAGGGAAAAATCAGCAGTCTCAAGTTACTGCATGCTTTGTGAGAAAGGATTGTACACTGGGAAAAGATCTCTCCCTGGAGCATGGCCGAACATCATCCTGGGCAAGTTCCTCCTTGAACAGATGAAGTCAGGTCACCTCTAGGGGTCCCTTCCAACCTCAGACATTCTGTGATTTTGTGATACTATGATTCATGGATTAAAACAGAGACATACTCTTTTGAAAAGAAAACAAAGGAAGAAAATGGCCATTGACCACACAAAAAGAAAAGAAAGAAAACATCATAAGAGCCTGAGGAAGAATGTCAAGGACTTCTCTAGGAGCTCAGATTTGTGTAGACAGGAAGGTTTCATGGCTTCCATTGAGCCTCCAAACATTTAATTTTCAGATAAACTCAGATAAAGCCAGTATACATAAGCCAGAGGAGCAAGATATGAAAAAAGCCCCAAAGTGGACTCAGAATCCTTGAGTTAATACAGTGACTTTTTGAAAGTTAATGCTGTACTGTTATAGTGCCAGGTACCTCTCTTCCCAAAATAAAAATCTAGAGTGGTCTTTAATAAATAGTGGGTGTTTATTGTGGCCTGTACATCCAAATGGATCAGTAAGTTATCTCTTCATCTGAGGATTAGATTTTCACCTTCTGTCTTCTCTAACCTTTTGTTTTTTCATATTACATTTCACATTTATTTCTCTGAGACATTCTGATTTTGAATTTGTACCTAAATATATTTTCTTTATCTGTACAAGAGAGACATTTTAAGGAAGTCAGGCAGGAGAGATCATAGCTTTGAAAAATCAGATGATCTCCATTTAGGTCTTTAGTACGACATGGTGGTGGATATAAAAACTCTGAAATTTATCATATCTTTCCTCATCTTTAAGCAAGGATTGATTATAAAGGTAAAAACATTCATTTACTTCCATGATGTATAAATTAATATTCTCTCAACCTGAATATTTTTTGGATTTAAACAGTACTTGAATATCTGTCCAGGGTTCGTTTCTATCAGAGAGAAAAATCTCCCCCCCATTCCCATGTTCTCACACACAAAATCAAAATATTCTGTGGTTTTACCTGTCTGAAAGTTGCTATCTGAAGAGCACTGTGCTGAGATACCAGAAACCTCAATTGCTGTCCAGTATGGACATTTGCACCTGAGCACAGACTGGTGCTGTCAGTACAAGGGACTGAACAGATGAAGAGCAAGCTGGCTGTGGGAGAAGTAAATGGGAAGCAGGTAATTAAGAACCAAACAGGAAAGGTGAGAGCTGTGAGTGTGTTGTCATGAGCAGAGGGCACTGAGTGGTCAGGAGGGCTGTCACCCAGCTTCTTACCAGTCATGCCAGGGTAAGGGAGGGCTAGGTGGCACTGTGTAAGGAGGGTGAAGACTTCAGTGGATGAAGGCTCTTTCTGAGCACATGTGGCATGTGGGTGCCCAACTGCAGAGAAGGGAGGTACAGTAGATATAAATTAAATGTAGTTGGACAGGAAAGGGAAAAAACTTAAGCATACGTAGTAGTAAAAAAGAGATAAATTACTACTACTACTACTACTTGTGAACTACATAATTGCAATGGAATAAATCAGAAAAAATCTGGGAACAGATCTTGACATTTTTTTCTGTGAACTGCTCCAGTTCATCATCTTCATGGTCTAAATAAACTCTTATGTGAAAACAATCTTAATTATTATTCAACCCTAGCTTCCAGACCAGTGTCTAAACCCTAATCATAAGCTATGTTTAGTCTGCAGCAATAATTGCCTTTATCTGTTGTACAGCCATGGTACAAAATGAAGCAGAAATAAAATATTACTGAAGGTCATTATATTTATAATTTGGCAGAGTTCTCAAATACATCCTAATCCTTCAGTTCCCTACATTCTAAAGAGTTTGCTAGTTTAGACCTGTTAATTCATTCTAGAAAAATTTTGTTCACTGTCTGGAATTAACCTCTCAAACTACTAACTACTATAAACTACTACCATCGTTATGGAACTGCTAAAAGAGTTCTCAAATTTTCACTTACCTTTGGCTTAAAAATTCAAAGAAAATATGACTCATAGACCACTCATAAGCATATCAAGTATGAAAATAAAAAAAAAAAAAGATGGAGAAGTATTTTGTGGAAGAAAATTCTGGGAAAAAAAAAACAAATTAACTGTTCTTCATAAGCGTGGAAAGGGCCTATACAATGTATTAGTTGAAAGTTCAACACTTCAAAATCCAGCACTGAATAAAGAGTAGCTGTATTTTTCTCAATACTTGATTTCATTTCCAGATTTAACCAGAAATTTTTAAGATTTGTAAATATGTATTCCCCTTGCTAAATCCTGCCTAGACATTTAGACTGGATTTAACATAGAAACTTATCAGTATGACAATGTCTTCAGTGGGTCTGTTAGTTTAACTGCTTTTGTTGTCTTTATACACAGGAAATGCTCTAAAATGAACAAAGCAAATGGCAATTGCAAAGTTCTTTGGCTGGCATAATTTATTTCCTGAAGGGGATTTGCATAATATATGTTGACAAACCTTGTTTATTATAAAAATGCTCATTGTGAAATCATGAAATAATTTAGGTTAGAAGTGATCTATGGAGCCCACCTAGGCCAGCCTGCTGGACTAGCAATGTAGCCTTAATGTAGGTCACTCAGAAACCAGAAGTTCTCCAGATGCCTCATCCAGATTTCCACCAGCCATTGTGAACACTCTGTTTTTACCATATTTACAGCCAAGACTTCCCCTTCTGCAAGTGGTGACAATTGCCTCTGAGGGGAGCTCAGTCCTCTCTAGGCCTCCCCCCTTGCCATCAAGTGGAAGACAGTAACTCAGTTCACCCATAGGCCTCCTCTTTCCCACTGAACAAGCCTGGAGTTCCTTTAGAAACCCCCATAACAGGTTCACAGCCTTCATCTGAGCTCCCATCCATTTGCACATCTTTCTGAGATCCCAGGAGACATCAAGCTTGACACAACACTGCAGAGGTGCCATTGTAAGCATCAACTCAACAGCCATTATCACTTCTCTCGACTTACAGCCCAGAGTTCCATTAGTCTTTCTCCTGTAACTGCATTTAAAGACCAGCGCTTATGAATATAGAAATCATTTTGAATATTAAAGAATTAACTAACAAATTATTGAAAGTATCTCAAAGCTATACTTTTCCTGTGAGAATCTGCTTTGAGAATGTATCTAAATTGTGGGAGTGTAAAGGTCTGTACTCTTTCCTTAGAGCAATTGCATTCCTGCCATACACAAATGCTCGTATTTAAAGTAGAATAAGAACTTCTGAAAGAATTCAAGGTTACCTCATTCTATTTCTACAGAAATCACTGAATGTTTTCATATGTTTATTTTGTTATAATTTTGCTTTATTTCAAATCTGAGAATTTGAGAATATACTGAGTAAGATGAATTTTTTCTATTGCCTTTGTTTCAAATTGAATATACTTCACGTTCTACTTTAAATTATTTTCAACAACAATATCCACAGAAAAAGTACTGGAGGAAATCAGTCCATTTGACCCACCAGTCACTACGTATGAAACTTCCTCTCAGACTGGGGCTGAGTCCCTCCCTTCCAGGAACACCTGAGGGAATGCAGCTGAACTGCTTTGCTTAATTAGTCAGTATATCTGAATTTAGGATGGAGTAGTGCAAGCAGTATAAAAGAGAGTTAGCAGTGCTCAAGAGGAAAGTCTGACTTATTGGAAGATTGTGTAGGGGGATGAATGGATGAATGAATATCAGCCTAAATTAAAAGCATTGTAAGTAAAAAAAAAAAAAAAAAAAGGTTTAATATTGTGGGTATTTTTTGAATCTCTGTATTTGTATGTTTGCTTACAAGTTGAGGTGTTGAACTGGGGCATACTGTCTTAATCTGTTAAGGGTATGTGTGGAATAAATGCATGGTTATTCTGTGCTTTCTTTGATCTCATAGGTATATAGCATGTTGGCGTAGGTTGTGATCTGTGTAGAACTTAGGTGATCAGGCTTCTTACCTGCTGATTGACACTTACTCCTTATAATGACTAAGCTATCTCTACATATGCATATATTTGTCTTACAATTCAGGCACAGGTTTAACATACGGCATTCTCTTCAAACACAACTACTTTAACTGTCTTGAAATCTTCCACTGTGTGCAGATAGATGTATTTTAATATCCAGTACTCAAATTCATCAAAACATGCCCTCTAGGTTGAAAAAGAAACATAGCTAAGAAATTTTAAATGTTTTAAAAGCTTATGTATAACATACATTAATTCTAGGAAATATTTATCATCCTTGTGTCAACAGCCCATTAAATTCCTCCTTGTGGAGAATAAGTACGTATGCCTGAACTGTGTGTATACTTGGGTGAACTCTGAAGATTATAGATTTTCTTCCACTGTTTCAATTGGTAAAACATCCAGGTTTCAGTCCCCAAATTAAGCTCTCAACCTATTTTACAGAGAAGCTATTCAGATACAGGAGGCATCAGCACTGTCTCTTGTGGTCAGAGATTAACTGAACACATATATATTGCCTTCATCTGTGGTCTGTGTCCTACCAGACTTTATCTAACCTCAGTTTAGCTTATTTAAGGTGGGTTTAATGATTTGTTATACTTACCTTGCTATCTTATCAGTCTGCTGTCCTGTTAATGTTCACAGGAAAACTCTCCCTAAGATGTATTGTAGTGCAGTCTATGCATAGTTCATTTTTCTTTTTCCTAACTGTGCGCAATTCTATAGGGATTACATGAGCATAGTGCTGAGACTCCTTTGCTCGTGTGGAAGGTGAGGTCTGGGGCTTGGTCCCAGTGCTTTGAGAGCCAGCTTTGAGAGCTCTCTGCTCTAATCTCCTGTAAATCCAGCTCCAGACTGGAAAAAATGATTGCTTGGTGACCTGGTGACCGCAGATTAACAGGATTATATGGGTTTTATTTGGCCTATTAGGTTTAATTCATCTCAGGATTTAGATGGAATTGGAATATTCAAAACTGATCTTATGAAAGCAAGACTGACTTTGATTTTTAACCTCTTTTATGGTTTTGAGCAGCTCTAGCAGTGGCTAGGAAATTCCTGCAGGATGAGCTCTAAATGTCTCTTGTGACTAAGTGGGACTTGTTCTCCCATTTGTTGTTCTCGCCTTATGTTCTTCGCACAAAGTGTCTTGAACTCCCTACTAAGGAGCTACTTATCTTCTGGATAGTGAAGAAAAATTCTAATACTGGGGCTTGCAGACACTACTATGTAAATATTTAATATCACTGATAATGGCTCTTTGGGAAAGGGGTGGGTAACTCTTAAGAGTTACTGGCACTGTTATTACAGTGCCCTGGACAGAAGCCAGAAGATATGGTGGATGTTAAGGGAAGCACACTTAGACCCTTAAGTGCAACACTAATGTGAATACAACGTGTTCCCTATCAGTGCCTCTTCACGTAACATATAGTCATTTTGTTTGGACAGCGCTATTTCAGTGGAGGTTGTCAATCTCTGATGGTTGAGTCCAAGGCTGAGTTGCAGGAAGGTAATTGAAAATAACCTGAAAGTGCCAACTGGATTCATAAGTCAAATTCAAATTAATTTATTACCATCCATGTGACTGAAGCTATAAAATGCAAGGTTCCTTAGGTGTGCTTATTCTTCTCAGCTTGTTTCTTCCTCAGAACTCTCTGCAAGGTAAGGTCAAATAAAAAAACCCACTAATGTACGCAACTGGAGATATACAAACCTGGTGAAAATATATATATATATGTGTTTTAATGTCTAACAGGGGAAATTTTTCTATATTTACTAGCCCAAAGACTTTATAAGACAACAGCACTTGTTTTTCTTTTATTGAAATAAAATTAATCTATTGACAGGACAACTAATAAACAAAGAGTGTAAATGCATACGTTTTCTAAAGAATTTCCTTTTTTTTCCTCTTGCGTAGGATACTACAGTTAAGTGGTTAATATTAAGCCAACAGACCAGCTTAGGTGCTGTAAATTTCTCATTGCCTGCTGACTATGTTATTTCTTAGTTACCACCCAGTTCCTTCCACTTCTCAGAAACTCAGTGCTAAGGGCTTAGCATCCCCGTGTGGGGATGAAGTGGGGGTGTTGGAGATAGGAAGACACTTCTTGAGGAACCAAGGTGCATTTTATAGGGTATTTGACTGCTGTTCTTGAGGCCTCAGCATCTTCTGGCCAGTGGAGAGTGTTAGCACACCTCCCACATCTCCATCAGAGGTGCACTGACTGAAATCTGACTTGTAGGCAGGGATTGGCTGTCTTTCCCATCCTGTGCCCTTGCTGCTGACTGTTTTGCTTTCCTTGTGTGCCAGTGCAGCTGAGGGTGCCCAGCAACCACTCATCTGTTTACTGCTTCACCAAAGGTTTGTTTTTAAGCGAAATCTCTTTCTGAGAGAAAGCTAAGCATGTAGTAATATGCTTTCTATCTTCAGAAGGTAGTGTTCTGGAACCACTAAGCTCCTCAGAGGCAGAAGTCTTTCTAATGCTTTTTTAATTGATGCAAGCATAGATTAATCATACACTAACTTGATAGGCAGATCCATTGCAAATTGTTTCTTTCTCCAAGTAGAGAAAAATACTCATTTTTAAAGAAGAAAAAAGAGAAAGTTAAAGTCTTTGGCACAAAATCTAAGTCTTAATCTTGAGGCTTGGAATAAGCATTCTAACTATTATACAAAGAAATAATCTTACAATAGTAAAATCTTAAGAGAAAAGGGGCCAGTATGGTCATTCCTTAATGGATATAGCGATGTGTGTAGAAATGTGCAGCACGTGAATGATGCTTGTATGCTTTCTCTCTTGTAGTTGAGTGATGATCAGGTATTTGTGTAAGTTAATAAGAATCACTCTTCTGGATCTTAGGGGGAATGATATAAATTAACATACATCCTTAAAACTGTGAAAGATATTTCCTTCTCTGGAAGGCAGGGTTGAAAATCACTGCATCATATAGCCCTGACAAAATGATCAAGACATGTCTTACTCAGTCATGAGGTTTAATTCTATCCTATTTTATCCTATGATAGAAGAAAAACAAAGCAAGCAGCAGACAACTGCCCTTTACTTGGGCCCCCAGCTTGTAAAGTAGGCAAAGTTCATGAACTACCTGAAGTCTGCCATGAAGATCAGAAAAACACCTGTCCCCTCAATAAAATTTGTTAATTTCAAGTCGCTCCAAGATTTTTAAAATGAATAATAACCCAAGGCTATAAAATGCTTTACTTCTTCAAGCACCCTTTGGGGAATTTGTCTTCAGAGGCAGGAGAGGCAGTAACTGACAATACCAGAAGTGGAGGCAGTAGGCTTGCTTATGGGCATATTTTCAACTTCCTTTGTATTTATTTCTACTGTTTGGAAGTAATATCACCTGCTGTCCCCAGTGTTTTGGAGCTCAGTTCCCAAAATACTTGACTTGGAATATGTAGAAATTCCATGTGCACTCAGTCATGAAGTGTAAAGAGAGAAGTTAGGCGGGTGAAGCCCCTTGATTTAGCAGTACTTTCCTTTCACATAGCTAGGCTGCCATAGTGAGTGCAGTTAGGTGTAATAAAGAATTATGTGTAAAAATGTGTTTAAAATCCAAATGTTTGCGTTAGTTTCTTACACCTGAGATGGATGGCCTGCCTTGCTCTATACCACTGGAGTAGGACAGCTGGCTTCTGCATTCAGTCCTCCTTGCTCCTTCAGCAATGAGACCTGGTACTTCCCAGCTACATAGTCCAGACAATGTTAGCTATCCCTGTATGCCCCATGTCAAGGCAACCTCTTTCCTTACTTGCCCCTTCATTTTCTCCCTGAATTGAAGAATAATTTTGTTTCTTAGGCTATGGATGAGATTTGCTCCATGCTGCCTGGCAGTGAAGGGGCAAGAAGAGGAGAAGGAAGGTGGATGTAAGGAGAAATCCAAAGAACTGAAAACTCTGGTGCTCAGTTCTGATAATCTGGGTTTGTTTGTTTTACAAAATCAAACCCTCACAAGCAGTGCTGTGCAGAGGCATGAGGTGATCACTCCCATTCAATGCTAGTTATCCTGCTATCCCTCTGGGGTGTATGTTTCCCAGTGAGTCCTTGGTGATAAAAATCACTTCATAGTTTATAAAACTGTAAATCAAATTGCTGAATATAAATATTTAGTTCCTCCCTATTGTAAAAACAATGATAGATTTGAAACAGAAATGAACTCCCTATTACTGGTTCTGGGCTGTATTTCAAACTGCTAGAAAAGAATGTATTTTTACTGCTGTCTTTTAACTCAAACAAAACTAGCCTATGAATGAGAGAGGAAAGTGTACAAATAATGAACTAGGGAGGCTATTTTATAACTTCCTTACTGTTCTGAAGTAGAAGAATCCTACCAAGGGACACAGGTTCTTCTTGTGGCTTTGTGCTAGTAGCCAGAAGTTGTTCCTCATTCCTAACCCCAGTATTAAAGCGTATGTGGCAATGAAGCTTTTGACTCATCCTTGACTTTTAATGAGAATAAACTTTATGAACAAACGTGTACAATGGGAAGGAGGAAAAGTCATAAAGATTTGTTTAACTAGGGAGTAGTCAAATCCCCTTGCTATAATTGCAGATGGATTTTTGGTTGCACCATGGATGTGGGGAAGGAAGGCCTATTATTTTAATCCTGCTGCTTGATTTACAACTTGCCAAGATAGAGGATTTGAGGTTTCTGTGGTCATAATATAATTTTATACTATGAATTTAATTTTAAAAGGAAGAATAAATAGTCAATATTGGCTTGTTTCTGGATTTTCAGCTGAAAAATCTTCATGTACTATAGTAGAAAGCTGTTCCAGTATAAACTTTAGGGGGATAGCAAGGTGTTTTTTCAAAAGAACTAAGAAGTAATTGGAACTCCTGAGGAAATGAAGCAGATATAGTGAGGCCACAACTAAGAGCATGTATTACTGCAGAACTTTGAAGAATTTGGTATCAACTTTTACACTTGAACAAGGGTTTGGAGTCATCTCAGACTGTTACAGATACAGAGTGGTTTCATTTCATGTAAAAACACCTGACAGTAACCTTGAGGAGGAGTATAAACTAGAATATGTTGTGTCTTCTGAGTTGTTGGTGTTTTAAGGTAGTTCCTGTATATGTGAATGAAAATGTAGAGAAAGAACTTTAAAAGGAAGTCAGTCATGTTCCTTCCTCCTTAGTGATTGGAAAAAAGGTTTAGCAGTATGTGATTAATAGCTGTGAGGTCTTTTCTCAATCTCTGTATTTATTTGAAGCTACCACATTATACCTTTCACTACCCACATCTGCATCACTACCTTGCTCTAACCTCCAATAATTTTCTTGGCAAAGTAGGTAGAGGAACAACATGTATCTGGGCAAAATAACACCTGCTTAGTGGTGATAATGAGTTAAGAAGAGTTTGAATGTTCAGGCTCTAAATGCAGTCAGAGTTTTGTCCAAGGTGTTGCATACAGCCAACTGTAACAGATAAGTGTTGATATGGGGAACAGTATCCTAAATAATCTGCTGTCCTAGAAATCCACTGTCTGTTGAAGACTTGCATGATGCTGGCAAGTCTTAATTTGGGCAGGTAGGGCTGTGGCTCAGGTGGAACAGTGCACAGGTGTGAGTCAGAGCAAAGATGTACATGTAAATGTGCAGCAATCGAACCTCAGATCTGAGAGATCGACTTGTCCTTGTTTATCTTATCCCACAAAGGATAGCAAGCTTTAATCAATCAATGTAGGTCAGAACAGAGGTCACTGATGATCTCTGAATGCCATAGAGCCTGATGTGGTTAATAGTCTTTGGCATTAGTATTTCCTGTTCTAGATTTTTGGGGTAAAGTGTGAGCACAGGTAACATCTCTAGAAAGAGACAAAGAACAGCATATTATGTGTTATTTACTGCAATTAGGGCAGCATTAATATGCATAAAAAGGAATTGAAGAATTAATGCTAGAAGGCTGGGCAAAATCAAGTCTGGGACAATTTCATACTGTGGGATGTTGTGCTAGCCTTTTGCATGTAAAGGGGAACAAGTAAATCAAAATGGACAAATTACAAAGTCATAAGGATGTGGGAGTTATGGATGGAACTGAGCCTCAGCTAGCATCATGCCCATTCCTCTAGAGAGGTAAAAGAAGGTGAGACTGGGACAGCAGCTTCAGGAATGAGCTCTGTGGCTTGAGGTCAAATGATGTGAACAGTGGAATGGGGAAGGGCAGTAACAGGAGAACAGCAGCAGGAAACCAAATGGAGAAAACATTTTCCAAATTTTTGTTTCAACAGAAACATGAAATCTCCCCATTCTGCAAGATACAACATTTATGCTACCTTGTTGCCTTGAGGATTGTTGTATGTATCAGAATAAGGTGGACATCAGCATTGAAATATCTCAGGGTGTTACACTTATGCAGGATATTCCACATGAATAGAGTATATATGTCTATGGCATTCAGCATACATGCTTGCCTAATGCATGAGCGTTTATGATGGCAGGTATCATTTTCTTCAAAGATGGATTCCCTTCACAGAGGGAATTCACACAGAAGCAGCAATGGCTAAATTAAGTTCTGACCATGCTATTCTGGACTGTCAGATAGCTGCTCCTGGCAGGCTAGCTAGAAGCTTTGTGCCGCTTTTGAAACAGTAATTGAAGTAGGTATTTTACTGTTCAGGTTTCCATGGGTTATACTTTACAGCCTAAAGAAATAACAAGTTTCCTGCTGTTACTAGCAGTTTGAGAATTAATCCAGGTTAGAATAGAACTTGGGGATAGAGAACAGAGTCCATACAAAGTGGTGAAGCATGATCGTGAAGTTCAGTTTAGACAAATTAGTGCTGTTTCCCTGTTTTGTGTCTTTTCTATCTGCAGCTGTTGGGATCTTGAGTACGAAATTGGAAAACATGACTACTGTGACATTAACTTGTTTGCTCGTGGATTATCATGTTGTTCTGGTACAGCTGATAAAACAGTCTTTGGTTCTATTTAAATGTCATACTGTTTGTTGATCATGAGTAATTAAAACATGGGGTGGGTATTTGCTATTTGTCTTTCTTTGAAACACAGTTATGTTTTTTACACTATTTGATTTGAAGTTTAAATGCCATTCAGTCAACTCAGATAGGGTTAATATGTGGTCTTCATCTCATTAGTTGACACATAACATATTATGGAAGAGCACTAAGCAGTTTTACACTTACATCTCTACTGAGCTGAAATCTTGTTTATCAAACTTGCTGGTTTTGTGTTCAGAATTTAACTGGCAGTGGTGTGGGGATGAGAAGAAGAATAAGTGCATAAGACCAGAGAAAAGTATTGACTGTATGTATTGCTAAAAAGTTTCATAGGTTCCAGCAAGACGTATTTGCCATATTTGGCTGTTTTCAGTTATCTGACTGTCTTAGCTATTTTTAGATCAGACCTATTCACACTAATTGAGAAACTATATATGAACTATATATATATATGCACTCTATGGGTTTCAGGAGTGTACCTTACACACCCATTGTGCCCAAGACATTGTTGAGCAATGTCAACAAAAAAAATTGCTTTGAAAGTCAAATGTACATGCAGTTCTTACAAAGAAGGTTTTGTCTGGGGAGGAAACCAAAGCAGGCATGATGGACATGAGATATTTAACGCTCTGGGTGGTATTACTCTGCAACAAAAACAGGTTAGTAAAAGAATTTATAGTTTTTCACATATTTACAATACTTTCTGTTCCCAGACTTCAAATAGAGATAGTCAGGAACTGCCAAACTCTGTCCATAGACACTAATGAACTGCTATATCTCAACCGAAGGAGAAACAGTATAAGCAACTGACAAACAAAATGAGAGCAAGAAAGCAAGGACTTCAATTAAAATAAACGTCTAAACAAGGTTCATGATTCCAGCAATTCTGGGAAGCTGGAGATAAAAGAGAAGAAGAATAAAGGGATTTGGACCTATTTTCTATGGTTCTTTCTCTTCTATACATTATTGTTTCATTCCAACATGCTATAGCATTGAGTTTCACAAGATTAATACATGAAGCTCCCTAACTCCTGGGTTGTGAGACTTATCAACCATCTCCTTCCTGTGCTAGAGTTGGGAAGTACTAGAGTTACTTGGTCTCATACAATAGTATTCATCATTCTGTGCATTTCTTGATCCCAACTACTTCTGTGAGAGGAATATCTGGAGTAGAACATATTGCTTACTACAGTCTGGATCTGTAGCAACACAAATGCTCTTAATATTTATTTTAATGCTCTACTGTTTTTGTCTGCTTCAGGGAACTAAAATGATCCACAATAGTTTCAACATCTTCCCAAATTAAAATTCCTACTGATCAGTTTGTTACTATGTAAGTGTTGAGCTTTACTTTTCTATGTCCATTTGTCTATATGAACAAGTTACTTCATCTACCACATAAAAAGTACCAAGTGTCTTTCTATAACTATCTGCAATCAGCATTTGGTTTGACTACCCAGAGGCCTCTGTTAAGCAAAAGCTGTTCTCACATCTGCCCTGCTTTTCAAAATAACTCAATGATAGATTGAGAAATTAAGTCCCAAATAATGGTGGCACAGTGCACTGTTTTAACATCTGATGCCTAAGTTAATCTTAGGCAAAAGTAACTAATGTCAGTAGTATGACTGATGTCCAGTGTTTTAGCACTTATGTAACTTATATGTTTGCATGTTGTTGCAACTCTTCTTGGTCCAGAAGCTTAAATTATGCTTTACAAACCAGCTCACACAAGAACCTTGGTTTTCATTATAGTCACGATTTGAGGGAATTTGTACCAAGAACCCTGCTATATAGTTAACAGTTACATATTTCAATACTTGGGAAATAAACTCACAACTAAGGTACATTCTTCCTTAAGGACTAGTGTTTACTACTTCTACAAGTAGTAGAAGTTCCTGTTTCTGTTCTCAGGTTGGTTTTATTAATAAATAGTGTAACTCTTATCATGAAAATAATGTCCCTAGAAACAACTGAAAGCAGTATAGTATCTTTCTTCCAGGATTTTCAAAATATATGGCTTTAGTCATTCACTCAGATATAATTCAGTTGCTATCACATCATTTTGGTATACTTGGCAATAAAACTTGAGTCTTGTGAAATGATCTAGGTCCTTCTGATAATATAGTGAAGAATGCTGATATCATATGGGGCAAATTATTAACAGTGAAATTGTCCTATCATGTATTAGGTTACACCATAAAAGTACTGTAGATTGCTCAAATTGCAAATCTTCAGCAGAAAGAGTGGTCAGAGATCAACTCTGATTGAACTTTTAAGTATTTATAGTCAACAGCCACTCTGGAAAATGTTCGGGTATGAGTGAAGCAGAAGAGATGAAAGGAACCTGATATAGCTGTCAGCATCAAGTCAAAAGGAAGTTGTGGGACTATCATGGGATGCTCTGCAGATGATATCTTGATGCTTTTATGTTACCTGAGAGGTTATACATACTTTCGTTTGTGTGTTTATACAATTAAAGGCCAAACAATCTTCTGTCTGAAAGAGATCCATTTGCCAAATGGATTTGGCCTTTCAGTGGGGTTAAGTCTCTTCCCTGGGTGCTTTCTTCAACATCAGTAATCAGTGTGCACAGCAGTGCAGTGTGAAACACTGTAAAAGTCCTTGGGTAGGCTTTCTTTTTTCTTTTTTTTTCTTTTATTTTTTTTTTCCTCCCCTTAACTGCAAAGTTGAAATCTGTCCACTGCAGTAAAAGCAACATGAGAGGGAGAGCAAAAGAAATAATATTTAGGGACTACTTCATAGAGGATTTGAACTGATGGGCAGTAGTTCATGAGAAGTTATGCCCAACCATGACTTCTACTGCTGCAGATATGCTCAGGTCCCTGTATGAATGAGCTTTAAATGCACTAGACCTGGTGTGAAGAGCCTGCATCAAATTATACTTCCTCTCTGCAGGATAAGTATGGATGCAAAATGATGGACTTCAGTCAATGCTTCTTATTCCATAAACTGAATACAGCGATGTCTTCTTCATTTGAAGTCACTGTGAAATTCATTTCAAATGTCTTTCTGGAGTATGCTTTACTGTTTAGGTAATTATTTGCACAAATTACTCAAGAAGTAAATTGCTTAAAGTTAAGAAGCATTATTTACCATTTTGATTGAAAATTGACATTTAACTTTACTGCAGAAGAATTTCATTGCATCTAGAACAAAGCAAATCTTTTTATGGAGAACCAGCCAACAGAATTCCACTTCTGAAAAATAAAATTATAAACTTCTGTAGTGTCATCCCCCTCTCTTTCTAGTTATCACAGTTCAAGAGATTCTGGAAATGAAATCATTAAGTGGAAATACTGTTAGTCTCAAGATATTGCTTATGGATGAAGAGGAAGAACAACTTAGATGTGCTAAGAATTTATCATTAGTATGGAATTTATGAACAATTGAATGTTTATTATTAGCATAATTGGGATTTTAAGAGTCTTACCCTTTCCCCCACTCCTCTGGGTTTGAAGATTGATGGTTTTACTCTGACTGAAATGGTGGGGGACAGTCATCTGCATCTCTTGTCCTTGTTTCTTTCTTTGTTGGTCTGCAGGTCCATGTGACATCTGAATTTACTATTCATGATGTCTTTGATGTATTTTTACTATAATTCTGTTTTTAAGGTTGTCCTTAAAACCTGCTTTGTCCTGCTGCAGCCTGTGTTTTCAGTTAGCAGATGACAACTGCAATGGGAGGCCTTACAGCCAGCAGCCTTCTGAGTACCTACAGGAAAACTGGGGTGGGACACTTTGTTGAGGATTGTAGTGATAGAACAAGGGGTAATGGTTACAAACTAAAATAAGGGAGATTTACACTAAAGAGTAGGAAGAAATTGTTTACTCAGCGGTTGGAGAGGCACATGCACAGGTTGCACAGAGAAGTGGTGGATGCTTCATCTCTGGAAATATCGAGGTTGAACTGGGCTTGGGCAGTACGGTCTAGTGGGAGATGTTCCTGCCCATGGAAGAGAATTTGAACTAGACTGTTTTTGGTGCCCTTTCTTGCCCAAACCATTCTATGATTCTTCACTGGTGCTGGATGACACTTTTGGATTTGGGGAAGCAACTGTGGAGAAAGACATTGTTGGGGTGGAATGGGGTGAGAGTGCAGCAGCACAGTCAGAGGGCCTGTAGGTCAGACCTCTGCAGCCATGAACTGCAAATGAAGGATGGCCAGGAGCACAGAGAACAGAAGATACCTGGTGGCAATGGCTAGGTCCAGCCAAGAGCCCTGATCAGCAGATACCTCCTGGTTAAGAGGTAGGCTAAGAGGTAGGCCGAAGGCTTAGACTGGAACTGAAGTCAACAAGTCAGCATCAGGCTGATGATCCCAGCACCCAGGGCCAGGCACAGCCTAGTGACCTACAAATACAGATCTCTTGGTTATGAGGCTGGTCTAAACTTCAGCTGCAAGGTAAAACCTGCTAGTGAGGACAACAGTTGGGGTCAGTTATCCTGGTCTGAGGACAACAGCTGAGAACATCACCATGCCATCTGGAATGAAGATGTAAGGGGAAGTCTCCTGTGTGGCTTCCCACCACAGATTAGATCACAGAGACTCTACTCATGGCTGGGTGCCTGCACCCATCAACCATGTTGGCCCTGAGCCCAGGACATATTATGTGCTCAGAGCCCTGACTGAGAATGGTTGGAAATGGTAATAACTAACAGACTTTGACCCCACTTGCTTTTGAAATGCAAAGCAGGCACTTGACCCCTTGGTTTCTCCGTAATTTCATAACACATGGAAATGTAAGGGGCTTTTGCATTCATGTAATTGAGACCTACTGAGTGTGATGAAATATTTTTTGTAATGTTTTTAAAGCCACAAAAAGATTAACAAAAGATGTTTAACTGCCTCTGGAAATCACAGTCAAATATGAGGGGGGGAGGGGGGTGGTAGGAAGAAGAGTAGGACCCAACTCACTCATCCTTCCACTCTCATTCCTCAAAGTGGGACAAAAACACTATGTTCACAACATACTGAATTGTACCATATTTACATGTGAAGTTTTACTTACATACAGGAGAGTAATAACACTTGGAAGCCAATTCCTACAACACGCTATCCTCTTTTAGAAGGGAATATTTTGGTAATTGGCAACAAGAACAAATATTGAGCTGCTGCTTGCCAGGCCTCATGAATTTGTGCAGAGACTAACTTGTTACACAAATATCCGTGTTATTTTTAGTCTATAGGCAAGGAAAAGCTAGATATCAGGCCTAAAACTACAGCTAAACAAGCTGAAAGTATCTGACCACTTGAAGCCAAACTGGGATTTGGGACAACTTTAAATAACTGGGTAGGCTGGGTGGGGTGAAGGCTGGCAAAGTTTATTTTCCTAGCTTGATTTCCAGGACTGACTATCGCACAAAAGCAGCATGAGTAGATTTTTCTTCTCTAGGCTTTCTCTGCCTCCTTTTATGCACTTTCAGCAGTACAAGGAATGCTTGGACTCTGGGCTCCAGCAGCAGCCTGTGGCTCCCAGAGGGCTGAAGCATGAGCCCTGCAACATGAGTTCTGAGCAAGCTGTAGTCTGGTTGAGGGTGCAATATGAGCAAAGACATTTTGCTTTATTTCCTCCTCCACACAGGTCATGAGTGTTATTTAAGACTGGAAGGAGTCAGCCAACAAGGATGAATGCTTGTCTATGTCAGAACATGGAACTTCATCTGGGAGATCCTTGTATTTTAGTATAATACATTAGTAGTTTGAATGATCTTTCAAAAAAAGATCATTGGCTCTCCTCTGAAGGTTTTGAGGGGAGTAGAAGGTTCTTAAATGTAACAAGAGTTTTTTCATTCCCGGAAGGAAAACTGATTCTCTAGAAGTTATTTGTCTGCTCTTGGATGCCTACAATCAGGCTTTAATCAAAGATGTCCAAAGTCTTCCCCTGACTATTGGAGGCAGAAACTATCGCTACTCAGAGAGGAGGAAAGCTCAAACCCTCCGTGCTTTACAGAGCAGAAGTTCCCTTGCTTACAGAATCAATAAAGGCAACAAATGCTGCTCAAATATTTCAGTTTTGGAACTTTTGGAGATATTTTCTGAAATTTAATGGAAAAACCCTCAGATGAGGGGTACTTTGCGTTCTTTAATTCTGAGCTCCAAATTCCCCCCTAGAAGGATTTTTTGGGGGGGGCATTGTCCCATTTTTTTTTCATTTTTTTTTATTTTTAGCAAGAGTTGCATTTTGGATATTTCTTATTCATCTGGAAAGAACATACACCCAGGAGCAACTCTGATCATAACTCAGGGCGTGAACTTACAGTACAAAAGCTTCTACTTGTCAATATTTAATTCAACATTTACTAAGCAGTAGGTGGATGCCAGGCTGACCTCACTGGAAAAAACTTGGACAAGATTTAACTTTCATTTGCATAGAAGGTAATGCTGGAAATAACCCTAATGTAATAATAACATTAAACCCACAGTTCATGAGATTTTTTTCCTAAATGATGTCATAAGATCTTTGCATGTGTAAATAAGTGAAAACTGTTAAAACAATGCTAATGGCCAACAATGGAAAGGGAAATTAACCACTCTTTCCTTCAAAAAACTCAGAAATACTTTGCTGTACCTGATTCAACACAGTAGTATGTAATAACTGGTATAAAATCTTTCAAAATATATGTTTAAATATTTATTGCTGTTTTTTATTTGTTGTTACTGTTTTAGCTAAACTGTAATTTGCAACAATAGCTAACTGTCTTTGCAACATCAGGGAGTTTTTGAAGAACTGAAATCTGAGTATCAGTTTAGTTTCCTAATTTGAGACTGAATGTGTGAATAGGCTCACCTGCATGGAAGCTAATCACATTTTTAAGTGTTATCAAGTATACACATATAGCTACAAATATGATATATTCTCTAGTTATCACTTTTTTTTTTTTGCGTTTCCACTTCTTAGTTAATAACATTAAAAAATTCATACTGAACGTTAAATTAAAATTTCACTGACTTCTCTCTAAATATTCAGTTGATGAGCTTTCCACTTACATTGCTTGTAAAGTTTGTCTTCTTTTCTTTTGTTTATAATTTCAATAATAAAAAAAAAATTCTTTCTTGTGTGGTATCTACCAAAGTAATTCTTGCTTATTTCTGCTGTTTTCTGGTTTTGTCTGTGTAAGCTGCCCTTGAGATGGTTTCTTTGTGTTCTTACTCAAGTAGACATAGGCCAAATTCATAAACTTGGACATAAAACTTGGGAAAACTTGGATAAATTTGTTCTGTTTAGTCTGACAGGAATAGTACTAGCACAGTGGGCTGCACTTCTATCACAACAAAACTCAACTTTTGTCAACTGGCACATCTTTCCAAAGCTTATAAAGCCACATGTAACTGCTTTTGTAGCATAGCAGTGCCAGCTTCATGGTCTACCCTTACTTATTTTACTGTCTTTATGTGAATCACGGGACACACTGAGCAATGTGACCTTGTCACAAATGAGGGGTGCTAATAAGAGGTAGCACATTTGGATCGTATATTTCTAAAGTGCTACAGCTTAACCACTTTGGATTAAATACTGTGAAGATTTCAATTAAACAGCATAAACTGAAAACTAACTGTGCATAAACCTGGAAGGTATCTACTGTCACTCATATAAGAGTAATTCAAACCTCATGTTCTTCCTCATTCTCATGCCAGACGCTGAAGAGAGAATCCCTTATTTCCTTATAATTACCATAACTTCTTCGTAACAAGAGGTTAAGGTACAAGACTTTTTTTTTTCCTCTTGAAATTAAGATATTGGATGCCAAGTTTAATGATACTTTTAGATAAAATTTGCTAAGAAATATTTCAGAGAACTTCTTTCCTGTCCCAAAAAAGTGATCGTTTCCTAACAGTATCTTTTAGCTGGAGAAGGACACCCATGTTTAGCTGAAGCAAATTTGATGGCAATATCTTCTGAGAAAATCTTTTTGTTCCCTTTATTGAGATTTATTCAACAGGGTCAAAAGAGATCTATGGAAGCAGACAGAATAATGATAAACTGAAATACAAACCAGGTACCATGTGTTCTATAACATCAGCTTGAGCAGTGTTACTTCCAGTAACGTCCATAGTTCAGAATTTCAGCCAACTGGTGCCTCTCTGTCTAGTGCATCTTGGATAGTTTAGTTTCTGCAAGTATACAGATAATCCAATTAAACTAGCTATCAGTGTCCTTGAGGAAGTGTTGATGAGCCTAATGTAAATGTGCACTGGATTTTCAGAGAAAGCAATACACATGCTAACATGGAAAAGCCAAAATGGAGCACACCTCTTCAAACCTAACAGTGTTCTTATCTCCACTTATCTTTGGGATATGCAAATCTGACAGCAAAGAGCAAACTGTTACAGCCTTGTTCTCACCCATGTTTTGTTTAACTCTTAAACCAACATTGATACGAAGCTCCTATCTATGGCAGAAAGCCAGAACAACAATAAAGTTAAATCTTTTTATAAGCTACTGTAATTTTTTTGTTACTGTACAGTATGTTTTGTCTCAACCTTTCAAAACCTTTTAAAGGGGAGACTCCCAGCCAGTGCTATGCACTGCTACATACATAAGTACTGGCCCAACATATCACTATTAAAAGCCATTTACAGTACATGGAATGCTGTGGGTGTTCCTGAACCAGGTAATACGTAAATAAGTAAGAGTACACAAATGCAGATCCTAGCCTTAGGCACTTGCATTTCAAATATATATGGGTTCAAATGTGGGAAGTAAAGCTTGTTAACATTGTATGGCAGCTGAAACAAAGACGTCTTGTGTAGTATTGCAGCCATACAAGGCAGCACATTTTCTACTGGATAGAAAAGATTTATTGCACAAATACCAGCCTAAGGGTTTTACTATTTTTTTTCCTAATTACTGTTAATTATTTATCAATTCAGAAAAGGTATAAAAAAGCTAAAGCTGGCACTAAGTTTTGTTCAATTATTTAAGTGTCCTTATTTCAGAGAGGAGGACTGGTATAGCAACCTTCTGAACGCTGGAGAGCACTGAGAGTGAAGAGTACGTTGGATAAGCGGTAAGTAATGCCTAGACACTGAAGTGGATATCTTGGAGCAACTTCTCTTGTTTGGCAATGTCCTGAAGGGTTTGATGTGGGCACAGAGGGATAGCTTTATACAAAGCAATTTTTTGAAATGTCTAAGCAAATAGTTTCCTGTGTTAGACAAGTACTCAGTATTTGAATAAGAATTCATTACCTCCACAGTCTGTCTTCTCCTGGATAATAGATATCCACAGACCATAGCTTTAAATTTTCCACTAATTTATATATTTAAAAGCTAACCTTACTTTGAAATTGAAATCAAAATTTTCTTTTTCTCAATCAGGATTTTATTATGTCTTATGTGGAATACTGAAACCGAGATACAGAAATAACATCTTTGTAAACAACTCAGGACTGACACAGATATTGGGGGTAAAAGAGATATATGAACTTTGTAACACTGTATCAATTAACTACTTAAGAGAACAGGTATTTCTGGAAGCTGGTGTGTCCACTAGTATCTGTGCCAGAGATTAACTCTTGCTAAATGGTCCCGTACCATAGGAATGCTCTGCCCCATGCTGAAGTCATGCCACGCCTGACTCCAGCTGACACTTTAATATTGGGACTGTTTGACCTTTTATGCAAGCAGTGTGAGAACCATGGTCTCGGTTGCACAAGATTAGATCTATCTGAACAGCGCTACTTGAGGAGAAAATTAATCCTTCTGTTATGAAGGAAATTCCATAAACATATTTTACCCAAATAGTTGTTAGGAGAATCTAATGTATAAGTTCTTCCTGATTTGGGTGTCAAAACCTATACTTTACCCTTGTTTTTCATACTGGATGCTATATTTAATCACCATTTTTGATAATCAATTGTGGATTTCTTTGTATTAGTATACATGTGGAATTTACAGTGAAAGACTTGCTGAAGTAGATGTCATCAGACCAGTGGCAGATACATCTAGCTGGGAGCACAGGGAAGCATTCAGCTTAAGTCCATTACCTTGAAGGGGAGGCTCTTCCTTGCAAGGTACAAGTGCTCAGCCATAGGGGGATATTGGCTGTAAGTTGAATGAAAAAAAAAAAAGTAGCAGCAGTAGCTCTAAAGCACACAAGGTAGGTGCAGGAGAGATATTAAAAATTCTCCACCCTCTTTTACAAGTGCTCTAGATTTTAATCAAAAATAAATAAATAAATAAATAAATAAATAAATAAATAAATAAATAAATAAAGTCTTCTGAATCCTCCACTTATATTCGGTACATTACATAGGAAACCAAAGTACTCAGGTTGGAAAATTTTCCCTTTCCAATAAGAAATAGAATAAGCAAAGGGGGAGCAAGGACCCTCACAAAAAGAGTTGCTTGCAGAGTGCGATATCATCATTAGACAGCAGTTTATCATGGAACAGCTTAGGTTGGAGGAGGTCATCTAGTTCCTACAATTTGATTGTTCCATGGTACAATAGGACCTATTGAATCAATTAGTGTTATTTCTATACCAACATTTTACAACAAACTTTTATGACTGACACTGTATTTCAGCATTCTCCCTCTGAGAGCTTGTTTTCTCTGTTTTTAAAAGAAACCAAACAATTCCATTTTACACCTGAAAGAAACTTACACTGAGGAGTGTAAAAACTTGCCAGCTGCAAGCTGCTCTTCTGACTTACATATTTTCTCTGTGCTTGGCATAATAGTGCTGACTCAGACATCACATTTTAATAGAAGTTGTGTATTTTGCGCTTGGGAGACAGATGTGGACATGGTCTGTGGCCACCAAGAAGAATCTGCGTCACCAAAACTTTCTAACTTGCAGTTGAACTGCCTGAAGCTTGCTTCTGTTGTGCCTGAAACCTAGGTTATAGTAAGATTACTTATACCTCTCTGTTTAGTTTGCTCTGCCATCCACAGTGCTCCCATTTTGTGAGCTGCTAAGACATCCTTGCCAAGGCTAACAAATTACAGGAATTGGTTGGATTCAATATCCTTTTAATTAACTCAACCTGTACTTTGACAAATAAACTGCTGGATGTGTAGGTAAGCAAACTGTAGCTCAGTTCTTAGTGCTGAAACAGAAGGAGCTCCAAGGCCTGATGTAAGTGCACTGTCCTGATTTTGTGTCACCTCTTGGCTAACTGTACAAACTGTGGGGAGGACAGATCTATTATTCCACACTGTACACCAAAAAAAAAGACAATGTTTCTGGATCCATATCTTAAGTAACTTCTCCTGCACTAGCAACATGAACTGCCAGGAACAGAATACACTTCCCCCCCCGATCTCTTGAAACATTTCAGTGAGCTTCAACTGACAGCAGCACTGCAAACTCCAGATAGTCATTTTCCAAAGCAAAATGTCACTCCTATAAATGTTGTGGGATGCTACAGTCAGAAGGTCTTGTTTCTGTGTGCTCTAACCCCACATCTATTTCCTGCACACAAGTCAGTGAGACTGCAGAAGCAACATTGACAAACTCACAAAGGGTTTCAATGATCTGTACTTCTTCTCCAGTCTAGATTTCTTAATTTCTATATCACACTGGATGTGAGTCACAGTCCACTGGGTATTTATAAAAAGTGAAACTAGAGGTACCAAAATTACAGGAGGGACAGTTTGATCTGAACATCTCTGGAGATAGGGAGCTGCCAGCTATTGATGGCTTTGCAACAAGACAGAAATGTTATAAAACTGTTTTAAAGACTGCTCAAAGATTAAGAGGTTAAGACAAATCAGCCGTATAAAAATGTGGTGATGAAAGGGAAACACGAGTTACTGATATTTGCTAGCGGTGTAGCTGTGAGGTTAACATTTCTTTTTAGATGTTTACCTGACAGCCTGTGACTGAACCCATGCTGTTCCTGTTTCAGTGTTACGCCCCATATACTCTCCATCCAGTAAGCTCTTAGTTTCCAGTTTGGTGATGCTCTGTTGGCACTCTGTTAGAAGTGTAGCATTTAACACATCATCAACTTGATTATCTGCCTTAAATGTGAAAAACTAGATAGCGTGTGGGTGCTTTGGAGAGAAATACTGATGGATTACTTTTGGTATTCTTATTAAACATGGCATGGCACAGGTGAAATATCCAAAGGTAAGATTAAGTACATCTTTTATAAAGTGAAAAACATTCATCTTGAAAACTCTCTTTAAAGAGTAATTTAGCAGTGAATGATTAAAGCTCTATGCAGCAGAGGAGAAAGTGTTGTCTGTAGGTTTTCAGTACTGACTGCACTGGTAGATGAGGAGGGAAGATTGTAATTTTTGTGGCTTCAGTGATTATATAGTGCAGGCACTCTTCTAGTTCCTCTTACCTTAAAACTCAGTCTGATTTCTTGAAACCATGCAGAAATAATGGCCTCATAACTGTCTAGGTTATTTCTTCTATCAGATAAGATCACATCTTAGAAAAACTCCCATATGCATGAGGACCTGAACATAACTTCTGCTCCAAGCTGCTCTTTCCCTAAATTGACTGTTAGTACCTGTGTATCAAAGCTGTCTGTCTTTTGAATTCCTGTCTAAAAGATACCTTGCATTCAAGAAGGATCTATCATTACTGTTTGAATGTATACCTTAATATTCAAACAATCAAATATTTTGAAATGTGATATCCTTGAGATGTTGATGCAGAAGAATCCATAATCCACATTTAGGATGAACTGAACAGAGAGATGAATTGCCCAAGACCGTAACATGAAGCACAGTATAAATAGCAGATAATCCACCCTACCTAGAACTGCAGAAACCATATTCATTTATTAGTAAGTGATTACTAACATGCCTTTTAACACTGTTGAAGTACAGGTGGTGATGATTAGAGAGGAATTTACTTGACAGGGCAGTAAATAAATAGACCCACCCTTTGCAGTAGTATTAATGCAGTGGCATGCAATGTAAGGAGGTGAGAGAGCCCTCAGAATAATTGTTAGGACAAATCCAAATGTAGCCCTCCAGGTGGATGACTTCAGCGCAGTTGGCTTGTATTTTTGGTTGCTGCTAACTGCATTTTTGGTGCTACTGTGCCTCCCCAGAGCACTTGCTGGATGCTGCTACAAGTTTCCCTCTTTTCCTTCTCAGCTATCAATTTACAAAGTAACAGAATGGAGAACAAGCAACAAAGCAAAGGGGAGATGAAACAAAGTAAGGAAGTAAAGAAGAAAAAAATGGTAAGTGAAAGCCTCAATTCTTCAATCAATGCACTTGTTATTATGTCATCATGTTAAGGTGAGGAATTAGTATGTGTTACTGACATTTCAGTGTCAGCTGCAGTGAGATGCTCACACTATGCTATTTTAAATTAAGGTAAATAAAATACAGATATTGATTCATCACAAATGCATTCCATGCAATGTTCAGGCTTGATTCTCCTAGTTTGCCTCTTTTACTGCCTGTGACCATTCAAACAGATTAGAAGTGTTGTTTGGGTTATCTGTCTGTGCAGATGTTTCTCAGTGTGACCAATAACTTTACATGTTAATAAGGACCAGCTGGCTTTCCCTTTATGTGCTGTGTCTCTCAGTGTGCAGCAGGGACACAGGTTGGGCAAAGACTCAGGGTGGATATTGGGAACAATTTATACCCAGAAAGAGAGGTGAGGCGTTGGCACAGGCTGCCCAGGGAGGTGGCAGAGTCACTGCTCCTGAAGGTGTTCAAGAAATGTAGAGATGTGGCACTGATGGTTAGAGGGCATGGTGGGGGTGGGCTGGTGGTTGGACTGCATGATCTTAGCCATGTTTTCCAGGCTTAAAGATGAATACTTGTTCCCCTTGATGTACAAAACACTAGCACGACATCCCACAGCATGAAACTGCCCCAGACTTGATTTTGCTCAGCGTTCTAGCTTTAACTCCGCAATTCCTTTTTGTGCATAATTAATACTGCCCCAATTGCAGTAAATAGCACAGAGTATGGGAGTCTGCCTTCAGACTTGCTGTGTTTTATGGCACCGCTTCTGCGTCTCTGAGAACTGCGAGGTAGTTGTGAGGTACGTGGCGTGTCAGCGGTGGAAAGAGCACAGCTTTACACCACTGCAGACGTCCGGGAATAGTTCCCAGGCGTACTTAGTGCTAGTCTGAGGCACGTGCCTCGCCAACTGGAAGGCGCAGCTTAACTCTCAGCATTTCGATGCATGTCTGCAAATAGGCACCTGCAGATGCTGGAAGAGCTGGAAGCGCTGACCTCCCTCTGGCAGCGCACCTGACCACCACCCGCTGCGCAGCAGGAGAAGCCCTCCGCCTTCCCCGGCTATTTGCTTAAGTAATACGGCAGCGCGCTCCGCGCCATCCCATCCCCTCCTCTGTACGGACCAATCCGCGCGGGCGCGGAGCGGGGCTCGGGCACGGCCGAGCTGCCCCCTCGTTCCCCCTCGTTCCCCGCCTCCCACGGCCGCGCCCCGCGCGCTGCCCGGCGGAGATGCGCGGCCGCTGCGCACGTGCGGAGGCGGCGGCATGGAGCCGGCGGCGGCGCCTGAGGCGGATACGCTGGTGGCGCGGGAAGCGGGCGGCCGCCGCGCGGGGAGAAGCGCAAGTAGCGTAAGGAGCCCCAGGGGAGCGAAGCGGAGGGGGTTCGGCCTCGGGGGTGAGCGGGGAGGGTTTGTGACCTTAACTCAGCTCCGTAGGGAGGGAGGAGAAGCGGGCTGCTCCGGCTGTGGGAGCCGGAGTTAAGTCCCCGAGTGAAGAAGGGCTCAGGTTGCAGCACGGAGCCCTGCCCGCTCCGTGCGCTAAAAATACCGCGGCCACCCGAGCGGGGAGCGGAGGACCGGCAGAGGGACGCGGCGGGGACGGGGGAGAGCAGATCCCGCTGTGGGAGAGCTGGGCGAGCAGCCCGTGGGAACGGGGCGGGGGGAGGGGCACGCACCTGCCCGCAGGGAACCGGACCCGCGGTGCTGTGCGGGCTCTGGTGCGCGGAAATCAGGTGCCTGTGGCTAATAGCAGCGTCCACTGAAACTCCTAAAACTTCCTTCTGTGCCTGTGCGGTGTTTCCTGCTGACAGATGTGTCTGATTTTTAATCTGAAAACGGGGCCGTCGCCCGCTAACCGAAATGCAGAATAGCAAGTGGTGCTTGGAAAACTGAAATGCGAAGCAGTGTACGTATAAAACAAAAGCAAATGAAGGTTCATAGTACACAGGCGTTGCTCTGTGTGCTGGATGAAGATGTCTGGTTGGTTAAAAGGATTTCCGAGGGCTATCGGAACTCTGGGATCTGTGATAAGAGTAATCAAACCACGGACTCTTACAAGTACGCAACTCTCCAGTGTCTGGGGGTGTTTGCAGTGGTCCGATATGGAACTTCCTTAGTGCACCTTTATGCTGTGTGACAGCCTATGCTGACAGACACACTGAGGGTGGTAAAGGAAAGGAGCACCTCTGGCGGAGGTGTGATTGCTACTTGTTTCCCAGTCACTATCAGACAGATAGCTGGAGGCTTGTTTGCTTTGCTCATTTATTCACTTATTTATTTAAAATATTGCCACAGGCTTTTTTTTTTTTTTTTTTGTCCTTCTTGTTTCATTTTGCTTTTATCTGGCACTGCTGAAACTTGAGCAAATATTTGAAGTAGTGTGTGAGGAGAGACAGGTCATGGAGAAATTGAAGCTCTTGTTCCAAGATCTGTCAAACTTTGCATGACACTCTGTGTGCTCTTTGCTGTGGTCTGTTCATGAGGAAGCCTCATGGTGCTGAAGTAGGCTCTAATCCTTGCTGTCTGCAGCACTTGAAAATAAAATGGATGTTGGGTTTTCTAATTCAACAGTGCTTCTGTGATTTGCACTGACTTAATTCCTACCTAACCCCTTGTGTGTGAAATTTGTCTGCACTGAATGTTTCAGGTGTTCACTGGAGGTTTTTAATAAGTATGGATCATGTAGTCCAAATCATCTTGTTTGCAGGATTTTTCCAAAGGTGTTTAGTGTTGTTGGAGCAGATCCTTTAGCAACATTACCACATGAGAACTTGCACTTATCATTTATGAACCCTTTGGGAGCACTCAGTGTTTTGAATTCACAGAATTGTAGAATCATTTGAGTTGGAAGGGACCTTAAAAGGCTGTGTAGTCCAACTGCAATGAACAGGGACATACAGCTCAATCAGGTTGCTTAAAGCTCCATCTAGCCTGACCTTGATTGCCTGCAGGGATCGGGTTCCCACTGACTCTCTGGGCCCTTTCCTGTGTTTTGCTACCATTATTAAAAAGATGTTTTGTTTTTTATACTCAGTCTAAACCTCTTTTAGTTTAAAACCATTTCCCCTTGTCCTTTTACAGCAGACTCTGATAAAGAGTCTTTTCCCTTCTTTTTCCTAGCCCCCCTTTAGATATTGAAAGGCCAACTGGGTCCCTCTGGACCCTTCCCTTTTGGGCCCCACTGCTAAAGCCTGTCTAGATCTCTCTGAATGTCATCCCTTCACTCAGACGTGTTGACTGCACCGCACAGCATGGTGTCAACTGTAAATTTGCTGAGGGCACACGCGATCCCACTGTCACTGTCATTGATGAAGATAATAAAGAATGTTGGATCCAGCACTGAGCCCTGAGGGACACCAGTCATCCCTCATTCAGAACAGTAGTGACTCTTAGAAGTGAAGGAAAGGTTGTTCAACTCAGAGGAATAATGTGCAAGGTGTTATCAACACCTAAATAAAACCTTACGTTGAAATTTCTGCTTTTTATTACTGAAGTAATGGTGCAAAGCTGTGTGTGTGTGGCAGATTCATTTTAAGAAGCTGGCTAATAATAATAAATTGTACTTGGCTTATTTAATGAACTCAGTGGGATTTATTTCTTACACAAGGTTTTCTTCCTCTTCTGCACGTTTTCTCCTGACCTGACTGAAAATAGAGCAGTTAATGAACTGTGTAATCTCTTCAAAGGCTACCACACCATGTGGAAGAAATTAACTACATCGAGCAGTCCCACAAGGCACGTTTGAGCCCTACAAGCCTGCAGCTGTGGAGCACGGCAGACCCCATGTGTGCTGAGCAGTGTGCTGCAGCCCCTGCCCTACCACTGGATATCACATCGTTTCTCAACAAACCCAAGTGACAGTGACCATGTGGTGGCAATGTGAACCCCAACACATGCCAATAGCTGCACTGCAGACACTACTGTACTTGTCCTCGAGGAGCTTGCTCCTCTTCATCTCCACTGCAGGCATGCCATGTGCTGCCTGCACAAAATGTAGCTGGTGCTTCAGATCTTCATTTTCCAAAGCAAATGTGTAGCTTTGTGCTGCTGACAAAATGTACTGATTCATTAACCTGTTGTCTGCTCTCTGTAATGTAGATAAAACTGAGTTTACTAGGCCTGCTTACACAGCTCTTTCTCATTTTGAAAGGATTGAGGCTCCAGTGAGCAATCAGACCAAACATAAACCAATAACCACTGTGCCTGAAATGTGAGATTCTTAGTGGAGTTTTTAAAAATAAAATAAAGATGCTTTAAGATGCCATTATGAAATTTCCTAAGTCAAGGAAGGTGAGCTGTCTTCCATGATGTACAAAACAATAGCCAAGCAACCACCAAAATACACATTTCTCTTAGGAAATCTATTGAGAATTAAATTAGGAATGGCATTAGTCAAGTGTGAAGCTCTCACGAATTGAGAAGCAGAACTGAGTGACAGAAAATAATGCTGGATGAGATGGAAAGGACCCTGAAATCTGTAAGCTTCTCATCAACCAACTGATAACTCTGGTATCTGAGCAATGCTGCTTATTGTATGGAAGAAGAAATTAGTAGTAGTAGGTTAGGGCTATCACCAAAATGCATGAGGAGTAGGGGGTGGAAGGAGAAAAGTTGTAGAGGGTGAGTTACTGGTACATCTCTGGGGGTAAAAGGCAGATGGCATCTCTGTCTGACAGCGCGTGTGTGTGGCAGCTGGTGGAGAGGTACACCTGGATTACGAAACCTAGTTTGTAGGCACCCATTTATTTATTTATTTATTGCTCAGAGTTTCACTAAACCTTACGCTAATGGGTCTGGACTGGGAGGCACGCTGTCTCCTTGGGCTATCTCCTAAGATAGGTCTTCCAAAATTGTGTTGCGTTGAGTATATGCTACCATGTGTTTTTGTGGTGTTCTTGTACACTGCCAAAGTTTTCTTTGCTGAGAGTATGCTTCTGTAAGATTTTACTTTATTTATTTATTGGTGTTGGGGGCTGATGGGGTGATTGAAGCAAGAATCTGTGAGGTTAAAAGAAGTTTAAATGTTCACTTATGCCTTGGTAAATGTTAACTGAGATGCTGTCACTTCAGATTTACTGTTTCTTGGCTTGCAGAAATTTGGAAGTGCTCTAAGCCATTAGTCTGCATGAAGGAGATCTGCCTGCAGGAGTTATGCAGGATAGCAAGCAGTGTTTAGAATCAGAGGTTTGCTATTTAAAGTATACTAACAATCACTACATCTTTTCCTTGTTTTTCAGAATTGGTCTGGAAGTCTAATTCTAGCATCTTTAACTGGTGCTTTTGGGTCATCTTTTCTTTATGGTTACAATCTCTCTGTGGTGAATGCTCCTGCTGTGGTAAGTTACTGACAGAACTAGAATTAAGTATCGGTAGAGGGCAGCCTTGCCTATGTAGTGTGTTCTCTCCAACATCCTGCTTTTATCATCCTGCTGATAGGGTGGAAGAGGTTAAATCTTGTATGGTAACCTTTCTGTGCTTGAACAACTGTTTCAGAAGGTGAGGTTTTCAATGAATTTCACTACTGGTCAGGAAAATAAATGCTACTGTTGATATGAGGGGTTACACAGGGTTACTTTTACAGGAAACCTCCCAAAACACAGAATAATGCTGTATCTCCTTGCACAGTTTTGCGTGATTAAGCATTTTTATTAGGCTGTCTTCCTGACTAGTGCTAGAGTGGTAGCTCTAGGTGCATATTCAGCACTTTCCTTTGTTCAGCTCTGCAGGCTGACACGACATATCGTTCCTACAGTTCTGATACTATAAACATCTCTTGCTGCCTCTTAAATAATGGGCTGCTTCTTCATTTTGTGGTGATGCTTACTTTGGTTCTGATTTTGAAACTGCTGTGTTGACAGTTTGTTGCAGTGTGTGAAGTACACCTGATGAGAAGAGTATTGTAAAATCAGTGTACAGGATTTGAAAGATTTCATTAAAATATCAGCTATCACATGAAAATCTGAATGGTTTATTTTCACACTGGCAGTCTACAGAGATTCTTAATTCAATCAAGCAGGACATTAAGCAGTTCAGCAGAGTTGCAAAAAACACTCCCTTTATGGAAATCTGTTATTAGAATATGTGGCTAAGTTTCCACCTGAGCAGCTTCACCACGTGAAATGTGGATACAATACTTGTGCAAATAACGGAAGGAGAAATTTTGAAGTTTACATTTTGCATTCACGTATTTGATAAACCGATGATGTGATGGATTAGAAATTGACTCACACTGTAGAAAGCTTTTGTTGTTCCCTTGACAGCTTCTGGGAACTGTCCTGAAGCTCCTGGTACCATTTGTACCAGTAACACTGGTTTAGACAGATTGGATGTTTATTCTGGCATGGCATGTCTGTGCATCACCTTACACTGCAATCTTCAGAAGATAAGTATGACTTAGACAGAATCAGCAGGGAGCTCAAATTCTGTGAACACTGGTATTGATTGTAGTGGTGATAGGCACCTTTCCTGCGCTGAGTCAGTATTGCCAGAGGAGCAGTGTGAATTGTCTGACTTCTAAACTTTTAAGTGCCATATGAAAAATGGACCATCTGGCAATCAAAGCTCTCCTGCCACTTTCTGCAGGGGTAAAAGAAAGATTGATCAGAAATGCTGTTTGCCAATGCTCAGATTGTTAGGTTTGAGCCAGGGAATTGATGATCTGGTGACCAGACAAGAATGAAGATGAGGAGATTGGAGTTGCAACTATACCATGAAGAATGCTAAATTCTAAGTATCATGGATAGTAGCACTTCCAGGATTGTCTATTTTTTCTTGAAATTATTACTTGTTGCTACTGGACAGAAAGTTGACATTGTGTTGGTGGTTCAGGTCATGCTGTTGATGGGTATGCATGAATTCCACCCTTTCGACAGTAGTGTTGCAATATTTGAGAACTTAGTATCTTTCCAATTTGTGTTAAACTACTCAAGAATAGTCCTGTTTATACACACCAGTGTAAAAGAGTATGTAGCTGTGTTATTCAAGAGCAACATAGTACTAGTGTGGCTTCTGATCCTCTCTGTAACACCTGGGATGAGCTGTGTCATCCATTTGCCTGTGACAGGCCACCTTCATGTCCTTATCCTGCACTGGCCAGGCTGAAGAGAGGAATCTGGGATCTACTCATAGCCATGATGAGGAGGAATGAGCTGTACCAAAACTGTGAATTGTGCAGTGCAAGAATTGGAACATTTGTTCCATATGTCTTCCTTGTGTAGCTGTGTGTCATCAAATGAAGTGAAGTTGGGAATGATGTGAGGTGCTTGAGGGGAATGGCTTTTGTCTGTAGATAAATAACACACTTACAAGAGGTCATAGTGGGAGTGCAGTAACTCTTAAAAGGTTGTAAGTTGAGCTTCATTTATGCTCTTGCTAAGACAAGTAACTTGATCTGGTCATGTGCAGCTTACAGATAACATTGTTATGGGAGTCTCTGTGTAGGACACTAAGTATCTTTTGCTCCTATTTACTTCAGTACAATTCCTGTTGATGAACTTTAGAGAAGGCACTGTATGTTGCTTTCAGGGATATTTAGAAAGTGCTTGATAATGACTGTTGACTTAAGTACAAGATGTTTCCAGGAGACAGGATTTGAACACATCGTCATGAATTGTATAGGGGAAGTTCACTTAAGGCTGAAGCTATGAACATTATGAGCAAACCCTAGTGTATGTCTTCTTTCTGTGCTGAAAGTTGTGCCAGCTCTTCAAACAACAGGGAAATGTTTCTGCAGTTCTCCGCTTGGAACTTTACCACAAGCCATCCCATAAGGTTGAGTACTTGATCTGAATTCCTTTTTGCATAAACTGAACCAGATCTGCTCAGTACAGTTGTCTGTACTGACTGCTCCATTCCCTACCTTCCTCTGGAAAGGAGCAATGACTCATTGCAGGTGTGCTTTTTCCCCTGCCAGTCACCTCTTGTCTTCCCACTGGAGACTGTGTTCCGTCATTCTTTTTAGAGCTGGTACTGGGAAACTTGTAGATATGTATAGCTGACTGTCAGCCAGTTGGTTAACAATTAGTGGCCCTCGAAACTGTGGGTCAGGTCATTTTTCTTATCAAGAGGTCTTATCTTCCTTTGATATAAGTTATTTAAAGTTGAACAAGAAAAATCACCATATATGTGTGTATAAGCATGTGTTTATATATGCTCTACTCTGTGCTGGTGCAGCCTTGCCTCAAGTGCTGTGTGCAGGTTTCGGCATCACGATACAAGAAGGACATAAAACTATTAGAAGAGCATCCAAAGGAGGGTTACCAAGATGGAGAAGGTTCTAGAGGGCAAGACTTGTGAGTCTGTTTGTTCAGCTCAGAACAGAGTTGAGCAGAGGCCTCATGGCGGCTACAGCTCCTCACAGAGAGTGGAGGAGCAGCACCGAGCTCTGCTCTCTGTGGCAGTGACAGGACCTGAGGGAATGGCATGGAGCTGTGCCAGGGGAGGGGCAGCAGGGGGTTAGGAAAGGGTTCTTCACCAGAGGATAGTTGGGCACTGGAAAAGGGTATGAATAGTAGCCTTAAGTATATGGTTTGATATTTGGTTCTTTGTGGAGCCAAGAGTTGGACTTGATAATCTTTGTGAATCACTTCCAACTCATATTATTCTATGGCTCTGTGATATCTGCCAGCCTAGCAGTACTTCCTTGAAGAACAGAGGTAGCAGAATATGAGATGCTGATATCCATCAGCTGTCATACCTTGTATTTATTGGTTAGAGCCTAAAATACGTGCGTACAGGTTTATGCTATTAGCATTATTCAGGCAACCAATTGAAACTCCAAATGAGCCTTTCCACAGAATTCAAAACTCCAATGGTTTTGTTGAATTAGATTTGCTTTTTGCTTTTGATTTTCATTTTCATTTGCAATACCTCAAAACTTGTATGTGTTAATACCTTCCCATTTAGTATCAGTGGAAATCTAGGCAAAAGAGATGACTGTGATGGCATGTTTGTCTCTTGTATGTTGTAGTTTGTACTTTATTTTCTTATATATATACACTTACCTAATGTCCCATTACAAATAACAAAGCTGTGCTGAGAAAATGAGGCATGCCAAGGGGAAAAAAATTACATACTATTTTTGGTTATTAGTATTAGCAATAAATGCTAATAGCATTCTAAAAATGCTTTCCTTTAGTATTAATTACCATCAAAAATAAGTCTAATAATTTATTTCTGTTTGCATGGAAGCATATTAAATAGGATGGGAGTAATAAGAAGTGACTGTTTTCATTTAAAAGTCAGGGCACAATAGTCTAGCTAGAAATTTAATAGAAGGAAGTCAGTACAGACAAGAAGACAGGAGAAGTCACGTCTCTGGTTTTTGCTTCTTTAAGAGAGCTCAGCTGTCTGGAAGATAGATTTATATCTGCTTCTAAGGTTCTGATTTCATGTTTGATACAACTTTCATTACTGAAAATAAATTGCTTGTTTAGCTGCCTGAACTTCATTCAAAAAACATCCTGTCTATATGTGAAGGGAAGAAGCTATAATTTTTCTATAGAAGAAATTTGTGACTCTTAACTTTAACAGTGTCAAACAAAACTAGATCTCTTTTTGCTACTGTGGCTTTTTTCCCCTTTAGAATCAAACCAACATCTAAAAATTATCATCTTCCTCCTGTAGTAATTATTTATCTTGGCTGTGAATTTCTGGGGAGAAAAATGTTAACTTTTGTTGCTTGACTTCAAATGTCCTTTATTTTGTATGGCTGACTGGTGCTGTGTTATCATAAACAAGACATAGAAGTGGACTCAGGCTTCCTTCTTCCATAAATCCATGAATACCAGTTCATATTGAAAAGATCCAACCAAGGATCCGAGTCATGTCTGGTGCCACTAAAAAAAGCTGAAGAGTCTTAGTAACAGGAGACTCTGCTGAGAGGTACTGAAGTGCCTATCTGCTGCTAGGGTAATCTCTGGAGAGGTTTGCTGCCTGCTAGGGGCTTGCATTCAGGACATCAAGAAAAGAATATCTGGCATGATAAAGCCAGATTACCACTATCCCCTCCTGGCCCTTCAAGTTGGGTCATATGAGGCTGCAACTAGGAAATTAAAAAATATCACAGAATCACAGATGTTGTAAGGGACCTCAAGAGATCATAGAGTCCGGCCCCCCTGCTAAAGCAGGTACCCTACAATAGGTCACGCAGATGGGCGTTCAGCCAGGTCTTGAATATCTCCGTAGGAGACTCCATAATCTCTCTTGGCAACTTGTTCCAGTGCTCTGTCTCCCTTACTGTAAAGAAGTTCTTCTGATGTTAATATGGAACATCTTATGTTCAAGTATTAGGCCAGTACTTTTTTTGTCCTACCACTACACACCACATCAAGGGCCTGGCCTCATTCATTTGCCTCCCACCACCCTTTAGATATTTATAAACATTTATCAGATCTCCTCTCAGTCTTTTCCCCAGGCTGAACAGATCCAGTTTACTCAGCCTTTCCAAAAAGACTTTATGTCCCTTGGGAAGATGTTGGAGGGATTGGGAGCACAGGTAGTGTTCTCCTCAGTCCTCCCAGTTGGAGACTGGGTTCTGGGCAGAAGGAGGAGAATGGATCAGTTGAATGACTGGCTGCAAGGGTCGTGTCACATCAAAGACTATGGGGTTCTGAAAGCTGAGCTGAAGCGCCTCTATATCAGCACATGCAGCATGGGAAATAAGCAGGAGGAGTCTGAAACCATGGTGCACTGGGAAAACTTAGGATCTTATTGGTATCATGGTGAACCCACGTAAACCTTGAGGTTCAATGAAACAAGGTGCAAGGTTTTGCACTCAGTTAAAGGTAATCCCAGGTATGTATTTAGACTAGGAAAGGAACTCCTTGAGAGTAGCCCTGCCCTTCTCAGAACTTTGGGGTCCTAGTAGATGAGAAATTTAACGAGCCAGCAGTGTGCACTTGTAGCTTGGAAGGCCAATGGTATCTTGGGCTGCATCAGAAGAAAAGTGACCAGTGAAGGTGGTGATTGTCCCTTTCTACTCTGCCCTCGTGAGGCCCCATCTGGAGTATTGTGTTCAGGTCTGGGGCCCCCAGCGCAAGGAAGACGTGGGTCTGTTGGAGATGATCAGGGGGCTGAAGCACCTCTCCTATGAAGACAGGCTTGTTCAGTTTGGAATTGTTTTTACAATACTACACCTTGATAGAGAAGACAAGTGAAATAGCATTTTATTTTGTGCAAATCTGAGCTCTGCATTTTAGGACTGAAATACAATATATAGATGATAAATATTGTTTCATAGTAAGCACGGTGCAGGCTTTGACCAGTAGGATTCCATAGAGCTTCTAAAGTATCTCAATTTTTTCCACATTGAGTTTCATAATTAAATGCGAATCAGAATGGGCTACTAATGTAGTAGAAATTCCAAGAGATAAATATCTTCGTAACTCATCTTCATTCTTGGTTTTGCATTATAACTTAATTTTAATGTGGATTTCATGCAGTGTAATAGACACATATCCACTAAGTGTGAAGTAAGAAGGCAAATTTCATGTATTATGTTCAGCTGAACGATAGAATTTGTAGATTATGTCAGAAAGTTTGTTTTCCTGGGAGCCTACCAATGCTCATCTGAGTCAAATGTCTATTTTATCTGTATTTCTCTGTTATTATAGTTTTTTTTTTTAATTGAGATATGGTTTGGGAAATAGTCCTGTTGCTGGAGGTAGGGATCTGCTGCCTTTTTCCCACTTGGCAGCCCCCAAAAGATAGGTTTTGGACAGGTTTTGGCACTGAGGTGGGCATGTTGAACCCAGTGTCTCACTACCCCAAACAGACTGATACCTCTTTAGAGCCATTGCCTACAAATGTCCTAATCTTCTGTATCTTTTAACAAATATTCAACAAATTTAGAAATCCTTCATGAAAGGTTGCCATTCTCTGTGATAGCTTATCAACTAGAATATTCTCTGTGTATGAGCATTCACACAGACTTCCAAAAAAAGCACAAGGGTAGTAAGGCAAATAAGGATCAGGAAATGGGGAAAATACTGAAGCTGTGATTACGTGTGTGCAGATGTATGAGCAGTCTCCACTTATTTCCCCCAATCCATCTCCAACCTGACAACATTCAGCGTTTCGTGCTGTATCATGGAAAACAAGCTGAACTCTTTTCTTGATGTCAGTCGTCAGTCGTGTTGCCCTCTGGCAGGTATCGGTTGTGATTCCAACCCCCTTTACTCCTGCATTTCTGCCTATTTACCAATCTCTTCAAGACATTTTCACCTCTACCTGCCCCTCCCTTCCTCAATCCTTTCTTTCCTTCCTTATTTTTTTTCCCCAAGGTTATTTCATGATAGATCCACGAGAAAGGAATAAAACTCCTTGCTCTTTGCATAATACTGTTTCATAATCAGTGAGTCAACCAGATAAACTTTTGTTACCACTACTCAAAGAACAATCATAAATGCTTACTTTTTTCTTTTTAATTTTCAAGAAGTCATCACAAATGCTAGATAGTGCAGTTTTGTTTAACTTGTCAAAAAAATATTAATCTAGGATGTGGTGCCTCACTTGCTTAAGGTTATGAGTATATATGTGAGCAATCAGAGGAACTCAGCTGATATGCAGAAATGTGCCAAGTGTTTTGTTGTTAATTTTGTACTGGCAACTTAAATAATAATATACGGTCTTTAGAGAAGTTATTCTTTTATACATCTCTTCTCTATTCATGTCTATTTATGTTTCCTTTCCATGATGCACTTAAATGTAGGTATGCTTTGACTGGTTCAGTTAGTCTCTAGTACAGTTGCATCTACAGGTGAGTCCCCATTTTTTGGAGGAGGAAGGTAGAAATGCAAAGGTGGTTCCTGCAAGTAATCTACTGTTTATTCATCTGGTTTCTGTAAGCTGCATACTTAAAGAGCTATTTTTATATGTATAACTATGTATTTTCTTTCAGTTCATCAAGAAGTTCTACAATGAGACTTGGGAACGAAGATACGGTTTCTCAGTGGATGAAAGCACCCTGACTCTCCTCTGGTCTGTAACTGTTTCTATTTTTGCCATCGGTGGCCTTGTGGGTGCTATTATTGTTACGCCAATTGTGAAGTTCTTTGGAAGGTGAGTGCATTAGAAAACTTCTGATTTCTAAAGCAGTTCCTTAACTAGCTTCTCTGGAGATCTTTACTTGTATTTTATTTTTTAAAACCATGTTCATCTCTACCAGAATGCAAACTGACACATCGTCAAGTTATGAAAGCTCATTTCTAAGAGTTGTGAATTTCAAAGAGTAAAATTAAAACCTTTTCATCTGACCCTTCTGTGTTTTATTTGAGTCAACAGAAAAAGTTTGGTCTGAATTGATACTGTGTTGAGGTGTCAAAAATGTTGAATTAACAAGTGTGCAAAAAGAAAAAGAAAACATAAAATAGGAAAGATTTTAGAAAAGATTGACAGATTCTTGTCCCATGAGTCTGCTGGGTATCTTAAAGCTACACAAGTAAAACACGTCTCATTTATGTCTCAACAACTTTTATTATCATACAGTAATAAAATTTTGCTCTTTTTTTTCATCCTTGTGTCAACTTAAAAGTATGGTTTGAAGAAATAGATTACAGTGAAGCTTTTGTTTCTTCTTCTACTTTCTTGGTGACACATTCACCACTCACTTCAATACAGTATTTGATCAAATCTTGACCACAGAAAATGTTAATATTTTACATATATTTATGCTACCTTATTTTGCATTTTTGCAGTAGGTAGCAGCTAGATTTTTATCTTACATAACATCTTCTAGAGATTTCTGAACTTGATTAGTTATTTCTCTATATTTGGAAGGGGCTGGATAAAAAAAATACTGTAACATGCATCTCAACTATTAATTTGGCTTTTCCTTAATTATAAAATCTCAATTAATTAATTCTTAAGTAATTAAAAATTATAAATGATTAGAAATCATTTTATAATCTCTGCTTGATTGAATCACTAAAGTTTATCCCAGAGGCTCAAGTATAAGCTCCCATCTTCTCTGTTCTTACTTGTATTCTACATTTTGACTATTTCTGTCACATGCTTTGCATTGTACTCTGACTCGATATATCATCTTTCTCAACTTCTCTGCTCTCATATCCTCTGCTTAGATTTTTTTTGTTATTTGTCTCTACATTTTCTCCCAACTTTTCTGCATCCTTTTTTTCTTTTTACTTCAAACTTCAATTTCACGTTTTTTCCATTTTGTGCCTACAAGTCATTATACTCTAGTTTTTAAATCTGTTATACAATTTTCATTCAAATATTTTATCCTGTCAATTCATAATTTGATTTTGTGTTCATTTTTCATTGTCTTTTTTTTCTGATTGTTTGTTTTTTACAATTTCTACTGCCTATCCATCAATTTGCCTTTTAACACTTACTGAATATATGAAGGTCTCCTTGAGTCAGACTTTAATCTCTGGAATTGCCACTGTATCATCTCTGCTTTATTAAAAATGAAATAAGAAATGTAATCATATAAAGTTTGTTTTTGTAGTGAAGAGTCAAACAGGTTTGTGTGAAAGTTTGTAGAAGTGGTGGCTGATGCCGATTAGAAGTATACCACATTGATGAGAACATACTGTATTTCTACAGTTGAGTTTTAAATCTTTGGAGGCTCAGTCACTGTTTATGATGTTTGTCCCTGTTTAACCATGAAAACAACTCTCATAGATACAGTGTAAGAACACTTGGTTGGAGATTGGAAGGAACCGTATATCTCAGAGTGGCTTATTGTAGGCTGCTTATCAAAATGTAGTTCTTGAGTTTGCTGTTCACATTGCAGTGTGTCTAGTTTGTCTAGGAAACCAGACTGACATATCATTACTGCAATTGAAGAACACATCCTGAAGTGTTGACACAACAATAAGATACTTACGTTGTTAAATGGTTTAAGTGTAGGTTGGAGAATTGTGTGTATGATGAAAGCGTGCTCTATTTATACTGTCACTGGATAATATATTAAGAGGATCAAAAGCATTAGTCAGAAATACTATGAGACCTCAAAAGGAGCACACTTGCCTCATAAAGCTATAAGATTAATAATATAATTTTCATATTTCTGGATTTCTAAGCACTGCTATATTGCAAGAGAATTTCAGGCAAGGTTTTCAAAGGGCCTTCATTTATATAAGAAGTCCAATGTTCAAATAAAGCAATTAAAGTTATTTATCTAGATTATCTTGGTAACTGAAGTCGTGATCGGTATTCATTCTGTTACTGGCACTGACTGTTATTTAAATACCTAGATTTCTTGCTGTACTTTTTATATGGAAAAAAACAAATTCTGATGAGGAGATTCTCAAGTGTTTTCAATACGTGTACAAAAAATAATCTGAAGAGGGCTCATCTTTATTAATATTTCTAACTGAGTATGAAATTGGAAATTACATTTATACAGCAGAACAGATATCCAATCTTAAGAGAGAACCAAGTTTTGGTATTAGGTTGTAAAACATACTGTTTCTCTTAGAAAATAGCTGCTGGTGAAAAAGTGCTCTGTGCTCAATCAGTTTTAAATGAAAAAGAATAACTGGAAATTTGGAGAAGTAATGTAAATATAAGTATTCAGAATACTTTGTCTTAAAAATGTATTGATATATTGTAACCATTTGGATGATAGGTTCAGAGGTGGAGATGTTTCTGTTTGTTGGCTATGAATCTGGAAAAAAAGGGGATTTAAACCAATATTTTCATTAAACTCAAGACTTTTGAAAAGAGATTGATTTTTTTTTTCACAACTGTGAGCCCAAGCGTTTTTTTTTTTTTCTAATACTACAAATAGTCATTTTCTTCAGTGTATGTTTTTAATGTCATAGATTTAAGTTTGAAAATTCTCAAAATGGCAAAATCTGTATGTGAAATTCGAAATATGCTTACATTTAAATTAGCTTGTCACAACTGAAAATATATTCAGTGGCTCCTACACATGTAGAAATCCAGAATGTTTATTTTCGTTCATATACAGAGTCTCAAGAATGGCTCTTGGGTTCTTAGAGTGTGTACCTTTGATGTGCAGCTCTCTTGTTGACGATGATAATATTGTGTATTTTAAAGCTATGGTGTAGATTTGGAACTATTTATGTTTACATATAACATTGTGCTTTGGAACTCTACACAGTGTGCACAAGATACCATTTGTTAGGGCCCTTCTTGGGTTCACTTAAATATATATAAGTATAATATCCTAGTGTGCTTGGAATATGACAAGATTTGTCTGTAATGGTGCTGACACCCACATGAAGTATCTTCTCTTCTTAGGAAATGCACGCTGTTGCTCAACAACGTCTTCGCAGTGACAGCTGCGTTACTGATGTCACTCTCTCAGTTGGCGGGATCATTTGAAATGCTCATACTGGGACGTGTTATAATGGGAGTTGATGCAGGTAAGCTTTTATCAAGCTGTACCTGACTCTAATGCCTTTGCTACATATAAACTTTCTCACCTCCATCCGTTAGAACTTTCTTTACATTAAAGAGGCATTTTGGGGACTAGCTGGACAAGGATTGGAGTATTTGGCATTCACTGAAGGCACTGTAATTGTCAATAGCTGCCGGTGTCCATCTTGATTGTTTCTTCCCCTTTCATCCCTCAGACCCCACAGAGTATGCAATGACAATCCTTTTGCTGTGAAGATGTAGCCTAATTATTAAAGCTTCTTGCTCCTGATTGTTTGGAAGCTGTTGGATCAGATTCTAGCAGCAGTAGTTATAAGAAGGAGGTTTGGACACTGCCATTCACTCCTAGCAATGTCGTCTTCTCAGTTTAAAAGTGACTCATAGAAGTACCTCTGTGCCAGAGTAGACCTGCAGCTGGTAATGAAGTTCTCAGAAACTTTACAGATTGCTAAATGGTTGAAAGTCTGCCTGATGCGGAGGCAGATTTAATGAATTGATAGGATTCATCATGATACAGTGATTCTAAGATAGTTTTACCCTGTCTGTGTAATTACATGAACCTAAGCAATGGAAAGTGTTTTGGCTTTTGTAACACTAAACCTCGGTTCTAGCAAACTTTGGCTATGCTTTCCTTAAGCACAAACTACAGTTATTTAAATCTGGACGTGTGTTTCACTTACAAAGTGCAACTTATGGGTAATATTGTTTCTAGCTGTTGACTTGTGTCTCAGATTATTGGCATGTGATTGAATGTTCGAAGCAATTTCAGTATGATGTATTCAGTGTGCATAACCATGGCCATGCATTTGTTTTCTCCTGGTTTTGAGCAGCATTCTCACCCTTGTTTTATGCCAGCTATTAAAAGTTCTTTTCAGCAGTAAGCTTGTTTTGAGAGGAAAATCTGCTAATGCTTTTTATGGTAAAAATGCTTCATTTGACACTGTGCTCTGTGCGTCGGATGTTTTTTTCTTCCTTACCTGCATCAGTGTAAACTGGAATTTCTTTTCTTTGTGTTGAACAAATTAAAAACATAAAATCCACTTGTGGTGATTCTCACCCCTCAGTGATCTTTGCTGCTTCTCTTCAAATACTGGCCTGCACGCATCCCTGAAGATCTATAACAGATAATCAATCCCATGGCTGCTAAATGGTGCAAGAGTAGTTAAACTCTTTTCAGTAGATGTTCATTTTGTACATGGTATATTTAAAAGGTGGTATGACAATTTATGCTTTTTTCTCCCCCTTCCTTTGTAGGCATTTCCTTAAGTGCCCTTCCTATGTATTTGAGTGAAATATCTCCTAAGGAAATCCGTGGTTCATTGGGTCAGGTTACAGCAATTTTCATCTGTGTTGGTGTCTTCAGTGGGCAAGTCTTGGGGCTGCCAGAGATATTTGGGACAGTAAGTATAATAGACTTCTTATCTCCAAGTATTCTTTGTAAATGCAAAATGTTCTGTGAAAGAATGCAGGCGTATATTAAGAGCAATATTTTGATATTTTGACAGTTCCTTAAAAAAGTAGAAAATAGTTCAGTTGCTTTCTTGTTCTGAAGCACTTTGGAAAGTGGTTTCTTCTATGTCTTTTAAAACTGTGTGTGTGACTGACTTAGATATGGTAAGCAATTTTAACAGCTTGAGCATTTTGTATGTACAGCTTGCATGTTTTCCCACCCCTTCCTCTGATTTGATACACTTTTATCATGCTGATTTCTGGTTTCTCTGAATATCATGGAAATGCTAGGGAGTTTTTGCATATTTTATTTACAGTTCTTCAAAGTGATAACTGAAAATATTTGATTAGAAATTGTACAAGAACCCAACCTTTGCTCAGTAATTACAGCATTTCTTTATGCACCCATACTTTGGAAATAAAACAGTAGAAATTAACATATACTCTTATGTAAAGAGGATATCTGTTCTAAAACAGACGATAGTCTTGCTTCCATAAGCTGAAATTAACTTAGTGGCCACTGGATGTCATCATTACTCTGAAAAAATGAAGTCAAAGTTTATTCAGGGTTGCACTTGGAAATACTTTAGAATCAGAGATGAGTTCTCAAGACTAGGTGGACGATATGTCTGCAGCAATCCTCTTACAATGAGAACTGAACTAAGAATCCCTTCTGACAGCCTGCAGAAAAGTAAATATTTGAGAAGTGAGAAGAGTTTTTCCTCCCATCTCCATCCAAATTCAGCTCCTTTGTAAATACACCATAGCATTGTCCCTGACTTTTTTTAATTTTTTTTATTTTGTCTTATCAGCTCTTCTATTCTGTCCTTTTATCCTTAGACTCATTTATCTTGTTGAGCTCTCCTGAAGGTGAATGTTTTGATTCAACTTACCTTTTAGTTTAAGTACAGATTTCTTTCCTCTTAGCTCCTTTAAGGCAACAGATCTAAGGTAAATGCTTAAACTGGCTTTCATTTCATTGCCTGCCTTCTACAATGTCCCTTTTCTTACTTTGAAAGCCAGAGTTTTACAAGAGCGTATTAAATGTCAAGAAGCTGATTCAGCTGCTTATTGTCAGCTCTTAAGTGGTAGATTTTATTCAAAAACGAATCAAACAAACAAACCATGAATGCACTTTTAAAGATAAGGTGTCGTGAAAATTCTTACTTCATTGCTAGATCATTGGGATATTTTGAATAGGATTTATCTGTTCCTTAGTTCATATCACTCTTGCTCTTTTTGTTTCCGTACTCCTCTCTCTCTCTTTTTGTCCCTTCCAAATTAAAAAGATTGCAATTCTGTTTCTGCAAACTGTTATACAGTTATTTAATATTGCATCATTGAAGTTAACAGTCAGTTTCTATAAGAGGAAATATACTTAATCAGTAAAATTATTCCTTTTCAAGTTGAGTAACACCAGTCTGTGAAAGGAGAAATTTTTTTGCTTGTGTGAATTAGTGTTGTCCCAGTAAAATTATGACAGTTAGGTTGATTTTTCTAGTTGGGTTTTTGGGTGTATTTTCCTTATAAAATATTAATAAAATTTAGCACTGTTAGGAGAACACCTCAGGCTGTTTGAAATGATTCCCCAGTGCAGTCTTATCACTCTTTGAAGTCTCAATCATATTTTCTGTTAGTTTTAGTAAAGCCAGGATTTTGTTCCATACCTTTATTTGATGTTCCCCTTGATATCAGTAACAGTTTTGCAAAAGGAATGAGCAATTGCCAGAGGAAATAGCTCCAGAGGGTGGATGTGATGAGTTCACTTCTGTTGAAGCTGGAAGGAATTTAATACTGTGTTCTCCTTCATAGTTCTTTAGTTCTTGCAGTACTTTCCTCCTCCTCTCCATGGCAAACATCTCAATTGCACTCAAACTTCTGTCACTGTGTTTAATTTTATTTAAAAGTACATTCAAGATGTTTATTTGTTGTTTTCTAGACATCAACTTTTTGTTGATTAATATTATGACTTCTCTTCAGTAATGATGTAAAAGCTTATGGAATTGTTTCCAGATCACTAAATCTTTTTCTCCTCTTCCTTTTTTTTTGGAGAAATCTCTTATACATTTGTGAAGGCAGTATCCCATAGATCCTCAACCACTGTATTTCAGAGATAACTACATGTTCAGTGTCTTCTTAACGATTTCAGTTGTCACTGTAAAGCAAACTCTTGCTTTCCTCAGAATTCTGAAATGATTTTCTTTACAACTTAGGCCAAGACTGTAATACGACATTCTGTGGTATGGTTCCATATTCCTGAAATTTATTTATTTTTTATGCAATTAGAGAAGGAAGCTCTGATTTGTCAGAGCTTGTCCTCAGTGATAAGCTTTGTGTATAACTGCTGACATTAGTATCCAGAAAACCACCTTTGTTAAGCCAGTCTAGCAATGATCAACTCTTTAATTATGGTTTAAAACCTCTCAGAAGTTTTTGCTGTTTTTGTTGTTGCTTGTGGCAGGTTACTTTCTTTCAGAACTGATCATAAATAATGCTAGTTACAAATATTTGTCTTCTGCCATTGTTTCATAACAACATTCTTGTGAGATCTTTCCTGTGTATTGCTTGTAATGTGAGCAAGTATTGAGGTTATTAATTGTAGTATCTAAGCTGTGATGCTTTTGAAGGAGGGACAAAGGCTGAGCTGGATACCTTGCTGGAAGAGACTATTTGGAACAGGAATAGACATGAGGAGGTCTGCAAAGGTGGCCAGCCTCCCCTCTTACAACAGGAGACAATAAGAAGGCTTGTCTGATGAAATGGGGGAAGGGAGAGGAACTGGCTGCACCTTGTTAATTTAGAAGGAAGAATTAGAGAGGGAATAGTCTAGCTTAATCTCCAAGATAACACTGCTAACAAGAAGAGTTCTCTGTAGGAAACTGCTTGCTGAAATTCAACAGAGTGATGTTTGGAACAGAATCCTGGCTGAAGTAGCTTGAGCAGAAAATTTAACTTTAAAATTGAAGCTTGATGCATTTATCTAGATTTTATGTAGTTGTTGCCTTCAGTAGCTCTATAGAAGTCTTACCACAGAAAAGGATTTATATAGGCTTTGGGGCATAGCCTTACAAGCTTTTATGAACAGCCTAATTGGTAACTTCCTCACTTATCGAATGCAACAGTGCTCATTTAAATGTGGAATAGTGATGAAAATAGCTCACAAGATCTGAGTATTACCTGAGGCAATTCAGAAAGTGCTTACTGCTCATTGTGTCAAGTATGTGAAGCAGACCCACAGTGATTTTTAACAAACTTTTATTTGTAAAATTAGTATAGGTGAAGCAGAAGGCATGTTCACGGATCCAGACTCGGTGCTGGGGGTCAGTTGTCAGGCTTTAGTTCTTTGGCTTGGTCACTGTAGTCGATGAATGCAACTCTGACCTCTGTTTCTGATCTGATCTCTGTTTTTGAGCTCATGCAGGAAATGCGTAAAGTTAAAGAGTAGGAGAGGAAGTGCTCCCCTGGGCCACACAGTCCAATTTCCTACTTTCTACACAATTTATGCCATGATTTCTCCTTCAGAAAGATTATCCAGATTTGTGTTAAAATTAATTGCTTTTCTCCTATCACAGCAGCCTTCCTAATCATTCTACTGGAAGTGCTAATGGTTGAGAATCTTATAATCTCTTTCTTTTCTCTTTTCATAACCAATTCTGTCAGTTCATTTTCATTGCTCTTTTGTTCAGTAATTATTTATCCCTTCTTTTTTATTTTTTATTTTTTTCCCACCTACAGAAATGGTCTCCCCCCATCACTACTGATTTTTGTGTTCATAAATTGTCCCAAATATCCTGAGTGGGAAGGAACCCACAAAGATCACTGAATCCACCTCCTGGCTCGGCACGGGGCCCATTCACCAAAATTGAAGCAATGTTTTTCATTCACAGCTTTGATTCTGATATGTCATAGCCTATGGTAAACCACAAAAACTTTATCTCTGTTGAGACTTGGGAAATTATACTGTCTTAAAGCTGTCTGGTGATCAGAATACAGAGTGCAGCTACAACCATAAATCACAACAAAAACAGCAAGTTGTTTGATGCGTATTTGGGACACTTAGAATTACTCATCACTCTCATGCTTGAGTATGGTCCTCCAATTAATTAAAGGAGCTATATTCTTCTTGATCTTCTTGGTTTAAACAAGAAATTAGAGCTTTTTAGGACACAGACCACATATTATTCGTCTTTAGTTGTCTAACAAACAAAAGTTTTTTTAGATTTTAATCAAGTTCACACATGACTCACTTTCAGACTGCATGGACACAGGTTTCTGCTAAGTCTTTGGGAGTGTATCAGTATGTTTGATCCCATTCAATTCTTTAGCAACACTTAATGGCAGTTCTGTCTTCTGAAGAGGCCACATCTGGACAGGGCAAACAAGTAGACTGATATCCTTCCCAGAAAAATTCCATAATAAGCTGCTGTAGGGAAGAAAAGGTGATATTTGGAGTACTTGTTGAGCCTGATGCTCTGAAGTATGGATATCAGGAAAGATTCTTAACCTGAGGGTGGTCGGGTACTGGAACTGTCTCCCCAGGACAGTGGTCATGGTACCAAGCTGCCAGAGTTCAAGAATCATCTGGACGATGCTCTCAGACATAGGGTCTAATTTTTGGTGATCCTGTGTGGAGCCAGGATTTGGACTTCATGATACTTGTGGGTTCCTTCCACCTTGGGATATTCTTTGATTCTACTGCGAGGATAGCATACTCATTTTTATTCTCTAGCATCTCATTTTAGCCTTCTGTAGTTTAGAGTTGCTAATTCATCAGAAAGCCATGACAACCTGGTGCTGGCCCACAGGAATGGAATCATGTTATCTGCCATAACATGAGTGCTGAATTTCTGCTATTGTCTAGAAGATTATTTAATCTAGGACATTTTTGCTTACATAGTGTGTGCAACTTTCTGCATATTGAAGGAGAAAACAGACATTTACAATAAGCAGAAAGTGTTTCAGGACTGTCATTTGTTAAAACACTGCCCTTCAGGTGTTTCCCCTTTCTTTCTGTGATTCTGCAATTAAATCAGCCAGAGAATTTTTCTGACAGATTGTTCCCTACAGAACCTTTGCCAGTGCATTGTCAGCTTCAGCTCTGAAAGTTCAAACGTGCACTTATGATCTTGAGGGAATATTCTCTGGCCTAATTCTGGCATATTCCATGTATTTTCAGGTATTTCTGTAGCTACATTTCTCCTGCATGTAAGTCTGTGTTCCACTCCAAAGCTTTTCCTTAGCATGTTAACATCTTTTAAATTCTGTAGACTGTAAATTCAGTATCTTTTCCATTTTCATATAGCTACGAGAAAGGGGAAAAAAATACATGGTATGAATTCAGGACAGGTAAAACAATTCCATTGTTGCTGCAGTTTCCCCTGTGGCTCTCTGGCTCCGGCTGCTGCTCAGACCAGAACAGATGTCTGATGTAGGTAGGCAAATGAAAAAGTAGATTTTGTTTAATTCAGAAACCCCATTTTATATATTTCAAGTCTTTCTAGATCATACTTGTCTGGCTCGATTATATTGTTTCATAGTGGGTAGCATGTCATCCTAAAAACATTGGTTTGCTCATCTCATAAGGCCTGCTAGGGCAACACCTTCTAAACAATTTCTATTGCTCCTGTAGGTGTTTTTATTTTTTATTTTTTATTTTTTTTTTGGGGGGGGGGTCGGGGTGGGGAGAGGTGGTGGTGGGAATAGTAAAGCAAACAGGAACATTCCTGATGAATCCATTGGGATCCAGTTTTGGTCATCCCATTTTAACAAGAGCAAGGCCCAGGAGAGAGCAGCAGTGATCAAAGGTAGGAAGTGTCTTGCTGAGGAGAAAAAAGCTGTATGAAGATTCAACAGCTCTTATCAACAACTCCATATTGGGTAAGAAAAGTTAAACAGTTTGCCTTCTGAATAGACCTTAAGTGGCACTCTGTCTTCTAGATTTTTCTGTTCCCTCCACTAGATACATTCAGAATTTGCTATTTTTTGCTGAATTTTATCTATACTGTGGCTGTATTTTGTGCCTGGTGAGGAAAGATTACTATAATGAGTCCCTTTTAAATTAGTTCTTCATCTAAGTTAGAAAAGTGATTTTTTTCAAATAAACTCTCGAAACTTCTGTAAGTCCCTGGTCAAACTACAATTTTATGAGAATCACATGTTTGAAGTGATAGACAGCTGTGTATTTAGGAAAGTTTGTGTAGGAATCTTTCATCCTGTTATACCAGGTTCTTTCAAAAATACTTCACCTGCACAAAAAAAAGTGATGCAATAGGTAGTCTTACAGGCTGTGTTGTTGAAGATTGCTCTTTGCCTTTACTTGTTAAAACTCCATTAAACATTTTAATTTCCTTGTTAGAAACTTGATTCAGATTCAAAGATTCCTTAAAAACTGTCTGTATGGCATAAATATTATTAAAATGTAGAATCAAAAGCTCTTGTAGCAATAAGAGAAATAGAAGAATTTATGCAACTGAACTCTCGCAGTTCTGTAATTCATCTTGGAAATGAAAGCAACTTATGTCTCGCGGATGCATGCTGTTTGCAGAATAGGAAATTGTGGCTTTATTGCTTCCATTGCAGTGGAAAAGAGGCATACACTAGTGTTTTCCAGGGTTCTTCTCATTCCCAGTATGTTGTACCTATGATTTTAAATATCTAGCTGTGTAGAATGCAAAAGTGTAACACCTTCGTTATGTCAAGAAGTAAAAAAAAATGGAGCAAAGTCTTATTGGAGGCTAGTAGTGGTGTACCCCAGGGTTCAACACTAGCATACCTTAGATGCCCCCATGGGACTAGCAGATGTGATGCACAAAACCCAGGAGGCCTGCATACTTCTGGAGCTGCAGCAGAATGCCTCAAGGCAGCTAGAAATTACAGTAGATGTTATTCTTTTTGCATATATATAATTATGTTTTCCCAAAATTAAGTTAAAAGCGTTCCTGTGAGGATGCATGACTGTTATCCTTTCAAAATATACTTCTAAATTGTTTATCTGCTGAGATAATAGAACCTGTATCAGTTATAGATTTCCTCACTTTGTTTTTTTTTTTTATTCCTATTATGTGTCCTATATTAAGAGACTTAATTGGCCTCATGATTTTTTCCCCAAAATGAGTAGGTATTTATAGGCCAACACAGCATATCTTCCCTCTTCTACTGTACAACAACAATTCGATTATCTCTTTTTTATTTTTGTATGTATGTGTATATTCTTAGCCTTTTCTGTGTTGAAAGTGTCTTATCACTTTATCGATAAAAATTTTCTAATTAACAAATATTAAACATAATGAATACTTAAATAGTCTATTGAACTTCCAATAGTGCAACAGTTAGCAGGGCCTATTGACGTTTCTTTTCTACCTCTTAACTTATATGTGTGTATGAATAACATAAAAGTGTTCAAATTTTCTGCATTTTAGCCAGTAATTCTCATATATAATAACATTTGCTTTTTTATTCTAGTACAGTTTAATCTTGTTTAATTGAAAAACCCAAGTTATGATTTACACACACAAATGTATATATTTACCACCATGTATTTCTGCAGCTTTTGAGTATGTGGTTGTCAAACTTGCTCCGCTACTTAGCTGTCTTTTGTAAATAGATCAAAGCTGGGTTTTTTCCTGTCACAGCCTAAGCAAATAGTCACAATGTGACAGTTCAAAATTGAAATCGTACCATCTTGACATGTTATTTGTACCAGTTCTAAGCAGGTGATGAGTGAAGTCCTCTGTAATTAAAATATTTAATGCTCTTCTAAGTTTTTTGTGAGATAAAATGTGATGGGGTTGTTTTCTTTTCTCTCAGTAATGTCTGTATTCCTCCCCTTAAGTGACAACTGAGGCAAAGCACTGAAGTGGCTTCCAAGTCATGCCTAAAATGTCTTTTGTCTTCATCTTATTATTGCTTCTGAGCACTATCCCAGAACAGGTTTTATTCCTACTTAAAAAGACCAGGGTACCTTTTCCTTTCCCTGCTTTTATTAATTCCTTTTATGAAGTCTAATCCAGCTTGATTTTCTGCAGTTTGTATTTATGCTTTTATAGCAACAAATATAGCTCTTTTAAATTCAGTTTAGTCCTAATAGTTATTTTTTGTATAGAGATGAAGAATATGAGTGTAGATAATGCAAATTAACAGAAAAGCAAGAAGAACCCATGTTCTATAGTAGAACTGAATAGGCACCATTTGAAACCTTTTGAAATGGATGGAAACATTTCCACTGATTTCAGTCACTTACCAATATGAGTTTTTTTCCTATAATATGCACACTTTGTTAAAAATAAAATACATTTCTTAACTTTTCTTATCAAAATGAAGTATCTGTCCCATACCTAAAGGGCAAAACAACAGTTTCATCACAGCCATATGAGTTCAATTAAATTACAAAATACAGGGATGATCAAACTTCCTTTCAGAATATGAAAGTATATTTGATTGTTTTATCTCATGTTATTTTTTGAAGTTAGCATAATAAAAAGTAAATCAGAAATCCTTCATAGAAGAAATAAAGGAAGCTCTGTTTTATGAGGTGAAAATTTTATTATACTGTCAGGGTCTGTTATTTACTGCGAAGGATGAGTTCGGAAGTTCAATCTTATTCATACTTATTTCATAATAACACTTTCAGAAGATTACCTGAGAGAAAAGTGAACTATAAAACCATGCACTCTGGGATACTATAAAAAGGGAGAAAGTTTATTCTAAGCAAGTCCCAGTAGGTTGGCAGAATATTAATCATAATAATACATAGTAGAGACCTTTTTTTACTGTAAGAAGTGTCCTTGGTATTGTGGGAAAACCCTACAGGAAATATGATGTGATGACAAAATGTTGTGGTTTTTAATTTTTGTTTATTTGGTTTTTTGTTTTTAATGTATTAAGGTATTGTAAAATTCTTAAGCCTTATAAACCTACATAGTATATAGCAAGAGTATTTATATTATAGGATGTAATGATAGAGATGAGACAGGATTTTCTTTTACAGCTTTGTCTAAAATATATGACTGCTGACAGGCAGATTTATCATACAGGTTTAGAAAAGTATGTTCTCTTAAGTTACTTAACATCAGGTGCCCGTTTTGCATATAAGGTTTACTGACGATTCTTAAAGTCTTAATATAAGTTTATTTTTCTCACTTCTGAAATAAGATTGATGATCATTCAGTCTTGATGCTTATATATTGGGTAGAGTTCTTCACTTATCTGAATTTACAATAAATAAATTCAGAACAAAGGAACAGGATCTTGAAGGCCACGTGGTAATAAAGGCTTTCAGGAGGATTGGTAAGACTGATATTTGAATTATTTGAAAAATTCCTTTCTCAAGTTGTTTTGCTCTCAACAGAGATTTATACAAAAACAACAGAAAAGTCTGATTAGGAAGTACCCTCTCATTCTGCCTGCAGTTGTTAAATTAACCCATATCCCAGCTCACGTTCTGGGCTTGGATTACATCTCTTGGTGCTGTGTTCTGTTTGAGCAGTTGCATTGCTGAAGTGGGAGAACATAAGATTAAAATTGTCAACAGAAAGTCGCCTGAGGGCTTCTGAACTTTGATTTGACTGTGGAAAATTATATTGAAATAAAATTTAGCCAGATCTGTTTAGGGTAAATTTGAGTTCTGAATGGATAGATTAATTTTGAGGGAGAAACTGGATCTAAACTCCCCATGTCTTTCAGAGATCAATCAGACAGGATGCAGTGCAATCTGCTTTTGATCTAGCCAAGCTTTTGAAAATGTGCTAGACGTTATGCCTGAGCAGTAGGTGCACTGAAGTCTCAGCAGGCTTTTCAATTAAGGATCAACTCAGATTAGAAAGAATGGAGTTAAATAGATGAATGATGAACTTTTAGGAGAAAACTACTAAAAAAAATACATCTTGGCATTAGATAACTGAAAGAAAAGGTATCTTAAGAACATAGACTGATAGCGGTCCACTTCGCTGCAGAAAATAGTACTTCAGGCAACTTTCTTCTCCAGCTACTTGTTAGCATCTTCTTTTTCTTCAAGTTGTCCTCAACTGCTAGTTTTAAATAATGAGTATGTTTTAAACTTTGTTTTAGTAGATTAAAAAAAAAAAAAAAAAAACAGCAGCGAAAGTCAAATTCTATCTGAAAACTGCCAGTGGTTGAGCAGTTTCATATGATTCAGTTTGAACAGTGCAGCTCCTTGCACTCTTCACCAATTTTGATTCTGGCAGTCACATAGGATTGTAGGAAATAGATGTGTACTTTGCTTTGTTTTGCTGGGTATGCTTCAGGTTGCTCTTATGCTTCAACTCCTGGCTGGATAGGTCCAGGAGACCACTTGTATGGCAAAAGGGAAGTACTTCCTATTTCATGGATTTGCAGACAAGGCAAAGTGAGCTGGGCGCTGGGCTAACTAATTCAAACTGGGAAAGAGTGTAACACGTTAGTCTTAGTTACACTACTGTAAATGAGAGGTCTTCTTCAAGGTCCCATAATTAAGCAATTGGGATAAATGAAACCCATTTTTTTTTTTTTACACTTTAATTAATGACAGAAACCAGTTAAAGAAGTAGAATAATTGGCTGGAACTTACTGCTGATGTTACCACAGTTTTACCTATGCTAAATTGGATCATTAAGCCATTTCTTTCTTTGACCAATGAGATTAGAGTAAGAGACAGCCTGCAGCTATATCTATGTGAAGATAGCACTGTACTGTTTCTTAAAGAGAATCACAGAATATCCCGAGTTGGAAGGGATGTACGAGGATCATGGAGTCCAATGCCTGGCTCCACACAGGATCAAACAAAATTCAAACTCTGTTTTCTTGAAGATTGTGTGATATTTGTGCAAAAGAGGGTGAATTGTAGAATACATATCTGAGTATATACCAAGATTTTTTAATGTATGTTTGTTAATGCCAAAGGAAAGGAAAAATGTGTTAAGTAATGCCGTTTTCTAGCTCCCCTGCCTCTCTTTCCATGCTCAGTCAGCTGATGACCTAAATTCTGTTTTCTTCATCCCTTGAGGAAGGAGATCTAAGAGTAAAGTATTCAGATGTCTTACTCAGGCAGCTACACTGCTCATTGGCGCAATATGTCAAATGATGAACTTAGAGCACTTTTCATTAAAGCTATTTTTGTTCCCAGTTTCACTATGAAAGAATACTACTGAGTATCATATTTGCATCTTTTTGCAGGAATCTCGGTGGCCTTTTTTGTTTGGAGTGATCATTGTTCCTGCATTGGTACAAGTTGTGATTCTACCTTTTCTTCCTGAAAGTCCTCGTTACCTCCTACTTGAAAAACATAATACCAGCATGGCAGAAAAAGGTATGATGTGATAAATGGATTCTTGTAAGAAAGCTTTTTTTTTTTTTTTTTTCAATTTTTGGAAAAGGAATTTTGATATTACAGTGAAAGCAAAAAGAAATTCTAAGTGTAAATATTCTCTTGGCAATTATTTTTCCCTTGTTTTTTCCTTTTCTTTTCGTATGTCACTAAAAGTATCTGTTGCTTTTTTTAATATTTTATTTTTTGTTTCATTTTATTTTTCTACACATGAATTTCTCCAGCAAGCTAACTTATATAATGTTATGCTTGGTGATAGAAACTCCAGTCATCCTCCTGCTATGTGTCAATGTGTCAGACACTACATGAAATGTGCACTGGGGAGTGAAAGATGATTTCAGTCTTTATGACTGTCCTTTATACAGTCTTTGCCATTTTCCTAATGAAAACACAATTTTTTTTTTCTGCATTTTGCCCCATACTCACTTTGTTTACCTCGTGTTCTGTGACTCAGTAACCTCTGTTAGTTTAATAAAAAAAGCTCTCACCTATATATCTGAAAATTTTCAGTGCTCCCGTATTGCTTACTTCAGTTTCACACACACAGATTAGAATACTTTTCTTTTAACTTATATGCTATGCAAAAATTTTTTCTGATGTTATCAAAATTTTGTATGCTCTGCTCCTTTGAAATAACTGTGGCCAGTTACAGTTTCCACTACACCATCATACTGTGGTTGAGAAGAATAAGTCTGTTTTTGCTTATTGTAGTAATGTTTTAAAAAGGGGATTGTACATACAAGGAAAGAGCCTCCTTGTAATACCAAAATATTTGCTGAACAAAACTGTGTGTTAAAAATCAATCCTGAAAACTTAAATATAACCCTAAACATTTTCTCACCCTATCTGTTTAGAAAATTACTTCCAAATACGAATCAGTCTCTGAAAATTTAATTAATGTTATAGCATGAAATTAATGTAACTCACTATATCTTGTTTCTTCTACTGTAAAATGAAAAACTGACCATTCTGTTCAACTCTCTGAAATGAAAATGGAACCCTCATGAAATGCTCACTTTGATGTTGGATTAAAAATTTAGTAAATATTGGAGCTGCAAACATTTGAAAATACATTGGTCATTCCGAAACTAATGCTTCCTATTTATTTCCATGGAAACTGCAATAGGCACAAAGAGCATAGTAATGCTATTTGGTAGAGCAAATTCTCAGCTACAGAATACTACTTTTCAACATAGTCATCTCTATTAGCTATGTATTTTCACCAGTAATGAATAAGAGCCTGCATGCCACACTCATAAAAATGTGTACCAGTAGAGATGCCCCACTGTTTCACAGCAGCTATGGCACTGCTGCTAGAAGGAAAATGTTGTCCACTCAGTCTATCTTTCATCAGTCCAAGCAGAAAGAACTCAGAAGGTATAAAATCTGAACTATACATTGGGTGTGGTATAACAGTCCAGACAAGTTTGGCAGTGTACTCTACAGTCTTTAAGCTGGTATGGAGCTTGACATTATCTTGTTAGAGAAAGATTGTCTTCTTTTCTGGCCCAGCTCTGTAGGTTCCAGTGGTCAGAGCTGATAGTTTGTCCACGTTCCAGGAAATCCAGAAATATCACCTCTTTCCTATCTCAGAAGATAGTGTACATCCCTTTACTCACTAAAGGCTATGTCTTGAATTTATACTTCAATGGGGAATTCCATTGTCACTCCAGCTTGCAATTGTGATACCAAGTCTCATCACCAGTAATGGCACAGTGCAGGAAACTGCCATAGTCTGCCTCACGTTTGTACAATAGATCCTGACAAACCTGTGTATAGTGTTCGTTCTATTCGTGTGTGAGCATTTGAGGGACCTGCCAGGTGCAAACTTTATGATATTCCAAGATTGCCATCGTTTCCAGCTCACTGAAGCTGATATTCGGTTCCAAACACAGCTCCCTGATAATAATCTGCTTATACACATGGGTGAGCTGATCCTGATGCTGTTCATTTCATGGTGTAACAGCTGTGCATGACCATCTGGAACACGTCTTTCATGTTGCTGTTGCTGAAATTCTCCACCCAGTGCCTCACTGTCCTCACATGTACTGTTTGGTCTCCATAAAAGTTCAGCAAGTACCAATGGATGTCAGTGGGTACCATCTTTTCCTCAGGGAAGAATTCAATGACACACCTTTTCTTCATAAGCATTTCTGTGTCATTTACCCTTTTGTCAGACTGACCCTCTTCTGCCATCTGTGGGACAGCAGCAAAATGCAATGGAATATTGGCAGAAAGATTCAACTTCTACTGCCGTGCCACCAACATCTACCTCTGACATTGTGAGCTGAAATAGTAAAACAGAAGGCACCACTTTCAGAGCAACTCTCTTACAATCACATTGATTGTTTGTTTGCTTTTAAAAAAGAGTTAAAAAAAAACCTAGGCTTTGAGAAGAATTTTTTGCAGAGATTTAGAAAGGCAGAAAACAACTTTCCCAGGGACCACAAAGGAAATGGCTTGCCTGCAAATCATGGTCAGACCATCCAGTAGGGAATCCATGGCAAGCAGCTTAGGGCAGGCAGTTGAGTAGCTTACTTGTGTAGACCCATGCCTAGGCTTGGAAAAGATGTCTTTTGGTGCCAAACTTCAATTGGCTTGTTCAACCTGATAAAATTGTAGATGTATTTCCAGAGCTATGTCTGGCAAAGAGCCTACATCTGCAATCATATTGCATAATGTTGGACTTGTTTTAGAGATCTGTTCAGAATCCTTCCACAGTGCTTGGAAACCTCACTAGTGGCAGTAGACCTGGGTCTCCTGTATGTATTGCTTAGAAACTGTCATAATTTCTCATGAAAATAACTCCAACTCCTTGGAAATTCACACCACTTACTGTTGGTAATAGGCCAATTGCAGTCTAGGTTGTTTTCAGCATATATGTTCTGAAAATGATTTGAAAATGAATCTAGAAGCATTGGAGGTGGATTTTGGAGTAGAAGACATCAGAATAGCAAAGCTACTCACACTTTATTTTTCCAGTGATATGGTAGTTGAGATGAAATGGTCTCTAGCCAGTACCTTAATGAGGTTTCCTGAAGGTAAGAAGGTAGATTTCATGAGCCATCTTAACAAGCATAGCTGCAAATTTAAGCACCAAGAAACAAAGGAGTCTGATAGCTATGCATATTTAAAGCTGATGGATATGAATAGAAGCTTTTGGACCTGATTAATTCTAAAATCAAGATTTAACTCAATATGTGTTGTAGTACTTATTGAAACTCTTTTTGAGTGCAATCTGCAGAGATTTCAATACAGCTGTCAACTGGTGATTCTAGACAGATACCAGTAATGAACCTAGGGCAGTAATGTCAATATACTCCAATCAATTTTCCTCCCTTTCTTTACCTACTAACAAGTCATGCTTTTAAGATTGGGCCGTTTGCTTCCGAGGTAAAACAATCTGTTAGGATATCAGGTGCAAAATGGGTACAGATGGCTGTTAGATAAGATTTAGCTGTTCACAATCCATAAAATCCCCCTCTAAGAAAGTATAGATCATATAATCTTATATTTTTCTGTTGTAAAGTATCCACATGGCTTATTGTAAAGCACTTTAGGGAAATAAGCAGTTTTCTTACCATTGCACACCCTCCATAACCTCCCCTCTCTTAACACAGATTTGCGAATTAGAGTATCTTTGTATGTGTATTTAGCATACAGATAGGTGGGGAATATGTTTGTATGATCCATGGAATGCCTGGGTGAAAAATGACCAGAGAGACCTGCACTGTCAGCCTGATGGGTGGCATTTGGAGCCTTCCTCCCCACCAGGACATACAGAGAAATCCAGATGAGACAAGAGCTGAGGCTCAGTAATGCAGTAAAATAATGAAAGCAAGTGGGAGGGATGCGCAAAATAGGAATGTGAATAACTGAATCAACAATGAAGAGCAATTGTCTGCATTTTAGTTTATCTGTAGAAATGTATAAGGAAAGCCTGTGTATTAGGGAGAGCAGAGAATTATGAAAAAACTACTGCTTCTAAGCCATTAAATGACAATGCAGTATTCTCCATCATAATGGTGACTACAATAATGCTCTTGAATTATTTGTCTTAGGTTGGATCTGCATATTAATATGAGAAATGTGCAAGTCTGTTTTATGACTAAATCCTTTTCTCTTTCCCCTGATGGATCAAGGTTACTTGTACAAATTTCATACATTTCATTGTGGATTATACTTATTGGAGAAATATAAAACCATTATTTGCAAAAGGTCTGCTGTATTTAAGGCAAATGATTGCACTAGTCTTTTTATAAAATACTCTATGTAAAAGCTTCTAAAATGGGGATGACAATGTTAATCTTTCTAATTATTTTAGCACAATAAAAATCCAATGGGATAATGTAGGTCACTGAGTTTCCACAGTGTACTGTGCCTGCTTTAGTCTCTTCATTTTTCTCTGCCCTCAGGAGATAACCAGACTATATCTACCAAATTACAAGTGGCCTAATTCTCTTTTTTGGAAGCAGTGTAAGAGAGTATGATACCTTCAAGTGGCAAGTAAGAGATACAAGGAGGAAAAAGGATCAAAATGATGAAAAAGAGAGAAGATGATGCAAGTGTAGGCAGGTGTTGTGTCTGGGAGCCAACCATACCACTATGAGATAAACTATTCCATTAACACAGGAGTAAGGAGGCCCCAGATAACTGATGTCCTGATGGGTACTGTGCTAAAAGCAGTGCTAGGAGCTGAGTACTCCTGGTGAGCATTCCTGGAGTTAGTATCCTGTGTTTAGCTCCCTGAGACCAACACCAGTTGAACCCAACCCTGTATTTCTGTTTCACTGCTGAATGTTGGAGAACTATTTGAGAGAAGAATGATTGACTGGACTCACAGCACAATCTATAATCCTGCTTTTCTCAGTAAGTTAGGAGTCTGGTAATGGGGAGAGAGAAGAACCATTCCAAGCCCCCTCTCTTTGGAATAAATGAAGGGAGAAAAATGCCTGACATTTAACTTGTGTGATCATAATGCTCAACAGACAGTGGAGGAGAAATAGATATTCAAGTAACTGAAAGACTCTGGAAGAAGATCATTGTTAAACTGCTAAGAAACTGAGGAAGTAAAGGACAACAGGGTAGGAACAGGAAGAAAAATAATTTTGTGGCTGTAATTGCATCCAATTTAGTCTCTTCGTTTACCATCCAAACTCTAAGATGATGAGACAAAAATTTGGTATTTGTTGAATATCTGTTGCATGTCAAATTAATCCCTGGTCTGTGGCTGTGGGTACTAGATATGTTGCGATACAAACAAGACCAGCAGCAGTATTGCGACAAAACAGAATAGCTTTATGACTAACAAAATTGTTTACAAATATTTGGGGAGTTTATATATTTCTTCTGAAGAATACTGTTGCAATACTGTTGCAAAGAGGAAATCTGTATTTTCAATGCAGCTACAGTAATGTTACGTAAACCAATAATGGAAGTCATTTGGCATCCTAGCTTCCCAGAGAACCATAACATTATTATGTCTTAAGGGTCAAATAACTTGGATATGATGTCACAGTAACATCTGTTGGTGACATACAAAATCTGTTCATTTGCTGTGTTCAGTCACACATTTATATTCCCATGGTTATTGAAGAAGCATTGCACCTGGTGTAAAAAAATAATGTGGTTTTGAAATTCTTTAAAGGATAGAGTTGGAGTTGATATCTTTTGATGTGATAAAAAAGCAAGGCTGTTTCTTATTTTAAAAAGCAAGTGGTTATTTTATTACAAAGCCTCTCATGGAGCCTATGTGTACAGGAGGTATTAAAACCAGAGTTACTGTGGGAAAAAATTGCTGCAAATCTAGTGATTTAGGTGAAGTTGTTATTAGTGACAGGAAGGTCACCTATGTTTTATTTCTGTTCATGTGTGCATTTTGTATGTCTCTAAGCAGTATAAGCTATGCTTGCTGGTTTATGTATAGGCTATATCACAGCTGGCTGCTGGCTGCCAAAAACTGGAATGACCACTTGCTTGCAAGCTTTTTCTAAATCTCCTGTCTTTTGTATTACTTGGTTTACTGGACCTTTGGTGCAGTTCAGTTTATCAATTATTGTGCAGTTTGAAGGTGGCATGTGGTATTTTAGTTTCCTCTGTACGTCTTGGCTAATTTCAAGTGAATCTGAATAGGCAGCTGATGGTCTGTAGAAACAGGTGTGAGAACAGGTAGAGGCGTAATCCCACACAGAACTGTGAGCAAGTACAACTTGCAGCTGTATTTTACTACATTTAAATAGCAGTTTAAATCTCTTTTTACAAAATACTTCCAAATTATTCTTCTGGCTATTCAGTACTCTGATAAAATCAGTGGTATGAGAAATCACTGTTGTTTTTTTCTTTTAATTTATCAAAGATTTTTGTAAAGTTACTACAAGGAGATTACTGAACATCTGATACAAAAGTACTGAAGTCAGGTAGTTTTTCTTCAAGCACTGAGGCAAACAGTGAGGCTCTCCCTGTATGTCCACCAGTACTCAGAACAGAAGCCAGTGTTAATAGAAGATGCCTCACTGGGTCCATCCTGACCAGTAATCTGCCTTTGACAAAGCTTAGCGTTAAATACACTAGTTTTAACATGCTTCATTATCAATGAAATGAAAATGAATGTATCCACTGGAAACAGAGGACAATATTATTCAAACAGTTTTGTATTGCTTCACTTTTCAAGTTTTCAAAGGTGTAGAAGTTATTACCTGAGTAATCGCCACATCCTAGTGGCAATCACTCATCTCTATTTGTTTCATCATATAGGGGGCTGGCTCTGTACCATAAGCCACAAAATAGCGTTTTGATCCTTTCAAACATTTTCTTAAAGCCTGTATAGTAATTGAGTCTTTATAACATCGGTTTCCTTTGCAACAGTCATGGAAACACTACAGAGGAAATAGAATTAGGAATTCCACATATAGCTGACTCCCTCACTATTCAGCTTCAGTTAATTTAAAGACCTGGTCAGTTTTGAAGACAGAACATACTGACTTCATTCAGACCCTTGAACCACTTTTGAATGTTTCATCTTCATGTAGCTGAGATGAATGGAAATCAGTAGTAAAAATGTTAAGGGTTTCTGTCTCCTTTCCCCATGACCGGAAACATCCACTTCTTTTGCTATTTATAAAGGCAACATATCTTTGTCTGCTGAGTATCTAGGATCTTCTAGTCAAAGAAAATAAAAAGAAATCTGGAGTTCTAAAGGTTGCTTTAACTGTAACAAGAAGAGTACAGACATGAAAGCAAGGTATCCCTATGGAGGGAAGCAGGTGATAACAGCAGGAAATGAGTCACTGCAGTGGGGATAGGAATGAGTGCTGTGATTCTCAGTGCCAGAAATGCAAGAGTATAAATGCAAAATGAATAAAATTGAAAATAACAAATTAAAAGACCTTTGATTTTTCCCTGTTAGGCTGAGTTTATTTCCACATTAATTATGTATTAAAGTGTAATTCTTACTGTACTGAAAAAGCGTTAATGAAAGAACCTTAAAGATGTATTGAGTTGCTGGAAAATTTGTTACTGTTGTCTACTGAAAACTATGCATGAATAGCATAGCATTTTCTTAGCTTTTCTTGACTTGTTGATTTTATGCATCTATCTACATTTCCTATTGACATTTCCATCCTTTGATCCTAATATCAAGGAAGGAAGGAAAAGAAAGCAGTTGTCTATATTCTTTCCTGCCTTGTGCTTGGTAATTTTTGTTAATTGCTGGGTTTTTTTGTTTGTTTGTTTGTTTTTGGTTTTGTTTTTTTACTTCCTGGTCCCTCTCGAAATTCAGTGGGTTCCCCTGCTCAGAACAGACAGATTGCTTCCATTTTACTTGACTGCACCTATATTTTTTACTTGTGTGCCCTACAGGAATGCAGAGTATTCAAAGAGCAGGAAAAAATAAAGAAAATTGCGCACTGACCTAATTTAGACCAATAAATTAGATGCCTAAGAATTTACGAGAATCAAAATGAATATTGTGATGCCCAGTTATTCTTACAGTTATTTGAATTTTTCTTTGTCAGTACTCTAACAGTATGGAAAAAGTGTAATTTATGCACAAGACATTGACTGTAGCATGATACGGACTGTTCCAATACTATATGCTGTTCCAATTTTACATTTCCTATCATTTATATACACCACGCATATTTTGACATGTGTTTTGCATGTCATTTAATAATTAGTGGGCAGTGGCACAGCAACAAAACTCAGCAACTTCAATTCTTGATTCAAAGCCCTGAATTTGTTACTTCATTTCTAAGCGAAATGACAGTCTAAGAGAATTCAAACATTCTGACCTCTCCTATCCCAAAAGAGAAACTGAATATCAGAATAAAGGAATGATAATAACTGAATCAGCACCCTGAGGTGGTGAGCATTCATCCTTTAAAAAATGATACCTTCTCTTAACAAGGCTCTGTCATGCAGAGTATGCAGCACTGTGCACTTACCAAAGTGATGGAGAACATCACAGTGTTTTAGGCCAGTTCGTTCATGTGGCCAATCCCTCACAAAATCAAATGGCCTTGCTACCATCTGAGTGAACTTAAAATGTTGTGACTTCAAAGCCTAAATGAAGGCCAGGTGTTTCCCTCTTGACTAGCCAGTGTTTTTGGTTTTCTTGACCGTTAACGTACTTTGTGTGATCCAAAAGAATGGACTGAAAATGTGAAGGTTAGTTATTTGTATGCAGTGCTGTGCAAAGCAGTGGATAAGACAAAAGTGAATTTGGCTCTTAGGATAAATAAATCAACTTATTCTTTTAATAAAAATAACTCATTATTTCCTTTAACAGGAGCAACATTAAGTGACCTGCTGTGTAAAGGATTGTTTTTAGAGTAAGCATCCTACTGGGTTACAAAGCCTTGTTACAGGAATACGTTTAATGTAATTGTTTCTCTGCAGTCATTCCAAGATGATGAATATTTTAAATATCTCTTAAAAAGCTAACCCCTGGGATATGTTCATAAAATTGTGATAAAGTTATCATCAATTTATACCATATCTGAATTAAAAGGTTGGTGGAGATGCACCACCTCCACCAGGAGGTATTCACTTGTACTACTTTCTGGAGGAGATGTGAGAGGAAAAGCTGTTAGAATTCACTAGAAGATATCTCAGTGAGTCAACAACATGCAATAATATAATATTTAGTTTTTTGCAGGACGATACAGGGTTGTTTGCTTATATCTACCAGGTAAATTCAATTGTAAACAAATAGACACTTTTGAAATTCTTTGGATAATCCTTTCTAATAATAAATACATTGAAAAAGTCAATTCTTATCTATATACTATTGAAAATTAGATAATATGAAGAAAAAAAGCTATACCTTTCAAATGTTTGCCTTTCTTGCTTCACGAGGCATATGCACGTGTTTACATTTTACTACTTCTCCATCCAGTCTATCTTCAACAATAAAATTTATGTAGTTTGGTCACAGAAGTAGCTAATTCAAATATAATTTTGAACTGTTTAAACTTTTCTTTTTCAGTTTATACAGGGTTTTGACTCTGCAGTGGACTTCATGCTATATTATATTATATATGAAATAATATAAGGAGAGGTTTGATATGGTGCTAAATAATAATAATAATAATATATATATAATATATAATATATATTATATCGTATTATATTATATTGTATTATATTTATTATTATTATTGTTATTATTATTATTATTATTATTATTATTATTATTATTATTATTTCTTTTTTGCAGTTTCAGAAACAAATTGCAAGGATTATACCCAGAATAGAATAATATTTTTTTGTCCTTTAGAGCCCTTGAATGTCTACAGTTTGTGCCATGTAATATGAAATAAGTCTGTTACAAATGACTGGTGCCTAGTTTAAAGTTTGTTTTCTGTCTGTAGCGTTTCAGACCTTCCTTGGGAAAGACGATGTGTCTCAAGAAGTAGAAGAAGTTCTGGCAGAGAGTCGAGTCCAAAGAAACACCAAATTAGTGTCAGTGCTTCAGCTCCTTAAAACCCGTGCTGTACGATGGCAAGTCATCACTGTGGTTGTCACCATGGGATGCTACCAGCTCTGTGGGCTAAACGCAGTAGGTGTCCTTCTTCAGACCATTGTATCTTCTTGGGTGCTCCTTTCTTTCTTTTCTATACAATATACACTATATAATTCATCAACCTCTAGTTTTCCATTTTTGGCTGTTCATTATTAACAATAGTTTTGTTACAGCAGCATGTGGGAAGGCCTGCAGAAACCTCTATCTTTTGTATTTAGGAAAAAAAAAGAAAAGAAAAAAAAAGAAAAAAGGAGAGGACATTTAATTTGATTGATAAGGTAGATAGTATCAATCAGAAAAAAATGCATGCACCTTCTAGATTTGGTTTCTGGTATTGTAGTTCTGTTTCTGGAAAGTAAATATCTAGTCTGGTATGCCTTCTGCTCGTTCGTTATAGGGAACCTTTGTCTCATTAGTTCTATACTTAATAGAAGTCAGTAACAATTCCTACTAACAGTTTCAAGAGGTTGCAGTGGATGTTTGATTTTGTTGCTCTTTCATACAATTTGAAGAATAGCTGCATTTCAATCTCCTTTCTTGAAAAGGAGCTAAAGAGGAGAAAAGACACACATCTGCTAAAGGGCCTCTAAGGATATAAAAGAAGTGACAGAAATTGTCCAGTATTCCATGGCAGAGCAGAACCACACTCTCACAGCTTGTGAGTGTGTGACAGAGGTCCAGACTGAAATGAACACTGGAGTTATTTTAAAGTATAATTTAGTGCCTCAGAAAAGCTATTTTTGTTTTATTTTTACATTGTTTCTCCAACCATGTTACACATGATAATATTATTCACATCAAATTTACATTCTGAAATTGATTGCTTAACTGGTTCATCCAGAAAAGAAAAAAAAAAACAACACAGAAGTGAATGATGAAAGTGATTAAGAGAAGTATTGGACCACTTGAATATGAGCTCAGGTTCCTTGTCTCTTCTGCTTGGCTTTCCTGACTGACCTTGACAAGTCACCCAAAGCTCAGAAAATAAAGGAGAGGTACAGATGTGACAGCTAACTGCTCAACCTCGTTCTCAGTTTGTCTAGCTGTGTATGAAGTCACCTGCTGGCTGTGAGTCACTGTCAGCAAAGTTTCACTAACTGCAAAAGCATCTCTTAAGTAATAGCTCTCACCCTTCACTTTGTATGTAGTGCCCTGTTAGTCAGTCTGATCTTATCAAAAACTGCCATCTGGGCAGGGCATATGGGAAAGCTGGACCTCTTTCAGGCAAGTCTCTCAGGTCCCTCTCAGGGGAAATTACCAAATGCCAGACTTCTGTAATCATCCTGCTGGTATCTGCGTACACTGACTCAATTTTAAGGTTTTATAATTAGAAAAAAAAGTAAAGTTCAAAAACAATGCATTCACAAGTTTCCATGTAGAATAGAAATCATGGTGAAACTCTGATCATATTAATATACTTGATTATAACAGAATGCCAGACAATCTGACCTGAATTGACCTGAATTGTAAATGAATCCATGTTAGTTTATTTTTCTGATAAAATGTATCTATGATGCATAACATTCATAATATTTGTATTCCACCATTATATCTTGGTTCTAAAGCAGAATAAAGCCACAGAGAAGTTGTAAGTCATTGGTAAACTTCAAATCTTTTCATTTTAAAAGAATATTGTACAGCAAGTTACTTTGGCAGAGTCATTCCCAGATGGAATCCTTAGGCTACTGTGGGATCCCTCCTGCCACTAAGGAACCGTATTTCCTATGCCAGGAAATCTTGCTAGGGATGTGGGCCATGTAGTGATGTGTTTTCAGTAAGTAATTGTCCTACCATAGTGTTCTTTTCAAGCTTGCTATAGAGAAGACCTGTAATCAGGCAGCTAAAGGAAGAGATCTGTATGCATACAGCATGCAATGTAATGTTCATCAGAGCTGTTGCACCAATCGATTTTCACTGCTTTCTTTTTGTAGAATCATAGAATGTTTGAGGTGAAAAGGATCTGTAAAAGTCACCTTCTCTGTAAATGTCCAACTCTCATGCAATGAACATGGACACCTATAGCTCAATCGGATGCTCAGATTCCTGTCCATCCTGACTTTGACAGGGCAGCCACCACCTCTCTGTACAACCTGTTGAAGAGAATTGTTGACATTCTTAGGAAGGAATGTATCTAGGGAGGTGGCAGAGGTTTACAGTCCATGATTCATTTAATCTTAAAAATTATTGTTTGCTGTTCACCAAACAACCTTTAATCTAAAAGTATTCCTCTCTGTGGTTAATATTGAAAGATTAGAGCAACTGCTTGACTGCAGATGTCCACTTTGCTGTGAAGTACAAGATAAAGATCACACCTTCTGTCCAGAAAGCAGCAGTTAATGTGGTGCCTCTCAATGTCTTTTGTCTTGTCTTTCCTCTATTGTTAAGTATCACTGAAGTGTTTTGTAACACCACACAAATTTGCTCCTTATGTAGTGCGGCTCTGTATTCTTGTATCCTGTTGTTCCAAGGGAGTTAAAGTGAGTTTCTCTGAATTATTCGCAAAGTGAATTAAGGCAAATTGAGTTAGAGCTCTCTGTAATTCCGTCTGAGTCCAAGCAGAAGTGTAGTGGTGTTGTCACTAATCCACTGAAATTTGTACTTTCCCTTCACTTGCCATCCTGCCCAGCTATCAATACCTCAGGAACACTCATTATTTTAACACGTCTGGTGTCTGGAAGATGAGATGCTTGAACTGAATGACAAAGGCTTGTATTCCAAACCATAGTAATTAATAACTCTTTCTCCTCTCTCCTATATAGATCTGGTACTACACAAACAACATCTTCAGTGAAGCTGGAATCAGTAGTGAAACAATCCCATACGTTACCCTAAGTACTGGTGCTGTTGAGACTCTTGCTGCTGTTTCCTCTGTAAGTAAGGTTATAAGAATCCATTAACATGCTTAATTCTTAAATTACTGATATTTTTTCCTTATACAGGTTAAAAAGATTGTCAGAATAGTGTACTGAAGATTAAGTGTAGCAATTAATAACAACTGAAAATAATATTTCTGGATTTAATTCTAAATCCAGTTGTCCTCTGTATGAGTGAAGAAGAGGAAGACTGGAAGAGCGAGGCCTAAAGCACTGTAAATGTTAACTCATAACTGACTTGACCTCCTAGAGTTGCTGTTGTAGTAGTTTATCTCGGAGTTCTCCCATATGCCTGCTGGAAAGGAGGCAGTGTTGCTGGTGAAGGTTTGTTCATAGGACAGGAGAATTCATACAGAGTGGACTGAAGAAAAAGAAGTAAGTCTTCCTGGTCATGTTCTAACAACATTATTTTTTCTATAACAAATTATGAACTATGAGGGGAATTCTTCACCCATTTAAAATATGGGAGAAAATGTTTGTCACCCAGATCACTCGAAAGAACAAAATAATTCCTGGTGTTAAATTCTGCTATCTCATTTACTAGTAGGAAGCACCATACTTTCATAATACATGAGTTCATCAGTAGGTAATGTAATTCTACTGTGTTCTGAATGTAAAAGAAGGTGTTACTAGCAAAAATTACCCATGAATGTTTTTTTTTTGTTTGTTTGTTTGTTTGTTCTTTTTCTTTTCTTTTCAAAATGGGAAAGATGGTTAGGAAAAAATACAGGCAAAAAACCCAGACAATTTAAAACTGAAAATTTCAGTAAGTGATTACACCACTGATTGCTGGAAGAAATTCATTTCTGTTTACACTGCAATAAATAAGGTCTTTGGAATGGAAAGTTGCAAATGAGCAAATACTCTTTCCATTCTTTGCTAGAATTTTTTTTCTTATCTCCACATATTTTATACCAAGTGTATTTGCAAAATATTGGACACAGCAGACAAGCATTTTTGAATGTCAGAAGGATGGCATTGGCAAAAATCCTTTCCAGTGGCACAGCAACTGCTTATGACCTGTAAAATGTTAAACTAAATACATCTACCAAGTTAATTTTTTTGTAGATTAGGGCACAAGGAATCTCAAAGGTCACAAGAATCTTTTTATTTTGATCTTTGTAAATTTCCACAATTTCTCTTTTCATAAACCATCATTTATTTATGTGGTTGGTTGGTTAAGAGACATACTTTTCAATATGGGGAGATAGTACAAAATGGAAATCCCTGCCTCTAATAAGTTCTTCAGGATGCTCTGCTTTAAGAAATATGTAAAAATAATACTTATTATTTTTACAGCCATTTAAGAGAAGAATACATCTATTCTGTGGAAAGAGATGAAAACTGAATAGGGATGATTTGACAATATTATAGCTGTTCTATAAATAGGGCCTATCATCTTCACTTCCTCCTTGCTATCCATTTGTGGGGCTTATGCAAAGCACTGGACATGGCTCTTTCAGAGAGAGGTGGTTGTTTCTACTTTGTTTTTTGGTACGCATAGTAACTTCTTTATGTATGAGAGGAATATATTTAATACTTCTTTCTGTGCCTCTGGAAATGCTCATGTATTGCTATCTCTACCTCCTTAAAATGTACTCTTTCAGTTCAAGAGAAACGCTGCTTTGAAGCCCTAACTTTGTTTCAGTAATCCTCATAAATGTTACACTGCTGCTGCATAAAAGAACAAGAGCATGAATTCAGTTTTTCAACTGAAAGTTGTAAAGTTTCTTATTTCTAAGAGTAAATTTCTCTAGACATTTCTTCATGTCTGAAGTAAGAATGTGATATTTCCTTCCTTTTGCAACCTTTGAAGTACAATTTTTACTTTTTAAAAGGTGTATTTGACAGTGTTAGATGTGGATTCAGGTACATAGGTCATATGGACAATAATCAGAGGGGAAAAAGGAAGAAGCAGAAGAAAGCAAGGGGAGAACTTAACTTGCTTTATACTTTTATTATTGTTCTTCTTAGCAGAAACAAGGCTTGCTAAAAAATTCCAGGGTTTCAGTAAATACTGCCATCAGTAATACAACCAGATCTTTTTAGATGCAGTCAGTACTACTTCTCATTGTTATACATCTGCTAGATGGTCAATTGTATAGGCTCTGAATAATTGGGATTCGTCTTTTGATGAATCTTTGTCGATCTTGGAATTTCTTTCTTTGAATTTTTCTAGTTATTTTTCAACTTTTAAATGTCTTTAGAATCCACAGCATCCTAAATCAATACATTTCACAATTTAAAAACAGTGTATGAAAAAGTCCTTTGCATTGAGACTATTAAATATAAGATACACCAGGTGTTGGTTATATGAAATGATAATAGTGTGGGTGTTAAGCTAATTGCAAAACTACTCGTAGAGAGGTACCTGTCACTGTAGGATTCTGTGTGTTTGTCTGGAGTTCATTAGTCCTAAAATGCTCATTAGGTAAGAAAGATCCTTTTTTTAATCATCTGTGTCACCCAAACTCACTAAAATTAAGAAACTCAAAAATGTTTGCAATAAATTAAGATGTTAAAAAATAGGACTTGTAGCCTGAAATAGCTAAGATGAAATTCAGTAATGAAAGGTACCCAGTGCTGCACTTTGGGAAAGAAAATGTTCATATGCACAGATATGAAGTGTCATGTGGAACTCTGTCTAAAGGCTTACTGAAGTCACAATCCATCATGTTTTTCATTTTCTTCCTATCTGCTCAGCTTTCTCCCTGATGGCAGAAGGAGTCACACTGATGTGCACTGAACAAATCTGTTTTGACTGCTCTTATCACCTTACTATCTTCTAGCTGCCATCTGACTGTTCTATTGGTTAATAATTTATCCCAGTGTTTGGGGAAGACAAGGGATTCTGCCTTCCTTCTCCCTGTGCAATAAAAGATAGGTGCTCTCTTTGCTCAGATCCAGTGCTCACAGACATTACCACTGACTCACAAGATTTCTGGGGTTTTCATGATTATAAAAACCTCATTTTTTCTAATAAATTTAGAGGTAGAAAAAAACAATAATCAATATGCTACTGCATACAGATTTGGGGGAAAAAGTGACCTGGCATTGCAAACATTTTCTTTTATCCAAGCAAAATATTTATTAAGCTCATCACCTATAATTTTAGAAAGTCAAAAATATTCACCTACATGAGCTAACGGTTGGCTTCTAAAATTGCCTACCATGATAATTTGTTTTGTCTATATAAAATTTCAATTGTATGAATTTGTAAATGATTTACATACGCTTTGCTCAGTCCCATGATACCATTATTAAGTATATCTGAGAAGTGAAATAAAAAAAATACTTAGTGATTCATTTAGAATACAAAATACTGAATGATTTTAGATGCAACGAATCACTAATTACTTGTTACAAATTTCATCCTCATTTCACAGTTTCAAATGTAAATGTGTGGCATTTTTATAGAGCAAATCCATGAGCTGAGACATACTTAGATTTATATGTTTGAGAAAAGTAACCAAAAAGAACAAGCAGTGGAAAAGAGATATTGACCAAAAAACTTCCCAGACAGCCGGAGAGCATGTGGGCATATTTTCACAGCAGGGTGAATCACAAATTGTGATCCTGTTAATGCATGCTGCCTTAATTCACAAACGGTCAATGTGATCATTTTTAGGCAAGGACATTATTCCTTCTTAATTGTTTTGTTACAGTTGAGCTTTAGGATGAACAAAATTACATGGAAGAAAGTAATGATGTAATGCCTTCCAGGAAAAAAAATCTTACAAAACACCACTCTTTAGATTTGAGCAGCACTCTATTTGAGACTGCATTTCTTTAGTACAAATCTTTCTGCAGGATGTATTCAGAAAATGAAAGTTCTGTAGACATAACTCCTTGCTTTGAAGCATTAAAAATATTTTTGGAGTAGGTTTTTTTGTTTTTTTTTTTTTTCCTGTCTGTTGTATCTTCAGGGCATTCAAAAGCTAACATTACTCAACTGCTACTACTACATTGCTACGTGGCTGGTGTTATTTTCTATCCTAGATTGGGATTAAGTTCTAGTCTATTACAAATGTGCTCCTGACACAAGACAGACTTGGTATTTTTAATAAATAAGTTATCAATAAAAGAAACTTTGCTCCAAAAGTACTCACAACTTACACACAACAGGAATTAGACAGTGGGTTTTTTGTGTGCTGTGCTGCCTAAGAGCTGATCCAGGCACTACCAAGATGAAGGCTGTAACAAATCCATGTGTTGGTTGTATCTTGGTTAGCCCAGAAGACACTGAGTATGGAGACAATATTCTCTGACTGGAAAAATTTCTCTGTCTGGTGAGATTGATTATGGATGATTTACTGGAAAACAGAAATCAGTTCCTTTGCTGAGTGTGATCCCTAGACTGGTAGCTACCAAGAGGGAGGCTAGGCATTGGAACAGGTTTTTCAGGGCAGTAGCAAAGGGCTGGAGTTGAAGAAGTGTTAGGACATGCCTTAGAAATATGGTCTGAAATTTGGGTGGTCCTATGTGAAACCAGGAACTGGAATCAATGATCCTTGTGGGTCTTTTCCAACTTGGGATATTCTGTGACTCTGTGATCTTATCTGGTCATGGTCTTAGTGCAGATTCAGGTAAACTGATACAACCAAGAAGGCACTGATTTATTTAAGGCTTGTACTTATGTGATCAAACGTGGTGCTGGACCTTTAATATCCAATTTAGGTACTTACATAAAATACTGTTTCTTTGTTTTGCAATTGTATAAATACCAGAGGCAAAAGTATATAAAAATGGAAACCAAATCCCATTTGTAACTCTCAGTCTTCTGTTACTCTTCTTTTCTTGAATGAATGATACCATACATTATGTCATAAATAGATGTCAGTCATATAAATATGATTATCCACTTCAGCCCAGCTATTTAAAATGGAACTGGCATGTCACATTAAATCTGAATCTAGACAAAAAATTCTTCTCATAACTACTTGAAAAAGTATGAGTACTTGAAAAAGTACTTGAGAAAAAATACTTGAGGAAGTATGGTTACTCTTGATGGTAGCATATAGATCAGATTTCTGTATAGAGCTGAGGCATGAAGAATATCTAATAGGGTTGTTAGAAAGATTTGGTGCCAAGAAGTGAGTAGGAATAGTATTCATTGCCCTTCCATTTGGGCTGCAGAACTTGCTTACATATTCAACTTCCCATCTTGTCTTATCTTTTATAATGCGACCTGCTTTCATCATGTCAGCCCCCCAGTATCAGCAGCTGACTCAAGTGAAAAGACTGACATTTGCTCTTTAAGCTTTATTCACAGGTGTATCCTGTGTATCCTGCCAGACAACAGAAAGTATCAGTTGCCTTATTATCAACAAATGTCTGGGTTGGAAGGATTTTGGCTGCAATTTTTTTTAACACATTTTCAACAATTTAAGCTATATTAATCACAATGACTCAGGGCATAGGTTTCTACAAATGTGTGTTTATGATCACACTTACGTTAAGTACTGGCCTACTCCATTTGGCAAATAATTCAGTGTGCTATCACTTGTAAAATTCACTTTATGACTATACTAGAGCATATGCTGAATTCCTTATTTCGTTTGCTCCACCATGTAGTATATTTTTGTTACAGATCTTCAGTAGGTAAGAATTGCCAGTGTTTACTAATGGAGCATGCAGAATTATAAATACTTGAAAACTGGTGAATCATTTTCAACTTCCTATGAGTCATAGGCCTCTTGGTGGGTTTTGCAAGTTAACAAGTTTTGGATTTCTGTAGTCATAACAAAAAATGAAATTGTTGTCAGCTTGCAGCCTTATTTACAGCATGTTTTTTGTTTTTTTAACTAGGGAAACTTCAAATTTTATCTGAGCCTTTTTTTACATCAAGAAAATGAGAACAAAGAGCAGAAAAATTTGAAATATTGATGCTTTATCATAAGTTTTCTTAAGAAATCCTAAAAAATTGAATTAATTTGATCATTACAATTTGGTCAAAAATGCTTGATGGAATGGCTGTTGAAGCATCTGTATACTTAATTAAAAAATATTTTTAGTTCCAATAAAAAATGGAGCCTTCTGAGAGGCTTTTCTTGTGGGGACTGGCTCCCACTTGAACAACTGTAACCTATTAATTGTACCTGGGGTGCTTCTGCACTCCCTCCTGGCTGCTTACTTTCCACAGAGACATAGTTTCCCAAATGCACTTGCTGCCTTTCATGATAGTCTTGTAATTTGAAATTGCAAGGAATTTGAAAGATAATGAACTATGCCTGGGTCAGGCAAAGCCAGAGGAAACTACATGGTCCTGACATGTAAATCGGTCATCCAACCCAGGTATAGGGGAGAAAGATGAGTTGAGCCATCTAGTAGCTGGTTCCCTCTGAAGTTTCCCTCAGGATAGCTGGTGCTCTCGGTGGACAAAGGGATGAGGCTGGACTCTCCTCAGCAGTGTGTGGTGACAGGACAAGGGGCAACGGCCACAAACTGATGCGTAGGAAGTCCAGACAAATGTGTGTGGAAGCACTGACACAGGCTGCACAGAGAGATGGTGGAGTCTCCTTCTCTGGAGACATTCAAGACCTACCTGGACTCCTACCTGAGCAACCTCGTCTAGGGAGCTGCTTTGGCAGGGGGTTGGACTCCATGATCTCTGGAGGTCCCTCCCAACCCCTACAGTTCTGTGATTCTGTGAATTTATGAGCAGATGGGGAACGTGTTAGATTGTTGCTCTTGTCTTTTCATGAGCTTGACTCAGTATAGCATCCCGTTTCCACAGAGGTTGCTATACCTCATTTGAATCTGTGCCACAAGCAGTTGTGAGTGTTTTGTTGGGTTAGAACTACTGGCACAAGTAGGACATGCAATTTGAGCAAGTAAGTGTCCTTATCTTTAAACTGGAAATAAGGTTTTTCTCCCCATAGTTGTTGAGGTTGATCAAGTCTAACGGAGAAGCCTTCAGAGTCAGTATTTGCCTGGTTTTGTAATGCTATCAGTGTGATTTACTTAGTAGCAGCTTTGGAGAAGATTTAACAATCACCAGCAACGTGGGTACATTTTAGTGTCCCAGTGAGTAAGTACAAAAATTGGTTTTTACTTTCCACAAAAGACAAAGTTGATCCATTCCATAAATCAGAAGATATACCACCAGGAATTGTAATTGTAAATTCTGTGAGGCAAAAAACAGTAGGAAGTGTCTTACATTCAAGTTCCTCAGAGATACTGTATTAAGTAAATGGCAATGATTCTGCAGCATTATGAATGCTTGGGAAGCCATACTTCAGCTGGGGGAAAATAACTGTTACCTGGATTTTTTTGTTGTTGTTGTTGCATTCCCTGCTCACTTCTGAATGAACAAAAGAGTTAGAATACATTACAAAGTATTGTTCTCTTCTGCAGATAGCACATGAGGCCTGCTATAATTGTGTCTGTGCTTGGCTGCTCACAGTTAAAACTGGCAGCTCCTCACCAAGCCACCTAGATTTGTCCAAATGTGCCCACTTAAAGGTATGCAGGCAGGAGTTTATGTATACACAGCTCTTTGGAGTCCTCCTGTGCTGGGATTTGCTTTTCTTTGAGCATGACAACCAGAAACTGTCTAGCACTTTTTTACACATTTGGTCTGTACATCAGTCTTCTGTGAATCATTTTTCTCTGAGAGAAACGTTCAGCACTCACTCCTTTTTAATACAAAACCCCACCAGCTGGTGTAACACCAAGATGGTTTAATAGTAAACATCAATATACAATTGAAAAAGAGAACATCACTGGTATGCCAGCTCATCTGTGCAGCATTCATTGCTGCACACACTGCACAAATCTCCATCTTCTGATGGACTCATCAGACCATTTTACATCCTTCATATTTATAAAAAAAAAAATTCACACATTTATTTGCAGGATGGAGTCATTAATCACAGATAAAAATATTTGGCATATTGTAGGGTTTTGGCAGTGCAGCTGTTGCAGTTTCAGAACATTTGGACTCCGTGAGTGCAGTGTAAAACCTTAATAACATCAGAGGGAGTCTATTTTAAACACTGCTCTGAAATAAATTCTGTTACGGAATCTCTGGAAACTGTCAAAATGAGTATATTTCCTCATTTAAGGAAATAATGCTAGAGCTGGCTGCTCACTGAGTTCTGCAGCATCACAGTGCTTCTCGGTGTGGAAGATCACCTCTGTATGGAGAGGGGGTGCCATGTCCTAAAGCCTTTGCTGCTTAAGTTGGCACTGTGGGAATGGGCATTTCTTCCCTGAATGACTGTGCTTTCCTCTACCCTGTTTCTTCTGGACACAATACAACAGTGTGTGCTGCTGAAGGAAAAAAAAAAAAAAAAAAAAGCGTTGCTCCAGATTTCACTTTATTTGCTCATTTTATCTTCTGCTTGAGGGGTGTCTGAAAATGGGATTTCAGTCTCCAGCATGTAACTGTGGCAAACAGTTGTGAAATTCTGGCTCTTCAGTGATTTGAAGTGAGAAATATTGGACTCCATACAATAATTTTATCCTTTTCATTTTGTAATTTGTAATTATAGTATTTGTCAGTGAAAGTAGTGTATTAGAAAATTGTTATGATAGATATTAGCCTAATGACTCAGACTAGCAAAAACCCAGCTTCATGTTGCAGCTTTTCAAAAATCTCTTCAGTTTTCTTCTCTAACAGAAAAGTATTAGTATTTTTTGACTTTTTACAAAGTTGATTTATTTTCAGGTGTTAAATGTAAATTCTGAATTTGAATAAATGCACCTCTTCTATAACCCCTTCTCCTTTCTTTTACCTAGCTATTCAAATTGAAACTACAGCATGGCTAACTCCTTTTTTTAATTCAGACAAACCAGAAATTAAAAAACAAATTGCAGATGAAGGAAAAAATGTCTTAATCTGTGTTAAAATTATGTTATGCTTAATACATATTTTAATACATATTTTTTTAAACTTTTAAAGTTCATTTTGAAAGACATAATGAAAGAGCTGTTGAAATTAAGAAACAAAATACAAAACTGAGATGCAGTTTGCTTTAACGTTTTGACATTTAAAAAATCATTAAGAACATTATTATATGAATTTGGTACAAAATTGTAGGTGTCTCAATCAAAGCAGAATGAGTTTTCCCCTAAAAAAGTGAATAGTAAGGTAAAAATCAAGCTTGACATAGTTATCATCATATATATATATGTACATATATATATGGTTTTTGTTTTCTTTTTTTTCCCGTTAAGATACAGCCCTTTCTATTAATAAATTGTTACCCAATAAATTAAGGGTAGTAGTAACTTTGAAATCTGTCAAGCTAATGATACTAATTAATCAATCTGTGGAATTAATCTTTTTTTTTTTTTTTTTTTTTTTTTTTTGTCTTTATGGTTATATTTGCTCTGTAGGAGAAAGAAATACATAAAACTATTATCAAGTAATATTTCTGGTGGTTTCACTGTTGTTTTGCCAAGCTTTTTAACATGGATGCCGTGCTGATTTGTTTTTCCAAACAGGTAAGATTATGTAAACATAATGATGAGGACAATTATGAACACAGCATAGCTGATACGTAGTATGAAATCTGCTCTGTTGCTCTTATTTTTCGTCTTCATATTTACCAGAAGAGCATATTACGTACCCTGATTTCTTGAGGTGTTTATTGAGAAACCCATATACCACTTGTTGTTTTCCAGGGATTAGTTATTGAACGGCTCGGACGCAGGCCTCTTCTCATCGGGGGTTTTGGGTTGATGATCGTCTTCTTTGCAGTCCTTACTGTGTCTCTGACTTTGCAGGTACAGTTCCTATGTATTTTTGTTCTCTCTTTTGTCTGTTTTAAACAGTATTCCTACATAAGCCAGTCTTTTCAATCATTTTGATGTAAGGATTTAATGGTCTGTCTTTTGCTTGGTTATAAATTTTGTGGTTTCAAAATGCTGTGGTTAGCTGCCTCAGATTTTGTATTAAGAAGTCAGGGAGAGATTGTATCATTCATTTCATGGCATATCATGAACTACTCTGAAGACTATTTTACCCATAGTTGGGAAAAGTTATAATATTATTCTGTAAATTAAAATATAACAGTTCTGTTATACTTTTATGTTGTAAAGCAGTCTTCTTCAAGTCTCTTTTGCACTGTGTATGTTAACCTTATTGTTCTGCTTGGATGTTTTCTATTTCCGGTTGTGAAAAGTTTCCATATTTAATGTTTTTATCAAGTTACATTTCCAATATTTTCATTGAGAACATAAAAACTTAAGAGGTGGTGTTCTGCGAAGGCAGTTTTCAGATTTTATTAGCAGCCATTTCCCTAAATATTTCAGAAGGTTGGAGGAATATAGGTAAACCAATCTAGAGTTGTTTTCCATTGTTTAGTTTCAATTTTCATTGCCATGCTGTTTCCCTCGGTTTTTTGAGTGCTTTTGGGATATAGAAGTGACAGTCTGTGGAACAGCATGTTTTTGAGTGGTCTTGTATCAAGCTGTTCCTTGCCAGCTGTTGTTTCTGTGTCTTGCCATTAACCTAATTTCCAAACGTTACTTCTTGGTTGAGGAGAAGCAGATGCATGCATAGACGTGATAAAGTGTTATTTGACTTACCTGTACATGTGGCACAATAAAGCTTTACTTCATGTACCTGTCCTGACAATGATAAGAGAGCTCTCTAGAAGAGACCTTTTATTGCAAAGCTTCTAAGCTGAGTAAGAAGTGCTCTGCCAAAGCCTTTAAGACACTTTTTGATGGATGAGAACATTCAGCTACTGGAGATCTGGAGATCTGGAGATACAGGAGAGAGTTTGAATGCCTTCTTTTTTCACTTCTTTTCAGAAACACCTCTGTCTACTAAATACTAGAGATTGGGTACTGCTCTGAACAAAAGGCCCAGTGTTGATCACAGGGTAGTTTACATCTCCTCTGTATTTGCACCTTCACACTCTCAGTGCCTTAAGAGGTCTTGGTTGTGAGTTCAGATGGGAACTCCAGAATGTCTAATTTTGGCAGACCTACAAATCGTTTGCTCTATATTAATGCCCAGGAGACTGTAATCATGTTTTCTGCATAACTAAAAGAATAAGCCAGACTGTAAGAGAAAGCTGTCAGAAAATTAAAGTCATTATTTAATACTGAAATAAATAATAACCTATTTTAGCAAATGTATTTTACAGTGCCACTCAGGGTGATACTAAGTGATCAACTTTGAAAAAAATAGTAAAATTATAATAAAAAGAGTATTCACATTTGCTGATGGAAAAAGAAACAGATAAAGGAACAGGAATCTGTAAATTTCTCCTAATGTAATAGTATTCTTATCAAGCATTCATGGAGATGGTTAAAAACAGTGTCCTGAATGCTCAGTAGAAATTACATACAGTATTTTCATTTCCCATCATTTAGAGATGGGAACTGAAAAACAAACAACCAAACAGATTACATTGTGAGGAAACTATAAGATTTAATTTACAAGTCTGTTAAAGAACCATTTGTAGCTTCTTCTTTTATCCTAGTAGTTGCTGCTTGCACACCTGACCCTCCCTGTTGTCAAAAAAAGTTCATGACTAAAAATGTCTTGACTGTGTTTTTCATGTGCTTTGTGAAGGCTCAGATAGAGCTGTCCTTCTCAGAGTCAGCCTGCTGTATCTAGACATCTGCCCAGTCTTTGATTGGAGATCTTGAAAGCTCTGTGGATCATCATAGCTGCTCTTTTTACACATCTGAAATATCTTAGGATAATAGAAGTGTAGAATCCATGCAACAGAAAGAAAAATATTTTCCAGATCGTCTTGAGCTTTAAAATAAGAAGTAGAATTTAGAGTTGTGACTTTGGTCATGCAGGAGATAGGCTGTGATTCTCTAAAATAGTCCTAGACTAAATTCTGAAATAGAAAAAGCATTCTGGAAAATGCTTTTGTTTGTTTTGTTTTGTATTAACGTTGATGATAAGTACAATACACTTTAATATTAATGTCTTTTTCTCTACACAGAATAATGTGTCTTGGCTTCCTTACCTCAGTATTTTTTGCATTCTTGCAATTATTGCATCGTTCTGCATTGGACCAGGTATGTCTATATTCTTTTGTATTAATGTGTACAGCAAAGCCCAGATATTCTTGCACTGGTAGTTATGTTTACAGATTGCTTTTTGGAAATAATATTTTATCCATGTCTAAAGACATCAAAGGTTGTAAGACAAGAAAAGGTAATAGCAATACAGGGTGATAGCAACATTCATATAAAAACCATGCACACATATTTCTACTTAGCTGTCAGCTGTCAGAAATAATCTGTCAATTAGTCTGCAATTGGTACCAAATTAAAATGTTGGCTATTACTGGTCACTACTGTTTTTTCAAACTATAAAAAAGCACTTGAAATAGAAGTTGAGTGTTTTTTTCAATAATGCTTACATTAACAGGTCAGTACCAGTAGGACACTGGGACACCAGAGGGGTAGAGGGAATATTTGTATGTGGTTCCCTTCTTTTCTGCCTTTCCAAAGATGTGCAAGGGACTTTCCACATAGCCTCTCATTAAGATGATGGAAAAGCTCCTGATGTTGGAGCTGCTTCTTGTTTGGTAGTTCTCTGCTGATTACATGCATTTCAAATCTGAGGCCCTTAGATAACTGTTTCTAGAGGTTACAATGAGTTTATCAAAGCTATTTCCCCAGTCCATTTGGATTTCATAGAAGAGGTGGATGAAATTTATTTATTGACAGCCCAGTGTTTCCAGGCAGTAGTATTTGTACTTTGTTTATCTTAAAAAGAACATATCTAAGGAATAAAAGAATAATAAAGGCAGACCTTTCTCAGAAGTGACAAATGAAAGGACAAAAGCAGCAGTCATAAGAGTAATTCTTATTGGATAGAAGATTAAAAAACTTAACGCTAAGCATGATCATTCTTGTCTAAGTGTTGTGTTGCCTTACACAGTGTTGCTCTGGAATTCATTTACTTGTTCAGATTCAGATTCTCCAATTATTTTAGTCCAAATTCAGTTCGCATACAGAATGTCAAAACGCGATTAAATTCTCAGAATTTCCCTTGCAAACTGTTTTCCACAAAAAGGGATTAAATCACCCCTGTTCATGCAACTTTTTTCAAATCTTCTGCTGTAAACCTGAAAAACTTCTATTCTTCCGAGCTTTTATTTTCTTGCTCTCTTGTTAGAACATCTGATACTTGCTTAGTAGCTTATATATTGTGTGGTCTCCTACCTTCAGAATAGCATACGGATGAGTACCATCTGCTCCTTACAGCTAGAATCAGCTGTTACTATAAACTGCATTTTTTATTTGTTTCAATTTTCTGAACTCAAGCGTTCAGCTTACAGATGTTTTCTAGGCATATTGCTTAGCAGTGAAACATTAATGCTAACAGCAGGTATGTTCAGGCACGTATGAGATTTGATATTTCATTGTTTTTATCAGAAGACAAATAACAGCAGGCAGTCTTTCATGTATTCACTCAAAAATTAAAGGGACTCTTGTGTTCAAAATCTATAATCTGAAAGGAAAACAAAAAAAACTTCAAAATTGTTTAGTTCTATAGATTAGGGAACCGTGCTTTTTCACACATTTGGTTCATTGCTTGCTTGGTTAATTACATACAAGTGAAGGCACTTGGTTGAAGAGAAACATATTTTTTTCCAGTGTTATTTTTGGTTTCGTAGGCAAAATTATTAAATAGTTTTACAGTTTTCACCTCAAAATATGGAGGCTTCATGGAAATGTTTTTCTTGGCTGCACATTTGATCTGAAATTAATGTACCTTTCAAGTGAAGAAATGTCATCCAATAAAGAGTAAACAGAAAGGGACTGATGGAATTATTATAGAATCAGAGAATCCTTAGAGCTGGAAGGGACCTCTGAAGGCCATCTAGTCCAGCTCCCCTGCAATGAACAGGAACACCACAGCTAGATCAGGTTGCCCAGTGGCTGAGCAAATCTTGCATTGAGAGACTCCAGGGATGGGGCAGCCACAACCTCTCTGTGCAACCTGTTCCAGTGCCTCACCACCCTCACTGTAAAGGATTTTTTCCTCATATGTTACCTAATTCTCTGATTCCTATATATAACAAGAAAGAGCAAATAAGCAAACAAAAATTCAAAACATAATTCAAAGACATTTAGTTAAAGTTTATTTTCAGTATCTATACAAAGCATTCATGCCATTGCTCAGGTTCAGTGCTGATTTGAGATATTTTGACTGAGTGCAATTGTTGGAAATTTACTTTGAGATGGATGGGCTTAGGTATCTACAAAACATCTTCCTTCTTTAACCTTGGGTTAGAGCTAAAACCAATTATCTCCACATTCTCAATTAATATCTGCTTCTTCATAGATACAGAATATTAACATGTTGAACTACGTCTGCAGAATCTATGTATCTTTCAGGATAACCACACTGAAATGTGACTTAAACAGGAAAAGTGTAGGTTCTGCTTATTTGTATCTGTTTTGGTGAATTCCCAATCTACCCACTGTGGCTGTGCAACAGTTGCTGTGCAAGCAAATGATTTTTTATTTTGCTTAGGGAATTGAAATACTTTTGGTTGTTCATGCAGTGGAGAATTTGAGGTAGTTTTATAAAGCTGATAAAAATTGAGTCCTTTTATCTCCTAGCCAAATAGATAGAAAATAAATAAATAAATAAAAAAGATAAGGCAATAAACCCTACAAAAGAAAGAAACAAACAACAACAAATGGGGTGTCATTGGACATGTCCAATTCAGAGAGAGTTTCCTGCAGAGTTGTAGCACCACCTGTCAGTGGAGCTATCAGGTATTCTGGAGTAAGAATGTTTCAGTCCTTGTTTTTGATGCTGTTTCAGTTTGTATAAAACACTTAAATGTTCTTTCTCTGAAGCAGAGAGTGACTCTTCTGCCATGTGTCTAGAGACTTACCCCAGATGATGGGACATGTGGTGAAACAGAAGCCAACAGATTAATTGATGGTTAGAGCAATGCTGGCATGGACTTCCAGGCAACTTTCCCAATAGAAATAAGCATGACAAAATATACAGTGAGAGCCTAATCACTTTGGTGTTAAGCATTTCCATACATCTTTCTATGAAGAAATTTATTAATATTTTTTCTTTAAAATACCATTTTAAATTTGGCATCCTTCTTTCCAGTTTTGAGAAATGGAGGAGGCAATGCTGCGCTGAGAGAGGTTGGTTTTAAGACCCATATTTAAAAACTAAGGAAAAGAGTGGGAGATGGATCGCTTTCGAAATATTCCTAGCTTTGAGGCAATCCTTACTTCTTTCAAATCAAACCTTTGCAAATTCAGTGATAATGGAAGCACAATAAACTGAAGCACTGGACTTATTTTAACCATTGGTAATAGGTATAAATAATCCAAGATAGTACTGTTCCTGTAAGAAATGTAAAAAGGTGTTTGTGTTGCTCTTCCTTTCACATCCAGCTTGCAGGGAGGTTAGCCACCTATGTGCAGTACCATCTTTTCTTCCTTGGGACATTCCCCAAGAATTCCTTGGAGTTCTCTGAAGGGAAAAAAAAATCAGCTTTTATTACTGCAAGCAGTAACACTAGGGGAAGGTTCCAAAATCTGAATTGTCTTTTCCGTGTCCATTGCAAATTAACTCAAGCTACCTTTGCGCAGAAAATTTATATTGTTTTGGTACCCTTCAAGTATATGGATATGCTCGAAGTCTCGTTTCATCATCTTCATTCCACATTACAGGTGGAGTGAAAAAGAGACTTAGAAACCAAGGAGCAGGGTGAGGATTTAAGGATATCTGAAAATGGCCATAAGAATGATATCTTAAAGTGTCACATGGAAAGCTTCTTGATATCTGATCCTATTTTATATGTAAGTCATTCGAAAAGCAGTATTATAATAAAACACTACAGGCATGTTCTTTTACATTTTTTCTTAGAGACCTAATGCATCATATTGCCACATATCATCTCTCTGTTTTGCAGTGTGAGAAATACTCATTGTATTGTCAAGTGTGACACTAATATTTTTGTGATGAAGACTTAAATTGTTAGGGTAGAACAGCGCTCATTCAGCATTTTGCGCAGGAAGGCTGCAAAGAAGGGCTACTGAGAAAGTCAAGTAGAGTTTTATGAGAAAAGATGCCGAGTATCTTCATAACATCTAACAAAAGAGAAGATTAATGGTATATTTTCTGTTTCTAAATACATGTGCAAAAGGGAGAATATCACTGAGAAGAGAGAATAAGTTGATGGCAAATGTTGCTGCAAAAAGTAAACAACAAATCCCTAATCTAGGTGCTAAGTAATCAGGAATAAATTTAGAGTGAAAACCAGAAGAAAACTTAATCTCTAAAGGAGTTCAGTTCTACATTAGCTTCTCAGAGGAAATGGTGAAAGGAGAAACTAAGCAAAGAGCTTTTATAAATTTATAAAAGGACTGTTTGAAATACAACCTGAAAGAGCAGAGGATGGGTTTTGATCCAGATGCAGTCTAACCCTGTGTTCCCTTATTTGAAAGTCCTGTGATCTCCCTTTGTCTCCAAGTGAGATACTAGATCTAAAGGTTTTGTACAATCTTTGCTTTCATTTGTCAAAAAAGCTTGTGTGCCTGAAAAGAGAGGATCTTCTTGCTGTCATTATGTGTAGCATGTAGCCCATGACTTAAATTTAACTTAAATTTAACTTACAGCAATATAGTATATCACACTTTATTGTCATATATTGTGTAACATGTTAGTAGTGTTCATGTGGCCCTAAATCATTTAGGTATTTCTGTGGGTGAGTAACGCTTCCCTTGAGAAGAAATCCTGAGTTTGGTTGTGTTTGTGTGAGGCTGAATTTTGTATGAATAGGATCAGAAGTGAATCAGTGTGAGTTTGCATCTACTCCTACTTTCAAAGTTAGTTCCTATTCAGTATGAATAAGGATGGCAAAATGAGATCAGTAGTATGTTTGCAGACACAAACTCATTACAGAAAATGGGAATAGAATTCACTCTGATGGAATTTGAAAAAAATAATTTTATGGATGGGAGATCTTCCTTTCCCAGTTGTTGCTTTTTATACTGATAGCATTTTCGATATGGTTAAGAAACATGAGCAAACCAGAACATTTCAAAAAAATGTTCCACTTAATTTTTTTCTCTGCTTTGAGAGTTTTGTCTTATAACTGAGTTTTATAGTATATACTTGTCATGGTTTACTGAATGTCAATGAAGTCTTTCCTAACACAGCTGAATACAGATACAGTGAAAACATGGTAATGGTATATTCAGCATATGTTAAATTGATGTTATGGAGTAAACAAAAGAAAACTTGGAGGAAACAATTGCTTTGCCCTGAGGTGTATCAAAGACATTTTGGTATTTAAAGTTTAAAACAGTCTGTGCTTTTATTCTGAATGCCAGCATACAGCTGAGCAGTTGTGATAGCAGGGTCACTGTGAAAGTCATGAGGTTTGTTCAGTCTGAAATGTCATCAGAGAAGAAAAAAAAATCTTGGATGTGAAACACAAACAAAGGTGTGATAGCACACATGTAGACATAAAAGAACTGAAATAAAATGCAGTGTCATTATTATCACCTGAAATAAGCATTCACTGAAGCTTTTTGTGTAATGTCTATAGGTTCTCCACTTAGAATGGAATGTGACTTTCTAATGCTCATGGCTTCCCACTGAGCCATTCTTTCAGTACAGTTCAAGAAAGTGTTTGGAGCTTGCTCAGGTGGTAAAATGTTCTCTTTTACTAGAAAAAAATACACTGTGTTAAAAAGAAGCAAATAAATCAGTGTTGCTGTATATCTAATTAAAAACTGGTAGATTTGAAAGTTGAGGTTAATTCTCAAAGGAACTTTTATTCTGTAACTATTAGACCTTACAGTCATTCCAGCAGGTAAGCATCCTTTGATATAGCTGAATAGTTCCTGCATCGGATAAGACAGTTATTTGCACAGAAGGAACCTTTAGTTTTCATGGATATTTAATAAAAGTTTTGGTCCCTTAACAGTTATAAGGCTTTTAGGGGCACAACGGTAGATTTAAAACTGCTGCCCTAAGAGGAGCTAAATATTCCAAACATGAGTTGCAATTCCATTCAGGGATAACTCATCTCTGATCCACAGATATATAATTATAATGTAATATGTACCACAGATTGTCTCAGTCGAAGATTTTCTAAGCAATCTCTGGCCCCATCCCCTGCTTGTTGTGCCACTCCTGTTGCAGCAGACAGCCATCCATCCAATGCAAGTTGCCCTATGGGTGCCATTTCAGCTTCCCAGCTGCCAGCAATCAGAGCCTGCCATATTAATGCACTGCCATTTCTTTAATTTATGTGGGCTGTGAACCACAGCAGCAGGAGATCTGATTTACCAATCCCTTTACATTTAGTAATGGCAAAAGCTACTGCCTACACTTGAGGAAGGAGAATTTTCAACTACTAAATCAAGGGGATAAAAGAATGAGAAGTTGAAGGGCTTCACATAATAACTTCTATTTTGGTCGCCATTCAGCAATCAGAGTTTTTGAGCTGTTAAGGAAAAAATAACAGAATTGCTTTCAATATGATTGCATCACCACTGAATTTTGGGGATGAGAAAATTATGTCCCTTGATTACATTAAAGCCAGTGTCATTCAACACATATTTGTGATATCAATTTTGCTCAAATACTTCTTCCTTTAAAGATCCGTGTAAAGTAAGTGTGTAGCTTTCAACAGTTCAGCTACAGAAGTAATTTAAATGTTTACAATTAGTGGAAGTTCTGAAGAAAACTGATCTTCTAGTATTCTTAAAAAAACTATCTGTTGGGTAAAGGAATTGCTGGAGTTGACATACGGAGTTCTTAGCACCAGACAAACTTATTAACTTCCTCCCTTTAACAATAGAATTTAGAAATTATATTAATTGAAGCCTTCAAAAAATGAACACTTTGACACTTGAGAGCACTCCTCTTACCTGAACTAGTGGGTTTGCCTGAATAATAGCTAATTACTTGCTGATGGCTCACAACTCCAAATCTTAGGTTTACTGCTGAAAAAATACACCCATGTGCTTTAGGGCACCATAAAAAAAGTTGATTTATTCAAATATTGCGTAAATGATTTACGTACATGATTCAGATTAGTGAGGACTAGAAATGGAAAGACTAGTAAAAAATACTGAAGGCTTTAAAATTCACAATTTTCAAGCTGTATAGGTACTTAATCAAAAAGCCTTTTTCTTCTGTGAATTAATATAAATTATTTATATTTACAAAAGTGAAAACTAATAAGTATGTAGATCAGTAGATGTAGAACTAATAAATTAGAACTAATAAATGTAAGACAATAAAAATATTTTATTTTCCTTGTGAGCAGGTGCAGTACACACAAAAATTAAGTTCTAAGTTCATTTCATCTACTTTCCGCCAAGCTCCATGGCCAACATTTAAATGCAAATGTTTGCTAGTTTTGTATAACAATGATAGGTTGCTCAAGGGACCAGACAGTGTGTCTTAATAGCCAGACTGAAATACTGAAGGTTACAGCAGTAGGAAAATTTCAAGGGAAAAGAATCATTCAGAAGGTCAAATGCATGATCAAGGACTATATCAAACATAGCTTGATGGCGTGTGTTTGACAAAGTAAGCAGTTTTTTCTTTGGAATCTCCAGATGCTATTTATCTGTCCTGCTCTGGAAACTTCACTTTTGTGGGGAACATTCATTTGTGCTGAAAACAGCTATCCTGGCTTTGACAACTGGGAGGTGTTTCCTGTCCAGTCACCAAACTGTCTGCTAAGTATTTGTCAAAGCTAGCACTAAATGTACTGCATTATTCATCTCTTTGCTTCCCCTGCAACGTCTGCCTAAGGAAGACTTGAATGAAAGGAAACTTCTGATGATTTTCTTCCATTCTGCTGAAAATAAAAATCATACTCTAATGTATGTATACAACTAAATTTTGGGGGTCATAGGAACACATAAACTGCTACACAATGTTAGACCACAGCCTTATCTGCATTGCCGCCTAGTAATGTCAGCTGCAGATGCTTAGAGGGAAATGGGAGAACAGGCCCCTTCTTTCTCCAGAATGCATCCGATGCAGCTGTAATTAACTGCTATGTAATTTCAGAAGAGTTTGAAATGTTCTAGGGCTATTATACTTGGGCTAGCAACATGAGGCACTGGCTGGAAATGGTGAAGGTTTTGTTTGACCATTTATGTTTTGTCCAGATCTTTTCAGCTTTTAAGACTCTATTCTTTCTGAATCATTGTACTTCATCAGAAAGCTTTAAAACTCTCGCTGTAGCGAAACTGTTACTGTCATTTTTCAAGTCAGTACTTGTAAAGGAAGGACATCTTTAGGCTCTCTATTCATTTGACTTTCTGTATGGTTGAAAAGAGATACTGCTATTTGCTATTGGGCGCAGTAACTGCATGTCTACTACTCTTCATAAACTTTCTTCAGTCTGAAACAATAGCAGCAGTAGCAATGACTGAATTATTTAATTAGTGGTGTTTGAGACACCATATCCTAAAGACTTAACAAGTTCCCAGAAAACATATACAGTGAAAACAGTCTGTTACCCATCTTTAACAGGAGGAACAAGGACGTATACTTCTGTCCCAGCTTCTCTGATTACGTACAGCATTCTAACTCTTGGGAATCTTCAGGACAAACACAGCTTTCAGTGACATAATTGTGTACAGCTATCATGATTAATTTGTTTGTCAAAACATTTCTTGAGAATAGCCTAACATGCCACACTGAGTTTTCAAGTTTGTTTTAGCTTGCATAGACTCACAACAACAAGCATTTTGTGCTAATGGGCCATCATCCTGAATTCATCACAGACAAATCATGCCTGATGTCTCTCTTTTTTTTTTCCCCAGTAAATTATTAAAGAAGGAAAAAGCCTCAACTATCTATAGGGTTTTCATATTTCTTTCCTGTATTTAGAACTTACCATGCATGTGAGTCTTTATTTCAGGCATTTCCATGATACTAATATCCTTACAGTAAACAAAAAAGTAATGGACAGTTCTCTGTATATCTTAAAGTAAAATCCCCCTTTCTAAAGATAATTTATAAAAAAATAAATTTATATTAACAGAAGCAATTTAATCAGGATCTGATTATCATTGTAATTATTCATGAATAATTATAGAATGAATAATATTATGAAGACACTTAGTCATAGCTCAGTAAAGAATTTTTTTCTTCATGTTCAAACAGAAGAATTGGAAATCAAACTATAATTAAGATTCTGATATGATAAATGTGCCTGAAAATACAACAGATTTTTAAAATACTATTTACAGGCAGAGAAAGTTGAGTGTATTTTTGAATTTTGTTTTTGTATTTATGGAGAATTATTACAGTGAAGGAAAAAGAAGTATTGCTAGTACTGCAGTAGATATATAATATTGTTCTTCAGTTTCCAAGTGTTTCAAGATAACTACTGCACTTCATTCTAGGCTGAAAAAATAACACAAGAAAAACAACATATGCATGCACAAATGACCCCAACCAAAATGAAAATGTTATTTCATTAAAAAATTGTGCATTCTTTGGATTTGTGTATCGGTTGTGCATCTCATATCTGGACTGCTGGTTTCATAGTAAAAAAGCAAAGATTGGTTCTACAAAAACAAACAAACAAACAATACCAATTATTGCTTAATAGAAATTATGATCAAGAAGACTATTTGACCATCTAGTCTGTTTTCATGTATTTTACCACCCACTACATTTCATTCAGTCTGCCCAAGACCAAACTAACAAATAATTGATATAAAAGGTACTTTCAGATAATACTAAAATATAAATCCACAAAAGGAGCAGAAAAAACCTTTACTCAGTGCTGAGAATGAGGTACAGGTGGGCCGCTACAGGCAGACAGGCCTTCTGACTGATACAGAAATGTTATATTTTACAGTTTTTCTCACCATGGGGCAATAATATGTAGTGAAAAATGCCTCATACTGAGCATATTCATATTTCTTCAGATTGGGAAGACCTGAATTTAATAAACCGGAACAGCAGACAAATTGTCTAGTTGAATCATTTTGATGAATGACTGCATGACAGAGGACTGGTTTTTGGTGTCTGCTTGGTCTTGTGTAGTTCTGGGTTGCATTATTTACAATTACTTTGCTTTAATTTTTGCCAGATACTTGTATAAATTGGTGGGTGGTTTTTCACGATGTGTTACTGCGCATCACTTTCAAATACAGTTCATCTTTGCAGACTGGAGACTTCATTTTGGAACTCAGGAGTGAACCACTGCTAGAAACAATGTGAGTAAGGGATGAGTGTAAAATGGAATAGGTGATGATGAGCAGACCTGGGAAAGATTCTTAAAGTGAAACGCAGAAGTTCAGTTTTGATGCTGTGGCAAAGCTGGATTGGGTGAATTTTCCTAAAAAGGGGCCATAAAGTTGACTGACTGATGAGGAAGATGATCACAGGAGTGAAATTATGAAGTTATGATGTTGAATACGGTGGTAAGGCACACCAGGTAGAAATAACTTAGGATAACTGAAACAAGGTATGACATGTTGCAATAACTGAAACACTTATGGATGAACTAATAGATAGTGGACATTGTGTGCTGGAAGAGCAAGCAGACTCAGAGGTGAATGTGAGGCATAAATGAGGTAGAGGTTAGAGTAAAAAACTGCATTCTGCTCTTGGCTTTCAGGTCTAGGCTTCAGTAAAAAAGATCACACTGTCAGAACTGACTGAGCACAGAGGATTTGGGAAACGGAAAAGGAAAAGCTGTGAAAAAATTATTACTCAAGCTTTCAAGAGCAGAGCTGCATTTAAAATGAAATATAACTCAAATAAACGACGCTATCTTAAAAAACAGAACTTACTGGGGCTCTTCAATTATGTAGTATGCATTTTGCCTTCATTAAATAAATTTTTAGATCAAAATAATTCAGTCAGTAAACGGGTGCTCATAAAATTCTGCTTAAGAACAATGCCTTACAGAACAAAAAGCTAAGAAAAAATGCATTAATTATTATTCATGAGGGGGAGAATTTCACTGAAGAAGAAGAAATTATCAGATGGTTCAGATAAGGGAATACTTAGGTCTTTTGAACTGAAAAATTACAGGGAGCATCTACTTTAAAAATAATTACCAAACTGAACATAGAGGAAATATTCTGTAGTTTCCTTGTTAGCCAATGGCTTTTCTGCTGTATGTCACACATTTTAATGCAAATAATTGAGATCTCAGAATTTTTTTTATTTTTATTTTTTAACCAATGATGTTGCAACAGATATATCAATATTTATTTGTGTTGTACCCCATTGCTTTGTTACTTTAATTGCTTTAAGTGATGTGGCTTACTTTGCAACAGCAAAGATCCAAAAGATCAGCCTCCAGAACTGATTTTCTGTAGGCTGCTAGAATAGCAGCTTTTATAGTTGCTAAACCAAATGTTAGTTATTACATGCAAAAGCCTTTTCCATACAGCATTATATTAAAGGCAAGGATGTTAGTAACTGCGAGTTACTTGTTACTATATTATTAGTCTTGCCAGATTCTGTATTTTTTATGTTTTCTAATTTGGTTCTATGGTTTGCACTGCTGGTTTGCCTTTGACTGATGAAGCTTTAAATCCTTTCTTCAAGTGGCCTTTAGTCTAAGGCAGAAGAGCTCCAGCTCTTAGGATGTTACAAATCAACGTTGTTAACTACAGTTTTATACAAGCCAAGTGCCTGTTTTGCTCAACTCTGCAATAGACGAGATGAGTGTTTCTCCTGTGGAAAACCAGAGACAGTTTTGAGACTCTGCGGCATGAAGCAGTGACTCACGCCACCCCTATCACGCATTCAGCTTCCAGTTCTCTAAACGGGATTAGCTAGCAAGACGGTTGTCCTATCTGAAAACCTAACACAGAGATTGAAAACACTTGCTGGTTGAGCTGGGTGCATCACAAGCAGATTTCCTGCAGTATAATTTTCAGGTGCATGTTTGTTTGGGCTTTTGTGTTGTTTTGTTTCTTTTTTGGCAGCTAAGATTTGATTACAAACTAACATTCTTTTGCTGTCTCTTTGAAGAATATCAGGTTTCTTTGCCAGCAGCTTTCTTCCAGGAGCTTTGTCTCACTTCCATTGCCTCCCCCACAGCTGTCCTCAAGAGTTGTATTTTCCCAGTTGAACTGCACACGCTGAAGCCTTTCAGTGAGCAAGTATTCTGTTTTCAAGCCCTATTAGGATATATCAGTCCTTGCCTTGTGGTGAAAAGCTGTTTTGCTTGATCTGATCTAGAGCTACACAGACGTCTTTTAGCAAAACAGAACTTTGTTACAAAGTGGTTGCCTGTTCTGTCAAAACATCTAATCTTGAAGATTACTTCTCTCATAGCACGTGGCTGGAAGATTTGTCAGATCTTGCCCTAATCAGGCCTTCCAGGATTTCCAAGCCCTCCTATTAGAAAGGCATTCAACTGCCTCGAGCTGTGGAGCTAGAAACCCCACAGTTTGCATAGAGCTGAGAACTGGAGCTGAACACACAGAGCCTGCGCTAAGAGATGAGAAGGGGACTTAGAGTTCCTTTATCTTTACTGCCCCATAGGATGCAGTTTCCATTGCCTCTAGAGGCAGTTTACCAAACTAATAAACTTCCCTGACCTGTATTAGGCATTTTTTTTCTCAACAGTCATATTTCATAAATCATGTATGTAACTATGACCAACTACCACTTAGGTACTGGATAGAAAGAAAATTAGGATCTCTGTATTTCCTTCAATTTTCACATTTTCTGCATTCAGACTTCAGTGCTGAAGCAAGTAACTTTTGCTAATCAGCATTTCTTTGTAGCTGCTTACTGAACAAAACAGTCAATATGTGTATTTAATATTTTGATTGGAAAACATATTGATACTTGTGCAAATATAAATTTTTGAAAATCTCTAGCATGTACAGCAATAATATATTTTTCTGATCTATCATTTCATACAGAAAAGACTATTGGATTGAGACTGGGTGTTTACCACCAACTGACGTTGAATCCAGGTGTAACTGGATTAATTATGGAAGAAAATGAATAGAATGCACAGATATAAATGCTTTGCTGCATATCAAATTCTGTCATATAGGCTTAGTTTAGTTTAATTAAGCAGATCATTGATATACAAGGCCTGCAATAGCAGTGTGCAGTTTCCAGTAGAGGTACTATGTAGAACAATCTTTAGTGGTACTGTAATACATCGAGAGCTTCTTCTTCCATTATGTAATGACAAAAACAGTACTGCATTAGAAATGAATTGTTCTGAGTACTGTGGTCAATGCATTACCTCTCTACGTTAATGTTCAGAACCTATTTTGCTAATGTATTCTTGCAGGAATCACAAAATACCTTTTAATTTTATAATCAGAACTAAAATAAAGCTGTTCCACTGAAAAATGCTTTCAGATTCTCCCTGTGGATATGCTCTATCCAGGCTCATCCCCCATTAGAAAGAAAACCAGTTAGTTTTATGTTGAAACCATTTTAGCCATGTTTAAACGTGTAAGGCTGCAAAACTCATGACAAAATGTTTAAAGACTGTTTCAAAAAGACAGTGCACTGGTTAGATTGTTTTTGCCTGTGGTTTCCAAGCAACCATTGAACAGCAGCCAGCATGGACCAGTTAATTCACTGGGTACCTTATAACGAAACTAATTGTAAGGAGTGATTGGTAAGATGCCATATTGTTGTGATGACTCAACCACTCAAAAAAGCAGTGTGGAAAATCCTCAGATTTTGTAAAGATAGTGAATGAGGATCAAAACTGCATCTGCAGACAGTAGTGGCATATTCTACAACACGGACTGACCAATTTAAAGCATATTACAGCTTCCTTCCAACCCCTGCACCTGACTTTTTTTTCTGAAAGAGGCTGAGTTAAGGAGAAAAGAGATCTTGGAGTATATCCGCACCTTGAAAGGGCTGGCAGTGGGTTGATGCCTGGGGTTATGAGTTGAGCTGATTTCAGGTGCCTTCATTGTTAGTTTACATTTTTTCTTCAGTTTACCCTAATTTTTCTATTCATTTCATTTGGTTCTTGGTAGGCATTTGTATCACCTGTCCTGGATCCTAGTAAGGTCAAAATTCTGCTCTTCCTGGCATGTAGCAATATACAGCTATGATCTGCTTTCATTCACTTTTTCATTTGCCTTTAGGCCTGACCTGTTTTTTAATTAATTCACCAATAACTTTTCAGGCTCCTTGGTTGTTCCATATAATTTCTCTTAAGTCATCCTTCTATACAAAATGGCTTTTTCTTCTTTGTGATGCTGTGGAAATTCTTGTCTATGCCGTGAGGAGGACTGGGGGTCTTCTCTGTCTGTGTCTGTGTACCTTTTGTTTTCTATGCTGTAGACATTTCAGAGCTCCAGGGAGCTGCTAACTTTTTTTTAAGACTTTTCAAAGTACTATTTTTACCATCACTACATTAATTGGTTAATTTTCAAATTAGATTGCAGAACTTTTGTGATAAGTGTGACTAATAATAAGCTGCAATGATTATTAATATATATCTGGATACTACATCTGAATGTCAAGGAACCTTTTTTTTTTTTTTTTTTTTGCAAACAATTCTTATGCGTTTTTATTTCCATAACATTTATTCTTTCTGATATGTTTCTGTCCTTCTGAACTTTTTTTTTCATTTTTGCCTCTGGCTTTATTCCTCTCTTGTACAATGTGTATTTTCTCAAATGTATCTAGAACAGCATTTTTATTATACTGACAAGAACAGTAACACCTCTGTAGATTGTCCTACAGCAAAGGCATGACAGAATAAATGATCATAAATAAATAACTTCGGTGGTTTCTATGTATCCAGTCATTCAGCTCTTTGTGAGAGACAGGTGCCCTGGCAAACCACTGCCTCGTGTAACATCTGAGACCTAAAACATATACTGATGTATATACAGATGTGATTGTTATTTTGCCTGCCATAGTTTAGGATTTGAACCCCAATCCCAAGTCCATGACAAAATAGGCACAGTAAACTACTGAGGATTGATAGATAAACATTACTTGAATTTCTGTGAATTTTACCTGTTTGACTGTTTATTCTATGTGGTCAAAGTGCTATTGGCAGTGGTCACTTTTTTGGTCAAAGAATTTGAATACTACTTGTGACTTTAAAATGGGGCACAGTGGCCCAAACTCCCAGTATTTTTGTTTCCTGTGTATAAAATAGGAAGAAATATTTACTTGCTCTGCACTTTTCTTATGTATAATTTATACTGGCAGTCCTTGGGACAGAAAGTTGAGTTTGCTACAGTTGTAAATGTATTCTCACAAAGTCATACTAGTTGATAATGGAGTTGATAACGCCTACTACTGTATAATCTAGCCTGTTTCTGCATCAGTTTGCATTTCTTTTACATACGTGATTATGGTCGCTGCATCTGAAAGATCTGAAATGGAGGAATATCTGTCAATGTGTCAACTGCATATCCTCTTCTGTATTTACAAATCACTATCTCATACTTGATAGAACAGTTGCTAGTTGACGTGTTTAAGTGCAGTGCCTCTGAGCACAAGGAGTTGCATGACAATGCATGGTCATACAGCACTCACATATGTATTCAGTGTCCTTTGGCAAGGGAATATGCAAACTGTGGTGATAGAACAAGGTGAAATGTTTTCATACTCAAAGAGGAGAGATTTAAGCTAGATATAAGGAAAAAATCTTTTACAGTGAGGGCAGTGAGACACTGGAATAAGTTGCCCAGTGACGTGGTTGATGCCCCATCCCTGGAGACTTTCAAGGTGAGGCTGGATAAGGCCCTGGGTGACGTGATCTAGCTGTGGTGTACTTGCTCATTGCAGGGGAGTTGGATTAAATGGCCTTCAGAGGTCCCTTCCAACTCTAAGGATTCTACAATTCCATGATCTTACCTAATAAGCTAAGTGATAATGCAGAAAATGAAACATAATAACAAAGGCAGACTTGAGGTTCTCAAGTTAGAAATTGGTAGCAGCAGAATACTAAAAACAAGACTAATGTCATAAGATTAACATTTTTCCAAACTGCAAAATAATTCTGCAAAGTAAATGTGTGTCTAATTAACAAAAATAAGTAACAAATCAGCAATTACAGTTCATGTTTTTTTCTATGAAAACAGAGATATTTCTATAGAAACACCCTACTGAAAATGAAGGAAGCCAAATTGAGACTTTCAGCATTAGACAGCTGTTCCCCGAGGGTTATTGTCAGGCCAACAACACGCCACTGCTGTCCAAAATATCCCAATGCCTGAGTGGAAGGAAACACGAGTGACAAATGTAGTATTCAACATAGCTTGGTATTATGGAGGGCAGAGTCCTTGGCTCATGGGAGGAATAGACCTTGCCAGAAGTGCCAGCTACTAAAGGAATGTGTTAAATAAATATCAATGAATAATGTGCCTACAGAGAAGCAAGTGCTTTGCTTTTTTTTTTGGTACTAAAATTAAAAGGACAATAATTATCCAAAAATACTGTTTGATCTTTTCAGAGCCGTCTTTCCAGTTTCTAACGGCTAAAAGTATTTTGGAATTTTTCTCAATTTTTCAGAATTTCAAGCATTTTAGTAGAAATTTGTGACTCTTATTTTAATAGCCAACTTGTCATGTGGCACTCCAGAAAATGCGTGAATTCTCTGTACATTTACTGGTTTCCTGTCACTGAGATGCAGCAGCATTAAACAGCAAAATGTCACATTCCTCTAAAGTATGGTTTTGACAAATCATATTATCTGCTCAGAAGCCCCTGCGCGCCCCTGAAAAGAGAGCTCTATGTGAACAGTGCATGTTGCTGAAATGTTATTAAAGCAGCTATTGGCTGAGGAAGTTTACTAAAACCATCGCCTTTTTGTACCCTGTTGTAGGTGGGATCCCATTTGTCCTCACAGGAGAGTTTTTCCAGCAGTCTCAGAGGCCAGCCGCGTTCATGGTAGCTGGGACTGTCAATTGGCTCTCCAACTTCGCAGTCGGACTGCTCTTCCCTTTCATTCAGGTACTCAACATGCTCAATCCTTTTTGTGCTTAGGTGATATGTTGTAGGATATAACGTTTGTATAGTAACTTACAGGTAATGGTTAATGTTTTTTCCTTGAAGTGAATGAAATTCCTACTATGTATATGATGCATTGTAATTATGCTACCCACATATCTCATTCAAATGTCTCATGAAATTTTGTCTTCTGAAAAAAATTAATAGATATTCTAGTATTGAACTCCCTAAATGGTGAATTCCCAACAGAATCTCTATAGCAATGCAGTCTGATGGCTGTGTCCATAAGTCACAGTCACTGATGGCGATTGTCCTTGCTGTCTGCAGCCCTTATGCAATCCATCTTCAGGTTTATCCTATGGTTTGAGAATCCTAATTAGTCTCACTGGTGAATAAATACTTTCTAGTCCTCCACCTGTCTGAGCTTCCTTAGATGATTCCTTCTAACTGCACTTAGTTGCTCCATGAATGGATTTTCTCCTGGCCCACCTTCCCCAAGCTAACATAAACTTCCCTTGCAGTGGACTGCTTCTTTATTTCCTCAGCTAAACTGCTTGCATTGAGTCCAGTTTCATTGAAAGTTATCCAAAAACTAGTGTTTGTATTTTCAAAGGATACATTTATTATCCAAAAAACTAAAATTGAGAGTAAAATAAAATGTACGTAAAATAGCATTTCTTCCCCCTGCTTCCTAAAAATGTCTCGTTACCGTTGATGTACAGTTGAATGCCAAAGGAAGCTTCTAGCAGATTTTCATCCAAAACCACACTGATGGCTATTTCCTGACCATGAGCTTCTCTCTGGACTATCCACAACCTCTGAAGATGACATGAGAGCTGCTGTCTATATTCAGAGCTGAAGGACGGATGATCAGACCATTGAGAAACCATGCTCAAACTCTTTAAGGAGTTATCTTCAATGATAAAATTTTCAGTGTGAAGCTCAAAACTACAGGAGAAGTTCAGAGTTCCTGATAGGTTGTTTAAAATGCAGCGGACAATGTAAGGTGCAGTGAAGGACATAAATGGGAAAGAGCCAGCAGATTTGCAGGTCCTCAGTAACAAGAGAGATTTTGGAACATCACAAATCTATTAATCTCTGATTAATGAGATTTGAATAGCAGGTAGGGAGGTGTTACCTCTATTCATGCCTTCGTAAAACTGAAAATTATGTGATGCATTGTTATATGCAGTACTGTACAGTACTTTAAGCCTGTATAAGTTAATTATCATTTGAGAGTGAAACAGCTTTTACTAAGTAGTTCTGTTGGAAGTTATCTGCTTGAGATAATTTATGGGAGAACTTGAAAGAGTTATAAAATCCGACCCTTGGTCTACATTTGGCACAATTTGAAATTTCTTTCAAACAGAAAATGTCTCTAATCATTTTGATTACTTGGATCACCTTCAAATGTTAACATGAATATAAAGGCTGTCATCCTTCCAAACTCTGCTACTGATAACCTTAACTGCTATTCAACTGCTCAGAGCTCTATGTGTTAAGGGTTTATTTTAATGCTTAGTGAAATCTGTGAGTGTTCTTCATCAGTTTCATAGCTCAGATAAAAGACTTGCCAGTTTAGACTTTTCAGGTGAAATATTCAAAAGGAGGTAGACTTGGTGCCATTAATTTCCCACTTAAGTCATTAGAACATCTACCAAATTCAGCAGAGAAAAAATTTTTGAAAACTTGACCTTCGTCATCAGCATCAGCATGAATTTACTCAGCTCAGGACTCTCCCATTAATGTAAACTTTTTGTTCTGCTAACCCCTCAGTAGGTCATCTGTTTAAAAAGGTCCTGAGTAAATTCAAATATAAAGGCCAACTACATTTTCTATGACTTTCACATGCATATTAATGCTTTTTGAGTGTTTTAGTATGCATCCATATGAAGTTTGCTATTGCCTTAGGAAATTTATTATTTTGAATTGTAAAAAAATTCCCTTTGTGTGATTACATGATTACCTGTTTAGTTTTAATGAAGCTTATGTTTCCATGTTACAGAGATTTTGGCTTTTAAAAAGTAATTTTAAGAAAGCAACTAAAGATGAAAGCAGTGCTATTCAGACTATGATTTTAATATCTTTTTCACAAGATCGAACTATAATGTCTCCTCATTCCCTGACTTTCTCCTTTCTTTCCTTTTTGGTCAACCTTAGTCTCAGAATTCAGCTTGTAACTCATCTGCTCCTTTATAGAGCAGCAGTAGTCTCTCCTTAGCTCATTTTTGCAATTCCAAAACACAAAAGAATCTTTTAAATGTCTTCACATTTTATATAGAACAATCCTTTCTGTATATTTAAGTGCTAATCTGATTGCTTGATAGATGGTAGCTGTTTCTCTGATCACTGGTACACTTCTACAAATTTATCTCAAGCCCCTTAATATATATTAACATTAGAGTTATTAAAAAATTCAAGCAGTAGTTAGTATTGCAAAGGCACCTATTAAGTAGTGCGTCAAGATTTTCTTCTCTCTGCAGAAATATGTAGTAGAATTAAACACTGACTTGGGTTATACATGAAGATGTATGAGTAAGATTGAAAATCCATCATCCACAAATTGTGACAGATTTAAAATGTAGCTACTATTCCAACCCTTATCACTGCCTATTTAGGGCATTGTTTGTGCAAACAATTAGAACTGAGCTTAAAATGACAACCAAAAGTGTAATGAATTTACAAGAACATCTGATACTGTGTCATTAGTAGGTCTCAAATTCTGCATTTTATTGAATTGTTTTGTGTAAAATTAAATAATTGCAGAACCACTATTGGATGAGATACATGCAGAGAAATTAATAGAAGTTTGTTTTAGGTCCAAATGCATTTTAAACTTGTGTTCAACAGAAAGCTTGATCTTTTGAAGTATCAAATACATCACCTTGAGTGATACTCAGTAATATCTCTTTTTCCATGTCTTCACTTCAGAAAGTGCATTTAAGTTGGACCCTTAAGACCAAGTCCAACCACCTCCCAACACTAACCCCACCACTGAACTATGTCCTTAATGCCCCTACAGTGTCCGGTGGAAGTTTTTTAAAAAGCCTGCAAGTTCTTAATAAAGGCTGATCTGATCTTAGGCTGTGTTGGGGAGCCAGCAGAAATGCTCAGGGGTCAGCATCTCACAGAAAGCTTATAGTGGCTGGATGGATCAAGAACCAACTCAGACTCCTTTAAAAACAAAATCTTTTTCCCACGTTTGCTGTTTGTGATGGTTCAGCTGCTGTGGATACATCAGGGCAGCAACTGGGCTTGTCTCGCAACCATGATAGGTAATATTTTTGATGTTCAAACTTAGAAATAATCCACAATTCCTTATGCAAATGATCCTAAAAAAATGTTTTAAAGCACTTCATTACTTGGAAGCCTTACTTGGAAAGCATGTAAAAGTGCAACTGTTCTTTTCATTTGTTTTGTACAGCACAAAGTCCTCTGCATGAAGTAAGCATTGCAAAGGGGTTTGTTCAGCTAGCAGTTCAAGGAAAGAGTTGTTTTGATCCTCAACTTAGTTTAGAAATTTTGTCGGCATGCCAGATCCACCTGCAGATGCCTCTCCATCCTCTGTTTAGCTGAGTCCAGGTCCAATTGACATAGCATTGAGAATGCATGCTGTGTTTACAGGTACTGCATCAAGAATTACATTAGGCAAACCTTTTAATCATGAGAATATTGAGTATTTGTAGTGCTGTGGGACAAAATTGCAGCTGGTCCATCACTGGAGATCTATAAGAGACATGGAGACAGGTGTCCATCAAGAACTGAGACTACCTTACTAATGGGAATGTGCTGCCTGGCATCTGTGTTTCTGGTTTCCCATGATTTTATTGATATTTGAAGCCTTCAGAACAGGCAGTGTCTCATTAAGCATTCACACAGCAAGCAACTCAAAAGGCTCCTGGTAAACTTTTTGTTGCTCTTACATCAGTAGCGACTGCTGCAGTTTGTGGTGGCAGAATCCGAGTTCCAAAACAGTGATCTGACAGCTACAATTTCTCCTTTCTTGCAAATCATGGGGGAATTGTAGGAACAATGTAATGGTGCCTTGACATGCATAATCTTGAAAAAACACAGTGAATTAGAGGAGAAAACAGGAAAAATGGAAATGAAGTGAAAGGAAGAAAACCTAAAAATATTCCACCTGGAGAAAAAAATGTGAGATAGGAAAGGCTGACAGTGAACAAGTGAAGACAGAGAAAGGATCAGTTATTTTCTGCAGTTCAAAAGGAGCAGAAGGTGTTAAACTTCCTTGACTTACCAGAGGAAACCTTGTGAATTTCACAACTTGAGCAAGAATCAAGCATCCAAGGAAATTTAAGGGATCTCTATCCTGAAGGCCTTCAAGGTTATATTAGTCATCCTTCTGTAAGCTTATTGCAGCTTAATATATTCTCTCTTTTATGGATAATAAGAGGAAACAGATCATTTTCCCTATGGCAATAGTGATTCATTGCAAAACAACAACAACAAACCTAACCAGAGTAACTCGTGTATTCTTATTTGTCTTAAGCTACCAGCCCTAAAACTGGTTGACTTTTGCATCTCTATTTTCTAATTGCACTGGTTTATGTTTTGTGTTTGCAATACTTAATTACCACTGAAGGTTTGCAGTAGCTTTCAAACTTATCAATGAATTACATGGTCATAAATTTAAAATTGCATCTATTTCTGTATTAAATTTAACTGCTTTCAGCCTTCACCTATCAGATGCTGAACAGAACAGAGTGAAGGTTTGGGTAGGTTTTTAATTGTTGACTGAGCACAAATGAATATATTTCAGGTGTTGGCATTTCTCTAAGTTATTCACAAACCATAAGGAGCTCATCATTCTGTGCGGTGTTTATTCCAGTCCTCGAGTTAATGAAGAACTTAAACAGAGGAGTGATGCATAGCTAAATGGCATGTAATACAAACATGCTTGCTTGCCCATGAGCCTCCTGCTCTCTCTTTCTCTCAGGCACATCTATAAGTAAACTGTTTCCCAAAAACTCTGATGAATAAAACCCAAATCTTGTACATACACAAGTGGATACAGGCATGTGCTTCTAATGTAGCCAGACTCAGAATTATTACTTGTGGGCATTCTTTGGCATCACCTCTCTAAATCTGCTGTTTTATTTTACACTGGTGGATAGGAAATCTGAGACCTTTCCTGACTTTTCTGGAGTCCCTGGTTCAGGAATCTGTTGTAAAGAATGAGTAGGAATGGTTATACTCAGGAGATCTGGATTGCGAAGGACTGGACAACATAGTAAATAAGAAATATGAGTGTTTACATGTTTGGAAATAGAGGCAATGTGCTGAAGCTAGCAGATGGGACAACAAACTACAGCAGAAGAAAAATGCTTTAAAAGCTCTGGTAGTGTTCAGCAAGTGTTCAGCTGTTACTCTTAAAGAAGGATTGTGGTGACAGTCTTCTGTACCAAGATAGGTCAGCAGGGCATTAAAACACACATTATCTAGGTAAAGGTGTTGTTTTTCTAAAGAATTGGAAAAACACTAAGAATTAATAAGAATTAGCAGTTAATTTCAGGATATGACAAGTGACTATACTCTTTTCCAATGAATCATATTTAATTTTACTGTTTCTTCTCTTGGAATGTTAAGGGGAGCTTAATGACTACATGGTAAAACAATATTCTGCTGCAGAAGTTTTCTGTCATAATAATACCCACTCTAGAAGAAAGACAGAATCTGTTTTTTAAGGTGCTAAGGTCATGCTGTACATGGAGTGAATATTCAAAAAATATTCATTAAAATATCTCTGTGTTTTTTATTGAAATTGGAATCTTTCAATGGATATACTAAATTACATTGTAGAATAACACACTTTCCTTTCCCAGGAGCACAGTGGAAACGGAAGTAAACCAGAGAGGAATGAAGGAAGGGAGTCACTTTTATCTGGCATTAATGTACTTAGTGTTTAATACTTAATTCTGTTAATATCCTATGCTAACTGTTTTGTAATAAGTATCTTAAAGGAATAAAGATAATGAGATGGGGGAAGAGAGGTTGTCAGGGATCACCAAGGAGTATCCAGATGCAATTACAGGTCCACTAATTGCAAAGCTGACTCTGCTCCTCTGTGAAGTTTGGCTTTTGGCAACATCAGTGTACATAAATCCACGGACCCCAAGGGATGCATCCATGTGTGCTGAGGAAGCTAGCAGAGGTGACTGCTGAAACACTCGCTATTACCTTTGAGAGATCTTACATTAAAAAAGCGTGACCAGCAGGTCGAGGGAGGTGATCCTCCCCCTCTACTCTTCCCTGGTAAGGCTTCATCTGGAGTACTGTGTCCAGTTCTGGGCTCCCCAGTACAAAAAGACAGGGATCTTCTCAAAAGAGCACAGTGGAAGGCCACAAAGATGATAAAGGGCGTGGAATACCTCTTGTATGAGGAAAGGCTGAGAGACCTGAGTCTGTTCAACTTTGAAAAAAGAAGACTCATGGGGAATCTGATCCACATCTATAAGTATCTCAGGTATGGGAGGCTTAGGGATGAGGCTGGACTCTTTTCAGCAGTGCATGCCAATAGGACAAGGGGAAACGGCCACAAACTGAAGCATAGGATGTTCCGCACAAATGTGGGTGGGAACTTCTGCACAGTGAGGGTGATAGAGCACTGGCACAGGCTGCACAGAGAGGTGGTGGAGTCTCCGTCTCTGGAGACATTCAAGACCCGCCTGGACACCTACCTGTGCAACCTGGTGTAGGGAGCTGCTTTGGCAGGGGGTTGGACTCGATGATCTCTAGAGGTCCCTTCCAGCCCCTATGATTCTATGAAATGTTAATTTGAAATATTTACGAAGACCTGCCGGTATTCTACATAGCTGTGGCTGGGAAACACCTTTTCAGAAAAGAGTTCCTTGGCACTGAGTGCTCCTGCTTGTCTAACTTTCATGCAGGATGACAAAATGAGGGTGTGGCTGTAGATGTGCAGCTTGTCATGGTCAGATATGCCCTGCTCCTCATCTAGTGAGTGCAGTGCTGGTCCTCTGGTACAGGAAGTCAGGGCTGGTGCTCCAGATGCTGATGCTGAAAGGGTGAGGCAACTACTGAGGTGACAGGAGAGTAAAGCAAATAGCTGGGTGGAAGGTCGTGTCCCTGAAATAGTGTTTTTACTAGCTGGCTTTTGAAGAACAGAACTCAGAAACAATACTGTTTCAATTCTCATATGTATTCTTCATAAATAAGTTTTTACTTGTCTTAGAATAGGGAGATCTGAAAGAAGTAGAGTACTAATTATCACTAGCTGGAAATGGATTAAACTTTGAGTTTATTTTTACACTGAATACAGTGTCTTGAAAAAATATCATGCTTTGCTCTGTGATCCAAATGGGGCTACATATAGCATGGAGTACAGGCATTACACAGCTTGTTCAGACTGCTTACTACTGTGACAAAAAGACCTATGTGTGTGCTTAGTTTACCCCTTTCAGAAGCTAATTTATTTCCCTTAATGAAGTAATATTTGTGAGTTCTTACTGGAGGCTCTTCTGAACTTCTGCTCTTTTTTTTTACACTTGAGATTTCTATTCATTTTTCTAGACAGATTTTCCTAACTGTGCGATAATTTGTGTTGATGTTTTCTGTTAAGTACAAAAATTCAAATAACAAATGTATGCATAGAAGTCTATATGCAGATTCTCTCTGTCAAGTTATTTTTAAGTTATTTTACATCTGATACTAGAACTACAGTTCATGCATCCATTGGGAAGTGATTGACTTGAAATGTAAGGCTATCATGAGGTTAAATGAGAAAAAATGCTCTTAATTAGAAGCAACCTGATTCAAGTATACAGTACAAGGATCTGTTAACTTTATGAGGAGGTAAGAAATGTATGAGGGTTTGGGATGAAATTGCAGTTTGAAAATGCCTTTGAAAATCGCTCTATTTATATTTTAGTGAAATACATTTCATGCAGTAGCTCATTCATTCTTCACTGTCCTGCGCCTTCAGTGCAATCTTAAAGTAAGTCTAAATCTCAAGGACAAGGGGTAAAGGATACAAATTAGAAAATTTCTCATCCATTTCATTTAATTCAAACATGAATTGAACAAGAGCAAGTAAAGCCAAAACAAATGAATAACTGTTTTGCTGGTAACTTTTTGTAGTAAGACATCAAACCATTATTATTTAATACCATTACATCAAATACCCAATTTGGCTGTTACTGACTCTGATCTTTATGGTAACCCCCAAATGCATGCATCCATTGTGAGTGCCAAATGTGCAGTGATATTTCAAACTGAGAATTTAGAGGGCTGAGAAAGTAAAGGGATAAATTTGCCTTGCACTTAAAGTTTTTATAGTACTAAAGGAATCCCTCCTGCTTTTTTCAGCCTTCCAATTGAACTTTTAGAGCAGGTATTGTATTTTTCTTGCATTGTATATTGGAAATTATTATGTTATTGACTTCATGAATATCAGTTAAAGAAAGACAGCTCAGTCGGAAGGAATCACGTTAGTATCACATTTGGAAAGAAAATCTGATATTTGCTGGTAGTCAAAAGTTCTGTTTTAAATCTTTTTATTTGGTAGGCTTGTTAAATCTGATGCAGAATTTGTTCATCTCTGCATTTTTTACTGTATCTGTCCAGGAATATAAATTTTCCCATTTTCAATATAGCAGTTATGCCTAGAAATTAAGCTTTACCATAGAATGAATTAAATCAGTAAACAGCTATCTATTGCCTGAGTAGAAAATCTGGGGGAGTTTCTGTTGGGTCTATTGATGGTTTGTTTGTTTTATGAACCCTCGAGATCTCATCATTTTAATGCTAGGATTTCTATTTGCTTTTGTTTACTTTTTTAGCTTGAAAAAAAAAAGATTAAAAAAGAAGCTCTTTTTTTTCATCCATTCTGAGCTTTTTAAGTCATAACAGCAAAAATTAAGTGTTATTTTGCACTTTTTTTTAAAGAAAGATTATGGAAAAGCCTATACATTTTGCATAATGCCAATAACAGCCCTACACAATCTGAAAATATATTTGTTAAAATTTATGTCTAAAAAAATGTTGCTGTGCTGGACTTCCTTATTCATACACCTCAATTACAGAGCTACAAGTCATTGTCTGAGTCAGGTTTGATTTGCCATGCTTGGGATCTGATTTGGCAGAATTGTCTAAGTGCTTTGACGTTAATTCCTTTTTATGGTAATCAAATGCATGTCTTAAATGAATCGTTTCCTGATTTTCCACTTTTCAGTGAATACAGAGCCTTGATCAGCTGCAGAAATATGAAAAGAGGATAAAAAAAATGAGTAGTTCCAAATTCAATTGGCAGGACATCATTGGGTTTTAAATAGCCTCCTGAGCCAATATGAAAATAGAAGGTGATGAGTTTAAAAGTTTGTTCTTAACTTCAAAATATCATGTCTATCCTTGAAAAATTCACTGTAAGTCTACTTTGAAGAAGATTTAGTAGCCTGCTGACTAATTAGGAACAAGCTGTAAACATCCAAGGTGCTCTCCAGGTGAGATGGCAGCAAAATTCATGTCTGCTCTTCCACACCCTCTGCTGGGAGCCCAGGAAGGCAAGTAGCCTTCCATAACCCATGCAAATTGTGGTCCTTCAAGGACATTTGTGTATCTGATCTTCACTCTGAATAGACTCTATGAGCCTATCGAGAGATGGAGCCCTGGTTATTCAGTAAACCACATGAAACATTTAGCAATTTTGAACCTCAGATGTTCATGCTGTAGGACACACTGAAGAAATGATGGAAAACAGATAGAAATAGATGCTTCTATCCCATATAATTCGTGAAATCATGTTTGAAAGTACAGAAAAATATTTAAATTTTCAAATGTGATCATGTGTGTTGCTGTTATTCTTAATCTCATTGAGAATGCACATGTCAGTAAAGGATCTTGAGACCATACTCAGTGGGCCAAGTGCACAGAGTTGCTGAGTATCTGTACTCTGCATGGCCACCAAAGGCTTTCATTAAAATTCTTCCTCATTTTTTACTCCCACTCCAGCTCAACAGATCTCCCTCTCTGAGGGAGAGCTGACAGAGCATGCAGTAACTCAGTGCTCACCCTCTTCCCAGCACATTGCCCTAACTTCAGCAACTCCTGACAGGCACATCAGATATACTCATCCATTCACTGATTCCTCTGGCACCAATCAATTCAGAATACATCAAAAAAAGATAAAAGTGAATTAAAAATCTAGGCTGGACTGTATCCCTTTCATGCCCCATTGAAGGTTTCTTTTGGGTTAGGATTCAGGATTTAATATTTAACTTTTGCTTTATCCTGCACTTTTGTGCTACTTCCATTATCAGTCTGCAGTGCAGGTAGAAGATTTCATGTTTATAATATGTAATGTAATTTACATTCTTTTGTGGCAGAAGAACAGACACAGGTTCAGGAGATATTAGCTGAACTCTGAGGCTTATTAATATATTTGTCTTTTCTCAGTGTGTAAAATGACAATCTGCTTTAAAGAAATATTATGACTGAAGACAAGATGATGAGAAAAGTTACAATCATTCTGTGATTGCCCTGTGGTGTTCCTCTCCAGGAATTAGGGCTCAATCCTGCTGAACATGAGGAGTGCAAAGTCACGGTCTCTTCCCACAGAAGTCATTTGTAGGATTTATAAGAAAAAATAATTTTTGTCCTGTTCTCTGTGGAATGTGTTCTAGAGGCCCCATATCCCTAAAGGGAAACGCAGAATTTAAGGACAGCAAATTTATTACCAGTAATTATAAATACATTATGTAAAGTAATTGCAAATAAACTGTGCACTTGTGACAGTATTCAGTGCAATTAGGAAAGGTTTCAGTTAGCACAAATCAAAGTTAATAAACACTAGTTCAAATAATGGACAGCAAAGAAGTAATCAGGAATTAGAAAGTTGGTAGAAATCTGTAGCAGCATCACTGAGATGCACTGTGAACTGGTGGCCAGGCTAAGTAAGGGCATTAATGGCTTGTTTGCATCAAGGGGAAAGTCCAGTTCAATGAACATTTTAAAATGGAAAAATGTAATTCTAGTTTGGAGCCCTACCATTGCAGTGAACAGTAATTTCACATGCAGAGAAGCCAGATGCAAAATTTGGATATTTTAACACGACAGAATGATTTATGAGGCACTGGGAAGTTATTTTTTCCTGTCTACTAAATTCATTTGCTTCTGCCTCTATATAAGCTTGAAAGTCATATCAGTTTCCTTCCCAGAATATTTTTCCTCCTCATCAGCCATGCTCATTGGCTTGTGATTGTCAGGTTGTTCAGGAGTTTGTGCTTATAAGGTTTAACAAAAAATGTGTCAGTGATTTCAAGAGTCCACAGGCAGTATTCTGGAGGATGCACTTTCAAGCCTTTCCCATGACAGTCAGGAGCCAAAGGGCTGAACTAGGTAATGAATTATCCATGGAAAACGTTGTGACCAGGCAGCCATAAAGCTGCAGAAGTTTACTTTTTTTCTTCTTCATTCCCCATATGAATTCATATTCCTCTTTCATGCTAGGTATTGTATATACTGAGCAAGTGAAACATAAAAACAGTCCCAACAATTGCATAAACCCTTAGCCTGCAAAGCAGAGACCTTAACCACACTACAGTATATAGCTGAGATAATTAATGATGGTGGATATATATTAGAAAATTTGCAGAAAGTTGGCCTTATGTCATTGTCTAGTGTTGTCAAGATTGTTCCAGATACATACATTTAATAGCAATTGTAAATATGTATGTATAGGAGCTCACAGCCACAAGTTCTAACCAATGTTGACTACGAGCTTCTTGTGGTTTCCCATGGGGGTTTCAGATTTGCCTCAGCAGTGAGTAGAAGATAGAACTTTCTACTTCCTCCATTTAAACACCTCGTATTGTGTCTGAGATACCCATTTCTCCCCATGCTCAGTATTCATGACCTCACACAAGGCATTACAGAAAGACTGTCTTATTTGTGGATCTAGAGATACCACTTTTTGTTAATTTTACCCTTGTTAATTAAAGGAAGTAAAAAATGTTCATTAGACATTTCCTTTAAGAACACAGATAAGATAAATTCATACTGAAAGAGATCACAAACAGCTACAGGAATCCTGCACCCTTTGACTTTCTTCAGGACTTAGAAAGTTCTTACACTCATTTCTAGCAAGAAAGAAGTGCATTTTATGTTTTTTTTTTTCCTTCTAGAAGCTCTTGTAACCTTGGAAATGATAGAAACGTCTGCCTTTTTTCCTCTTTGTTTATTTTGCAAATCTCAGAGCTGTAACATCTGTGATGCTGATGCCTTGGGCTATGACAGGTTTCTCATGTGTCATGTACAGCTGCAAGATGTTGCAAAAGCATGTCTCCTTTTCTGCATCTAGAAATCGAGAGGCAGCGTTCAGAGCAGCCTGGTGAAAAACCTGCTTTGTCTCTGGTAGTACTGCACAAGTGGGTCAGCTGGGTCAAGCTGTGCAGGCAGCAGAAGCCCTGCTTCCCCTTGCTCCGTGTGCACCCAGCCTGGTGCCTCCCAGAACCTCTTCCCACAGTCTGCTTCTCCATCTATGGGCCGCTGGTGCTGGAAAAGCTGTAGATTCATGCATTTTTATGAACTTCTAAGACACTCTGACTTGCAATGAATGCCAGCACTTACTGTGCTTGCTTAAAAATTGCTTCACACTTGAACTTTCACTCCCTTCCTGATGTTGATTTTCTTTTGACTTTTTTTCCCCTTGGTGCATGCAGTGACCATATCTCGCTTGTTTTCTGTTCACAGAGTGGTTTACAGACCTACTGCTTCCTTGTGTTTGCAGCCATCTGCTTTGCAGGAGCGACCTACCTGTTTTTTGTCCTGCCTGAAACAAAGAACAAGACACTGAGTGAGATCAGCCACGCATTTGCCAAAAGGAATAAAGTCTCCTTAGAAATGCAAGAAATTAACCATTACCCAGAAGAGAGGAAATCAAGTGCAGAGCAAGAATCAAACTTCAATTCTTCAGTGGACAATGGGGGTACAAAACAAGCAATTGTGTAAAGCAAGGACATTCTTTTGGGATAGCTGGGGGAAAAATGTGCTCAATTTCCTCATTTAGTATGTTTATAGCAATTGTATTTTTAATGTGACAACATGAACTGCATCCTCCTCAGATATGTTTTTTAAGTGAGTATGTGTGAACTTGTTAGCAGCTAGGGTGATTTAGGAGGCAGAGTAGCAGCAGCTGTTTAAATAAATATGAGCCAGTTTTCTTGGACACCTGCAAAATAGTCGGGTAGAGGAATACAGACCTGGGGAAGCATATTGGCTGTGAGGAGCAGGATTTGGCCAGGCACATCTGTGTGCTGTTGGTGAGCTGTGTGTGCACTTGGCAGGAGATGAATGGGAAGGGAAGCCAGCAGGGATAGGGCTGCTAGGAATCAGTGTGAGCCAACCTGAAATGGGACTAGTTTGTACTGCTCCCAGTTCCAGTGTGCCAGTAAACCTACATGTGAGGACTGAGGAGAAAGAAGACAGGTGACACTCCTCCAGCCTTTCAGTCCTTTTCCAGCTATTTTGGCTTCTTGCTGCTTCCTCTGAAGACCTCCTAGCCTTTCATAACTGGAGAGCTGCAGGGCCTGATGGGTTTATTTATCTGTCCTGCAAATCCTGATCAATCATTTGGCTGTAGTTTCTGAGTTTGCTGGCACTGTATTTCTGTGGATACAGATACATATTTTTTAAAGAATATCTGTAGAATTTTTAGTATGAAAGGAAATCTAGCACTCAAATTGAAGGGAACGATCTGTGAAGGTAGTTGTAGGGTGTAGCATTGAAAAGAAAATCAAATGCCAAGTTTCCCAAGGATGTTTTTTAATTATTATTTTTTATTATTTTTATTTTTTCTTATTATTTTATGTGTGTGTAAAATGATAACTACTGCCTTTCTTTCAACTTCCTTTTAAAACAAATCTCAGGAGCCAAAATTTTCCATGAGACTCAATAAGCATTTCTTAACACTCAGATCTCCAAAGGAACTTGGGAACCTATTTCTTATTTGGACATTAACTTAATCTGGGCTCAATTCTTAAGCTCTGGGCCTCCATGTTTATAAGTTTCTAAGCTATTTAATGCTCTTTAAAACTGGCCTTGAGGTCTGCATAACTTCACGATAGCAGGTTGTTGAGTGGTGGGTGATCCATTGCCTTTCATTTAAGATGTTTTTAATGAACTTTTCTTTCTAATTTGTAATTATGATAATGGTTTTTCTTGATTCTTTGAGTAAGTTTGATGCAAAGGGAGTAGATAAGCACTTTTGACTTGTTTCTTATGAAAAGTAAGTCTTCGTGCTACTCTCAGTGAGAAGTAAGACACAAGAAGCAAGTGCAGCTTTAGGTAGAGCTAGCTGCTTCCACATGTTGTAGTCACTAATGCTAAGTTCACAAATTTGGGATTTAAATATATATATATATATATATTCTATGATTCTATGATATATGTACATACTCATATATATCAAAAATATAAATGTATATATGACTATACATATATTCATACATAGAGAGAGAAATAAATAGAGAACTGGTTTCTAGTACTTGTTTTGTTCAGCTGCCCCTGACTGATAAGCTGTTTATTGTTTTGTTTCCTACTGTAGATTAAGATCAGAGATCCTGACAACTATTACTTCTAAGTGATGTGTAGGGTATACTGTGATTTATTTATTTGTGATATATTTGCTGCACACATTGTAAACTGACAGTCCAGATTAGCTAACAGGGCAATTTCACTACTGGGTAATAGAAGAAAATTGTTCTGAGATTTTATGCCTAGATTTATGCTATTTGATTGGGATAGAAATACAGCAACAAGTGAGATGATAAAAAAGAAAAGATTCATAGATTCATAAGGTTGGAAGGGACCTACAAGATCATCTAGTCCAAGAGAGTTAAGAATGAAGATTCAGATTTATGACACTGGTGCTACCCTTAAGAAAAAGCATGAATCAGGACTACATCAAGTCATGAAGAGATATAGAAACTAATCAAATACTATGGAGAAAAATGAAGAAAGGTGTCTTCAATAACCCCTTCTAAAGTTGTATATGTAGCAAATGGAAATGTCTTCTTTTGGTGGCTCTTGTTGCCTAACCTGAAGAGGCCTGCTAAGTGGTGGCTAGGTAAAAATTGAACTTGAATACCACAACTGCAGCCCATTTCCAGAATAAATTCTTCTTCTATTGCCTTTATGGCAAGACTGGCAAGTTCAGACCCTCTCATTCAGGTTGAAAATTACTTTGAAATTAGACTATTGACATCAGATGTTGTGATCTGACTGAGACAAGGTGGCTGGACTAGAATCCATTATTAATATAACAATTAGAAAAATGTAGCACTCAGTGCTGTTCTTGATGGGCATTGCAGCAACGTTATCAGCAAGTAATGCCTGTCAGATAACTTCATTAAAATATCATGTTGGCCTGATAGAGCAGTTCAGCTGGACTTCTGCAACAGGATAAAATTATTCTACAATTGCTTACAGCTGCATCTGGAGCCCAGCTATAAACATGTTGATAAAAGGATGTCCGATAAAATTTCAGATCACAGTTCAGGGGATTGTGCAGTATTAACAGCAGGGGTTGTGTCTGCCTTGCCTATCTCTTGCCATAGCCCAGATAGGCACACACCAGATACACACTTTCTTGTAGACAGTGACTACAGACAGAGACAACAGCTGTCTCTCCTCTGCCTTTTGCTCCAGACCATGGCTCAGGTTGAAAATAGTTCTAGCCTCCAGATGTGCCCTGGTGCAGGTTCTCTGCTGTCTCCCCTGCCCAGTTGTGGAAGTTTCTGAGGAAGCTGCAGATGTGTGAGTACTGTGTAACTTCTCATCTCCGTCCCTGAAGACAGCTTTGTATTGTTAAAGTTGTTTGGGAATGTTTTTTATTTCCAATGTTATGCTGCTATAGCTTCTCCAGCAATGAGAGGACAACAAGGAATAGATCACCAATGCGTTGTTTGGTTTTCTCGTTGAATGTGTCAAACTGTCTGCAGCCATGTGTTTGTCAGTGGTGTTGTGTGGGGCCAGGTTCAGTTTTCCTGTTTCAGTGAGACACCATTACATGGTGTTCCTTTGTACAAGTATTGCTGTTGGGTTGTGTGTGCTTGATCAGCAGTGTCCACACACAGTGACTGCAAAATAAACCTTCAGAATTAAATATGTGATGGAAGTATTCTTCTGGCTAAATCTGAATCTCCACGGCTCTCCATGTTCAGCTCCCTGGACTTTCTGTATGTCCCAGTACAAGACATCCCTTCATATGGGTGACACAACCAATTTGGACTCTGCCATTGGCTAGCTCGGGGTTGTTGGCCAGGAAATCAGCCCTGAAAGCATATATTTTATGGAGTATTATCTATATTCTGCTTCCCAAGGCAGATTCCATACTTTATTCTTTCATATGTTTATATTAGACAGTGGAAATAAAAATACAGTGACTGGTAAATGATTAAAAGTGGCTAGTGGTGGAAATAACAGTGTGTAGGAGTTCCTGAACCAAGTGGGCCCTTTTTGCAGAGTTGCCATTTGCTATCAGTGACTTTGAGTTGCTAGAGCTCTACTTTGTGATGTGAAATTCAGTCAAATGACTTTCTGCTACAGAGATATGAAAAACTTGAGATCTCAGATATGCATAAAACTTGAATTTCATACTTTGGGTTCTGAAGCCAATTTTCACTCCATGAGAATCTGCTTCCTAGTGGGGGAAGATGTGAGTATCTCAGCCATATGGGACAATTTTCATCTTCAGAATAAAATGCAAAAAAAAAAAAAAAAAAAAAAAGAAAAGAAAAGAAAAGAAAAGAAAAAGAAAAGGAGCACCCACAACAACTCTGAAAATTTCTTTCTTCCTTTTGACTATTTTTATGTTCTTTTCCTTACAGAGATCACCATGCAAACTATTACAGCTCCCATCACCTCACACAGCAGGAAGAAGAAATCAGAGTAAAGCATGATTAGGAGGTACCTGCTGTGTTTTTCTTTCAGCCCAATTACAGAAAAAGCATCTTAAAAGCAATCTAAAAATCTGAACCCAAATGGTGAAGCAGATTTGTGAATTCCAATATTCAAGCTGTTATGTTAACTGAGCTGTTAGTTCCATTCTGGGCCCATATTTAATCCTCTCTGCAAGTGATGTTATTACAGAGTGAACCCCGTGAAGAGGTGAATTTCATAGCAAAGACTTGGTGCTTGGGCTCGTAATCGAGTTATCACAGCTCAGTAAGCAATCAAGCATAACCTGAGTCACTACAACCATTTTCCTTGGTAAGCTAAGCTGCATTAACGTCACTTTTGCTGTGACCTAAGAGAAACACAGGGAGAGAATGATCAAGCTCCTTCTTGAAATGTTTCTGCTTCAATTCTGCTAAATTTCATCCTACTGCAGTTGGTACAATAAAGAACAGAGCAACGTGTGAGGTTGCTGGAGTCTGTGGTTGTCTTAAGATAATTCCCAAAAAGGAACAAGCAAAATATAACCCTGCCATACCCCTTGAAATACAATGCATTAAGGGCATGATTAAGAATGAATTTGTCTGCTGTTTTGTAAGCTGCCATACTGAGACAACATGATAGGATCTAAACGAAAAGTGGGGAGATTTAGATGAGATGTTAGGATGAAATTCTTTCCTCATGAGGCACTGTCACAGGCTGCCCAAAGAAGCAGTGGATGCCCCACCCCTGGAGGTGCTCAAGACCATGTTGGATGGAGCCCTGGGAAGCCTGAGCTGGTGGGGGTCAGCTCTACACATGGCAGGAGGTTGGAAATGGATGGCCTTTACAACCCCTTCCAATCCAGTTTTCTATGATTTCATGTTCTATGATTCTGTGATTCATGATTGTTACATTGATTATTGTTTTATATTCCTTTTTTTCTCCCACTTAAATAATTAGTCACAGTGAATGCAATGCTCGCCTCTTTAAACTTGTTCCACTATTTGTTCCTTATTTTTACCAATTCATTATAGACATAGTTTTACTCTTCACATTTGAACAAAAGAAAGCATTGATTTATTAGGAAAAATACACATGCCAAAGATGGTACAGTTTTCCCTAGAGGCTGACATTTGCAAAGATGAAATCAAAGAGTTAATCACTTAAATACATATTTCATATGGTTTCATCTCTCTGAATTAAACTTCACATTTGTTTTATATTCATATGCATACATAGAGAGACTGGTTTATGATATACCATCGTAAAAGATAGGTGGTTTTAATTCTCACAGTTGAAAAAAATAAGCCATTTGGATATTATTCTTCGGAGGAAGAATGGAGGTTTTTCTTAATTCTGTGGAACTATATCTGTCTCTTAAACTAATGTGAAGTAAATAGCAGTATAAGAAATTATATTTACTTTAAAACTACACCACAATAAACCAAGATTAGAGATAATTTATATTCTGTCACTTACTTGCTGAAGCCTTATCTTCCTAACTGGCAATCTCTATGAGCTGTGATAGACCAATCATTTGGATAACTAACATTCAAGTCGTTTAGTTCAAGACTTCTCCTGAACAGTGACGCTCAAATGACTGTTAACATATAGTAAGAGAACCAATTTCCTTTTGTCAAATATGCTTTAAAATAAATGTAGGAAAAGTTATACTTAATAGCAACTTTTTAGCTTTCTTTCAAGGCATCAAAGGATCTCTTAAGACTCTTTTATCCAACTACAGAACAGGTTTGTGTTTAAGTCCCTCAGGCAGCGGGATGTATTTGGATATGTTTAGTTCAGTTAGTTCATAACTAAAATTTTAGAATTCATTGGAACAAACTAGAGTTAATGAATGTTACTAGGATTAGATATTTAAATTTATGGTGACATTCCAATTTAAATTATGCAAGAGAAAAAAGAAAAGCTACAGCTAACAGGAGATAAAATTCTCTAAGGCGATGAGTAGTCTGTAATTGGCTATTACATCCATCTTTCACCTTCTTTTGAGATGTACACATAATTTATGGAGGTAAGATGATATTCCATGTGGACCATTGTTCAGACACACTGTCATAATTTTACATGTTACAGTGTGAACTATGAGTTGACCCAAAATCCAATAGAACTGGGGAAATCACAACACTACTAGAAAAAAAAAAAAAAAAAAAACAGACATTGTCTTATACTTAATGTTTCAGAAAAATACTAGAACCCTTAAGTTTTCTCCACACAAGGGAATTTTTCAAATGCAAATTGGAACATTATGCCTAGTGATAATCATTGGGAAACTGTACTGAAGTTTCTTGCTTTGCTCTCTTTTAAGAGCTTCTTTATTCAATTTTGCAAAGCAATTACATGATACAAGCCCTTTTTTTTTTTTTTTTGGTTGTTCACATTGGCTAACATATATTAGAAATAGAAATGAGTATTAGTAAGAAAGAAAAAGATGGAATGATACAGCAATAGTAGGAGGAGAATCATTATGTCTAGCAAGTTTCTGTATTTTCTGTGACAGATGGTATGGATCACTTAAAATTTAAGAAGCCTAATAGGTTTTTTTTTGTTTGTTTTTGTTTTTTTGTTTTTGTTTTTGTTTTTTTATATTCTCAAACTGTATTTGTAGGTGGGGTCAGCCTTGTGGTAACAAGCTAATGGGTTGATTGGAAAACGGAATCCAAATGGTGTGGGTGGTGTCAGCACACAGGATGTAGGAGGTGATGAAGAGATGATCACTCTGGAATGCAAAATTGTTCACAGTACTAAGAAAACTCTTTTTCAAATTTAGAAGTGACAGAAAATTGTAACACATCATACATGCTTTCTTTCACTGTCATTACGCTACTTGGAACAACTTTAAAAATATATTTTGAAAGCAAAGACATTTCTTTTGTCTTTCAAATGAAAGATCATAAAATCAGAATCATAGAACATCCCAAATTGGAAGGGACCCACAAGGATCATCAAGTCCAACTCACAGCTCCACACAGTACCACCCAAACCTTACATCTGAGAGCAGTGTCCAAATGCTCCTTGGACTATGGCATCTCAGGGTTGTGTCCACTGTCCTAGGCAACCTGTCCCATGCCCAGAGCTCTCTGGTGCAGAGCTTTTCCTATCCTCTACAAACCCTCCCCTGACACAGCTCCATGCCGTTCCCTTGGGCTCTGTCACTGCCACAGAGAGCAGAGCTCAGCACTGTTCCTCCACCCCCTGTGAGGAGCTGTAGCCGCCATGAGGCCTCTACTCAGCTCTGCTCTGGGCTGTGCACACCAAGGAGCCTAGCTTCTGCTCATACTTCTTGTACTCTAAACCTTTCCCCATCTTTATCCCCCTCCTTCGGAAGCTCTGCAATAATTTTACATCTTTCTTATTTTGTGGTGCCCCAGACTGCACAGCTGGTGACTATACTTTCTCCTGTATCTGATATTAGATCATAAACTCCTTTTTGATGGTGACTTCTGATCAATTATACCACAAATAGTTCCATCAGTGCTACAGTAGATTTTTTTTCCCCAGAACCACATTTAAAACGAGATATCTTCTAGGTTGCTTCTGCTTCATAACCAAAACCAAAATGAAAAAATAGCAAAGTATAAAACCAATGCAGCTGTGGAGCTGCAGGCTATAGGTCCTGGAGAGGTTTTATCATTAAATACTTCAGATGGGATCTGCAATACCTACTGGGGTAAACTGTAGACATTTTCCTGAGCAAAGCTAATGGACATTTTACCCTTTGCTTCCATTACAGATTGGGATTTCACTCAAAACCTTTATGCAGCACTGAAAATATGCCCACAGCGGTGTAAAAGTGATAACCAGCATGAAGGAGAGTCGAAACATGAAAATGTTGCAGGACTGTCTCCTTGGCCAGTCAACAGTAGGCTGCACAGATGTTGCCCATCTTGCCTCCCTGTAGTTTATTATCCAGTTAATTAGAATACTACTGCTTGTTAGGAGGAGTGAAACTTAAAAGAACTCTACAGTTTGCTTAGTACTTCACAAGCTGCTCTGTAAGAATTAGTACAATGAAGAGATTTGCCCTAGGCATCTGTAATATTTGTCTGACCTACATACACAACTCAAACAATGTGCCCTCCTTACAAAGGGTAGAGTCAGGCTGAGTTTCCACATATTGTCACTGCCGACAGCAGAATCGCTCTTTAATTTAGCATTTGCTTAAAGAACAAATCTTTACTACTTACTAGGGTGATATTTGATATGCTTAATCTGCTCTATGGCCTTTTGCATTTCATATTTATGATTTTAGAAGTTGCTTCATTCTGTCTTTTTTTATGGTCTTGTAATTTGTAAATGCCTTTCATAGCAAAAGAATTCCAGCATTTGCCTGTATCTAAGGTGCAGACACTTAGGAGAGGAGATTCTCTAGCATTACAAAACAAAACAAAAAAAAATAGCCCTGCATTGCATTTATCTAATTCCTCCTCATATAACATCTTCACAATACCTGTCAAAGTCTACATTTTTGTTAGTTGCATTTACATGTAGGAGAGCAAGAACGACTCAGAATCATCTGAGTTTGAAAGGACCATTAAAAGTAATCTAGTCCAAGACCCCTGCAATGAACAGGGACACCTACAGCTTGTAAGGTTGCTCAGAGGCCCATCCAGCCTGACCCTGAACGTCTCCAAGGATGGGGTTTCTACCACCTCTCTGGTCAACTTGTTCCAGTGTCTCACCACTGCTACTGAATAAAAGCATCACAGGAACAGAAGTCATAAAAGTCCAAGGTGACAAGACTGTAAGAGTCCCTCTTCTCCTAAGGAGTCAGCTCTCCTCTCACCTGCACCACAGCTCTGGGCTCTCATCACATGTCAAGAAAAGGACCAGCACTACTCCACAAGTGCATTTTTGCATGTTTACAACAGCCTCTCAAATAAAAACCAAACTGTGAAGGGAATGTGAGAAGCAGAAATAACAGACAAATGCCAAGCACTGACCAGCCTGGCTCTGCCAACTGACCTCTGACCTGAGATGCATCCTCAGCACATTCTACTTCACACACAGCATAAACTCCCATAAACATATCCACCTTGAGGGAAAATCATTGCTTACAAATAAAGTGTAACAGTCAAAATTTTGCTTATCTTCAGGTGCAGTTGTCCACTGACAATGACACTGCTGTTATGCACCAATTTGGTTCAACATTACTTTTATTTGGTGGGTCAAATACAGTTCTGTCACAGTGGTGACTAATCACTCTGAATCAGATAATGTACTTCACTACAAAAAAAGAGAGTAAAACATATGAGACAGCAAGCTATTAGACAGTTATTCCTTGTATGCATTCAGTAAGGTATGAAGAATGCTCATCAATTTTAAAAGTAGTTATGACTATATCTAGTAGATATAGAGTAGATATAAGAGTAGATATGACTATATCTGGTCAGGAGAAAAAAGGTGGGTTTTTTTGTTGTTTTTTTTTTCTTTAGGAGTTATTTTAGGATAATTGCTGCTTTCAGATGTTTTTTCTGCAATATAATCAAATAATATGCACAGAGAAATGTGTATCTCAAACTCAAGAAAATTCTTGCTTGTAGGGTTAATAGTGCAGTTATGTGGTTAATTTATAATGTAATTTACAAGGGTAGGGATTTTCTTATTCAAAATAGAGACTGTGTACAAAAAATGATCTGCCATGGTAATAAATGCATTCTGTTATCAGAACCATGACTGCAACTGTGGATACCATATGCATGCTAGGGAAAGAATTATATATGTATTTTCATGTGCAGAGCTTTTATAATACATATATACTTATATATATTCATGTATATATTTACGTATTAATGGGTATATAATGACTTTATGTGGCTTACAAGATTTCAGCAGAAGAAATTTCATATTCTAACAGCAGTAATCCATAAAATCCAGTACGCTCTGCTTTCTTATAAATGTTGGTTTAAGTATGACTTCATTAAATCACACAGATTGAAGTACTTCTCTTGAACAGTTCACAGATACTTAAATCAAATTATTTATGTATCTGTGAAGAGTTCAGTGATTTACTTTCTTTAGTTAGAAAGAAGTTATAGAGATCATCACCAAGATAGCTCTATCCATTAGAATATAAATGCAGCTGTGCACAACTAGCAAAGAGGAAACAGTTGCCTGCCAACTCAGATTTTCAATGTTAATGTCCATTTGCTGATGCAAAGGTTACATTGGCTATCAGTATTCTTCCATGCAAGCTGTCTGTGTAAATCTAGTGCTAAATAGCAGCACACTTCAAATCATAGTTGCTGAACTTAGAGAAGCTTAAAATATCATTGAAAATAAGTTTTCATGAGTTATTTTTAGTTTTGGCCTATATAAAGCATATTCAGAAATTCTCATATGGCTTAACCAGCAACTTGAATGTCTCATGACTTTTTATGGTCTTCTTAATACTGAAATAGTGAAGTACGTTACGCATTCATTGCTCAGTTTATATTGGCAGTAGTGTGGAGAGTTGTGTTAATCTGTTGATGTATCTTTTTATATACTCTATCATTAATGTGTACACAAAAAAAGAAAAGAGAGAGATTAAATAGGTTTGAACTCTTGGTGGTTTGAATGCTAAACCCTAGGTCATTAGAAGAATAGAATCATAGAATCACCAAGGTTGGAACAAACCTCTGAGATTACCTGGTCCAGCCCTCCATTTACTACCAATATTGTCTACTAAAGGATGTCCTGAAGTACCACATCTACACCTTTCTTTAACACCTCCAGGAACACTAATTATCACCTCCCCGGGCAGCCTGTGCCAGATCTTCTGACACTAGCAAGTTCAAACTTCTGGAATGAGACACTGACAATACAGCATGGTAAAGCCAACAGCATCATAACACAAAAGTGAACAGGCAGAAGCTGTATGGCAAGTGGGGATATAACAATTTCTCCATCTGCTTTGAAATGCCTCTGAATCCCCACAACCCTGCTTTGGAAAGAACTGCAAATTGGAAACCCCCAAGCCCCAGATCAGGCACAGCCGTGTCCTTCTCTGTATGGAATAACCTGCATTTCTGTGCCTTTAATCTTTCAGGATTTTTTTTACACACTGCAATCAAATCTTGTCAGTGAAGTTTTCTTAACTGACAGGGTATAAGAAACAATTGTTAAATTTTTGAGTGACTTCACCCAGAAAAGCCTTTCTTCCTTTTAACCAGGGTATTTTTTTGCTCTAACAAGCAAGCTAGAGTGATTGATCATCTTTTACATGATCAGAACTTACTTTACCCTTAAACTGTTCCACAATGCAGCAGAGGAGCCAACCATAGTCTTGCCATTTGTATTGTTCCTATTTAACGCTCTTTAAAACATGGCAAACTGAGCTTGACTGTACTTTTCACTCAGAGACAGGGTACAACACTGTTTCTCTTGACTGAGATGATGGAAAAAAGGAAAATAAATAAATAAAAAAGGAAATCAATGGGAATAGAAAAAATGCTTTAATTAGCATCTAGAATTCATAACCCTGAATATATTGATCCGCACAGTCTCCTAGTAATTACAGCTGAAACCTCTGATATAGAAATGACATGAACTACACTGTGCTTTAACACCATTTGGCAAAAAAACAGCCAAACAAGAAATAAAACCCACACACCAAAAATTGCCACTGAACAGTTCTATTCTCTTGGCTTGAACTTAGTGGCAGCAGCAATTTTGTTTTATATTCTGGAGTGGGAGACTCCAGTTTGTGTCATCGGGGCTGAGTACTGTGAATGAGTGCCTCATTAAGGCAGTGCTGTATACAGGAGTCAACACCACCATTAACCACAGAAAACTTATAAAGAACCTTGTTGTGCACTAGGAATATGGTAGGCACAACCTTAATCTTCAGATGACTCAAGCAATAAATACCATGCTGAAAATAAACAGAAAGCAGTTTCTTCTCTATTATGCCAAAGCTCAACATCTGCTCCACAATAAACATGTGACACAGAGTTTTAGAATATTAGTACTTTCACAGCAAAGGTAATTAACTTTTTGGATTAGTTCTCCATCTGTTTTCAGTAGTTACATAGTACATGCATTTTGGGGAAAGAAACGCTGTAAAATATGCTCTAAGCATCAGCATGTTCACATAACTTAGTAACTTTCCTAGTGCACACACTAAGAGTGATCTATGGCACATTATCTGCATGGATTTCTCCCAGTATCTCAAACTTCACTGCAGTGGTGGCCAAGACATGACAGGCAGTAGAACTGCACTGATATGAGAGCCATAGGCAAATAGCAGCATTTCCTACCTGCAGACCCCACTCATTCTTGTTTGAAAGCAGAGGCTATCAAGAAGGTACTCTGCTCATCATCTTCTCAAGGTCTTTACACTCTGGAGATTGCATATTTGGAGGTACAGGGGAGGCCTGATGACTCTGCCTCAAAAAGATTTCCATATGAGACCGACTGAAGCCAGGGAAGCTGAGATTCCTATCAGAATCAAAGCAAACCACTGCAAAACCTGCTTCTGAGCAGCAGGATAAAATAGAGTTCACTAGAGTTTGCTCTGTGCTGCCCATAGATACCAGTGGTTTGAAGGAAGAATGACCTAAGAAAGAACAATTTTGTTCTTTGTCCCACTCTAGACAGTAATGCAGTACCTCATGGGACATACGAACAGAGAAAGGGTTAGGCCTTTAACAGCCCACCTTTGTTTGTCAGTTAAATCCCACCACAATTTGCTCTCAGGCTCTGGAAACTCCTAATAAAGATATATTACTATGTGTTCAACACGATGATGCTGTTCAGTGCCCATTACCTTGGGGCAGAAGGGGCCTTCTCTCAAATTCATGTAATTTTTTTTTTTTAATAATGTTATAAAAGGCCATTTGCAGTGTGGATGTGGCCAATCCATAATTCACTGGCCATATCTTACTCTTGAGCAGATGAAACCTATATCCTATACTTGGCCTATGTCAGCTCACCAGCAGCAAGGCTCTTCTGGTTCAGCAGCCTACATGTGTGACCACCTGGTTACGTGAGGCACATCTCATATGGAATGATCCTACCCGGCTCATCCTACAGCCAACTACATCACACACCAAACTTGTTGTCCACATCAGCTGCAGGAACCCTGGGCATCATCTCCTGCTTGTCAAACATCATTAGATTTCTTCTTCATGGGCTACCTAATTTATACCCAGAGTCCTGGCCATTTACATGTATTTACAATGTTGGTAAGTTAGTAGAGCTTCTGATACCTGTCTCAAAGAATTTGACTGGGATTTAGTCATTCAAAAGTACTTCTGAAAGGTCCTGGAAATACCAGTAAACACTGGGTATATCCAAGGTGGCCAGCTATCGCAGATATAGAAAATTCCACCTTCATGTTACAGCATTTTCTTATATAACAGTCTACTAGACAGTAAAGTTATCTTTATCCTTGTCCATAGGATTCTTCTTTACCTGTGGTAGGACTGTTCAAATAGCCCTCATGCTGATGAATGTTGGTGAATAACTGGTGAATGTTAAGAATCATCTTCACTCACCAGTGTCACTTTGCTGCTGAAATAGCTAAACAATGAAAGAAGTTAGGAAAATTTTTTATAGGACTTTGCTAGTATAACAACAAAGAAGAATGAAACGTACCCCTAAAAGTAATTCATCGCCATGAATTTTACTGCTTATAAAATCTAGAGCTTTCTCCTGCTGCAGGAAGAAAAAAAATAAGGGCTAGTTTTACATTGGTTCCCACTTCTACTTCTGGACATACTTCTTGTGCTCGCTTCATTTGCTGCTCACAACTCAACACTAGAGAATGGCAATGTTTAGTTTATAGAATTTTTCTTACTGAAAATGTTGGTGGTAACAGGCAGTTCTTTTCAAAAGAGTTTGCAGTGAATCTGAGTACTAGCAGAAGTGACTAGATTTTGGAATGAAATGAGTACAGCCATTTTGGGCCATAAGCATCTTTGAAAAAAGGCTCTTTTGCCAACACCTGAGCACTGGGAAAAATTCAAGCCCCAGAGCTGCATGCAGAGAGATTCCAAAATCTAGCTCTACCAAATTATTCAAAATAATTTAAAAGTGTCATTGTTTGAGCTGGTATTGAAGGAGAACAAGCAAAGTGCTTTTTGCAATGTGATTCACACAGATAAAATCTGCTTCAGTTAGATTTCTGTCCAACTGCTCAATATTCTAATGAACACCTTCTTATTCTAGATGTTACAGAAATTAATTTTGAATGAAAAATATGACATACAGGGGTAGAAATTAACCTAAAAATTACCTGAATTATTCTTTTACTGTCTATCTTGACATTGCCTATTCATCAGAGCTATTAGGGTTGCTGGAGTCACTCTGCACCAGATATATGAGGTTGCACAGCTGAGAAATCGGGCATTTTGCACAAAGACAGACAAATAAGTAATATCTGGATACCATAGTGATAAATGATTGACAGCACTGCATTGTATTGCTTCCCACCAAAGCTACTGCTGGATACAAGGCTTTGTTTCCAGGGTCACATAATTTAATTTTAAATCAACGAAGCTGAAAAAATAGTATTTTCCTAAAGCAAATATCATTCTCCAAGTTCTAGAGTGATTCTGGGTGGTGTTGTGCCAACATAACATTGCACAAGTTAGTCCAGGGTTTATGTCACTATAATGGTGATAAAACTCTGGTCACGTAGGGAGAATAAAGATACTGTACCTCCAGTGCATTACCTAGTCTGCCTAAAGGCAGTGCACCTTTAGGCCGTGAACCTTATTTTCAAGCATACAGAATGATGCGAAAGGCTATGATTTAAAAATAAATAAATAAATAAGCCACTATTTCACCTTTCCCCTTTGCAATTTATTTTAATTAGTTTTTTTTTTTTTCATGGCTGAAAATGCTGTGTAAATGCTATTACTGCTATTCATAGCCCACAATCAGTCCACATATATGGTTTCTTCTGATGATAATGTACAAATAGCATGTCTCATGTTTTGAGAATCACTTGACTTAATTTGCACAATGGTTTCGGATCCTTCCACTCAGAAAAGATGGTATAAATATAAAATATAGCTTCCATGTGTTGCCTCCTTCAAATAAGTACTGACTCCAATCTTTTTCGTCCTGGATCTTTCTGTTGATTCTCAATGCAAAGGCAGACACTAAAATGTAATTTTAATTAACTCCATTACAAACAAAGTTTTCAGACTATTAAGTACACAGCTTTTGTGCTTTATAAAGAAAATCATTCTTGTTATGAATTTATCTAAATGCAATTTTTAAACAATGTGTCAATGAAATAATTATTACTGTTAGCAGAATCTGTTTTCTATTATCAGTGAGCACAAACAAGTAAGAATAAAATAATGTAAGTACATGAGTGCAGTATGTTAGAATATGTGGACATGCCTAGCAAATAGAGTTGAAATCTGTGGGTCTGGTCCCTGTTTTTGTAGACAAGTGAGTGTTCTCAGTCAATTTTCCTTCCCTCTTGTACTTTCACAGGAAATTGTTTGTAAGTTTTTTCTCATAATCTCTTAAAAACTAAGAAATCAAATATTTGTAATCTATTTTAAGACAGTGAGCTGGTAACAAAAACCAACATTTGTTCAGCCGTTGCAAAACTATCTTATTTGCAAGTGCTCTCAGCCACTGACCATGCTTTGGTCTCCAGCTGTGGAGGAATGGGTGCACTGTTTGTAAATAGTTCATTTGGAAAATGAGGATTCCCATACTTCTGAGAGTAAGTCAACCTAAATCTGGACTCCTGTTTATATCCTCACAGCACTGCACCAAACTTGGGATACTGACCCAGGTCCCTTGTTCCTCTAAAACAACCAGCGTCCAGGTGTATCACAGCTAGAACCTCTTTATGATGTGCTTTGTGTTCAAGAGCCAACACACATACACAGGCTGTGTATAAATCCATCTAGAATAAACTGACATCCATCCATGCCTAAGCTACTTCAGATATATCTGGAACTTACTTAATTGTTTAATATATTACAGCTACCAGAGAAAAGCATAATTTTCTCTGAGCTTAAGATTTTTTTTATATTAGGTGTTGTACGAGCATTAAGTTCCACAGTTTCTTACCTACAAAGGTTTGAATTCAACTCTGAAAGCTCACCCTATTACTATGGGAAGTGCCAAGTCATTTCTGGAATTGATCTTCCTTTAGCATTATATTCAACCTTAGTACATTCCTCACATACTTAAAATTAAAAAAAAAAAAAAAAATGTAAAAGATGGTGAATGCTGCAGTTAAGCTCAAGACAACTATTAAAATAACAAGCCAAGACAAAATTTATTGTTATTATCATTAGAAACTCCCTATCAGATCACTCTAAGAGAGGATACGGTCTTGTGGCAAAAAAGGAGATAAATACCTTCCATCAGTCTCCCAAAAAGTTCCCAGGCAGAGTCCAGGAGCTGGGACAAGAGAATAATAAGCAGTTTCTCATTTCTGTCAGACACTGTGATAAGTTGGTTTATCTTGATAATAGGACCTATTTCCTCACTTTTTTTTTTTAAGTCAATGCTCATGCAAATCATCACCATGCCTCAGTAAATGTTACGTAAAACTTTCTGGATATGTTCTTTTTTCAAATGAGAGGCAAGAAAAGAGATAAAATCTTCCAGTTTCACATTTGTCAGTGTTTTCCTTTGCTGGCCCCTAAAAAATTTTCACTGGACACACAGACTTCTTTCAAGGAAGAGCTTATTGACAAACAAGTTACTGTACTCGGACTCTTCCATGTACCTTCTGAAGCAATTTACAACAGCCAGTGATCAGACAGAAGTCAAAGACTACCAACTACAGCACTGCACATTCAGGCTGAGGAGAGCCATCCTTTGGTTTGCCATGTTTTCCATCCTGAACTCTCTGAAAAGAACTACCTAAAAGAAAATAGCTTTCCTTATTCACTGTGATTGTCAAGTGGTAAGGTTTCAGGAGATGACTCATTTTGAACCAGAAAAAAAAAACAATAGAGTAAGAAAATGCTTAAGTTCCCAAGTTCAACGCTCCAAAAATGTCTTTCAATTTGACAAGCATGGGTGGAAAGAGCTCTGAACCGCAGATTTGCTTAGCTCAGGAGCTGCAAAGCACAGGTCAGGTCAGAGAGATACGCAATGGGGAGCAAAACAGAGAATGATGACAAATCATTTGACTCAACAGAAGAAAAAGAGTGGAATCATTCTGACATAAATCTTAAAAGCTTGATTAGCATTTTATTCTGATCTGGAATAAAAGATACAAAAGAGGGAGAAGAGCCCCAGGAAAAATCTGGAAGATTCTTAGAAGATCTATACATGAAAAACATAGAACACTAAAACAACTACACTATTATTAAAGAACTTCCCTGCGGATCTCACAAATACACAGTCCTCCCTATGAACAGAACTGTTCATAGAGTTGCATGGAATCACCAGTGGGGCATAAATAAAAAGCCTGAAAACTGAAAGAGACAATTCATCTCATAAACAGGTATCTGTCAAGCCTAGAATGACTTCGTATAACTGGTTAGACCCCTGAAGGTGATCAGAGAAAACAGTGATTTCTAAAGTAACCTATCACCAGATAAAGGCACTGTCTTGTGACACAAACAGTCTTTGTGTTGCAAGATGCAGCATATGTTCAAGTTCTTAATCAAAGTATTATATATTTCTGAAAATTGTGACATTGTCACACTTTTTTAGGTGAAGGAATATAATGTTTATTTTCAATTACTCAATTGATTCACTTATTTCTTAGTTTCTTAGCTCCTGCAAGCAACCGTCCTTTATGCATGTGTACCCTCACTTTCTCCTTACTTTTTCTTGCCTGCAGAGAGTCCTACAACTGAGGACCATGCTCAGCTTTTCTTCCATTCCTAACTCCTTCCTTGGACCATGTCTCTCACTGCCTGTGAACACACCACTAAGTCACACAGAAGCAATGTCAGGAAAAAAAAAAATCATGCTGATCCCCAAAGCAATAAGCAGCCCCAAACAGACCTTGTGCCTGCAGCCAAAGGACCAAGGTCAATGTGGTGGAATTTGTGTAAAAGGACCAATGTTCTGGAGCATTTTCAACCTTGGAGTTTAAGCCAATGTCCTGCAGCCACCACCATTTTTCAGAATTTCCTGGCATGGAATATGACCCTTTTATTTTCCCCCATAGAATCCTGAAAAAGTTGACATGAGTGAAAAATGAATGAGTTTTTCTATTTCAGCCTCTCCTTTTTGGGGCCATATCTATGCAGAACTATCTACTATCTATGGAGAAACTACCTCATCTACTGTTCCATAAAACCATCTACAGCAATGGCTTCAGAGTGACCAACAGCCAGGGGAAAAAACAGGCATATAACCAGGGATTAGTTAAAGCAGAATGACAATCAGTACCTGGAAATTTGTCTGCTTCTGTCAGTTTGCATCAATTTTAGTTGAATTGGCAAAAAAAAAAAAAAAAAAGTTGAAAGAACTTTCGGCTTGGATTGAAAATGGGTATCTGAAAATTAGCTTCTAAATGAGAACAAATGAAGCTTAATGGAATGGTGAGTCAAGTTGTTAGAAGAAAAAAAGATTTCTTTTTATAGCAGTAATGATAATTCCACAAGTGTAAGTATCTTTGAAAGCATGATTGAAGGTAATGCTCAAACAGACAAATGTCTGCATCAGTAGAGACATAATAATCACCCATACATTTGGGACGTATTCAAAAAATTGAATTTCATCAGATCATCCACGCAAACAGAAAGTTCCTCAAATCAGCCTGCCTTCATCTGACTCTCTATCCACTTACAGAAGGCAACAGGCAGCTCTCTAACTTCTCATCTTTTTTCTCTTAAGGCAAATTTACAAGTATAGCAGGTCACGTATTAACCATGCTGTGGTAGAAAGGTGAGAGTGGTGGGGCCATTATAGCCCATGAAGAAGCAGCCATATATGATAAGAGCCCCTGTGCCTTGCCTGACCCCTACCCAGCCAGTGCCTACTTGGGGTGAAAGGTCTGCAGTCCCAGCCAATATCAGCTCCCAGGACACAGGACTATCCTGACCAGTTGCAGTTGCAGCTTCAACCCAGTTTTACCAGGTTTTCTTTCATCTTTCTTTGGTTTACAAAGGAAAGGCAGTGCCTGTGTGCAATGTTATACTTAACTGTCCTCTATTATTATTGATTCTGTTGTAACTTTTTCTGTTTTACAGAACTAGTCTTTACTTCACTAGGGTAATTCTTCCTTTTAATTAAAAAGTATCTGCAGTGCAGTGGTGACTCTGTCCAACAAAGTAAAATAAGAAGTTCTGTGAGCAAGGTGTTGCTGACAGTCCATGGGTCTCCTGGTGACCTTACAGTGAAATGAACACTAGAGTGTTTTCATATCTACGGGTCACATGGTGAAGTACACACAAAACAGATCTGAAATTGCTGCTGAGGAGAGATAAACAGGAAAAACTAGAAACAAGGACCAAAATGGCACTGTTCTCTTGAAAAGCGTTGCCTTGAAGTGGATTTGGGAATTTATGAAAAAGAGATTGACAGAACAAATAAAGCAAGGGGTCTTCCTTCCCTGATAAAACATTTAATAAATGTTATCAAGAAAACAAAACTAAGAAAGCTGACAAAAGAAACATAATATATGCAATTGTTATTTTCAGTTCAAAGTAATACGTAATTAACAGAGTGGCGAGAGGATCAGATATCTTTGCAGTTTTGGTTTAGTGTCAGCTTTATTGTCAGCTTCTTTCTAAAAAGCAACAAAATTGTCTGTAAAACTCACACAGGTTTCTAAGGAAAATGAATAATATGTCCAATAAGACCTTCCCTTTTTCTGATCCATGCATTCTCCAAAACTTGCAAAATGTTTAAGAAACACAAAGTAAATTTTGAACAACTGAGTAATACTTTTTCAGATAAAATTTAATGCATTCAGTTAAATTGCGGCTATCTGTTCATTCAGATTCCTCTTCTGCTCTCCCTTCCTTTTTCTGGAAAGAAGGAGTGACAGATCAAGGCCATCTCCATAACCTTACATGACCAGAATAATGTTAAAACTGCAGCTTCAAACTCCCCAGCTTCACCTCTGTGGCTACATCCAAGCTCAGGCCCTCGTCTTGGTCCTTGACTGAGCTATGCTACATGTATGCTGGTACACTCATTACCTCCCAGAACCTGACCCCAACTTGCTGAACTGACTTCCCAGCTGAATCTGATTACAGTCACCAGATCAGTTCTGTTCTTGTTGGGGTACAGAGAGACCATGCCCTTGTTGGCTGCCACTTTTGGTTCCCACACAGAGCAGCCTGCATTTGCAGCTTCCCTGTGCAGCAGCAGTTGCACTCTGTTCAATAGCGTACCAGCCACCGAAAGGATATTTTTGGTTTAAGTTTGCTGAATTTAGTTATTGACCTTTTCTAGTCCACCCTACCACTCAAAGTGGGGCTAATTTCAATACTTTATAGGGTTGTTCAGGGCGTCATTCAGTTGAATTTTGATGTTTCTGAGGAGGGAAATTCCAGTCTCTCTCGGCAACCCAGCCCAGTGCTTAATCATCCTCATGGGGATTTTTTTCTTTATACCCAGCCAGAATTTCTCTTGTTAAAGCTTCTGACTTGTCTTTTGTCCTCTCTGTGCAGCATTCTGTAAGATTCTGGTTCCATCTCCTTTATAACTCCTTTCCCAGCTACTCCCACTCTGCGGTATCATTAACTGACTCACCTTCATCTAAGGGTCAGCATGAGTTGGCTGCTCATTTCTTAGATCTCTGCTGATCTCAGAACAGAAGAATGCTATATTATTTCTTCTATACAGGCCCCCTCCACACCACACACATTTCAGAATACATCGGATACTCCTGTATGAAGAATGTCTATCATAAGAACTCTTTTTCCCTTCTGCCACGAGATTTCAAACTTTGTCTTCTGGTAATACTAAGATAGCTGGTTAACAGTAACTGTTCATACCTTGTATGTATAGTAGAGAGAGGAGACCAACTTCCTTTGACATGGGGCTGAATTCAAAAGTATAATTACACTAGGTAAAGGTCCTACTGGTTGCTGGCAAGTGGAGACAAGAATTGATTACCATGGATGTTACAATTATCTGTACTATATTCATCATTTTTTTTCCCTTTGGTTAAGAAATTCAGCATTACAAGACTTCATTCAACAGTTACAGTAGTAAACAGTGTTTCTTAGGAACACAATACTAATTTTGATGTCAGAATTGTTTATGGAGCATAAACTGGAGTTTTCATTTGAATGTGGGTTTGCTTGCTTTTTACAGAGAAAATGTTTTTACTTTCCTTAAATTGCACCTATCAGCCTTAACTTTAGTGTAATTTTTGTGGGGGAGAAAAAGAGCTGGGGGAATAAAATATTGCTGATAGAATTTCCTAGCAATTTTGCAATCAACTGGGGAAATACAAATTACTTTAAATGCATCTGAATGAAATATTTTGACTTGAATTCACATTTCAACCTCTTGTTGGGAGTCTGAATTACCATGTCTTAGGTTGGAAAGGGAAAGAATCAATCTTAGTGAACTTCTAGACTGTAAGACTGTGTACTGTCAGCTACACCTTGAAAGCCGGTATATGATGCATAACAAGTCTGCTTTCATTATATGTCATTATATATGGAATCAGATTTGGCCTCTGAAAGATATAATGACAAACCCACTCATCCACAAACCTACTCCGTTACTCCTGCTAGTAAGAACTGCTGATGTTACCATTTTTTTTTGAAGTTCCCTCCAGATTTTAACACTGGAACAGATATGCTTCTGTATTTTAATTGTGGGAAGGAAAACATCAGTTAGCCTCCACATGCAGACCAAGTCCTTCACTGCTGTCATTTGCATGTGGCTCCTGCCATCCAATCACCCACACACCATAAATGCAGGACTGGGTCTCCCACAGTCCACAACCTGTTCTGTCACTGAAGGGCATTTGATTTGCTCACTCAGCCTAATATATATCCTTTTTTTTTTTTTTGTACTAAATCCTATGAAAATAACGAATGTTTGAAAATAGATATATCCTACAGGCAAGGAAAGAGCACCGGCTGAATGAGACTTTTAACGCCACGTTAACTGCACAGCAGTTAAAATGGTTAATGATGTATGGCAAGAGTTAAGTAAAACCTGATTCATTTTCTTTTATCCAGCCAGTCACATCTTGGATAAATAATTTAATAAATAACTTCAATGTTTTCTCAGATTTACGTAGGGCAAGACAGCTGGTCTCAAAACTTTTCTGTAATAGACTGAATAAAAAGAAAGTACACAAGAATGAAAGATGTGCCGTTCTCTGGCTGCTGTTTGGTTGTATGTTTTCTTGGGGTGTTTTTTGTTTGTTTTTGTTTTTTCTTCCTGCTGCTCTGTTATCAAATAACAATTCCATTTTTACAACACTGGGCAGTTATTGAGACAATGTAGTAAACAAGGGTAAAACCATAGTAATTCCATCCTGAATGAAGCCAACAGTGGTTAGAGGATGTTTCAACTAAATTAAACAGAACTGTAGCTGGCAGGGGCTTAGCACAAGAACTACAAGGGGCGTAACTCCTCTGTAAAGTGCAATTAGAAACTCTGGACCCAGAGCATATAAGCTCACCAATAAACTAAAGTGGGAGTTACAATTCTCTTTGACATGTGTTACAAGAAATAAGGGCCATCAGATGAAACAGAGAGGCAGCAAGCCAAAAGCTGCTCATAGGAGCCATTTTTTCAACCCCTGTTTGATGTCCTAATATTTTAAAGTGAAATGGTTGCTTCAAAGAGCAAGCTGGTTATCTGCACAATCTTCAGAAACATCTAAAGTAAAAAAAATTGCAGAGGAATCACAGTTTATCAAGGCTAGAAGAACAGCACTGCTTGCAGCAGGTAGTAATAACTTTTACTACCCTGAATGATAAACAAGCAGACTTTCAGTCACACACACTTTGCTTCCTAAGATAAAGGGGCAAGCTACTTCAGACCTGAAAAAGTCCTACAAAAGTTCAACGATTTGTTTGTATCCATTAGATATAAGATATTATAGTTTTCTCAGGATTTATAATAGTCAATTACAACAGTAAGAAAAAAGGAAGGGATGTAAAACATTCCTCAGACACTGATATTTCAAGCCTAATTTAACATGGAACAGACATAGAAATAGCAATACCTTCATTTTAAGCTGCAATTTTAGAAATCCAAACTATACACACATCTTACCTGTTGTGACCATTTATTTCTTCAGTGATTTCAGTGAAAGATCCTCTTCAAGACCTCAGAAATCTTCCTCCCCTTTCCAGGAAAGTTACTGGCTTATTTTTAAGTAACTTCCATACTAGACTGGTAAATAGGACATGAGCTTTCTTAACTGTGGAAGAAGTTAAAACTAACACTTTGTCAAACCCACACCAGAACTTATAAAGTTCTGGCAAGAATTTCAGAGTTTTTCCTTCATCGCTTCCCACAGGAGAAGCCATACTGCTCATGTTGTAGGAGTAAAGCCTATCTTATATAGGTCATTGATCCTGTCATTACTAACCAGTTCTGAATTTCAACCAGAAAGCAAATACAGAGATACTTCGCATAACTCACCTTCTTGGAGTGTATCATCTTGTATCAAATATTTGCTAAGAGGTGGAAGTGGGAGGAAGCCATTGAGACAGAAAAGAAGCCAGAAATAAATTCAGTTACTGCTTCCTGGCCCTAGAAAATTTCTTTTCTTTTTTTTTTTTTTTTTCTTTAACCTTGCTGAGCCTTGAGTTTGGAGGCTCAACATCTCATCTTTGCCTCTAAATGAATTCAGAGGTTTACCACCAGGGAACTAACTCAGCCAGCGGTGTGGCAAAACATAAACTACACAGCAAAAAAGCAAGTAATTAGAGTCATAGAATCACAGAATTATAGAGGTTGGAAGGAACCTCTAGACGTCATCAAGTCTAAACCCTCCTTCCAAGGCAGCTCACTAGACCAGGTTGCACAGGTAGGCATCCAGGTGGGTCTTGAAAAGCATTTCTATCTCTTTTTATTCTCACTTTTGGAAAATTCTAAAACTAGTGATAGCTACAGGATAAGAACACCAAGTAACTAGTTTTACAAGGACTTCTGATTAGCACTGGACCTTTAAATAGATGGGAACTATATCCAGTCTAAGCTTCTAAATCACGTTCCTTACACATGGGTCAGGTCTTCTGAGCTCTGCCCACTGGAAGAGGAGAATCAGGTTGAGAAATACTGCCAGTATGAACCTGGGTGTGAGCTGCCTTCAAACCTGTTCTTGCTGGAGGAAGAAAATACACAGCTGTAGCCAATTCATGAAAACTCAGCCTTGCATAGGGTGCTAGAGCTGTAAGCAGTGGGTCTTTGCTGCTCATCTGTACTTGATCCTTCTTCTTCCTTATCTTATCTTATCTTTTGTGTGTGGATATTCTAACTCAGTGATGGGAACTGGTCACTGTATGTAGCTCATCCTGTAGAGAAATCAAGAAGGAACAAGGGAAGACCCCACTGGTCAAACTAAAGAGATAAGCGAGAGCCACCAATTAGGAGTCTGCTCACAAAAACTGTTTCTGAACATTAGAGTGTGTGGTGTGCAGGAAAGCAAGGTTTGCCAGAAAGAAGTGGTCATTCTGGAAGTTAAACTGATGATCTTGTCTAGATGAAAGATCTGTAAGGTTGGTGTCCTGTTATTAATTAGTAACTTCCTATGGAAATTATCAGAAACTTTGAGGCCAGTTTATTGTATCTAGTCAATATGAATATGTTTTTTTCCTGCACAAAATAATTTTCTCTAGTACTCCCACAAATATGCTAGGAAGTGAAGAAGGAGAGATGAGACAACAGAGACAAAAACAATTTTAGAATGGCAAAGTCATCTCTTTATATTGCCTTCTCCACTGAATGAACTGTCCTAGCAGATCAAAGTTATGAAGTTTGTATTACTGCCATCACTGAATTCATCACATTTGCTCTTATGCACAAGGCACTGAAGCGTACCATCTTTGTAAGTAGAAGGTGGACTATGCCTATTTGAGCCACAAGAGAAAGCTTTCAGCTGTATTCAGTAGGTGAAGTTCAGGGCAGCTTTAAAGCCTCCCTGAGGCTGCCCAAACCTGCAAACAAGCATAGATGTAGTGCAAGCAGTACTCTAGCCAGATCAAGCTGCTTGTGGGGACACATCAGATAGGATTGTCCTCATTGCACACTGATTGATCCTCATGTTGAAAAACCCTGCCCCAGGGTGTATTAGCAGCTCCTGTATGAATGGGCACTCTGTGGTGCTAGAGCTTCGCTTCAGTTCTCAGTGAGGGAAGAGATAGCACTGCTGTGATACTGAAGGACTTCTCTGATGGGTGTCACAGAGCTGATGCTCAGTGCTTTCAAGAGAGTAGGGGGACGAGCTCATGATCCTGGTTAATCTATACGTGCAAAGTCATTCAGTTTGCACAGATTTGTGCTGCATTTCAAAGCCTGTCCAGCTGGCATCCAGTTTCATTTGCAGCATTACAAGGTGTACATGAAATAAATACAAATAACCATCAGCTTTTCACAGTGAATATATATGCAAGCAATGTAGAGCATTACATTTTGGCTATGTTCAATACTTTATTTGCACAGATAAAAGAAATCATAGTGCTGACATTCTGAGGGCCATTCTACTAGAGATTTCAAAAGGAATTAGGAACCTTCAGGAAGTTTCTGGAAGATACACTTGGTTCTAGCAATCCAGTGGAACTGGAAGAGACCTCTAAAACGTCCTACCATTGCACAGCAAAAAAGCACCATCCAGTGCAGTGGAAAGATGGTTTCAAAGTGCTCTTTGCCTTCCACTCCTTGACCTAATACTCCTTACAAGATGAAGCAGGATGTTGCCAAGGAAGTTACTGTTAACGTTCAGCATATGTTAGAAGTACAACAGCTGTTTATCTGCTGCTCAGGTGGACTGATACTTGAGTAGTACTTGTTTAATGACTTACTCACTCACTCAACTCTGATATCAGGCCTGCCTCAGTAACTTGGGAACTTAGAGATTCCTCCTGATCCCTCACCTTCTTCAACCAAATTTCTAGCTTCCTGCCTCCCATAGCAGAGTCCCTCAGATAATTTCCCTCTTTCCTCCCGAATATTCTCCCCTGTCCTCCTACCCAATTTTCTTCCCTGTCCTCAAACACAGCTCTGCTATTGACAGGACATTCAATTTCCTCTACTTTATTCAGTGTTGCTGAGTTGGTCCTTCAGTTTGCACTTCTCTATCCCATTTGGCCTATGAAATACTGACTGTCTGCAAGTATAACTTTTAAGAATAAGGTATTACTTGAATTATCAAGGTAGAAGCTGGTTAATACAGATAAGACATCTACCTAAGTTGCCATTTAAATTTTTTGACACTGTGTTACCTGAACTAGATGTTTTCAAAAGTAATGCATATATATTTTGCACTCTGTCAAAAAGCTTTCACCAATGTTTCACCCTGTCAGAAAGACAATGACACTGTCCAATACCTGTTGCTGAAAGACATCCAAAAGGCGCTTCTATATCATTTCCTTTGCTGTCTGTCTCAAAATGCTTACAGACAAGGATCAATTAGCAAATCATGATAGAAATTGTCTAAACATAAAATAATCGGGGAAAAAAAATTGCATGCTTCTCTTCAGTACATAATTCAAGTTTAGACTTACAAAGATTCTCAACTCTAAGCAGCCAAAATGTCATTTCAAAATGTGAGAAGACTGTGTACTTGTATCTAATTGTTGTGACAAAACTGTAACAGAATTTTAAGATCTGACTTGCTTCTTCAGTATGAATTTGCGCATTTTATTTAGAAATATATTTCTTTACCCTACAAATGTGATTAAATGTATTCACATATAAAGAATATAAGCATGTATGTGTGTAAGTATGTATAAGCAAATCTATATACTGATCATGGTAAAAACATTCTGTCTTTATTAAAAGTCAAACTGAACTTCTTGTAGATACAAACATGATTATGCCAAATGTCCAACCTTTTGTATTGCCTGTGATGTACTAAGTGAAGAGGAATTGTATAGGGCCGCATATACATTTGTCACTTCACAGAAACTACAATAGGTTCAAAGAGGACAATAACACTACTTGATAGTGCAAAGTCTCAGCTACAAAACATGGTCTCAACATTTAGCCAGGCGTTTTCACCTGTGATGAATAACAGCCTGCGTGCCTTGCTTGTAACAACCTGCACCAGCAGAGGTGACCCTTTGTCACCACTGCTGAAATGCATCATCCACCACCTCACTGTGCTCACGTTCATTCCTTGGTCTCCATAGTTCAGCAAGCATCAGTGAATGTCAATGTGTGCCATTTTTCCAAAATGGAGGAATTCAGTAACACATCTTTGCTTCATACACACTTCCATGGCAGACACCATTTTGTCAGAGTGCCCCTCTGCTGCTATCTATCTCATGGCAACAAAATGTAATGGAATATCAGCAGCAAGGTTCAACCTCTTCTGCTGTACCACCAACACCTACCTCTGATGTCATCGGCCAGCATCATAAAATAGGAGGCATTACTTCCAGAGCAGCACTCATTAAATATATACTACTGATAATGGATATAAATAACAAGCCTTATTTTAATTGTTGATGTCTTTTTAAAATTATTATTAATAAAACTCTACAAGGGCAGATGGTGCAGGGCAGGGTGCAGTCGCACAGTGGGCTGTGCTGGGTTGCATGTAGCCCACAGGCTCAAGCTGGTCATGCCTGGTTTATTCCTAATACCAATTCATTTTCACTTTCTATAATCAAACACAATTCTTAAGAGCCTATTTATGTTTTTCCTCTAAATTATGCTTCTGGTGAATAATCTTGCGTTGAAGAAGGAAATAATGTTGCTTGGGAAAATAAAAGAGAAAAAAATCTAAAAGATTTCCTTTGGGCTAGAGACATAATGTAATTTAAATACAGCTTGAGGTTGTTCCAGATTTGGTGATGATGAGGTACTCAAGCAGCTAACCATGCCAAGAGCTTCTGTTTACTGAAGGAGACTAATTATATGAAGTTAACAGAAAAAAAGCAAAAGGTCCCAGCCAAAGGCTAAAAATGTAGATTTTTAATTTTACTAGAAACCTTTCCAACTGGAAAAATGAGGTCAAAGGGTAAAAGAGGGCACTCTGAACTTCCTTGTTAATATTTCACTCATGAGACATTTCTGAAAGTGTAGCAGTTGAACTGCAGACAAGATTTCTCCAATGTCTGTGGGAAGAACCATACTTTGTCAGAGGTTGATGCTGACCTCTGCCCTAGTATGACTAGGTTTTGTTTTGCAGAGCATTCATGGAAAATTGTATGAATTTAGGACTACTTCTGCTCAACATTAGACCTCTAAACTGGGACTTCTGTGTAGTTCAGTCATCTAAACTCAAGAAGCTATTGTAGCCACATCAGATGAAGCATTAGCCTGGCAGCTGCTAAATCTCAAAGGCCTCTCTCTTCCATGAAGGCCTCAGTCAAGTGGATATCCTCCAAGCGAGTCTAAGCCATACCACTTGCAACCCCTTACTTAAGAGCATTGATTTGAATAAGAATAGTATTATTTGTCTTTTTTTTATGGTAAATAATTGTCAGAGCATATGTCAAAATTCACATATCCTGCACATACCTGGGATTGCCCTGACCAAAGTGCAACACCTTGCACTTAGCCTAGTTGAACCTCATCAGGTTTTCACGGGCCCACTTTTCAAGCTTTCAAGAAAGGATGGCATCACTTCTTTCTCTTTTATCATCTGTACCCCACAGCTTGGTATCAGCAGCAAACTTACTGAGGTTGCACTTGACCCCACTATCGATGTTGTTGATAAAGATGTTGAAAACACCAATCTCAAGACAGCTGCCAGGAGGACACCAGGCTTCACCGGCCTCCACCTGAACATGGAGACGTTGACCTGAATGTCTCACTGGTTGCAACAACCCAACCGATTCTTTCTTCAGTCTGCATTTATAGTTGAAGACTTGTGTGACAGAGGGAATAGCTCAGTGCAGTGCCATCACAGGTATACACTAGTTTGCTTTCAAGCAAAGTGATTAAACTGCTGCCCATTTCCTTATTTCTCAGGTCTTTCTCCTAATGTGTAACAGAAGATTGCAAGCAGCATATGCAGAGCATTCCAGACTATCCTAGTAGTAATGAGAGTGCAGCATAAGATACAAATAATTGTTGTTAGAGGTGGGGAATAATTCATAGGAAGACATGTTTTTCATGGATTGGAAATTTTTACTTTTGTGGTCAGGTTTTTTTTTTCTGATCGCTGCATTGCATTTCGCTAATTTCACAAATATGAACATGACTGTGATACAAATGATTAAGTTAATAAAAATGCTTATCCTTCTTAAACAGCTATCTTTCCACAATATGTCATATAGAATGTTATCTCCAGTCACAGCCGAGAACGGACTTAGACATAGAACAAGATAAAATCATTGTGTAAATTTTCTATTAAGCTAAACTATTCTGGGAGGGCTGGCAGAATTCCCAAAATGAGCAATCCATCATCTGCTTCAATTGATATTATTATTGGTATTTCCAGTCTTTACTCCCCTAATCCCATTATTTTTCACTGCATCTCACTTTTTCACTGCTAAAATAATAATAATTAAAAAGAAAGATGAAGGAAATGGCATGTTTTCTGCACTATTAATAATGGAAATGGTCTTCATTTATAGGTATTTTTGTGCACATCAGTGCTTTTAGACCAAAACTATACCTTTATCTTTAAAAACACATGCATTTTTTTTAACAGATTCACAATTCTGAGGCATGAATCTGTAAAAAAAAAAAAAAAAGCATTATGTACCATATGGTTTCCAGTATACCAAAAATGGATCCAGTCATTGCTGATCTGAGACACAATCAAAGTGGAGATACCCTGTGTTGATACTGTGCAGCTCTAGAAACTCTGACAAGTCTTATACAGTTTGAAAACAAATAAATTATGAATACAAGAATTATTTCCACACAGTCTGGCAAAAATACTTTGTTCAGCATGCCAACTTTAACATACATCCACTAGCAGAGAATACCAGCAGTAGTATTCATAAGAAGCCAAGATAAATAATCCCATTGCTCTCTGACCCAAGCCCACATCCATCACTGAGGTCTTAGTCTGATTTAAATAGGCACTGAATCGTTCTAAAGATCTGATGCATCTAATTAAACAGTAGCAAAAATGGCCTCAGAGGAAATAAAAAAATCTCTGCACTATTATTACCACCAACACAGGTGTAGACAATGGGGACAGTGTGACAGTGTGACAGGGCCTCGAATGCCCTCTTTGTCAAGAGTGGCAATTTTGGCACTCACAAACAGCCCAAGGACATATGACCTCTCATACCTGCAGTCTGATGCACAGTCTTAATACTGTCTTGTCAGCCCCTTGAATGCTGGGTTTATCCAATTGAATTCTGAATGTTGTAAGATTGGGCTTAGTTTTATTTCTATCAGAAACCCTCCTAATTTTGAAGAGGTTTTTTAGTTATGCGTTACAAAATATGCAAGAGTTCTTCTCCCTGCAAAAACATATTGCATTTGGCTGGCACAATGAAAGCAAAAGGATACAGTACCAAACACAACAAACACACACACACACAAAAGAGGAGTATTTTCTTCTCCCTTTGAGAAGTGTTTTGTTTGTGTTCACCTCTGAGAAAGTCATCATTTCTTTTGCTTGCGGAAAAAACAAACAAACAAACCACAAAGCACAAAACTGAACCAGCTATAAAAGCCTGTGCTATTAAAAGCTCTACAGAGGTCTGAATAGTGGAAGAATCTTTAGGATGTCTGCAGCATTTCAAATAAAACATTGTACTTTCATGTCTTTCGTGTCCCAGCTTCCTCAAAATGAACTGAAATAGCTTCAGATGTTTTTGGGCTGGGTTTCTTTTTTGTTTGTTCGATTGTTTTTAAGTAAAACAAACTCCTCTGCTATTAACTTAAACAGAAAGCATGAAGGCTACTGATAAACCGACCTTCCTTTGGAATGGGGTTTTCCAGGACTAACAGAACATGTCATATCCGAAGATCTGACCGGTTCAGGGGTAATTTAACAGCGTCAAGTATTGCAACCTATGAGCAATAACACAAAGTAGAAACTGACAATAGTCATGGATCCTGCAGGTTAGCCATCACTCAGAACGAAATTACTGAGGCCTCAAAGATAAGCTGCACTGTGTGTTCAAACTAGTAAAGTGCAAAGGACAAAAAAGAAAAATCCCCCAAAACTGAGCCAGCAGTAAGTGGTCATGCTTAACTACAGAATAAAATGCATGACAGAAGCACAGAAAAGAAGATATTGATGGGAGGTACAAAACCATTCAAAGAGGTGAGTTCCAGACTGACAACATAAGGCTGTGATCATTATAAACACCTAATTGTGGTTCCAATGAACTCCACTCACTTGACAGGCAAATGCATTAGACCTTAAGGAAATATCACAAAAACAGAGCAGACATTTCATCTGAAAGAAATCAGTTAAAAAAATAATTTTGAGTCTGCCCTTTATATACTTCAAGGCAAGAAATGTATTTATTTAAAAATTTTATCTGAGTACTCTAGCTTTGTCAGTGATGAAAAATTAACACACATTAAGAAGCAAGGAACTGTCCCTATGTTACAAGCCAAAGTCAAGAAAAAGCCTTTCCTTCAGATCTTCAAGGTCAATCTGTGCTTCTAGCAAAAAAGAGTAAAGAAAAGAAAAAAGAAAGAAAGAAAAAGGAGTAGCTCCTCTCTGCCTTCTGAAGCAGAAATGTTCCCTTTATGATGCTTCTGGGTTCCCAGGGATGAAGCCAGGGATACGCACCTACTCCACGGAGAGAAATCACCTCATAGAGCAGCCATCAGAAATCATTTTCCAGATGAAGTCGCAAACTACAAATTAGTAATGAAAAGTGGCAATGTGGTTTTCTGCAGTGTCCTAATTATGTTCCCAAAGTCTGGTGGCAGGCAGAAATTACCTTCCTTCAGACCTGAGTCAAGATAAAATGCAGTGTTTCCAACATACCACGAACAGCTGTTATCTTATGAACTCACTGATGGATATGTCATCTTCTTTACCAACCACAGCCTGCTGGCACACAGGTGCCCTGGAAGGGGTCTTTTCCTTTCCCCATTTCCTTGGGCTGTTTCTGATTTAAAACTGGGTAAAATACAGACACTGCTCTGGGAGCTGGAACCAGCAACAGGTACTTGCACCTCTTGCACTACTTATAGAGTTTTGCATGGACCCAGAAAGTTCAATTTGCAGTATGGCCACAAAACCTGAACAGTAACTAGAAAATCATAGGATCATAGAATTGTTTCAAGTTGGAAGGGACCCTATAAGGTCATCTAGTCCAACACCCCTGCAATGAACAGGGGCAAAATGTTCCGATCAAAAGTCTGATCAGAATAATTTATCACAAGAAGCAATTTCCCTCATTTTTACTTGGGGAAATGGTTCTTATTCCAGGCAAGTACTACCCAACCAGAAAGGACAGAACTGTAGTTAACTCCTGGCAATACATGACAGTATTAACAGAGAAACGACAACCTACTCACCCAAAACATCAAGCCACTAGTAGGCTGAAGCTGGATATAGGCATAGGATTTCTGCTCTTCCAGTGCTCCTAAGCCACAAGCACAATACCCTTTTTTGAGGACAGCTGTGAGACGATATTACACTGAGACAGTGGATGCAACCACAAAGGGACTTCAATTAGGTATCTCACAGACCTTTTCCATCCCATATCCCAAGCCGAAATACGGCAACCCCTTACTGCCCATTGTAAGAGGCTTAGCTTCTGAAGAGGCTCAATCCTAAGTGCGTAACATTCACAAATGCCACTTACACTTCTTCCCCTTAAGCATGCTGACTGGTGTAAACCCTGCTTTTCCCCCATACATCGCACAGGGACCTTCAGTTCCCAATTGGGTGGGATGGGGCCAATAGGGTCAGGGTGTCCCTACAGGGAGTACTACCGAACCAGGATAAACAGCTCAGCGTAAATCTGTACAGCTCATGGCATGGAGATTCCCAAAGGGTGAATTAATTCACATCTTATGAATAAATAACTTGCTTTTACTACCTTTGATCATTTGTTTTGTAAATAGCATTGCTTCTGACTTCAGAGCTGAAAGTGTGCAAACATTTCTAAGTAGTCCATCTCATCTGATATAAATGTTCCAACAGATAAAGAGTTTACAATATTCTTTCACTATTTTTAAGACTGTTTTAAGACATTTTGTAGAGTCAAAGCACTACAAGGGCATTTCACACATCTGAAAAACTTCCAGTGACAAAGAAAATCACTAAAAAAATGTTTTTCTTCTCTTAGTTTTGGTGACTTCTCCAACGTACTAGGTCTACAGTGGGAGCTGCCAATTACTAACATCATTTTCAAGCATAATTAAAGTTTTTAGATGCATCCAGCTGCTAATTCTACCACCAAATTCTTCTCATTAACAGCATCTATAAAAGCAATTTCAAAAATAGAATTAAGTGGAAGGTCTTAACAGCTTATGTGTGTGTGTGCTTGATATTCTTAGCTGCAGAAAGGAAATCACTGATAAGAACAGCATCAGTTATACTGGAAAAAAAATCATCTAACTAGCTGTAAGCAGAGCCACATACAAAAGCTCCTTAGAGTTAACAGTCCCTATGATCTTTTCTTTCACTGAAAAATTGTATTTTTGTGCAGACTGTTTTGCTTTGACAATAACAGGGTTTAGCAATTAGTCATGTAACCATTCAAATAAGAATGCCAAAGTTTGAATACTGGCTGTAAACCTTTCTGAGTGATAAATGAAAGATAATAACCCTTTGATCAATGTAACATTTATTTATTCATCCGGGAACACAGCGAGGATACCACAGGCAACAACGCCGCCCGGAGAACATGGATTTCACATAAACTGTTCTGGCAGAAACACACATTTAAATAATCAACTCAATCACCACCTCACTATTTCTATCTTAAAAGAAAAACAAAGAACAAACAAAAAGAGAACTGAAACGTAAGACCTGAACAAACGAACAGTCCAGAAGTTAATCTATTGGATGTCTATGCCAGCCTCAACATCTGTCCCGGTTTGCAAAAGTACCAACTCTCAGACTGACAATGCCACATCCATCTACAAATGGACTGATGGTACTTGCACCATGAGACCTCCCCATGGCTGTAGTCAGTCTGTCCCATCAGCGACAGTGTGACATCCTGCAAAGTGCTAAACAGAGAGGTGAAGTTAGCATGAAGTGACTGACCAAACTACAGCAGAAATCAAGCAGGTTTTTCAATTTAGTGACAATATTCTGGTGTATAATCCAAGCAGAAGTGACTGGGGCAGGATGCAGTTTAATGTAAACCATTTGGTGTGAAAGGTGTGATTTTGCCTAGTGAGATCTCCCCCTCGCAGTCCAGCTCACAGACAGAGTCGGTGGCAACCTCGGGGTCAGGGGAGATCTGGGACATCCTATCAAAAGGGTCCTCCCGGTTCTCCTCACAGTCAACCACGTTTGGGATCATGTTCACATAAGCAGTCACTATCTCCTTATGGAAAAGGGTGTCCTGATTGTACGAGATGAGCTCATTGCTTATATTTACAGTCTCCACTGGAGTGCTCGAGCAAAAGTGGCCGCATCCCAGGAGGTTGGAGAAGACCTTCCTGAAGTCAGCATTGAAGGCATAAATGATGGGGTTGAGGGAGGAGTTGGCCCATCCAAACCAGACAAAGATGTTGAAGGTGGTCTCGCTGACGCAGGGGAGCCCAGCCTGGGGGTTACTGGGGGGGCTCTCACAGAAGGGCACCATGCAGTTCAGGATGAAGAAGGGCAGCCAGCAACAGACAAAGACACCCATGATGATGGAGAGAGTCTTCAGCACTTTGGTTTCTTTCCTGATAGAGGACTTGAGGCTGGTGTGATGGTGGCAGTCAACGTGGTTGCTGCGGCAGCTCTGCGCGTGCTCAGCTGCTCGCTCCAGTGAGGAGATGCGACGGATCTGCACCTGGGCAATGCGGTAGATCCGTGTGTAGGTGACTATCATGATAGCCACCGGGATGTAAAAACTGATCAGGGAGGAGGAAATAGCGTAAGTCCTGTTGAGGCTGGAATCACAGCTCTCTGATGCCCCAGGGATGGTGTTGTTGCTGCCATAGGAGGGCGTCATTGCTGCCAGTGCCACCCATGTGGTGCTCATGTCCTCCGCCCAGGTGGTGAAAGCACCCTCTGCCTCCCAGCCGGTACCGAACCCATCCTCAATGTCTCCAGTGGCAGCGGCGGTGGCAGCATCCCCACCTCTGTGCCAGTTGAGCTGGACCGGGATGAAGGAGATAAGCACGGACAGCGCCCAGGCCACTCCGATCATCACTAGTGCCAGCCGCTGGGTCATCTTCCTCTCGTAGCGGAAAGGGCTGGAAATAGCCCAGTACCTGTCCACGCTAATCACGCACAGGTTAAGGATGGAGGCCGTGGAGCACATGATATCGAAGGCCACCCAGACGTTGCAGAAAGCCCCGAAGGGCCAGTAGCCGGCCACCTCAGCCACCGCCTTCCAGGGCATGACCAGCAGAGCCACCAGCAGGTCCGAGACGGCCAGAGACACGATGAAGATGTTGGTCACCTTGTTCCGCAGGTGCCGGTAGCGGACGATGGCCGCGCACACCAGCACGTTCCCAAAGAGCGTCCAGAGGATGAGCAAGGCGAGCAGGCTGCCCGCCGCCACCTGCGCAGCCCCGGGGGCTCCCGCCTGCCCCCGAGCCCCGCCGGGGGGTCCCGCCGGGGGCGGCAGAGGGCTGCGGCCGCCCCGCAGCATGGCTGGCGGTTCCCGGCGGCGGCGGGGCGGCGGCGGCAGGGGAGCGCCGAGCAGCCAGCGCCCGCCCCACCGCCCGGCCCCATGGGGCCGTCGCCCCCCCGCCCCGCCGCCACCCCTGCCCGGCTCGCCGCTCCCCTCCCCGTGCGCTCCGCAGCCCCCTTGCCCGCGCTCACCGCTCTGCGCGCCCCTGCCCGGCTGCTCCGCTCCGCTCAGCGCTGCTCGACGTGGCCGCTTCGACGCCGGCTCCGCCCGCCCCGCGCTCGGCGGAGCTCCCCACTCCCCGCTCCTCTCGCCTCGCTCCCCGCTCCCCGCTCCCCCCGCCGCCCTCTGGGCATGCTCGCAGCCGGGGATGCCCCGTCCGGTCCGGCGGAGGACGGGGCGGCGATGGGAGTGTAGGGTCACGTCCGTGAAGGCGTCGCGTCGCTGAGCGCGGTGCCACGGAAGGGAACGGGGAAATGTGCCCCAGCCCCGGGGACGGCAGGACTGGAAGGGGCCGTGGAGAGAGGGGCGGGCGGGTTTCTACTGCACAGGGAAAGAAGCCGGCAAAGGACTCCCGAGTGCACCTCGTCGCAGCTCTTCCGTGGGATGTGTATTTCGTCTCCGTAGGGCTCGGCGCAGCCAGCAAACGGAGCCTCAGCGGGGAAGGAGCAGACACGGTGCGACTGGAGTCACTGTGAGCTGGTACAACGCCCGTGTTTCAAACATGCTGCAGCGACTTTTATTGAAAATACCTTTATTTTCTTTCTTTTCTTAACCCTTTGACAGGATCGGATCTGTTCCTGACTGGGATGCACGGGGCACCCGTTCGGGATGCACGGGGCGGGCGTAACTGCACCTCCGCCGCGGGTGGGGCCGGACAGGACCCGCGGAGACCTCCTGGATCCGGAGTGACACGAGCGAGGATGCTGCGTCAGTGTTACTGAATGCTGAGGCAACAGAAACTCGGCAACCTTTTAGGCAGTTTTCTAAAACTGTCACCAAGAAAAACTAGAGCTCCACTTAGGCTCTTGCTGAGGAGATTGGCACCGCTTTTGCATGTTTAAGCCGAGTTATATTTAGTATTGGAGGGAGCCTGTGGCTTTTGTCACCGAGCTCTAAGCAGCGTGACCATAGTGGGGATGCTGAGGTGCTGTGCTGCTCGCACAACCCAAGCAGTGCCTCCTGCGATGGTTGTAAGAAAGGACCAAGTCCTCTAGGGACTTCTGCTCGTGGCCCCTGAAGCTGCTGGTCCAGAATCGTGGATATTTTGTACAATAAAAGCTAACGATCTGCTTTGTTTGTTTAGCGCGTGTGCGTTGCTCCGGTGGTGCAGAGGTGTGCGTAGTCATGTAAATGCGTTTCTGTGTAATAGTGACAATACGCTTTGCATTTCCATGCATGCAGTCACTACGTGTTAGCTGTTTGAACACGCACACGCCTAGCTTGCATGCATGACAACAGCAGTAGCCTGATGATTGCACAACGGCACTGAGCTCGGTGGCTCGGCACAAAGCAGTGTCTGCAGAGAGCAGCGGGCTGGCTGCTCTCCTCCGGGGGTTCATGATAGGTGCTCTGACCCATCAGAACAAAATAGTCTGAGCTCTGAGTGGTCAGCATCTAAAGAATGGAGTTGTGTTCTGCTTTCTGCAGGACCACTAGAAAGTGACCCAAAGTGGAGAGGAATTTTTGAGGTATATCTGCGTGGCCACATCTGGATGTGTCTGGCTCCTGTGTAGCTGGGAATTCATGTGATCTAATCCTCCCTCACCTATTGTGTTTTGAGCAAATGCTCCTGAGTTCCAAGCTACTGTGAGCTGAAGTGAGACACCAAGGTCAGGTGATCAAAAACTGATCAGCTGCCGGTGTCCCTGCTCATTGTAGGGGAATTGGACCAGATGGCTGTTAATGGTCCCTTCCAACTCAAACGATTCTATGATGATCCTATGAAATTGCCATCAGAGATCCTTACAGAAGAAGTTGGCTCACTTGAATCCATGTGTGCATGGGAAGTGCAGTGTGCAGTGGTGACCGAATGCTTTACAAACTCTGAGCTCATTCCAAGCCACAGCAATGCACCAGGCATTCAGAATAGCTTCAGTACAGCAGACAAAGCAGCTGCTCTGTGGGCCATGGCAATGGGTTTGGTAGAGGGAGCAAGGGGAGAAAAGACAGCAGTTGTATCACATGTGGTGCATCATTGGAAGCAGAGCTGGGCCCAGAGCCATGGCCTAATGGAGATAGTTACAGATGTTGTAGTATCTCACCCATTTCATCAATATCTTTTAAGCCTGTGATAAAACCTTTAACATTTATAGGTTATAAGCTAGGTTATAAGCATCTTTTTTTTTTTTTTTTTGTACTTTCTGTAGGCAGTTTGCATATAAATCTCATTTTAAGAGTGTCCATTAAAACCACAGCTGTCACTTGCTGAGAGATTTCGGGTGGTTTTTTTTTCATCCTGATATCATCTCTGTAATGGCTTTGTGCTTTTTCCTACAGAGCTTCGTCTCGTTTCTCTCTTTTTTTATTTTATTCACCTGTTAGAACCCTCTCACAGCTGGCAGATTGGAAGTAATGGAATTTAACTGCTATTGCAATGCTTCTGAGGGAAAAAACAGTTTGCAGTTCCTGATTCTTGAGATGTGTGTTTTACTGTCTCTCTTTCTTTCCTTGCATCTCAGTCTACTTCCATGTCAAAATACACAAGCCCACTGTTCTGAAGAAAGAAATTCATTTAAAAGCAGGTCATGTTTCCAAATTAGCATGTTCTCACCCAAGAGATACTTAGTGCAAAGAGATAAAAAATAATTGATTCCAGAAGGAAGGTCAAACCTATAGACATAGACAAGCTTCTTAGGGCTGGGCTACAAAAGCTCCTCACCAGACAGCTGTGATCAATTAGGTTCCAATTCAGGTAGAATCATAGAACAACTAAGGTTGGAAAAGACCTCTAAGATGAAGAAGTAGAAGTCTATTGATGAAGATGTTGAACAGGACCGGACCCAGCACTGATCCCTGAAGAACACCACTAAGTACAGGCTTCCAAATGGACTCTGCACCACTGAGCATAACCCTCTGAGCTCTCCCAGTCAGCCACTTCTCAACCCACCTCACCATCCACTCATCTATTCCACACTTCCTCAACTTTGTTATAAGGATGCTGTGGGAGGCAGTGTCAAATGCCTTTGATGATGTCTCCACCTCTCCCTGGGCAGCCCATTCCAGTGCTATCACTTTCAGAGACTAAATTTTTCCTGACATCTGACCTGAAGTCACTGCATGTGAAGCCATATTTGTGAGGTGGCTGCACAGCTATTAGCTTTGAAGATATGCTCAAGCAGAGCTCTGTTTAATGGAGTGGTTGGACACATGCTTAAGCTTTATCGGTTTTATTCACTGAAGCTGAAACGCTGCCGAGGGATGGACAAAGGTGTGTTATATATAGAAAGAGATAATGTTGAAGAAATATTGAAAGAAGGAAGAGGTGAGGACTGATGTCATCATGTTTAACAGATAGCACAGAAAAATCTTTTAGACTTGGTCCTGTTTTGATGTATATATATATTTACCTATATATAGGCAAATAAGCTGTAGGAATTGTCTGGGAAACTTTCTGAGCTGAGCAGAGAGCACCAGAAGGGTTCAAAAGAGCTGGAAATATCTGACAGGGGAGGATGTTTCCTGGTAACTGGGGAGTTTTCATCTTTCAGGTACGGTTTTAAAACTACAATGGCTAGAAACTAAATTGATGGGAAATCGGGACATAGATAAGGTGCATGGTTTGAACAGCAAGGACAATTAGTGGCCGATGCAATTGATCTAAGATTGTAATGGATTTGCCATGTTTGAGGTCTGAAAATCAAGACTAAGTGCATCTCTTAACGGTAGTGCCTCCACTCCCCAGCAGCTCATCCTGGCACCAGGCAGGGGTCTGGAGGCTGTGCAGGTAGGAAAGCAATTGCAGATGATTACAGTTATCCCTTCCAGCTTTAAAACCCATCAGTGTTTTTGTTGACTTGAAACTGTGATGGATAGTGTTAATTAGCCAGGTAAGAGAATAAATAGCCCTCCCAGTACTTTTGTTGATTTTTTGGGGGTTTTTTTGGTGGTGAGAGTGATATAGTTCCCACACAAGTTGTTGATTGTTTTTGCTTAAAGTCATGAAGTAACTGATGTTACCAAAAGAAATTTCCACAGATGTCCTTTTCCTGTTGTTCATACTGACCCTGACAACTTAAAATCATGGTAAAAGATAAAAGATGAACCAAAAGCAAAGGAAATAGAGCTTTTCTAAATATGTTTTCCTGGTCAACTTAGTTCATTTTGTAATTTCTATTGCATAAAATATTATCTTTTATTTTTTAATATCCATCACTGTATTCTAAAAACTAGTACTGATATTTTCAGGAGCTACAGAAAGTGCAGATAATACAGCAAGAGATTGTATGATGAACTACTAAAGATCAGACAGTTTTGAAGCAAGATGAATAAAAAAAAGATATATTGATTTGTGCAGTGGTAAAATAGGTATTCTCATTGCATGCACGGCCACATCCTATGTGAGTGTCTGTTCTCAGAAAATTATCAAGATGAAAAAAGCTGTTTCAATTATCTAATACTGATCATTTGAAGATATTTTTTTTGTCAACTGAGTTGCTGGGCTGCTAATAAAAATCAGGTGGGCTTAAATCCTGAATTAAGTGAAACTTGATCTCTAACACTTTGTCCTCTGGAGTAGTTTGGACAGATGCTTTTTTTTTTTTCATATTTGTCTGATTTCTATGTTCCTTAAACCACAGTGTAATAACTGGACCTTTGAATATTGACTGGCATGTGCGAATTATAAGCTTTTCTTGCTAGTTGCTTTTATTGGAATGTTTGCTACCAGCATCTTTGGATGGTACCCTGCCCGTTAACTCTGAGATGATCTTGCACAAAATGAGCAGTAAAACCCAGTCCTTTTTTAGTAGCATGGAATAGTAACAATGATAGCAATTTCAGTGGTGAAAATGGGCTCTATCCATAACAATACTGGTAGAAAACAAGGAGTCGGCGGACAAAGGAGCAGTTACTCTGTGTTCTTTTATCACAGAATCACAGCATTGCAGGAGTTTGAACGGGCCTCAAGAGATACTGAGTCCAGCCCCACTGGTAAAGCAGGATCACAAAGGTAGGCATCCAGACAGGTCTTGAATATCTCTATTATCCTTCTATTACAAGTCAACACAAATGTATCAGCACCTTAGGGCAGACCTGACTGGTCTGTTAATGTGTGAATATGAGCATTACCACAGCCAGAGAGAATGTGAGGGCAGGGGATGTCAGTAGTTGGGTCTTAGCCACCCAAGGAACTCAGGTGGCATCTCCTACGGGTGAATGAGGAACAAATGAGGAACATATTGCTGGGCTTTCCTTCTCAAGGTAGGCAAATGTGGGACAGAATGGAGCAGCAGCAGCAGGGAACAGGACCCCATGCCATGAGGGGACAGTGGTGTTCCCGCAGCACTGCTAACGCTCAGCAGAAAACTGCTGTGAGGTGGATTTACAGGTGGGCCAACAGTTGAAGGTGCTGTACTTCTTAAGAGCCATATAGGACCAGGACTAAACTCGGTAGTTCATGATTTATTTCAGGGAAGAATTCAAGTTTCAAATTTTCAAACACAAGTGGTAAGAACGAGCAATTTTGTCACTTTGGGATAATAGCAGCAAATGACTGCTTTTACTTAGTCCTGCTCATTCATTCATTCATTCATTCATTCATTCATTCATTCATTCATTCATTCATTCATTCATTCATTCCATCAATTAAAATAAACAGGTCTAATTGATCTCAACAGCAGAATATCAGCAACATCAGCAAACCTATTGCAAAGAGTCTAAGGACTACTATATGTGTACATGCTACTGCAGAGCACAGTGCAATTGCTGACAAAGAATCAGTCTGCCAGCACAGGACAGAGTTGTACTGGGACTAACAAAGTCAAACCTAAGTTTATTCTTCTGTCCTTACACAAGACAGCAAAGCTCTTTATTCTGAACTGTGAATGGCCATCGGGGTGATGAACAGAGGCATTTTAAACTACAGTGTGTCTAGAATTGCCATCCTATTGGCTTCTCCTTCTCCAATACATGTAAGGAAGTACAAAGCAGAAACACTTCTTCAAGTGGAGAGAGCTCCTCTTTAGCACCATTGTAACCCCTGTTTTGGATGACATCACAACAAATTAGAGGAAGGAATGTAGGGGTCAAAGAACATATGCTCCAATAATTCAAGGGAAATACCTCAAGTTCTGCAAGTCATAGCCACAGTGGATTGGCACAGTGTGCAGCTTTGGAATGAAAAGAAGCTTGGGTGCATGTAGAAAAAAATGATGAGGAAGAGGACAGCATTGTGTTGAGCTGACCTGGACTGACATCAGTTGTGGCAACTGGTCTGTTGAGGATTCATTCTGGGAATGGCTTTGCTCTCCTCTCAGGAAAGGTTCCTGTTTGAAGGTGCCAGTGAGATCTCAGCTGTGGAAGACAACAGTTCATCCCCATCAACCTCATGTTAGTAAAGCAGTGACTGAACACCCAGTGAGATTTTGTTCATGTTATTTTGCCAGGGTTGGCCAATCGGAAGTCTCATATTGACTTGCAAGACATGCTAAAGGACTACTTTTGCCTTGGGCATTCAGCATGAGTAACTGTACATAGACTGGTCTTCATCAAACATAAAATGTGCATTGATCTGAGAAAAGAGTGGCTGTAGGGAAGAGCGGATTCCAAAATGTCAGGGCACTGAATGAAAACAAGGGCAGGAGCAATCCATTGAAATATTGTCTACATGCCTTCAAAAAACAAAAACAACAGCAACAAAACAAAACAAAACAAAAAATCCTGACATTTGGGAATTGTTTGTTGCACATTAGCTGTATTGTTTGCTGTAATTACCTAGAATAACCAGCTCTGGATCTGAATTTTAATTTCAGAACAATTTGCATTACTTACTTTTGCTGTCATGACCCTTCTAGTTAAAAATAACTAGCTAATGCAATTTATTTTAGTACTATTGGCAGAGATCTGTGACCTGAAAAGTGACAGTTTACATTAGGCAGAACTGCAGCTCTACCTAAAAACAAGTTAGTCAAGAAAATTGTAGTAGCACGAAAGTTTAACATCTTTGACAGAACAACACAGAGGTCTGTGAGGTTGTTTCCTTCTTGGAATAATTTAATCTCTTACTGATGCCTCACTAATGCACTTAGTTTCAGTGTCTGATCTCCATCTAGTGGCACGCAGATCATGCTGGTGTCCGGTTAACCTATACTTGTAATTGCATGCCACAGAATCAGTCTCAGTGCCGTACCCAATGTCAGATGCAAGCTCCGCCATCTCAGAAAGAGTGGCCAGGTGCTGTAACGGGCTGCCCAAGGAGGTGGTGGTGTCACCATCCCCAGAGTTGTTCAAGAAACACAGAGATGTGGCACTGAGGGACATGGGTTAGTGGGTATTGTGGTGGCAAGTCAATGGTTAGATGAAATGATCTTAGTGGTCTTTTCCAGTCTCTAATGACTCTGATTCTATTATATTTTCCTGATATAGTTCTTGATAGTTATTGCACTGGACAGGTTTCCCAACAGGATGAACGAAGAAAAGAAAATAAAAGGTTTGGAGAAAAGAAAGACACTCTGGAGGTTGGGAAAGGACTCAAGAACATTCTCAAAAGTAGGTTTGATTATTATCATGTCTTATTGAAATATTTCCTGGTAATTAAGCTGATTGATTCAAGGATGATTCAATATCAGCCAAACAAATGTTAGGGGACATAGCACATTAACACACATTAAAGAAAAAAAAAAAAAAAAGAGATAGAGAGGAAAAAAAAAGAAAAAAAAAGAAAAAAAGAACTCTCAGCATTGCCTGTTGACATTAAACTGAGATTTTCCAGATGAAAATTAATCCTATAACTATTTCCAGATGAAATTCATCCTATAAAGTTGATAAAGCCAATCCTATTATTTAAGGCTCCTAGTAACAATTGCAGCAACTTCCATTCTGTTTTAATCCAGGTCTCATGTGATTCAGGTATTCACAGACTGAGGCCAAATCCTTGGAGACAAGAGTTCCCAGGGAATAAACAATCCAAAGAGCCAGCTGTATGTACACGATCTCTATTGTGACAGAGCAAGATAGATAAATAGACTGCACATTTAGATTCAGCAATTTACTTGCTAACTGATTTAACTCATAGGTATAAATTTACTGTTATCTCTTTTACTACATCACTAGTTCTTTAAACAGTATGAATATGTTAGATGCCAGTATTGGTTACTGACAGAGGAAAAACACAGAAAATGAAGTCTTATCCTTTCTTTAATGGAAATGGAATGGAAAAGGCAATTTTAAATGAGTGCTTGTATGAAAACTGTGGATGAACAGAGCCATGACAAGTCTAGCTGGGCACAGTTAAAGTATTGGCTGTAAATCCACAACTTAGAAGTGTCCAGAAATCTTGTTTTCAATACAGATCTGAAGAACTACCCTTTCCCTCTTTACCCTTGCAAATATTATATCTAAGTATTCCTTAATCTCATTAAGTCATAAATTAAATTAAAACTTGTATTGGCTACGTAAAACGTCATCATTAGATCTACAGATAAATTGCCTGGCTTGCATTATTTTTGTGATTCGATTTTGCACTCATTTTCACTTGGAAACAACAAGCAAACAACAATGCTCAAAACTTAACAGACCTAACACACCTTTAATTTTCTTTTTGACCAACAGCCATGCTCATCATTACCTTCCCCAGTAGTATGACAACTATTTCAACACCCCAAGAGGATATTTCACTTTGAAAAGCAAATTCCTTAGGCCAAAAATTGCCACAAATTGGTTGAACACAAATCTTAGAACCCAGCTAAAGTGCACCACTTTTAGCTGAAGAATGACATGCAACTCATCCCATAGACAGAGCAGAAGCCAAAGCAATCCTTCTTTAACCAACCTTTGTTACTGTTTAAAGGTTTAAATGAAATCTGTGGGGCAACCTAGCAAAATGAGTTTTCTCCAATAGCAGAAGTAGCTGGCAAGTTGATCCAACCATTGGTTTGGAAGGAAGATGAAAGCTTTATTTGATGTTCCAGCTTGCTCTGTTCATTCTGCTTGAAATGAAACCAGTCTAGGAGAACCAAGTGGTGAGAGGTTCATGAAAGGAAGGTGAAAGAAGGTGAGATGAGGCTACTGTGTTCCAGGAGAAAGACAGAAAAGGCTGTGAGAGAGAATGAGGGAGGGAGCCAATAGTGATGTGACAAATGAGCACAACAAGCAGTGCCAGAGAAAGACAGAGGTTACAGTGATGTAATCAGGGGGTGGCTTCAAGAAACCACTCCAAGTCTAAGGAGCTGAAATTGCTCTGCAGGAACACAGGTGTTCTCATGCTCATACTCAGTGGTGGTGAACTTAATTCAGACTTCAGGTGGCTTTTCCTGATACTGGGTTTGCATAAGGTAAAGCAGGTAACAAAAACCTGTATTTGCCACATAATAGATCTGAATTTTAATTACTACGTGATTATATTACTTTATTTTAATTACTACGTGAAAAAATTCCTAGAAGGCATCAAGCAATGCATCTGATGGTCTGTGTTTGCCATCTAGTGGTACAAAGCCAAAATTCGTGTTCTGATCCGTGACTGCAAACAAAGCAGCTGAAAGCTGTGTTCTACAGGACCTTTGTAGGAGTATGTACATCCACCTTCCAACCAAGAGAACGAAATACAAAGACATTAGTGGCTCCTAAGAGAAACTATACAGGAAATTTAAAGCGTTATGGCAACAGAACATATGTACTTAAAACTAATCTACAAGACTAGATTTTTCTCTTTCAAAACATTTCAAGGACGTGTGAATAAAGAAGAAATAACTTTATTTCACAGTTATGTCATAGAGTAATTACAAGACAAGAGAGATGCATTAGTATAAATATATTTTATCAGAAGTTCTATACAGCATGGTATCTAACCTACGTGTTAGTTATTTGGATTTCATGTCATACAGTAAGGAAAACAACAATTAAATATTGATTTTCCACCAATATTCACAAGCCTTAATGTAATTGACATAACCCAACAAAACATGTTATGTTTTACTATGAAAATGTGTCTAGGAATTAAAAGTTGGGGTTTTCAGAGTGTCTGTGATTCAGGAGCAACAGTTGGTTTAGCAGTCCTTGGGACTTTTCCTCATAAGTTGAGCAGTTGTTTTTTCTTTTTTTTTTTTTTTAAACAACTTTCACAGCTCACAATGAATGAAAATTGAGCAATACAAACTACTGAGAGGACAAATTGCTGATGACCAAAACAAAGATAACTGAGGTTAAATTAACTGTACTATGTACAGTTAACACTAATATGATTTTGAAAAGTCTAAACATTAACACTATATATTCAACAAAATGCACATAAAAAAAAAATATTATATGCTATTAGCTATGATCCCTTCTTTTAGAAATATTTATTGAATCTTTTATCTATTGAGCAGCTGTTGCTATGCTCACTCAATTATTCATCCACTCCTTCGTCTGTTATTTGTTTAATTAATTATTCAATCAATTGTTCACTGAGGGACCGTGTATGATCTATGTTTTGCAATTGACTTCAAAGAGTGAGGCAGCTGAATGCATCCGATAGAAAATAGAAAAAGGCATCGCAAGGTTCACAACAATTATCCAAGGTTCAAAGCCAAAAACGATTTCTTCCAGCCCATTGTCGTATTCTGGGCGACACCCAAATGCCGGCGGGATCCAAAGCTGCAAGGGAAGAAGGCAATGCCATATTAATTATAAATGATGAAGGACCAGCCCATAATGTGGGTAACTGTGCTCCCATTGGCCTGCAATTTAGTTTTGGAAATCTCTGAGCCCTCCCTGTTACCAGGGCACAACAATGGCAGAGATTTCAGCTTTCACTGCTGATATTTTTTTACATTATCTTCATGGTGACTAAAAAAGTTAGATTCCATGTTTAGGTAAACTCTGTTCCTCAAAGGCATATCCACTTATTCTTCCAGAAGAACCAAAATTCACTTGCTGCAAACTATAGAACCATGTAATTTTAACATACTTATCAGGCTAGAAGGGCTAGGAAGCTTTTGGGTATTAACTTGTGAATTACATTCAAAATGCCTTACCGAAAGATTACAGAGGAATAAAAATGCAGCAATGTTCTTGAGAATTCTCCTCTTGTTGTCAGCCACTGAGCTCCTGCTGCAGAGGGAGAACTCAGAGGCAGAATGTATGCCTGAGCCATCTCCCTGACTTTTCCCTTCACTGTCACCACTGCTCCCATCACGTTCTCTGGTACAGGTGCTACCACGGAACAGGCATGGCAACTCCCCAGCATACTGAGTAGTGTGGCCATTGTAAATCTCCTTGTATGATGGGGTAAGTGTCAAAGTGCTCCCTCGAGACACTGTCACTATTCGCAGGGTTTTAACATCGTCATTCACCTTTTCTTGCTCATGATGTATGGATTCAATGATAAAGAGGTTCTGAATGTATTTCTCAATGATGACCAGAATGGAATAGGGCAGGTTATACCAGGTGTATTTGGGGTGAGACTGGGCACAGATAATTGCTAGGATGGAGCCCCACGAGAGCAGCCAGGACCCAGCAGCTGTGCCAACCAGCAGCTCTGCATCCAGTTTTCGAGCAGGATTTTTGGAGTTGTCCAGTGATCTATCCTCCAGTCTGTAGATCAGCAGGGCGATGACTCCAGCTGTGCACATGAGAACCAGCACAAAGATAGCATGGAGGTAAAACATGGTCAGTGCTAATTCGCTTTTGATTTTCGAACGTCCAATCTGAATTAAATATACTACAACAATTGCTATTGTGCTAGTTAACACAATTAGTCCAAAAATCATCCCAACGGTTATGCCGTGAAACTTGAATGGAGTTTTGTGTTGCTGATGGTGTTCTACTTTGCGGCCAATATTCTTCCACAGGACATAGAGCATTGTGGATGCTAGAATGTGGTATTCTATATTAAAGGGGTACAGGTAATATATTCCTTGAGAAAATATCGAACAGAGAGTTGTTGTTGTACAATTGCATTGAGGTGCGTGGTCATCTAAAACTAAAGGAGAGGGAAAGAGATTAGATGTGTGACATATACGGAATTATTGCTTAAAGTGAATAAATAAAACATAAATAAAACAGTAAAACATAAGGGTAAGATTTCAGTGAGACAACACATCAGACTGTCCACTTAGCCATCTGAAATGGGTTCAAGTTGTTTAAGTCATTAGCATAACAAAGCTTGCATGGTTCCCAAAGTATGATCTCTAGCATCTTAGCAATAGCATAGCATGAAGAAATACTGCAGCAAAGTGCAGCAGAGCCTTTGTAGAAATACTGTTCTATTATACAAAAATCCAAGATTCCAGGGGACTGAGTCCTCAATCATTTGATGTAAGTGGCTTTTATAGAAGCCACCTGTGAATCAGATGGGTAGCACAAATTTAATGAGAAAAGGGCTTCTCTAATTTTTATCAGTTACTGACACCAGTTTCTAATAACTACAGCACTTCATTAAAATTGTGTTTATGTCTAGGAAAAAGATAAAATAAACCACATACACTTGTGATGCCCCAGTACAGTTTGAAGGTAAAATAACTATGAATCTTTCTACTCCTTTTGAGAGGAACCTATGAAATTTTTCTCTCTCTGCTGTGCAATAACCTGCATTGTAAACCCAGAGAACAAATTGCATGTATTTGTAAAATAAGCGTATTTAATGTGTATTTGTAACCCAATCAAATAGTACCAGAAAGCATACATTTCCACAGTGGCAGAAGATACTATTTTTATAATGTGTTCATTCAAAAACACTCTGAACCATTCCACTAAATTCCGTGGGTCTGCATAGCATGTGCTACCTCTCTTCTGGGAAGAATTTGCAGGATTACCAGTTCTTGTTTCTCCACCAGTAGTTTAGAAAACAGTTAATTCAATTTAAAATAGCTGTATTCCATTTACTTCTTTGATTTAGTTTTAGAGGGTTCCTCAGTGATGTTATTCCTCAAAAGAATTATTTTTAAGATCCATTTTTCTATCAATTGTTTTTATTCTGGACCTCTACCAATGGGTGGATAAACTGACAGAAAACCACAGCCTGAGTGGCATATATGATCTTTTTAGTTACTGCATAAACTGATTGTATACTGCTCATGAACAACTATACAGCAAATACCCAGCTCTATCCTGCTGAGGTGTAGCATTTTGTATGGGAGCAGGAATTCCAAAATGTACAACCCTTCATCTTACCTATTGTTATGTTCCCAAAACCAAGTGTGATTAGTCTTTCCTTGTGTTCATTCAGTTGATGCTTTGACTCTGTTAACACTCCATTTGTCCACAAGAGTAAATTTGTGAACACAGAATGGATAACCCCAAACCTACAAAACAAGGTAATTACTGAAGGAATCTGTACAGCAGATGTCCATATATATAACACGCATGTTAAATACAATGGATTAATAGTACCCCACACGTCACTATTCAGTTAGTGCAGGAAAAAATAAATCATAACCAATCTCTCTAAACATGTTCCACAGCAAAGCACAATGAATGTTAAACTTTGAAATTAGCACAGAAACAATGGATTAATATATTAAATCACAGATGGGATGCTTTTATGCTCTCTTTTTTTGATGGTCTTTTTCTTGGGGCTGGACATGTTAATGACAGTGAATTAACATTCTGTCCAGGGTTAATAGTATTTCTGTGGTGCTTCTTCATACTCACTGTGGCTGGCCTTTCTTTTAAGAGATAATACTGCTTTGTCTAACTTCTGTTCGTGCATTTTTGTCTTCTGGAGAGAGCTGAAGACAACAGAGGGCTTTATCCCATTCAGAATACTGGTACAGTGAGGCCATGTCTCCAAGTGGTTTTAAGAATCCTGGTCTTGGACAAGCCATGTCATGGCTTGGTGAAACAGAATAGCACCGGAGAAAGAAGTGGATTAATGATTCTGAACCTTCTAGTAAAGTCCATATAATACTTGTTCTTAATTGACCAGTATTCCCCTTTTTATTGTAGAAGGCCATGTTTCCTGTTTCCTGGGCACAGTCCTTTCATTCACCATTCTGCCAAGCATTATTCTCTTGCACCCAAGGCTCATGATGTTCCTTCACCAAGAAATGGTTCTTTATTACTAAACTGTTCACAGTGAATGATTTGCAATTAGATATTTTGGAAATTCTACAAATAAACAGAGCTGGTTTCACCATGTGACACTGCAAGCCTTCTGCAATCACTCTGTTTTTTCGTACGAGGCTGAAATGTTTACCAATAAAACAGAAAAAAAGGAGAGTCATCATCATAGCTGGTGTTCCTGAGTAAGTTTCCTTTACTTCCTGTAAGTACTGGTCAGCTCATTGACAATTTGAGATTAGTATTTTAAAAGTTACTATGATTATTTCACATCAGTGTCAAGACATTAATATTCACTAATTTACATTTTTACAAAACCAAAAATATATCAGAGCTAGCTCTTCTGCCTCAAAGAGCAGCCCTCAGTTCCATACCAAATGCATGCACTCAGCTGTTTCAGAGGACACACCAGTTACACCACGAGAAATGAGATCTGGTGTCAGAAATATGCAGAACCCTTACTGAGCTGGGTGCACAAGATACATCTGGGGAGGCTGTGTTTCTCAGTGTGTTTGCATGCCTGCACCTAGCTCAAAAATGTGAGTTCCTAAAAGATGAATATGAAATATCCCAGATACACTGCACTGACTGAGATTCCATCTCAGCAATAGAAAACAGGGTAGTGCATAGTTCTCAGAAATAATTCTGGTACTTCCTTCCTCTGACAAACATACATTATTTTGGGCATGTCATACATTACTCTTTCCCATTCGTGATAAACATATACTTATTCTGTGTCTGTTGTATATTATGAAACATAAACACTCTTAAAAAGAAAAAAAAATATTTCAGACTATTATCTTCCAACTTGGGTGCATGGAGTTACTTTTTATTTACAATAACACAGTTAAGATGAAAATCAAGGTGTGAAAACACTGTGCAGATGTAAACTTATTTGCATTCCAGATGAGGATCAGATCTACTTTACCTTTCAAGTGTTTTGAAAGACTGGATAATATCCTTTGCATGACACCAAAGAAAGTATACCTGAATGATTGAAATAAAGAGAAATGTCATTATACTAATGCATATGTGTGAAACTCATAAAGGAAAGCATATCTGAAGACAGAAACATTGACCATTAAATCCAGTAAACATTTAAATCAAGGTGGCTCCATCTCCACACCTATGAAATTACTCCTGATCCTTTCTGACATTCAGCCATAACCTTTCTGGAATGAGGAACCTAGGACTTCAAGCCAGCAGCTGAAGAGTAGAAAGTTTCAAAATGGCTCACCATAACATACTATGGTTCTGTATCTGGAGAGGCTTTTATTTCAATGACAAAGTAAATAAAATAAACAATGCTATGATTACTGCAGGGCGTGCTGATGCTATGTGTGAATAATTTACTAAATACATGAAATTCTGTGAAGGGAAAGAGACAAGTAAAAGGGTAGACTTGACTGATGAAGCAAACAATAGATGTCCAGGACTCAAGATAAAAGGTTGTTCTTTAAGTCTGGGAGATGACTGCATTAGGAGGAACAAATGCAGTTGCACTCAAGTGTAGTGCAGAAAGCTCAAGCTGTAGAATAAAAGAGAGAGAATGGTATTGAGTTAGTCACTTGCAATACTTCTTTCCCCTATTTTTCTTTGTTTGTGGAAACCTCAGGATATAGACTGTTTCTAATACAAAACCTATTCCAAAATCTGGTAGGGGCAAGCTGAATGATATTGATATACGTCGGCAATGTTAGTCTGAAACTGGGATTCCAAAGAACTTTGGGTTCTTCTGCAGCAGCTATAGTGACTGGAAATCCATTTTCTCACTGATGGTGGTACCTCCACAGCTGGTGCTGTCTGTGACATTCAGTATCTGATCTGAGAAAAAGGTAGGATTGTGCAGTTCCCTATGGCTCCTACTAGAAGTCCAGGGCACAGAAGACACTACTGGACATTTGGAATTGAGTTTGCCCAAATCCAACCATCCAGCCATGTATTCTTCCAATTAAACATTTATTACACAGAAGTATAAACATTGCAAAACTCTAGATGTGAAGACTACAAGATGCCACGGAAACTGAAATCGGTAATTATCACCTTAGCCTTATCTCTGTCATAAGATAGATGTAGTAAAATCTAACAGCAGATGTGAAAATATTCTTCAGAACTAAAAAAAACCAACACTGAAAATCAAGAAAGTGGAAGAAAAATAGGAATAGAAAAATCACTAAGGTAAAGAAATTACATAAAATCTACTTTTTACTCCCAGAGCACATGTTGCCTCAAAGGAACAAAGGGTTCTGTCTGTGAAAGAGCTTAATGTAAAGGCTGCCTTGGAACAGTGGAGGTCAGAGGCAGGCTGGTGCTAGTTCATTGTTTGCACAGTTGTAGGATATATTTGTTCATTTACTGGCAAGTAATAGGATGTCTCATTAGTGTAAAATACAACAGCATCTAACAAATGTTCTCTGGAAAATGAATCCCTAGGCTTTCACAGGACACATAATTAGGAATCCTCTCTGGTGTAATTTCAGCCTGCATTTCAAGGACATGAGACTTTTCTTAAGTAAGAGGTATGTGGTAAATTACACACTTTACCTTTTCTTTGAGTGCTTGTACTAACATTCAAGATTTCGTTATTTGAAGCTAAGCAAATGATAAAATCAACAACATGAGTGATGTAATACTAAATCAAACAAAATTAATGTTCTCTTTGTTTAGCTCCATCTATTCCACACTCTAGGTCACAGTAGCTGGAATCATCACCAAGTAGGGTTTACTGGATATAATAAAGAATGCTGCTTGCAGTTTAGTGGGAAAAAAATCTCAATTTCTTAGGTTTGTTTCTCAGAAGTAAAGCAAAGAAACTGTTGGTCATGGAACGTGAATAGTACAAGAATGTAGAAGTATACAGATTAAAATAGAGAACTCCTGCTTAGATTTCAATGGGCTTTTTTTGTTTTGTTTTGTTTTGTTTTCTGTTACAGAAAAGAGTAGAACGTAGGTGTTTTACTGCTCATTTTCATGCAACCACAATCACTAGAAAAAATATTCTTTTCTTTCCTGTTCTCATCCTCATCAGTGTGTTACATTCTTTGTGCTGGCTGCAACTGATTATCATTCTTCAGTGGCTCTTCCTTTCCTTCTTCACCACTAATTTTCTCATAGAGGCCTACAGAAATTTCAATTTCAGACTGCCCTGACAAGAAAGGGGATAACAATCTCAATCTTCACTTTACCATGAAATGTACCTGGCTTCTGCAGATACCAGCAGTTTTTACAATCTGTGCTTTCACACAGACTGGATAACAAGCTGCAACAGAACTAGGAGGTGTTCATGATTCAGGCATTCAAAATAAGGAAAACTATTAAGAAAACTGGCCAGCACCTTTTTGCTCCATCATATAATTAAGAAACGGGCAACATTTATTCATTCAATAACCCATCAGGTTTGGAATGTCACAATGTAATAGAGACAAAGCCTGAAAGTAAACCAGTGGATGGAGTATTTTACAGGAGACATTGACCATATTTGGTACTGCACAGCCACTGAGAAGCAGAATCAAATGCTTCTGCAAGGAAAATCTATGTTCGTTTGTTACAGGAGAGATGTGCAAGTATTTTATCACCCACAAAGAAAGGGTTTACTTCCATTTGAAGAATCAGGCATATACTCCTATAAGGGATATCAGGACAGATAGACTGATATTTGTGTAGCAAGCTGTACATATAGAAACAAGTGAATCATATTATCATTGAGCTGCTCATTTCTGCTAAAAAAAATCCTGAAAGATTTATATGTAACAAACTAAAAAACATATAACTTCAACTACAGGAGAATGTTTTTGTTAATTTCTTTTTTGAACCCACAGGAGTTTTCCAGCTGAAATGTCAGGATGCTGAGACTGGATATCCACATAAAAAGGTTATGCATGCATTGAAACTTTGTCCTTAAAATTATCTTGTTAAATACTTAGAAATTAGATACTGTAAAATCCGCTGGTGATGAGAACAAAAAAAATAATTTTTAGTAAGAAATAAGATATAAAGTGGCAGCCAGTGACTTTTACCTGTAAGATGGTGTGTGCTGCATGTGTAACAGGAAAGATGCCTTCAGTTGGTGACAAACAGTTTGAAAAATCAATATAGTATCCAATTTTAAAGGAGTCCAGAATCAAAGTAATCACTGCAAATAATGTAATTCCACCTGCAAATGAAAATATATTAGAAAATGTCATTGTACGTTGTCTAGAGACAATCTGTACCCCATGCCAAAATCTTAGATTCATAGATCATAGATATGTCCTTGCAAGATCAGCCTCACAAATTGTAGCACTGAAGCGGCTGTATAGTGCATGAATTAATGCTTTATACAGTCACAAAGCAAACTACATAAGTAAGGGGAGCTGAACAATAATGTTACAGTCCCTGGGCCCAAGAGCTCTACAGTGGGCAGTAACACAATCACTTGGTATGCCATCTCCATTGTTTGGGAGGTTACACTTCAAGTCAGAGACCAAAACTGCAACAAGCTGTGTGATTTGGTTTCCTAGAAAGGATCCAAAAATGAAAACATCAGTATTACAAATTCATCCTAGTTATTTATATACACCATTATTAGAAATGATGAAGATGATTCCACTATTTTGATATTTCTAAGTTAAAGAAATAAAAAAAGAATTTCTGTTGAGCAACGGACTAAGAAAATCAGAATTTTTTTTCGAATGTTCATTGAAATTTTTGTATTTTGGAAGATCAAGAACAGGATTTTCAGTATTGCAAAGCATTGATTTAATTCATTAAATTAATCGTCAAGAAGCAGAAAACCATAATGATACAGTTGTGAAAATGTCACTCTAAAAATAGAGTTTGGGTTTAAAGGACAATTTTAAAGCAAGAAAGAAAAAGGTATAAGTTGAAGTCTGCCAAGAGCTGGCTAAGGTGACCAGCCACCTATGCTTTAAAAAGAAGCTGTGCTGCTGGAGAACACAATAAAAGAAAAACATTTGTGAAGCCAATTGATTTTCCCTTTGAGTTGTTTGTTTCAGCAGATTGAACTTCAAAATAATGGTTACAGAGCTTTTCATTACAGGAGAGTCTCCCCTGGGGTACAAAATTGGAATGAGTAAAGGAAATGAGTCCATTTATACAAGGCTTCCTCAGTTTCCCTGGGATTATTTGGGTCAGAACAACTGGACTTTGTTAAAGACAAAGTCCTCATGGGAACTTCTGTCACAGTAAGTCTGTAGAAGAAGTTGGTCTGCCATGCAGGCTGGAAGGGAACTGCTCTAGTTCATACCAAGCACCCAAAGTCTTCAGAAAACCTTTCTGTAAGCAATTCTACTTCTAGCTTTTGTTAACTGTGTGCAAGGACTCTGCTACAAGACATCTTTGTTAAGTCATTCTCTTCCAATATTTGCCACAGCCACCTACTGCCACCTTTACCAAAAAGATAATCGTGGTTTGAAGGGAATCATGAAAATATGTGGAGCCTGTTTTACATGTTATTCTGGTTGATTTGTGAACATTTTCTTCAATGATGAAAGCAAGGACACATTCTTCCAAAGCAGCTGATAAGGCCAGTCAAGAATTGACAAGATCATTCTGTGCAAAGACTTGATGAAAATGTGTCCTTTCCCCTCATTTTTTTATTTGTCTGACAGATAAAAGATTTCTATGACAAAACCATTGATACAGGGAAGGACAAGAGGAATCTTGGCAGAGGAACTGCCACCTTAGCTCAGCTAAGTTTTCTCTTACCATACAGGATAAAGGAGTTTTAGAAGCTTGATGTAACTGCAAGACAGTCTTAAGAATAGGAAAGTGTAGGACTTTCCCTAAGGATGAATTTAATGAATTGCAGCATAGACATCCAAGAGAAGCCATGGAAGCCGCCACAGCTAAGAACATATTACAAAGAGCAATCCTGTGCTGGTAAAAGAAATGGATAAAGTAACCAAGTAGTGCATTCCAGGATCTTATTTCTCGATGTCTGTAACTCCTTATATCCTGTAGGACAAATGAAATGCTGTGAATGCTATGCCAAAAGAAGAAAGGGCATGGGGCTCTGTTGTACTCACCCGTGTTAAGCAGTATTTACTCCATACTTAAGGAGGAGAAAGTTATTCTCTGTAAGAAAAGCATGGCTTGGTCCAAAATAGGATCAAATTAAACCTTTCAATAATGGCTTCTGGTAGGATTTAAGTCACAAAAGGGAATAAATGCGAAAAAAAAAAAAAAAAAGCCTGAGAACTGAGTGTTATTTTGGAAAACAGTGAATAATCAAAAGGAACAGTCAGAATATAAGTCAGTACATTTCAGGAAAGAGTATACAGACCATGACTGTATATTGTATTAAAAAAATAATAATGTTGCATTTAAAAAATAATAATAATTAAAAAAATCCCTAAAAATCCCCAGAGTAATTTTTATAGCATAACTGATAACGGGTGCAAAGAAAAATGAAAGACACAGACACTGAGACTAAGACTGAACCAGACTTTCACTACACAGCCTTACTTCTCAAACTCATCAAATTTTAGACGTTCTTGGGATTTTCGTCTAAATTTTTCATTGCCTAATTCTGTGATGATAACTGATTACTGTATCTTTGCTAGCAGCAAGAAAACATTTAATGCTTAAGTTGTTTTATAGCACTCAACATACCTATTTTCCAACATACTATTTGCAGTACCAAGACTGGAAAAGCAGTTGGTAAAGCTGGGCTTGCTAATTCCTGTGTAATGCTGAGTTGGGTTTCCTTTTCCTGCGAGCCAGAAATATGGCATTTGGTATGACTGCAGTCTGCTCCCCTAATCACTAGCCATTGATATGTGTCCTTACAATAGGCACATGAACTGCAAGTAAGGGCCATTACATCCCATCACCACCCTTGCAGATTTCTATACTTTTCCTACAAGACAATGCTAGCTTTAAATTTCATGCTCATATACTTTACCTACTAAACTATACTCCAGTCTGGACAAGCATTCTCTTCTAACTCTGGGCTATTCTAAAGTTTGATGGTTGAAGCTGGTGATCTTGAAGGTCTTTTCCACCCTCTGGATGGGCCCTGGGGCAGCCCGACCTGGTGGCTGGCAACTCTGCTCATGGCACAGGGACTGGAGCTTGACAATCTTTAAGGCCCCTTCCAACCTAAGTCATTCTATGATTCTGTGAAATGATTCTAAGACATCACTGAACAGGTGCAAATAGGAATATTTGGAATACATGAGTAACGAGAGCCTTGACATTTCTCACTGCTGCTAGCATAAGGACTATTTCATGGCCTGGAAAAGTGATAAATCCTGTGGGAATATTGCATGACACCTTAATAACCTGCCTCCTCCAAAATCTGTGTTTTGTTTCTTATGTGCTGCCAAAGCAACCTGGTACATAGAGGAAAGGGGAAACAAGCTTTCAGTGCTGTAAACAGTATGTTGAGCAGTGGGCATGTTTAGAGTCAGTTTTCCCACACGATCCCTCATTGTGTTGGGCTTATGAATATATTTAATTAGTGCTTGCTAGGTGTGCACAGGATCCCCAACACCGGGATGCTCTTTGATAAGAGATTTGGTACGGAGGTGGGCGATGGCACACACGTCCTGTGCCCAGTGCCACCTGCACGCCACGTACTTACACTTCAGCCAGCGGGCTCCAGCATGGGTGTCCTTGTCCCGGATCAGCCTCCTCTGCGTGCAGCTCCTGAACAGGTACCACAGCATCCACAGCAGCTGAACGAGCATCAGCGTGATGAGGTAGGAGAGCAGGTGGCTCTTGCTGATACCCACGGCGTGCACAGCCCAGGCGAAGGTGAGCAGCAGCCCGGCCAGGAACAGGTTGATGCCGTACTGGCTGCTGAGGATCTCGGCGTTTTTCTGCGGGTAGCTGCCGCCCGCGGAGAGCGAACCGCCGGCTTTGTCCATCTCCCCGCCGGTCGCCGCGGGCGGCCGATCCGCTCCCCAGGGCAGTCCCGAGGCGGCCGCAGGCCCGGCCCCCAGCGGCCCCGGGGGCGGAGCGGGACCGCAGGCTGTCGCCGTGCCTCCCCACCGCTGCAGGGCTGCTGAGGGGCGGCGGGCGCCGTGCCCCACGCTCGGCCAATAGCTAGGGCCGGCAGTAGGGCTAGCTGAGAAGATGTTCTGGTCCTTATTCTGGCCAGGCGGGTCTCACATTTTTACCCCAAACCTGCCGGTATCACTGGTGTTTGGTTTCTTTTCACACTCTGAGACCTATGTCTCATATGAAATTAAACCAGTAACTCAGCTACTTCAACATTTGGGAGAAAAGAGATGACAGCATCTATTTTACTCCCCCTGGAGGTTTAAAGCTTCTCCTCTTCCCAAGCACGGAAGTATTGAAGGACATTTCTGGTAACAGACGAACGCTTCAGCCTTCCATCACCTCCAGCTCAGAGCTACACTCATCCTGTTCAGAAGCTTGTAGAAATGCTGTGTCCTACTGTGTATCTTACGCAATTGTTACCTCTAAAGAAAAGGAAGGAAGGTGCTTTCATTTCAAAGAGCTCCAATGTGTAACTGCTTGGGCTATTTTATTTCCATTTCTTTTAAGGGGATTCTAGAGCATCCCTTTTTATCTGTGAAGAAAACACACATTCTTATTCTCAAATGAAATGGATGGAAATGGATGGAAAAATCTCTCATGTTATGAAGCCAGCAAACATTAGCTTTAGTAAAAGTAAAGCGTTTTTGGTCACGTTTAAGGTCTCTGTCAGATAAAGGGTTAGAAAATACCAGTCTCAGACTTTAGCATTGCAAATGGGTTTCTGCAGGCACAGCGTGAGCGATTGGAGGGAGAGGAAGAGTGGAAAAGAACAGGCTGACACTGGTGGTGAGTTCAAGCTGGGCTACATTCAGGCACCTGGGTCAGATTCAGTACTGATCGGAGTGGAAACACAGAGAATTTTGGTTAATCTGGCACTGCTTCGTTCGTGCTGTATTCCCATTGTTATTAGAACCTGTGATTTACGGTGTTCAGCCTGGATCAAATTCAGCTGCTGTATTTCTTAAGATTATTTTTTCACATCAAGTTTTAGTACAAGCAAGGCTTTTGACAACCTAAGAATTATTTTCAGGAAACTATTAAGATATCTCTTTCTGATCTCTTCCCCTGAGTTCTTGATATGGTAGAAGGAGCAGTGAGATTTTGTCAGGTTATTAATTATAGCAAACATTGTTTAATACTCTTACCAGATTCACCACTACTTGCTTTCAAACATACAGGGATACGAACATTGCATGATACTCAAAACTGTTACCAAAAGATTTTGCAAAACTTTTGTGCAGTGAGCTTCTCTCTCTCTACCTGGGATTTTCAGAAAAAGACAAAGTAGTCAGAGGGCAAATACCTCTACCGAGTCATACAAACTGGTATTACACAATCAATTAACCCAGCTGAGAGGTCATGGAATACAAACACGGACAAAATGATGGGCTGACAGACCCAAGAACAGTGGAATCAGATGGTTAAACAATTAAGTACTGACCAATAATTGATCACTTTTCTACAAAGTTTATTAAGATGTCCAGAAGAATACATTTAAAACAAACATGTAGTAAATATTAATTCAAGAGGACAAAGCAACTTAAAGCCCCCAGAGCATTTATACAGTTGATAAATAAAAATATGACTATTACCATCCCTGAGCAACAGTGCATTTAAATATCACAATGAACAAAGTAACTCAGTGCACATGTCTGTGCAGACATAAAATTGTTGGAATTTGTTAAAAAGATCTTAAAATCTTCATATTTTTCAAAGACAGTTGTTCTTAACTCAGATATTTAAAAAAAGAAATCAAGCTGTTGACTCCACAAGCTACTTAGCAGTAGTGTTAGGTATATTTTGTTTTGATTTGACTGATTCTTTACATTGCAGCAACACTGTTCTTCAATGAAACAGCAGTAACTTCAGAAGTCTACATTTTTCATTACTAAACTTTTCACATATTGTGTTTTCAGCAATGGTGTGAATCCAAAAGTCAGAGTAAAGAGCACAGGCTCTTCTAACAGTCCAGACTTCAAGCAGAAGAGTAAATGTAAGCAAGTTTCAATACGCAGCTTTAACATTCTCCTATCTTCCACAAAACATATTTAACACAATGACTTAAATAAAATAGTCTGGAAATGAGATGGTGCCCAGATACTTAAGTATCACAGCCAATGTGAACAAACTGACAATGTCATTTTATTTTCCCAGATGTGTATGGCTAATGGCTTTTAACTTAATGCTGACCTCTATTGCAGAGGAAGGAAAAATGTCGATTTTATTAACAGGCACTTTAATGAATGAAAAGTTACTTTTTGAATAAAAACATCCTGAATATTAAAACATACTGCATACATCAAAATAATTTTCTTTGTGCTCTTAATTTCTGGTGTAATGTTCCTATTGTTCCCTGTATTGCCGGTTACCCACAGCTTGATAACCCACCTTTGGCTGTAGACAAAGTATGTCAGTACAAGCGTAATCCATAATCAGATTATAGATTATGCACATTTCAACCAGCTTTCTAGACTCTTACTCAGGTCCACATATATATTTTTTTTCCCCCAAATACTATCAGATTTTAAGTCAAGGGGTTAAATCAAATAAATATTTCCTAACACACATAACATTACAAATTTAGTGGATCAATACACGTCTCCCCTGTAGTCATTTATATGCAAGTTCATAAGCACAAATAGATTGCAAATATTAGTATTTTAGCTATCAATTCAAATGTAAAAATAACATATTAAAAACCCATAACACATAAATTTAAGCATCACTTCAACCAATCAACCTGCTTCAAGCACAAAGTTGGACTAAGTGACCTCTGGAGTCCCCAGATGGGATTTAAGACAAGGTGAATGACTGATAAGTCAGTTTTATAACGTTACGAAGAAAGCATGAAGTGCATTATGTTACTAAGATAAAATCTATCTGTCTTTCAATTATTCACTAATCATCCGCCTTCTTGCAGCCATTGGTTGAAATATGGGTTAATATTAATTTCATTTATAAAATCAGGCAGCACAGTAATCAGAAGTCTGGAATGTAACAAAAGTAACACCCACTTCATAGGATAATTGTTACTTGAATCCTCCACATGAAGCTGAAAGAAAAGAAAAAAACAAGTCAAACGTAATATATGTATATATATATATATATACATACACACACACTATAAGGCTGTACATACTGCACAAGCTGTATCCCATCCTAATTTGAAATTCTTTAGTTGGATGATTTTACATCATCAAGTAATTATACACTGTACAAAATAATCTACCTGACTGTTCATAGAGAAAACCAGGATGTTTTCCTAAGATTCAGCTTTTCAGAATATCTGCAGTCCACTTGTGCTTCTTACTTTCAACCTCTAAGTACATTTTAAAGCAGTATGGTTGTTTTAGTCTATAAAAAAGAACACAGCTCTAAGAGCTCACAGTGCACTCTTTCCCCACATTTCCAGTGCTTCAACAGAAAGTTGAAGTTGAAAGTGCTCCCATAACAAATTAAAGCAGTTCTGAAGGAGTCACCTCACAGGATGATGCAGCTGTGATTTGGTGAACAACTCTTACCTGCTTACTAAGCTGTCTTTAATGTCTTCATTAAGTTCCTTTTTCATTTTCATGGGATTTGTTTGAATAGAATATCAACAACAACAACAACAAAACCTGAAAAGGCCTTTTCAACATGACTGTTGTTGAGAAATAATTTTTCAAGTCAAGAAATTATCTGTATTTGCTGTAAAAAGGATGTTTTAAGGAAGACCCAAGAACCAGACCATTCACCACAAAAGTCATAGCAGCATACTCAGAGATAAAGACAATCTGAGTTTAAAAAGAGAGGGAGAAAAACAATTGCATTCGGATAGCTTCTTCTCTTTACTATCATGTCAAGCAACTTCCCTAAAAAGTTCTCCCAGCCTGGATAGAAGCTGCAAGTATTTGGCCTATACTCCCCAAAACCATACACTCTCACTCATCTTTTCATTGTCTATGAAAGAATCTTTCAGAAGAAGAAAAGGGTATTCTTCCCTTAAAGACACTTGCATATTCTCAGGGAACTCAATTTGCCATAAAATTTCAGCATTCTAAAACTGTACATAAAACATAAAGAAAAAATCCTTAAATGCTTTGTATAACAAAGCAACTCATGCAACAAGATAAACACTTATCTGTACTTAAATAATTCAATTATTTACCTGAAAGATTTATCCTAGGAGCGACACAAGCATCACAACACCCATAAACTGAATGAACAACACCACAGGTGTGATAAATGACCAGACTGGCCATAAGGCAACATTAAAACTGGGAATAAAAGAAGAAAGCTTTAGATAAACTCAACTGTCACGTTGTGGAAAAACCAGGCACAAAAGTAAATCACAGCACAAGAAGAAATTAAATCCTATCAACTTAACCTGAAGAACAGTTACTTCTTTACAACTTCAGAGTTTAAAAATAGGGCAAAAAGAACTATCAGTTTTAAAAGTATGTGCTAAGTTCACTGCTTATTGACTGACATCTCATCCTGTAACTTCAGTAGCTCCTGCAGATTTGTTTTACACTGAATAAAACCACTCAGACCCATCAAGAGTAAAGATGCACAGAAATTATGAAAGTAAAAGTTATGAGAAATATTCTTGATTTTTTCCATGGGCGAGAACAGTATCTGAGAAAGACAAACAAACAAACCATAATTTATATTTACAGCCTAATAGATCTGAGAATGAATTAAAAGAAAGGGATAGCAAGAAAATGTATTTTACAAATGACTTAGAAGGATTATGGATCTGACTAATTCTAAACTATTTCGTCAGTCAGAGAAGATCCAGTATATCTAAAGTTAAGCTGTTTAATAACAGCTTCAGCTACTACAAATCTTGCCTCATGGATGAATGCTAAAAACAGAAGAAATCATGCTATACTATCACCAGAACACTCAGTGGAATTAGAGAAATGATACTTCTGATAAAATGAGCCCATTAATACAGTTTGAACAGCGCAGGTTCAGCAAAGGTCTGTTCACACGTGTTTCAACTTACCAAACTGCTGCTGCAATAAAAGTGACAGTTGTGACAGGTATCAGTACAGGATACTGCACATCGTAGTCCTCAATTCCATGATACCACTCAAGATATATGATACAGTAAAAGGCAACTGATAAACATGCAGCCAATAAACAACTGCCAGAGGCAAACCACCAACTGTAGTAGAAGGGAAAAATATGTTTAGTAACATTTCAGTTCAAGTATTACTTTTCACATCCTATTCCAAATACAGAACAGACAATACCTGTTAAACTTATAGATTAGTCTAAAACTCCTAAAATATTTTTCTTAGATTACTTTTACAAAACACTTGCATAGCTACTAGAGTTTAATTTCACAGTACACCACTCCTGTTCAAAAAGCACCTCCAGGTGAAGCTGTATCTATCAATCCCACTGAGAATTAACTTCACGAAAAAGATATAACTCCGTGAAATGATTTCTACTCTATTTCAAAGCAATTATTTCTCTTTTCCCAGTCTACTGAATAGACAGCTAAATGAGAGAGGAGAAAAAAATCCTTCCTTTTGATGTTTAGAGATTAATTTCAGCTTTTATTTTTTTAATTAAAGTCAAAACCTCAACATTTTCAACAAAATAGACAGTGATTTCTTGTACTTAAGGAGAAATATAAAAGTACCATATTAAAATATACTGTTACTAGAATGCATTATACATGTACACAAATGGTTCAGTCAAGACTGAAAAAAAAAAAAAGATTCAGGTGGTCATCTGTCCCAGCCCACATGCTCAAGCATGGCTACCTAGAGGTCGTTGCCCAGGACTAAATCCAGGTGGCTTTTCTGCAGTATTTCTGAGGACAGACTTCACAGCCTTTCTGGGCAGCCTGTTCCAGTGCACAATTAATAAGTGTTTCCTGATGCTCAGATGGAACCTTTTGTGTCTCAATCTGTGCTCAGTGGGAATCACTGGAAAACATTTGGCTCCATCTTTTTTGCACTCTGCCTTCAGGTATTTGTATACATTGATGAGACTGTCCCCTCCTTGCCTTTTCCTCTCCAGGCTGAACAGACCCAGCTCTCTTTGTTCCCACTGGGGATCTTATTTATCCAGCATTCAAAAGAGTTTAGATGTAACAATCTGAATGTAATTCAAAGATGAAAACACAACTTCCCTTTGTAAGAAATCTTTGCCAAGGTATCTTACCTATCTGCTTGAATTGTCTCTTTAACAGATTTAAAAAAATCAAAGTAATATGTCACAGCAATGGAAGCCAAAATCCAGAACGCAGAATGAACGTTCAGTCTGGGAGAGGGCTTCTTTTTCTTGTCCACAACTGTAGTCTCTTCTGCAAACGTGATACCAACAAAGCCAGTCATTAAGTGCAGTGTCCTTATGGATTCATAGCATCCTTAGAGTTAGAAGAGACCTTCAAAAGTCATCTAGTCCAACTCCCTTGCAGCGAACAGGGACATGCACAGCTAAATTAGGCTGACCGAGCAGGGTGGAGCGGTGAGGCAGAGGTACCTGATGTGGTATAGGCGTACGTGGTGTACGCACTTAGCATCATTAGCAGTGCGTGCGCATGCTAACCCCGCACCCCGATAAGAAGAACTGCCACTAAGCTGAGCGTCCTACAAGCGCTCAGCCCTCTGCTGGGCTCACTTCAGCATCGACAGCTCTGCGGACACAACTATTGTACAGCCGAGGACGAGCGGGAGAGCATCCCTAAGTGTACCCATCCTCCCCCCCCGCTCCGCTGTCAGCCCCATAGCGCATCACAGCACCCGCAGCCCCATCCCCTCCCGGCGGCACCGCCGCCCCATCCGCGCTCCTCTCGGCGGGGCGGGCGCGGCACCACCCACCGGCCGTCCTGCCGCCCCGGAGCGGCGGCTGAAGCAGCGGGGCTGACGGCTCTGCCCCTTGTTGCAAATGGCGCCTGAGCCTGGGGAGCGGCTCCCCTCTCAGCGCCCTGCCCGCCATCTTGGGCCGCTCCGGCAGTGACGAGGGCGGAAGGGCGCGTAGAGCCGCAGCGGCGGCCTCGCGCTGAGGGATGTGGGGCTGTAGCGAGAACTGACTGATAATGGTACTGGAACCGCCTGAGCGGAGGCTGTGGCGAGGTGGGGGTCAGCCTCTTCTCCCAGATTACAGTAAAAGGATGAGAGGGAACGGCTTTACGTTGTGTCTCCAAAAGAGCGATGAGGCACTGGAATGGGCTGCACAGGGAGCTGGTGGAGTCACCGTCCTGGAGGCGTTCAATAAACGTGTAGTGTGGCACTGAGGGACGTGGGTTACTGGGGATGGGCTGATGATTGGACAAGGTGACCGTAGCGGTTCTTTTCCAGCCTTAATGGTTCTATGATTTAGGCAGCGCTGGGCTCGGATAAAAAGCTCAGAGAGCTATTCTGCAAAGGCTCAGATTCTTAGGAGTTAGATTGAAGAAAAAATAATTTTAGTACATATTCTAGTTAACAAAAGCAGATTCACTGTCCTAGCTGTATATAAATTGAAATTCGGAACGTAAATGTCTCATTATCTGATTTTACTTTCCCTTTTAGAAGGTAAACAGTATTTCCCATGAAAGTGAGTGTGAAAATAAGTCAAGTTTTCACAGTACCACATGCGTTCTTCAGCAGAAATGTTTTGCAGATATCTTCTCTGTAGTTTCACATTCCAAAAACAGGAAAAGGAGGAAGAATGGCATGTAGGCTGTGATTAATAGTTGTGTGTTTTATTGGTAGAGCTTTAAAAACTTCAGGACATTGTAAGGGTGGAAACTAGCAGGTAAGCTCATTAGGATAGAAGCTAGATGTGTTCTGATCTGCACGGAGCACTATTTTTAAGCACTTCTAAACTTCTTGGTTAGTTAATGACCTTATCAAATGCCTTTTGAACTGGAAAAAAAAAATTGAAATAAATCTTTGAGGAATAATAGGTCTTCTGCAGATATAGCCTAATTCGGTACAGTGGTAGAGTAGCTTAACATCTCAGTAGACTTGCACTGATTGAAGTCATGTAATGATAAGACTAGTTATGACCAAGTTTTTCATACATTTGTCTTATATTTGGTTTGAGTTATAGATGCTTAAGCATTGGAGAATTTGGCTTACTCTGTGCATTTTGCAAGTGGAAGAAAAATAACTCCCTCTTCATTTATGTGACTCCTTGGGTGAAATACCATGTTTCTGCTATCTCATCAGCATGTACCTGTCTTCTATGCATTCTACATCCTGCCTGTTGTAAGGGCGAAGCAAGGAACAGGAGTCATGATGAGGGACTTGGAGGCAATATTTGGAGTGATGAAGGAAATGAGGCTTCATTACTTATGATACTCTAGGTGTACATTTAACAGGTGCAAGGTCCTGCACCTGTACTGACATAATAGATCGTGGTTGTACCTACAGGAGCAGAGACGGAGTTGTAATCATCCCACTCAGTGCTTATCAGTCTGCACCTGGGGTCCAGTTCTGGTTCCCCAGTTCAATAAAGATGTGGACAGACTGGAGAGGGTCCAGAGGAGGGCCACGAAGGGCTGGAATACCCAGCAGTGAGGAAAGGCTGAAGTAGTTAGGTCTTTTCAACCTGGAGAAGTAAAGGCTTAGGGGGAACTTCATTACAATATTTAAGTACTTAAAGAGTGGCTACAGAGAGGATGGAGGTACTTCCTTCACAAGGGGTCAATGTGGAGAAAACAAGGGGTAATGGGTACAAGCTGCACTGGGAGAGGCTTTGTCTTGATATAAGACAGATTTTTTTTTTTATGGTGATAACAATCAGTCACCAAAACAACCTTCCCAGGGATGTGATAGAGTTCCCATCACTGGAGACTTTCGAGATGCAGTTGTGTAAGATGCTGGATAATCTCATCTAGGCTCCCTTTTCTCACAAAGAATTGGACCTAATGATCTTTTCAGGTCCATTCCGTCTTAGGTTGTTCTGTAATTCTGTTTGCCATGTAGCCTGGTATGCAGATGTACTGCATTGAATCATCTACCTGGAGATGTTATCTATTCAGCTGAGGGGCTGCTAACAGTGATTCGCACAGTATATTTTCCTAAATGTCCTATCATCCTTTTCATAGGGGTTTCTCATGTTGAATGAAGCAAAGGTTCTGATTATTCTTTATTACTTTGCATTGGCTTTTGAGTAAATTCAGTGTAAAAAATTCAGGGTTTTATTTATTTATTTATTTGCCTGCTGTGGAGTGCGTTGAACATAAGGGTTGACCACATCAGACCTTAATGACTACAGTGATTATTTTTTGTTTTGTTTGGCTGAATATTTTGAAGCTAAGAGCTTGTAGGACTCTCTGTTCTCAGCTCTCTTAGCAATGAAATAGAGGATTCTTTGTTTTACTTTCTTTGAGTGAATTGGTTACCTCAGCCTTCACTTTCATGCTGGTAACTCAAATAGGAAACAAAGGAAATCATGTACTCTCTTTGCTAAAGCCATTCATAGGAAATATCTTTGATTTAAATGTAGTAATTAAATAAATATGTGTGCTTGAAAAGGTTAAGATCTGTTAGTGTTGTTAAACTGAAGACTCCTGTTTACCTACAGAGTAGGCATTGTGCAAAGAGCTGAAATAAGAGCTTCCCTTCCCTGACTCACTTTTGACCTTGACCTAGACCACTCATGTTCAGTGTTTGTAGAGCCGAGATGTTTTCTGTGATCTTTTCACAGAGCTTCTCTGATTCAGTCATTATTAATCTGTTAAAGGATAATGGTCAGGAGCTGAGCTGAGGCTATTACAAAATCAACAACATAATCAACAAAGCATCTGAACTGTGGGTGTGTTATAGGTAAATAGTTCTTGCAAGTAAAAGTTTCAGAAAACTGCATTCAACACCTTCAAGTTATTTTCTTTTAAAGAGAAAAGAATACTTTGTGAGTTATTTCAGTGTTTTTAAACATTCCAGTTTTTGCGGTTATAAAGGAGAACTGAATTTTACAGTCTTGCGTGTGCTTAAATTTGCTTTTTTGGTGTTCACTTGAATATTTCTCACTTACTGACTGTTGTTTTAGTGATGATTTACAAGTAACTCTTAATACAGAAGTGTTATCTGTTTATATTCCTTGTCTGTGTTTATGTGTATTTTAGAATTAGTTTTTTAATTTGACTTTTTAAAAGTTAAATGTGTTTTCTAGTATTCCAGTAAATATTTGTAAGATTTTTCCCATTACAAAAGTTAGTAGCTATTTGAGGCCAAAAGCTATTTGTTCACAAGAAGCTTGCCTGGAGTTGTCATCATTACTTATCTAGGTAGGGCATTTTTAGTTGAAGAAGGTTGTGTTTAATGTCAGTGTATTCTTCATTTTGAGGAATAATTGTTCAGTTCAGAACAATGAGAAAAAAATACAATCTGAAAGCACTTGGTGTTAGTACCTTAGTACAAACATGAATAACAACCAGAGGTTAAAGCTTAAATTGGTCTGAATGTTGTACACATACAAACTACAAACTGAAGTTGAGCATTAAATGTTAGCGCAGCCTTAAACTGACCCATAAGGGAGGAAACAATAGACATAATAGCGTGTTTGATGCAAAATGCACTACCAACAGGCATGCAAACATTTGAACTTTATGAAGGAAAAGAGGGCAGAAAAGATAAAAGCAGTTAAAAACAAGAGAAATGAAAAGGGATCAACCACATAATGTGATCTGATTTATCTAGTTATCTTATTCTTCATCTTGAAAGTTGTCAGTGCAAAATACAAAAACGTGGCTGGTCCAGGATATCACTTCAGTCTGAAATCTCTCTTTGATGAAAGACCATTTCAACACCTTCGATTATCCTGTTTAGAAGTCTTACGTAGCTTCAGTGTTTGACTCTTGCCTTTTACTGCAGTTGGTATTAAGAATATATAATAAGACAACTTTGTTCATTCCAGCTTAAATCTTCAAATGTGTAAAAGAAAGGATGAAATAAATCTGGACAAACCATTCTCCTAGAAGCTGGTAAGTAAATCTTCCTACTCTGTCTCCTAAATCATTTCTTGAATTTAGTTTCACTTAACTATGCTTACTTTCTTAGGGAGTACAATGGCTCTCAAAATGTTTTCCCAAGACTACAGTTTAAAGATACAAAGCATTTGGCAGCAGTACTCCAGCTATAATTGATCTCGACTACTCAGTCCGCAGTAGTGCTATATAATACCTCTTGGTTTGAGGATTTGATCTGGTTTTAAAAGCCTTAAAAAAAAAAAAATGCAGGGGAATGGCAAAGAGGCAAAAGGAAATGGCCAGATGTGAGAGGGTGGGAAAGGGAGCACTGGTGAGTTAGTGAAACTGATGTCCTCACTGAGGAAAATGCCTGTGCAGCCATGCACTTCTGTAACACTATGACAAGAATTGCATACTTGCAAATGCAATTGCAAAATTGCATTTTTTTTTTTTTTTAAGGCTTCAGGTAGTATATTAACTATTTTTATCAGGCCTAGTCTAGTTCCGTAACTGCCATAGGCAATGAAACAAAGTTTCACAGGAATGTGGACATCACTGCTACAAGATTGCAAAATACAGCAAGGTTTCCTACCCCATACTTTATGGGAGCTTCTCACTGATGTATATACAGTAGGATTCAGCCTGTGCTCTTTGCAGGACTCCTCAGAAAAATTTCTGCAAGCAAGAGTAAACACGAAACAGAGTTCTTATAAAATTAGTTTAGGTTTCTAAGGAGGTGTTTTTTACGTGCTTATTGTCCTTTACAGTCCATTACTACTTATTTCTTCAGTAAGATCAGTTTTTATGCATACTTTAATTTGGTAACCTGACTGGACAGTTGAGTTAGAGGGAGCCAACAGAATGCTATACTGTCAAAGGGAGAAAGAATGATGCTTGTTAGTATGAGAATTAAATTCAGCAATATCTCAATTTGAAGTTTTAGCTGGAAGATGTTGTGCAACTCCTGTTTTTACTTTGACAAATCTGCTTAATATTATCAGGTTTTTAAAAGCACGCAGCTAAGACAGAGTTAATATTTTTTTTTCTTCTCTTTGAGAACTTGCCCAGTTCTAACCCCTGAAATCACTTAGTGCTCAGAAAAAAGCTGCATTTTCACAGAGCATGTGAGTGAGATGTGTTGCAGTGAGAAAGGAAGAGGAAACAGATTTCATGGTGTAGAAAAGGGAAATTGTAGGAACAAAGAGTCCATAAAAATATAGTAAATGGTAGAGTGGATAGGTGGAAAAAAGAATCAATAAAAAACCTGTGTGCATAAGAAATGTCTATAAATTCAGTAAAAGCTTTTACACTAGCAGTTGATTGAGAAGTCCAAGACAAAAATGCTAGTACAATATACTGACTTCAGTCAGTGAAGCACTTGCTTTAATCATTAAAAAAGAAAAAAAAAATCCAAAAACAAAGTCTAGGAGATCATTCTGGCCCTGTCTCACTCACAAAAAGCATCAGCTTTTGTCATGCATGGGTACTGTATAGTGTCAACGGCTGAATATTCCTCCTTGAATTCCTTCTCATCATCAAGAATCAAAGGCCATCAAAAGGCAGAAAATCAAGTGCATAAAAGTGCACTTCATGCTTCCTATTTATAACTCGGTGTCTGAATCTTAAGAGTTCATTACATGGCTACTGCAAAGAACAGATCAAAGGAGTAAAATTCACTTATCTCGAACCATTTATAATGCAGGCAAGTTTCTGGTATTATTTTTCATTGTTTGTCATCTAAATGAGATGTAGAGATTTCAGTGCTTTCACATGGATTGAGTGCCTCATGCGTTTTAGTGGAAAGAGGAGACTGTTAGGCTGAAGTTCTGATATCCAGCAGAAGAAAGAGGTGATAAAATTTGAAGGCAAAAAATGAAATGTTGAGGCTTAAGTGTAGATTAGGTCTGTTTTTTCAGAAGAGGGAAACCAATACTGAAAGATGGACTAATGAAATGATCACTTACAGGATAATTTGTGATGGCATTATGAGTTCTTGATAAAAGGTTTTTGTATTTGGTTTTATTGACTAAAAGAGAACATGAGATCTAAGTTTCCCTTAATTTCTTGCTGGTCATGTTAATCTGCACATCCTATCAGATACCAATACATTCTCTTTTAACCAATGCATTCTCTTTTCTTTGTATTCATGCTGCCTTAGAGCAATATCTCAATATGTTTAAAAGCCCCTTCTTTCTAATAGAACAAATACAAGTGAGAGCTGAGATTGATTTTGTAATCAGGCCTCAGTTAGGATTTCAGTGCTGTTTAGTAATAACACATTCCACCTGATATTGGGTAGGCATACAGAGACACGATTTCTGTTATCCTGTTGCTTTCAAGACATTTCAGAAACTATAAAACAAATTCTATATGAAGTGAGTTGTTTTGTTTCTGATGTAAACTCAGAGGAGGACTGAGGGAAGTTTCTTTTTAAAATCTCAAATCAGAAGATCAAAGTATACAGTCTATTTGAAGAAATGGCAGTTCCACATCTTCTAGAAGAAACTGAAGAGAGAAATGAAACAAAATATGTTCTTTGAGTTGTTTCAGCCTGTGAGAATATAAAAGCATGAGAATACAGGTGCAAGAGGAATTATGTCTCAGCAGGTACAAAGAAAAGCAGTAAGTTACAGGTGCAAAAGGAACTGTATCTCATCAAGTGCAAAGAACAGTTACCACTGAAACTTCCTCTGCTCCAAGTGAAATTTAGTATTAAATATAAAATAACACTTCCTGAAAAAGAGCTAGTGGGAAACACAATATGCTGCTTTTCTTGTCTGACAGAGCAGAAAAGAAACTTAGAGAGCTTATTCTTGTTGTTTTTTCTTTTTTTTCTTGAAAGCTAAACCAGAAAAAAAGGATGAATGTTGAATATATTGATTGAGATATCTTCTGACCTGTGAATACAGCCCAAGTTATAGAACAGTTATACCTTTTTTATGCTTATCTTGCACAAAAAGTTGAATATTTGCTCTCTTATTTCCTTAATAAGGGCAAGTGTTACAGCTTTAAAAGTCTCCAAATAGAGTAATGTATTGGGACTCTGTATCATGTGGTCATCGGTTATAAGCCAGTACTCATGTTGGCCTCTGCCTGCATTGTACTGATGCAATCAGATTAGAGCACCAGGTGGGAGGATATTTTTTCACTGGCAGAAAGGAGAATGGGCTACTCTAATGCACCCGAATGGTGGAGTGCTGAGTACAACAAACAAGTAAACGTCCTTTGAAGCTTTCTTTATTTTCAGTGATTAAAATCCCTGCTTAAATTCTGTTGCTGTACTTACCGAGAAAGCCACCAACTTTAAACAATTTTCTGATCTATAATACTTCCGTCTTTCCCACTCATCCAAAGACACTCAGTTTCCAATACAATATTTTAGAAAGGAATATTTCAGTGATAAGGCATTTTTTCTTATGGAAGTAACACTGTGCTGCGAAGAAAATCAACAAACAGAACATTCTTGAACGCTTTGTAATGCTATGTTACTGATATCCAATGGCTTCTCATCAGTTTATTGTGACTGTTACATTACCAACTGATGTATATTAGTGAACATATAATTTGGGGAGAAGGAAGTTTAAAAAAAAAAAGTTACAAGAGGTGAATACAGTAGTTTGGTAGTTAATGTTCTCCATGGCATCACAAACCTAATACACTTGTTTGTTGTTAAAAGAGACTTCAGTACCACAGCAGTTCTGTCAGATAAAAGGTTAAAATAAAAGGCCACTTACTTTACTGTCATGATGTTCTTTAACTTCTTCTGTACTTCTTTGTATACTCTTTGTATGCTGTACTTTGTATAGTTCAGTAGTGTGCTTGATGAATTATGTTACTGCTATGAAACTAGGTCAGAGATCATCTTTCTGGTTCATTGTGTGTCTGTTACCAACAGTATTAAAATGTTAGTTGTAGGTCATGTCAGCTAAATTTCCTTGTATCAATAGCAATAGCATGCTGCAATTGACCTGGATGGTCAAAGATAGAGCACAGTGGAAGGATGGCAGTTGTGATCAGCACACACAGAACCACTACAGTTATGCTGTTAGATCTTCATGCTACAAATGGAAGGACATGGACCAGCAATGTGCTCACGCAGCACAGGAAGCCAACTGTATCCTGGGCTGCATCAAATGAAGCACGGCCAGCAGGGCAAGGGTGGTGATCGTGCTCCTCAACTTTTTGCAGGTGAGACCTCACCTGGAGTACTGTGTCCAGATGTGGAGTCCTCAGTACAGGAGAGACACAGACCTGTTGGACTGTGTCCAGAGGAGGGCCACAGAAATGATCCAAGGTATGGAGCAGCTCTCCTACAAGGACAGGCTGAGAGCTGGGGTGATTCAGCCTGGAGAAGGCTTCAGGGTGACCCGATAGCAGCCTTTCAGGGAGTTAAAGGGGAGTTAAGGGAAAGAAGGGGACAGACTTTTTAGCAGGGTCTGTTGTGACAGAAGGGGACGTGGTTTCAAACAAACAGAGAAGAGATTTAGATTGGACAAAAGGAAGCTTTTTACAATAAGGCTGGTGAGGCACTGGAACATGTTGCCCATAAATGTGGCGGAAGCCTTGTCGCTGGAGATGCTTAAGACCAGGTTGGATGGAGCTTTGAGCAACCTGATCTAGCTGCAGATGTGCCTGTTCATTGCAGAGGAATTGGACTACATGGCCTCTAAAGGTCCTTCCAATTCTAAGATTCTATGAAATCCATGCATGTGTAGATGACTGCCAAGCTTGTCATTAGTTCCTGGAGGTGAAAAACCTCAAAGTCATTCAAAAGATTTAAGAGCTGTTCAGTAAAATTAATCATCTGATCCAGAAGCTGGTATCAGATAATGCTTAATGAACATACTTATTAAACTCCAAGCAGCAAGTTTCCAAATTACCACTGTGGGTTGTACTCCGCTGCCCTATTATACTGCCTGCAATAATCCTTTTAAAATGTTGCATGCTGTCTGAATGCAATCAGAGATCTCCAGATAAGCCTGTACTGTTGCCCCCTTGCATTTGCTAAACGCTTCATGTAAGAACGAAAGAGCATCCAAGGTATGTAACTTTCTTGCAACAGACCCGTGGGATTAAAAAATAAAAAGAGCAAAATTAGCAATATATCGATTAATCATTTTTGAGATAAAAGTAGGAAGGTCTTACTGTTTTTGTCACGGTGAAATATTCTGAGAGGTCTGCAAAGGGAGAATGCCCCCTCTGAAATGCTGATCGATACACTGGTAATTATCAAGAGGGTAATTTCAATTGGATGGAGACATTGTTAGCTGCAAGCAGTAAACTGAATCTTGAATGTGTTTTAAGTAGAAAAGCCAAATTCAGACCTCTGAATCTCTTGATTGTCTAATGAAAAAACACAGTTTTCCTTTTTTATTATTTTTTAATGAAGAGCTATGTGTCAGTAATGCTACTGTGCGTGGACATAAGGAGTATCTGAAGTGATCTATAGAGGCATAGACACGTCTACCAAACTGTAGCACTTCCAGCAATACGGATAAGGAAAAACATTCAAGCTTGCAAAGCCTATTCTTCCTCCCTCCCCTTCTTTCTGCCAACAGACTAGGAAAAGGTAATATTGCTATTAAGATACATAATGAAGAAATACTAATGTAACAGATCACAGTAAACTCCCCACTAGTGACCATCAATGTGGAGGCATTATTTTCCTCCATGTCTGCCAATAAACTAGATTAAAAACAGAAAAAGCTTGTGCTGCTTTGCACTTCGGAGGAAGAAAGAATCAGATGCAAGACAAATTTACACTCCAATGGGCAATACTAATGCAACCGTGCCAGTGCCCATTAAGAATCACAAGTTACTGCAGGAAAATGGGCAAATCCTGCTCAGCTGGTGTGTACTGTCATCTTGCTACAATATTCCATAGTTTCAGTTTTATAGAAATGTCTGTCATTTTCATATGCTTCTCAAATATTTGTTATGGTCAACAACATGGTTAACACTGTCACCATCATATAGTCAACATTTGTATGGTCAACAAAACAACTTTTTATCTTTGGAAGATAAAAAATAAGAAAATGGCATAACTTGGAATGAATTTTCATCAAAAATTAAAACCTCTAACAATTACTCTACCGAAACTACTTATTACTATTACTACTTTATGTAATGTTAATGTTTGCTGTAAAATAAACAGTGAAATGATTAATGGCAGTATGTATTCACTTTAGTTTTATGTCCTTTTCTATATGTTAAAAAAAAGTTTCTGAAATTTATTGAAAGAACCCCTCCAAGATTTCCCAGAGCTGTAAATAGTTTTTATTCAGATACGTCCAAAGCCATTTTCATGAACTGACAAACAAGCATTGAGTGAAGAGAGAAACTCATCATGAGCTGCTATTGTATTTTTTTTCCTTATGAACGAGACAAATGTGTATGCAGAGAAACTGGACCCGGACATTTAACATTTTCATACTTCAAATATATTCAGTAGTTTTACAAATTCAGGTATTTTAATAAAGATTTCTGACCTTTTAAAATTCTTTCAGTGATTTCAATACAAAAAATTATGTACAGTTTGTGGATTTCATACCCAGATCTTTTCTGAGGTTTTTTTTTTTTTTTTTTATTATTTGGTACAATCATAAGCTGACAAGACTTACTGTATTTAAGGTGGTGTTTTACAGTCATTTATTTCACTGGGCAACTTTATAAGTGATGTCACTTAGACTAATTGAGTCAGTTGTAGTACTTAGTTGTAGTAACACTAAGTAGCTATGCACGTACAGGTAACAGTCTTCAGATTTTCACTGAATATGCAATATTAGATACATAAACTTTACAGACATTGTAATTATGCACTTCACAACATGAAATTAAGAGGTTATTAAAGCCTGTGTATACAAGCTACAGTGCATAAAGGAGTTATCAGTCATACCATTTTTAAGTGTATCCTAACAAAACATTTTTCCACGGTGAGATTTTGAATATGAAAATCCTATTGCTCTTAACAATAGTTTCTACAAAAAGCCACGCAGTCCTTCTCCTGATGAACATTCACACCTATAAATTAAATCCATGACTGGAAGAATTTTAGCATAGCTGTTGCCTACTATTTTCAGTGCCTCTTAAAACGTGTACAAAAAATATACATTTTCCTTAAAAATTAAAAAAAAATATCTGAAAACAGATATGCAGCACTCCCAAAGTATTCTGCAATAAATCTAGAGAAAGAAGAGAAATTTTGTCTTAAATTCTGCTCTCCCATGTGGAATTTAAATTGAGACCAATATATGATGTCTGTCCACTTGACAGCAGAATTTGACTCAGTCTGCAATGCAGACATTATGGAAAGTATATGAACTTATTTCACAAGTTTCACTTTGTCCTTTAAAACTTTAAATTTGGGATTGTTGTTCACTTTCTTATTAAACGTGACTAGAATATCCTCTTCTGATTTGTGATGTTCACCGGCTACTGCATAGTACTGAGCTATAACCTGCACAAAGAAAGAGGAACAGCTTTGAGTTAGTAAAGATCCAGTTAAAGCAGTAATACATTCATGTTAATGTATGAAAAGCAGCACAGAATCTATTATGCTGTGCCTTTGCAGAACTTGCCTCTGTATTCTACTAAGTTCTAAAGACTGCATTTAGTTCTACTCATTCTGTCAACTGATGTTCTCCTACGTAACGTCAAACATTTTTGACAGAAATGTGATTTTACAAGCTTCAGCACTACAGGAAAAAAAAGTCAAGACCAAAGAAGACTTAAAAACTAAAAAAAAGATGGTGAACTGTACCTTTTTTCTTAGTTTTTTAATTGAAATTTCATTGTCTGGAGCCTGTTTCAGAACAGCTTTGATGGTTCCTTTCCAGTTGAATTTACCTAGAAAATAATTAGGCATATAACACTGTAAGTATACCAGACCTTCTTGTGGTAGGAACCTTCAACATAACTACTTTTAGAAGCAGTGTGGCCACCGTCCCAGTTCACTGTTATCCTGGTCACCATGCAACAGCAGGCTGTCTTAAACATGAAGTCAGGTAGGCTGTTTCTAAATATTTTAATCGGCTGTGCATGAAGAGCCATCGTACAACGTGAGCAGCTACAGGGTCAAGATTGCCTTTACTTAGCTTCTGCCATTTCAGTTACAAACCAGTAACCTTTACATAACACACAATCTGTACGTTCAAGGACAGGCGTTCCGCAAAGGTAATGAAGTACCTTGGCTTAGCTAAGCATAAACCAAGTCAAACATAGATAAACTCCAATTTATGATTCAATTAGAAAAAATGGTCATGTATGGGGACTGCTGGGTCACGGCCTGAACCACTGATTGAGCACCTGAAGAAAAGACCTGGTCAGCCCTAGAAGCACAGGTGAAGGCAATTCACCTGCACGACCAGAAGTGGTGGAGCCAGGCTCAACCCTAATTAGACATCATTTAAGGGTTGACTGACACTGAAGAAGGATCTCTTGTTGGAGATCTTTCCTTTGGAGTCCTTTTTCTGCAAGCCTATATCCTTGGAGATGGGCGAGTATTCATTTTTCCTTCCTTTTGTAACATCTCTTTGTTTTTGCTGGTCTCGTTGCCTCTACAGGTGATGTAAAAGATAAAACATAGAAAGCTGCTATCATTTTTCCTCTGTGCTAGCTAAGGTGTGTTGCAGCAGAGAAGAAACCCAATGTGGTGAAAGAAATATGCCAAAATCCTAACTGTCCAGTGAAATTAAGTGTAGCTAGAGGCTACCAGCACAGAAGTAACATAAGAATTCAGATCTAGGTATAAAGAGTAGCACAGGCTTCTTCCTCCGGAACAGACAGGTGAATACTATGACTGAGGCACAACTTATTTCATGGCTCAATGCAAAAGCCTCATAATCTGCAGGAGGTCTTTTGAAGCACAGTTCTGTAACCATCTAAACTTCCCATTTCAGAATACCTTTCTTTACCTTTTCCAAGAGTTTCTTCATTGCCATTGGTGTTTTCTGTTTCCATGTCTTCTGACATGCTTTCAGTTCTCATCTTCTTTTTTGTGATACAGGGTTCTTCTAGAGGTGAAATACACAGAAAATGTGACAAAACTAGAAGAAAAGTTCTGTAATGACTAAATTTCTATTCTTGTAACATAAGCTTGTTTGCTTTTTGCATTCATGTTCTATAAAAGGATTGGAACCAGTATGTTTAAAAAATAAAACAAATTTGTACATCTGACATTAATTACTTTTAAAAACTCTACTGAGGCAGATTATTGATATTTCAGGTACTGACAGAAGCCTGGGGACGGTACACTTAAGTAGGATAAATACCTTCTGTATGTTTATGTTTGCGTTTCCTGACATTTGTTTCCTCTTCTATTTCATTCTGATGGCCATTTCCATTTATTTCAAATTCATTCTCCAAGCTCTCTTTCTTTTTCTTGGACTTTCTATTCTTCTTTGTTTCTGAGCTCACAGGCTGATTTTCTAATTTCAAATCTTTTTTCTCCTTCTTATTGTTCTTTTGTCTCTCTTCTTTTCGTTCTCTTTTACTCTTTTTCCGCTCCATTTTACCATCTGTAACTCCATTTTCTTCAGCCACTGTTTTTTCCCTGCTTTCTGCAGACTGCACTGCATCCTTCTGTTGTGGTTTGTCACATTCTTTTTCACTTTTCACCTTTTTTGAAAGACAATTTTGACATGCCTTTATTGATAATTCAACTTTTCTCCACTATATCATTGCAGATATACACCGATATCCTGAATTCATTACATGGTACTAAACACTGTGGCTTGACTCTTCTGCTAACGTAACAGCCTAAACACTAATAACCTCACCATCACAGAAGAAATGTTGTCTTGCAACAAAAATCTTTGGCTTGGCTTGATTTTATTTTCCTGTATGTGTTTCACTATGTAAACATAGTGGATATGCGTTTGTTTGCATACTCCATTCTCAAATCATTGAGAATGCAGTACCAGAATTTCTAAGGGCATGTGATTGATGGGAATGCTGGAAAGCATAAGTGTGATGACACAAAATGTTATGTACTTACTAAATTAAAATGCTGTGCTTAGCAGGCAAAGACACCATTCTGAAACACCAGTATTAACAATTAGTCACAGTATTGGAATACAAGGAAGAAAGAATGTGCAGATTAAAGAAGCATCTGTCTATATTTTTTAAGATATATTTACTAAAATTAAGCAAGTTACAGGTGACGCAAAGCTTTGATTTCTGCAGATAAACATTTCTTGACTGCACTCCTGTTGTACAATGTTGTACCTCTAACTTTACTTACATCTCCAGTTGTTTCAGAAAAAATATCCCACACCTGGTCTTGCAGAGTGCTGTCTGTAACTCTCAAACTGTTCTTCATCCAGTTCTGTGCAGGAAAAAAAAAAGAACACACCACCAGTAACTTTAAAAAGTGCACTTTTTTTCCTGATCACCATATATTGTTTTTCTAGATTTAAGAACTGTTATTTTGCATGATGAAGATTTGGTTTGATGCTTACTCTCTATGAATACCTTAACTCAATGCTAAATTGTTTTGTGCAGCATATTGTTAGAAGTCTATGCCGTGCCTGTCAGTTGCCTCACCAACTGTAATCCTGATGAGATCAGTATACAGAAAATGATCCTCAAGCTTTTGAACAGAGCTGGTTGTATGTATGTGCTACTTAACTTTTTGACTGTTTGTATGAGCTAAAATACTAAAGGTCTGTTCTTGTTTGTTTCACTAGAAACAACTGATCCTTTAGGGATACCTGGGAAGGCTGCACTGGTAAACTGGAATAATGAACTGCAGAAACTTTTGCAATGCAATGTCTTACCACAATGAAAAAGGCTTCTTGAAAATAGACTTTCCTTGCTTAGAACATTTTTCTCAAACTAGTCTAACCTTCTAGCTAGCTCTCTGGCAGCAATTTCACCCCAGTTCTATTACATCTTGTCTGAATCACCTAGAAGCAATCGTGATTTTCTCTCAGCTTTACAAATTGAGACACAAAATGAAGTGGAGGAGGGCCCAACTTGTAATTATTTACAGATACCACATAAAGCATTTGTAGTCTGCTGTGGTTGGGAAGCAACAGAAACGAGGATTCTTTAAAAACATGCCTAAGAATATGGACATTCAAAAGCAGTTGCAATAAGAAAACAAGTATTTAGAAAGAACAAGCCTGCACATCCAACCTTAATCCCTAAGTCTGGGAAACAACATTGTGAGTCTCTGACCTAATGTCTAAATGCAATTTTAATTAGTTAAATTGCACTTAAGACACATTTTATGAAAGGAGAAATAATTTACAAGCGTCTCCTATTTGAAACTTGGCTGTTACATCATCTGCTTCCTGATGCTCAAAATGAAACAATTTGTCCCACCTTTCTTAAAAGAGAGTGACACCATGAAATGGTGTCTACTTTTAAGTTCACTGCATGAATTACTACAAAGCTCTTGAAACATACCTGAAATTTTACTTTTTTTCTTGGAATATTTCCAAAGGAACGCATTTGCTCCAGAATGTTCCGCACTTCAGGATTTATATTGGGTTTCTTCATCACTTCGTGAATTTTCTGAACGAAGAAAAGCAGAATGAAATCAGCAAAGAACTGTAATGATCAAACGATGCGTGCGAGGTATGAAAGCTGGAAGCACACCGATCAGAAATCACCACAGGCTGTTCAGGCTACTGAAATAATTCAATAAGCTTAGAATGAACACTAACCTGTAGTTTTATCACAAGCATCAGCTACCATATACTTTAGTACTTAGCAGAGGCCAGCAGGACTGCTCACTGATGCTTTCTGCTGTGCAAGTGATGCTTTAAATTAAAGTACCATATCAAAAAGGGGAGCCCTGCACTCTGAGAAGTGTTTGCATTAAGAAAGCGAACTCTCAACTGACTGTTTTTTGCAAACGCTTTAACTTCTGGAATTAACTGTGAAAAGCAAGCCATCTTTGAGGCTGTATGCATTTGACATGCATTCCTTCTGGCAGCAGTGCCTGCTTCAGTAATCCACAGACAGTTTAACAGTTGTGCATAGTATAAGCCTTACCTGAAGCCACTCCTGTTGTTTAGCATCTCCTTTACTAGTTTTGGCTTCAAAATCTTTTCCACCATACTTCTGGTCTTCGGTTACGCACTTCACGTGGTCCTTATAGTCATCACCCCTGAACACAGATTTTTTTTCAACTGAAGGTTCACTAAAGTATTCAGTCCTCCCAGCAGACTCGGTAATCAATGCATTGAAGTAACAGCATCTGTTGTGTATGCCTCGATACCGTCAGTGCTTATATTTCAAAAGTTCAGTGTGGTTTATGTACTTGCTTATAAGGCTGTTCTTATTAAATGTGGATACATGAATGTAGTGATTCTAATCAGTGTGTGGGCCCTCAAAAAGAAACGAGTAACAACAATCTTAATCTTTTGTTCGCTAAGTACTGAGGGATAAAAAATTATACTGTGGCCAAGAGAAGCTGTGCATGCTCCATACCTGAGGTGTTTGAGGCCAGGTTGGATGGGGGGCCCTGAGCAACTCAGTGTGGTGCCTGATGTAGTGGCAGGCAACTTTGCCTGTGGTGGGGGGCTAGAACTGGATGATCTTTAAGGTCCTTTCTAACCCAGGCCATTCTGTAACTCTGTGATTATTTGAGGAGGGGCTTACTTTGATATGCATATTCATAATTAAAGAGCAGACAGTAGCACTCCTGCCTTCTAAGTTATGAGAAGTGGCAAATTCACAGTTCTGGATGTTACTGCCAACCTCACATAGCAATGCCCAGAAGTGGTATCTATGCAGAACAGGTCTTAACATATATGCTTGGTATCCATGACGGCTTCATCTACTGCTGATGGTCTTCCCACCAACAACATCAAATTGTATCTGACCCTTGTCAGTCTGACAGTAATTTCAGGGGAGAGCAAGACACGTGCACAAAGATACTCTTGAAAACTGAGTGCAGGGCCACACATCTTCCTGCCAGTGCAGAACCTCCGAGCCCTTGTTCGCATATGGCTAACTCAGCCTGAAACAAACCTGCATGCTTTTTAAGCAGAAACGTGAATTATTCAGCAACTGCCAACCGCTGAGGAGTGAACGAGGCCGCTTGCCATCGTTTACCTACCAGAAATCCTTGCCACAATCCATGCAAGAGAGGCACTCGCAGTGTCTGCAGATATTCACGTGTTTTTCAACTTGTGCCTTCTTCACGGATTCCCCGCACGCGTTGCACGTGAAGACGACCATCGCGGTGAGGGTCAGCAGCTGCCACGAGGCGGGGCCAATCTCCTTCCCCCCCTCCACGCGAGCACAGCCCTGCAGAGACACGGAGGTCCCCGCCGAGTTCACCATTGGAAAGACGCATTCTACTTCTTACCTTCCCCCGTTTAACAACCTCTCGAGTTCGGCTTCCTCCTACGCCCTCCCTTTCCCGCTGCAGCACCCCAAGCGCCAGCCCACTCAGGGATCCTCTCAGCTCCTCCGGGGCCTTTCCTCCCCCCCATAACCACCGCTCCGCTTCCCCTCACCGCAACCTCCGCCACACGCGCGCTCCGCGGCCGCCGCTCTGCGCCTGCGCCAACTCCCCCAGCCCGGAGCCGGAAGACGGGGAGCGGTAGCGGAAGGAGCGGCGCCGGAAGTGGAGGCCGAGCGCGGGGCTGGCGCTGGGATGGAGCTGGGAGGTGACCGCTGCCGGTAAGCGCCGGGCTGAGCGGGGCCGCGTCCTTCCCCCGGTGGTCTGTGAGGCCGTGCCGCGCTCCGCTGTCCCCTCAGCCCCGCTCCCCTCTGTGCCTGCCTCGTTCCTCGCTCCGCCTCCCCCGCCGCCGCTTTTCCCCTGCGCCGCGCTGAGGGTCTTGAGAGGATCCTGAGGCCTCGGCTTGCGTGTGAATAGCGGCTGTGGGGCTAGAGCTGCGCTTATTTCAGGGTAGCTCGGCGTGGGAGGCCTTCTTCTGAGAGATCGAGGCATGCGGCTGCTGAGGAAGCCTGAATTCGCGGGTTGTTAAAGCCCTTGTCAGGCCCCCGGGGGGAGGCTGGCAAAAGGTGTGGCTTCTTTATTTTAAAGCCCGGTAAAAGACGAGGTTAAGTAGGGGAATAAAAAAAGTACAATGCAACAGCTCTTGAATAAGGAAAGGAAACGTAATAACTACATTGAAATGGGGATCTATAGTCCTTCATCAGGGTCGAAAATGGGGATAATTGCACTCTTCTCACGTTTAAGCATTGTGGTTTTTCTGCTTAATTTGTTAATTAGAAGACTAGAACTTGGCACTGTCCTGATATTTTAAATTTTCCTTTTGTATTTACTAGTATGTAGGACAGGAGTTTCATCCTTTTTCCAAAAAAAAAAAAAAAAAAGTAGAGCTCCGTGTGGATGTATTGTGTGGGATTAATATTGCTTTCTCGTCAACGTGTTCAAAAAATGATTTTTATGAGGCTTTACATTTTATCAAATAAAAGAATTACCATTCTAGCTTATGTAATTAATCACGTCGGTGAGAAATGTGCTTAACTGCAACAGCTGTGAATGTGATACAGACAGTGCTGCTCCAGAGTTCCCCCTGCCCAGTTTGTTGGATGGAGCAAATGAGGTTGTCCTCTACAAGTGTTACTGTTTTTATAGGTCTGATATGTTTTTCTCGTATTATCTCGTTCAGGTTGTCTCTATTGCATTTCCTGTGGTTATAGAGTTCAGTATATTTGCATAACCACTTGCACATTTGTGCAGAAGCTTTTTGCTATAATGAAATTTTTCTTAAAATCAATATTTTCGGTAACTGCTGCTGTATTTCTACTGGTGAGTGATACTGTTATTGATTTTTACAGAGAGAAATCTGTCTTTAAAGCTCACGTGACAAGTCTAAACTGGTGTTTCCTTTAGGAGATAAAAAATGATAAAGATCTTCTTCATGTTCTGAATTCATTTTGTGAGTTGATATTTAAAATTCATTTTAGCATTTTATTTCCTTGTAGGTAATGTGACTTTCTAGCATGGACACTGTTGCTAGCCATAGTTGTCATCTACTCCAGCAGCTACATGAGCAGCGCATTCAGGGTCTTCTCTGTGACTGCATGTTGGTGGTGAAAGGCGTTTGCTTCAAAGCACACAAAAATGTCTTAGCTGCCTTTAGTCAGTATTTCAGGTACGTGGCAGAAATTTCTTCTGTTAAAAAAAAAAAAAAGGGAACTAAATGTCGTTTGAGGTTTTACCTGAGAAGTGGTTTAATTTTTATTTGGTAGTTGTAAACAAAGCAACTATTAGAGTGGAAGGCAAACTATTTGTCCAGAGATGAATCTTCATCAAGTATTATACCTGACAAAAAACAGAGGCCATCCTCATGTAATTTCTGGATATGCATCTTTAACTGCTACAGTGCTGGAGTCTGGAATTCTTTTGTTCTTACAGTGCTTCATACAATGGTTTCTGGCATGAAATACTGCAGTACTTCAGTATGCAAAGATAACTGCTTACACGAAGCATAGCACTGAGTGTGAGCTGAGCCAGACAGAAACAGTTTGTGTTATCCATTTCTGTTTGTCCAAAATAAAATTTGATTACGTAGGTAATATTGAACCTCTGCATAGAAGAAATTGCCAGAGAGACAGTATACGTTTTAAAGTCTGCAGTAGCTCATGAAGCAGCATCATTGTTTTTCTCAGCCCGCTACAGCCCACCCACCGCTGATCTCCCAGAGATCTTTTCAGAGGATTCTGGATCACTGATCATAGTCTTTACCTTAGTTTGTGAGTAAGCTGTACCTTGCTTCTTGAAACATTTCCAAAGCTGTGTGTAAGAATATTATTTTTATGCTACAACCAGGGAAAAAATGAGCTTTTTTACTTTTCTCCTGTAATGTTGTAAACCTAATGATGAATGGAATTATGCTCAAAGATTGAGTCCTTAAAGTTGTTAAAAGGAGCTAAGCGCTCAATTCTTGCTCACATTCCTTAGGGTGAAAGTGATTAATTCACTTAGACTCTCAACTCAGAACTGCTTATAGCTGTGGTTTTAGTTTAGGTAACATGAGCTAGATTCAGGAAAAAGTGAGTACCAATGCTTTCTTCAGAGTGGCGTGAGTGTGAGGATAGGACCAGCTAGATTCAAGAATGATCCAGCACTGCTTTTCATTAAGCCTCAACTTCCTTTTGTGTAAGATACACTGCTCATTGATGTAATGCCACCTTTCAACAAACCTAATTTGTGAGTTAACCCAAGAAGACAACATATACATCATCCTTCACTGCAGGAGTGTCAAGTTAGAGGCTGGGGATTTTAGTGGGAAGGTGTGAAGGTCCTGACTGTGGCAGAGCCAAGCCACTAGGAGTGTTATGCATATGTGGAGCTACAGCTCTGATGCTGTTCTGTGAATTCATATACTTTGAAGATAAAATTCAATGTGTGTTGGTTGGACTGCTGTTTTAGGCTCAGGTGCATATACTCTGTTTTACTTTTACTCAGCTCTCATTCAGTACTTGGTCTTTCAACCCCAGACTTTTTTTGGCGTATGACAGAAAGGATTGAAAATCGTGCTATTTTGTTTATTATTATTATTATTAATATGCTTATTATTATTAACTATTATTATCTTGTCTATTTGCAGAAAAAGAACTAGTGAACCATCTTTAATAAGGTTCACTGGTAATGGTTGACAGGCAAACTCAATAGCACTGGCACAGGCTGCCCAGGGGTGTTGTGGAATCTCCTTCTCTGGAGATATTCAAGACCCGCCTGGACGCCTTCCTGTGCGACCTGGTGCAGGGAACCTGCTTTGGCAGGGGGGTTGGACTTGATGATCTCTTGAGGTCCCTTCTAACCCCTATGATTCTGTGATTGCCAGAAGAGAGTAATTTTGCTGACTCTGGGGTCTGTTTTCTTTTTACCAGCAAATTTCTCTTGTCCTAATCCCTGTGATGGAAGGGCAAACAGCAGTCTGGGTCCATTGGCTTTTGCAGGCAGCCCATAAATATATCCCTGCACCAAATATTTAAAGAGCATTGGATAAGAAACTGCAAGTATAGGATGTGGTAACAAAATAGTTTTTTTGTGTTTTTTCTTTTTAAAGTGAAGATTAATTTCAACTTTAAATGCAGTAGTGTAGGGGTAATGGTACGACACAAATATTTGAGCATCTTTGAGAAGTTCATCTGCAAAACCACAACAAATCAGGTAAGATCATATAGCACGGGTTTTTTCTTCATACCAGGCAGTCTGTTTGAGGTGTTTGTATGTGTATACGTAATTTTTTTTTTTCCTACAAAAGTGTTTTTAAAAGTGAACTAGTTGTGCGCTTGAACATTTGTCTTATTTTATCAGGACCCTTTTTCAGAATTCTTCAGGCCAGAAGAATGATGTCTTTCATTTGGACATTAAAAATGTCGGCGGGATAGGCCAGATCTTGGACTTCATGTACACCTCCCATCTGGATCTCAGTCAGGACAATGTACAAGCTATGTTGGATATTGCACAGTGTCTTCAAGTGCAAAATGTGCTGAATATTTGCCACACCTTCTTAAAATCTTCGACAGGCATAGAGCAGACAACCAGCATGCCTTGTAATAGCGTGTTTTCCCTGCAGAATAGTTTGACTGCGGACACTAGTTGCGCCAATGACAGTTATGGAGCAAACTTATTACAGGAGTGTCCATCTGACTCGCAAGCTAACAAAGTCTTGGCCGACAACCATTCTCATGCATCACAGTCTGTAAACCTTCACACGCCCTCAGGTGATTTACAGAAGCAGTCACACAACTCCTTAGATGGCAGCTGCACAGAACTTCCTTTTAAACAGCCAAATTACTATTACAAACTGCGCAACTTTTACAGCAAGCAGTTCTATAAGCAAAATGCTTGCTCTAATAACGAGAGGGCAGCAGAGCAGTCCTTTTCTTACAATACATCTACAGAAATAAACGCAGTGCAGAGTAATTCTTGTCCTGTCAGTCAACCTGAATGTATTCTGGAAACCTCAGAACATTTACCGTCAAATTTTCTGGTTCAGTCCTTGAATGAAGCTGCTCCAGATCAAGATGCAGAAAGCATGCTTTTGCAGCCCACCAAACAGATGAGGCTGAAAAAGGCAGTGCACCTCAAAAAGTTGAATTTTCTAAGATCTCAGAAATCTGCAGAGCAGCCCCCTGAGCCTAAAACAGATGACAGTAGAATAACAAGAGTGAATGAATCTGTAAATGAAAGTACCGTAGGTGTGACAGATGTCAGAGTTGATGAAGAAAAAGAAGCTGAAGACTCGGGGAATTCTGAGAGTTTTGAACAAACTGCTGAAATTGAAAGATCTCAAGGTCCTTTGGAACAAGAAGGACAGTCACAGGCTCTTCAGTCACAGAGGCAGTATACCTGTGAATTATGTGGGAAGGCTTTCAAACATCCAAGCAATTTGGAGCTCCATAAAAGGTCCCATACAGGTACAGTTACCGACAACTTGGTCTGCAGATCAAATATTTGGATTGAAGAGAATATGTTGTACCTCTTGATTCAGAAATGTTGGTTAAGGGCATGCTTTCAAAGGATTTTTGTGAGTTGTTTTTAATATCATTTTTAATGAATAATCATGTAGGAATAATGACTGTATGACTGAGTCTACTTTAGTCTAGAGTTTCAATTATATTAAAGATTCCTACCTTGTATTTGTTTTCTGGAGTTCTTTTTTTGAAGGAATGTTATGTGTTATTTCAATGAAAACATAATTTTTTCCATGCATTAAGAGAGTCAGGTTATCCAGAAGTCACAAAGCAGATAAAAACAGAAATGCAAATGAGTAGAAAATGTTATAAGAGTTCTAGGCAACTGCAGTTCTTTGTAATTGTATATTCATTGTAAAATAGAACTGATCAGAGCTTGTTATCATTTCTTTTAACCTGTAAAATATATTCTTTCATGATATTTATGCAGAAAATAATACTCATCTAAACAAGTAAGCTACAGAACGAATGGAAATTCTGAACTTGCTTTGTTTTAACTACTTATTTTTAAACCTAACATAGATTTAAGTACCTTTTTATTTTAGTGGAAAAACAACACTGTCTAATTTCAAATTAACTAGATTGTCAGTTCAATTAGCATATTCTATTTTATTTCTACAACTATGAATGCTTTTTAAGAGGGATTTTGAAAGGTATCATAGCTAGTCAAATAACACCATTGATTCCACGTCCTTGAGCAGCACTGTAGGATACTTTTTACCTTTCTCTTTCCCTGTATTAAATACACAGATGCATCTCTCTGGGTCTTGTCAGATAAACATCTCCTTACAAATGAGCATGGAAGGTATTGCTACCTTGATAGTGAGTCCCACTTAGCAGACACTAATTGCTTTTATTAACTGATTCTGAGTATTAAGAATTTGTTTATCCACGTGATTGGTAGAAAAAAAAAAAAGACCCTGAAAATATGAAAAATTTCCATTGGTCTTTTGAAGTTTTTACTCAGTGTCATTGAATCCTTCTGTATGTGTTTGTTGCTAGTAACGTTTCTTTAATTTGGTCTCTTGTGAGACAGTTGCATGTCTTTTACCTCCAGCCTCTCTGCCTTGTGTTGTTTTGAATCTGTTGTTGAATTTAAACTGATCACCAAGTATATTTTAAAATCTTATAAATTGCAGGAGAATAGGTGGTCAGATAGAAGATAGAGCATCTAGAGAAGTGCCAACTGAGGGAGAGACTCTGAAGTTGGTAAAATGTGAGTTTTTGCTGGAGAATAAATGTGGGAGAGAGACTGCAACTGTGAGAAACCTGTTATAATTTGCCCTTAAGTATCTTAATCACTGGGAGGAATCTGGACTTAATGAATTCTGGTGCCCATTAGGCTTCTTGTTTGTTTTAAGAGTCCATTGCTCGTGTAATAGCCTTTTGTTATCATATGCTTCTGAGTCTGGTAAACCATATGAAGTTATTTAGAAGGGGTAAGGTTAACTTTGAATCTTGTGAAATGCATTATAACTTAAAGGTTAAAGGAATGGACTGGGTACTAAACCTTATGTAGGAATCACTTTAAGGTGCCTGACAGAAGTGTTGTAAAAATTTTATTTCTGTAGATACAGCTGCATATCACTGAAGGAGATGGAAAAAAGAAGGGTTGCAGTAGTTTTGCGAGGCTGTTTTGTTGTTGTTCATTTCTTCTTTTTTGACCTTTATGTTTGCACGTGCTTCCACTTCGCTTGAACTATAGTAGATCTTTTGTGTTCCACAAATCATCAAATGAAATATTATACACCATATAAGAAAAGTGATCCTAGACTTGGTTTTGTTGTTGCTGTCCTCTCTTCTAGTCTGGGTTCATGCCAGATTCGGGAATTCCATGCTGGTTTCCATATACTTTGTGCCTCCAATAGCCTTCCAAAAGTTTCAAACTTGACTGCCACTTGACTTGGAATTGACATTCTTCTGTATGTGTGATAAACTCTCAGAGTTTGAGAACATAAATTGAATAAAAAAAAATCACATCAAAGAAGGATGAGAAAATTATTGCAAGTATAGGACTGGATATGCCTGTTTGCTTGCCTGTACATTTTTGATCACATTAGTTTGTTTTTAAATGCCAACTAGTGTGAAAAGAGTATTTGGAAAATGGAGGTGCAGTATTGGAAGTCCTTCAGGTGTGGCCTTGGTGAGCAGATAGTGGAAGCAAGTTACTAAAAATGACCTTTCACATCAGGAAACCAGGTTTTAACTTGTAAGTGACAGTTATTCCAATGTAAGTGACAGGCTGTGGTGGCCTAGTTACCAAGAAAGCTCATGAAATTCTCTGTCCCAGCATGCTAGAATTACTAAAGAATTCACAGGTTAATGTGTTTCCATTGTTGAGCTGTCTATGTGAAGCACATGAACTGTTTCCAATAGAATGACTTAGGTTGCTGTGTGGCTGTTTTAAATATATTGCTAACAGATGTTCAAAGGAATCTCTAAATAGAGTTTATTGAAGTTGACTTGATTGTGTTTTAATTAGTATGACTTCTGTAGCAGAACCTATCTGGCTCTCTTACACGTTCCTTAACTGCCTAGTAAAAACATAGTTATTATTTAAAAATATTTTCAGACAATATCTCATTTTTAAAAAGTGGAAAGAAAGAACTCATGGCGGGACTGTAAAAAAACAGGAACAGTTACCCTGTCATGGGATACAGTATTGATCCTCAACCTTTTCATTCTGAGCTTTGCCTGAGCAAGTTGCCAGTATTCCATGCCTGGTGGGTTATGCTCCTCACCTTTATGTATATTCTGTTCAGGAACACTGCTTCTGCCTTTCTCCTCTGGAGCTCTGGTCTCACTGTCATGCACTTTATCATTATTTCTTCTTGTGTTGAACAGCAAGGATATAAAGGAAGATTAAAAAAACCAGAAAGCAGTCCAAGGGTTAAGAAGTCTCCTGGATGTTTGTGTACGCATTGTCACAGTTGTAAGTTCAGTCACTTTTCTCCCTCTCTCCAAATTTCTTTACTGCTGTTGATCATCAGTGGTCTTTGAAGAGATGAGTGTCGATCTCAGATAAGGTTTTCAGTTTGGAATTTAATGACAGACATAGAATTGTAGAATAGCTTAGGTTAGGAGAATCTTCCTGTCATCTAGTCCAAATGCTCTGCTCAAAGCAGGTGAAACTAGATTAGGTTGTTTTCCTCAAGACCTTGTCTAGTCAAGTTTAGTATCTTCAGGAGCAGAGATTCCATGACCTCTCCAGGAAAGAAGTGCCAGAGTTCACTTCTGCATGGAGTAATGAGTTTTTTCCTGTACCTGATAATCTAACATGTCTCTTCTCTTGCCCCATGTCTTATCACTTCAAGTATCTGGTTTCATCAGTACTCCTGTTAGATTGTAGACAGCAGTAAGATTTCCTGTTTGCCTTCTTCAGGCTCCAGGTATGGTCTCAGCAGTGACAAGCAGTGGAGAATCATCTTCAGCTTACTAGCTGCACTCTTAGTAACACAGCCTAGGAAGCAGTTATCCACGCCTTAATTGAGGGATGCTGCAGTGCTCAGTAATCTAGCATTTCTGCTAGAATTCATTCTTCCAGTAGGCAATATTTGGTATGCCTGATGGTTTGGAGTTTTATGCAGGCATAGAAATGCTCTCTGAAAACTGGCTGGATGTTTGTTTTTACAAACCAAAGCTTTTTGTTCTGTCTTTATTGTGGTAAAAAGAACACTAAGTTCTTTGAAGCAAAGAGAGTGTCTGTCAGTATAGTCCTACTGCATGCAGACTGCAGCAATAGTTTTGAGGAATTTGAGCCTTTGACTTCTGTCTTTTCCCTTCCAGTTCTTCAGGGTGGATTTCTGTTCAGATAATAATGTTTGATTCAGCAGTAACTTTTTCTTTTTTTATAGGTCATTTCTGCTGGATATTGCCACTTAATGTTTTTTGAGTTCCATTCCAGATTACCTCAGTGCTTTCATGGCTGTCTGGAGCCTTCCAAGTTGCCAGAGTTCTGAATCCCTTTTGGTTTCTTCTATACTTCTTCTGTCAGTATCAGAATTTTTAGTGTTTTGCATATTTAGAGCCAAAACAAATCAAGCCTCTCTGCTACTTATTGTTGAATTATTGGTGTATTTCTTTCTTATCTTTGGGTAAAAGCTCTCTTGAAACTTTTTCCGTTCCAGTCAGTAGAAAAGATAGATTTAGGCTTAAGTTTTTCGAGAAACTAGGAGATTGCTGCCTCTGTGTGAGGCCATATAACTATGTTCACTCTGAGGCAATTGCATTGATGCTGAAATGGTATCACATGTATTTGTGGCAGTGATGGAAAATAGAACCTCAACACCTGGATATTGCAGATGGTACTCGTAACACTTCTAGGGATGGAGGAGGAATCACTGTTCAGAGAGTACTTGCTGGAAAATAAGGCTACAGGTGGCCAAGAGGTGTTCTGGAAAATCTGGAGGATGCATGTTGAAATACATAATTTTTAGACTGATCAAAATAAAAATTCATCAGCAGTTTTGAAAAAAAAAAGTGAAAGTTTTGTACAGTCACGTTCCAGGTGGAACATCAAGTTATTTTCAAGTACTGGAGTGGGCAGTTTCAAGAATACAAGTTTTAGATGCACAAATTCAGAAATGTTACAGTTAATTATCAGATACTCTTACACAGGCTGAAAGGCAAATATACATTTGAGGTCAGTGAATGTCTCTATACTGATCAGAGATTTACGGTATTCACCGAGCAGAGAAAAATCCTCCAAATTAACTTCTCTGTGTTTCATATTCTTTCTTAAGAGAGAGCCTTTGTGTGTATGAATGGAAGGAGTGGTGCACTTTCCATAGGTTTTGTTGTTGTAGTAGAAACCTGTCATCTCTTCTGTTCCTGACGGTATGGTACTCCTTCCATCTGGAAAAAAAGAAGTTAAAAAACAAATACAAAGCACTCCTGTTCATAGCAAAACTCTTCTATTTATTTGGAAATATAAGTTCTGTTTTTGAGAAGCCTGCCTTAAAAAGCTTCACGGTAAATGCTGTACTTCCTTCTTAAATTTCCCCTCAAACATGCGGGTAAGTGTCCTTTGGGGGATATTTTTATTTTTACATTAAACGCTTTAAAAGGAAGTGTACAAATTTGAAGCATTTGTATTCTGCTGCAGCTATTAGAAGTTCTATGTTCTGTTTCTTCTTTTAGGTGAAAAACCTTTTGAATGTAACATTTGTGGGAAACACTTCTCACAGGTGGGAATATTTTATATTTTAGTACTTACACTTGAAAATTAAATGCGTCCGTGTACTGATTCTAAAAATAAACTTGGTTTTGTGTCTGTAGATTAGATACTTTTTGCTCACACAGAGTTGACTTTAGAGAGAAAATATTTTAAATATCTTACCTGAAAGTAACATGTTAAGTGCTTTAGATGTCTTTGACACGTTTTGTACCTTTGATTCTGTCTGCTCTCAGTAGATGCCTGTTGTGTCTTCTATCTTCAAATGAATATTTATCTGTATGGAGTCACAGCCCATTTAGAAGAGAACTTTCATTCTTAGATTGTGCTGTTTTATGCTGAACTATGGGAGACGGTATATTTTTATACTAAGATTGCATTATAATAATCAAATAACACCGATCTTTCCTAGGTGTCTTAGTTTAAGGATTAGACTTACGGGGTCTTTGGCCACCAACCCACTCGTGCTTTGCTTCTCTGGCCCCAGTTCTGCAGCTGACCAGGGGGCTCCTTTGATCCATGTATCTGATGCAGTTGCACAGTCTGGTCTAGAACTAAGTATATACTGCATCCAGTGAGGAAGCTGTTATCAAGCTATTTTGAGCAAATGTGAGACTGCTCGTTAGCCAGGAAAAACCTACCTTTTCATTCATTTTGATGGCTGAGCAGCCACTCGTTAGGAGGAAAAAGTGGGTATTCACAAATTCCTTTAAAAGCACTTCTGGCAAACACAGTGGTTTCCTGTACTGTAGATCTTGACCATGGGGGAAGAGAGGATAAAAAAAAGCTTCACATATGCAGTACATAACAGACTCTAATGCAATGTGCATTTTTCCTCTTTAATTAAAAATGAAAAAAAGACAGGAATTTCTGCCTTTTAATTAGCACCCTAATAGAGCTCCCCTCCCCTTTCTGTAACCATGCTTGTCTGAAGGTACGCTCTGGATTCTGTAAACTTACAGATTGTGAACCATAGCATTCAGTCTGTGTATTACACTTCTTGTCACAAATAGGAATTTGCATACTTCTGAGGTGCTTCTGAATCATGCAAATAAGCAAGACCAGAATAAGATTTGAGGATGATTACAGCGTATTTTTTGCTGAAAAGGCCATCTCTGGTCTTGTTCTCTGTTCAACTTCTCAGCCTGCAGACAAAGAAATAATAATGCTTTCCTTATTTAAGCTTTCACGTTCTGGGCTTTGGAGAGAATGCAGTAGTTGCAGTTAGTATGCCAGCTGCTGTTTAATTAAGCTGGAACTATGTTCCATGTGGTGGAATGTGAAACAGAAGCTGAAGAAAGCAGGGGCAGCAACTCATAGCCTGAGACAAATAACAGTACATGGTTTTTTGAGAAAGGATTCTTCTGAAGCTCCAAACCTGCATCTTTCCCTACTAGTAAGCAACATGATGTGATGTGGTCCTTCTCTTCCTTGTGATCCAGGATAAGATATCCATCCTGCCTTACTTCCTCACTGCCTTCTGCAGAGCTCCTTTTGGGGGCTGATAGGCATTAGTTCCTTTTCTTTAAAAGCATGCCACTTGCAAATAGAGCAAGTCTAGTGTATCTGCAATCTCTGAACTTGTGAGGAACAGTATGCAACCAGGATCGGTAAGGTGATTATTCTAAACATTTAATTTTGGTGAAATCCTTGCCAAAGTTCCCTTACACTTTTTCATTGGGATGGCATATCATGCTTTAGCCAAGGTTGTGCGCAGTCTTATAGGTTTAGGAAGGAGACAAGGTACTCAATTTTTTACTTTTTGTACCGTCTTGGAGCAGCTGGTAATAAGCTTGTGCCCTCAAGCACAATTAAGATATAGATCTGTTCGCTGCTATCTGCTAAATGCTTTTATTGTGGACAAAAAATGTACTGGGGGCATTTCAGAATAATTGTTGCACTTCGTATTCTGATTCTCCTATTCCGGAATGTTGTTCTTGAAGTGTTAAAGAAAGTTCTGTCAGGGTGCACATTTAGCCTTTTAAAAATTGTCCTGCCTGTAAGTCTACAGTATTTGTTTTGTATATCATAAGCTGTGATTACAGTGATTGATTGTTAAAGTTAATTTATGTCTAAAGGAGTGGGAAGAAATTGCTGGCGTTCACATTTTTGTTGACTTGCTGTGACTGAAGAGGATGTGTTAATCTTTGCACTCCCATTTTTCTTTCTGATAAGAAATATCCCTTTAACGTACTTAGATAAAACCAAGTATCCATCAAAGAGAAGTGTTAGAAACCAACCCTGGAAGTATGCATGAATTTTTTTTTTGAAACATCTGCAGCCCTTCTCTGGAGTCTGGCTGCGTCTTGTTCTTTGAGTACTGGACTCTTGATGGATTGACCACTCAAGCACTGAAAAATAAGTTGGCATTAGTGACGTGGTTTTCTCTAATTGTCATTAGCTGCCTTGTCAGCAGACTGAGGATTGGGAGAGTAAAGATGTGTAATAACTAGTTACCAGTAATCCTATTTGTTCATTTCTATACATCCTATCCCATTTTCTTCTAATGCGGGTAAATATTTATGGCTTTGGAGCACTTAGCTCTAAGACTTTCATGGATAGAAAAGTGTTTACTCTTTTCTCTTTTACCTCCTGCTATAGGTGAATTCAGGCATCCTGTTGTAACAGTATTTTGCCTGTAGGTCAGGGAAAATGAGACAAACATAAGCCACATTACTGGTAAATTTGCTTCTTGATTGCAACCTAGTTAGCATCATTTTTATTTAGAGTTGGATTTGTTTTCCTGAATGTTAGATTCCAGACTCTCTCTGTTCATGTCAGTATATCATTGCATACATAAGCAATTTGGGCTGGAAGTACATGAAAATCTTAATTCACTGCTGAAATTTCTACATGCCTTGTAGTCATACCTGCCTCAGAGTTAGAAGTAAAAAGCTTGTCTCATAGTTAACTGTCTTTTTATCTGAACACGATAGCTGAATTTAAATGTTCAAATTACTGTCCCTTCAGGCAGGTAATCTGCAGACACATTTACGTCGGCATTCTGGTGAGAAGCCTTACATTTGTGAGATCTGTGGGAAAAGGTGAGGGGAATTACTCATTCCACTAAAGTTACCGTGTTAAAACTTGTTTGTGTTGTCTTTAGTCATCATGATAAAGTAAGGGCCAAGAGCTATGGCAGCGTGCTGCTAAACTTTGTTTACAAACCACTGGATTCAATGCTAAAATGTATAAGCCCCTTGTTGCAGGTTTCATTTAATATAAGATGAACACGTCACTACATATACAGTCTGTGGCCTTGTATAATTTTTAATGTTGGCATCTTTAGTTGAGGATATATGTACTGTTGGTATATATATATATATATATATATACATATGAGGCACAGTAAATCATGCCTTTCTGTACCTTAACCTCAAATTCTGTTTTTGTTACTTGACCATATCATTTCCCTTTTTGTTCCATTGTATGAGATTTACACAGTATGGGACCTTGATGGATTTAAGCAAAGTATTAAATATTTCTTACTTCTGCTAACAGGTGAAAAAGAACACTAATTTAGGAATTATATTAATATCTTTTAGGCTATGTGAAGTGGAGAAAATTACTAACTTCTATGACAGAGAGGTTTGGGTTTGTTTTTTTTTGTTTTTCTAGCATAAAGTTAAACAGGCATTGCCAACTTCAAAATGTTTGTTCTACATGTATTAATTTGGGCATCTGTGGTTCATATTTTTTTCTTCAGATCATCAGATACTTACTATATTTGATTTCCATATGAAACTCAGTTTAGGAGAATAAAAGATCTTGTAAACCCAGTAATCTGTATATTCTGTTACAGATTTGCTGCTTCTGGTGATGTTCAGCGTCACATTATCATTCATTCTGGAGAAAAGCCTCATCTGTGTGATATCTGTGGCAGAGGTAGGTAAGAACCAAAGCTTCTGCCTCTTTAAGATCTTTTAACTGAAATGTGAGAAGTTATTTCAGTGTCATGTTTTTCTAGGATTCAGCAACTTCAGTAATTTGAAGGAGCACAAGAAGACTCATACAGCAGATAAAGTGTTCACCTGTGATGAGTGTGGGAAGTCATTCAACATGCAACGGAAGTTAGTAAAGCACAGAATTAGACATACTGGAGAGAGACCATACAGCTGTTCAGCATGTGGTAAGATTTACTGTGCATGGGCTTGGTATATCTTAGTTTTTTAAATAAGTAACATTTACAGTGTCAGCAGAACAACAGCTAAAATGACTTTAAATTGAAATACCATGTTGCAAAAATTTCTAATAAAATCTGTCTTGGGTCTATCTTTGTATATCTTCTGATGTATGGAACTGTTGCAACTACCATAAGTTCAGAAGTGAATTTCAGTCGAAGAAAACAGAAAAGAAATAGGGAATCAACATGTATATGTTTGCCACAGAAATACTGATTCTGCCTGCTTCAAATAGGTATTCCTTTCTTAACTGAAAGCTTGAAGCTTGGTCTGACATCACTTGGCTATCAGTGGAATCCTCTTTCCTTTTTTTTTTTTTTTTTTTTGGCCAGTTGAACGCTGTTGAGATTTTACTGTCAACTCTATGTTTGACTCCAGTTAAATTTTGCTACTTTGCTTCAACTTCTGGAATAAAATCAGAACTTGATCAAAGCCTCATACCACAGCACATCCATTTTCAAAATCTGCTGGGTAGATTATGCTTCCAAATGGTTTGAAAATGACTCTTTAATAGGTGATTCATCCTAGAATAACACGGTTCTGAGAAATTGCAGTCTATCCCTATCTCATATGTTACTTGATGTCCTGCAGGCTACTTACTTTTCTTCCCCTAAGACTATATTGATACAATTTCTTTCATGTCCTGAGGAATCAGCTTTGGAGGAAGGTACTTACCATACAGTAATGTCTAACTGTGGTATGTTTTATTGGTAATGTCCTGAGGCAGCAACAAAAGCTATACAATTATTAGATCTTGCATCAGTGGGAGGAAATACTGACGTGCAGGATGTGAAAGAATCAACAAACCTTTCCTTTGCTATTATTTAAGTGGATTTATTTTCCTCTTGTCTTCTACCGGTCTCTTGATCATTTTCTGTTTTAGTCAGGTAATCTTGTGAAAGCAAGAAATACGCAAAGAAGGTCTGATCAAGTGGTATGAAATCATTCATGTAAACAAAAAGTCCACATAATACTATTCCAGTAATTTTTAATCTTAACTTCTACTATATAATGGCTTCTCTGGAAAAAAAAGAAAATCAGTAGAGTGAAAAGTATGCCAAAAACAGACTGCAGTTTCCCTGGGCTTTCAGATATTACAACTGATTTTAGTTGGTACCTATCTATACCAAACAAAATAATCTTTAACCTAGGTAAAATGAGAAAATCACAAAGTACCACCAAGTTATTTTTATTCTTCAAAGAACATGAGATGTCTGAATCATGTTCTGGAAATTAATGATTCCTCGTTCTGTGTGCTTCTGCATTTTGCCTTAGTTCACCCTTGGGTTTTTTTTTTTGTTTTTTTTTTTAATTTCAACATGGTAATTGAGTTACTTGAGCTTGTGGTCCTTAAATCAGGCAGAGTTGGCTGTTTTATTGTACTTTAATATTTACAGCAATTAAAAAATAGTTTTGATGCATTCTTTGTGTACAAGATAAACTGCTGCATTATGTTAGCTCAGTTAACGAAAAAGCACATTAAGAATAGTTCTCTCTAATGAACAAATCATTACTTTCTATGATGCAGTTCTAACTAGAAGAGTACAATTAGTATATGTATAATTTACCAGGCAGAGGGATCCTATTGGTCTTCATTTTATGCTTTTTTTTTTTCTCATCACAAAGATTGAAACAAATTGACAGTGCTTACATTTTTCAAATATTACTGGATATTCCCTTTTCTGGAGACAAAACCTAAAGCACTGGAAACACAAGACAGAAAATCAGTTCGAAGAGAAGAAAAAAGGAATTGTTTTGTGGAAACAGAAGAAACCCTAAACAAAAGTACCGCAACCTGGATGTGTTGTAACTCAGCACTTTTTGTTTTCCCTAATTAGAGCTTGTTTATGTGGTTGTATTAAGAACAGAAACATAATGTAATCACTTCTGTCTTGTAGGGAAATGTTTCGCAGGCTCTGGTGACCTGCGTAGACACGTGCGGACACACACGGGAGAAAAGCCCTATACCTGTGAAACTTGTAACAAATGCTTCACTCGCTCTGCTGTTCTACGGCGGCACAAGAAAATGCATTGCAAAGCCACTGATGAAGGTCCAAACACACTAGATGAATTTCCTCAAGGGGTTGAAACTTCTGATCTTGACAAATCTCAGAGCTCTGACTCTTTTGGCCAAGAGATGTCTGTCACGTTGTTGCCGGCGTCAGTTAAATTTCCCATTCGACCAACTGAGAATTCAACTGAATTTGGCAATTCTGCGGATTCTTACTGTAAGCTGCGATCAATGATTCAACACCATGACTCAGCAAACCAACAGAAGTTGAATGTGGATTCAGCTAAACTCCCAAAAGCTCAGACGCAGCAAACTACGCCCCCACCATATCCTTATGCAGATGTAGATGGATCTTCTGCAGAAGAAACGTTAGAGTCTGATAATATTTCCATGATTCGTTCCTCTATGGTTAGTTTGGACAGTCACTGTAATGATCCACTAGGGAGTCGAACATCATCCGTTGGGTACAAGAATACTGAAGGACCATTCTTCTCTAGCATGACCCTCTGGGGTTTAGCTATGAAGACTTTGCAGAATGAAGGTGAACTGGAACAGTGAAGGCTCAAGTAACTAAATCAAAATTTCTTAGGGGCATTTCATGCAATAGATATGTCTTTTTTGTAATTACACTGCAGTGTAAAGAGAACTAAGCTAGTTTTTAAACCCACTAGCTTGAGTACTGGTAGAAATCAAGGTACGTGCCTGGAATCCAACGTAGGCTGCCTTTACACTGCTGCTCAGCAAAGTTCAATTCTAGTTTTGAGGACCTTTGTTCTTCTGTGACTAAACTGTGTAGCTGACGTACTAAAATTTACCATTTAAATATTTTTTTAAATCTGATAATAGAGGAAATGAGGGCCCAATGTTTAATTTCATTGTATGAATGTAGTTCAACTGTGAGCCATCGGAATGATGTGAGGATATACGTATGTTGCTCCCAAAGTAATGCCTCCTTTTTGTTACCATGGAAACAGATGCCAAGAGCACAAGAACACTGTATGACAGAGCAAGCAAGTTCTCAGCTACAAAAGGCTTTTTTTTTTTTTTTTTTTTTTTTTTTTTAGTATTATCTGTGCAGTTTTGCAGGCAATGAACAGAACCTGCATGCCACACTCAAAAATAGTCCACGTGGATGTTTGGAACACGTCCTGCCTTTCACATCACTGTTGCCACTGCTGAAATGCAACACCTACTGCTTCACTGTGCTCACATCCACTGTTTGGTCTCCATGTGTATTCAGCAAGTTTCGATGAATGCAAATGGGCCTAATTTTTTCCACACGGAGGAAGTCACTGGCACACCTTCACTTCATACTGGCTTTCATGTCAGACACTGTTGTCAGACTGTCCCTCTGCTGCCATCAGTCACGTGGCAACAAAATGTACTGGTTCTGGTTGGAAGAGTCAAACTGTACTGCCATACCACTGTGTGATGTCATAGGCTGATATCATAAAATAGGAGTCATTACTTTCGGAGCAACCCCCGTAGATGTGACAAGAAAATATTGAACAAATTCCCGGTGAACCTGGGTTTGAAAGGTGGTTTTCTTACCAGTAGGACCATTGGTTTACATGACTTGAGTATTGTGATATTAAAATATGTTAAATACTGGATAATATTTGTGATAGTGCAAAGTAACTGTACATCTAGAAACTTTATTTTTTTTACAATAAAATCTTTTTTAGTATTTTATAAACTATTTTGCATAGAAGATTATTTGTACAATGAAGATCAAGACCAGGAAATGCTAACTTAATTTGAATAAAGAAAGATGTTTTACATTGTATCTTAGTTGCTCAGCCTGTTTCATCTTCTTCTGAAAGCTTTTCAGTAAAGTAATTCCATTTATTCTAAGTATCTTTGCAGTGCCAATGGGAACATAAAATAAGTGCAGTCAGTGCACCACTAAATTGCCTTGCATTTCAGTGAATTTGTGTAAAACATCTGCTAATTAATGGAATGAATAGATTGAATGAAAGATATGGTGCTTTGAATGGTTGTGTTCATTTTCGGTACAGATCTGCTTCTGCATTTTTTGACTGCTTGTCACTGCTAGTCTTAACTTCTTCCAGCCTGTCTAAAAGTTTTAACGTTGTGCTGTCAAGCTTTACAGTAAAACATTATTTAGCTACTGCAGTTTCTGAGAAGAAAATACCGCTGTACTAACCTTCTATTTTCTGGAGTTCATTCCTAGGCTGGAAAGTCTGGAGTACATACCTGTCATTTCCTGTCAGGAGTCTCAGTGTTTGCCACTAGCAAGGCAGCTGTAAGTACCGGATCTCTAGTATTATGTGGTAGCACTGTGAGGCTTTGGAGTTGCACTTGCTTGAAAAAATAGTCCAGCGTTTCTTGGAACTACACAATCACACAAATCCCAAGCAGCTGGTTACAAGTTTGGCTTGTGAAAGGACAGGAAGCAGTTTGTAGGCTGAAAAGGAGATTTCAGTGTTTTTGCAACAGCTAAAAAGATCTGATACTGCCTTTAATTTAATAACGTCACAGTTCCTCTGTTGGAAAAAGAAGTTTTACAAAAGCTAACAGCTGGAACATTCTAGTAGTTAATATGTAATGTCTCCTTTTTCTGCTGTTAGGAAAGATGTTGTTAATGGTCTGCCAGTAAAGCATAAAGATTCAGTCTATTATAATAGGATACTTCTGGGTAGAGCAAAAATTCTCTTTGCTAGAACAGGAATGTCAGCCATAGGTGACTTACAGTCTGCTGCATTTGTTTGTGGAAGTTTAGAGCCTGGTGAATACAATGTTTTTAAAAATGCTAAAGATCTTGCTACTGTTTGTTCAGGAGTACAATACTGCAGTTCAATTTCCTCTTAACTCTATGCATTATGATTTATGCCTTCACTTCCTTTACTTGTACTCCCTTTTTTTACACATGGTTTCAACCTGAGTTGAAATAAGGAAGGTGATATTGTTGGCCAAAAATAGCAACCTTGAAAAGGAACAGAACATTATACTTTGTATGCACATCTTGAAAAATAGTAGTTTATTTCAGTAATCATATCATGCTCTGAAAAAACCTTTAACTGCATTAACAAGCCAGTTAAGTTACACACAGAGGCACTGGAGAGCATCTTAGGGATTCTTGGTTTACCTTTCTTTTCCCATAGTGCATGTATACTGGGAAGCTGAAATACCTACATCTTTCCAGCCAGTGAAGTCAAAACAAAGAGGCATTTTCAGTGCCAAATTCTAAAAATAGCAGGCTGACAGAATACAGTCCTGCACAGGATTAAGGGGATGCATGTATCTGAAGCTTTAATTTTTCTCTCATTCCTTTTCTTTTACATTATTTCCTAGTGAACACTGTGGATCTTTGTGGAAATTTTTAGCATGCTGCTCAGAAATCCGTGTATTATGATGACCAAATGTGCTCACGCATGCTCTCGCTCTTTTCCTTGCACTAGTGCCAGAGGCAAAATGTGGATATCTGCCAATCACTAGACCTGTAGTTCTCCCCTTGTCAGAAATTGTTTTTACATTTACGTATCCCAAGAGAAATTAGAAATTTGATTCTGTTCCCAGTGGGTTCTGTTGCTTGGCAAGGACTAATCTAGAATCTGTGAACCTTTTAACCTGTCCGTAGCCCCTCGTTCTGAAACCCTTGCTTTCTCTGTTGGATTTTGGTGGACTCAGTACAGAAAAAGGGATGGTGTCACAACCTTTGAGCTCTTCTAGCAGGGTACTATTGCGTGTCTGCACGCTTTGCTTTTGGAGAAACATTACTGCTGAAGACTGAACGTCTTAAAGTGAAAATGGCACCTACAGTGCTGCTGTAGACGTTTGGGTTAGACTGCTAGCTATCAAGTGCTTACAGCTGGAAGGACAGTCATGCATGGAGGATAATCTGTTTTGCTCGGCAGCATTCTTTCTGTGAGTGCTTCACACCAAAAATATGAGCGTTCTCAAACCTGCTGCCAGGCTGTGGATACTGTTTGCAGTTTGGGGGGTGTTTGATAAAGCACCATTTGACAATGTGCCATACCTACCTGAGAAGGAAGTAGAGAAAACACTGGTAGGAGAAAGCAGCCTGTGTGAGGTCCTCACAGCTGGGACTGGAAAAAGCAGGAGCTGCAGTGACAGACAGGAGGTAATGCAGGAGCAGTTCTTAACACTTAGCTATTGCTGGTTGGCTTGCAGGAAAGGCTATGCAAGAGAGATTTCTAGAGATGATTAGTAGATGAGATCAGAAGGAGGAGAATGAGGTTTTTGCGTATGTAGTAAGATGTTTGGGATTAAGAAGGCCTGTCCCTGCAGCTGCTTTGCTTTGAGATCATCACTGCCTGATATGTAAGAGGTATTTTGTATCCACAATCAGGTATAGAAGCACATCATGGCAATTTAGTGCTTCTCTCAGTGAAACTCTGTAGAAGGTCACCTTGAAAGAGGAGCTGCTGCTATATCCTAACAATTTTCCTGCCAGGCTGAAGGTCAACAATGAAGAGGATGTTTTGGGAATAGCAAATGTGGTCTGATAGGCCTGATGCTGCCATAAAACTGGCTCAGCTGGAAAACAGCAGCTACCCCGTGACTTTGAAGAACAGGTGGAAACTGTGACACAGTTAGTGAGCCTGTAGTATTCTATCAGCAGATGCTCAGCCGTAGCTATTGCTCATAAATATCTATAGCCAGCATGCTGAGGGGTATGAATAAGCATCACTCAGTTGGCTAGTTGCAGGCATGGCTGAAGTGCCATTATTAGCAAAGTAAAAGGCATGCTACTAATAAAAAAATGGTTTTTTGGAAAGGGGATGTTAACCAGCGTGGTGTAGGATAATTGAACAACTGCTAATTATTTACTAGAGTAGCTATCTTGCAGTTTAGAGCTGCCAACCAAGCCATCTTGTGAATTAGAATCTTGGTGTTGGTGTGTTTTTGTTGTTGCTGTTGTTTTTGTAGTTTGGGTTTGTTCAGTGCAGAACTCTCTGTCGTTTGACACCTGCGCAGTATTAAAACAAATAATATTAATAATGTTTAGATTTTAATGGTGTTATTGTGTTCTTCAGACGATTTAATTACATTCCAGTCGCTTTGAAGCTTAACCTGTTTTATATGTGGGTATATTTTCAGTATGTACTTAGGAAAATGTTACATCATGTAACCAGATGCAAGTTGAAATAACTCCCCCTCCAAAAAAAAAAAAAGAATGAAAAAAACATCCTCTACTGCTTATCTTATCATCTAGTTTACCTAGAACTGAAAATAAGAAATTGGATAAGGAAGGAGGACAAAAAAGACAGGGAACTCCTCGAAACACTCCAACGGAGGGCCACAAAGACGATAAAGGGCATGGAACACCTCCCTTGTGAGGAAGGGCTGAGGGACCTGGGGCTGTTCAGCCTTGAAAAAAGAAGACTCAGAGGGGATCTGATCCATGTCTATAAATATCTAAAGAGTCGGGAGGCAAAGGGACGAGGCTGGACTCCTCTCAGCAGTGTGTGGTGATAGGATGAGGGGAAATGGCCTCAAACTGATGCATAGGAAGTTCTGCACAAGTGTGTGTGGGAACTTCTTCACAGTGCAGTGATGGAGCACTGGCACAGGCTGTACAGAGAGGTGGTGGAGTGTCCTTCTCTGGAGACATTCAAGACCCGCCTGGACACCTACCTGTGCAACCTGGGCTAGGGAGCTGCTTTGGCAGGGGGATGGACTAGATGATCTCTGGAGGTCCCTTCCAACCCCTGCAGTTCTGTGATTCTGTGACTTCACCAGGAAGGTCTTAGCATTTGTTTATGACCTGCTGCCACTGACCACAGGTAATGTTCCTGGTCTGAGACTTTACCTTCATTCTCTCATACTCCTTCAAATGTGGCCTTCCTGGGTCTGTTTTCAAAATGTAAGGCTGTTAGTTTCCTGAATTCAGGCAGAGCTTTAGAACTGAGCACTTGTGCTTTGTTTCCATGGCTTCTTCAGCAAGTCCAAATGGGCTTAGACTCCTGTTGATAATTTTATAGGTAAGTAATTGCTACACATGAAGTCTTCCCCAAACAGCCGAGTGGCATATACAAGAGCAAGCCAAATTCAAGACAAAGTAAGTGTGAAGCAAGAGGAACTGGCCTCATAGGCCATTTACTTCTGGAATCCACATTTTTCTTTGCTTTCATTGTGTTCCCCACCATGGGTAGCTTCATTCGTATGTGGACAGCTGCATTCAATTCCTGCTGCTCACTTCATGCCCACTTACCCACCCACCAGAGCAGAGGTTAATATATTCAGGCTCAGTGAGGAAAAATGTAGAAGCGTATAGGTAAGCAGAGTCCCACGTAGTTGCAAGAAACTAAAAAGAAATCTCCGTTGCCTGTGTTCTGGAGTATGTGCTAGAATTTTGGATACTTGGCTTTCTTACTACAGGACTCTGTTAGCACAGAAATCTGCCGTAGAGGTGAAACAAACACAACAAGATGGTCCTGCTTGTATAGCAGCCTTGATACAGTTTGAGCACAAGTGAACTTTACATGAAGATCTGAAGGAGGGAAATGTGGTAGAATGGGAAATGTGCTACTGGCAACTAAAAGGTCTTAGATGCAGCTGTTTTATAACATGGTATGCTCATGGCTTCAGAGTGACCTGTGTTCCACTGCACTGCGAATAGATGGCTTTGTATTGGTACACTTGGGCTTGTGCTTTCTGGTCCATAGCCTTATTCATTAATCCTTACTGACATCTGTTATTGAATTTGCCTTCTCTGAACAGTTGGTTTCGATCTCGTTATTAGATATCCATCCTTGCAAATAGATAAAAATTATCTTTAAAACACAGCCTAGTGAAAACGCAAGCCATTGACAACTCAGGCATTCTTTTCTGCAAAGACAGTGCTTCTACTGTTTAAATATAGATTTAATTTTTTTTTTTTTTTGGTGGTTGATATTCACATGTGTGTCCAGATCTAACAACAGTTTTGTTCTCTTGGTGAGGGAATTTTTCCTGGAAGGTTACAAAAGCCCATTAATACAAGCACACAATGCAGTGCTGAGGAGCGTGCATGCATGAACTACAAGTCTGCCAGCTTTTTGTTAGGCTCTGCAGGAGGCAGTATAGTGAAATAAAGCCTTTCAGGCCCCTTTAATGTAGTTCTGACCTTCCACGCTATAATAAACAGATGACTGGAACCAGAAAGATAGGTCATTGTGATCGCTGTTAATATTTGTAAGGACCAAAGCAGCTCTCAGCCTTTGAGGTAGAAGGGAATCATCTTAAGTGTGAAAATGTATCATCACAAGAATGGAGAGGATCAAAGGAAGGCCAGCTGGTGCTCGGACATCTTTTCATAACGTTTATTACAATGCTAGAATACACTAACCTCAATGGGAAGTCCATTCAGTTCATGTATTTTAAATAGATAATCTGTATTCTGGTGAAACAAAGAAAGCTAGAAAAAAAGCCCCTTCTCAAAAGGGGGTGGTCGACACAAATTTGCCTATGATTTAATCATACCGGTTTTCTAAACTCAGCTTTGCTTTTTCAGTGCAAGCCTATGAATGAATGACATGCTTATTTTAGAAGTGGCTGAAAATATTGTCAATTTTGGACCAGAATTTTAGTTGATTTTACTGTGTTTAACTTCCACTTCAGAATGAAGGTTCTTTGAGAGCTCAGTTGCCACACACAAAACTAATATGCAGTAATTCAGGGAAGAACTATGCAGAACAGTAATTAGGATTATATCAGCCAGGAGACATGTACATGTTGAGTCCTGGCAAGGCCAAGATTGAGACTGGCTGCTTTTGGAAAAACACAAAAGTTTAGTCCTGCAGAGAACAAAAGTACTGTAAGCATATAAGAAATCAGCAATGTCAAAGTGGAAAATCAATGAAGATTGCTGTTTAGAGTTAGACTTTTACAGTAGATTGTTCATCGTCTGGGGCTGAGCTACCAGGTCTGTGCTAACTGGACGGGGAAAAGCAGCGGGTTTGGAGGTGAGCACTTCAGCCACAGTATTTTTTCAGATGTGGAACAGTGGAGATCACTAGAACATTAAGGTTCAAACTTGAGTGTTAAGTGATTTTGTCACTACTTTGAGATGGGGATTTCAGTCGCTTTCTGAATTTGTTCCATTGATCCAGAATGAGGAAAGGATCCCTTCTTTTCGAGCAGGGATGTGCTTCAAACCAACTTCAACGTTTTGTCTCAAGATTGACACTTGTGTAAGAGCTGCATTATTTATGAAGCCTTTGACGAGAATTTCAACAGTCAGTCTCTTAATGTTGCAAAACAGAAAATGGACAAAAGAATATTGCCTTTTCCTACCCAGAAGAAAGACAATTGTAGACAGTCACCACATCAGCTGAGTAATGACTGAAGTGTGAAAGGGGTCTGAGGGGTGCTACGGTTCTGACAGTTTCAGGAGATGCAATAACTTAGCTTCAATTCAAAAGTCATTAAAATCATTCTGAAATTCTAAAGCTCAGGAAAAAAAAAAAAGCATTTCATTTCTTTTCCTCTAAGTAATTTGCATGTCAAATCTCTCTCACTCTCCTCTCCCTCTCTTGCACACCCTCTCGCTCCTGTCAGTGATGTCTCTCTCAGCAGCTGTCTCGTAATGAATCACTCCTGTCATCTGAAGCATATTTTTAACACTTGTGAACGTGCTCTAAAAGCAAATGCTGTTAAGCAAACAATTTGCACTGTGTCTCTGCACTCTCCTCTCATCCCCAAACTTTTCTTAATCATGATTTTCGAAGCTGGGTCACAGGGGAATTACGTACTGGCAAATACAGCCTTTTGTATTTGTGATTTGTAATGTTACATCAAGTTCTCGTGTAACGCAGATCTGTCTGACACGCGGAAGAAGTGGAGTTGCCTGGAGCTGGAGACCTTCCCTTCATTAAGATTCATGAGTGTTGCCTTTGGTTTCACTCATTGTAGTCTGCACCCTCTCAAGATCAAACTTCAGTTTGAGTTTAGCAATAGAGCATGTGAAAGTAAAATCATCAAACCTCAGTTTGGCTGCTGTTGCTGTAAAGTGGATTATATTATGCCGTGTTTGTTTCAGAGCAGTTATTTTACAGTCTGAAATGGGGAACGTAATCACAGAACCTTATGATAAATTGTCTTGTAATTACGATGTTTAGAGTTAACAAAAAACAGGACATTGACCAAAAGCTTTTGCTTTTCTCGTGTCTAGTTTGGGAACGATTCCCACTGGGCCCTTAGGGCACCGAGGATCTTCACCAGGTGCCTGGTGGGACTTGGATTCATCCAGTTACAGCCAAATAGGAACAAAACTAATTTTCTCCTGATGGATAGTAAGTGACTAGTCTGATAATTCTGATGCTTATTAGGAATACAAGGTTTTAAACTCTGGATGCAAATGGTAATTACATCAGCACATGAAGAAAATAGGAATCCTGATAACTCGGAATTGGAAAGAACTTTATCTGTGCAGCTTTTAAATACCTAAGGCCAAGTTAGCTTTGATTTTTCTAAAACTAGAGGCAGTAACCCTGCAGAATGCTTTTGACTGAAGTCCTAGTGCAAGCCTCATACAGACAGTGTTTATAAGCCATTCACTTTCACTTTGTCTTCTCATCTGGAATATGTTTCTCTTTCTTATTGCTTTATGTCACTTGTTTTTGTTTTTAAGTTCTTGGAAAAACTATTTAGAAAAAGCATTAAATAATCTTGAAGTCTAGGACTGTGCTGTGTAATGTATTTCTGATAAGGAGGACTCTTGATGTGGTCTGCAGTGTGGATAAGCATCTTGAGTATTCCAACTTTAGTAGTAACCTGGTTGTAGTGTTATCACTTCTGAAGCTTTGTTTTAAACAAGTTCTGTCAACCAGTATTAACATTGGCACCATTCAGCAGCTTAATTGTAAGATTTTTGCTGTTGGCAAAGTTCTGCCCTCTGATAAGGTGATTAGGTAAAACTGCTAATAAAAAGAGTACTGCAGGAAAGGCCTGAAATGCTTAGAAATCAGAACATATAACGCATTTGGAAGTGTTTGTATCTGTTACTTGTAAAGCACGTTTTTGATACTTTCAGGTAAGATCACTTGTTTTTTGACTGTGTGGTTTGTATGAAATATAAGAGTGCTGCCGCTCTCCCTTCTTTCTCCATGATCTTAGGTTAAGCAATTTATTTTCTCCTCTGGGCCAAATTCCAAATTAAAAATCACTTGTGAAATCTGATAGAGATTGAATCGAAGGTGTAAGTCAGTTTGACCACACGGTGGCAGTGAGAGCCCGAGTTAATAAAGGTGGGGGAGCCCCGTGCTCCATTGGGCTGGTGCAGCTCTTGCCTGGTGAGCCAGCCAGCCTCGAATGCATTACCTTCTCGTTACACATCGTAGGTGCTCGCGCTGTGGCTTTATCAGTTGTGATAGAACTCCTTTCTCTATTAGGATCACAGGGACCATTCCAAGAGTAAACAGTGAGTAGTCTGCGTTCAGAATCATTAAAGTGTTTGGAAGATGCAAGACTGGAGTTTCTTAGCTGCGGTGTCCCCAAAATGAGAGAGAGATGTGTCAAAAATCAAGGACTTTTCAGGAGCTTCTGTGTCTGAAAATGGTTCCTTTCAGATTTAGCAAATCGTACCTTGGGAAAAAAAAAAGGAACAAAAAATAAAATCTAATACTAACGTGAAAACTAAGGACCTGGATCCTCACATGTCATTTGCATGCCTTGAAAATGTGAAGTTTCAGTATTTGGCTGTGTGGTCTTGGCTTTGCAGGTTACTATTAGGTGCAGATGAAACATTACAATGGGTTTTAAACCTATTCACAGCTCTGGCAGCTGTAAAGGTATCTATAAAGTGTTATGAGTGGAACCGTGTACAACTTGGCTTTACCATTCATGGTAAAGGCTGTCATCTCTACAGTAGGTGTTACTTCACCGTTACTCCCAGTGTCACTGCCAGAAAAGCAGCAGACTGCACAAGCTGAAATAGGATGTGCACTTCCCTCTTGCTTCAATCACGCTTTTACTGCTGTAGCATTTTCAACGCTGTTCAGTAGAATTCTTCCCACTGAGTCTTAAGTGACTGTAAAAGTAATTAGATGTAATTATTGAAAAACATATTGTTTTTTCTGTTTGCTGAGTGCACATCATCTGATAAGCACGAGTACTGCGTGTAATTTTTCCCAAATAATATACTTCATGAGGATGAGATGTCTTTTAATACAGCTGCCATTGCCCTGTTGTGTTCTGTGTGCTTCATGAGATTTCTTTGGGGAAAAAGAATGGTGTCCAAACAGCCGTAGTTGTAGCCTGAGCAAAAATCACATCTCAAGGCGTCTAAGCTTTTTCTGACATCCCATGAAACAATATGCAGATCTCTTAGAACAATGCCTCAAGTAAGAAAATAATCAAAAGCTTCTATAAATCAAGATCGTAACTGTTCCCCAGAAACAACGTGTTACAGATGCACTGAAGCTGGTTATCATCTAATCTGAGGGAAAAAAGTGTATGTATGGATTACAAGTCGTCCCTGTGCAGTGGAGAAGGAGCAACCAGTCTCCGCTGCTGCTGTTTCTATGTTTTTATGATCTCCAGAGCTGTACGTGATGGCAGAATGGGCAGGTTAGCTCTTTAATGGCTGATATCCTTTGTTGGTAGGATACAAACATTTCCTCATGCAGCACTTGCTTTTGACTTTTTAGTGGTTGACTTCCTTATGTGATAACTGGAGATAGAAGAAAAGAGGAACAGACTTCTGGAAAACTATAAAAAATGTCCATCTGCTCCTCCCTTCATCCACTGAGCTTTATGCTCTTACGATTATCCACAAATTCTTCTATTGTTAAGAGGCAACTGGCTCGAGTTCAGCTGAGCAAGATGCATGTAGGCAATTCAGGAAGTATTCAAGTACACCACTTCGGACTTCCTTGTAGAGCTAATAACCTGGTGATTGTCAGTGAACTACTACAGCTGGTTAGCTTGGCCAACAAAAAAACAAACAAACAAACAAAAAAAAAACCCTGTCCTTTTCTGTCTCTCAAACCTCAGAACTGGTTTGTTTTTCTTTTGGAATTCAGTGTTATCTATAATGGGAAATGGGGCAAGAAGTTGTTAGTTCATCTTTGCCCACTGCTTTGTAAATGTAAAGTATTTTTGGAAGCTGCTCGGTGCAATCGCTCATACTCTCCTTGGGCAAAGGAATCTTAACATTTGTTCTCCACGGTCTGCCCATAGCCTGGTATTCAAGGAGCTCTTGCTCCCCTTCTGTTCTCACAAGGCAACTGGATGCCTTTACTGCCAGTTCTGATTGAAGGTACTGATTCAAGGACTCCATTTATGGAGAGCTCTGAATGTGTTTGGCAGAGTTGCCGTACTTTAATGCACAGTAGGAACCCTGTGTGGAATTGTTCCTTGGTTGTCATGTTCATTTCCTATTTTTCACTCTTTGCAGTTTGACGTTCTTTTTTTAACGTGTACCACTTCTAGAGATTTGATTGATGTAAAATTCCTAAGATTAGAATTTTTAGCATCTAGGATGCTTAGTGCCTTAGGTTGCCATTAGCTAGGATAACGTGAAATAATTGAAGTATGGCGATAACTTCACAGCATACTTTACAGACTACAAGTGGGATTTGGTTGGTTTTTAAGCTCTTAGATCTCTTGCTGTGCAATATCAGTTATCTTTACTGGTCGGCACCCATGCAGTCTGGATGGAGCTGGTCTTGGTTTTCCATTTTCTAAGCTAGTAGAGCAGGAATTATTTATGTGGCAAACAGATCCAGAAGAGTTAATACTACGTCCCAGAAACTTCTGCTGATGTTGCTTGCTATATCTTTTTGTTGTAAATTTTCAAAGTATCTTCTCTGATGTGGATTGTCACTGTAAAGGAACGCAAAATAGATTACCAGGATCGGAAAAACTCACCTGTTTTAAGGCAGTGACAAAGCTCTAATCTTACAAATGAGTGTGATACGCAGTGCTTCTATGCTACAAATGAGGTTTTGCTTTTATAGTTGTTAATACCTGGCCAGATTTACTCATGTAAAACTCTGTCCACCCAGAATATAAAACTGGAATATTGTGTGTTAGCAGAAGTACATTTTAAGCTAAGGCAGTTTCACTTCAGTCTTTGAATTGCTCCACTTCATTTCATTCTCTCCACTCTGAAAAATACTAATATAAAGCACCGTGCCTTTCTGTTCTGTAACATCTGTCTGTAGTTCTCTTTTTCAGTGCTGTATTTAAAGCTTTACGATGGAAAAGTTTATTTACAGTGGAGAGCTGCTGCAGTCTAGGCACCTAACTCTAATAATTCATTACATCCAAAAAGGAACAGCTCATCCTTTCAGTAAAGGCAGCTGGCTCATTCACTACTTGTTTTGCAGGCGCTCTCGTATTTTTCTTCGCAATTTCAATTGTGAAGAATTGAATTCTTCAGAATTTCAGTTGTTATTTGACATGAGGAGATATTTTCTATCTCTTCTGTCTGAAGTCATGTAAACATCTTTGTGCATAAGAAACATATTTAGGAGCTGCAAAACAAGATGTGTGAAAACTGCCATACGCAATGATCGAAGTTGTCGTGAATTTAGGCTCCTCTGTTATTTGGCTGTTCTTGAAAACTCTGCCCATTTTCCTGCATCCTTTTCCATTCATTTTGGAATTTCTTCTCATCTATTTAAATATCGAACGACTCTCCTGAAGTGCTGATTTAAGTCATCGAAAGTGAGCTTCAATTTCCCATGCCTCAGATTCGGAGTGTTCAAGTGCAGAGTTGATCTTGCTAAGCTGGCTCCCTTCCCTAAGCTTTCTTGAAGCCTTTCGGTTTCCCTTGTAAAGACCGAAATACCCCAGAATCATTTGCTGCATTTGGAAATGCCAGTTGATGGTGGTAGAGGTGAAAATGAAATCCTTTTAGAATTCTATCACAATTACAAATTGCGTGACAGAGCATAGACACAGACGTGAATTTTCATGCACATTTCAAAAATGCCTGATTGCTTTTTTTTGTTTTGTTTTGTCCTGGACATGTTCTATTTGCAAACTGAAATACAGCAATATCAATGCCGTAGGCAAAAACTTAAATGGCAGCTTTTGAAAAGTTGCCCCATTAACCTGATGAGTTTCTAATTGCAGTAAGATGTAAAAGCTTTTTTTTTTTTTTTTTTTTTTCCTGCACTGTGTAGAATTTTGTCCTAACAGGTTTTTTTTTTTAAAGGTACCCTACTGTTAAAATAATTTAACTGCAGTGCTGGAGTATAATTTGTCCTATATTTCTTTCGCTTTCTCTGAGGAGTTACGTAACTTTTTCATTTCTAATGACTTTTCCTAAATATAAACTGTGATGTTATATTACGCTCTTCCTTTGGCTCCAAACCAATTAATCTGAAGTGGTTCAAGGCCAAAGAGAAGTCTAGGATGGCACTGTGGCATTGCTGGTGAAAGGTTTGTTTATGCGCCTTTTGTTTTAAATTAATGGTTCAGTGGTTAAGTCAATCTTCTGTTGAAACGGATCTTATCTTTTAAATTCATGTAATACCCTAAATTAATAGAGGATCGTTTGGGTATCTGCGTGGCCGTGTGTAACTTAGACGCTGTTTAAAATCCATTTGTATAATAGCCAAAACATTATTCTGCTTTCCGAAATCAGATAATTTTAGCCATTTAAATAACTGCCTCAGTCGTAAGCGGAATCAACCCAGGAAGAGATCGATCTCACCTTACCCCACAGCAGAGCTTCCTGCCTCTAAGTACTGCCCATCACTGCTGCCTCTCCAAATTCCTCCAGCAAAGCTCTTCCTCCTCGTCATCCGACTCACCCTTGTGCCCCAGCTCAGCAAGGTGGTGGGGCGGGTAGCTGGCAATAGCCAGAGGCCTGGAGATCTGTTCATCTCACAGCACTCATCTCTCCTGCTGCATTTTGGACACTGCTAGGAGATGAATCTTTAGGCCTACAGACAGAGTGAGGAGGTACAGGTACAGGATCTGCCTTGCACTGTTTCTCCTTCTTGCTGCTTTTGCAAGCTCAGAGTTCTGACTCTTAGAGCAGTGCTTCTGGCCTTATTATTACTTTGTATTTTATGTGGATATGTCATTGTTTGCTTCACAGTTTGAAAAATGCTTGTCTTGAGAATGCTGTTTAGAACTGCCTCGTCTCAGTGTTACTACATTGTGTGGACTATTTTCTTCTTCACAGTGCAGTGACGGAGCACTGGCACAGGCTGCACAGAGAGGTGGTGGACTCTCCTTCTCTGGAGACGTTCAGGACCCACCTGGACACCTACCTGTGCAGCCTGGGCTAGGGAGCTGCTTTGGCAGGGGGTTGGATTCAGTGATCTCTAGAGGTCTCTTCCAACCCCTACAACTCTGTGCATATGGGATGTTCCTTCTGAGAAAGCTCATTTAGATGTTTACATTTGAATTTAGGATGAGTAACCCAGGCCTGAAGAATTGTTTTAGAATTCTAAAATGTTAATGTTTTCATAATTCTGAAGTGACCATTTCTCCTTTTTCCCAGTCCTTTGTTCATGCACATTTTCACTACACATTCTCATATCCCTTTCAGCATGAATTGAACCCTTCTGGAGTGGTTCGCACGTAGGCCTATCACATATACAAATCAAAGAACAAGACGCTAACGAAGGGGGGGGCATATTTCATTGTGTAAGAAGTTAAGTCTTAGCTTTGTTGCTGTCCAGGTGTGGATTTACTGGGCAGGGAGAGGGACTGAAGGGGCTGTAAGATTTCCCTGTTGCTGGAAGTTGCATATAACCTCTGAAGACTACGCTTTGTTAAAGTGAAGGAATGGTTTGTCAGCTTGTAAATACCAAAGGAAGAATAACATTGTCATACACAGGTAACCTCAGACCACTGAGGGATGAAGGGATGGACCACGTGATGCTTCAAGGTTAATGAACTCGTAGGACACCGGACAAACAATAGGCAGCACTTCTTTCTTCCAGCAGAGTTCGTCCCTTTTCATGAATGCTTATGGTGCACAAGCAACTGCTGCATTGCACCGCATCAGCACTGTTCCTAATCCTGATTTGGAAACGCTAACTGATAAGTTGACAAAGCGTGACACATGCTACGCTGAAGTGTTTTCAGCTGCGCTAACACAATCAATTGTAATAGCTCCAAAAGAGCCATTTCAGTTGATTGTGTCAATAAAGTACAGCCCACAGGAAATAAAAATAAAAAGACCTGTGGCCAACCTGAATAAGGTACCATCAAATCACAAAGAATAGCTTAGCGGTCAGAGGGTGCTTTTTTTTTTTTTTTTTTTTACCCCTTCTTTGAAAAAAATATTTTGTCGAAAAAGCCCTGTAATTTCAGGAGCTTTTTCCTCTGATGAATCACAGGTCCGGTCCTGTGGCACTCAGCAATCTACATTTCCTTCATTTCCGTATGTATAAAACACTAAGCTTCGTAGTCGTGCTGCTAAAGGAAGTCTTGGCATGTATTTCAGTGTGGGTCAATACACAGGCTGTCCCGTGCGCTTCATCTTTCTCCTGCTTTTCTGGGACACACGCCTGCTGTTTATAAAGGAGACCTATGCATCATTTCCTGGAGCGAGTGCAGCAGACACAAGGTTAGCATTACTTCCTGATTTTATTCCGTATTTTTTCATTAGGAAGAACTACATCTGCTTGATGGTAATGCAAAAAACCTGCTTTCTCAGGAGGGCTGCCGATACACACTGAATTCTTACCTCACTGAGCCCTTTAAGGTCTCAGACTAAGTAAATCAGGGTACAGCTGGACTTGACGAGACTAGCCCCTAGGTCATCCATTCTGCGTGCTGGCTGCTTTTTCCACTGCCTATATACCAGTTAAAACCCATGTGGTGCTATGTGTATCCTCAGAGATCACTAACACAGTTAAAGACTGCACTCCATATGACTCTTGCGTGCCTCAGCAAGGATGTGCTTTATTTGTTAAGCACCTGGAACTTCCTAAGTTACCCTTAAAGTAGAGACAGGAGGATAGTTCTTCCCCAGAATTTACAGCTCACTGACTAACCATAGCAAGAAGACCTATGGGAGGAGCCCTGTAGGAAACAGTTGTACTATTTTTAAAGATACATAATTTTTTTAACACGTTTTTTTACATTAATATTTAGTTTTCCTGCATCCTTAAGGCAGTAACTTCTGTCTAGGAGACAAGGTAGTTTTCCTAGAAGAAAAGAAATAAGAACTTACTGAAACATCAGTAGCAAACCCCAAAACTGGTTATTTTCTATCAGAAATGGAATCTTCTTGACTGCTTTTTTTGCTTACCTGGCAAGCGGAGATGCTAATCACAGATATTTGTGTGGCACACATGACCTCTGCCTTATTCTCATATAGAGGGTGGGACTGCACTTAAAAAGGGAAGGCAGCAAGCTCCTCCATTCATCTTAACCTGATACTGATACTTTCTCAGGCACACGCTCAGTACCCAGTGGCCCATTGCTTTTGATGGTCTTCAGCCAACAGAAATGCCCAACAACGCAATCACGACAGCTGAAGATGAAAGGACCCAGTCAGCCAACTTGCTGAAACGTTTGCTGTGTTAGTTTTACTCCCCGTGGTACGCTGTCAAACGCACTTCTGATCATCATCTGAACTTCTGGAGTCATTTGGATTCTGAATGGCTTTGGCTTCACACACAAATGAATAGATTACACTCAGCCATCCGTTGGTTATTCATCTGATCGCTTCAAGAACATTTATTCTTAAGACAAGGGTGCTGCCAAAATTAAATGAATTGCTTCTTGTTTTTGAGAAACCCCTTCATTTCCACTTACAGGTGTAATTTTCTATATAAAATGAGTAACATTTTTTTTTTCTACGTAACATATCCTAGGCTGATTTATGAATTGGTCCTCAAGTAAGACAAGCTTGTTTTACACTTTATTTACTCAGAACGGAACACTGATGGGAGAAATAAATGAGACGGACAAGAAGATGCATAGTCAGAGACATGACTTGCTTTATTCCCCAGCTAGCAACAGAATCTGGGCCTCTTGCATCACAGACTACTGACCTCAGGGTAAAAAATAGGAAAAAAATTAAAAGATAGAATGCAATTTTGATGCAGTAACTGGAACAGACATAGGAAATTGGTATGTATCAACTAAACTCAACTAAATGCTAGACATATCTTCTAGACACGTGGGTCAAGGTGCTCTGAACAATCCAGACTACAAAAACAAGGCACTGAGGGGGATATAGTTGCTCCTACTCTCATCATGTTTGGGTAAACACACTATTTCAGAGTCATCAACAAGAAAATAGTACTGCTTGCTCATTAATTAAAAAGGCAAAACAATCCATTTCTAGCTTCAGAATGTTCTGTGTGGGTTTGGTAGTATTCAGTTATGCATCTGAAGTATGGTATTCCATTCAGAACATTTTGTTAAGTTATTTTTCTCATCTTCCCATAGCTTTATTTCTCTGCTGCAAAGGCATTTCTGCAGCCAGCAGGTTAATGAATGAGATGTACTTGCCAGACCTGTGCTGATGACACTGGTATTATCCGTGATGTTTATGACAAAAAAAAAAAAACACCCAAACAAATCCAGTGAAGAAAAAGCCATTTGTTTTGTGCCCTCTGAGAAAGAAAGGAGAAAAAAAAAATCAATTATTTGCCAAATAGAAAAAAAGGAAAAGATATTACAGGAACCAGAGAGAGAAAAAAAAAATTCAGATGTTGAAATTAAGATTTATTTTGGTAGGCTGCTGGAACATGGTTTTTTTTCATTATCTCTACACCATATTCACTGAAAGTGAGCTCATGTTTCACGTGTACGCTTAATACCCGATGAAGAGTCTGCGAGAGCCAAAACAGGGTGGGGTGAGGTGATTTCAGACAAAATACAATTCTCACATTAAATACAGCGCTCCTAAAACTATACCTTTTTTTTTAAAAAAAGGCAAACAATACAAGTTTTGCCATTGCTCTGCACAGAATTCCCACTAAAAACACGAAATTCTGACGTTGAGGCGGAAGGGCTGGAGCCTGAAATCTCTCTGCCGTTCCTCATCTCCGTGAGAAGTTGCACTGCCGGGGCCTACAGTGTTTCCAGTGTTGCTGTGTGAGGAGTTCTCGCTGCCGTTTGCAGGCTGGGAGGGCGCGGAGAGGTGCCGGGTCGGGCAGGGCAGCCCCGCGCACCTGTTGCACTGCCCGCAGCCCTTCGTGTGCTGAACGGATGCACCTGGAGCTGCCGGGCTCCGGTTCTGAGAAGCAGGAGAGCGTGAAGCGCTTTTCCTTTATTTAATCTTCACAGCTCGTAAGATGTCCTCCTCGCCGGGGCTGAAAGCCACTGCAATATGCCCTCGGCCCAACATCCGTTCTCCCGTTAGAACCTTTCCCCCTCCCTCGGAGAGACGAAAAAACCCGTCTCGCCCTCCCGAAAAGCACGCCCAGCGAGCCCTGCTGGAGAGCAAGGAATAACGGGCGACCGCTCCGGCACAAAGCCGCGCCCAAAGGCCGCCGCACCCACAGGCCGCCGCACCGCGCGGCTCCGCCGGGGGAGGGGCGCGGGGGGCGGTGCAGTGCCGTCCCCCCCCCACCACCCCCGCCCGCTCCACCTGCTGCCGCTGCGCCAGTAGCCGGCTGGGGGCAGCGCCCGCCCCGTCCCCGCGGGGCTCCTTTGTGCTGCTCCAGAGCTGCCCTGAGCCACGCGGCGGCTGCGTCACGGCGCTCAGCCTCTCTGCCCGCTCCGCCATTGCTGCGCGGGCCGCGGCGGAACGACGCCTCGCCGCCCGCCGAGGAAGGGCCGGGAGCCGCGGCGGTGAGCGGCGGGGCGCTGCCGGGCGGGAGCGCTGCGCCGTGTGGGGGGGGGGGGGGGGGGGAAGGCGGGAGCGCGGCTGAGGGCGGTGCCGCACCGCGGGCGCGCGGATCGCGGTGACGCGCCCGCGGTGGCTGTGCGCCGTTTTGGTTCATTTATGTAGCGGTTCAGCGGTGGTCGTGGTTGCCGCTCACTGAGGCGTGTTCAGGTCGCAGAGACCGGCGCCTGTGGGCTGTGCGAGGGGCTGGTGTGTTCCGGCTGGCTGGCGCTGCGCTTTTTTTATCCTGGGTGTGCGTGCGTCTGCTTGCAGGAAACCGCTCTTTCCTGGAAGAATGGTGAAACTGGGGAATAATTTCAGCGAGAAGAGCACAAAGCAGCCCCTTCTGGAGGATGGCTTCGACACCATCCCCCTGATCACACCCCTGGACGTCAATCAGCTCCAGTTCCCTCCTCCTGACAAGGTACGGTGCCTTCCAGCCCGGAGAATCGCACCCGAACAACAAAGGACGGTTACGTGTGGCGAGTGGCTCGGGAACAGCGGGCAGAGCTGAGTGCCACCGGCAGCCGTGATTTGCGTTGAAAAGTAGTGGGGAACGGGAGCGTCTGTGAGGGATTTGGGCTTGTGTGTATGAAATACAGGAGCAGACAGACGCAAGGTGCTCGCTGCTGTGTTGTCACAGCCCTTCTGTCTGGCTGCTTCGTGTCTGGAAGGAGCTGTGCGCTCTGTGCGTGAAGGGAATTTTCTCTTCCCTGCTGGGCTGTGAGCGCGGCTTTGTCTCCGCGCAGGGTGTGTGTAGGCAGATTGGCCGCCGAGAACTTAACGTGTTCCCTGTGTGCCTTGGTGGCCCTTCTGCCGGTACCACACAGCCTGAGGCTCCGGCGTGAGAGCGGATCACGGGGCTTCCTATCAGAGCCAGAGGATGGCTTGGGTTGGGAGGGACCTCAGAGGTTGTCTGGTTCCCGTCCCTCCACTTTGGGCAGGGTTGCCTGTGGCTAGGTCAAGTACTAGATAGATAGCAACTTCCCTGGTGCCAGACCTCTAAATGGAGGTGATTGTAGGTGCTCTGTGGCTGGAAAGGACAGCTCCAGGTGCTGCTTGCAGGTTGGAAGGGAAGCGTATACCTGCATTTCTCATCTCGTGGTATGAGTGCTAGGGATTCAGGAAGATGACAGAGTAATCCATAAATATATTCGTTTCACTCAGGTGTTTCAGTATGGGTTGGTACGGGTGGGGCACGCAGTGGTAGGGTACTTTTTTCAGATATTTCAGTAAGATACTTACTGGGTTGTTTTTCACATGCATCTGGCAAAAAAAGCTTTTTTTTTTTTTTTTTTTTTTTTTTTTTTAAATCCAAGTGGTTTCTTTTTAAATCCAACTGGAAAATGATTGGTAATATGTTCCTTCTTACTTTTGGTTTTGGCATCGTGTCTTCCAAGAGTGCAGTTTTCCTTTTAAATGAACTGATGGGTACGTGTCCGTCAGAGTTAAAAATAAAGAACTCACATAATCCTACCTCAGGGTAAGCATTTCAGCTTTTCGAGTTTGCCTTGGTAGATGGTGCTTGTAGGCAACACAAACACATTTATGACCTCCATTTTAATTCCTATCAGCATCATGGTGCTGTGTGTGGTGACCAGTTGGCAGGCATAAATACAATAAGCCATAACAGCTGTTACAGAGCCTTAGGGCCCATTTTCTGTCCTTGGTTACATGGGTGTAAATCTTGTAACCGAGGACAAAATTGCACCCTAAGGTTTTCAAACAAGTTAAGTCTGACCGTGTCTGATGTGCCTGCCAACTGGTGACTGTGTGGAACTGATTACTGAGAGCAGCATCCAGAGGAATCTGTTGTATTATCGTGCTGTTAAGCAGGAGGCTGCACTGGGGCCTCGTGGGATAATAGGTTTACCTTGAGTGGAGCTGTGGCAAACATGAGAGGCTCTGTGCCTCCCAGCTGCACCTGCTGGGAGCAGGCAGAGCTCTAACCACCTCCACGAGATTTGCCTACGATATCAGCAGACGTACACCTCGGCTTGAAACTTTATAAATAAAGGAGCATTCTGCGTGCTTTCCACTGTCTATTAGCATGGTAGCTTTCATTTTGCAAACAGTGAGGAAAAAACCAGAAGCATGCATTCGTTGGTCTTGCTGGCTTCCTCCTGTGCCATGGTTAGTCGTGTCAGCATGTCCTTCCCAGTTGCTACAGACACAAAGGCAGTAGTAGAGCAGCTGATGTGGAAAACAGCAAAAGTGTTGTCAGGATTGACAAAGTGGATCAAATTTCCAAGTATGAAGACTCTCATGTATAACAAATAGGAGTACGTCCTTCATATATCTGTGCTTATTATTCACTTACAAGGCTCTGGTGTGGCAGCGAAGCGTAACTTCTTGGGTAGTAGTGACTGTAGTGCCAAGGATTTGATGGTTTTGACAGCTTCTAAATTAAACGGATGAACTGATTTAAATTCATATTTAGGTACGTTAAACAAAAGAAGACATTACATAACCAAGCACATAGAACTCTGTGTTCAGTGTCAGCTGAAAGTGATTTGAGTTGCCTGAGAATTATGCAACATAAAGGGGGAAGAAGTATAATGTTCAAGAGACGTTCCAGACCATTCACTTCTATGAAGCTGTTGGGTAATTGAAAAGTAACATAGTTATAATTATCTTATTAATTATAGCTCGAAATAGATTTGGAAGCTACTTTCCTTGTCTTTTCTGTCTGTGTGCTGTTATAAAAGTATCTGATAGGCTTTGTGCTGCAGTCTCAGAGAACTGGAGAACCCGAAGGTTTAATTTCAGTAGCTGGCTACCTGTAAGCGTACAATTTACTGCAGTCTTAATTTGCGAGTAATGCAGTTGCCACTGCTACCATAGGCTGCTCCAAAGACTGCATCTGGTTCTAAAAATCTGAAGTGTGAAGTCTTGATATTTATTCTTTGGAACAACAGGGAAAATTGGCCAAGCCTTAATAGCACCGCCAGTTCAATCAACTGCACCCTGTTTTGTCTGAGATGCTTTGGGAAATGCATCCTGAAAAGTTGTAGAAGGGAAAAAAAAAATGAAGCAGGTAGTTCAGGAATGTGAGATTCTGTATGATGGGATTGCCTAGGAGAGGAGAGTATTCGAGGTACAACTGACACCATGAGTGTTTTTGGAATACAGGTAAGATGCTCCATGGTACTTTGGGGAAATAGCTCGTAACTGAAGAGCCTTTGGTGTCGCGAGAGATCTCCCTACCACATGAGGATGTGTGTGTACCTTGCTGCTGATAACTCAGAAGTTATCTGAGATGTTAAAAATTACAGTGCCAAAAGCTTTTGTCTGGCGCGCACCAAATTGCATCTGGCTTCTCCAATTGCATCCACTTCTCTCAAGTTCAGAGTCGTGCTGTTGGAAAACATGGCTGCGGAACGTGCTTCTTGTGAAACAAATGGAGATGGCTGTTTCCTACTTCGGGCAGTCTGAAAGTTTTGTGATTTGGATTGGAACTGGGGTGCTTGCAGCCCAATCACAGAACAGCTGAGAGAAACGGAACGTTCCTGGAAGTGTTGCGTAGCAAGTCTCCCTTTAGGTCCATCAGAAACTCCTTGAGAGAATGTTGTTGACTGGTGTGGAGAAAGCAGGCAGAAATAACTAACAGCTTCGAGCCTGCACAGGAGAATTGCACAAAATGGGGGAGGAAAAAAAGAAAACAGCATTGTGCTAAATGTGCTTGTAAGCACATGAAAGAGTAAAATAAGGTTCCCATGCCTTGTTTCATGCTGTTCCAAACATAGCAGGTGCACCTGAGGGTGTGCTCCCACTGTACTGACAGCTTCACGATTTTATTCTATTTTTTCGACTTGTTTTAAAGGTTGTGGTCAAAACGAAAACGGAGTATGAACCTGATCGCAAGAAAGGAAAATTCCGTACTCCAAAAATAGCTGAATTCACAATCAGCATCACCGAAGGGGTTTCAGAAAGATTTAAGGTAAGCAGTGCAAGCTAATGATGTCTGTGACTCGGTTCTGCTCCAAGAAATGCTTGAAATCAGTCGCTGATTGTAACGAAGACTGGTTGTAACAGGGTGGTGGTATGGGGCGCAACTGGAAAAGAGAAAAAGGAATTCAGTGTTCAGATAGTTACGTTGTTATTTATACCTGTATCCAGTGAGTATTTAACATCTGGAAGCAGGACTCCGTGAGGTGTAACTGGTTGTAGCCCTTCCTGGCAGTTGGTCGTGGGGGCAGTGCTGTCAGTGTGTGTGTTACACAGCGGGGCTGACTGCGGTCTGTCTGGGGGTACATAGGTACGGCTTATGGTGTGGATGAAGCTCCTGTTGAGGGGCAAGAACCACAAGAGTGTATGTTTTCTTGTTGGCTTGCTATTTTTCTCTGTAGCCAAACCATTCTCTTAAAAGCACTGTCACTGTCCATTAAGTATTTCTTTGTAGCGAGATAGATGACTTGGCAACCTAAGGATGCACACGGAGCTCTTTGCTGTCGATGTTGTGGTCTGGTTATATCATGCAGGTTGGTGATGGCTGTTACTGGGAGGTGGTGGAGCAGTGAGAATCTGACTCATACTTGTCTGTGTCCATACCCTTCTTATTCCCTTGAGTAGTTCCAGAGGGAAGCTGAGAGCTTAACTGGTGCAAGAATCCTGGTTCCCACTGGCAGTCAGGCTTTCTTGTGCTGTACAAGTAAAACAAAGCAGGAAAGTTAGCCTTCAGCTCACGCTTCCCTGTCAGTTTTCTTAATGAATGAAGACTAGTTTTCCAGAGCTGTTAATTTGGCATGATACCCAAGGACACCAAAGCCTTTTCCAACAGCAGGCAACCACGCAGGTACAGATGTGCTTGGAAAGCCTTAAGTTTAGTCTGAGGAAAAATAGAAGGTTCCAGTAATGATGTCAGTTCTGTTGATACTTGTGGAATGGTGTGGGTTGGAAGGGACCTCAGTGGTCATCTAGTTCCAGCCCACTCTGCTGCAGGCAGGGCGGCCCCCCACTGGGTCAGGCTGCCCAGGGTCCCATCCAACCTCATCTTGAACATCTCCCACAGCTTCTCCAGGCAGCCAGGGCCTCACCACCAGTCACTGAGAGCAGTCCCCGTCCTGGTGGGGGTGATGTGTGTGGTCCGGCTGGGTAAGGTGCATATGGGTGGCTCAGAAGAAACAGGATGTGTTTGGCTGCATTCTGTGTTCATCCTGGTCGGACTAAAAGCATACCACTTTGTAGCAGTGGAGAGGGGAATGTGCTGGGTTTGAGTGTCCTGCTGGCACTTCAGTTCCAAGCAACCGAGCAGAACCACTGTCTGCAGAATTCTTCACTTCTCTGCTAGCTGCAGGGACTGAGGCTTTTCATCTCTTGAGCATTAAATTGTAGATAAGGGAGGATTTTGAGCATCTGAGCTGCATCTGAACGTTGTACGTGTTTCTCTGTGGATCTGGGTTCTTTCCATCTTCGTTGGGAGTGCTAAGCAAGAAAGACCTCACTGAGCAACAAATAAATAGCTTGTTGTGCTGTTGGGTAGTCTTTCTTAATTTGTATATCTGAAGAGCCAGAACCCTGAGCGTTTTTATGTTGCGTTTTTATATACCTTTGGATGGCACACTTAAAGGAAAATGTCTTTTAGATATTACTTTCTGATGATCGCTCTGGGATTAATCTTGTACTACAGGGTTGCTAGGCTTTGCTGCTAGGTAACTACTGCATCAGAGAGGTTTCAGTAAGATTCTGTATCTCTTGGGAATTGCAGGATGATTCACGCTGGCTGTAAGTCAGCTTTTAAAGGAGGGTGTGGGGGCTGATCGATTAGGAAAATTGAGGCTCAGGTAGATGAAAACAGTAGTTTCATGCAGAGCATTCGGGACCTAAAAATGTCCCTTAATCTCTACGAAACGTTTTTAGAACTGAATTGTGCTGCCTGCATTGTTTTAAAGGGGACCGGCTAGTTCTCCTCCAGGGACAGTTGTCACATTCACCACTCCCAGCAGTAAATATTTCATGAATAATTGATACAGTTTTATAAATACGTAGATGGAAAGTACCGATGGTGCGAGGTTTTTTTCTCCTGGGTCCTTGTTAATTGTGAGCCGCCGTGTTAACTGCTGCTGTCGATTCTGAGAGAGCAAAAGGATATTTGTTTGAAAATTAAATATTTGCTGTCGTTATGAAATGCATTATTTAACTGGTAGGATGTTGACTTTGGCTTGCGCTCGTGAAAAAAGCTTCAGATGCTGTTTTAATGACTTTAATATCGTGCATCGCTGATGCACGTTTGCCACAAGACACAGCACAAATGTGCTAAAATAAAGCCAGGCAGTCATCTTTGCTAATATTTCTCGTGTGCATTCCAAGATGTAGTTGTTAAGTAAGGACAAAGCAGATTGGATTTTTGGGATTCAGCAGTGCAGATCATCTAAAGCTGTGCTTCTTGAGAAATTACACGTTGTAACAAACGAAGCCACTCCAGCATGTACATATGTCACGTAGATTGTCTGTCGTCTTAGCAGCTGGGTGAATATGCAATTATAAAATGTATTTTTTTGCATCCAATCCACATTACCACAGTTATTACAACAGAGCTGAGAATGTTTACAAAGAAAACTGCAAGTATAATTTTCCTGTACGAAGCCACGTTCTGAATATCAAATCGGAATCTGCTGTAAGAATGGGAAGGCTTCCTCCTTCTGAGGTTGCAGTAATTCAGTTTTATGGCAGTACCCACGCCAAGGGGGACGGCACTTCTTGCTGGAGGTTTTATTTTTTGTAGAGAAATAGAAGTCTCTCTCCTCTTCCTTTCAACAGTGAGAGGAATGGGGGAGCTGCTCCTTTGAACAAAGCGGATTTTCCTCTCCTGTAAATTGCTGTACAGAACTGAGCAGCGTGGCTGGAAATGTCATTTCAAAGGAGCCTTCTGAATCAGCACGTAGGACGAAGCTGTTACAGGCACGAATGGGTGGTGTCAGTCAGCCAAGGCCAAGCCTGGGCCTCCATTGATGGAGCCGTGCTCTTCCAGACTCCACTTGAGTTGTGCAGAGAGATGTGTTCTGTTGTTGGCAGCTGCACACCAGTTTCAAAAATCGTCCGCTGTATTGAAGAATGAGATTGGGTTTTTTCTTTGGGGAAACCTGAATAAAGAACACTCAGAAGTATTTTGAAAGCAGGCACTTCTGTTTCCCAGGAAATTTATAGCCCTTAAATAAAGCCAGGCTGTGGTATGCTTTAAGCCATTTGACGTGTACAAAGGCAGATCAGTTCTTCAGACTTTATTACTGACATTGTATGTACATGGAGCTGCAGAACCAATGCCTGCAGCTTGTGTCTGAGGTCACACTACATGGGGCACAGATATACACTGTCAGGTAGCAAGCGTGAGGTCATGGAGGAGGAATTCATGCATTACAAAATCAGTGTTCTCAGTTTTACCTGGTTATTTTAATTAGAAAAAGAATGTACACGGCATGAATTTAAATTTTCCTTGACTGATCTTTCTCGAAGGGGCATCTTTTAAAACACATTTCCGCCTCAAGACTGTCTTGTTTTTCTCAGTCGTTATTCTTACTGCAAAAATAATTGGACGCATAGAGAATACGTCTGTGTTACGTTGTGTGTTTTTGAGTGGCACTTTGCTTCCATTCAAAATGTGTGCAGTGCATGCGACGTCGTCCGGTTCCTGTTTCTTCGTTCAGTGTAACTGCTGTATTTCTTTAAATGAGATAAATAAAGGCAGTGTATTGCAACTGTCTTTATTCTATTATTATGCTTTCTGATTCTGGTTGGTTGGACATTGGCAATGCTGATAAACTATTGGCTGGAAGGGTTTTACAGTCAGAGCTGGCAGACTTAGGTGAAGTGGGTAATGCCCAACAGCAGCTCCCCTGCTCTGAGCCAGGTGTCCCGTGTCATTGTATCCCATTAGAAATCCTTTTCTTGGAGCAAAACCAAGTGACTGAGACTCTGGTGACAAAAGATGCTTTGGGTCTCTCTAGATGTTAACACCTACTGCATGTTAGGAAAGGCTGCGTCACCTTTTCCAGCCTTTCTCTTGGCTTTGGTGATCCATTGCAGGTCTGTGCAGGAAGGCAACAAGGCTCTCGCTTCAGGCAGTCAGGATGTCTTGGACTGCTTCCTCAGGTCTCCCTGGTTACCAGACTAATAGACGGTGTATGTGTGATGGAGGATGATGAGATGTTGCCATGAGCAGTCACGTTAATCCACAGTGTTGCTTAGACTCTGGAGGCCACTGCTTTGTTATCTGGTTCTGCACACCAGCATCTCCCTCAGGTTTCATTAGTCAGCTCCCTTGCATGCTGCCTCTGCTGTACTGCACAGTCGCTGCTAAGAAGCACTGGGTTGGAATTGGGTGAGCTTTGAGATCCCTTCCAACTCAAGCCATTCTTTGTTTCTGTGTGTCTAGCTTCTTTTCAGTTACATCCTTTCATCAGTCTTTCTTGCTGCCTCTCCAGGTAAGCATCCACACCGCTTCTCTTCCTCCTTGAGGAGCCTTTTGATTTCTCCTTTTTCTGTTGCAGTCCCTCCCAAGGCTGTCGTCCTTTTTGAGATGGATCCAAGTCATGCAGCTAAATGTGACCTGTTGTGTTAGAAATGTCCTTCTGGAAAAGGCACCTGGCTGCCTCTTGTGTCACTGGCTATACTGTATATGAATGTATGGTCCTGTGGTGGGAATGGAAGTTGTACCAAATCGTTCTGTACAATATGGACTGCTTTGTAAATTAATGTGAATCAGTGGCTTTTTTTTTTTTTTCATATCGCCATTTTCCTAAAAATTTAATGATTCTTACTCCTTACGTGTATTATTTCAGACATCTTTCATGTAGACTCCTAAGGACAGGCCCGGGTAATAGCAAAGAAGATCATTCTGGAAAAGCAAAAACGTTGGGGGAAATGGAGGGCTGCCTTCAACATTGTGTTGCGTACTGGTAGAGAGCACAGCATGCTGGAGAGGCAGGATTTTAGTGGAGAGAGGTGAAATGGAGGTCACAGCCATTTGCAGGGAAGTAAGCACGATGTTTTACGAATTTTGGGCTGTGGGATGTAGTCAGACATAATCTATTGTAATTACAGTCTGCCTACCTAAAATTCTTTTGTAGTTTAAATTGGACGGCAGTAGTCTAAATTTCCTGCCCTAAACGGCTGCACCGGGTTGCTGTATTTCATCCCAGAGGGCTCTGTATCTCACTGGTGAGCAAAGCCTGAATTGGTTCTAAATCACTCGAGATGAAAGGTGCTCTGTACATGCATGTCCTCGCTCACTGTGCTTGGTGCTAGCACCAAGTGCGTGCCTACGGACAAACCAGCAGTGGAAGTTTACTGCCAGGAGGCTGCACGTGGAATAGGCAACGTATAGAGTAGAACAGAGATGAGATGTGACTGAGTGCCAGAGACTGAGCACTGAAAACGACTGCATGTGTTGTTAGCTCCGCTTCAGTTCCACTTCTGGTAATAATGGCAGCGCTCCTCGCTGGGTTTGTGTGCCCTCTGAACGGTGCATGGTGGAAACGAAAGTGGTGCAGATGAGCACAGTGAGAACGAGTTAATGACAAACATTCAAGCAAGAAGAGAAGTGCAGAGGTGTGTGGAGGCTGTGGGACAGGATAAGAGTCGGCATCAGGAGGGGACAGTGGGGTACAGGAAGAACAGAACGAGAGAGAGCTAAGAGGGGCAGAGCAGGTGGAGTTGTACATGCCTTGAAGCTTGAATTTGTTCAGAAAGGGGCAGGAGTCAGGAAGGGTCTGAAGCAAACCAGCACAGGTGGTGCAGCTGTTGCATTTTTTGCTGTAATGTTCTGACTCGATTAAAAAGGGAAACCAATAAATGCTGGTGGAATGAGGGGAGGAGATTGCAGCAGCCAAGCAAAGAAGGAAATGCAGCTTGCAGTGTTACACAGCTGCAACACAGTAGGATGGACTAATTGGGAAGATCTCGTAGCCCCCGATGGTAGTAAGGCCTTACCAGGAGCTGGGTGCACGTTGGTGTAACTTGTCAGATCTGGTGAACTCCATCTGTTGGGCTAAATGCTCGCAGAGTCAGAAGGCAGGGAGTTTTGGTGGTGTTTTTTTTTTTGTTGTTGTTGCTGTAGGTCTGCTTAGTTCATTCATTAGTCATCTCTCATTTTGATTACTGTAATGGCTGCTGGCTAGACATTGTCCTTCTTCTGCTCTTCACTTACCATCTATTCAAAAATCTGCCACGTACATAATATCTTGTCATCTGTTGTGCTCACTTAGTTCTGCTGCCAGATCCCCTCAGAACTAACCTTAAAGGGCACTGTGAGATGAAAACAGACTACACTTCGCATTACTGGTTGAAAGAAACACTTGTTTCTGCTCCCTTCCAGTTATTTTAAAAGCCTGTCACCTGTGCAGTGGGGCAGAGACCTTGGTGTTCTGCAGGGTGTATGTGGCAGTGAAGGATCGCAGTAATTTGGAGGACTCGTGCTCTCAGTGTATGGGTCCTGCAGTCTGCCAGCTCGCTGCCACAGGCAGAAGGGATGCAGCATTCCCCTGTAAGAAGCACAGGGAGCGGTGCTGCGTGCGGATGGCATCTCCCTGGAGCAGAAGGTGAGGGTGGGTTGCTGCTAGTGCCCTGCGGGAGGAAGGAATAACTGTGCACTAGGTTGTGGCAACTAGACAGATTTGCTGTGGAAGAAAGTCAGATCTGGTCAGGCTTGTGGCCCTAAGAGCAGCCTGTGGCCTTCCCTCTGTGCTTTCACTTGTGAGAGGGAACTGCAAGGTGAGGCTCTGCTGGGGGGCTGGCAGGAAAAAGCAGCAGCCTGGCTGGGGTGTGGGCCATCCACTGTGGGCAGTGAGTGAAGGCAAACAGCTAGTAGGAGGAAGGGAGGGATTTTATAAGAGAGAAGTGAACTGGATAAATAGGTGACAGGGATCACCTTGGAATCCAGTGATGGATTTCTTTCCGTATCTCTGGCACGTGAAGTACACGTTACTTGTATCCTGAAGGGTGGTTGGAGAGGAGAGCTTCTGTTAGGAAGGAGACGAGCTTACTTGATTAGGGATTTGCAAACGGAGTGTGATTGCAAATTATTGGGGATAATGAGGGCAAAGTTTTACGTGCTAATACCCAAATTAATAACATTAGGAACCTGTTTACTCCTGTCTGTGCAGGAGATGGGTGTGAGCTGGGCCAGTCTGTACCACAGCAATCGTTCCTTTGGTGTCTGTGTTTGGTGTCACAGAGCTGTTCTCCTGCTGAGCAGGCTTTCTTCAAGGCCCTGTGCAACACGTGTTGGAGGGCATGGTGAAACACATGAGAAGGGCCAGCGTAGGGCGGGGCTGGCAGGTACAGGGGGAGAGGGGATGTTGAGTGTTACTGAACTGGGCAGTGGAAGATGACCGCAAAGGAAGATGTGCTTCGTTTGGATCCACCTGTGACATCCTGAGCTGTGGCTGGAGCACGAGCTTGGCAAGGCAGCGCTGTGTGTCCATAAGTGACAAACTTGGAGAAGGCTAATTGGATTTGAAAACTGCTGTCAGTGTGCAGCTTTCAAAGGGTGATTAAGAATATGATTTTTCTTTTAATCCAGCGTCTGTTCTGAGAAACTGAAGATGTTGTTATTAACCAGAAAGGTCATTTGCTCTGTGTCTCATTTAGATTGGCATTGTTACGTTAATATTTACATTTATTCTGCTAATTTACTTTCTGATCTGTGGTTCTCCCTGCCCTCTCCTCTGGCCCTCCTTTTATTACATTTTTCACTTTACTTTCTCTCAAAAATCCTTATCTTCAGCAGCACGCTACTTCCCAGCTTTGTTTCAGCCAGGAAATGTTGCTCTCCCTGCTGTCTGTCTATGGTGGAGTTACCTTTCTCAGCATGACAAGCCCCTAAAAGTTCACCTCAGTCCTTCAGTACCCTGGAGCCACCAGCACACAGAGTTTGTGGTGCTGTGAATCTTCTCAGTTCTGGAATGGGAAGCTGTGGTTGGTTTGTATTTTCCTTTTTTTTTTTTTTTTTTTTTTTTTTGCCAAGAGACAGAGCTGCTATTTTCTGGTGGTTTTCTGAAGTAGCAGGTTATTACTTTTGTTATTTAGATTACACTGCACTTTGTTTCGATTCATTCATCTCTTAAGTTTGTTTCTGTTTATTATTTCTTAATGGTGTGGCACATGCTGGCCTCTTTCTGCCTTGCAAAAAAAAAAAAAAAAAGGAACAACCAACAAAACACTCCCCACCTACTCTCCTGTTCCACTCTTCCCACGATTTCCAGAAGTCACTCATTTCTGTGTCAGGAGAAGTTTTAGAGTAATAAAGACAGACATCTGGGCCGTTCCCCCAGGTAACCGGTGCTCTTTGCTCAGCACACGCACCTCACGTTGTGTCTCCCACCTCACCTACCAGGCTGCTGCCTGCTCTCCAGCTGCTTAATCCTGGGAAATGTCAGCGTGGCACTGATGCTGTTTCAGATTCAATGTCAGGTATCTCCTGTTTTTGCTCCAGCTCAGATTCAGGACAAGAGAGGTACTTAAGGACACGGTGAAGTCAGTGCCACACACACAATGCAATCTCTGATGCATTGATTTGTAGAACGCTTCCTGAGCTTGTCAGGGCAAACCCGTGCTGAGCATGGTGTATTCCTTACGGGTCTGGCAGTGGCTCCTGTGCAGTCACTGTGTGGTGAAGCAGTAGTGGTTCAAACAAGATGTCTGAAGGAGTATTGATTGGCTTACAGGTGGACTACTGGTGTATCCATGCATTCATAGCAGGTGCAGCAAACTTACCTAACAAGAACAGGCAGACATTGCTTTCTCCTTGCCTCACTAGAGCCACCTTCGTATTATTTAGATGCCACCTGTTCACTTTTTGGCATTTGATTCCATTCTCAGACAGGTATGAGCAAAGCCAATGTGCTTATCAGCTGACATATACTAGAGTTACGTTTCCAACATCCGAATACTGAAAAGACAGCACACCCAAACCACCTCCGTGTGTCTTTCTGGCCTCTGGTGTGCCCTGAAAAGAAAAGCATCCAGGGAAGCCTGGCAGCACAGAGGCAGTGGGCCGCTGACCGTGTATCATCTGCCTTCATCTGCGAGGAGCAGGTGGTGAAAGCACTCGTACTCCTTCTCTGTTCTCCCTCCATGATTAAGTAGCCATTTTTTTTGCCTTTGCTTGATGTTCCTGTGAAGTGGCTTCTGCTGCCTACAGTAACAGCAATATAATAAGCAGTGCATTACTAACGAGAGCGTGTTGTATTTCTTCTCTTCACAGGTAACTGTGCTGGTCCTATTCGCCCTTGCGTTCTTAACATGTGTTGTATTTCTGGTAGTCTACAAGGTTTACAAGTACGATCATACCTGTCCGGAAGGATTTGTTTTCAAGGTAAATTGTGCACACATTATAGAAAAACGGGAGAGTACGTAATATTGTCTGTGCTGTTTTCTGTGTAGCCTTTATGAAGTCCTGCTGTATTGCATGGAAATCCGTACTTGTTTTCAAAGGTTAGAGTGCTTTCAGATATGTCTCTTTCTGCTTAATTTGTAACGGAGGTTGTGACTACCACCCAAATTTCACACTTCTGTTATTTTTGTTAGTGTAAACAGTGCAGAAACATCAACACTGATGTCCTTCAGACCTCCTTCATCTGCAGCTGTTTGAGCAAAGCACTCGTTTATTGCATCCTACAATTAGATGTTGCATGTTTCTCCAAATTCTCATGTCAGAGGAAAGGAGAGTGATAAATCTAAAGACCTGGAGGAAAAGACTCTGGAATATATATATCAAAGAAAGACTGAAGTGATGGTCTCATTAAGAGCAGCAGTTACCTTATTTTTATAGAAAGAACTCCTTGTTCTAGAACAGTGACCTCTGAGCCCTGCTGCCACAGGCCAAAAGGGATGCCAAAAAAGGAAGAAACACATTTATTGGGAAAAATGCTTCTGCTAAGTGAAAGGGAGGCTGGGGCTCACTTAGTTCTTACAAGGTGGTAATGCTGGCTTCTGAGCTGTGACCTGAGCTGGAAGTCCAGAAGGTAGTATTGATTTTCTCCGTTGAGAGATCTACCAGGGTTAAACTCAAGTGTCATGCTTTAAGGAGAGCTGCAGTGATTATGGTGCTCTTCCCTCTAGTTAAGATTATTTAGTCACCTAATGAATAAAGTAGGTACCTGGAATGACTTTCAAGTGATGTAAGGAAGAATGGCTGCTTCGTGCTCCTCACAGTCCTGTCTTAGGAGTTGTGATTCAGTTTTCCCTTAGCTTAAAGATGAGATGTGGTGGTGAGAACATCTGTCTGTAACTTGGGACGCACAGTTCTTGGTTCTGCCTTATTTTTTGTGTTGTCTCACACAAGTTCTGAAGCGCTTCTTTCCTCCTGTCTCAAGGGATGACAGCCTTTTGTTCTAAGCTTTCTCTTTGAGCTATTTGGAGTATGGACTGCATGTTCCTGCAGAGCCTACCTTGATGTGATCCCGCCTTGACAGGCACGGCCAGTTACGTGCACCATTCCATTGATGGTCTGCAGCTTCTGTGTCCTTTCTCACCATGCCTTCCCTTCCTTGGAATTGCAGCATTCTGGCTTCTCCTGCCTTTTGTGACAAACATTTAAGAGGAGAACAGTTTTCTGAGCTGTTACAGTGTGTGAAGAACCATCTGGTCAAGTTTCTCGGGATCCTGTCTGAAATCCACGTCAGGAACCCCCACAGTTGGTGCTTTACAGTGTGGCACACGCACAGGGCTGCACTGCTGTCGTTCTCCCAGTGCTGGGCTTTGTGAAGGCTGCTTCCTGGATGCTTGACAGCACAATGCCAGGAGGTGTGGCACCTCTGGTCATGTAATCCTTCAGAGTTTTGTACAGTATAAGCACGTTACCAAATGCCACCAGGCCTGGAACAGCAGTGCTGACGGAAATTTGTGTTCACCGCCTGCATGTCTTTTGAGAGAGTCTGTGACGTCAGCTGGCATGGCTTGGTACAGGTGTCCTAGGAGAGATGAAGCAGGAGCCTGAGGCCAGCTGGGATCGAGTTGTGACCAGCCTCACTGGACAGGCTTTGTGCTTCAGGTGCCCTGACTGATACTCTCTGGCCTGGCATCACCAGGCTTTTGATGCTGATCTGATTTGCTTGTGAAGGGTAGATGTGTCCTGCCTCAGGAAGCCTGGCACTGTGGGAGTCTCTGAATACAGGCTAAGCTGCTGCAGCTGTGAGTTAAGTTTGTGCTTCTCTGCCTTGATGTTGTCATAAACACAGCAATTCCAAACGTTTCAGTGTCTTCAACCTTTTTGCTACACATCCAGAGTTTGTGAGTGTGATTACAAAGGTGCTTGTTTTCCCCTGTATAACAAAACTGCCTGAGCAACAAGTCTGTGCGTGCTGAAGTTGACGCAGACGCAGTACAGTCGTGGTGTGGATTCCTCTTCAGCATTCTTTCCGTCTCAGAGTGAGACTCACTGGAACTGTCCTCGAGGATCTGAGCACATTCAGATCCTGGAGAAACTTCTTCATATCTTCACAGTGCTCCGTGCTGCATCTGTTGCTCTTCTTTGCTGCAGAGGCACTTTGTCTTCTGTCAGACCCATGGATGGTACAACAGAGTCACTTCTGAGCAACAGAGATAACACCATCATCTGTTAAGTCTGGAATTACTGACACAGCAAATAGAAGATCCTGTTGTGACACATCGGTACCACTGGGCTCTTCGTGGCAGGGGAGACAAAAGGAATCATCTTAATACAGCCAAATACAGAATGGCAACCACGACTTTCTTTGGCATCAGAGGCCTTACCCACAACTAACTTCTGATTTAGAAGGGCCAGGAAAGGAACAGGAGAGTGACAGCTCACTTGGGAGCATCCCAGTTTCTTCTAGTGGCCTTTGTTATTGCTTCTCATGCTTGGAAACCAGTGGTGAAAAAATTTTCTCTGCTTAAGCTTAGGTTAGAGTGCTTAAGGTTGGAGTTGAGAATCAGTGGCACTTCTTGCAGCTTAGTAACTCCTGAGCGTTGCATTGCTTGCCTTGGTCAGATGCTAAGCAAAGGAATTGTCCTTGGGCAGCACAGAAGGAGCAGAGAGTAAAAGGGGAGGCTTTCCCTGTCCTTTCTAGAAGCATGATGTCCTGAGAGCAAAAAATTCAATCAGGATGGGAACTCTGCTGTGTATTTCTTTAGGTTCTTCCGTCAGCTGCTGTGGGGTTTTTGACTACAAAAAATAATATTACTGAGTCACTTTGCCTGTTAAAAAGCAAATTGCTCCTTTTAAGCAACAAAAGATTGTGCCATTTTTTCTTTTTTAGACTGGCAGTAATCTTGGCTTGCCTTCAGCACTAATAATTATATTCCATTTGCTTGAATTTTCTTGGCAGGTTTAATTAGATCAATGGATTGCATTCCTTCTCCCATTTTAAATATTTAGAGTTGTAACTACATCCTCTGACTGGGTGAAATAATCACTACAGAGGTCTGCATCTAAGCACTTCTTAGTCATCCTATCACATCAGCCACGTCAGTTATCCCAGATAAAGCACGGATAATGCAGACAGGACACGGTGTGGTGATGGAGGTGAACGTGCACACCACACAGCTCTGTGCCACAGCTGTCCTCTGCGTTCTTGAAACTTAGGTCCCAGGCTTGCACTGACACACGTGGAGTGATGGATGATGGTAGGGAAACCTCTGTGCCTCACAGAGCGTGGAACAGCCACAGGTCTTCGCTTCTCCGGGGTTAAACCCTGCCTGCTCTGTAATTCTAGCTCAAGTAAATCTTGGAGGCAAGTTTTGCCCTGACTGCTGTGTTAGAAAAAAGATGATAAGCTGACCCTGGCTGGAAGTGGGAACTTCAGCTGCTGGTGTGAGTGACTCACGTGTAAGCTGCACAAAGCAGGCAAGCACTGATGAGTTGGTGACTCCTGGGTGCACTGTTCATCTCGTGACCGTCAGCTTCCTTCCAGTTTGCCCTGAGATTGCACTGTATTCATCAGGTAAGCAGGTTTGTAAGACTACCCACATCAGCAGTGTTCTTCCATACTGTTACCTTCAGCAGTTTTAGGATGCAAAATTTGTTTTACCTAAGACTGTCTGCTGGATCTTTCGCCCAGTCATTTTTGCTAGATGATTTACAACAGTTCTTATTGGTGTGAGTTTCATAGCAAATGTGTCCACATAAGAGTCAGATAGATGCTATCATCTGGTCATAAAAACCATGATGATTTTAAGAGGTTTTGTGCTCAGTTTTCCAACATTAAGACTGTGTTGCTCCATGAGCAGCAGCGCTGCTGTGCTGCAGTATTAACAAATTTTAGTCTTTGGTGTTGGACACAGAAGATAATTGTTTCCTCGCTGACTCATTTCAGAAGAATCTGAATCGTTCCTTTTCCTTGAGCTGGCATGAGATGCAGGTGCTCAGCGTGGACCTTAAGAGTGCTGCAGCACTCTGAGGCGTCAGGCAGGAGTGCTTGGCCCGGCAGATGTGGCAGAAGAGCTGTGGAGAGTGCTGTGCCCTTCTGGAGCAGAACCGAGGGGATCTGCAGGATCTGTCCAAGTCATTATTGCCTTCAGTGTGGTTTGCTGCTGCGTGTCATCATCACAGGAAGGGCTCAGTGCTGCCCACTGTACAGACACGTTCACTTCATTTTCAGGATGACATCAGAGTCTGGCTCCTACTTAGTACTTAACTGTCTAAATCAGGTAGTTCATTTTCAAAGGCTCTGGGCATGGAGGAGTTTCTGTGTAGTGCTCTTCAGCTTCTGGGAAGTTAAATAATGTAGTACAGCAGCTAAAGATAGATTTTTTTTTTTTTTTTAAAAGCCCGATACTGACTTCATCTTTTTGAAATCAACAGTGAAGTACTGTGCTCGTGTGGGTGTGTACACACATCAGCTGGGCTGCCCACAATGTTTTCCTTCTCTGTCTTATTTATCAGGCTGTAAAACTGACCCTACCTTGGCACCAGTGTATTTGTCTTAATTTCTACCCAAGAGCTGAAAACACTGTATTAGATTGCACAAAGCTGATCTAATGCTACAGTGCAGAATCTGGAAAAGCTGGAACAAGAGACTGAGTACTTAAAAAAATTAATTTGGGGGCACTCAAGTTTCTTGTCCACTAATTATTCTGGAATACAGACACGGGTCGGCCTTTCTGGCAGATGCCACGTGAGGTGTTAGTGCTACAGGGAAGAACAGTGTGAACACGTTAGGACAGCACTGTAGTAACTGCTGTGTGTCACAAAGTGACTGCTTGCTCAGGCTCAAAGGAAAAGAGAAAATGCATGCATCGTGATTGGGACTGTATTGTAATCTGAGTGATGGATTTTCTTTTCAGAATAATCAATGCATTCCAGCTGGGTTGGAAAACTACTACTCTGAACAAGACTCCAATGCTCGAGGGAAATTTTACACAGTCATAAACCACTACAATCTGGCCAAGCAAACCATCACGCGCTCAGTGTCCCCGTGGATGACAGTACTGTCGGAAGAGAAACTGTCTGAGCAGGAGACTGAAGCTGCTGAGAAATCAGCTTAGTATGATAAGCTAATTATTAACACTATGTCATTCGAAGGTAACTAAGGGACTTTAAGAAACTTTTCATTACATATAATTACGGATAATTTAGAGGTTACTCATGTTTATGGTGCAACTGCTTCTGTTTGCTGATACTGCTTTGCAAAAAGAAAACAAAACCATGCTGCAGAACATCCGTGGGCATAAAACAAGGTGCGGATCAGCATTGCTTTAGAGCTTTGACACCGTTTTCAATGTTAAAAAAACAAACAAACCAACAGATGTTCTTGCAGTTTATTGGATACTGACAGATTTCTTCTCTGGATTTTCAGGGCTTAGACCTTAAAACGTGTTCTGTTGTCTGAACTGATATTTTATTTATTAATTTTTTTATCGTTCGCCATTTTGCAAACTGAAACACCACAGCCATAACTAGAGTGATCTCTTTGTTTAGCTGAGAGCTGTATTTAGTACGTAGTTTTGGCTCGAGCAGCAATGATAATCAGCACTGATGTCAAGGGCAAAACATTATGACTTGTATGGAGAAAGGAAAAAAAAAAAGTGTCAGGTAGCATTTTTCTTACAATTTTCTTTACTGTTATTTATTTGTAAGTGATAATGAAGTTCTCTGCAAGAAGGCATGCTCAATGTTTTATTAGTGCTGTCAACAGGATTTAACTGCATTTCCACTGTGGCTTTAGCATCTCGGTAAGGATGTGCACTGAAACACAAACTAGATAGACACTATGGAAAAAACACAGGCAAGTCTAGTTGAGGATTGCATAAGAATATACAGTTAAGGATGTTTGAAAGAGAAATGACATCTTTTGCTTGTGCTTAAGAAGCAGAACGCCTGTTCACAGTAGATGTAGCCCGCTGTGTAATCTGCTGGATGCAGCAGAGGGAGTGATGTATCTGAATTTTCTCTTTTATTACGTTGCCATTTACCCTTTTTATAAATTAGAGCTTTCAGTTTGTGTATGGTTTGCAGTTTGGTACTTTTTAAACACAAAGCGTCAGAACATTAGCATCTTAGTAACACAAGTGGCTGTTGGAAAGCTCCATGTGAAACCGAGTGAAGAGTAGAACTGTTGATGTATGGCTTGGGATGGGAAAAGATGTAGAAGAACATAGTATTGTGGATGCACGTTAAAGTTCCATTGTAATTACAAACTTACCTATTCTTTGTGTGAAACCATGTTTTCATTTTTATTATAAACCTTAAATGCATTACAAAAGAAGGCATCATTAATTTAACAGAGAAGGGCGTGAAGCACCTGGGTAAGCACTTCTTTTTCATTATATATAAATGCAACAACTTCCAGAGGACGTGTCAAAAAGTTCCCTTGTTACAGAAAGTGCACAAAACCAAAGGAAAAACACGAGGATGTGTAGGAGGACAAACACTGTACTTTTCTCCAGTAGAACCGTACCATCAACAGCTTTCCCTTTACCAGAACAGCAAAAATTAACCACCATAACTTAATTCTCTAGGTTTGAAATGAAGTGTGCATTACACAGCAGTATCCATACGAGGACTTCTAAAGTCACCGGAGGTGGAACACCTAACAAGCATTAAGTTATGTGCCAAATTTTACTTTGCATTTAAGTCTGTAGTTTTTAAGTCCGCCCTTTCAAAATGACTGTGTTTCCTAGCAGGCTTATGCTTTGCTGAATGTAACTTTAGACATTTTCACTCTGTAAAGAATCGTTTGCTGTTGCGTATAACTTCCAGGCATACACGTGCCGGGAGACACATAACAAAACATTTCCCGATCACCACAGTTACAGAAGCCATTTGATGTCACAAGAGTGAAAGTTCTCTTCCCCGGGACTGCCCTGCATAGATACGATCCCCACAGCACATCCTCCTCCCTTTAAATTTGGCAGACAAAGAACAGCTTTAACGGAGAAGTAAATACTGATGAGAAACATTACTTCTGTCACGACAACAAACATCACAAACATGGAGCTGTACGATCTGGGAGCCACCCGCTGCTCTGCACTCATGAGCCAGAGGAGTTTTTCCTCTGATTTAACAGGATGAAGCTTCCTGGTTCTTACCTGCAGTTGGTGTTGGGACTTGCTTTAGCTAACAGACTGCTCCCCAGTTCAGTACTTTGAAGGGTTTGGCTTCGATGCTGTCTGTCCTTTGGCTTTGTTGCAGCACCTCAGACCATCTGTCCCTGCAGTCCGGTTGGCTGCACTGCATTATCTCTTTGCACCCCGAAGTAAAGCTCTGTAGCTGACTTCTTCAATTATTATTAACACCATGAGATAGCTTGCAAGGATTAGAAGTAGAGGTCATCACACATCTGCAAAATGATCGCTGTGTACTGAAAAAATAAAAGCCTGAGACAGTGCAGATGCTTTTGCACACAGCACCAATTCTCTTGCTCTGTTCTGTGCGCTGGGAGTTGGACTTGAGGCGTCAGAGATGTGGGCAACGTGCGACTCTGACAATGGTAAGACTTTTATTTTAATTTTCCCTTCAGCTGTGCTCCAGTTTGCAGCTTTCTTAGGAGCTCTTTCGGAGGTTTAAGTGCAGGATTGAGTGTGGTTTCAGATCTGATAAAGGGATTTAAAGTGAATGCTACCATCCCTCTCTGCCTGAAGGGACATATGGATGTGCTTAGCTGTTGGAAAATATTTCCATCGTAGCACTATGAAAAAATGCATAAAGATGCAGGTATACCACACGGCCCATTAAATGAAGGAAAAAAGCCATAAGATTTTAGCAAGCACGTGTACAACACGGTCTTTTTAATTAATTATCATACCAGTCCAGGAAAAGCAGGGAGAAAGAACACATCACCAGGAAAAAAAGGATCCATACTCTAAATCCAGCGTTGTTCTTGATTGCCTGGAAAGAAAAGGTTATCTTGGTTACCGACAGTACACGTTCCCACAAGGGCAACTCAGAGTGACTGTAAGTACACAGTTTCATTGTGTACTTGAAGAACAAAGCCTGCTGTTAATTTCAGGTGGTTAACAGTCTGGTTTGTTACACTCCTCTAGATCTGTCACACTGTTGTTTCTCTCAGAGTCTTAAAGGCGATGATCTAAAAAGAAAACAAACGACATGCAGACTGCACACAACAGAAGCACAGCCAGTCAAAACGTACATCCTTAAAGGACAATTTTAAGTTCTGAAAGGGAAATGCTGTGTGACGAGGAATAATCAGTCTTCCTTACTCTAATAAATGTCTTCAGTTGAAAAACAAATACGTAACACCACCGAAGTCAGTGCCAGCCCAACCTTACAAATAGCTGCTGTCAGTTTCAGTCTCAAAGCAAGCAGAGCAAGGATCAACTAAGCAGCATACAGCAAATCTTTCCTAGAATTTTCCTTCTGAAAATGCGTGCTGGCAGGGAAGCTGCTTTCTCTCATTTTTCAGGCTTCTGCACAGTACAGAACTTTTCACGTGTTTTGTGTATGACCTCTACTGTCTCTCAGCGTGGTTCTACCTACAAAAGTTCGTGCCGTGCTGTGAATACCAATCTTTGCCCATAAACACTGGGACAACACATTGCCATCTCTGTGCCCTATCTAAACTCAAGTACTTCAGAACCACGACTCAATGGCACAGTAACTGTATGCTAAATATTACTAAACCTATTGATTTAAGCCTTAAAAAGGAAAGTAAAACACCACCACAACTGAAAAGCCCCTCCCATCTTTCCCACCACTCAAGAGACATCACCTCTCGTATGTCCTCGTTGCCTTCCTTGATGTTCTCTGTTGCACCCACAACTAATTGATGGATATTGTCAATATCAGTTTCCTGTTTAAAAAATAATGAAAATAAGAAACACTGGCGAAGCTTAGGGAAAAAAAAATACACTACCTAAGGATCTGGAAAGAAGAACTCCAAAGTAACATAAAATCTCAGCTTATTAACTTCACAGCTTCATTTATGCTGCTTTCAATAATGCAAAGGCACAGAAGTAATTAAGATGTAATTTTTTAATCATCTGTGTTTTTATGAGCCTGAACTGAGGCCACCAAGATCAGCAGAAAGTCCCTTACTTAGCTGGAATGGAATCTAAGCTGTCTGGTTTTTGATGGCTCTTCTGGAACTGTCAGAAATCTGCTGTTCTATGACACTTAGCTTTAATTTTCAGACAGAGCCATCAGCCTTGCACAGTGCGTTTTCCATTCCCAGTGTACACAGCACACAGTGGCAGCAGTCACCATTCCGGGTTTTGGTTTAAAAAGAAAACCCTAAGAAAACTCTTCCTTCACATTTATGTCAAAAAAAAAAAAAATTAATCCTGTGTTTAAATCCTGCACAGAACCAAAGACCAAAATACACCCAGGAAAAACTTTAAGCAGTGTTTGCTGCAGCGCCAGTAGATTTTACTGACCTGTTGCAAGACTTTCTCAGTGAAGATCTCTTGTAATCTGGAAATTTCTACCACTTTTCCTTCAATTTGTCTTGGCAAAGAAAAGAAACACTCCGTTAGAAGCTCCCAGCAGCATCTCTCACTGCAGCAGGTTGGCACTGCCCAGCTGGATGAGCACTGTGTGTGCAGCAGACAGCTCACTCGGAGTGGAACACTTCTACAGCTTAACTGAGACAGTGTAAACCTTCCACATTTAACCAGTGCTATTTTGGATAACTTTAAAGTGTATTTAGGAAGGTGCCTCGATGCTGTGAGAGAGCACGGCGTGTAAACCCATACATGTGCAGACTGCACAGAGGCAGGCGTTCCCATTTTGCCCCTCCCTGCGTTCCAGCCCCGCAGCACAGTACCCACAGCGCTCAGCGCCTGCACGTTACCCTGGTTACAGCAGCAGCCTGTCCAGGAGACAGAAAACCATACCTGACTTCATCAAACAGATTATTCATTTCACCGACCAGCCTCTGGTTCTCCTGTTCAAACTGGAAGAGAGGAAACCATCGGTCTCAGCAGAGTTCGCATGGCTGCACTCAGCCAAGTTTCTCCACCCCCACCCCGCCCATCCCTCCCCTTTCCTCACCAAGCTCTGCCAGGTTTGCCACCATCAGCCTGAGTGAACAACAGGAGCTGCACATCTGTCACCAACCCCTGCAGCACTTGTCACTGTCCTGTTGTGAACCAGCCCCAGAGTCAACCTGCAGTTGGCTCACGAGTTTCGCAGTAAGGAAAATGTACTCGCTTAAATTTGTCCTTTTTTATTTTCGACATCTGAGTGGAGGAAGCTTTCCTTGTGTTTGTACACTGTACCCGTGTGCTACCCGTGGCACGAAGGTACAGCTTTGAGATGTTGCTACACTGTGAAGCATTTATCCACGTGGTACTTAAACGCACTGTAAATGGCCTCACTTGAGGTCTCCCAGCCAACCTCTCATTTAAAACTCCCAAGTGATCAATGAAACTTGTAAATCCATTTCCAGCACGACACCTTTCACACAAACATAGACAGACTGCGCAGGAAAACAAGCTTCGATTTTCTCCATGTACCTCAGTGTCAGATCAGCTGGGATTCATTGTGGAAAAGCAAGGACAGTGCTTTTAGGACAGGGCACTGTGAGGTGGGGCTCTCCAGGTGCCTGCATGAGTTTGGTCCTGCAGCCCTGCCAGCAGACACAGCTCCTCAAGTCACACAGGAGCAGTGCCAATGCCTCCTCTGCAGGTGCTGGATACAGCAGCACATGCTCAGAGCTTCCCACAGCCTGCTCCTTCCTGCCATCAGGAACAGAACACCTCCTATGCAACGGCTCACAGTCCCGTATCTAGGGATATGGGATATCTCCTGCGAGCAGGAGAGAGACGAATTGAGGTGTTGTGCCAATTCATTCTTCACGGCCAGAGCCCCAGGGACAGCAGGATCTCCTAGGACATCATTTCTCACAAAGCAGGACAGACCTGTGTCTGTGGTTACACAGAAGTAGCACCCAGGACACATCTACCCTGACACTGTTGCCAACTCTGTGCTCTAACAAGCTTCATTTCCAAATCCTGAGTGATACATGCAGCCCAAACACCAGAAAACAGGATTAAAATCCCTAAGAATTTGACACTGGAGCTGTGCAAGACGGCAGGCCCAATTCTACTGCTGTTAATCTACTTACTTCAAACTAGCTTTGGGATTTTGCTGTAATTCAATCATGTTACCATTTCATTAACAGAATCCACGCAGCCAGGTGGCTGAGAGGAGTGCGTGGTCTGGGTGTCCTTTTTGGGACAGAGCAGCACTGCCTGCAGGTCACACGGGGTTTGCAGTCTGTGCAGTAGGACCTGCTCACCATTGGAGCTCATGCCCAACACCTCAGCTTGCAAGACAACCACGTGACGCTGCTGAATTAGAATCACAGAATCACAGGGGTTGGAAGGGACCTCAAGAGATCATCAAGTCCAACCCCCCTGCCAAAGCAGGTTCCCCGCACCAGGTAATTAGTGAAGTGACACCAGGCACAGGAGCTGCCTGGCACAGCTGAACCAAGGGAGCATGGAATGGCAGGAGCTGAGCTGCAGAGCCTCTCTCCACAGAGCAGAGCATTTGTTCAGCCATAACTGAGCAATAGAGCAGCACGTGGATGGAGGTTCGCTGTCACTGCACTCCTTTATGTTCACCCCAGTGTGTCTCAGATTTTAGGGAAGCTGCCTCAGAACAGAGCAGTGAAATTAATCCACGCGATTCAGCGCTGAATCGACTGCGTGGACATGGAGGGATGGGGCAGAGCCACCAAGCTGTCACCGTTTTTCTGATTTCTGTAAGAAATACGGATTTCTGCACATATACAGCATCAAAATATCCCCATGCTGCTGTCTGAGCAAAACTGAGACAATATCTAATTCAGAAGGCAAATTTTAAACAAAGAGTGAACGCTTTTAATCCCTTACAAACAGCGCAATTCCAATTAAGAAAGTTCTATTAAAAAATAAAATAACATAAGCTTTGTTAAAATCTTCCACTGGCATGAATTGCTTTTTAAACTGCCCAATAGTCTCTGCAAATTGGAATGGTGGCTGATGAACTGAATGGCTCAGTAGCAGGATCTGGTAAAACAGGCACGTGAATGAAGGAGCACAGAATGCAGCACCCCAACAGCACTGCGTTCTGGGGGAGGGGGGGGCGGGGTTCCATGATGGGGACATAAAACAAACTCCAGCACTTGCAGCTTACAGCATATTAAAGTAACCTCCTTGATCACAGTGACATACTCTGTTACCAAAGTATGCCATACCAACTGCTTCAGACATTTCTTAAAATCTAATGTGTGGCAGAAATAGTTACAGTTCTTTTTGTTATCCCTTGAAATGAACCGTTCAGCTGCTACACCTGAACTTAGGACAACAAAACAAAGTCAGAAGTCAGAAAAATACCTATCTTTACAGCTCAGACAGCAGAAATGGATATTTTTTGTCCACTCTACACAGGCACAAGACACCTGCTCACAATCACAGTGAGAACGTGAAGGTATCTGTGCTCAGTTATAAACTGAAGCTCACTGTGCAAACCATACCACAGCTTGCCACTGCTTTCAATGATGTAGAGATCTCTGCTCAGGTTAAAATAATGACAGAGTGCTGCTGGAACCATCCAATAGGTTTTCATTCACTCTTCAACCCACAGGAAGGATCACGGAGCCACAACTGAGAGTTTGTTTTTAGGAATAATCTGACACAATGTGTTCCAGTTTGAAACCCATACAGCAGGTCCTACACTGCATCCTGCCCTCCCCTGAGGATTGCTGGTTTGTTTTGTTAGTAACTTGAATTGGTCCACTCCTTGCAAATCAAATGTTAGGAAGCAGAAATGTGACTCCTCTATAATAGCAAACATAATGCAGAGGAGAGAGAATTATCCCCACTTCCAGTAGCACAAATGCCTGAAGCTGTGAGGGTTCATTAAGTGTCTGTAAAGACCTTTTAATTCCTTCACTAAAAGCCCAATAAGTCATTAAGTATTGCATATTACTTTGAAGTACTTGAATTATTTGCAAATTATACAAATATTTACATCTTGGACCCAAACTGATGTGAAAATAGTGGCTGCAGGGACATTCAAGACCGTTACACAGTGCCCAACTCTCCGAGTCCATCTCTCAGCTATAACCTTCCCTGAACAGACACTGATGGCAGTGCTGCTGTGGAACAGTCCCTGCACACATCCAAAGCCTTTGTCAATAACAGTGTTCCCTAACCCTAACAAAATGTTAAAATAATTAAAGCAGTTACAAACAAAATCGTCAGGAAACACCGTAGGTCCACAGAGCAGACCAATGTCTTGCTCAGCTCAGCATCGACACACGAGTAGCAAGGTGTCCATTGGAAAGCCCACTGTGCAAACAGTGCACGTAACTTCCTGCTTGCAGCTCAACGACCCCGATATATATCCAATCCAACCATAAAAAATGACCTGACGAGAAATTACCTTCTGCAGGGTCACGTGCTATAACCAGAAATGAGCAGCTCACTTTCCTAGGTGGCAACTAACTGGTGGAGGAAGAGCAAATGTCTCCATGAACACTACTAGGAATCCAGACTCCTTTTTTATGCCACAATACACGTACCTCCTTCCAGGGTATAATGTGGGAGTAACTGATACGTGTTAATTTTTAGCGTGGTTAAAAAGCAAGCCTGTATTGCCTCACAAGGGTGCAAGGAGAGCTGCAGAAGCCACAGCTGTTGTTTTTTCAGAATATACAATAACAACAAAAACGCATGGCATGAGAGAGGTCTAAAAGGACATGAATAATAACAGATACTTCGCCTCATGGCTCCCCCCCAGGAACAGTCAAACATCTCACAATAAACACTTCAGGACCGGAGACTCAGGAGTCCACAAATCCTTCCAAGTATTAAACTACAAAAACATTGGGTTTTTGGTTTTTTTTTTTGCCTTACTTCAGATTGGAATCATTCCACTATACAAGTCAATAAAGAGATCTTAATCCACGGGAAAAAAAAAAAACAGGAAGAGAAAAAAATCTCAGGGTGGGCAAAAAGCAACATTTGAAGATGCTCATTTTTTCCTCATGGGATAACAGAACAAATTCACAGGCTCAGGCAGCTCTGGTAAGTCGTGAAATATCTGAGGCCTTACTCTAAAATGTATAATATATCTATACAAACTGTAGGAATGCTAAAAGGTAACAGATAGAATCACAGGGGTTGGAAGGGACCTCAAGAGAGATCACTGAGTCCAACCCCCCTGCCAAAGCAGGTTCCCTACACCAGGTAATAGGCTGCCAGCAATCACTCGTATGCTGAATGCTGTAGCCTGTCAGTTCAATCACAAACAGAACTAAATTAAACCTATACATAAATCAGCTGATAACGGGAAAAATGCAGAACTGGTGAAATTAATGGGATCCTGTTGAGATGGAAAGCTCACAGCTATTCTTTCTAATAAAATCACTCTGATTTTGGTCAGCCTAACGAAGAGGAATAAAATGAAAAATAGCTATTTGCCTTCTAGGAGCAGTCCAAGTCAAAAAGGGCTAGTCACAAGATCTGATGTTGCTCTGACTTCTACTGTTTCCTAAGAAAGCAAATAAAATCTCTGATTTCAAAACCACTTTTAATCTCTAAGGAGACTTCTAATGGGATCTGGGAGCTGATCACCCCTGTATTCAGCTCTGGTGAGGCCACACCTTGAGTTTATGCTCATTTCTGGGCTCCTTGCTACAAGAAAGACACTGAGGTGTGTTCAGAGAAGGGTAACAAAGCTGGAGCACGAGTCTTATGAGGAGCAGCTGAGGGAGCTGGGATTGTTCAGTCTGGAGAAGAGAAGGCTCAGGGGAGACCTTGCTGCTCTCTACAATACCTGAAAGGAGGTTGTGGTGAGGTAGGGGTCGGACTCTTATCTCACGTAACTAGCAATAAAACTAGAGGGAAGGGCTTCACCATGCACCAGAGGAGGTTCAGGTTGGATATTAGAAAAATCTTCTTATCCAAAAGAGCGGTCAGGTGCTGGAATGGGCTCAGGGAGGTGGTGGGGTCACTGTCCCTGGATGTGTTCAAGAAACATGGAGATGTGGTACCAAGGGACATGGCTAGTGGGGAAATATTGGTAGCAGGTGGACAGTTAGACTGGATGACCTTAGATCTCTTCCAATCTTGGTGATTCTACGATTCCATGAAAATGCCACGGCTGCATGAAAGTATTTCTAGCAATTTTAAGTATTACTGGCTACTAGAAGAACCAGGAATCCATGTAAAGGTGTTATCTTGTCATAGCATTGCTCTGCACAAAACAAAAGCTGTAAATGAACTTGCATGAGTCTGAACTTTCCTAGCACATATGGGCACAGCAGGAAGCGTAACAAAATGGAAAAGAAGACTAAACGCGTACTTGCCATTTGTATTTCTTCAGGTGACAGCTCATCTTCACCTTTACCATCCCCCCATAACCCAAGGTTAGACTGAGCGTCAGGCAGATTCCTGTCTGTAACAGAACAACCACAGTCTGAGACAATGCAGGACAGTGAGCAGTGAAGCAATAAGCACTGTTCATTATTTCTGAGCTCTGATAGAATTGTTAGATATCATTTCTCATTAACTGAGATTCAACATACGGTTACAGCACAGAATTACACCAACAGCCTTTAACTTCTAAACCACACAGAGGCATACAGGTACATTAAAACTTGGGGATTATGAGGAGCTGGACTAAAATACTGACAGTAAAACATGTAAAACAATGGACCTAGACTCGACAGGGCATAAAATAGGGCACCTGAATTTAGCAGAACAAAGACGGGATCCCTGCCCATGGCAGGGCACTAAAACTAGTTGATCTTTAAGGTCCCCTCCAACCTAAGCCATTCTATGATTCTATACAAAATTCAAAATGACAGTCTACATGCAGAGCTACTGCACCCCAGTGAGATTTGACAGAACCACCAGCTCCTCATTCCTCAAATGTAAGAACAGGCTCTCAGAGACATTTTGAGCTAAGCTGACAGGAGAAATCTGGCTTCCACAGACTGCATATTATAGGGCAAATCCCACAGCACTTTGGACAAAGGGTCTTCCTGCATGTAACAGGAGTCAGTCCTAAACCCACAGAATAACCCCTACACATCAGAGCTGCTCCACTTGATTTCAACAGCACATTCCCTCTGATTAAAGCTAATCATCTGCATAAATCTTAGCAGAAGTTGGGCATAAAACATCTTCAATGGCTATTTCTAGGATATTCCCTTCTAGAAGATTTATTTTTAGGCTTAATTATATACCTCTAATTATAGACAAGGAAGTTAGAATGGGAACAAAAAGGAACTTTACAACAGGAACCTACTGTTTCTGAAGCTGTTCTAACATTGGCTTAAACTCCTAACAGTAACACTGCAACCTTGAGAAGGCCTCCTTCCCCCACAGGCATCTCTACAAAACCCAAAACACAGGTTTGCACCAACTGCAAATGAATTCAAAGCTGAACTTGCTTTAACTTATCAGCTGCAACTTGCAAATTAAAACACACTAACATTTAGTTTTTACTGCTTTATAGCTTTCAGGCTTTCTATTTATTCTAGTGGTTCTGTTGTTCGGGGGGGGGGTGCTCTGGTTTTCCTGGGTTCTGTTTGCTTTTAAGGCATTTACAAGTCTTGTCATTGACTTTGCCTTGTGTTTTTAAACTTTAAACACTTTTCTATTGCATAAGCAGTATTGATTATCATTCAGATCAATAGTCCTCTTGAGAAGCCCCTGAACGGAGGAGTCCTATTAATGAAAAAATGTATTAAAAGTATTATAAGAAGAAATTTTCCCCATTAATTCTTCATTATAATATTGTAAACAATATTTTGAAAAATAAATATTGTAAGAGAGCACTGCTCTAGGTTCTGATTCCCAAAAACCAAACCAGGACACACAAAAAGCGAGAATGATACACATGAAGGATATGGGTCAGGAATACAGCCTCTAAATAAAATATCTGTTCTTTCCTACGAGTAATGAAAAAGAAAAACAAGAGCATTTCTAAAGATTGTGTTAAAGGGGTTCAACCCAACGTTTCCATTAGGCATCATCAGTATATCCAATCTATTTCACAGAGATACAAAACTTATTTGTTCACCTAATCGATATGTTTAAATTATATCAAAATGTATTGGATTCAAAGAAGGGAAGATAATTAGCTTACAGAGCTAAAAAATAAGTTGCATTCCTGTTTTATCCCAGAGGAACCAATTACTTTCAGGCACTGCCAGCACTGTTAAAAAACAGCACCTGCATCCAATGTGACTGCTAATAAGTAAATACCCAAGAAAGAGGGAAGTGAGTAACACACATCTCCCCAGAGCTGCATTCTGTCACCATGGTCACTCTGGAAGTTGTTCTGCAGCTTTCATGGAGTGCTCTTTTCATCAGTGCTCTTTTGCAATCCATCCAGCAAAATCCAGACAAAAAGTCAGCTAACTACATTTCACTTGCGGAAACAGATGTAGTTACTGAACGATGGAGATGCAAACTAATGATCAAATAATAGCAAAGATGAACTCTTCTCCATGCTGAGAGGAGACAGCTGCTAAGCTAGTGGACCAGTTCAAAAGCTACTCAGTATTTACATTAATTTCCATAATGAAACGTCAGGTCTGTAATATGCAAATAAACACTGCTGGCAGAGCATGACTCCAGAGAGATGGTTCTCCTACCACAAAAGGCATGTCCAACATAACCCCAATGTAAGTAGGTGCTTCGTCTCAAAAGTAATCACATTTTGGTTTGATACTTGCTAAAACACCAGAGAAAACTCAAGTCATGCCCTGGGACTCCAAGGAGGACACTCAGCTTTTCAGCATAACATTAAAATTAAAGGACAGGACTGTGACCTCTCTCAGATGACCTATCTTTACAGCTGAGACGTTCAAGAAAGGAACACAAGCAAACTGATGACCACAGTTTCATACATTCAAATGATCATAATGATGTAAATGACTGACACCCCTAGGATGAAACATCTTATTTCTGAACACAAACATTTCCCCAGTGTAGTTACTTGTCAAAAAGTAGAAAATCCAAGGCAGTAAGATTTGAACAGAGCTGTTTATCCATCAGTCACTTCACTATTGCTATGCTTCAACGTACTGTCTATCAGTTACATTACTGCTATGCTTCAACAGGCAACTAGCAGTGAAGCCACAAGGCTGCCTTCCGTAACAGGAGCTACAGAATGCACATTGTGTATATTTACAGTCCATTTCAGACAGATTTATGTTGACACACAATTTTCCAAGTTTTCTCTAAGACTTGGAAGTACTACATCAGCACCACTTCTGTAAACAAACCCCTACGTCTAGCTGCTTCCTCATACAAAACTATGGCATAAACTAGTGAGAGTGAAAACGGGAGTAAACAAAATGTGCAATAAACTAAGCTTAATTTCTGCTTATTACAGTGGTTTGCTGTGTCCAAAGCAACTAGAGAACCGTGTTTCCCGTGACACAGCACAGATTTCTGAGCTAAAGATTGCAGTGATGCTTTACATGGTGCTTTCAGAGGTTGTGGAGATGTTTAACAACACGAAAGAGCACTGAGCTCTGCAGATGTTACTGTGCTGCCCCTTTTCTGTTGGTACGAACTCACAGCTGTGACATCCTGGTATCGTGTTAAGGTGGAACTTATCAACGTGCTTGTGTGCTGCATCTCTTAAGACATATTACAAAAATGTACTAAGCACTAGAAATGACACCTCAACAAAACCTTTACTTCTTACAGTACATTCAGCCTCCAGAAGAGGCAAAAACCCATTGAGTATCAATAGGGCTGCACTACAAACTGCTTAGGAAGATAAGTAATGCCATGTCAAGAAAGAAATAGTTTGTATGTTGTAGGGTAATTCATTATTATAGTGTTCATCCAGAAATGGAGTAGCCCTTTCACATGAACGCAGCTGCTGTATGACCTGCAAGTCACTCTCCAGAGAAACTTCACTCTTTCAATAAAAGCCAAAAAAGGAACACCAGATCAGGAGAATAATGTGGCCATTTGGTGCACTTTGTCCTATTCTGATGAGCATTATATTATATAATATATAAAGCATTATATTATATAATGACAAGCATTATATTATGGTTGTCATCAATCATTATATAATGACGAGCATTATATTATATAATTCAACATCTCACTTGCCACAGTTTCTGCTTCCCTCCAAGAACAATTTTCATGCTATAATCACACTGTATCTCAAACTCCCCTAGAAATTACAAGCAGGAGAAATCAAGCCAGGGAAAACAGCTCTTTTTCTTTCTGTATGAAACCTGACATTATCTGCACAGCACTCTGCAATGAAGTTCTGTGAGTGTGCAAGCCCCAGAACGGACCAAGGGGCCATCTTGAGAAGTGGCTGAGAGGAGACTTGCACACACAGCCTCAGAAGCAGCCACTAAGAAATTAGTGAGTTCTGTCACTACTTACAGCTGAAATGACCAAGGTCAGGGATGCTGCTTTAGACCTGTGGATATTTCCTGCCTATTGAAAGAGAAGGTGCAGTCCTTTCAGCAAGGAAATTCAAGGCTGTGCCTGGCCAGACACTAAAATCCCCTCTAAGAGCACATTCTACCTTCGTGTTGCTACTGTAGAAGTGTCTAACTCAAGGTCTCTGTGCTTAAAATCTAGAAAATGTTCCTAAAAACCACTGCAAAATCACTGAACTCCTTTCCTTGCCATCAGACAAAGGTATCCAGAGTATCATATCTCAGAACTGAAAGGACAGCGGGAAAAATAAATACAAAGGAGAGTTCACACAGAGTTTATTGAAGGAGTTAGAAAATCCAGCAAGAAATAAAAACTCTTCTAGCTGTTTGGAAGAAGCATGTCAAAAAGCTTAACACCACTTCCCCACTCCCACACTGTGCTTCTCAAAAGCCCCATCAATTCAGAGAAGAAAAAAGAAAAGTACAGGAATAGGCCTGTAACTATTTTGTGCTTACCTTTACTTTCCTCTGCAGAAAGCTTTTCTTCAGACTCATCTAAAGAACTCTCTGAAAATTTTTCAGGAGAAAGTGGTGATTTGGATGTGTTGCTCTGCTCAGGTTCAAGTTTGGACCTACAAGCACAAGAGTCTGCAATTCAGTTTAGAGAAATGCAATTGCATTCAATTAAGAAAAACCTCAGATTATTTAAATTCATCACATTCTAACCTGCTCTTGCAGATTTCACAATGAAAATTTCCCAGACTTAGGTGTACTTAGCAACCTTCACTGAAATACTATTACAAAAGCAAAGAAATCATAAGTCACATATTCAGAACTGAGAAGAATTTTGAAGGCCACAGAATGAAAACCAGACATTTTCTTAAATTTCCTTTCAAGGAATCTAGCATATTAGAATATATAATGTTTTTGCCACACTGAAATTTTTTACTGGAAATAGCCAAGTCAACTAGTTAATTTTTTTCAAGTACTATTTAACAGTTTACTTTACATTTTAAATTATCATAGGGGAAAAGTCCAAAAATAGAACAGAAATAGCTCTTTCCTAAAACAAGTTAATTTTTTTTTAACCTGCTACAAGGAATAATTTAAGCAGGATGAGAGCAATCCCTAACTTGTCTGACAAGACACAGCAGACTGTTTAGAAGCAAAGAAAAACTACATGTAATGGTCGGATACATATTCCATTTAATCCCCTGCTATGTAATTTTAACACAAAACCAACAGAAAAAATCAGAAGCATATTCAGTACATCAGTACTTCTGTAGTTGTCAAGGATTTTTCCGCTATGGCATCACAAAGTATAAAATGAGTGGCTAAATGTTGTTTTTCCCAGTAAATTTTCATGGTTTACAGTTGCCTACAATGAATTCTGTAACCACTACCTAGTAGATGGTTAAATGCTGAGCAATTATGTTGACAGAGAAGCTAAAGAATAACACCAGAAAACTACCACAAAATAACACGCTGCATCACCCGCTGTGCCACCTTCAACACTTCCTCCCTTCTCAAATATAATCAACAGTTAATCTCATTATGATCTGCAATCTTCTCCTGCTGCTCAACAGAAGGTGTTGCATTTTGTCTTTCCCTCTTTGTATTGTGTCTAAATTCTAACTCATAATTAGAAAATTCTGAGAAAAACAGAATAAAGCGTATTAGTCATCAGTGACTGACTACGTTATTTAAACAAGGAGAAAATAACAGGAAGCATTTATTAGTTCTAAAAACTCTGCAAGACTGATTTCTGGTAATTTCACACAGAAGAATTTCTCATCTCTCGCAGCTCAAGTTTCAAATTTGCCGAATACGAATAGAAAAACCCAAAACCAAAAACCACTTCTCTGGGTGCCCATACCATTCAAATTATAACTGTGATACCCTAGAAACATTAATTCAAGACATAATCAAATCAAGCTGATTTTTAGTAACTCCATACATAATTCACAGGAAATTATAATGAAAAAAAGACAGTGAAATGAAATACGAATTTGAATACCAATAAAGATAAACTGAAAATCCTAACCAAGTACCATTACGGAAAGAGCTGATTGTGTTTCTACTTCTCAACAATTCACATCGGGGAACAACCCCATGTAAGAATTTTTTAATCAAAAAATATAAGCCCATTGACGAGGACAAGTTATGTAAGAAAACTGTAACACTCGGGCAATTTGCTGAAGAGCTTAGGGTGTTCAGCTATGTAAAAGTAAATACAATAAAGTGTATTTCTACTTCTAACCTCTCAGAATTGCCTAAAAAGCACACTATTTTACGTTGACTAAATTGCAGAAGAAGATCTGCACTAGAATTGATTTGATCCTAAATAAATGTATTCCTTTGCTATTTGTTGTTCTTACTTTTCACAGTGTAACAATCCACAAAGTTTTCAATTAAAAATGAACAAAAAGTCTGGAAGCACTACTTAAAGCAGCTTCAATGATGGGAGATATTATCTCATTGAACGTCTGCTGAAATCCTAGGGGAAATTACAAATCAACACACTGAAAACACATGAAAAAATGAATTTTTCTTAAGTTATCATAAAGATCAGTTTATTCCCTGTGATTTATTTAAATTGCATTTTAATTTAAATTGCAATTTAGCCATTGTATCACGTCTGCAATGCATACAGACGTCCATTTGGCCAACACGTGGTTTTTAATTCTTATGCCCATTCAGAAGAGGCAAGTATTGCACAGCATTACAGAAAAGGCCTGTATCTTCTGGGTTATTTTTTAATGCCTTATTGCTCTATTCATTAAATGATATTCTACCTTCTGGCACAGCTTTTTTTTTTTTTTTTACTGTACAAATCCAATTAACTTCTTTTGCCTGGTTAGTCACCTGATAAGTCCCAAACCTTCGACTTGACATGGAAACAATAATAAAAATAGAACACAGTAGCTGGTACTTGTTAGCCAACCACATGTACGTAAAAACCATGCTAACTTTCTCTGAAGTTCTTTACAGGTTGGGTGTTTTCGCACACTACGAATATCACATAGAATGTTCCAGTATATTTTTTTTTTCCACAAAGGCCTTCAGTGTTCTTATAACTCCCATCTTAATTTTCTCTCATTACTACCTACCCAATTTCAGAACTGATCTGGGGTATTTTGTTCACTGGCTTTTGATTTGTACTTCTATTTCTGTCTCAGGGAGATATATGTAAGTGAGTACAAATGCATTTAATTATGATGAATCACTCTGAGTAAAATGTACATATGGACATTTGGAAACATCTCTCTAGTTTCAGTGTAGAAGCTGATCAACCAAGTATGCAAAAAAAGAAACTCCCATAAAGGTACAGTTTTTTTGGTACATGGGGTGCAGACCCTGCAAGCACATCATCTTTAGGTACTTCTCTACACTCTGTACCTTTAGGTTAGCAGTTTGAGTCAAAAGCAGAAGCAATTAGGTTCAATTCAGAAGTTACATACAAGAGACCGATTTTGAACAATTTTCTATTTGCCATGAGACCTCGCTATCTCAGGGATGATTTATTCACAACATAATCCCTTGCTTTAACACGAAGACAGTGATCTAAGGAAGGGGGAAAACAAGGAAGAATGGGAGAGAGAAATAGAGAAATGAATATTTCCTGCACCAAAGCAGACAGTATCCTAAATAACGGAAGACATAAGCAATGTGAAGAACTTCATTCTAAACTATTTTACATTAAATATTGCTTAATGGGACATCTACAAATACAACAGAACATTTTTAAACATCCAATAGGTTTATTCTCCCACTTTTACTAACTTTGTGCTCTTATCATTTACAAAGAATAATAGTACATAATGCCATGTTGGCATTCTGCCATTTACAGAATTAACGTTGCACATGAGAAGTACAAGAGAGCCCTGGACTTCATCTGCTGATAGTAAAAGTTCCTCATCCAGCTACAGATTTCCATCTAAAATAATCTCCTTAGAATCTAAATGTGAACAGAGGTTTTGTTGAATGTCATACAGATTGAAAGGCACAGGTTAATCTGTTTTGCTTATGTTCTGACAATGAGAGCTCATTACTCACAGTCTCTTCTTATCTATCACGCGCTTAACTCGGATGGCCCTCTGTTCAGAATACAGCTTACACACTCCTGTTTGAGAGATCAGTAAACAAAACTTCAGGTTAGGAGAGCATGATTCTTGGAAAATACACTCATCTTAACCACTCGCTTCTGCAGAAGAAATACTACACACTTTTTAAGTAATCTTCAATGAAGTCTAAGACAGCTGTTCTGTGCTCCTTCACCTGAGCAGACTGGACATCCTTGTGTGCTGAAATGCAAAAGAAAGATACATGTGATCTTTTAACTGGTTATCAGATTGCACCAAAGTCTACGTTTTCATTTAACACACAAGTTATATCCAAGAGCCTATTAACATTTTACATATATATATTACATGTAACTACTTTCAAAATTGCTATATTTAAGTGTGGGTTCTGTAAATCAGTAAACTACTACAAGAAAGTAAAACTTCAAATGAACTTGTGTCACGTAACTTTTGTTATTCTTTATATATGCTGCTGAGTCGTATCATCTCCATTAAGTTCCTAAACAAGAACAGACATCATCAAGCTAAGCACTGCAGAGCAGAATAGAGACTTCACTTATTTAACATGTAGGAATTTAAACATTTTACATTCTCCAGAGTACAGACTACGTGGAAATCTTTGGGATTACCCCAAGCATCCTTTCAATTTAAATATTTGTTATTCCAATACTACAAAATTTCCATGACTGACACTATGACATTCAGTGGTTCTGAATAACGTTGGAAGGTGGCACTCGGAAGTTGATGAAAACCTTTAGTACTCTGCTAAAACACATACATACAGGAAGACAACCCGAAAATGGCAAAACAGAACTTAGAATAATAAACAGAACTTATAGTGTTGTAAAAGTATTATTTCATACACAAATTGTCAATCTGATGTTACCAGGACTCTGTTCTGTGGTATTCCCATTCAGAAAAGTAAAACTGTTAATACTTCTCATAATGAACACGATGTCTTCTGATATACTTGTAAATTTTCTGCATATGTATATATACACAAAATATTATATTAAGAAAGACTGATTAGCTTTTTTGGTTTCTTTGGGTTTTTTTTGTTCGAGTTGAAAATTCTAAGAGCTACACTCAACAACTCAAGGGAATATCTGTAGCTGATGAAAATATCTGAAGAGCTAATGTAATGACATAGATGTTATTCCATTTGATACAGGGACTTAATTCCCTCAAATCTGGAAAGAGTATCCTTGTGAAATGTGTTACAAGTGGAAACCACAGAAGGAGACATTCACTGAGCTTTAGCTCAGTCCTCTTTGCCACAGTGCTAAATTACAACTAAACAGTAAATATGTAAGACTATTGTTATTATTGAAAAAACAAACAAAAAAGCAAAACAAACAAAAAAACCACACACACTGCACTTGCAGTGCATATGAATAAATAAAATGTTATGCTCCAGCTTACCCTTTCACTTACATGAAAGAATCAGGCATGGTTCTACTCAATCAATGGGATTATACAGACAAAACAAAAGAGGAATGAGACTCCACCAGTCTCCTTGCAAAAACACTTAAGAACTCACAATGGCACGCAATATTCATTCTTGTGTTAGCCTTAACCGATAACCAAAGAAAGAACATTTAGAAGTTGCTCAGTTTACCTTCAGTTCTCAGTTGATGAATGGCATCTGCACACGTTCTCATAAATATCTGAGCATCCTGATCTATCTGATCACGCTCGGTATCTGTCATCCTCCCATATTCAGACATAATATGGCTAAGAAACAAGAAAAACTGTCACTTATGAAATCCTAATATAACACCTACAAGAATACATTTGGGAGCTTCTTCCCACTCACAATCTCCACAAGTGCCTTTTTGCAACACTAATTTTCGCAGAACAAGGAGATAAAAACTATTTGTAAGAGTAAGAAGTGCAATAACCATCAATTCTATCGAGCCGAACGGTTTTCTAGAAAATTTGTTTGGAGTGGTAAAAGATGTAAGAAGAACAATATATTCTATAATATCTGATATTATCCAATACTGAGTAAGTTAGGAGAAAACACAATCAGAAAACAAATAGTCACTCTCAACACTTATCTAACTGCGCATACTTCACTTCTAAATGTAAGAAACCAAGCAGAATAAAGAAACAGCTCCAACAATGAAGAAAGTCTAATGCCTTGTAGTTTATTTCACTTATGTATGTCTTCATTTCCTAATTGCTGAGGTTCATTTTTAAAGTAGTTGTATTATGGAATCTGGGAATTCAAACCATAGTACAAAAGGACATAAAAAAAATAATAAAAGTAGTATTTTTTATGTCAAGTAGATTAAAGACTTACAAAAAACCTGTCCACATTGTTTATTTTCATTTTAGTCGATCCACTGTACATTTAATATTTCCTAGCAGGCTTAGAATATTCTTATGCTACTATATTTTAGTAGAAAGGGAGGCCAATCCCAAAAGGACAAATAATACCAGCGAGTTCAAGGTAAAGCTTTCCAGAAAGACAGGAATCTCCCCACTATTCTCTCCCATTACATGCCATACCACCAGTTCCCTCCTGAATGCCAGCATACTAACTGTGTTTCTTCCAGATCTCCTCCGCAAATTTTTCGGCCTACTCTAATGTCCCTGAGTGTTGTAACAAAACATCCTCATCCTGCATGATTGTTTGCATATGAAAAAGGAAACACGTAGTCCATCTGGCTTGAAAAATCAGTAAATGCTGACTGGCAGCTCGTACACATGCACAGATCAGTCAGTAAACAGAAAGGCAAACTGATTAGAAGTAATATTCACTGTTTTCCTCTTGTTTGTTTCCAACACTGTCACTTAGTTGTCAGATAAATCCTGGGAATTTTCCTCTCTAATTAAAACTGCTCTAAATACTCTGTAGCTTACAACGAACTTACAGAAATGTTTTCAATTTGTATTTTATTAGCAGTATTGCTCTTTTCTGGAACAACAGTGAGTCTGCACGTACAATACATCTATCCCATCACCATTCTCTAACCTTACCGTGGAAATAACCATTACTTTAAGAAGAACAGGCCAAAGAGGAGAAGGACATCACCACCACCAAAAAGAACAACCAAACAAATAAACAATAAAATCACCCATGTGCCATATGTCACAGATGCAAATACTTGCATAGAATTACTACCAGTGTTGTTATCACAGCAATGAACTGCTGCATCACTAGGTCAGGAGAGGTCGGTCATATGAGTCCAGATGAACCAGAAGCAACCACAAGAACTAGACAGAGCACAAGATAAGCACTGGCTAATGCATACGTATAGAAAGGGGTTGGGAGTGCAAAATTCTTCCAGATATTTATACTAATCAACTGGAGAAAGCAACTTGAGTTTTTTGTGATTCTTAAAAAAGGGTATTGAAGAGCAAGGAAAAGACAGCAGCTATCAAGTAGGCAGACTCCAACAGTCCAAAAAATAAAAATACATAAATTAGGAAGATGAACGTGTCCTACAGAAATGACATTGGGATACCTTGCAATTCTGCCCTTGGCAAGAATAGGCAACGCAATAAGAGATCAACTATGCTATTTCAAGAGCTCTTCACTGAGTTCAAACACAGTAAAGCAGAATACAGAAAGTGCAAATTAGGTCTGATTGCTACTGACAATTCTAAAAGAACATGGCACGTAGGGATGCAATCAGAAAAGGGTCAAGTCCAGGATGAGATATAACTGGCAAGGGATGCCAATGATAACAAGAAGTCACTCTGCAAATGTTAATAAGTGAAAGACCAAAGAAAGTGCTGGCTTGCTACTCAGTAGAGAAATAAAACTGTATGCAGAGGATGAAGAAAACCTCGATGTTCCTGGCTTTTTCTACATTAACTTTTACCAGAAAGGTAAATTTTAAGCTGCTGTTACTATTCCCTTCAAATCACTGAATAATCTGGGCCCAATTTAGCACATCTGACCTTCAGAGAAAAGTCACGATTCTTAATTGATAATTTCGTCAGTAATAGCAAGCATGAAATGCTATTTTAATAACCAGGATGCTGAGTGAGTGAGTGTCTGAGGAAAAGTACTGGGCAATACAGGCCACTGAATAAGTTTATCTCAGGGTGCAGTGCCTCTGGGCTAATGCTGAAGGATGAAGGATATATTCCTCCTATTCAACTACAAATGGTGTGCTCTGAGAGGAAACTGACTTAAGAAAGATATCCCAGGTGAACACAAATCCATATAGTATGCAGAAACAGTAAACAAGGCCCCAGAATAAAATAGGCAACTCATCAAGTTAAAGGATTTACCCTCACTGCCAGGAATCAACACACTGCTAGATGAGTTCTGGATGGATGTAAGTGCAGCATAATGTTACATTAAAAACAAAGCAAGTAATTTCCAGATCCCTTGGTCTAAAAAAAATATATATATATATATATAGGAACAAATAATCAATTTTAAGTGCTTTGAAGAGAACAACAAAAAACAAACAAAAACCAAACAAACAAGAAAAGCCATGACATATCTATCAAGAATAAGTGTAGTCTACTTCTAGGGCGCTGAACCAGGTCTTATGGGGGGATGTATACTGCTACGTATCATTACTCAGGCTTTTGCTACTATTTCACATGACATTCTCTTAAGCTGCCAGCACATAAATGCATTAGAAGAAACAGGTACTGTATAGACATGAAATGGGGTGGTATAGACATGAAATGGGGTGGAAAGCTGAACTCAGAGTATTTATAAACCAATCCAGAAAGACATATTGTGTTGTGTTCCACAGCAATTCACTCTGGATCTGACCCTGCTGAAGGTTTGTACGGGAACTCGGAAAGTGAAGTGGGAGTATACATTTACGACATCTGCAGAGGCACAGAGCTAAGCAAATTCAAACTGCACTATGAGAACAAGACTTCAACATAAAACAATACTGACAACTTGGAGAAATGGCAGGAAGAATGTGAATGAGGAATGGTCAAAGGCTCTTTGCTGCAGCAGGACTAATGACCTGAACAGGCAGAATGGGAAATAACCAATTAGGAAACGGTACTTCAGAAAGACATCTGGGATCACACTGGATCATGAACTGAACAAAACAAGATGTTGCAGAGAAAAGTGACAACTTCTGAAGGACGCATGAATGCAGCACAAGCCATTGCAGACAAAAGGCAATCCTTCTGCAGTCCTTAGCTTTGGGCAGGGGCTCAGCTGAAGCATTATTTCAGTTCTGCACCTCACTGCAACACCAGAGCATCCAAAGAGAGGAAAAAACATGATCAAAGAGAGTATGTATGAAAATCTAAATACATGGTAGTCATTGGTTCCAAGAAAAGACTGAAGAGTCTTTTCAAACTAACAAAATAAATTAATGGAGAAAATCAATCAATCAATCTAGTAGAACAGATAAGGAAACAAAAAAAGCAGAAGGAAGACAGAGAATCTCCACTGAAGGACATACCAAAAAACAAAGAAGACATGGTGTTAGGAATGACCTGTTTGTTCCCTTTTTTGAATATGAGTCAGCTATGTTCATTCCAGTGCATCATTTATGAGATCTTCATTTGCTGGAAAAGCACAGGGAACAGTCTATGGAGGTATTACATCAGCTTTTGGAATTAGTAACCCTTTCTGCTGGTGCATGAAACATTTTCTGCTTACTCATTAATGAAGACACTAAACCAAGCAGAAAAACTTGGTTTTCTTCCAACAATGCATTACAAAACAGAGAAGTAAGGTAAAAACTTCTCAAATGACAGAACATTTCAAACAACTTGTGTGGAAGCTTCAGGTACTACAGCAGGCAGCACGGGCATACCTGAACTAACATTTGCAGTTTTGCAAAATACTGTTGAGAAATTGCAGAATACTGTTAAGAACAATGACTATTTCTAAAATGTGATATATGAGTCTAGTAAATTCAAAAGAAACCATTTGAAATTAGACCTGTAGAGAACAGAAAAATGCTGTATACTCCCCCAACACTAGGCTTCCTCGGAAGTCCTTACAGGTCACCTACACATTTCACTGCTTCTTATAAAAACATAATTAAGTTACCATAATAAAGCAGGCAGGCATTGTAGGGGAGACAATCAGAGACTATTCTTAGAATCTTTTAATGGTTACTTATTTCCATTTATTGGTTACATCAAGGGAATACTCTCCAGAAAACACAGGGCATGTGCTCAACTATCTCCTATTAGCTGACAAACACATAATTGATTTACTGTTTTTTTTTTTTTTCCAGCCTTAGTAGATGGATAAATGTTCATGCCAGAGGAACAATTACTGAACTCCAATGTTATTTATGACAAAAAATAATTCTTTAACATTATTTTCAAAGCATATCAACTGATGTAAACAACGTATGAAATGTTCAAGCACTGAACTGTACACATGGGTCCACCGAAGAACGTTATGAATCATATCAGAAGCCACCCATTCCACAGAAATAAAAATAATAACTACATTCTACTCAGAACCAACCTAAATAACACTGATGAACTATATAAACACTCCTATGGTTGCAAGAAGTGAGTAAATTAGATATCAAATAATCCATGGAAGAAAGATCTCAGAGATTTCCCTTTCAAGTATGAGATGTTCTCCCATCAAAAGCCAGAACTCCCAATTCATTTCCAATGTCCTGCTAAATTAAAACAGTAAGGATAACTGCTGGTCTTTGAACTTACTAAGCCTAGAAAGATCCTTTGGAGAAACTGGAGACCTGCAGAGGAACATTTCAAATTCCCAAGTGTGAATGCAATACTGCTAGTTCCTGGAACCACAGGTTAACACAACTGCACAAATGATCAAATGGTGCAATTGTCAAAATCATGTTGGAGCTCATAACAAAAGGCAAAGACACAAGTCACTCACAGCATCAGACAAATTCCCAAAGAACGAATAAAGGATTTCTCCAAAGAAAGCAATGTAGGAATGTATTATGCTAATGAACAGAGAAGAAGAATATACGGAACACATGGAATAATACTCTAAAAAAGCAAAGGCAAGTAACAATTTTTATCTCAAAAGAATGAACAGTTTGCTTAGCAAGAAAAAAAAGAAGTCACCCACATCTCATTAACGTATGCAGGAATGAAGAGTTCCTGCCTCCTCCTTTCCAGAGAAGAATTATCAGAGATAATTCTTATCAGAGAAGAATCTGATATTTGGATTTTACAGAATTATGAAAGGTTTTGTGTTTTGTTTTAAAAGGTACTGCTCATCACTGACTCTCACTAAAGATAGGCATTTGCTGAATGTTATGTTATGTTGCAAGGAAAATCCTTAAGGGCTGCAATTTGGCCACAATAAAATTCCAACATTTAAATTTCTGGTGCTTACCATATTTACTAATCAACTGAAAATAACTTGCAGATGATCAAGAAGATTTCACAATAAACCTACCTGAAGAAGCTGGTGAAGAAGTCCTTAAGATAGATCAGATACTAACAGAGATCCAACTACTGCTTATCAATGTGTTTTTTTAAGTACTGTGAGAGTATTTTCCAACACAAACATTAATTTTCAAATGTTCTGAGATGTCTTAATGTATTTACTGATTGCTGAGTTTCACTTTTCTCCAAAGACTGACGGAGAGTGGCTGCAGTTAAAAACATGCAGTGAGTTCCATGACAGCTACTATTAGCAGGAACAGTGGCAAAGCAATATCCCATGACTTAGCCAATTTTCTTATAAAATATCATGCCACTGAATGCGTTCCCTTTTTTCACAAATAAAAAGTCAGAAACCACCACACATATGGAGAAGTCTGATGGAAGAGATTCTATATGCACCCCTCTGTAAATCAGTCTTCTAACTTGTGCTGCCAGTACAAGATGGCAACACTAAAATGTCCAGAAGTTCTAACCAGAGAACAGTAATGGTAGATAGGATATGACAGAAAAGATGTCAGAACAGAAAAATTCCCTACAACAGAAAGTTGAAAAATCCAAGTGTAAGGGTAAGACAGCGAATCCTAATGAACAGGGAAGGATACAAAGGCTTAAAAAGAGTAAGCTTAGATCACTCCATCACTTAAGGTTTGCCTCTCCTATGTTACAGCTGACAGTCAAATCAAGAAGAAAAGAAGTGAACAAGCAACTACTAATTCTTGAGCTTTTCAGACTCAATTTAGGCATTTCAGACAAAAAGTCAGAGCTTGATAAATGTCTGGTAAGGTCTATACCTTAGTTTCAATTAATCCTTTTTCCACCTCTCTTTCTCATTTCTAGAAATACCCCTCTAAAAATGAATTAGAGATCTCCGCTCTGCAGAATACTTTATATGTGCCCCCTCAAAAATATTACTGAAGAATTCTTCCTGTAAATGAAGTAGTCAAATTTCATTGCCAGAATTAAGCCTCCAACATAAAACCCAGCATAGCCTTTTTGTATTAAATTGTCAAATAATCTTCTCTGTAGTTTAAGTATGTTAGTAAAATAGCTGTCATGAACAAGAGAGGCATTTGTTAAGACTGTGAGAATGACAGTATGGATGCTGTGATCCTCTTTATATCCACAATTATGGAATTTGACAGCACTACTTAAATTTGACCTTTAAGTACAGGATCAACTTCAATCAGATGAGATTAAGTTTATAAATTCACTGTTTAAGAAAGGAAACAACACTTATTTTTCCTCTCCTTTGCTAATACCTACTACAGCAGTGAGGGAAAAAATCATTCAGATCATTCCACGATAACTGGCTAAAAGAGTTTATAAAAAGAAAGTTATCAGTTTTTAGAAACCAAAATAGCTCAGACAAAATCTCTACTCCGTGTTCTCACTTCTATTTTATATATGCTATTGTTAATAAAATCTAGAAGTTATCCACTGAGTTTGTTCTTTCTGTACTTTTTTGCAGTTTCACAGCTCATACATTCACATGAAGTTTTCACACGAAGTTATTTCAGTATTCAGTTGGTAGCTCCACCTAGTGTTATTTATTATCTATTCCAAAAGGAACTGAAAAGTAGAGAGCTAGACATAATACATAAATATATGCTGCTTTTGCCTGCTGGTTGGAAAAGCGGTTCCTCATATGCCTTCCATATAGAATTTTCACCAATCCTATGAACAGTTCTCATTGCCCTACTTTTCCTAAAGCACGTCAAAATCTTCACTTCTGAGGTTTCACTGACTTCAGAATCTCAGGCGAGGTGCCAGAAGAGTCCCAAGGACACCTTTTGATACCACTGACCATACAGCATTGCCACTACTGTTACTGACTTTCTTAGAAGCAGTTATTTCTCAGAAAGACTGTTCTTCCAATACAGAGCCTAAGGAATTGCAGAGGGATCAAGCTGTTCCTACTCCTTTCCCACACGGGATGAATATCTGTCCAGATAATGCTCCTTATTTGTGTCCATGAAGCCTTCTGGATAGGCATTAAATCAATATGGGACTGTCTTCAACAGAGAGATGCCTTTAAACTACGCTTTCTCAACCTGGATTGCCACAACAGTTTTGTTACAGGAGAACTGGAATGCACAGAGGGCTGACTCAAGCCATGCAATACTGTCACTATGCTGAGCAGAGAAATACAACACTGAAAATGGTGAGGTTTACAGAAGAATCTTCAAAGGGGAAAGTTTACCCACGCAGTTTCATTGAGATATAAAAAAATAATGAACCAAAGCAGAACGACGTGCACAGATTTCTTCTCAGACGGCTGTAAAAATATGTATTTAGCAGCTTGAAGTTTTTTTTCCCCTCTCTCAAGGAAGGTCATCGCCACAATGATCCACTTTTGTCACTTCAAGAACAGCTTGCTGACATTTTCTTTAAAATGGCTGCACCCTGAAATCTGGAAACTTAAATTCTTAGAAATTAATTGGCTTCTTTCTAAAGGGTATTTCTCAGCTCTTTAATGCTTCTGTTAGGACGCATTAATTATGCACACATTCTATATTCTGCCTATTTTACATCTGGTTGGGATCTGTTATTTTTGAACCAAGAATCTCAAAATAAAAATGAAGTCCCAGAACCCTGGAGAACACCTCTTTTCCTGTGCATAACTGGGGTGGACAGATCATCTAGCTTTAAAGGATAAGGAATTGGTTAGATGGTCACAGCCAGAGGGCTATAGAGGGCTGTGGTCAATGACTCCACATCCGTGTCACAACCAGCATCTCAGAGGGGTCTGTCTTGGGACTGGGACTCTTCAACATCTTTATCAATAACCTAACCAGTGGGATTGAGTGCACCCTCACTAAATTTGCTGATGACAAGCTGAAAAGTGCAGCTGATACTACAGAAAAAAGGAATGTCATCCAAAGGGACCTGGACAAGCTTGAAAAGTGGGTCTGGGGAACCTAACAGGGTTCAAGAAGATCAATTACAAGGTGTTGCGCTTGGATGGCAGCAACTGAAACTAGTCTTCTTCTGTCTCAGGAACCACTTCAGAAAGTTATTCTGCAGCCATTAGGAAGCGCTGGGCTCAGATTACCAGTCTGATTTATTTCAGAACACATCCTAAAAGCCAGAGATCTTATTCAAATTCTAAGCTTCATTTTGTTTATGGCCATTTTCTTCCTAAGGAGCTTATAAGTAAGCCAATTAATAAGCAACCCACATTTTTGTTTTTAGTTATTATGCCTATACATTTTGGGCCAGTATGCTTTATAAATAAGAAAATATATTTTTAAAAAATCAAAATCATTTCAGCACAATACACACTTACCTGTATGCATTAATGTAATCCTTCCTGTGTTGAAGAAGAAAATCTTTCAGTTTCCCAATATTGGAAATCTAAATTAATAAAAAAAAAAAAATCATATTTCAACTCCATAGTTACAGATAGTAATTTTGCATACATTTTCAGTTCAGTACTTCCACTCTTCAAACATAAATTAGTAATATACACTGTGTAATTAAGAAGCAACATTTAAACTCTTTTATAATATAACTTGCACATTTTTCAAGCAGTCAGTACATACAAATCATCCGAAGATCTGTTTGTTGTACGAAGACAGAATTTTGAAGAGTAGCAAAAATGTATGTCTCATGTAAGAAAGCATAAACTAAACACTGAATACTACAAAATGCTAAACACAAATACAATGTAAAACATTAAAAAACAACTCCAAGCATAACATTAAAATTCACATCAACTGACAATTCTAAATCCAACATATATTTCAGAAAATAAATTCATTTTAAATCATACAGGAAATTTTAAATCCCTCTACTGATAAAGAATGATATACATATTCAATTTCCTTTGAGAGAACTTGTAGAACAAGGTGCTGCCTCTGTACTTCCTATTTCTGCAGCAACACAGTGACCAGTTTGTGCCTGAAGTACTGCAGGTATCATCTGGGATTTTTTTGCCAGGACACGCATACACAGCAGAATTCTTTCCAGACTTCTTTTTCCATTTCTGGGCTTTCCATTCACCATGGATATATTTTTGCTGCAAAACCATTTGATTTTCTTCATAAAAGTCTTTACAGAGATCTTCTGAAAAACCTCCTAATCTCTGAAAGAACTTTTGCAAACTTTGGTTGAATTTAAAAGATTTCGTGTAGCATAAAATCCCACTTTGTCTTACAGAATAGATGAGCTACAGAAAATCAGTTTTCATCAGCCACAGAAACAACGTGGCTACCTCAGCAGGTTTGGAAGGAGAGGAAACAGGCTGGAGTGAGAAGAGAAGAGGTTGTTGTATTACTGATAAATATTTTCAGTAGGACAGTGAATTGGAGGAATCTTTCTAAAGCATTTTCTCAAATATTCATTAATAATTCTGTGTAAAACCATGCAAAGGATTTTATAATGCAACATTTTAGTTTACAAATACAATAAATTTGGTTTATTCTATGTATCTGGGAAAAAGCATCAAAAGCTGTTCAAATCCTATTTTCATGCAAATGTTCCCTGTAATTAAACAAACAAAAAACCACAGAGACAGAACATACAACAGTTTACATAAACAGAAGATTAATATCCCCAATTATTTTTTCACAAGATCAAATGGCCTTTGTAAAAAACAGGAAAAAACAAACTTGATAAGGCCACAGTGATCTGTTAAAACTAAAAACTTGTTTCCTGCACAAATACGTGGGCATAGGTTTCCCTGTTATCTGCTGTTTGTTTTTTACTACAATTCAACATAACACATAATTGGTTTCCCCTATTTTCATGTTTTAAGTTTTCCATACGAAGAACAGCATGTGCAGTCTCAAGCCACTGACAGCACACGTTTCAGGAACTCAAACAGAACCAAATAAAGTGGGTTAGCACTGCCAGAAGCATTAAGAAGAGAAATACTGAAAGCAATACTCAAGATCAATTGGACACAAACAGTCAATTTAAATCCTTCTACAGATGTTTCTTCTGGAACTTATTTTTGTACTCTTTCTCAGCAGTAGTATATAAAGAACTTTGCTTAATAGGCAAACTAAGCTTGACTATAAAGGCAGAATCTTCAAAATAGCCATACAGTACTTCAGTAGAACAGTAATACATAACAAGCAGAAAGTACTACGGAGAACAGAGAGTAGGACTGTAAAATGAGACACATTTGAAAACATTTACATTAATACTTGAACAAAGACTAAACTAGAAGAGGGATTAGCAAAATTTTATAAGTAATAAATCTTAATATTATTGCAATAGCTACAATTTAGGAGTGATTAACAAGCAGAAAGAATCAGAATGACAAGCAAGAACACTGTCTTACAGTAATTAATTCATCCAGTCACAAAGAGCATTCTATTTAGGCTAAAATTGTCATCGTGTGTTTGAATTACACTGACCCCACTTTGCCTCTCCTTCATTTGTAAAGCTATTTTCAGGAATTTAGAATGACACTATTATGCCCATACTCGCATCAAGCTCTCAGTTCCCAAGATTTGCATCAGAAGTGAGACTTCTTGTTCTACTTTCCCTCAAATTCTAACAGCATCTCCTGTGATCTTGCTCTAAGGCTATTTCTCTTTGGCCTTTTCTTACCATGTAATACTGGCACGGTATTGAATTCAATTTGTCATTATCACACACAATTAAGCATTTTTTTAAATTAGGAAAAAAAAAAAAAGTCTCACTAGCATTTAATAAAGGGAACGTGATTTTTATCCAAAAATACTCTCAATTCTATTTATCTATTCTACGATTCTTTATCTTCTACAGACACAAAACATCCATTACTCCACAAATATAAATCTTGAAGATATCTCCAGGGTCATCAACTGGCATTTGGTTTGGGGTTATCAGAAGCACACCATACACTACACAGAGTTATCACACTCCATCCTAAAAGTAATAAAGCATCTTCCTAATCCATCTGACTTCCCCCAGTAGAATCTTACTGCTCTTACTAGGAATAAGATCTGCCAGATTTTCAGGTTTCCTAATTAACACGTTCCACCCATCAGCTCTTGTTTCTAAACAGCCCTTACCCCAAAAGCTCTTCTTCCCTGCACATGTGCTTACAAGTTTGCTGTAAGTAGTCCTGTCTACCCATCTCCCCGGACAAAAGACCCCAAGCTTTTAGTTTTTTTCTCATAGGGTAGTTCTGACATTGCTTAATTTGTGACATCTCTTGTTTACTCCACTTCGTATCCATCCTCTTCCAAAACAAATAACCAGAAGGGTATACATTGGTGTTTGTACTTCGTAGTTCAGCTGGAGATATCTTTTTGTTCACTATTTTCATTTATTTGCTTTATTTTTTTTGTTTGTTTGATCTCAAACTCCGTATTCTATTGTTGGATTTCTTTCTTAACAACTCCAGACCTTGCAGTCATTCATCACGTTCTCTAACAGAGCATGCTCTTCCCTCTCCTTCCTCTCATCGCAACATTTTAACAGCACAATCTTACTTCTTCATTCCCCAAAATAAGAACATTATTAAATGTGATTATTCTTAGAATTCAAACCCAGAGTAGGTCAACTGTTAACCTCCCCTCAGTGCAGTACATCTTTCAATACAGCAGTATCACTACTGCTATAGCCACATCTTACTCAGGTAATCTTCTCTTTGCCAGTTTTCTGCAGACTTCCCATTAGGACCTTATCAGACCCTTTACCATTGGACACCAGATCTCCATAACAAAGGAAATGTAATTTTCTTAAAGCATCAGGTTGGTTGGGCATAGTCTATTTTTAGTACGATAGCAAATTGTACTCCATTGTATCTTACTTCTCATTTATCTTTTTCCACTTAAAGTCTTTTCTGAAGCCTGGAACACTTCTGCATCAGAATAAAAGCCCCGCTGATGCCATAATCAGTTTCCCTCTGCTGACTTAATTAGAGGCATTAAATTTGCTACCCTCTGATCAAATGAGATCATCACCAACTCAATGTATTTTCATTAAAAAAAAAAAAAAGGCGCCATCAGACTGGTGGTTTCTCAAATGCACTGTGTTTGAACTCAACCCATAGATATCTGATAGCTATGGCTTGACATCAACATTTCCAATTCCATGCCCTGGTTCCCTATACCTAACCTAGTTGGGCCTTTTGCCTGCTCGTCTGTGCCTTTTCCTCATTAACTCAGTTTAAAAACCATACCTAAGCTATCCTTAACCTATGCTAGAGATGCATGAAAAATCCACTTTTTCCCTAGTTCTCCTTTTATTTATAATTTGAAACACTCTTTATCCATATAGGCTTTTAATACTGGTTAAGTACTAGTTAAATCATCATGAACTTGTCAACTTCAGCCTCACAAAGTCTTTCCCTTCTGCAACAACTTTCTTGGCCAGCCAGTTTCTCTCTCCCAATGTCTCCCACTCCTTATTGCCTCTGGGCTACATTTTTTTCTTGTAACTTAACTAATCCTTCAAGTAGACATGGAACAGTTTTAAATCTCCCTTGCACTTCAGTGCAGCCATTTTTTTTCCCCACTCTATTCACTCATCCATCATAATCACAACTTCCTATTGCTGTGCACGCCTCTTGAAAACAAGTATATCGCTGGTCTACACAGCCTTCAGAAGGATAGATGAAAGCAGTCTGAAGACAAAGCACAAACGTAAGTGAACAGTGGCCTCCATCACAGCTCTTGTAAATTAACTTGCTTCCCTTCTGAAAGTTTGGACTAGAGAAATAAAGGTGTCCTTAGTTGCCCTGAAGAGTTAGGAGAGCTTAGAGAAATGCCCCTTATAATAGCAGCACGCTTACACTACATTAAAAGAAAAGTTATGAGTAAGAATATTACTGAATAGCTAGATTTAAATGACACTTTTTGGGAGTCATAGGAATTCCTCCCAATATTGCCAACATCAGTTACACTGATGCATTAACAGCATGTTCCCAAGCTGCTGCTCACCACCAGAATGCTGAGGGTTGTTTTATTTTTGACAACACTGACTGCTTATGCAATTCCAGATGTTGCCACCCCCGTTCCCACCTGCCCACAGTACTCCAGCTCTCCCTTGAGGGTCAGCACCATACAGCAAAACACTGGAATGATTTTTCTTAAATTAAACTTCTGGAAATGGGGCTAATCATGTTTAAGATTAACTAAAATAAATCTGTTGCATTCATTCAGGCCCTTGAATCCCTTTTTCATCAGAAGGGAGAGCAGAAGCTGGGTAACACCAGCAGGGAATTTCCTAACAGACACCTGCCAAGAAAGGAGATAAATTCAGTTACAGCTTAAGAAACTTAAAACAGTGACCTCCTAATCTCACCCACAGAAATCACAGACTCCAGGTGTTACTTAAACCCCTCCCAAGCTTAGCTCTGGCAGTGGAAACCCCAATGGTCCTCAGCTGTGAAGCAGCAGCAATTATCCACTGGGTGGCAACACGAGCGTCAGCACTGTGCAAGTGAAAAGCACCCCATAAATTCACATTAAAGCCTGTAATGCAACTTTTTAAACTTGCTGTAGGTTCCAGTTTGGACTTTATCTTCATTTCAAAGTTTATCTTGGTTGCAAACTACCTCTTTAACACACACAGCTGTGTTTTGTTGCCACTGCAGATTTTTCAAAGAACTTTTATTAAAACATAAAGGCAACTACTGCACATAATGTAGGCTCAGCACAAAAAGAAGCTGAGAAAGGCCGCCATCTGCTACCACAGGTGGCATGCACAGCTCTATTTGTACTCGGGGCCTTCACCAGAAGTGGTGGATGTTCTTCCGTTAAAGAGATTTTTCTTATTATTTTAGAGAAGGTTAAATTTCTAAATAAGAAGATGAACAGGAAAGGATTCCCTAAAAAGCAGCACCTTAGAAAGATGTGTATACTTTGGACAAAGACTCTGGGTATGTTTCCTGCAGTATCTTAGCAATACGTACACCAATTCTTGCCACTCACAACAAAGAATTGATCACACATGAAACAGTAGGTCCCAATTTGCATACGTTTAACCCACTGCAAGAAGCAGCAGCATTGTTTACGATTAAAATGATTGGAGTAGGTTCCCGTGACATATTGTAGAGGGAAGCCGACAGCGCTGAATAGTCACTGCCACCGAACAAACAGCGCTTCAGCCCGTTTGCTCCGCCATCAGAACAATACCCAGCTATTCGGGACCGTATAAAACTGTTTCCCTTTGCGCTATGTTTCTATGCTGATTTTTTACGAGACGTATTTGTTGAAGAACGCTTTAAAAATACCTAAAAGTAGAACACAACAGAAAGACTGCAGAAGTTGTTAGAGACGCTGCTCTTAGTGTTTGGCTCAGCAGCACTGAAAAGCACAGCTGATGGAAGGACCTCGCTAAGCTCTGAAACAAACAAAAACATCCCACCACCACCACAGATGTTTTACATTTAATTTTTCAGTATGCTCAGAAATACTCATTTTCAAATGTCTTATTTAAGTAGATTTCATTTACAGATTCATGAAAAGGTGATGGCATTTTGCAGTCCCCTCTGCTAAAAGTAAAATAATTAAGAATGGAACTCTTAAATACATTTTCAGTTTCAAACGTACAGTCAACTCAAACATACTCACTGCCCATTTCAGAAGAAATTAAGAGTCTGTGAGACACTGGGTGATGTGCAGAGACAGAATATGGTTCCAGTACTAAGAGATACAGCAATGAGCAGAAGAACATAAACTTGCTTTTAGCACACACACGCACAACGTATTGTTTAAGTGTCCAAAGCACTAAAAAATATATATAAAAAAAAAATAAAAAGGAAGATTTCCATTGCTGGTGCAAACTATTTCTGAAATCTGGAATGAAACTCAATCCACAGAACAGAAACAGAAAACCAACTCACGTTAAATAAAATTCAAAATGAAGAGTTTGAGTTCTTATCTACACTATCACTGTTGAGAAAGACTGATCGGAAAGGCTTCAATACAGAAGTTACTCCTATGGATGCTTTTTTCCATTACATGCTACCTTCGATTACACAGAGGTATGAACTTATTATTTAATTGCACACACAAAAAAAAAAAAACAGATTTCAGTAAGTGTTCCTTACATGTAATATTTTAAGCCCCGTAAGCCTCTTTAATTCACATGGGTTTCCGCAGGACTGCTGCAGAAGAGCATGGTACTTAAAAAACAAACAAATAAAATCTGATATCTGGGTTGTACCCTTCAGAAACTCGAACTTCAGTGATGAAGTGATGCACTTCCATGCCACAACGCCACGCAGCAAAACTGCTCAGCTTCGGCATTTCCTCGGTAGCGTGACCACTCGCGTGGAAGCTTTTGCTGGCTCCTTATTTCCAGGCTCTCGCTGCTTCCCTTTGCCCGTTAGATGGTGCTGTCCCACCGGCGTGCGCAGCGCAGGATCGCACGCTGCCCCAAAATCGCCAACGTTTTCTGATCATTTGCCTCTGGAGGGGATACATTTGGTTTAGGTTTCCACTGCCAACGTTATAAAATAGGTCACGCAGATCAATTGCTCCTGTAATGTGAAACCCAAAAGAGCAACTAATATCTAAACAGCATAGGGGTGGCCATACGCTCCAATGGGGCGGGGGAAAGGAGACAGTCAGCCTGGCTACCTCTAATCTCATGGAAATTGGGCCCCGGTTCAGTTCCTGCTTTCCATCAGCATATATGTTACAGGAGCAGACGCGGGCAGGGAAAAATCGTAACTGCATTTTATTAGTAGTCTTTTGTGCACAACACAGTAATGAACATAGCCACGAATGGGCATGCAAAGTATGGTAACACAGGGCAAAATCGTTCAGTATTCAACTGAGTCAATTAAAAGCCATCAAAATGAAAACGGAGTCATTTTAATCCTTCAAAGGTAAATATATTTTAAAAAATAAAAAAATCCTTAGGAAGATTGAATAGGAAATATTATCAGTATTTCTGCAATTAAAAATAATGGTTTATTTTCCAGAGGGGGAGAGAGATAGTAAAACTAAAATAAAATCTTAAAGAATCATTAATATATATATATATATCAGCCACTGTGGGATGTTCAAAGATAAAAATCTAGTTGCAGAATGCAACAGACAGTATTCGTATCATTAAGAAACTGATTAAGAAGCTTCTACATAGCAGTAAAAGGCAAAATCCATTTTGCAACATCTGGTCTGCAGCAGAAAACGCTTTGGTTTGCTTAACAGCAACTTGGCAACAATGGCAGTGAAAAAGCACTGTCTTGCACAGTAAAGGGAAAGCAAGCTCACTTTTAAGGAAAATGTTTTTCATTTTGTAATACCTGCTTTACTTAGGATACATTCAAATATCCTGCCCAGGGTTCAAAAATTCTCTCACACTGATTCTCGCTACTGCCAGTTCTCACTCTGAGTGCTCAGCCTCAAATTACTTTTAAGGTGTTAATTCTCTGTTTATTACAAGTGGAAAATTTGATAATAAAGAACTCACTCTCAGTCTAAAAACTTCAAATTGTTATCTTCCCATGCTTTCCTTAAAGCATAATCCATAGACAGGGGATGTAAGATTTGGTCAAGTAAAAGATGGACAGGCTGTTTTGTGTTTCAAATTTTTCTAGCAAGAATGAAGTAAAATTAGAAGCAAAGAGGATGACAGCTCCAGTTACCCATCAAATACAATACAGACTGAAAGCACCCAGTATTATCACTGGCTTTTTTACTGGGATGTTATTTGGGGGTATATATACCTTGTGTATAGTACCTACATCAGATTCCAAGTGAAAAGAAAAATTATTTTGAAGCATTATTTTTTTTTTAATCTACTGAAATTATGATAATGCATATTATTGCATCCTAACAAAGATCACAATCATTTTACTCTAGGGATTTGTAAATACAGGAAAAGTTTTATTTTATAGCTGATTGCTTAAAAGCTAGGTTTACATTTCTCAATCGGAGAACTGCAATACACGTGGAATTTAGATAAGGATGTTTGCGCTCAGTTTGTCACTGTTTTCTTTCATCTTGTGGGAGTACATAGATTTGACACCCGTGTGGACAGAAGTGCATCTAAATATGCCAAAGATCTGCAGAGGGTCAACAGGAACGTGAGGTGACCCTGAGAAAAAATTAACAGTAGACTTTAAAATGTACAGTCATGCTAGATGTTTTTATTTAACTAGTCTTCATTTACTCTCTCTGTGGCAATAAATACCTTCAATAAAAAAAAAGGAACATCTGACTTTACTTAAACTATTTCCCTCTTTCTTGTTTATAGTCCAACTCTAATCATAACTTTCTTGAACATTTATATTTTTTTTACACAATCATCCAAAACCTCATTGACTAAAATATAAATTCCACAACAATTGTGGGGAATGTTTTGGTTGAGAGATAAAAGTAAATTGGTCAAAATACATATTTGCAATAATTGGCCTTTACCGTCGCTGTTCGAGGCGCTCCACTTACAGCACCGCAGTGACTGCATTCAGCTGTATGTCTGCATGAGAGATTTTTCTCATCCCCGTTCTCACAAGCTAAACTCGTGTAGCATTACATATTCTTGCTTAAATATATTTCAAGATGGAATAAGATTTCCAGTCTCATTTACTGCACATGCAGTAATGAAAGGTTACTCTATCTGAGTATCCTTCTGAAATTCCGGATCCAGCATTTTACAGCACGATTCACAGGGAGTTAAATGTGTATGAGTTAACTGTGGGACCAAACTTCGGCAGAAGTCATTCCAGGGCACAAAAGCAGGCAGGCAATGTGGCACCAGCTGGGCAGGCTCCTCTCTGTTGAAGCTGTGGCCAAATGACAACCTCCCACACCGGGTCCCCTGCTCTGGCAATCTTCACTTCATGTTCTGTGTTTTCTGTGTATTTGCAGTCTACACCAATACACGTATACACCAATGCTGTACAAACTGACACAGTGCTCAGCATGCCTCAAAATTCCTATCACTATCAGTTATCATTCAAATAGATCATCTCCATTTGTTTCCACGTTCAAGGATTGTTTATGGATTTTCATCCTTAGCACAATTCCGTTGAGAGTACAAAAATTCTTTTCATTACATTTCAAAGCCTTTGTTTTTATCACACTGATGCAAGATCACATCAGTAGTTGCTTTACTGCTTGCGCCAATTTATCAGTTTTTTCCCCTTGAAAACACAAAAAGGACTGGACCACGCGCATGGGCTGCACGGAGAAGATCATTATTGTTTACCTACAGAAGGCACAGATCAGGCACGACAGCAAATAAAAAGCTGCAAAGTAGGTATTTCTGAGCACATCTGCTAATAGTACCCTGTCCCCTCCAGCCTTTTATAGAATTACCCTATAAAACAGCAATTAAAGCAACCCATGGCAGCTTTTCAACCCCACAGCGCGGGCCAGAAGTTGAAGCCAAGCTCAACCTGGCTTGAAGCAGCACTGAGAATTGAAGACCTTCCTTTGAGCCTACGCAACAGCGTCCTGCCTGAGTCAGTCAGAGCCCAGCAGCAACGTCTGAGCAAAATGCAACACCACTGCCACACACAGCTACCAGAGTCACCCACCAGCTGAGTAAGGCACCACATAACGTGTCATGACAAACCATCTCTCCAGAATCCTTTGTTTTGTCACCACAAAATGCATTTTGTATCAGTTCTGATCTACCTAGGATGTGCCGACTGGTTGGGCCTGTAAAGAAATGGGGATGGGAGGATGAGGGAGACTCATTTCTACTTGGAAAATTTACAGTAGATGGTCACATAGGATTTTTTCCCTGAGAAAGTGCTTTCAGAATTAAGGAGTAGTAAGCTTTAGCTGTAATCCAAAGGGAAATTAATGCTATTTGTTCATGTGTGAGTAATGCTGACAATTCCAATGTATATATTTTTTTTAATCACCTAAAAGTAGGAACTCCTGACATGAATTTTAGTTGTGAAGCAAGACACCTTTTCTCTCCTCTCTCAACTATGAATCTTAAGATTTCTTAAATGTCCATTTCCTGTAATTTTAATAATTTTAGACTATAATTATTTATATATGTTTATGATACCTTTGGGGTATCATTACAATTATTTTTTTAAGTTTTTATACTTAGGGAAATGAAATTAAGTAATAGCTTCTCTTAAGGAGAGACTGTCAGCCCTGTTCTGAATAAACAATCCCCTTTGCAAGTAAGCTTGTGATTTATATCCCCTGTAACCACAGAAATTTAGATCGAGTTTATACAAAATAGAGTAAAACAATCTGTTTAATGAAAATCAGAATAGTACTATTGCAAATGAAAGTTAAAGTTCTGTTTTGATGCACTGATTTTTGTGTTTCCAGTGTTTGTTTTTTGCTTGCTTTAATTCTGCTTTGTATGCAGTCATAAGATTTTACTTGATGGGCTCTTCCTTACAACTTAATCACGCTCAACCAGTTTGAATAAGGCGTTGAGATATCCGTGTGTTTTAGTTTTACTCAAGATACATATCAAACAGCAAGATGAAAGTTAAAGACTTTTAGAGGTAAGAAGCTGTAGTTAAATGTAAGAAACATTTTTAAATGATAAAAGCAATCTTTAGAAACAGTTATGACACTGTGAGACTGACAAGAAAACAGCACAAAAAATGTATGAGCTTTTGATATAACAACTTTGGGAATGGCAGAAAAGGAAAAAAAAACAAATTGAAACCACTTTTATATGTCAGCATAGCTAAAAATGATAGTATATAGTATGTGAAAAGCAACAAATAACAGCGTTTATGATAGGATAAAAGTATTTACAAAGTTGAATGAAACAATAGAGCATGCAGTCTTGGAAACAAAATGACAAAGAATCTCAAGGTTAAAATAATTAAATATTGATAGCTCAGTTAAGTAAGTACATGTGTGGAAGAGAACTGGCCAGGTTCACACAGGTATATGTCACCAAGACAACAAATCCTAGCCCAAAACCCTCAAAATTTTTCCCCCAGTACAATAGCTTGAAATCGTTCCCTGCAGGAACACCCAGAGCTGCTACATAAATCTAACAAAGGCTGTGAAAACAAACAGTAGAATGAACCTTCTTCAAAAGAAATACAGCCTAACAGATCACTTCTCTTGTACCTGTACATACTATGAAGAACTATTCTGGCTGCCCTATTATCCACATGTGCTGGGTGTTAGGAGCCTACCTCAGTCATATCAATGGGAAATTATCAGACCATGAGAAATCATTTCAGCCTTATTTACAACTAGAATGTTAAACTCCATAAACACAGATATTCTCTCATCCGTTATAAAATAAACTGATGTATAATTGAAGAAAGGAAAAAGTTAAGCAGCTTAAAAGAGCTTATAAGTTTCTGTAGATACAGCAGCTTCAGTTTCAGGAACACTTCTGAAGTCATCAGGACCCCTTTACATGGGGCTACTCACAGTGCAGGTTGGCTGTCTGAAAACCAGTAAACCACTAGGATGTTTAAAAATGTTTCAAATTTTGGAGTCTTTCTCACTGCCTGTGACCAAGAAGTAAGTTTCCAGAATGGCCTTACTCCTTGCCAGAGGATCCTTTAAAGGAGAAAGTGAATGACTGAACATGAATGGGTGACAGTTACATAAGTCCTGATTTTAAAGAGTTGTTTTGGTTTCTTTGTTACCAACACATAAAATTATGCTGTTCTCTACTAAAACATATGACTGGGCCTTGAACACACCTCAGGCGCTGTAGCATTACTGGTTTTTCTCCAAGCACTTGTGCCTGTACATCCCCCTACAGACCTTTATTTGAGCAAAACTGGCAGTTGGCTTTTAACTCACAGCCAGAAACTGAAACATTACTCAGAGCAGCTTTAACTTTTATATTCAAGAAAACAAAGGTGATGCAAATGACACACTGCCAATTTTTTAACGCGAGCTCCCTTCAAAGCTCTCGCTGTCTCTCAAACAAAGAATGTCTGGGACTTTTCCTGGCAAAGTAACTTCCTCCTGTCCTGCACAGAAGAGTAAATGACAGGCTCTTACTGCCCCAGACCCCACCCCTGCACACACATACACCCTGCAGGAAAAGCTCTGAATTGTCCCAGCTGCATGCAACACCCAGTGACTCTGAACTCACTAACACATTCTTCTTACCAACACCTCAGAGGTTTTCGATAAATCTCTCTTTATCTAGCAGTACCCCTTAGCAGTATTGATAGGAACACATTAAAACTGGGCACATTTAGAGCCCACACTGATGCCCACTGTTCCAAAACCACTTTTGTTTGTCACCTCAGAAGTGACTGGGGCAAGCTGAGTAGCCGTGTAATATGACACACGAATACGCACTTTCCTAACCCATGTTCACATGGCAAATACTGCTTTGAGCCCTCTCACTTATAGAAGATAATCGAAACAGAGACTCAGGAAAACTCACTGCTTACACAGCAAGGTAAAGGGGAAAGAAGAGACTGGCTGATGTGAACGTTGCAAGGCCATACACAACCCAGAAAGGCAGTAATTGCAAACAGCATCTCTAGTAAATTATAGCAGCTGCTACAAGATATTAATTACTATTAAGAATCATATTGATTAATATTAAGAATCATTAAGTTAAACAAAATGTATCAATTGGCCTTCACTTGCCAAGAAGTGCCATCCCAGCAAAAGCATAGCCCAACTGGAAGTGAAAGACACTGCATTTATTGTCCTTACTGTTGCTCCTGAACAGCAACCAGAGACAAAGCACAAATGGTTGTAGCAGAAAGTTTGGCTGTGGTTGATTTCTGCACAGCTCAACAACTTCCTCTGCAAACTACACACACCTTTATCACAGAGAGCACTCTTCAAGTGAAGACAGTATGTGTAACACAATCACATCAGCAATCACAACATCACGTTGGCAACATTTGCACACAAGTCAGCAAGCTCAGCAGAGCACTCTCAATGACAAGTATGCTGCAGGGTGGGCTGCACGGATTGTGGGGTAATATAGAGATGCCTGACCTCTGACTTGGCAATCAAGAGGACAACCTGCACGAGCTTGTACAACTGTGTATGTATTCTTTAACACTAGCTGAACTGAGAGGCTGTGCCCTAACAGAAAAAAATTAATAAAATAGCCCAAAGCATATTTGCATCGTTGTTTCTAACGAGTGTCAATTGCTGGCACGATCACAGCCAGGTTGGATTGGAATTCAATTTTCTTAAAGAAAAAAAAACAAACAATGAAGTTGCATTTATGTCTTTAATCTGGACATTAAATACAGTTACATGAGCACAGAGTATAAATTCTGCAAAGTTGTTCAGATTCTTTCATAATCTCATTGTAGCAACATTAAAGACTCAGGAGATGGTTAGCCCAGTTTTCATTACGTTTTAAATGATCTATCCAGTTTAGGACTAATTTTATAAAGTTCACTGAGATAAAAATGTAGCCATAAACACTAGGTCAAGAAGTTAAATAAATAAATAATCATGATCTAGCAACTAGACAGCAAAATAAATCTTTTAAAAACTATCAAGTGAAGCTAGAAATAAAATGAGATATAAATTCAAGTTTTAGACTGTGGTCAATTGAGGTCTAGACAAAACCCTATGTTTGCTCACTGCCTAGTCTCCAGTCTGCTCCAAGTTTGAAAAGGTAATTGAACTCAGTCTGTAATTACTGGATTAGATACAGATGGGCTCTGTACGTTTCAGGGGAGGAAAGAACTGTTTTGATTCATTTTCTGATTGCCTGTAAGGTCAAACTTTTCAAAATGTACTTTCATCTGCTAAATGGTTTCTCAAAGTCCCAGGGGGACATCTTCAATAACTGATGTTTTAAGCAATTTGGGTCTATCAGATCCAGTCTTTGAATGTAATAAGCCGTCCATTTTCTAGAATTATAAATGTGCATGTAGGTTAATTGCTACAAACATATTTCCAGAACTGAATTTTCCTGAAAAACTGCAAGCTGTACCTACTAATTGTTATGCATAAATATTCATACGCTTATTTCTTTTTTTAGAGTAAAGAACATCTATGAAGCAGGAATAAGTAACACAAATCGAAAACTTCTTTCTTCACAAGTCCTTCCCATTTCTCACAAGTTTCTGAGAACACTCTCTTACAGACCAATTCAATCAGGCACGAATAACCCCAGAGAATTCAGTTCACTTGTTAGAAACAAAAAACAATCAAAGCGCGTACCTGACTGAAGAAGTCTAAAAGCACTTCAGAAGATTTCTCTTTCAGTACTATCTATCTTATAAGCATTAAACTCTAAAGGTTTTTTGCAAAGTGCTTCCTTCTATTAAGTTGACCGCAACTCTGCAACGTATTTCAATGCAAGGAGGTTTTCATCCCACATCTAGCTCTATGCCGTTAGAAGTCTTGCTCAGTTAAAAGTTCAAAAGCTCTGCAAAGGATACCTAGCTCTGCTCCCAGTTAGGGGCTCTGTGAGCTACCATAACAGCAATTTAAAGCAGAACATGCAACATGCAATTAGAAGGCAATTTAGTCATTCAGTTCAGAGTTTCAAAAGACAGAGGGAAAAAAACAAGCAAACAAGTTCACTATTCAAAATGTGGAGTTTCAATTTATTTACTTTACAATGATCTTCTTGCTTATAAAATTCTAGTAAGAAAGTATTATTTGTTGCAACATAAATTTGTTTTTAAATTATTAACACTATCACACTGGGAGCACCCTTGGTCAAACTGATAAGTTTGCAGGATCAGATACCCATAGTGTTGTTCTTTCAGAGACTTGGTATTATCCTCAGTGCCATCACATAACACATACGCTAAGGCAATCTCCCTCTGCCAACAGGTGTGATGATGAAAGAGAGTAGGAGCATGGCAAACAAGTTCATGGCAATTCCACAATGAATGTCTTACTCATTTTATTTCAAAGCCGCCCACATAAAGGCCAAATCCTGACTCCAGATCCAGCCACCGCAAGAACCCCAGAAGAAAGATGCTCCATAATGGAAGAAGAGCTCTCGGCACATTTGCTTTGGCAGCAGCTTTTTAGGAAGTAATAGCTTTTCTAGAAACATCAGTAACAATCTTAGAAGCAAACTGAGAAGCAAATCAAGAAACAATCTTTGAAGTAAGCTTTTGATTCTTGTTAATGTCAAAGACAAGTGTGCAAATGAGCTTTAACTCAAAAAATGAAATTAATGTAGTATTTGGATTATCTTTCTTCCCATTCCTCCAGTGGATGCATCTGAATGAATTTCTTAAAAACTGAATAATATTTGAAACAGAATTTATGTGGTGCTTAATTCAATAGACTCTTATTTTAAGAGCTTTATAGGAAGGGCTTCTTGTCATTTATTCTAAGCAAAAAAAAACCCAAAAACTTCCTTCTGGAAAAATTTACATGCTTTAGCTTTCCCTAGAAAATAAAATTATACCACGTATTTCAAGTGCACCAACTCCTAAAACTACCGTAAATTTCAGGAGAGGGACAAAATATGGTAAGATTCTTAAGACACAGCCAGACCACAGCACTGTGCTTTCTATATGCCACAGAATAACTAACTAACTAACTAACTAAAAGTCCAACTTTAGACAGACTTATTTGCTCCTTGATTTTTTCCATTTTCCCTCTCAGATGTATTTTTCCTTATCATGTATACGTGTCTCTACTGCATTTTGTATTTTTGAATACGATGTATACCTGAGTTCTTGAAGGTATTTCCCAGCTACACTACAAGAGATGCAATAATGAACTAAGAATCTTGAATTGTAACTAGCATAATTAATTGTTATGATAAGTAGTGTCACTTTCTTTTTGACTTATCATCACAAGAGATTGGAAAAATGTACAGAACAAAGGAGATACCCAGCTCATGAGTTGATATGCAGACTGCAGTATTGTTTCATCAATTAATCTCTAACTTGGGTTACTGCATTCTTCATTTTTTTAATGAAAACAAACCAAACCACATGTAACCATCTTTGTACATTCATATACTCTCTGAAATTTGGGAGGAAGTAGTCAGAAAAAACATCATAATGAGTAACAGGTCATTTGTTCTGCAGTAAGCAACACCTCTGGTAGATAACTTGACTTCCCAGGGTGCTTAATGAAATATGGCTATGTTAGTTCAGAAAAAACTTAAACACATTGTTTCCTGCAATTTTGTTTATTATTAAAAAAATAAAGACAGAGCATTCAGACATTTCCAGGCTGAAACACAGTCACAGGTCACCAGAAGAGAAGTAGTCTGAGAGTTGGAAAACCCAGTATCCAATTCTTTGCTTTGGAAATAAGCAATATCCCACACGTAAAAATGAATTTCTGAGCCACCCTTCTGTATTAACTCCTGCATTACTTGTTGAATACCATTTGGACTGTACAGTACTTGCACCTGAGTCGATGTGGTGCAGAATTAACTAAACCAAAGGGCAGCTGAGTCATATCACAAGAGCACCCTTTCTCCAGCACTGTATCTCAGTTTAGTCTTTCTGTAAAATCTGTAGACAATCAGACTTTTCACGTTGCTATGTACCCTAACAGAATAGAAGGAGGAAATTTCCCACCACAACGTAGATTTTTCAAACTTAAGACCATTTTTGTTGCTCTTTTCTATAAAGAAAAAACACTATTAAAAAAGATTGTCTAGAGAACTAGACACAATATACTGCCACTGTGAGAGCGCTATACTCTTCTTTTTCATTGATTATTCCATCCACATTTCATTAAACTTTTCTCTTTTAAAAGCTTAAATTTCTTTACTTTGATATCATCTTGAGGGTAGTATATACTATGAACCAAACTGCACAAATTATGTCCTAATATACCCATGAGCAGAATCAGCAAGTGCCCTGCTCACGCACACAAGAGTAATGTCTGCCCGAAGGATCTTTCCACATGTTTAATTTATTTTTTTTTCTTTTAAAAACAGAGTCAAATGAACTGTCCTTCAATCTAAGCCTAGACAAAGGAGCTTTCTCCTTGGACAACACAACAGAAACTACAGTATCTATCACAGTCCGGTGAACTTACCTAAAGAAAATTATACGTATTAAAGACAACTGAAGAAAAGGGAATTTTAAATTAATCAAAAATTTGTAGCTGTCACTTGAAAATGGTATGAAACAAAGTTCTAAATGAAGAATATCCCAAGAACACGCACATCTGTTTAATATTACAAGCCAACTGTCAACATCCTAAGTGAAGTTTTAATTTAATATTTTTTCTTTCTTGATGTTTTACCTTTAGTGAATGCCTCATGAGAGTATCAGCTTTCTATAAGAAACTGTTAAATATAAAGAAATGTTATTGTAGCATGTTTGTAAAATCATAGTTCGAGAACTTTCTATTTTTCTAAAGCCTGACCACAACTTAATTATCTGCAGGACATTCCAAGCTCACAATTGCAAGCTCCAGTTCCCAAGCAATTTTAAACAATATCTACTGTACGGGACACACAGTATTGCAAATACTGCTACATGGTAATGTTTCCAAAAGTCAGCATTAGGGCCTTTAGACATGGTTTTATTTTCAATAAATATTTGTTTCTCCACCAATCATTAAGTGGTTTTCACCACCACTATATGTTTGTCTTTCACACATCTGTTTGCTATCATCATTTATTTTTAATACGAGTGAACTAGTTATGAAGACAGATATCATGTATAGGATGTCTTATGTATAAAAATGTTCTAAGGCTAACCAATGTTTTTGTTTTGTTTGTTTGTTTGCTTTTTGAGGGGGTTTGCTTGTGTGTGTTATGCACTTTCCTGAAAAAGGGGGAAAAAAAAGCTGAAGTAAGATTACAGAAGATAAGGGGTGGAAGAAACAATTATCTCAGCCAGAGACTTTTATTACAGCTTTCTTTTCAGAAAGAGAAATACCAAAAAGACCAGGAATTCAAAATTGCTTTACTTTGTAAGAACATCCAAACCACCTGAAAATAGGCAAGGAAAAAATCCAAAGCAATTGTGTCTGTTTTTCACTGACATCAATCTGAAAAAACAGCAGATGAAGTAACACTTTTAGAACTACTCAGAAGACAACCATTTTGAATATGCTTGTCCTGAATTACTGACAGTCTCCCTTCTTCCTGATGCCAGAACCCACTTTCCTATTCTCTGGTCACTATCTGTGGGCTCCAGGATCCATGCAGCTCTCTGAGCTATCACACACAGACAGGTCTCACTTCAAAGCTCCTCTTCATCACACCAGGCCTCCAGTGTGCATTCCATTCCAGAAATCCTCCAAATGTTCAGCAGCAAGGTTATTTCTAGTTCTCCAAATTAAAAAGTCACCACATTCCATCCATGCTAGATGTTTGAGGACTTCATTTTTTTTCCCCAACCAAAGCTTTTTCATTAAAAAAAAAATCTGAATGACCACATTGAAAAAAAATCTACTTAGAATATTATCCTGCATTAGAAATTCAGTAAATGTAGTAAAATTTCATTTTTAGCAAGTCCCAAAACAAGTTGCTCCTCTGTTTCAGTCTCAGGCCAGAACACTGAGGAGTCCCTGGTTGTCCTCACTGAACCTCTGCTCACGTTCACCTGAATCCTGTTTCCTGCTTTCTGACTGAGACATGGAGAAGTGGGAAACAGTTCCAGCTTGTACGACAGAAATTCAATGAATATCAAGTCCACAACAAAAAAATATGGGGATGGATTTTCACAGAATCATTAAGGTTGGAAAAGACCTCTAAGACCATCTATTCCAACTATCCACCAATACTGCCCACTAAACCATGTAGCTAAGTACTACACCTGCCCTTTCCTTGAACACCTCCAGGCACAGTGAGCCCACCACCTCAGTAGGCAGCCTGTGCTGATGCCTCACCACTCTTCTGAGAAGAGATTCTTCCTAATATCCAACCTGAACACATTTAACTGCATGCAGGTTTTGTTTATTTGTCTCAAACACTGGGCAATACCTAAAAAAATGGAATATTTTTACATTTCAGCAAATGCAGTGCATCCACTTTTCTATCGCTCTCACTGTTCTCAGTGAAAAAGGGTTTGAGTCAATTGAAAGGATGATGACAAGCACACGTCTCAAGGCTGGCACTCAGTTACTAAAAATGGGCATTTTTGGCAGACAAAAAGCTTTGCCATGCCACTCTGAAGCCAGGAAGTTTATGTTTTCAATAAGTACTCATAATTGAAAATCCTCAACAGTTTCACTAAATTGAAATATTTTTTACATTAAAGACCATTTTCCCCAAACTGCTGCCAACAGTTCGTATCTCCAGTTTTCACCCTTTAATTGCTTTCACTGAAGCTGTCGCACCAGGGTTTATTGTTTGTCAGCTTGATAAATACTTCCAAGCATAGCAGTCTGACATTTCAAAGACAGAGCATGTAATTTCAAAATATTTTACTGACAATTATGACAATTTGTCTATGGTGGAACACAAAAACTTGATTCCTTCGCTATCAAAAAAAAAATCACAGGGAATTAGCTCAACATTACAGAGGTAAATAATCTCATTATCCAGTACCAAAGAACACAGGAGTCTCTGTACACCTGGTGGAAGACCATGATCAGTTATTAATTTGCTTGAAGCTGCAAACTCTAAGCTTTGAAATAACCACCTACTCTTACAGCGTAAGAGAGTTTAAACTTCTTTTTTGTTAAAATATATAAATAGAGATAATTTCTAGCAAAGTCAACTAAATAATGAACAGTGAATTGCTCTTTCTTCAAGAGCTTAATCAATAACTCAGAGAGAGAGCAAGTTGATGCGTAGCTACAAGTTTCATTTTTCCCATTTCTTCTTCCTTTTCCCTTCTTGCTTTTAATAACTCAATTCAGTTATATTCCAATATTCCCTATCCCAGTTCCCGGTTTTATTTCATTCCTTTGCATCCCTGTTGCTGTCCTCTCAAAGCTGACTGCCCCTTCTCCCACCTGTACCGGTTTGCTTTCCTCCTGCTCAGCCTGCTCACCCTGTCATCATCGCATCACTTCGGCCCTTCCCAACCAGGGCACCTGTCACTCTGCCCCAGTCCACCATTTTCCTTCTTCCGATGTCACACAAATGTAACCTTTATTTGAGAAATGAAGGAAGCCACATGTATTAAACCTCAGCTTTCTTCCAATTCCGTATGTACAACACCTTCCCTTAGTTTTATCCTTATTTTTCTGCAAGGTGACAACAGCTTACAGCAGACGTCACCTTCATGGAAGACCACAGGCTGCAAAGAGATCCTAGTAACCACCTACACTGAATAATTCCTCCAACAACTGTAAGCCAGGAAATAACTTCCCACAGACAAGGGGGCTCTGGAAGGAGGTGGGAAAGGACAAGGACAAGGAGAGGGAAACCTCTGCCCTTAAACCTGCGCTGCAGCCCTGGAGGACTCTGCAGCACTAACTAAAACAACCTCAGTGGGCAGCTAGGGAAGCTGTTTCCCAAGCCAGCTTTCAATCCAGCTGCTCAGTCTATGCTCAGAAATAATTCCCATGGAGTTAAGAATGTGCTTTTCAGCAAACAAACAAAGGGAAGGGGGGACAACAGACATTTGTACAGACATTTCAGATCTTCCCAAAACACAAGAGTTCACAGCTCCTCCCTTAGGGCCAACCTATATCCTCGCCACTGTTACTGATGGAAGTTTTACTAAAACCAGAAGCATCACATGGGGAACATTAGTGATTTGGCTTTTAATCCCACTGCATTAAACAAGGCTAGCATTTCATTCCTCTCCAAAAATCTTTTAAAAATCCTTCCCCTGCTGTTCCTTTAACCTGCTTTTTAAGTTTCTACCCTCTTAATTTACTAACTTTGCCTTCCATCTGGTAGCCTGAGTTGCTTTCTAACAAGGATGGAGGAAATGAGAGGTAAAAAACAATTTGCAGAGAGGAAGAGATAAATCTGAAATAATATCATGCAGTATGCTGTACCTTCCCATTTGAAAAAGTGTAATTTAGAATAACGTTTTCTGCCTAGAAAACAGGAGAGGGAATCCCAGGTGTGTGCAAATGACTCCAACATGCAGCCCCCAGTGAACTCAAGAGGGGAGAAGTGAGTGTTCAACACAGTACAAAGGAGACGTCAGCATGAGTTTCAATGACCTCAGCTATGGGCCCAATTTATTAGAATTTACCTCTCATTAAGAGCTAAAAAGTGAACTGAAATATCACTTGCTGTCCAAAATTTGGCACAGTCATTAATTTCTAATAAAGACTGTAATTGGCTGTACCGTAAGCAATATATATTTCCCTGGCATCCAGATACTCCCTCATGGGAGTTATTCTTACGTAGTGGTTAGAGCCAGAATGATCATATAAACTAACAAGAGTAAAGCAGGTTGGAGTTTTAAAGTCTGCCCGAGTATAAAACAGAAGAAATTAAAGAGTTCAGTCTTAACCAGTTTTGGCTATTCACCTCCTAGTGCTATTAGAGTCAGCCACTCAGCTACATGTGGAGCAATTTACTCAGGGCCATGCAGACTGACTCACCAGTTGTGTTCTGCCACACACTTTTAATGTTAGATCTCAGATACAGAGGTTTTGGAGATTACGTCTCTATTCTAGACCTGGCAAATGCACGTCCTATCCCATAAAAAAGTTAATACAGTAAAGCAGGTTATTTTATTTTAAAACTGACATTTTCAACAAGGGAAAAAAAAAAAGGAATGCTTTATATAGTAATTAACTGGAAGTTGGCAGGTGGTCTTGATAAATACAGTATTGTTGGGTTATTAAAGATGGTTGTATAACTGAAAAAAGTTCGAGTGCTAATATTGACATCCTGGTTTCCCTGGCAAGGGAACAAAGTAGACCTAATTTTCACTTGACTGTCTCCTTTTTCACATGTGAAGGCAAATTAAATAGTGCTATAGCTGGGGCTGTCTGTGCATTAGCTGTTCTCAGGCTAGTAGGCACCATACTCTTCTCCTCTGTTTTTTGTATTTTGAATATTTCTTGACCTTTTAAAAACTCAGATGTAATCCACTATGTTCTGAAACCACTAATGTGAACACAGGGATTTTTCCTTCTCACTACAGAGGATAAAACAGAGCAACCAAACATATTCTTGATGTGAATATGGGCCTATCATGCCAACTAAATGTATATATATATGGATCATTCTATGGAATACATACAAAGAAGTTATATGAAGAACAGATGCAGCCCCATGAATCTGGGATTCTTACACATTCAACAGCTTCAGTCACAGACATTTGATCATTCTTAATTCTGCATTTAAAGGCTCAGAAACAAGTAACCTCACAAATTTTCCGTTCTCAAGAACACGTTTTCAGATGCCTCTGGTACCACTTTTGAAGAATTTACAGTGGAGCACTTATTTTTTTTTTAGCCTTCTGCAAGAACATTAAAAAAACCAGATAATCTCCCTAGCAAAAAAAAAAAAAAAAAAAGCAATAATCTATGGTTGGAATCAAGTCCATTATGAAATTCTGCCTTGCCACCAATTTTATTTCTGCTAATAAGCTGTAACCTGATTGTATTTCTCTAACACATACTGAACAGTCAGTAGTGATTAAATGTTCTCATCCCTTCCATATTTTCAAATAACTAAGTATATGTGACAGATGATCTTCCTAACAGCTTGTACTTGCCATAAAAAGGAAAGGAGAAGGCTTAAATAGTAACATTTCACAAGACAGAAAGAAGTTAAAGCGCCTTCCAAAACCGACAGTCATTTAAAAATACACAAACTAGTCAGCTTAAGGCTACAGTAAAACTCAGAACAAGTGTCACAAACCAGGCCTATGTGATATCTCTACTGGTTAGAAATTGGTATCAAATTGGATACCAAAACCAAGCTATCATCTAAGTACATAAAAGCAAGATTAAAGCAATCTTTAATATCCATTTATACTGAATTTAAAATAGTTATGTCAAAGTGACAGTCCAAGGACAAAAAAAGAATTGCTTTTGTTTCTGTTGACCAAAAAGCACTAATTCGCACGCAGTAAATTCTAACAGCATTCTATAAATGCGAAGCAATTGAAAGTCCGTGACTGTATCATTGCCTTCTTGAGGGGAAGAATTCAGCAGGCAGCTCTTCTCTTGGCTCTAGATGGCATGTAACTGGTGAACAAAGGGAGGGGTGCCAAAACCACATACTATTGCTTTAGGCATCTCCCTGCGTGCGACAAGCAAATGTTTGAATAACGCAGGTGACTGACAGATAGACAGAATTTGTGAAGCCGTCTTAAATGACTCCTACGCAAGGAGATATCAGGCCAAAGGTTCCCTGTCACCCTTTGCTCAACCCTACACTTGCGTGTGCATTCTGGAAGTTTGTGTCCTCAAACAGCACGCTGAGCAGGCTGTTTCTCTGAGCTTTTCGGAATCGCAGAATGGCTTGGGTTGGAAAGGATCTTAAAGATCATCCAGCTGCAACCCCCCTGCCGTGGGCAGGGCTGCCACCCACTAGATCAGGCTGCCCAAAGCCCCAGCCTGGCCTTGAACAACTCCAAGATGTGCTCCAGTGCCTGATCCAGAGCATTACTCAAACAGCGCTCTGACACCACTTCCCCCCCACACCTTTCGCTGAGCATGGAGGCAAAGAATCTGCAACAAGTCTGCAGTATCACTTAATATTATTAAGGCTGGTCAGCGTCCAGCTCCGCAATTCCTTAGCTTCTCAGTGCTCATCTTTCCAAGTCGTATAATGCCCCGGTTATCTGTTTTCTCCGGCACTTGACACAAGAAACAAACGAGCAGTAAGTGACGGCGCAGCGCTACCAAGACTCGCCCACTTGTTCCGGAGCCGACCTACGTGGCAGCCCGCAGCAGGGCACGGCGGCACCGGGGCGGACGCGGCCAGGGCAGCCCCAAAGCCCCAGCCCGGAGGAACGGGGGCTCGGAGGGAGTGGGATTCGGGGACATCAGCGCCGGCTCCCAGCCCACATCCGCCTGGGGACAGCAGACCGCGGCAGCGGAGGAGCCGCTCTCCCGCCCGCCCCGGCTCCCCGGGGAGAGCAGCCCGCCGCCGGCCTCCCGCTGCCCGCACTCACCACCTCCCGTGCCCGCCCGGTGAAGTCGCTCCTGGAGCGGGCAGCGCTGCGCTTGAGCAGCTCATCCCGGGCGCTGTCGCCGGCCGCAACCCCCAGCGCCTTGTTGCGGGTCTTCACCGTCTTCACGCTGGCTTTGAAGAGCAGGGTGATGTCCACCGCCATGGCGGCTCGCCCGGCCCCGGCCGCCGGTGTCTCCCCGCATTGCCTTCCCCGGGCAACGCGGCCCCGCGCTGCGCGTTCCGCTCGTCCCGAGGCGGCGGTGCGTGCCGCGGGGAAGGTGGGGTCTGAGGGAACGGGGATGCCGCGGGGCGCTGCCGCGTGGGGCTCCGCCGCTGCTGCCTCCCAGCACCGAGCGAAAGCTTGCAGAATAACATTTATATTCCAGAGAAACTCTGACGTCTGGATCACCGAGCTCTGGTGTCGCGGCAGGTGTCACCAGGTGGTGCTGTTAGACAGCCAGCCGCGCCGTTAGCCTGGGAATGCAGACTGGGAAAGGCGGGTTAATCAGAGCTGATTAATGGGCTTCGGTAGATTTGCACCAGGATCCGAGGTTGGTGATACTGTGAGGTTTCCAGAGGAAATGGCCATACATATATTGGCTGTCGGTTATTTCATAGAATCATTTAAGTTGGGAAGGACCCTTAAAGGTCATCTAGTCCAACTGCCCTGCAATGAACAGGGACACCTGCAGCTCCACCAGGTTGCTCATAGCCTCATCCTTGAGGGTCTGCAGGGATGGAGCAGCCACCACCTCTCTGAGCAATCGGTGCCAGTCCCTCACCACCCTCACTGTAAAAAACTTTTTCCTTATATCCAGTCTAAGTCTCCCTTATTTTAGTTTGAAATCATTTCCCCTTGTTCTGCCACAGCAGATGCTGCTATAGAGTCTGTCTTCTTTCTTACAGCCCCCCTCTAGGTTCTGAAAGGCTGCTCTCAGGTGTCTCTGGAGCCTTCTCTCCTCCAGGCTGCACAGCCCCAGCTCTCTCAGTCTGTCCTCATAGGAGAGGTGCTCCATCCCTAGGAGCATTTTTGTTGCCCTCCTCTGAACCCTCCCCAACATGTCCGTGTCTCTCCTGTACCGAGGACTCCACATCTGGACACAGTACTCCAGATGAGGTTTCACCATTGCAGAGCAGAGGGGCAGGATCACTTCCCTCCCCTGCTGCCCACATTTCTTTTGATGCAGCCCAGGATATGGTTGGCGTTCTGGGCCACAGGGGCACACTGCTGGCTCATGTCCAGCTTCCCATCCACCAGTGCCCCCATGTCCCTTTTGGCAGGGTTGTGCTTAATTTTTTTTTCTTCCATCTTGTACTGATAGTGGGGTTGCCACAACCCAGGTGCAAGATCTTGCACTTGGATTTGTTGAACCTCATGACGTTTACCTGGGCCTACTGCCCGAGTCTGTCTAAGAATCTCTGGAAGGCTGTGTTTCTTATTGAACACAATAGATGGAAAGACTTCGATATACCTGCAATGTGTAACTGTGATTTCTGTGCCAGGATGCTGCCTGACCCTTGACATCTGCTGCTATCCCATGCTTGATCAGCATGACTTCTGCCCCAAGGACATACTCCGCAGGGAGCTACAATGTACAACTACTGTTAATTTAACTCAATCAGAAGCTTTCTGAAATGCCGTTTGGTATTATTTTTATTATGGAAATTTCATTACCATATTCAGTGCAGGAGACAAGTGACTAGAAAGAAAATTGTGTGGCACAGTGGTGGAAACTTCTGACCAAACAACTAGTTGTGGTGGCTTACGTATGCCATATAATACTCTGGGATCCTGCAGGCACTAAGTCATTTTAACTGTGCTCTCACTGATTGAAAGTAAGCTCCCTAAGACAGATTCCAAAGGAAAAAGAATCAAAATCCCACCTTTCCCCATCATTCTGGAACTTGATCGACTACTTCTGATTTCGTATCTGCTCCAGTGTATCAGGGCTGTTTCTGTTGATAATTATTGCTTTGCTTTCAGTTCACTTCAATCTTAGCGATAGATTATAAATTCCTTCACAGTTATATTGTGGTTAGTATTCATTCATACTCTGTTGTTCTACTCTAAATCATGTTTTATTGCGTTACGGAAATGTATGCCTAATTTAACATACAGTTGCTAAGACACTATCCTCAGTGCTGAATACCCTGAAATATATTTAAGTATTAGCAAGAAAATTCCAGGAACATCTCATTGTTTGCATTGTCACCCACAGTCTGTAATTCACTTAATTTCTACGTGTTTCTTTGGAACAGAACAGAACAAACCAGGATAGAAAAGGACCTTTACAAGATCAAATCCAGCTGCCTGACTGCTTCAGGGCTAACCTAAAGTTAAGGAATGCTGTAGTCAAGATAAGGCCACACCAGCACTAAATATAGTGGGAGGATCACCTCTTGTCCACACAGCTGGCCATGCTGTGTTTAATGCAGCCCAAAATGCAGCTTACCCTGCTGGCTGGCAGGGCACACTGCTGGTTCATGCAGGGCCCTTCCTGCTGAGCTGCTCTCCAGTCATTCACCTCCCATCTGTACCTTTGTCTGGCATTGCACCATCCCACGTGCAGAACTTGGCATTAACCTCAGCTGAAATTCATGCTGTTGATCAATACGTATTAGAGCAGGTTTTGTATGCTGCGATTCTGCCATCCTTAGGGTAACTATGCCTTGCTCCACAAACATGTTACTTCACAGTACGTGCCAATAGAAATGAGCCATTCACAGCTTGGGACAGAGTATTATATTCCAGAAAATCTAGGGCAGGGAATTAACTTCTCTGGTTTTGTGTATATACAGCCTGTTCTATCATCTGGAGTATTTCTATGTAAGTGGACACTGGATAAGAATCTATACATTTTACAGTTTCACATTTAAACTGTAGGGATACGAATATTGTTTTGAAATTCTAATCTTCATCTTACCTTCCTGGTTTTAGAAACAGCAACTTACCATTGTCTGTATTATTCATTCTCTAAAGAAATTTAGGAACTTAAAAATAACTGGAATCTTAACTGGAATATTGCAGAGATTCATGCACACACTGAACCACAATGAATACTGTGAATACTCCCTCTGTGGCCAGTGAAGCCACACATGCTGCATTCAGCTAAGCACATCATGCTTTTATCACATCAGGGCCTTGGCTCAAAATTCTTTGGACACACGATTGTGTCTTTATTTCTAGTTTTACTTATTTAATGTGTGGTACATGTGTGACCAGTAGTTACTGAAAACCACCCCAAAGCAGTAGTAGAAGTATTACACAACCAGTTCTGAACCTCACCACTTTTAAATCTTCCTTTCAGGCGCAAGGAAATAAGCAGAGACACATTTTATAAGAAACACAGTATTAAAATTCCACATGGCTGATCTCATCTCTCTGAAATGGATTTAACAGTTGATCTGGTAAAGAAAAAAGTTTAAAATACCTTTCCAATGTGAAAGAAGCTTGCTCTCAAATGGTCTAACTCATTAGGTATATAATACCCAGGGCTCTGCTGTAGAGATAAATAGATAGCTTTGAAGATTGCAATTACTTTAAAATCAGTTGCTAAGAAGTGGTGCCTACAGCTTTTATTTGAACTTGATCCTTGCTTCCTGTATACAGTAACTGCAACTACTCAGTAGTTATTTGTGCTTCCACAACCACCTTGTTTTGAAAGTTTAAATCTTGCTTTGGAGCAGATAGATTTCAGTAGTACATGCTAGAGCTTCCTGTAATTGCTAAAAGTCTAACTTTGAAATACAAGATTTTAAGATTGGAGTAAAATTCCAAAGCACACACAAAGAGCTCCAGTGGCACCTCAAGCAATTCGGGTAAATCTATAAGAGCACATGCACTGTGCACCCACTTGTGCCTCAGCAGAAGTGTCTGGAAGAGGAAGAATTAGGAGCCTTCAAATTACAGTGGTTTTGTTTGCAGTATGAGGACAGTATGCTGATCATCAGCCTACCTCCTTAACTGCTATGTCCAGTAAAATGCCCTGGCAAACCTGCCAGTGAGACGGATGCCAAAGCTCCCCTGTGGTTATCAATGAATATGCCTATTAAATGGGAACTAGTGGGGTTTGTCTCCACTCAGTGACAGGTAACTCCTTGGTGCGTAAGTTCTGTCTGTGAGTGAGATAAATAAAAGAGAGAATGAACTTCTTCCTTTCTGGTGCACTCTGGTTACAGGGTCCTAATTTGGCATAGACATCAGAAAGATCTACGCTGTCCATTTTATACATTTTATATTTTTTCTGGCATAAAAACAGTAACTTTTTTATGTGATGGCAATGTTACTAACTAAACAAATTATCAAAAGGAAGGCAATTTGCTTACAGTGCACATTTGCAATTGAGACAAATCAAGAAGGGAGAAACTGTATTTGATGGTTGTATAAACTTTCAAGTCAGTAGCATGCATGCTATTGGCTCGAACTCAAAGTAAATATAACAAATTTGTGGATATGTGAAGAAACCTTTGATGTTTAAAAGAAGGACTGGAAGACAGTACAACCTGCCCAAGGAGAGTATGCCAACTGTATAAAATGGTGAAAAGTTCTGTGGAAACAATAGAAATAAACTGACAGCCTGTGCACACACAAGTATTACTGTCTGTGGCAACAAATATTGACTGCCCCAAGCTAGTTCAATTGGCTGTAACATGAAGGTTCTGTTACTCCTCTTGAAACTAAACAATCACATCAAAGTTCACAGTCACAAACAACAACAAAAAAGCCACCCACATGATTTAAAATATGTATTTCTTTCTTCAAAATATGTAGGCATATGTGAAGTCTAATAATTCAAATGCCTAGTGGATCTTACACAGTGATAGCTAAAAAGAAATCTAGAACCAGGGACATAGGTCAGGTTCCCCAGAGGTAATAAGGAGCTTAACTCCTAGTGAGATCTGAGTCTGATTCTAATTATTCACAGGTCACTTAATTTTAGTAAGTTTTGGGTGTCAGGACTCAATAACAGCCCTGCTTGCTCCTCTCCAGCCTTCCTTAGAGCTTTCCCCAACCCTGCATGTGTCCCAAAGTCCTATTTCATGCCCCCAGGGTCATCAGTGCATGTCCCAGTGGCTCTGAAGGATGCCTGTCCATGGACTCCACCAAGCCAGGCCCAAAACGTGGAGTCATTCCAGCCTGATCTCAGAATGTCCCTGTCCCCAGAGGTATGTTTGATGAGCTGGGGCTACCCCAGCCACCCTGCTTCCCTCACCCTGGGGCAGTAGGACAGGCTCCAATTGGGCAGGCCCTGCTCTGCAGGCTGTGCTGTCTATCAGTCTCCCCATCACTCAGGAAGCAGCTGGACCCCATACTGCCCTGACAATTGAGTATATCAATCTCATCATTATGGCTGTCATAATTAGAACAGATAAAGCCAGTAATACCTATGGTAATTATCTCCTACAACCAACATATTTACCTGGAAAAAGTCAATAAAGACACTGCATTCCTTGTCTTAAATTTTGCTGTAGGAATCTGAGCTTGTTCAAAGCCTCTGGGAGCTATACAAATATAGAGGAATATATGGCCTGTCTCCTTTGACATCTTTCCATGCCCTCACAGATTCTTGCAACCTGTATGGCTTCTGCAGAGCTCTGCAGGAACATAGTAAAGCTGGCACTCACACAAAGTTCAGTCTGCTGAATTCTGTGTGATACTACTGCAGAGACTGACATAGTCACACTGTTCTTACTTAGTTCTTCAACATCCATCAAGATTTGTCTGAGAAGTTGAAAAAATTTTGGCCAATGTATGTAGTAATGAGGCAATGTGTTGTCTACCAGGCAAAAAGGAAGAACAATAGAAACTGAGATTCTTTTTAACAACAAAAAATAGGCTCACAATAACAACAGGCATTGTTTCCCATGTGCTTAGATAATCATAAAAGATGGTGAAATAGCTGGATTAGCATTTAATTTTCTTCAGTGATCTGAACTTTGAGATCAATCACTAAAATATTGATAAATCAGGAAGGTATACATTGTCACTTCCACAAGCTGTTGTTACTATGTGCCTCAAAAATGTTATCTTTTTGGAGAAATTATGGTATTTGGAAGAATGGGGATTCAAGAATGAGATAAAAAATAGGCAGAGTTTAGAGGGCAAATGGAAAATTGAAAGTGATGTAGGTAGAGTTTATACTGATCAATACAAATATTCCAATAAATACAAGCTGGGAGCAAAATAAAATGAAAAAAAAAAATAGGAGACTGTAAAGCAAACGTGGGACTGGAAGGTTCTAGACCAGGCACAGACAACAGCATGAGCCTAGAGAGAGAATTTTAAGAACTATGAAAATACATGTGACAATAATCCAATTAACACTGTCTGAGGCCTTGGAATACTCTCTGGGCGGCACTGATGAATGTAAGAGGAACCTTTGGTTAAGCACAGAAATGTCCAGATGTTTTAGACAGAGCTTGGTTTAGTGCCTAGTACATTCACAAATTAGTTTGACAATCAATAGTATTCCCTGAGCAGACAAAACCTTACAAACTGATCAGCAGCCAATACAAGGAACCTTAACACAAACTTCTTACAAGTGTAATTTAACATAGATAGGGAAGAGAATGAATATCCCCAACAACTGCTTATGTGTCTGTCAACCTATGTGGTCTCACAAGCTGGATAACATCAATACACAACAGATTTCGTACACCACTGCCCACCATATTGGACTCAAGAAGATTTGGCTTGAAAATATATATGCAGTCAACATTGTATATGTTGGAGGCTCACATTGTCCCACAGACTCTGAGATATTGGCAGTGAGCAGAACTAGAAGTATATATGCAAGAGATCCATCAGAAGTTCTCCAAGAAAAGCCCTCTAAATGATATCAAAGTGAGGGTGATAAGATACAAGTTTCAGGAACCATCCTACAGTGAAGACTACAAACACAGGAGCTCCAAATGATATGGTATGTAATGACATGACATAACATGACAAGACATAATATTATATATATGTAATATATATTCCAAATTCAGTTTCACAAGATTAATGGGTTTAGGAGTTAGACCAACCTAGCTATTTCCTAGAATTCCAACCCCTTAATAAAAATAGAGAAAAAAAAATGTACGTTATAAAATATTAAGATCAACTTCAGCCATTAAACAAAGTACAGTTCTTCCACTGAAGAACTGAGGTGATTTGGCCCTTAGAAGAGGATGGGCAGAAAATAAGTACGAAAAGAGCTTGTTTAAATAAATATGTTTAAGGTTGAGAGAAGAGGAAAAGGAAAGACTGAGGTTATTTAGAGATTATGGCATGAGAAAGAATTCTGAAGTATAGTCAATTTTTTCTTAAATTTTCTCATAAGAAACTCAAATCCTGGTGCATATATATCAAACTGTAATGATTGCACTTATAGTGCTCTAAATGAAAAAGAGGAAAAATGATACTGGGATTTTCTGTTTTGTTACATGTCAGCTGCACCAACTATCTCATATGTCAGAGAAACAGTACTTTTGCCCGAGTGGTCCCCATGTTTATGGGATCAGAAATATCAATAAGACAAATCAAAGACACTTTCGTCTATGGGATTTGAATGAGGCCCGGCATACGTCACTAGAGATCCTACAGAGTCTTTGCCAGAACCACAGAGAACTGGAGTAACTCCATAGCTCTCTGTTTTGACATTTCTGAGGTTAGGCAATACCTCACTATCTGCTAAATATCATGCAGATTAGCAGTACAGTGGCTTGTCATCCCGGCTTTCGCAATAAGTAAAGCACCAGTAATGATACCAACTGAATTGACATTGTAGAACTCAAAACAAAGTTCTGTTTAATTGTATTGCTTATGATTTTAAGATTATCTATGTTCTCACGATAATTGTTGAGTTTTATTACAGCTAAACCCCCTGAACTTTTCATGCCCCAGCATGAAAAGTAAGTATAAGGGAGAGGTAAGAGCAGTTTAAGGAGAAAGAGTGTAAAGAGTCTGCAAAACCTCAGTTTTTTGCTGGTTTATTCTGTCAGTGAAAAGACTGCAAATTAAACCAGCATAATTAAACCAGGCAGATTAGCCCTATGAAAAATAATTTTACTCGCATTTATATCAGCTCGATTTAGCAACTCCACAAAGCCAGAGAAGAGGCATTGAAAATGCAGCATCTGAGTCTATTCTTGCTTATCTTGGTAGAAACAGGAATTAATCTGGATGTAAATGGATGTCAGGGCATCATGACATGTTTACAGCCTTCATAGCAGCACTGTATGGAGCTCCCTAAGCTGGCTCCAAGCAGACTAGTATATCCACCGTGTGCTGGATTCAGGGCCCTGAATGTTTTCTGTTGGAATGTAATCATATCCCCTTAGCCTTTCAGCTTAGGCTTGTACAAAGGCATTATTATTACTATACAGAATGTATCTTACCTGATAGGGTTTTAGAGCCAACTTGTTCTTTTCATGTTGATGACTGAGAGTCAGTGTCAGGGCTTTCCTGGTTGTCTGTCTTTTCTGAACAATTAATGGCCAGTTCATAGCAGCATTTTTCTTCCTAAGTGGAAGAGAGAGAATTAAAACCCTGTAACACCGACCATCTAAGAGTTAATGCAGAGTCTTGACTCATTTTCTGAGCACAACTAGAGCCCATAGTCTTCTTGGCAATGTGGGCTGTTCATTGCAAAGGACATCTGTGGTGGGCAAGATGCAGCTCCTTTTTGCAGCTCACAGTCTAGTCTGGGTGAAAATTATCTTGGATGAAGCATCTAGTTGTGAGGCTGCCAATTTTGGGTGGCATGAATGCTACCTTTCTGGTCATTGTACTTCCTGTGATAAAAGTGTAATATGCCAAAATGCATCGATACAATACTTACTTGGGAACACTGGAGGGAGCTCACAGAAAGAGACAGGAAGAAAAAAGGTGTTAAGAAAGAAAAGTTGTTCTAGTTATGTGAATGTTTATGTGAATATTTAAAACTACAGGTCTTCTGTCTCTTCAGTTGATGTACAAAGGTCCAAAAGAGGTACTTGTGTGTCATATTAAATACTAGTTACTTTTCTTTTTACTTGTATCCTGGCATCATTGTAACTTTCTATTTTGAACATGTGTATTTAGAAAACACCCATAATGGGCATTTTCTTTTTCATTTAAATTGATGTTTACTTGAGTTCTCTTGTTTCTGTTCACTTGGCCTCATTCTCTACAGCCAGATATTTAATCTAAAATGGGTGAGAGGGACTTTGGTAAACTGTAGTTATACATCCCTTAGGAAAATGCCATCATATTCAATGAACACAATATAATGAGGGGGTGTCCTATTACATAATTGAGGAGGCATTGTCTTTTATATGCTTTCTGGTTCACTTTTCACACTAAATTAATCTTAATAAGCATCTGCTTTGAGTAAAGAGAGTTTTGTGATATTTCAACCATGACCTCTCTGGAAGTCCAAATGATTTCACTTTACATTTCAGACTGGAGTATTCTTTTGAAACATTTCCCTTTACTGTATGATAATCAGTGCGTTAACATAAGCTGATTAATCCCATCAGTCTAACACTGATATCATGGCTCTTGTGCCCTTTCTCCAATAACCTCCTGGCTGCAAAGTCGCTGACTTCTTAAGTGAATTTAGGGCAATCCTATAGATTATGTTATATGGGAGGTCAAACTTGATGATCACAGTGGTCTCCTCTGGGCCTATAATCTATAAATCTGTAACTCCAACTAAAAGAAATACAAACAACTTCACAATAGGAATATCTGAAGAAATAAAAGTTGATACTTTTAAGATAGAGCTTGTAATACTTATGAAAAGGATTGCATGAGCTGGCTCCCTGCAATAGCTGGAGCATGGACTTGGTGGCCCCACAGTCACTTCCACATCTATTTTACTGTGTTTCAATTGCTCGTCAACTTGCTCTCATTTTTTACATTTGTTTTAAAACAGTTTTCATACAGTTACTAGGATAACAAATTAAAGATGGATTTTAGCCTTTTAAAGAAAGGCTTTCTTTCATTTCAGATGACAGACTGAATTGAGGTCTATGAATAATGCTTGTGTTGACCTGCCAGAATATGTCTTAGCAGCAATGAATTCTCAAATACCCAGGCTGTGCTTATTCATTTTGAATTCAATGAGAGGAAAAGCAATACAGCCCAGTGCTTAATCAGGCTGCATTTTAACGTATCAGTGGCCATGTACCGCTCTTTCTTTTAAGAAATAAAAACTTTGCAAAAGCTGCAGTTGATTTTGTGTGACTTTTTATAGTTATCTGCTTGTAATTACACTATCCTACTGAAGGTATTAAAGAAAGTGTTCAAAATTTACAGCAGTGTTCTACAGTTACAGTTCTCTTCTGCCCCAGTAATTCATAAGATTTGGGAGAGCTACAGCTCAGAGAAAAGCTGGACTGGCTGAATATGGGAAACGGAGACATTTCCAAGAAAAGTAGGAAGTGGGTTTAGTAATGTATTCAGTAGCTCACTGAGGATCTGGACAAACTTAAATCATTGGTAAAATATAGACTGGCCTGGAGGGAGTAAATAGATGTCTAACCATTGCAAAAACAAGCTTCTTTCTTGCTCTGAAAATACATTTCAAGTGAGACAGAAAGAGATTCCAGCTCCTATTTGTCATTACCAATTTTATGGCACTTTTAAATAGGGCTCAGATTGGGAAAAGGGTTGGCCAAATTCCATCTCCAGTAACTGTATTTAACCACCTTCATTTCTTCCCGTGGTGTCCATTAGTGATGGTGTTGTGAGGCTTTGCTACCCCTGCTGTGCTTTCTTCCAGATGCACCTGCCTTATGCTGGCAGGTGACTACTTCCTGATAAACATTTGCTGCCTCATGGAAAGCTTTATGGGATTCTACAGATATTCGCAAAACACTTGGAGAACACTTGAGAAAGAGCTGCATCCCTTTAAGGTATCAAACTGAGCTCATAAAAATTAAAAATATTTTTGAAAATCGTAGTTTCCTTTCTTAGGGCTTTATACGCAGGCACATCTTTCAGATGTGAATTATTTGGTTTGTGTCTGTACAGTACTGAGCATCAGCAATCCTCTACAGAGGTGCAATGATACGAATAGAAGATATCAAAATAATAGTAAATATCCTAAGGTTACTATCAGTTGGGTGGATTTCAAAGATACATTAAAATCCATTATTGTTTTGTTTTAAAAGCAGTTAGTTAGTTCGCTTTAGTGTATCATGCCACATGGTTTTTAACATCCTCACCTGTAATCCAAATTGGGAATCAAGATTACTTGAGTGGACATCAGCTATCATGCATCACCAAAATCACTTATTCAATTCATTGTCCCCTTTCATTTCCCACCCATAGTTGCCCGCAGTGTACATGCTTAAATTCACTGCTGTAATTCATATGTCAACACTCTTCCATTAACTAATCCAGCTTCATCTCTATAGCTCTGAGCACAGGTTGGTTTTCCCTTTGTTCAACACACTTTGGAGCTCAGACAAAGTTTTGAACTATGATTATAAGCGTTAAGATATGCAATAGTAGTGATATTTTGTGCTTGAAAGGACATATTTAAACCTGCATAGTTGTAATTATGTGTGTTTAAATTAGCATGAACTTGTGGTGTGCATATACTCCTATGAATACGTGTATGGAGTTATTCAGTGATATTTAATAAATGTTTTGTAACTTTATTACCGAAAAATTAATCTGAAACATATGAGCTATAAATATGGAAGTTAAGAAGATTTTAAAAGAATATTAAACTGTAGAAGAAATATAACTGTGGGTTAGAATTTCCCTTGGAGAAGAGATGAGATTGTTTTCCTCACTGATTTTCCAGGTAGGAAAGAAGGTGAAGTGTCTCTCTGGCTCAAAATTACCTTCCAAAAATGGTAACACTGTGACTTCTCAGTAGTGTTTTTTGGGTAGATATGAGAGAGCGGGGGCTCTGCTAAGAACAAGCCCGGAGCCTGACTGCAGGGAAATCTCTGCACCCTACATCCTACACAGCTGCCACGGGAGCTGCGCGGCTCCATCAGGGCTGAGAGCACAGCACAAGGGGACAGTGCCACGGGTTTCCAGCTTGGTGAGTTTAGGGACCTTAGGTATCCTGTATCCCGGGTGGTGGCTGGTAGCCTGTGACCATTGGTGGATATGATGCTCTGGAGCCTACTGATGAAGTCAGTTAAAGTATCTACATTTTCATGTTTGCTTTCTTTTTGTGAATTCAGTTGCAGGCAGTGTTAGGTTGGGCTAATTGCTAATATTAGTTATTACACCAGGCTTGAAGGCTGCACAAACACACAGAAAGTGTTACTAGGTGTTACTAAGTGTTACTAAGTGTTACTAGTGTTACTTGTTAATACCAATTAAAGAACACTACCTCAAAATGACCAGAAAAATACCATAAGACAGCTCTGAAGCCTTTCCAGTTGCATCTCTGATATAGCCATATATGATTTACAATATAAATAAATAAATAAATGAATAAATAAAAGATAAATTCTTTCTGTTCATTCATATTTTCTCACTAATTTGAAGATAGGAAGCAAAGCAGGTGTAAAGCTGCTAATAATATGTAAATATAACTGGTTATGCTTGAAAGGAGCACAGTTTCACGGTGTTTTGTTTTTGTTGGCTTCTTTTTTTATTTTGTTAGTTTATTTAGATTTTTATTTTTGATGCAAAAATAATCTTTTTATTTCAATAGGTTTGTTTGCTTTTAGCACAGTTGTTGCTTCTCATGTGGCTTCTTTCAATAATTCCTTGTTTGTCCAACAGGTTTCACAAGCAAAATAATTGGCTGCAAAATATGAAAAGCCTCTGGCAGCTTCTCATTAAAGCAGTGTCAAATCCTGAAGTCCTTGGTCAGCTTTGCCACTGTCATTCTCTCCCTGGCTCAGTATCTCAAGAAAAAACAAGTGCTAAGAAAGAAAATACAGATTTTAGCATTTGGTCCATGAATAGTTTGTAAATTGTTAAGATCTGAATTGCTGCTAACCAGTCCATTTATACATATTTGTATGTTTCATTTGTGCTTTGAAAACAAAATGGTGTAATCCTTCGGACTGCGGCTGATTTTTAAACCATGCCCACGGTGGATTCCTCTCAAAATCTGGCTAAATTAATGAAGAATTATTAAGTGAGGACAACCCTTTTCTAGAGAGCCAGTCGTATTAACGTGAACATGGTCATAGCTCATTTGTTCACTTGGCTGATGCGTGACAGCTAAACTGTTTGGAAAAGAAATGTCCTTATGATGATATAACAGCTCCAAGACCGAGGGATCGTAACAATTGAATTCGTTTGTTTGTTTGTTTGCTTGCTGCTGCTTTTTTCAACTTATCGATTCGGTCACATCGTTGGGCGCAGGACCCGAGCGCAGATCGGGCCTCGGATCGTGCTCCTATTAGCAAACCAAACACCGGTTTTGTTTTTGTTGCTGACGTTGTTTGTTTTCACTGCCGTCTGAATGAGCCTTTTATGGCCCCTGCCTTGCCTGGCTGACTGCACCCGATTGTATTTAATTACATTTACTCGGCAGTTTCAGCCGGGATCCCCGGCCGTTACCCATCAAGTCCAATCACTATTCTTTAAATCCAATGGCTCAGAATCAGAGAATTTATCTTTTGCACAGTTATTGCCCAAACATCCAGCGTAAACAGGCGGGGCTCCCCGGCCTTGCTCCGGCTGCGCTGATTAAAGGCCGGCAGCAAGATGGATGGAGGCGGTGCGGGCAGCAGGCTCAGCACCCCGCTGCGCCCCAGTCTCTGCCATTGTGCCGGCCTCTGGGTACCAGACTCGCCGTGGTCCTCCCAGCTCCAAAAGGAAAGCTGGCTTTGTTTGCCCGTAAGCATCTGCAAACTGTTCTGACACATGATCTACCCTCTCAGCAAGGCCACTCATTAGGCTGATTATCACTTCAAAGTTTGTATTATCATCCATCTCTAAAGGCAATTAGGAATGGGTGGCTTTGAGTATCAGACACTGGGTGACACTAAGTGACTCATCTTTATTGATTCTTTTGTGTGCAGAGACAGTGATTGAGATGATAGGATTGCTGCCTACCTGCCCCTTTGACTGGTAAATACTGAAGAAAAACGGTGTGTAATTAACTGACAGTTAATATAGGTTCTGTTTAGTGTTCAGAAAGCACAATAGTGGAAGCTGCCCAAAAGGAACAAAGTAATGAAACTCCTTTGACAAGTTAAACTCTAAAGCCAACTGTGTAATTATCTGACGGTTAACGGGGGGAGGGGTGGACTCGGATTCGTGTTTATGAGACCAAAGGAATTCCTGCCCCTGAACAATGGGGACAGTTACTGACAATAATCATAACAGCTACACCAGATATTTGTTTGTGAAAGCTCGGCTTGCAGGCGACTGCAGCCCGGTACCCAACCCTGCTCCCGGTCTGTGGGTCAGGGACACCGAGCCCAGGAGGCGACAGCATGTTCTTCACGAGGAAATACTGTGGCAAAAATTATCTGTCCTGGATAGCGTTTACATATTATGCTGTCTTATGTGCACAGACTTCACTTTTTCAGCACAGTTATAAATACTCCTTTTAAAGCAGTGGCATCAGCCTTCTGCTAAAGTTGTCAACACCGACCTTAGGCTTGTTAACACCTTGTTTGTCAACATCAACCTAAAGCTGGTCAGTACAGAGGCACACTTACATCTTCCACCTTAACGCAATGGCTGCTCTCCACCTACAAGTAATCCCACAGTGCAGTATTCCCTGTAGGAACAGTCTCCTTCTCTGGAGACGTTCAAGACCTCCCTGAATGCCTACCTGTGCAACCTGGTTTAGGGGGCTGCTTTGGCAGGGGGTTGGACTAGATGATCTCTAGAGGCCCCTTCCAACCACTACAATTCTGTGATTCTGTGAACAGCTTGTCCAGAAATACCTTGAAATCGCCTGTATGGAGAAAAAAAGAAAAAGTCACATTCATGTCCTGATGTGAACAATACCGTTTTGAAAAAGGGTATATACACCTGCTTTCTCCTTTAAGGCAATAAGGAGGGAGCTGCTGACTTATTAAAAATCCTCAGAGAAGGAGTCTGATCACTGGAATAAGCCTTCTGGAGTGCTGAAGTCTAAACAGATCATCAAGTCATGCTGTTGGAAATGGCAACCTATGAACAGCTGCGGAACTTCAAAGAAGGCCCTCCAGAGCCTTTGGAATGACATTCTGTGGTCTGAGGTATGCTCAGTTTTACTTTTCATTTCAACCTGTTGGGAGAGGAGGGGGTTATTTTTAAATTCTGTATGAACTGAGAAAGAGTAAGTCACTCTTTACAGTTCTTGTGTGCAGAGGGTCTCAAGGCACTTGTCAGACTAAATAATCCTGAGAATGTCTCCATGAGATGGGTGAAGAGAGTCTAACAGCACTGCAGATTTTAAAAGTATATTTACGCACAGACAAATACACACACACACACACACACACACACACACATATATATATATACACAAGGTAGTTTGCTGAAAGAACACTGCTGAATGTTTACTTTCCTCTTCTACTGGTGTCCCATTGACCATTTTACATACAGCAGAGAAAAAATCTGGGGACAAGTAGAAATAGTGGTTAGGGCTTTTTATTTTGAACTGTCTCTGGCATGAATAATTTCCCTACTGCTGTCACTGATCACTTTTTGTTGGACATGCTCACAACTGGAATGAAAATGTATCTGTGGAGTTTGTGGAGTTGATGAAGGTCTAAGTTGGAGAGGTATGGATTTGACTACTGGACTATTTGATCAATTAAGAACTGGTTGGCTGATCACAGCCAGAGGGTTGTGATCAATGGTTCTATGGGTGGAGGCCAGTCAGGAGCAGTGTCCCTCAAGGGTCAGTCTTGGGAACAGTGCTCTTCAACATCTACATCAGTGACATAGACAATGGAATCAAGTGCACCCTCAGCAAGTTTGCAGATGACACCAAGCTGAGCGGTGCAGTCAATACATTGGAGGGAAGGGAAGCCATACAGAGGGACCTGGACAGGCTGGAGAAGTGGGCTCATATGAACCTAATGAGGTTCAACAAAGCCAAGTGCAAGGTGCTGCACTTGGGCAGGGGCAACCCCAGGTATTTATAGAGACTAGGGGAAGAACTCCTGTAGAGCATCCCTGAAGAGAAGGACTTGGGGGTCCTGCTGGACGAGAAGCTGGACATGAGTTAGCAGTGCATGTTTGCATCCAACTATATCCTGAGCTGCATGAAAAAAAGGGGAGACCATCAGGGAGAGGGAGGTGATTGTCCCCCTCTACTCAACTCCTGTGAGGCCCCATCTCAAGTATTGCATACAGGCCTGGGGCCCCAGCACCAGAAAGATGTAGAGCTCTTGGAACAGGTCCAGAGGAGGGCCACTAAAATGATCAGAGAGCTGGAGCACCTCTCCTGTGAGGAAAGGTTGAGGGAACTGGGCTTGTTTAGCTTGGAGAAGAGAAGCTCCAGGGAGACCTCATTGTGGCCTTCCAATACTTGAAGGGAGTGTATAAACAGGAGGGGAAACAACTTGTTATACAGGTGGACATTGATAGGACAAGGGAGAATGGTTTTAAACTAAGACAGAGGAGATTCAAGTTAGATATTAGGAGGAATTTCTCAACTCAGAGGGTGGAGATTCACTGGAACAGGTTGTCCAGGGAGGTTGTGGATGCCCCATCCCTAAAGGCATTCAAGGCCAGGCTGGATGTGGCTATGGGCAGCCTGGTCTAGTGGCTGGTGACTCTACCCACGGCAGGGGGATTGAAACTAGATAATCTTTGAAGTCCTTTTAACTCAGGCCATTCTATGATTCTATGATGTAATGATAAGTAAGGAAGAATCAGGATGACCTAGAGAACTGGGAGGTTTGGCATGTGAGGAAACATAACCTGACATAAGATTCAGATACATTGGGTTATTAAATAATCAAGGAATGAGAGTCTTGTGGCAGTGGGAGACTGGCAAGACTGTGTACAGAGGTCACATACAAGTCATACTGGGACATAATGAACAGGATGTGACATGGCGAGAAGATCTTTGGATGTGTCAGCAGAGGACTGGCCAAAGAGACAGCAAGGATTACAACTGTGCATGGTCTTTCTGAAGCTGCTGTAGGAGCAGAATGTTGTACCAAACATGGATGCTCATTTCACCAAAATAAAATACTGACAAGATAGAAGTACAGAAAAGAGCTACAAAGCTCCTTGTAGAAGACTAAAAATCTTTATTTATTTAATTTACCTAAAAGAAGCTCATGACCATTCAAAACCATCCATTTACTTATGAGATTTTATCCATCACACAAACATATCACAAGGCTCAGCATTTGGAAACTAAAATGTGACAAATTCAAAGTAAAAATAAATGATGCTTTTAAAAAAAATGGAGCAATTGATCATTGAAAGACATTATGTAAGGATGCAATGTTACATAGATGTACTGTATCTTCCTTTTCAGGTTTAAATCAACAAGTTTGTCTTTTAAAATAGGCCAGCAGAAGGACCCCTCACAAAGTTATCCAGCTTGTGGAATGAAGACAGGTCAAATAAATTAGTGTACTTCTGAATGTATGTCTATGAGAGGGTGAAGTAAAGAGGAACTGGAGAGAGTGAACAGTGTGAGTGATGACTCTATCAGGAGCTTGCAGATGCTGCTGAAGCACAACAGAACTCCAGTCCTGGCTCTGCTGCTGCTGGCATGCTGTGTCTTTGGCAAGTCAAGATGTCCTGCAAGGTTTGTAATTCCCCAGGCATACTTTGATTACCTTATCTACTCAAAGTCATAAGATAGCACTGCTTCTGAACAAAACAGAGTCCAAATCTCAGACACAGGTATTATTGCATACAAAAACAGAACACCAACAAAAGACTTAAACATGGCTAGTTTCTCCCTTCCAAATCACATCCCAGGCCTCAGGCTTCTGGAGTTGCAATGCAGGATTGATTTCAAAGACTTGCACTGATACAACAGTAACATGAATCAGTATGAGAAATGTATGATAGAACAGAAAGTAATAGCAGCCACTGGAAGAATTGTCAGCAGGCAACAGTGTGACAAAGGGAGCTAACTATGCTAGCTGAAATTGCATTAGATCCTTTCATTCTTCCCATGACATTTTCTTATGTTACAATAATAAGAGACATTTAAAATTCACATGAACTAAAGCATTTCTTCTGGACATGCTATAATAGCTACCCTCTACCAGAAACTAATTTGAAAAGTCAGACAAAAGGAAGAGAAAACTTCAAACATAATGTTTGCTAATTCATTTTGACCTCTGCTGCTCATTTGTAACAGCCATTCTACTTTCCATCTTTCACTTTTACCTTCTTTCCAATTTAATCTGATCCAAACAAATTACACATGAAAAGTCATTTTTGTTTAGGTCTTGTTCACTGAGATACTTAGCAAACAATCAACCGACAAACAAGATAAGAACAGTAAAAGAAAGATAAGCTTTTGTTTAGATAGTGCAGTCACAGATAAAGACCTAGGTAGGCCTGCACACACTCAACAGCCAGAGATACTATCTTTTTAAGCTGTGACACTGCAGTTGCTTCCAATGTATTTATTTGCGATGCATACTCATAAAGGCTAATTTATATTAGGATTGCTTTATTAATTAATTTTAAATGTACATAATTCAGATTTGTTTTTTTTTTCTTCTCATTTTGGCTGAAACAGTGAAGAATGAATTCTTTGCTTTCGAACCTTTGTGTTTTTAATTTGGAAAAAAGAAAAAAAAAACATCACTTGAACTTACAGAAGGAGAGGAAACAGAAAAGAAGAAAAAACTGTGGAAGTTACAATATTGGAACCCCTTTTTCCATTATGACTTAGTTTTTTTAGTGGTGTAGGTAGACCTTATTTTATATTTTAAGTCTTACATATTTCAAGTCTTATGGATAAAAACATTTCCACAAGAGTTGTACTGTACTTTTAAGTCAGGTATTTCAAAACTTTTTATGAAAGTTTATGAAAGCAAAATAAGCCTCATAGCTTTTCTACAGAGCAGGAGGAAAGATTAAGCCCTCCTTATGGATGGGCAAACTGAGTTACAAAGTGATCCGGTGACTTGCCCACGGTTAAGCAGCAGGTCCAGTGGGGTGGGTAATGGAAACCTGACCTCTTGACACATACTTCTATTCCCTAACCGCAGGACCTATACTTCCATAATACTGAATGTAAAGTAATAGTCTCTGGATGAGGCCCATAGAAAATTGTAGTCTCTGAAGGTATTTATTTGGCATCTTTCACCAGCATGGTAGCCACACCATTATTTTTTAAAAGCATGCTTCCACTTAAAGTGCACTGAAAAGTACAACGATTTATTTATTCTCTATGTGAGAAAATACATACGTATGCTTAGAACACAACCAAATTTTTAATTTAATGAGTGTAAATTTTTCTAGCAAATATATTTAAATGTTCTACTGATCACACTTACCATGTAGATCAGCATAAAAACTTAGAGTTTGTGTGTTGCTATAAATATTGCCTAAAATTATATTTAAATATGGGCCTAAAGGTTGTTATTTTTATAATATAATAGTGATTGAGAACTTGAACCTACAGTTTCTCCATGTCAAAGAAAGGGGTCTCTTGGTGGGATGTCTTTGTGTAACCGAGGAGATGTTTATTTCCTTTAGTTTATGTCATATTAGGCTTGAAACCACCATTTATTACAATCGTCACAGTGCTATGACAATACTGAAATTTCCTAAGACAATCTAATGAGTAGATGGCAAGAACTGTACTGACTGGAGCCTTATGCTGACTGCAGACACTTCACAATTACTGGGACCCTCCTAGCCAATGCACTGTGGGCAAAGGAGTTTCAAAGACATGTTTTAAGGAACTATGGAAAGAGATGTTGCTTTTACACCTGTCCAGGAGATCAAAGCAGAAGGAGACATAAAAACTTCCCAGTGTCTCATGCCATAAAACTCAAGGACAATAATGTGGAATTTGGCAGTGCTGAGGAGCAGATGGTTGTAACTGATCAGTGTAACTGTAGGAATGGAGAAGGAAGGTTCAGTATAACGTAGGAACAGAAAAGAAAGGGAAAGGAGAGGTTCCTGGAGTCCTAAGGGGAAAAAGGTGTGAATTTTATTCCCTAGAATGAGTAATTAATGAAAGGATTCAGGGCGCCTGTAGTGAACACTGTGTTCAGTGTGATGTACAGTGAACACAACAGCAATGTTTTGAATGGGCAGGAGGTCTGCAGGGCAAACTGTCATAGTGAGACTGGAAGTAGGAGAATCACGAGCAAAAGGATAGATATTAGAAAGGCAAAACATCAGCTGAGGAGGAAAGGGGAAGAATGAGCCATCAGAAAAAGTCCTGCTGTAGTAACATCAGAGAGCAAGCAGTAATGCAGCTTCACTTGGAATGAACAGTAGTGAACTGAGGAAGAAATGAAATTTGGAAGGAAAGAAAATAATTCTTAAATCAGATCTCAATTTGACTCCAGGTTTCAAACATTTTTTTTTTCTGGTACTTTGGCTAAGCTTGCGAAGGGTGGAGTCACTCAAGACTGGTTCAGATTTCAGTCACAGTAAAGATGCAAGGTTTTGGTTTGACAGCATCTTAAAATAAAACCCCATATAAAACAGCTTGGAGTTAGGTCTACGTAGAGGACAAAATATAGAGTATTATGGTGATTGATATTTGTTTGGGAGTCAAATTTGTTCTGCATGAAAAAGCCAGGGAAAGGGTTCCTCTTCTCTGATTCACTGAACAGAAGGTAATTGAAAGATCTCTTTATGGCGGGATTTACGACCCCTGAGCCTCAGTCGTTTTGAGCTAAATAATAATGCATTTGCATCGTAAGTGTATCTAATTTGAATTTCGCTTCCTGCCTAAACACTTTGAAAAGATGCATGCCTTGAGGTGTCTGCCTGAATAAAATTCCTGTGGAACTGAGGCTAACAAATAAAGTATGTCGTGGTGTGTTAGAATCTGCTCTGCCCTGGAGAATAGCTCCCCTGATAAACTGTCTGATTTATAATGACAACTGCTCCCACTGTTATATACAAGTATACCTTACAGTAATGGGGAATTAAAGAGGCTTTCATGTGAACCAAATATTTAGCTTTGAAGTCAGTGGGAGCTGAGGTAGCTCAGCACCTCACAGGATTCGTCCCTAGGGACTTAACCTTTTCACCTTACTATAGAGGAAGTATGGCATTTTGAGGACGATTTTTGCACCCAGTAACAGGAAAAATGAGAATTCATAAGACTGAGCAAACTACTCTAATGAACACTGAGATGATCTTTTAAGACCACCTGACTTTCTGAGCACCTTTAACACTTTGATAGAATCAGTTTCCAGAGAAAGTAACCTGTGGTCTTCTGTCATGACCTTGGTCATAGAATATGTGTCTCAGGAAGGGACATCATGTTTTGAGCTGCTGTGTTAACTAACCCATCAGCACTGCATTAGCTGCTCAGAAGCAATATCAGTTTTTATGTTTTCCTGTGAGAGACTTTCCATCTGCTTTTTAACTTTTGTTCCCTGATGGAAAAAGCAAAAGCAACCATGAAAACCCAAATCATTCTATAGTTTCTTGGCCAAAAAATGGGCTCTTCTTTTTTTCCAGGTATTCCTTTGTTGATGATGATATTAAAAGTGATTAAATTGGCTGTTGTGAAACAAACAATCTGCTACTGAGGGAAAAGACAAACTGTTTATAATTAGTTCTGGCAGCTGGAGGATGGCACTCCTGCTGTTTCTGCTGCTGGCACTGTAAAGTACATCATGTCACAGTGCCTGAATTATCTGAGGTCAGCTCTTCCAACACACTCAAATTGCTACCAATTATTAATTAATTAGTATCATTATGGGACTGCCTTAAGGGCCCTATCAGTCCCCTTGAAGAAAATAAAGTGACTAAGAAATAAAAGGAAGTAGAATGGGTTAGTGATGAGTAAAAAAGGTAATTCTTAGGACAACCTCATATGGGTCTAATCTTGTAAGGTTCCTAATGATTCCCAGCTGATCTCAAATGCTCTCATGATTTCCAAGTACATTTGAGTTCCAAGGAAATATAAATCAACTGTTACAGGAGAAATATCAGGAGACTTATCACCTTATAAGTTGTTTCCTTTCTGGGGAGTTTAACAATAAACAGTGTATTCAGAGATGAGATATGGGCAATGTTTTTAAGCAGCAAGACTTACCCTTTGAAGGAAACTTTGGCAAACTGTGTATTTCAATGGATTTAATGAGAACTTTGATTTCAGTAACAACTTTGGATATTGAACTTGGCCAAAAAGCATATTTCTAACATGAAAGGAAATGTGGGTGCTAGAGGAACAGCTACTGCAAGAAGTGATAGTAATCTGTCTTTCCTTGAGAAGACTATTTCATTAGTGTTATGATGTATTTTATATTCATTATTCTGTTTTTTTTCTCAAGGGTATGGACACTAATGCTTGTAATTAAAATATTTGTGAGAATTCTCTGTTAAAAATTCAATGACAAAAAAATCTAGTTTCACAAGTATTTAAGGTATATAAGCATTTAAATAGTACAAATGAAAGCTGAATAAGACTAATGAACAACTTATATCTATGACCTACACATGTACATAAAACTAATATTCTTTCATGAAGTCAAGATATTGACTTTATAATGTATTGATGACAACAAGATCTCAGTCTCTATTTCTTCCTCTACATGCAAGGTGAAGGCAGCCAGTATTCTTCTGATTTTATCTTTAGCAACTATTTCATCTTTCCTGAAAATAATAAGTGCTAATGCACTTTTTTTTGTGATAAAAATTTTTGTATTTAAACATTATTTTCACATTTTATTGTTTTTATCACATCTGTCTTCACTTGCTTTTGTTTTGAAGGATTTATCTACAGTAATTCAGGAGCTGTATCACTGAAGGGATGTCCAAATACTGAATAGGTTTACAGCTAACATTTTGTCATCTGTCTTCTGAAATAAAATCAAGAACTCAGTACTGCAAAGCCTCCCATGCAATTCAAGAGTTAAATTACTTAAAAAAGGGTTTAAAAGAACAAATGTAATTAGAGGGGAAGAAAGATGTAGTTCATTAACTGGAATCACAGAGCTGATTACAGGTTAAGAATGAGCGAGACAGGGAGTCTGTAATTCCATCTAACTACTGCTTTAGGAGCCTAAGTCCATATTCATGGAAGAACATCACCATCAGTATGTGCTGCACACTCTGCAAATGTGCACAAATAAATGTGAAACTAATGCACATATCTTCTGCTGTGAGGTATGTTTCAGCAGAATAAAGGGTGTGCAAGGTGTGTCAGATTTTTTCCCAGAGTATTTTCATAAGTCTCTAGCCACTGCCAAGTGTTAATTATAAAGTGTCTAAAAATATGGGGCTGAAGAAAACTCTGTGGCTGTTATAATATGTTGATCATACATTCTCTCTATATAGAAAAGTTCCCAATAAAAACATCTATCTGTTGATGTAGAATGAAGCAGACTATAACTGCCTTAATATACATTTATAAGGAATGACTAGACAGTTTTTCAGTTCAAATAAAAGACGCATCTATTTGTAAGAGATAAATAACCTGGATTTTATTCTGGAGGTATTTTGTGTACTTGGCCACAAGAAGCAAATGTTTGTAACTCTTATGTTTTTCTGCAAAATTCACTACTTGAATATACCAGAATTCCAGAAAAGTTCAGCACTCAGCTAGAGAAGTAAAAGAGATTTATAGTTCCAAAGTGCTTGGCACATACGAGATTCCAGGGGATCCAGTTTATGGGGAGGGATTTTCTTCTTCAAGAGGTGCTGATGTCTTGAAAATCAACCATTTAATTTGGCACAAGAAGAGCTCATGTCTTTTGGAAATGTTTCTTAAGGACCACAATGCTACATATGGGAATATGGAATTAAGAAGTCAAAGTATTTTGGTAGGTGACTGTAATTTCTGCATTGAACTCTGCTTCTTGCTTGTTTTGCCACGAAACATCAATGGTAAGTCTATGCTGTTCTGCCTCAAATATTTTCCAGAAGCGCTTCTCAGAATTAGGGGAGTGTAAATGAGACAGAAGAGCTAATCTCAGATGTAAGTTATTTAGACCATGTATGTCATTACTGTTTCAAAATAACGGTCTCAGGGAGGCTTTTAAAAATACCATGCTGCTAGTATATCATTGCTAGCAGTATAACTGTTGTAATTGTATTTCAAGTCCACAGCCAATTGCAGAGGTTTATCAACATTTTCTCTAAACACATTGCGGTCATGATGTTTATGGTCATACACAAATTAGGGCAAAAGAAGAAGGAAAAGGGAGGATCTGTGGAGAGTAAGAATTATATATATATATATAAAAAAGTAAAAAACATAAAAATCCAGAGAAAAGAGTATTTACTGTGTGTTTTCCACTTCCCTGAAAATGGTACTCATAAAGTATAGTAACTCTCAATCATTTAATACTGAGAACTTCATCCTCATCATAGTATAGTTTGTCTCCCCCATCCCAAAATTGGTTTTGTTGTTGGCTCATAACAAATTTACTTACTTTTTAACTTCAATGATATTTTTTTGCTTGAAAAGGGGAGTAAGAACTGAACAAGGACTTCAGGATATTGTTTGCTGAAGGCAGGAAATGGAAGGGCCCAATATATGATTTTGCCATTCTTCCATCCAGATATTCTGGTTTTACTTCGCCGTTTTTCAGTGTAACTGCTCTTCCATCATGGTTGTGTTCTAGGATGCCTTTCCAGGAATCAGGACAGACTTGCAAACATACTATTTGACCTGACTATTTAGAATGATATTGGAGTCATTTCATTACAAAGAGGTGTCTCAGTGATTTGTACCTACGGGTTTAAGAAATAGCATCTTTTTGAACAAACTAATAAATTAATGTATAGGGCATGTATTTTCTGTGTCAGATTTTTACTTCTGAAATATATGTGTGGGCAGTTCAGAAACTGTATCTCCCGTCAGCAAAATTGTAGCAGCATCTATGTACACATTTGACAAAAAAGATTAGATGTCTGATAAATGGCTACAGCAGGCCTGAAACTGCAAAGTCAGCACTGTCTCCCCAGATGACCCCCACAACAGGCAACATTTTATACCTGAGAGCTGCATCTGATTTCCAGTATGCTGTTGCAAATCCAGAGCTACTTTTAAAAACAGTTTCAAAATAAAGTGGAAGCAGGAAACATCCTCCTGTGAAGTTCTACACCACACAAAGTGGTTTTCTACAAACACCTGCAGCCCAAAACAATATGAAAGACAGCTTCAGTGTGTTGTGATAAACACACTAAGGAACAGGTAATTGTAGTGATTTTTATAGTATATTGAAAATATACTGTTCTGAATCTGATGTTCCAACAACTCGTAATTCAAGTGCAAACAACTCCATTAGTTATCTCTGTAAATTATGTGGTTTGTTTAGTTGAGGTCTCTGTTGTTAAGCACTGTGAATAAAACATCTTTTTTGTATGTCCGCATCTGGGAGATGTTCCCCAAACAGAGTTTGACACTGGTGTTTGAATAGGCACACTGTGGGCACTGGTATTTATAACCAAATCCTTCAAATCAGCGTAGACTAAAACAAAAGCCCTATGGCATTCCTGTGGTTTTGATGTTGCTTGTCAGACATACTTTGTCTTTTCAGGAACTGTGTATGTTGTACCACAAGTAACAGATCCAGACATGAGGGGTAACCTGCTACTGATAAGACCAATATTAAATTACTTTCAGAGGAGATAGAGGAGGAGTCACAGAAGGAAACATACTTCAAGTCCAGATTTTTTTTTTGCTGCATCAGATGAACACATTACTTCTTAGTAGAACCAGTGTAAGGTCTGCACTTTTTCCTCAAGAAAACAACTTGTACCACAACCACCCTCAGCTGAGTGGAAATGAAAAATACATGGTACGTTTCAGAAATAACAGCAGTTTTAGCATAAGAACATTACATTTAATATTCTTGGGGCTTTTCATTTACCTACCTACCTACCTACCTACCTACCTACCTACCTACCTACCTACCTACCTACCTACCCACCTATCTATCTATCTACCTACCCACCTACCTATCTATCTATCTATCTATCTATCTATCTATCTATCTATCTATCTATCTATCTATCTATCTATCTATCTATCTATTTTTATTTTTACCATTACAAGATATCATGTGGTTTAGGTCTTTATGAACTTGTTTTTTTTGGAAGACAGTAGGAATGAAAATATTGACATAATCTGTGCCCATTACAAAGTGAGACCTTTTGCATTTGATCATTGCCTTCCAGTGGTATGAGTTCAGCTAATGTTTTATAACTGCCTAAGAATGGGGCCATGAACCTAGACAGAAAACAACTATAAAAACAAGTAACATGGACCACTTTTATTTTACGTCAACATTTAACTCAGGTAGAAGGTAATCATCTAAAAATTTGATTAGGAAATGTTATGAACCCATTTCTATCTGGCATTTGTGTGTCTCTAGAGGATATACTGGATCTTACTTTCCCCAAAACTTTCAGAGATACCACAACGAGTTCACAGAAGCTCACAAATCTGTTTGCATGTAGCAGACTAGGGACCAGAAACACATACTTTAGGATGTGCAAGCTTCTCTCTGACAAAATTTTATCTTTATCTTTTTTTTTTTTTTTTTTTTTAATATTAGAGTGATGTGCCCCTGGAAGAAAAAGTCAACACAGAAGGAGCCTGTATATGGCCATGTTATTTAGACAATCATCTTTAAAGCTGCTCTTGTCAGCTGTGCCTGATGAGCTTAACTCTCAGATAAAACTATCTTAAAATGGCACCATTGTACTGAGAGCTGTAGTTTTGCTTCCCCGGAGTTTTTGTACTCTTTCTTGCTTCTCTAAGGACCATGAAATGAATTAAAAGTGTCTACAGCTGTGCCATAACTACTGTGTAGACACAGTGCTCTTTCCTCCCCTTCACATTAGAAAGGCCAATCTGGAAGAATAATCATGGAGCCCAGTGACATCTCTCATGAAGGAATGAAGATCTCAAGATCTATAAGTAGAATTGGCTCATTTTCTTACCATCAGGATTCTTCCTATCAGAAAGTAAGAAGTAGGATTTTGTTGGTCAGAGTCCGTTTCTTATAATAAAATGATTGATAGTTTTTTTTTTTTTTAACAACTAAAAAATAAGGATAATATATTTAATTTCAAATTAAAATCAATGTTTACAATTCAATTAGAAATGTTTTGTATTTTCTGTGATGAAAAAAAGTAATATTATTCCCTGAAAAAATAACTAAATTAAGTCTAATTCCTAGAGATGCAGAGTTTCTTTTTCTCCTGTACATACATAAATGCTATGTTGACAACATCTCCATAAACACATATCCTTTCCTCATTTACAATGGCACATAAAAGTATTAGGGCTGACATCTCTTAAATGTGAAAAGGTCTCAGCAGTGCAGACTCAGATACATTTCTGAAATGCTGAGAAGACAAAGTATAACCACATCCTGCTGAATATCTCTGGGTAGTAATGACACCATGAAAAACTTGGTGATGACCTGTCTCAATTAATTAACTTCTTTGACCAACTTCTTTTTGTTGCCATATGGGACCTCTAAACTCCTCCCTGACCATAGGCAGAGAATTTACTGTATATGGTTGCTGTTATTATCTCAAAGGTAAATCTGTCTCTTGTTCAAAATGATTCTTTCAGATCCTGCTCACTAATAAAATGTGTCTTTTGGGCAAAATATTCAAAATAATTACCAGTGCAACCTGGTCTAGGGAGCTGCTTTGGCAGGGGGGTTGGACTAGATGATCTCTAGAGGTCCCTTCCAACCCAACAATTCTGTGATTCCCTGAATTACCAATTCATGATGAATTGTAGTGCTTTTTACTGATGTGGGTGAAACCGAACAGTCAAAATTAGAATAAATCTTTTTTGTTTTACCCCAAATCTGAAATTGAATCAACACTTTACCTAAGAAGAGAAATACATAACAGCAGTACCCCACCAGGGTTTTTCTCAGAGTATTTTTAAATTCCTTGCCAAATTCATCTGTCCCATTTTCTCCTCGATTGATGATTTGTCTCTAGTGTTTCATCAGTCTTGCCTCCACCTCACCCAAAATGCAAAAAATAATCTTCAAGTTGCACATGAGAGCTAATCTATTTGAGCACAAGGGCCTGATCTCCATCCTGGTGAAGTCAGTGAGTGTCTGTTAATTGATTTCAAAGGGAGCTGGATGAAGTTCCAGTGTCAGATACAACTCTTTGGAGAGTTATTTCAGGATAGAGTCTGGATAAGCAGCTAAATATTTGATTCATTATCTGAGCCCAATTGAATTGCTGATGGAGAAGGTTCATCCATCATTTCATTCTGACTCCCAAGTTTAGAACTTGAGGATTTATCTGCTTCTCTTTCATCAGTGATTCACATCACTAACACGATTATTTAAAGCAATGCAGAAACAGAGCCCTCCTCAGAACTTTTAGCAAAGGCTCCTGCAGTATGGTGGACAAAGGAGCTTGCTGAAGGAATACTGAGTGCATCTGACATGAAAGGATTACTGACTCTTTTCCTCTGGTTTAGCTGAACAGTCTGGGCTGTCTAATATCACCTCAGCAGTCTTGGCTGAGTAGTTAAGCAAGGGACTTCAGACAATTCCCAGCCCCAATTTCTCAGAATCTGGAAAAGGTCAAAACGGAAACTTGCAAGTCTTCACTCCAAGTTTCCCATCATAGAATTCACATGTGAGAGGGTTTTTTTAATTATTGTTTTTTATTTTTTTACCAGAGTAAATTCTGGATTCTATTGTCCTGGTTGTAGTAGTTAGGTGAAGGAAGGACTGTTTTTAAATGATACATCTTCAATTGTATTTTCAGTGAAGTATTTGTAATTTAGATGTTCATCTGTGTTCTGCTAGTGATCTAAGACTTTAAGGTGCTTAATATATTTAAAACACTTTGGATCACCTTTAACCACAGCTGCCTGTAACACAAGAGGATGCTGTTTCAGCTTCAGATCTCTACGGTCTTCAGGGGCTTGGGACCCTGAAGTCATTTGAGCTGGACAAACCAACAGTCAAGAGAGCTTGCAGGCTCTGGCACTCTACCTTCAAAGCATCTGAGGGTGCTCACACTGTAATTTCCTCCTCCATAATCTGGCAGTGACTGTGTAGCCAGGGGACTTTTCTGTTTCCCTCTTTTCTTTCCCTGTTCTTGATGCCTCTCTCAGCTTTAAGGCTGCTACACAGTTGTCAGAAGTCTGGCTTCAGTGGTCTGAAGGGAGACAGATACTGATAAATTTCCTTTTGATCTCTGCTCTGCAAAACCACTCGGTCAGAAAAAATAGAAGGGTCTGTGTGCGTAGGGGTTGGAGGATGTGAAAAGCAAAAAGCACCCTCTCATGCCAGAGCGAGTCTAACTCCCACTTCACATTAGATCTGAAAGAGGGATATAAAGAGTTTTGTATACATTTTGCAAATGAAGACAATGCACTGTAAGAAAATGAAGCCAATGAATAAAATGGGGGTAATGATACTGATCTCCTTTCTAAAGTGCTCTGAGATCAGTTGATGAAAAGAACTGTACAAGAGCTAGGTATTATTATAGTTAGATCATTGCAACTGCTTTTCTAAAAAACCTTATCTTTTTGTTGTATATTCATCAGGATTGGTGTTGAAAGGTTACAGTTTATAACAACTACTTTGTTGCAGTAGAAATGAGGCTGAAAAAGAACTTTTGTTTTCATGGGGCTACAGAAATTTGCAGGTATCATTTCAGCTGTAGCAGGTGACTTCCACTCAACTTCTTCTCTCTGCCCTGATCTAAGACTGGAGGAAGAAAATGTGCCAGTGATATGCGTGCTATCAAGAAGAACATGGTATTTAAAGTACGAAACGTTAATCTCAATACATTGGCAAAAAGGCATGATCTAGATGGGCAGGGGCAGTTCAGGAGCCATACAACTGCATTTGGCATGACTAATTCTAAAATATTATCCCCACCTCTTGGCAGATCTTACTAACTGAGATACTGTCTTGCACTAACTCAAAGCATCTCAGTGTTGGTAGAACTGCCACTAATTTAGAACTGCCACAAACATAGGCAAAAATGTTCTGGGAGGATGAAAAACCTCAAATGAGAGTGACTCAATAGAATTCTAAAATGAGCATATCAATCTGAACTAAGATTCAAGGAAAATGAATTCCCCAAAATGTTTACATATAAAACCCCACGTTATCTTTTACATTTCAGGAACAGGACTACAACTTTTAACAGCTGATAGACAGGTTATTGCAAACAGGATATTCTTGGTAGGATATGCAAAAAAAAAAATAGAATTGGAACAGTAATGAAAAGAACAATGCAACTGAAAAATATTTTTCCTGACAAAAATGCATTATGCATTCTTTCATATATAATCACTTACTATCCATATAAAATAACTGTCAGTATCAACATGCTAAGAAAAATTGGCAGCAAAATATAAGTTATAGAGTGCATGGGTAAAATGGCCCCTACACATGGTTTAACAAGGTTTGTACTGTGATGTGACTTTATTCATTTCACCACAAAATCGGCATAAAGTAATGTGTAGCAGCAACGTCTTCCAAGCGTATGGAAACAACACAGCCTACAGTCAATGCAAAGGTTCTGGTTGGGTTTCTGACAGATTCTGAAACAGCATAGTGAGTGTTACTAAAGAACTTCCTACAGAATTTCTCTATCTTATTGTATGGTTTTTTCTTCTCTTTTTTTCTTTTCTTTTTTCTTGTAGCTGTAAAATAAAGATATTCTCAAATAAATGCTTTCCATGAAAAATCCTCTACATTTTTACCAAATCTGTTTTTCCAGAGGTTTACAAAGCTGAAATACAAAAATACATTTACTCTCTGTTGGGATTTTACAGATCACGTTGCAAAAACCACAGTAAATGGACCTGTATGGAGTTTTTAGAAGAAAAATAATAATAGACCTGATTATTAGGACAGGAATGAACTTACTATTTATTTATGATAGCCATGAGATGTCATTCAAACCTCCCACATAGCCAAGCAACTTAAATAACTGCAGTCTCCAAATTACAAAATCCAAGTGAAAATAATGAGGCAGTTTTGCAGGTGAGTGAATTCAAACTGATTTTAAATTAAGAAGCAGGGCAATGCTCAGAAACAGACTGAAGACATGAGAAGGACTAATTCAACAGAGGAAGCCTACAGGGTATGTTATCTGTTAGGTACTGGTTGAAGGATGTACTATTACTTCTGGTAGCTTGAATATTGCTAGTTTCAAGAACAAGGGAATTTGTTTCTTGGAAAGAAACCTTCTTAGAAATAAACACAAATAAACATCAAAGAAAATTTGCTCTGTCAGCTCCTCCATCCAAAGGCAATAACATGAAATTTCACAGTATGTCTAGTTGCTCAGATCAGAAAGGGTAGCCATATGTTTCTCACTATCTTTAATTTCAAAGAAAAGTATATTACTGAAAAAGGTCTTAAATTCAACCAATTCTGATAAATATAGGAGTCTAGTTTATTGACAGTTATGTGCATTTAGATACACCTGAAGTTCAGTTAAGCTATTAATGTATGGTTATTATTATCACTGAAATGAAGTGGTGTCTAACTACTGAAATGAGATATTATGGAGAGAGTTATATGAACAATGGATAGAAAAGCACAATCCTGCCTCAAATACAATTTAAAGATATGACAAAGGAATAAATTTAGACCAATGAGTGTAAGGAAACTAGAAACTATTAGGTAAGTTTAACAGAAGTAATGATAAGCAAAGATTTTGTTCAGTTAGTAATCTAGCAAGTGCTTATCCACAGATATCAAGGAAAGAGAAGTCTGTGAAACTGAGTGTAGATATTTGCATGTAGTTTCTACTATGCATAATGAACAAAGTAGGCAAAGGAATGAAGGAACTTATTAAAAATCTAATATGAATTGCTGAGAGAGAGTATATTTCTGTTAAAAACTGGAGACACTACACTGAAAATGAATAAGAGATACTGAACAGGATAAGAATGTATAGTCCAAATGTTCAAAAAGTCTTTGACAATTAGTGTTTTGGTAAAAAAAAAAAAAAATGTTGTTTGGAAGTGGTTCTGCCATGGAACCAGAGAATCATAGAATCACAGATCTGTAGGGATTGGAAGGGACCTCTAGAGATCATCTAGTCCAACCCCCCTGCCAATGCAGGCTCCCTAGACCAGGTTAATTTTTCATTCAATGATCTTGTAAACAAGGTAAAAAGCAAACAGGGCAATTGCTGGATGGATTAGGGTGGACAGGTGACTGTTGGAGCAGGATTGCACTGATAGGTGAAAGTAGCAAAATCTACAGCAATATTAATGGATAAAATGGAGGGAGGTAATTGGTGGCAGGATGGGACTGCTAGAGAAAGCTGAGTTTTGAAAGAAAGAAAGTCACTCTAGCATCTCTTCCTCGAGAAAAGAGGGGAAAAAGTTGGGGTGGAGAAGAGAAAGCAAAACAAAGTAAAAGCCTTTGCTGATTTTCTCTCCAAAGTTGTGAGATGCTGTTTAAGGAAAGAGTGGTGAATACAGGAGGATGGAGAGCTTAAGAAGTGAGTCAGAGATGTGGAAAAAAGTTTATTGAATTAAGTAGCTTTATTCTGTGGAACATTACTTATAGAAATGGCAAAACTGGAGAAGAAAACACAGCCATGGTGCAGGAAATCATCCAGGCTATCAACTCCTACAGTGCTGCGCAAGATCAGGAAGAAAAGAAAGGAGTAATGAAAGTGTTAGAGTTCTGCTGTCAGAGAAAGGATTAAAACAAAATAAATTGTGGAGGACAGGGAATCACAGAGGCGGGTATTACTGGATCAGTGAGAGAAAGGAATCACTTTCTTGGGAGTCTGCTAGTCAGGCTTAAAGATTGTTCTAGCCTCAGATCAAGGAGTGGTCAGTCTCCCTGAAGCTAGTCATACAGTTCTATCATGCAGTCAATCAGAACTTCGGTTCTTAGATGTATTTTCTGCAGCACCTTTAAAGGACTGAAGTTAAAGAACAATAGTACTGTAAATGGCCATTTGTCACTGTTTGCCCTGTGCAAAAATGTCTCAAGTAATACAGTTAAGCTTAACTTTCCAAGGAAAATGCTTTTATGCATCAAAACTGTACAGAAACTCAGCAGAGAAAACACACTTTAATAATAAACAGATAATTAAAACCACTTGAAACACACGCATGTGTTTTATTAGAGGTTAAAATCAATGGTATGTTGCAATTTAGTTATGCGGGCTGATTTAGTATCATGTTATATACCAGTAACAGAGACATGTGCTACAGGCCTAGTCATGAAAGTGTGGAATGCACCACTAACAAATTCAATTTTTTGCCCCTAAGTACTCACAATACTCTTCTTCTTCTAAAGGAAACCACACATCATCTCTTACAGAGAACTCGGCCAAAAAGAAAGCCAAAATAAAGACATCCTTAACAGTGGACCCTAGAAGTATATATTTTGGGAAGAAAAAACCCAACAAACAAAGTAAAGGAAAAGTAGTTAGGAAACGTTGCCCCCATTCTCAGAGGAAATTTCTGCTCTTAACAGAGTTCAGATATTGCAATCATATTTCCATGTCACCTGGAAAAATGCGTAAGTATCTAAGTAAATGCTGACAGACATACTTTCTATCATTCTGGCTAAACAAATGAAGCACATGGCTGGCTCAATAGTCCACTGGGGATTTCATTCTTTACCAGTAGGAAATTTGTACTGGAAATCATATTTTCAACTTCATGTATTAGGTCAGACACCCAGATGAAAACCATCTTCCTTTGGAGCACAAGGTCACTAATGCCAAGACAGTTAAGTCATAGCCATTTCTATCAGTAAGTGCCAGAACACCTAGCAGGATGTATCCTTCAACTGCCATGAGGCCTCATGGGAATTGTAGCTAGAGTGACTCAAGCTGGGTTCTCCTAAACTTCTACTGACTGAACTTCCCATGGAAACGTCCTTGATGCTCTGTGTCAGTTACAGTACGGTTAGAAAAGGTCTCCTCAGTGACCAAATGTGCCCCCAGCAGCATGTAATGTAAAAGAGCTGCTAAACTTACTCCAAGACTGAACAAGTATTTCCACAGTAATTGTGCAGTGGTCACAGGCCTACTTTTCTACAACTTATAAGTGTAATAATACCATGTAAAAGAAGAATGACATTATTTTGCTTTAAAATATACTTGTAAATTAGAAACTGGTATGAAAATGAGGGGCTCGTTGTGGAAACTTTTGTCTCTTGGTTGAAACTGAGTAATCAATAGCTACTGATGCATTTGAAAATCTATGACGTCATCATTTATAAGTTTACACTGAGATTGGCCTACACACATCAAGTAATCCAGGGCCTCATTTTGCAAAAAATTCATCTAATAAATGTCAGATCTATTTTCCTAATTTTCTGCTCTATTATTTTTTTTCTTTCATTTTTCCAAAGGCTTAAATGAAAGTTTTAGTGAAAGCTAGTTTCAAGCACTTCACAAGCTTATTGAGTTTAGGGAATTAGTCAAGTTAGGCTTGTCAATTAATTTGATGTTTGGATTTTGAAATCATGGAAAATGCTTGTGAGTTTTGACCAAACTTCCATTAACAGGCATTTTTTATGACAGCAGTTGCATTGAATCCAAAAATATCTTACCTTTCTGCCCCTTAGTGCTTTCACTGCCAGTTTCTGCAACAGAATGGTTGTCAGTAAGAATATGAAGGAAGGAGATCTCCTATCTCACAGCAGAAAAAATATGAGACAGCTGGTTGTTAGTAATGTTCCATGATGAAGCCCGTGCAACTTTTCCTGCTTGGAAAGCAAAGGACTTGAATTAAAGCAGCAGAGATAGTTGTCCTGCAGCTCAAGCAACACTGTCTGTGCATTATCTCCCACTTCTCTGCCAGAGGGAGGGAAGAGAAAAGTAACCAAAGATCTTTCCAGCCAGCTGCTGACATTCAAATAATATCAAAACAATACTAGTATTTATTTATTTGGCTTTTTCTGAGGTGGGTTAACCTGCATGGGCAAGACTTTTTCCACTAGCAGAGCTCTGTGGCAGTTGCTCTCGGAAAATAGAGGAGCACTGGCATTTTCAGCTTGTCCTACTACATCTGTGCCCTGCCTCGGGCTTCAAAATCTCCAGTGAGTGTCTGTGCTGTCTGTTTCTTTAGAGGTGAGTCTTTTCAGTCTTTTTATAGGAGCTGTTTTAATCTGTTTGAATCACAAAATAACTACTGGAGCTAAACCTTGAACCTTAGTATCTCATGTCTCAGCCAGCAACTTACTTAATGTGGGCTGCTCTCCTTTCCCTATTTTGGGCAGGAATCTCATCTTCATCAGAAGCGGCATGAATATTCCACTGAGAAGTTTTGATTTTTACTTACTGACATGGATTGAAAATGACATGATGGGAAATCTCTGATGAACTCTAGATGCCCCATTCACAGAGATTGAGGATTCAGTGATTCAGCAGCAAGAAAGAGCTCTCAGACTCCTTCGAGGAATTACCAGACAATCATTTTCAAATTACTTTTCTAAGGACAGGAGGAACCCAACCCCACACTTGTTCTTAGTTAATGAATTCAATGGCAAACAAATTAGAAAAAAATAATGACATATATATCACAAGTTATTTCAATGTTGTTTTTTTTTTTCCCACTAAAATGAGGTGCACAATGGTAAAATCCAAACAATGATTACTACTTTTATGTCAACAAACTTATGGAATGAAGACATTTGATGGCATGCATCAGGGATGGTGTCTGGGAACTGGAACATTGAAGCCAGAACAGTTTTAACACTAGTAAAGTAAGAATCAAAATCCATAAAATTTTTAAAGCTAAAATGACATTTTCTGGACCTTGGACTGTTTGATATTGTTACTGGATTGCATATAGTGAAGGAATGTTAAAATCACTTTTCACTTTGCAGATTGGGGTAATATGGTCGCAAATCAAGGTGATAATGTACCTGTGCATGACAGGATGCTAAAACGTCACAAAATCTGGCGCTAATATGAATTATTTTGCCAAAAACAAGGCAGCTAGATTATACCCCTAGTCTTTTCTATGACCTCTTTTTCATTTATTCTATCAACTATTTAATATGATCTGGAAAGAAACGTATAGGGTTAAATCAAGTGTTAGAAGTTGAATTGACCTGAAAACCTCTCTTTTATTAAGGTTTCTACCAGTAGTTTTTGAAAAACAGTAATTTCTTCAACACTTGTGACGCAGAAGTGAAAATATAGAAAATTCTTTCTATGGAAAAAATAATGTATAGTATCAAATTAAACTGAAATTGCCTTTATAACGTGTAATTAGAATCATGGGAAACTGAACATATAGATACGTAACTTTCAAAGATTCAGCACACTAGTTAGGCTAAGATTTTCCAATGGTTCGATCAAAGTATGTTTTAGTAATAATGTACACATACATAAACACTAGTAAAATAAGTTTTCACTTTAAAACTCTGATTAACACTTTGACATCTGAAGTGCTACAGTGGTTGATATGATTCTGTTCATGTTTCATGCCAAAGCAAATTTGTTAGACAAAGTTGCCATGTTTTTTGCATCTGGATTTTATGATGTTTGGCTTTGTAATGGCTGTATATAGAACCAATTCCAGCACTTGAGATTCCGGCTAAATGTAATTAGTTTAAGTGCCTGGGAGGTTAAGGTTTATTTGCTTTATACTGGATTAAAGTGCAAGTAGCAAAGGTAGTATGAACAGACCATGTATGTTACCTCCAGCTATTTGAGTACCAAAGACCTACACAACAACACAGTGGTGGCCAGGAAGTACAGGGATTTTTGAATTTCTTTAATTTGCTGTAAGACATAAAATAGGTTAAATGGGCTAACTGGTTAAGTGAAACTGCAGCTTGCCTATTGATTTTTCTGATCACATTTCTTAGAAATTTTATCACACATGCATATCATACATTGGTACTTGGAGCTTGAACAACAGAAACATGCTGCCAGGTTTTCTTGACTCCTGTACTGAAGAAAATAATCTCACTGTTATGAGAGCTAAAGATTAAGAAGATGGAAGTGCACAGGTGATTATTTGGACAACACACCACTGTCTAATTAATGATTTGCTTTGACCACTAGTGCAGGAGAGCAGATACCACTAAAATGATAATTAAGTCTCAGGCTCTGGCAGCCTATTTTTAATTTTTATTAAGTATATGCTACAGTGAAATTGTAGGTAACTAAAACTAAGATAGAAATAAAATCAGAATGACAAGGAGTTCCATATGTGAAAGATAACTGTTGGCTATTAGATGTGGAGAACATGTAATGAAAACTCAGCCTTTTTGGCAGTCTACTTGCAGATGAAACACTTTACAAATGAGTTAAATGTACATGGTTGGATGCTATTCTTTATTTACAAGATCTAATTAAATCAGTTTTAACAATTCTATATTTATGTAAAATACATGCTATCTCACTTTGAATTCTCTTTCATGCTGTTAAACCTTGGTTTATGTATAGCTTTTTTTCTTTTTTTTTGCCTTCCCACCTTCATACTAGAATAACCTGGAACTTCTGCACCATAGCCAACAATAAATGACACGACAGCCAGACACTAGTGGTTTGTCCTCTTTCTCAATCTCTAAGGAGAGTATAAAGCTGATACTGTGCTAGAGCAGAGTTTTGCTTTGACTCCATTCTACTCTGTTGTGTTTGTTTGTTTGCTTGCTTTTAATCTGGAATGGAAGATACATAAAAATGGACAGACATAGAACAAGTTTTAATGTCTGTGTTTCCTGATCACAAACCTTTTTACAAATTGAACATTAAAATTTTCAGGAATGTAAGGAAAAAAAAAAAAAAAGCATTGGCAAGATGATATTGATGCAATTTAAAGTATATCTCTACCAGTAAATAAAACAACCACATATTGGGACTGTTGGTTTTTGAGATTAAGCTAATATTTTAATATCATATCTGGTCATACACTAACAGCCCGTGTCTATGTTTGGTTCACAAACACAGACACAGTTCTATAATTTTCATTAAAAAAAGAAAGGACATTTTTCCCAGTCCTCTATCCTCTGTAGGTTCATCAGCATCAGTTGACAATAGCTTATTTAACTAACCAAAATTTAAGAAATACAACATTGAGCCTCTGGTTATTACATTTAACTGCAGATCAGTAAGTATGGATATCTTACTTGCTACTAATTTTTCTCCATTCTTCATACCTTAGAGCTCTTCTGAAGTGTTTTCTCAGGAAATAAAAGAGGCTGAGTAGTGTCTTGCATCCTTTCTGTGGCTACTATGGAAAGTCCTCTTTTGTGCTTCCCTATTAAAGTAATGGTAGTGTTCTTTCAAGTTCCAGTTTTCCCCAAAACTGTTTCTCAATAGACAACATGAAAGCATATATACTTGAGAGGCCACACAACATTATTGTTTCATACATCAAAAATGGGAAGGAGCTCAAAAGCTTGGAGCTCAAAGTAGCTGATTGCATCAAATACTTCTTTGAGGCTGTGTAACAGAGAGCCTCCAGTCAAGATACAAGTGTTATAATTTAATTTTCTCTCCAGTTGCCATAGAGGACCTAAAAATCAAGCATTTTTCAAAATGTGACAACACTTGTAAGAAGCTGCAAACTGGCTTGGGGTCTGTTGGATTAATAATCTGTAGGAGCTAATGTTATGTATCCCTGTACTCCTCTGAGAAGAAAAAGAGAAAATGAAAGATTTCTGTCCCGTGGTGAGGATGAAGGAGTTAACAGTAAGCATAATTGGCATAAATGCTATAGATTAAATTCAGGTCTCAAAAGAATCAAGGAGAAATTTACTCTTAAAAAGTAAGGACTTTTTGTCCCAGGTCATGTGTATTTTTATATCTTAGTAATTTGTTTGCAACAGTCACAGATTCCCTACTTGGTTTTCTGAGAAATTATGTAGTGAGAGAACATTCCACCACATTTTGTCATGGGAAGCAAAGGGTGAGAAATAGTAAAAGCACTGCTGCAAACAGGAATCACAAAAATGTCTGAGAATGATCATTATATTCGGTAGATGGACTTAATTTGCAGGTTTTGCAATGCAGAAGTTCAGCTGAAAATGAAATATGCAATCAAAAATTAAGAGTGAAGGTGATGCAGCAGAGTAGAAGACGAAGCCTCCCTGTCTCCTGAAGAGCAGTAAAGGAATACATATGAGACTTCACAGAGAAAGTGGTGAGATGCTGGAACAGGCTGCCTGGAGAGGCTGTGGATGCCCCATCCCTGGAGGTGTTCAGGAGCAGGCTAGATGGGGTCCTGGGCAACCTGGTCTACTACCAGACCTGGAGGTTGGTGGTCCTTCCTGTGGCAGGGGGTTGGAACTTGATGATCCTTGGGATCCCTTCCAATCCAAGCCATTCTATGATTTTATGATTCTATGACATGTATCATTTAATGGTAAGAAATAAAAAAAAAAAAAAACCTTGACGTAAAAATTGATTATGTAATATATATATAGTTTCAAAAGTGTATCTTAGAATCTCAGAATCAGAACTGCTCAGGTTGGAAAAGACCTTCATGATCATCAAGTCTAACCACAACCTAACCGTAATACCCTAACTCTAACAACCTACTGCTAAATTACGTCCCTGAGCACCGGATCCAGAAGGTTTTTAAACACATTCAGGGATGGTGACTATCATGGTTTTATGATTTTTGTTATCAGTGTTCCACATCATAACATCATGTCATGCACTGAGTTAATGCTCCAGTTCTGTGAATCATTGATAGTTCCATGTACAACTGTCTCAGAAGAGAAGAACTATGTACCCCAGAGGACTTTGTGCTACTTTGTATTTCAGTTTTCCATTCATGGGGAAATATAAAAGAGTTTGCATGTCACAAGATGTCCATACTTTTCCCCTTTCTGCTCATCTTGGCAGCAGCATGCATGCTCCCTAACCATCTCATCTTCAGCATTAGAATAGGGCCTTCAGTTTTTGGACACACTTTCTCACGTTTTCTTTGATTTATCAGCTTGAATTCCAATTATATTGTATTATATTGTGTTATTTTGCACTCCAAGATCTCATTTAGTAAATTAGTTTTCCTCCTCAGATTGTTGATGCTTTTATGTAGGTCCATCACCCATCCCCCTGCCCTCTCCCCTTCTTCCCTTTTCCCTTTCCTAGGGCATGGGTCCATGGATCCCCCAACACCATAAGTCACAGAACTAGGTGAAGCAGCCCGTAAACTGTTGACAGTGACTCAACCACCTCCCTGAGGAGCCTATTCTATCTTGAAGCCTATTCTATCTTGAAGCTGTCTGCCTCTAATCCCAGTTTTGTGTACAGTTAGGTCTATTGGCTGTTTATGTTATACTCCGGATTTATGTATAACCTCTTCTTTTTTAGAAGAACAGAATCTCTCTAGGCTCAGAAAACTGGTACATTTTGTCCAGTAAATATAATACTTCCTTTCAAAAACTAATTAGAGACAGATTTTATTTGAATCAACAGTCCAAAACCAGAAATTATCTTCAAAATGCTGCATATTATTTATAGATGTTCACAGTAATGACTATAACAGTACAGAAAGAGAATATGCTTGCTGAGAGTGAGCCTAGCAGAATTGACATTTTAGTTACTTCTGCACAGAATATGAAACTAAAATGCATGAAACAGGAAATGTGCAGAAAAAGACGTCAGAAAACTATGACATAGGTGATATTTTATTCTTCTTTTCTGTGTTTTAGATCTCAAACTGATATCATTTGCAGTGTCACATCTTGCATTTTCTTTAAGACGATTTAGGAATTAAATAGAAAGGAGCTGTGCTGAGATTTGCTGAGTCCCTGGATGTACCTTGATGTTCCTTCCTGCGACAACTCTACCAGTTAAACAAGTACCCACTCATCTAGATCAGGTAATTCTCATCGCTGAGTTTTAACAGAAATAACTCAACATTGTTGCCCTTTTGTATCAGAAAGGGGTAGACTTGAAAATACTACAAAGTGTTGCATGTAAGGAATTTGACCTAGCTAGAATTAGCACCAATGTCAGCATAAGGAATGATATAAGAACTTGTTGCCAGTAGTATGGAAGTCAATTTAGGGCTTTTCAGCAGCAATCAACTTTTAGGTAACATTAAAACACTTGTAAGTCTAGGATCTGAGGTTCACTATACTCAAGGCTCTGCAGACTTCCATCAGGAGTGGTCATTTTCCCTTCGTTGTTGATCAACTTTTTTCCTTTTTGTGGCAGCTGTAGCAGAGAATGAAGTAGTTCAGTGAACTGATGCAAAAGAAAAATGTTCTATTCTTTTATATTTTCGTGGATTACTTTTCCATGGGAACAGCAAACTGTACTAACTTACCCTTGGGTCACTTATTAGGTTCAACACAAGTGACATGGCAGGAAAAATATGAAGGAATGAATGCAAGGACAGGACAAGCCCTTCTGAGGGTTGCATGTGCCATTTCATGAGATTAGATGTAACATCAAACTCACCAGTCATCAACTCTCTTTCAACTCTCAGTGAATGAGTTCACGAGATTTATATTCAGTCTTATGTAGTCACTTCCTGGCAAGTCAGACAAACATCTTACTTAGATTATTTCTCCTTGATCATTTCAAAATACCACAACACATTCAAATAAATCCCTGATGACTTTACTACCCATTCTTAGGTTTATATTGTAGTGATTACTTGTAACTTCGAAAGCTGTAAACAGTAAGAATTCGATTTTTAATTTTTTATTTTTCCAAGGCAACAGCTAGAAGCTCCAATAATGGAAATGGGTAAGACGTTAAATTGATAGGCAGTTACTGTCCTATGGATTTAAACACAAAGATAAGATTAGCTTGAACCATAGATTACATGTTCTCTTAAAACTGCTTTCAAGTCTCTCTTAGTTCTTAAATGTGCTTGCAGAAGTTGTGAAACTTCATTACAGAAGGCATGGAGGCTATAAAACCATTTACAGACCAATGGAAATGGCATGCATTTGACAATCTTCTGTAGAAGAATTCTGCAGAAGAATTTCAGTCTGCCAGGAGGAATGTCATACTCAACAGAATGACTAAAGATTCTACCTAGAATGAAAAAGACCATCAAATATATCAGATATATCGGATGACAGAGTTTGCTTGAGTAGTTAAGCAACTTTATTCTAATCCCCAGACTGGTTCGTGTCAACATGTAGTATTGGTTTTCCCATTTGATCTTAGTCAAATAAGTCCTCTTATACATATGTATTGGGTACTCAGTGAGCTGTGAAGTGGTAATTAACCACAAAAAAAAAAAAAAAAAGAAAAAAAAAGAAAAAAAAAAAAAAAAAAGAAGGGATGGCTTCTTTAAACGGCTTCCTTAGCCTGATACTGGTTTATGTTCTAAAGCAATTCAAGGTTACAGGCTTTTGTTGGCTTTGGAAATGCTAGGTTTGTATGAGAAATGTTTTAAGGAGGTGCTGATTTTTAAGCAGTTGCTGCTCAGCTGAGGAATTTAGCAGCCTCTGTTGGTTCCTAAGCTGTTATGACAAAATCAAACTAGCAGACTGGCTGAAATCCTTGGTAAGTAGGAAACTTTAAATATACCTGCTTGTCTGTTATTTGAAATAGAGCATAACTGTTTACACAGCCAGAGCTATAGAGGAGAGATGAATTAGGCAACTATTGGCATTGCTTTATGACCTAAAAAGAAATGCAGCTCCCATACCAGGGCACCACACAGATCCACTGCCATTGCAGTCACTGTACTTCATGTGCACAGGCCTCTGGCTGCAGCACTTCCTTTCCCCCCTTTGCAACTTGTGGTTGGTTGACTCAACCTCAATCATTTCATAGACCAGTTTATGTCTGGTAGCAAAGTGAATCAACAGAAGGGTTTCTTTGAAGTCAGATCATTTGTTGAAAATAAAAGATTGCTAAAAAAAAAAAAGGCTATACAGAGCTAACCTCACCAACACAGCAGTACAGGAGGCATCCCAGAGTGAGGTGTTCTCCTGGCTTAGAGGAAACTGGAAAGAAGCACTGCATATTCCACGACATTATAGGAGCTACAGCTATGACTGTAATAAAGCATATAAAGAAGATGGAATTTATTGTGTAGGAAGATGACTGCAGTTTTTCATTAGCTATGCAGGAAATCTGGGTAAGGAGTGTAGACTAGACTCATAAACTTCAGGCATCTATATTTGGGTAAGAGAAATCCCATCTGCAGTTTCTCACTTTCCCCAGGGAGCTGGGTGACGTAGCTAAGCTAGGGGTAAACTCCCAATGCTTTTGAAGTGAGAAGAAAAGTTTCTGTGTATGAGCTTTATCTACATAAATGAAATACAATGATACAATGACTTCTCCAGTCTCTAGTGCACAGTAACTACATGATAGTTACATTTGCAGAATAAAGACTAATTAGTTTGTGCCAAAAAGGAGCTCTGCTACAATGTGAGGATAATAAACATATTGCTATTTTCTTCAGTTTAATTTTTATTTTCACATTTTTGAACTGTATTTTGTGCTCTGCTATCACACTGAGATTTTTCCCAGTAGTCAGAAGTAAGTGTGAGATTCATGTAAACATTTAGTTACAAAGTATTGATTTCAGTGATCTTTTAGGAATGCTTGCCCAACTGTCCTGAATAGGCGAGAAACTGCCCAGAGGCAGTGACAGGCTTGATCTCAGACAGGGCTTAGGCTCAGAATGGAGAATTAGATAGGCTCAGGTTTTACATATTACACACATTACATATACACACATTACATATACACACCTACTTGTTCAGCTGTACTACTGATACATAGTGTTCTGTCAAAGGAAGCAATGTACACATCATGGAAAACTCTTGCAGATACTTTAGTCTAGGAGTAGTTATATCCTAGCTTAAAGTACACATTGATCAAGTAGGGCCTCAAACATTAGGTTAATATTAAAAGTGCTGAAATGAACAGAGAATGAGCAGAATGAACAGAGCAAGTTTTTATGCACACAATTATGTGCTTTTCCCTACTATCTAACCACTTATAAAATACTTCTTCCAAAATTAGATATTTTCTATATTGTTCAGTGAATCTTATTTATTTACAGAATCACAGAATCATGGAATCACAGAATGGCTGAGGTTGTCAGGGATCTCTGGGTCCATCTGCTCCAACACCTGCTCCAGCATGGCAACCCAGAGCAGGTTGTGTTTGGAGGCACACTCCAAAATCTCTGGGTAACTTGTGCCAGTGCTCAGCCACTGTAGAGCCTAATGTCCAGTTCCTGCCCTCCCTGGTTGCCCCTGCATGCCTGGCTGCATGATTGTGAGCTCCTTCTCTTGCCTGCAGCAGGAACTGAGAGGATTGTGTACTTTCAGCTCGGGTTTTCCTGATATTTCTCTTAAATGTAACTTTACAAATGCACGTATTAATACTACAACACTTAGGATCCAGACATGTAAAGTATATCTAGAACAATTTTACATGTAATCTTTCAATGACTTGTACAAAAAATATTTCACCTTTAATGTACATTTGCAAAACACAGTGTTTGAACTTCAGTTATTCCTTTTTTTTTTTTTTTCACTGACTGACTTGTGAGTGTCTCAGCTTCCAATTACATTCCAAATCTCAGTCTGCTGCTAAACTTTTATCTCTGCTCCTATCAACTTTACTACTGAGTGGCTTTAAGAAAAAGATATAATAATCAAAGAGTGGTGCTCTTTTTAAAGAGGATATTCATATTTGTACTATGCATGAACATATATCTGCTGAGCTATAAAGCTCAATAATTTCTCTGCATATCCTACTGCCAGGGTATTTAGTTCAATTGAAGCAAAGGATTTTCTAACATGCTGCATAAATCTCTTGAAAAATGAGCTTTTCCATTGATGTAGGCACACAGCTACTCATTTGAGAAACCAATTACTTGGTATGCCTTGATAAAAAAAATAAATTAAGATGGCATTAAGACACAGAAAACAATTAATTCAAGGAAAAAAATTGTACAGATTTGTTTTGATTATATCAAAATCAAAGCTGGAAAACGTGATTAAACTAGAAAGAGGTACACTCATTACTGTGATCAATGAAGATTAAGACTGAAACATCTTTATCTGTGTGTTAGTGATATGATTATAATTATAGCATTTTGTATTTGTGGTCCTGGATTAGATTGTATTTCATTTTTAAAAGCATGTGAGATTCCTCTGTCCTGTGTTTTCCCTACTTACGCTATCACTGAAGGGCAAAGTTAAAGTTATTTTGGTGCCAGACTACCCTAATTTTAATCCGTTTGGATTTCCATCATGTGTAACCAGACTCCAAGAAAACACTGACACAGTTACTAACTTTCTTAAGGACACAAATTTGAGGTAAATTAAGATTACGTATTTACCTGGAGACTTTAAAAGACTCATCCAATACTCCAAAACTACAAACACAGTGTGGACGTCCTGCTTGAATGCTACATTCTCTAACTTGGGCACATGTAAATATGCCTTCATGGCAGGGCTACAGCTGGCTTTTCTGTAATCACACCAGTACTGATGTGCCCTGACCTAAATGGGTTAGTGTACATGTTGTGCATACATGGACTGGAAATCAAGTGCTATTGAAGATGTCAAAGTCTTTCTACTGGTGTCAGTGGGCTCTATGCTAGGACAGTGAGAAGAGACATTCAGTTGTCACAAGGTCTTGCATTCACTGTAGAAGGACAAACAAAATGCAGGGCAAAGAGAGGCTTCCCTACTGACATTTCACACAGGGAAACTGCCTCCAGAGTTTCTCCTCACTCGCTTATGTTATCTTGAAGACCTTTATGAAGACAAAAATACCTATTGGCACGAAGCGCAGCTTAGCAACGTAAAACTTAGACAAAGTGGCATGGGAAACCCCTTCTGCAGGGCAAGAGCTTAACAATGGCAAGACCTTGAGTTACATTGGTTTTATGATTTTTATGACATCATAACATCATGTAGTGCACTAGGAGTTAAAAAGTTAATGCTCCAGTTCCGTGGATCATCAGTAGTTCTGTGTACACCTGTCTCAGAAGAGGAGAACTACGTACCCCAGAGGACTTTGCGTTATTTTGTGTTTTCACATTTTCCATTCAGAGCGAAAGATAAAACTTGGCAAATAAAGAGATCCCTCTTTTCCCTTTCTGCTCATCCCTCCAGCATGTTTGTTCCCTTGCCATCTCACCTTCAGTGTTAGAGTAAGGTCTTCAGTTTTTGGACACTCTCTCTTTCATGTTATTTGATTTATTAGCTTCAATTTAAATTATATTGTTGTATATTGTGTTATTTTGCATTCTAATGTCTTACTTAGTAAATTAGCTTTCCTCTTCAGATCACTGCCACTGTTTTGTTTTTAGGTCCATCTCCCATCTCCCTGCCCTTTCCCCTTTTCCCCTTTCCCTTTCCAGGGAATGAGCCTGTAGGTCCCCCTTCCCCATTAGTCACCATTGACACTAGGTAAAGAAAAAAATCTGATGGATAGCTTTACAACATGTTGCAATATGAAAAGTTTGCAACCAATGAAGCACCTCAAGTAAAAGTATCTTTTCTATACAATGTATACAACTTATTTTAAATCAGTTTGTCACCATTATTATATGCTGCTGAATGTCAAATGTCTTAAATTGTTTATTCCATTTGCAAAACACTTAGCATCAAGTTAAAGTTCTTGCAGAACTTCTGCTTTCACATGACCCTGTTAATGCAACAACCAACTTTATAATAACTAATAATAACTTTATAAGAACAACATTATAAGAACAACTTTATAATAACTATAATGCTGTTGCTGCACTATACTTCGGATCTTACTTTGTTTCTTCCATGGTTAAAACTTATATCCTGTGCTTGAAAGAACAGCCTACTTTATAAAACAGTACACTTCCATACAGGAATGTTTTAGAGCTCAGTGAATTTTAAGACTTGACAGAAGTTCTACACAGTGAAACAAGCAATGACAATGAAAGTAAAGATACTTATAAAGAGTAAACTCACAAGGTAATGTCAAACAAGCATGAGATAAATTATCTTCCTAACTTCTTACTTATTTTGCAGTTTTTACAGCAATTACAGTGTGTCAGAAACTCCAGATGAAATCTCTCCATCAAAGATTAAAACCCCTGTTTGCACTGACTTATGAAAATACATTTAACTGTTATTAAAAGACTTTAATTGCACCAATATGCTCCTCACTTTTTAAAAAGGCCTTTGTTCTTCACAAATACCAATACAAAGGTAACAGCAATACTTTAGTGGCTTTTACTGCTTGGATGCAAAATAGGAGTCCTTAAGCTTCAAAAATCTTTTCTCTCAGAGATACCATCTTTTGCCTGGAGCTAAAGGAATTAGGGGATATTTACATGATTTAAGGCTAATTTTACAGCATATTATGTTCCTTCTCTGCTATGGAATCAAATACTAAAGGATTTGATTTTTTAAAATGTATATAAAGGTAAAATGTAATAAAACTATTCTTTGTATGGGAAATTTCCATGTTAATCTGGAAACAATATGCAATATTTAAACTGTGTAACTTGGTGGTCAGCAACAGAAAAAATAACAGTGGCTCTGGGAAGATAAGGACATGTGATAATGCATGCAGAATTCATATGAGACACTTGAACTGAAGTTAAAAATGGCACTTTAGCTTTGTCAGGGAAAAAGGAAACAGACAACGGTATGTACAAAAGAAAGGCTACTAAATGTGATGAACAGTCATTTAATCAAATCTGTTCTTCTTGCCATTTATAAAATGAATTTCCAAATAGTCTATTCCAACTATGACCAGAAAACTGAGCAATGTTTTGGTGAGGGAAAATGCAACATTAGAGCAGATGAGAAAGCTCTTGCTTTTTTTCTAAAGATACTGTTTAGCTGAAGGCAACTACAGGGAAAGACTCAGCTGCCAATATATAGAACCTCTGGGAGAGATATTGTTTTATGTGAACAGGAAACAAGGGAAATTGCTGAAAAGAATGAAAGATGGTTAAGGATCTTTGAGAATAATATTCTATGATAAATGATTGGTCCAGTTAGAGGGAAAGTTGTGTGGAGAAAACTATTGAACAAGTGACTGTGGGAGGTCTATGATGAGCCAAATCCAGCGAATGGGGTGAAATCTCAGTGACCTGTGTGGGTAGAGTATGTGGTTAAGATGATGGAAGACAGACCAGACAGGCTTATTTTGGAAAGACATCGTTAGGAGTTTCAATCCTCAGGACGATGAAGAAGAACATGGGAAGATAATATTGAGCAAGACCTAATTGCATGTAATATGAATTGCCATCAAAAGGAAAAATATGCATTTGGCTAAAAGATGTAGGAGAAAATCTGCCAAAAACCTTTGGTCTACAGAACTGAGGGATAATAGCACACAGATTCAAAGAAATTCGTGTGATTTCTCTCATCTTAGTTTTAGAATAAATTCACAGAGAAATGACTGCCTTCACTCTTGCTAGAACTTCTTGCAGTTCATTTTTAGGAAGACAGTAATGAAATGGCTAGCAGTTGCCTATTTAGTAGCTAATGTTTCTACCTGCAGTTAGGAATGAAGCAGGAAGATGACTGCTTTACAGCTGTATGTACAGACACAGGGCTCACTGTGGGACAGATGAAACATGAAACATTCTGCACCAAGAAAAACAGCAAAAGGACACCTTAATTTCAAATTGCATTGTAACTGTTCCCGACTTTCTGTATAAGAAGAATTGTGAAAGCAACAAGTTGCCCACTTGAAATTATTACACATACTTACTTAGTAAAATGAGAATAGTGCATGACCAATAATGCCACGAGCATCTAAGCTAGCAAGTATGCATCAGAGTAGCTTGTGAATCAGAGATTAAATAAACTTCAGGTATGCAAGGTATATAAAACATGCCAAAACAGCTCTATTTTGGGGGTTTAAAGTTCTTGTTCTTAATATTAGAAATTTAAGCCACAGGCAGTAAACCTTTAACAAAATATCTGCATTTTCTGAACAGATTTCCAGATAAGATGCACAGCTGATGCTTAATTCACATGTAATTTCTGAGTTTAGGTTTGAACAGCAACATAACCTGTAACACGTAATACTTTTTCTTTAGTGAAACCTGATTTTTCCTTCAGTACCACCCTTAATGCCTTCCAATTACTGCTTGATTTTCTGCAAAATATCCCTTTCGAGGCTCTCACTAAATACATGCAAACCCTCGAATCTGTGTACCGACCTGCCGTTTTCAGAACAAACACAAGAGGGGGCATTTAGATGATGCTGTGTCACTTCTTTAAATACTACTCCATAAGCTGTCAGCAAAACACTGGGCATGAGTAACACATTTGTAACTTTTGGCTCTAATTCCCTCTCACTCACTTTCTACTCATGTCTTCACATAACTTCTTAAATAAAGACACAATTATCACTTCAGTTCAAGAACTGGACTCTGCTTTACTTCCTCTCTAGGAACATTCTATGTACTACATTGTCGATTTAATCTTACGTTACACACACACACTAACACACACTAGACAGTCATGCACCAGATCTACATGAACACTGAGACAAGATTCCTAAATTTCACAGACCACAATCAAAAATAAACAAGCAGTTAAATCATTCCACACCCCATTTATAGTCCACCAATGAATATTTTTTCTCAGCCCCAAGTACTTCCCTTTCATCACCCACAGCGCACATACTCCCACCTCTCTGCAGAGACACCAGCATACAGCCGTGTACTTCACGCAGTGTTTAGTGGTTATAAGTTTCTATGTTATAATGATTATCCCACAGTTGGTGTGGTTTTCATGAATTACATTTTAAGTAATTCTGCATGTGGTTTTCTGTAGTGATGTTTAAGAAAGTGAGATATAGTGAAAACCAGCAGCTGTAAGCTTTAAGTTCAAGGAAAAGTCTGCATGGTTGATCTGTGTTTTTTTTTAAATTATTTTTATTTCTGTTTGTTTTTTTACACTTACTTTTTTTTCTGAGGATATTTTAGGTCTGAAGTCTGTCAGAGTGCTTATTTTGGTGTGTTACGCTAATGAATGGTGTTATAGCTGCTCTTTTGTTGTCCGGAATATACTTGCAGATATACAGGCTGTAGAAGTAACAGAAAACAATGACAGGGACAAATGCATACAGTACAGGTGAAGGATTATAGTTCATATGGAATGTCCCGTGTTTCAGTTTCCTTACTTAACAAATAAATCTGGTTCCAGTATGGAAGAAAGCACCACCTATGAAAACAACATACGTCTCGTCAGAGGAACTGGATAGGGATGGGTAGACAAATGTATGGGATGTGCAATACATTCGTGTTCCTGACTGATTTGATTTTGCTTTAATATCGGTTTATTGTAAGATTGTTACAGTACAGTGAAATACACAGTAGCCAAGCAACGATGCAGTCGTTGTCTTTTGCAGGATTATATACCATTCACATACAGGTATGTATATGAATGAGATTGTACAAGAGCAGAGTCTGACAGAAACAAGAAACTGGCAATGAGGCTGGCAGTATGAGTCCTTACAGGGAACTGGTCTGACATGAAAATGAAAGATGAGTAATGAACAGGTGACCAGACTACAGTGAGGAACCTTACTTCAAAATCAGTCAAGTTACTGCAATGGCACGTGTGGAAATTAACCATGCTTGAATGAGGCTTCTACCTCACTAGCCTGGAAGCAGTTAACAGAAAAACAGAAGGGTATGTGCATTTACTTATCATGTCCTTTGGAGTATTTAGCATCTATTGCTGTTAGAATCACAACTCTTGACCTGATTTTACTGCAGGCACTATTCTGAAACCTCAGTTTTTCTGAAAGTACCCAAAAAGTTGAAAATATTCAATTATCTCATAAAACCTGTGATGCAATAAGATGCATGCATATCTCTGTGTATGTTACTCAAGAAAAAAGACAGGATAGAATCTCTCCTCTGCAGAAAACACACTTCTTAGTCTCAAAGATATCAAAAGAAATTATCCACAAACTACTTCTGCAACTTCCTCTTTCTGCATGTGCTTTTATACTTGGAATTGAAGCAACTGAAGTTGGAAGTGATCTTCCCTTCACCTCACTAAATCCAATCTTTGGCTCAGAATAAAGACTCTTTAAAATTAAAAGCTGAGGTCATGTAGAAGGCTAAAATACAGTAGTATGCAGAGAAACTCATGGTTTCGTGCATTAATTTAGACACTTTAACCATGCATAGAGTACTCTCAAACGTTTGTATTTTCAACTGATAATTGTACTTAGGAAGGCTATCAGATGCATTCTTTGCATAACAAATGGCTGAATTTCAACAGTAACTTCTCTGCTTACCCAGTAACTTCTTGGACTTCTTAGCTATTTCCCCTGTATTTATGACAGTTAATCCCCTCTGTGCTTTGAGCTCTTTGGGTGAAAAAGAATGATTATATTTTTGGCTAAATAGCTTTCAAATTCACTAGTTATTCTCTTTTGATTTATATTTATGATCTGCAGAAATGCTAAATCCAGCAAAGATTAGGGAATAAGATGTAACAGTTCAGGAAACCAAACAAACTTTTCAATTCAACAGTGAAAGTCTGACAAAGGTCACCTGATATCCTCTTTTTGCCACTTTGCTAAGTGACACATCTTAAGCTTTGGTGCCTAAAACCGTGCTATTCTTGTGGGTAAAAGCACATCTTAATACAAAGGCCAAAAGCAATGATGACACATCTTTCCCCCTGATATGACCTGAAATAATGACACAATGCTTGCACAGCAGCCAAAGTTAGAGAGTTCCTAACAAAGCAAACGTTTGGGGAAGCAGCATGTGCTGCGAGTCTTCGGGCTGGTAAATATAATGACAAACAATGCAGGCAAAGCTGGTAGAAAGGGAAAATAAATTAATCTGTCCTCAGTGTTGTCTGGAGGTGGCTCAGCTATGGAGCTTTGCAGTCACATCCCCTCTGTGGCAGCTGATGGGGAAGTTGTCACACTGAAGGGACTGCAGCTGTGCTGAGACAGTTACCAGACTGCAGGCTCCCAACAGGAGTTTTTCATGTGTGTGCAATGTCTCTAGTTTTATTTCATATGGTCAGATTCTGAGTGGGAATATTTCTTAATCGTGACTATTTTTCCTCAGGTTCACAGCCAGCAAATTCCTGATTCGCATCAACATGAAACATTCATTCCAACTGTGGATATTCATTCAGATCAGCCTCCAGGAACAAGTTCTCTGCTGGACAAAATACACTTACATTTCTTTGAAGTACCGAAGTCTGAAAAATTCTTTTCCTTTGATTATACAAAGTTGCTGTCTCCTCTAGCAGCACAAAAGCAAAGGAAGCTTTGGGCTACAGAGGTGTTGTTGGATCCAAGTCTAAATTTTAGACAATTTCTTCTGCTTAGACACAGTTGAGTCACCTCATTGGTTCATTAACTTTCCTTTGACACAATTTGCTTGACATACACTTCTTAGTGTTGTGCTTTGGCTCTCCTATAAACTTTTATTTATTTATTTTATTTCAAAGGTTTTATGAGCATGGGACATTAAAGCAAGCACAACTACAGCTGCATTCTCCCATTGAGAGGCTGCTGGCCTTAGTTTTTACTCCTCCAGTTTCAATTTCTTTTAAAATATGATTGTAAGATAGATTCCACTGAAACTGCTCTTTTATGAAGAAGATTAGAGGATCCATGAATCTCATGCCATTTCAAAATGTACATTCACTTGAAACCGTGTGCACTTCAGGACATTTTCTCTAGCATGTTCTTTGTTTATTCATGAGTACTGTGCATTACCAACAAATAATTCAATGCCAGGAAGTAGTTTTTCCAATGAAGTCTTTGCAATTATTTGTTATCTAGTAAATTATTAGTGAATTTTTGCTTGGTCGCCTGCCAGGTTCAACATGTTGAAGATGAGCACTTTTCTACAGTGTGCTATATCTATGTAATCCTGAGTTCTATCAGCTATGACAGAATGGTATTGTGAACCACAATTAATTTCCTTTACAATAGTGTGGATAACTTCATGGCTCATTAGACTGATGATTTCATTCTGAATTGTTAGACTTGTGTAATCTTGTTTTCTCTTCAGCTAGCTTCCCAGGGTCTCATTGTCATTGCTGTGAAGCTTCAGTAATTCGATAAAATTCTCCTCATCAATCTGATGGCCATGAATTAGCAAGCCCTGCCTACTCCAGTAATGTACAGAGAGTATTATTTTATACAGTGAACAAAACAGACATCCTGCTTAATGTTTTTGCCTGCTTTATCCTCCAGACATGTTAAAAAATGCACCATGTCAATATTGCAATAAGTTGGTAACAATTAGAACAAGCTATTAGATAGCGGACATCCATGGGTGGTGGAATGTTGGCAATGGAGTGGATTTCTCTTTCTCCCCTCCACTATTACTGACTCAATTCCTTCTGCTGCTGTTTTAGGTAAAGGTTCATGTCAAATGATAGAGAGGCAAGACACTGAGTGGTCAGCTGACTCCTTATAGGGGTGAGTTAGTGACACCACACCAAAAGACATAAGAAACAGCCATAGAAAAATGAAAATTTCTGTTGTAGAAAAAAAGGGTTATTATTTTTAATGAATATTTTTGTAGGATAATATAAACATTAACTGCTGTTTCTGTTATTACGAATTTTGAAGAGTTTGAATGCCTCAGTCTGCCAAAACACCATGCAATGACATTATCCTCAGACCTACACCAAAATACAGTACTTTCATGAATGAAGTTGAGATGACTTGTATTTTTCCATCTCCAGAAAAATAGTACTCAAGATAAAGGGAGGGGCAAGAGAAAGTGAGAATGAGAATAAATTAACTTCAGGAAAAAATGGAGAATGGAAAAGCAAATGCATACTGGAGTTAACTGCTGTTAAACTAACATTCAGGTATGAGGACAAATGAGTTTTTATTTCACACATCTCACCAGAAACAGTGAACTACATTTGGTACTCAGGGCAACAGATCTGTCATGCATACTAAGCTTAGAAATACCAGGTGTGTTAGCACACACTGAATAACTGAAGTTAGAAGTTGAGAATGGCTTGCACATTTCATTATTCAACTGTCTGTGCTTTGGTTCCCATCGATAGGTGGAAACAAATTTAACATTAATATATAAGCTTTTAACAAAGATGAATGCATCAATGATTAAACACAGTCATACAATAAACTGAGAGGATACTTGAACATATCTAGAAACAAGCCTAAAACCAAGACCTCATCTCACTCTTGTTTGTGAAGGGCATAATAAAATAAATTTCACAACAAAATGCTTCTTTCAATAACATTTCAACTAAAGCATTTTATATGATATGAATCATGCAGCATGAATGATGAAGATAGTCCCAGTTTGTAATGGAATTTTTATGTTCTGACTGATTCATATTATAGCACTGCTCTCTTTCACTGTCATACTTAAACACTGGAGAGCATCCAAAGGGAAGTGGACAAAAAGGAATTAATGAGTGAAATGTCTGGGCCACATTTTAATGTTATAAAACAGAACATGGAAAGATCTTGTTTGTCATCCATAAATAAACAACACTTTGGTTACGCTATATTTAGAATGTAACTAAATTGTGCTATTTTCTATTTTAAGTAACTGTGGATAATTCACAGATTCGTATTCTTTACATGTAAATGCATAACTGTATTTTCACTTTCATACTTAATTAGTATTTTTAAATCTTACTGCATTAATCATAGTGTATATTTCAAAGTAAACATTTTGAATCTTATTGCTAATTCAATTATAAATATAGAGAAGAATAAGTATACAGTGTAATTAGAGAGTAACTGTAGAACATTTTTTGGCAGACATCAGCTAAACTGACATTGGTTAAATTCTTCTTAGAAAAAAAATAAGAGATGGAAGATTCGATTCTTTTGTAACTTCTGCAGTGGTCTCTCAGCTACCATCTCAACTACCCTAGTAATTTTAGGCATTTTAACATAAGTTGTATAATGTTTTATTGTGATCTTCGAATCTCAGATTACACTTTCTGTGGGGCACAGCCTTTAATAGTATAACTAAATTGTTGTTCACTTCAGAAAAAAAAAAAAAAAAAAGCCTGCCTGTTTTTGTTTGATCTAGGTGGAAGACTGGCCATGGATTCCATTCTGACATTTGGAAATACGGGTAGAATTACAAAACTGTGCACCAAAGGTAGATTTTTTTTTTTTCATAGTAAATTACAGGTATTTTACACATATTTTCTCAAAGAAATTCTTCACTTTATACTTCAGTACTGTGACAAATCCATCACAGCCTTTTTCTTTTTCATAGAAGGGAGGAGACTGAAATTTACCGCAGATTTCTGGGTAGATCTATGTGCCAAAATGTCTGCTTCGTTTTGCATTTGATCTTTGTGTAATTTCTTAAGTTAGTTCTGATAGTCATCACGCTCCAAAATGCTATAGCTTATTTACTGACGTTCAAAGTTTTCCTATACACAAGACTTCTCAAAGACCAACACCAGTCACCACACAGCGAACAGTATTTAGGATTACATTCAACACTTGTTTCTGGGAGAAGTTACACATATGATGTCTTTCTCTTATTAAGCTTTCAGTACTTAAGATAATGCCACTAGATCCTTACTACCCAGTTGCTTCACCATAGATATCTTATTAAATTGCCTGCATTGTCTTATCTACATTCCCATGTGGCCTGGATAAAAGTGTTCACATTATTGTGAACACTCTGAGTAACCATACAGCAATCAATTCATTTGCTACAGATTCTTTTTTTGTTTGCTTGTTTTTTCCCAAGTCTTCTGTACTACGAGTTCTACTCTCACCACAGGCACCATAATCATAAATAATGATTTATACCCCAAAGGGAAACAATATGGCCAGCAGATAAGCAATACACTGATATTAGTTCTTACTTCCTCTTAACTATGGTGAGCAATGGTCTATGGGTAGGATGAGAAGATCAGAAAGGTGTCTTTCAGGCCAGACTTGATAGAAGACAAATAAATAATTTGGACATTTTAATAGAAAACTCACAAGCAGGGGAGAGAAAATATTAAAGTGCTTATTTGGGACTTGTGCAAAGTCAATTCACATAACATGATGACTGGTGATAAATGACGTTTGGATACTGTCTAGAGATTATATGAACTATGCAGTACTTCATGAAGGCTTTTGTGACTGAGCCAAGGAACTTGACTAGGATTTGTTAGAGAAATTGGAGAGAACTGAGATACACCACTGTAGAAGCAATGTGATCAGAGTGATCAACAGGAACTCTTTGGGTTGACATGTATGTGACAGAACTGTATTAATTACAGTAAAAAAGTACATAAATTACCTGTGTAGATAGATATCTATATATAAGAGATTATAGAAGTAAAGAAACCCTATAGGAATTAAGCTCGCAGGTGATCTAGAGGTATGAATGTATCCTGGAGAAGTAGAAGATATCAGAGAGGCAGGTCAGATTTGGAGGATGAAGACTTTGAAAGAAAAACAATGTGAGATTCCTATAAACAAGATCTTGACCATCTGAACACATAATTTTTAATAACTTCTGTCTGTTAATAGAATAGCTACATACTATTTTTCTTTTAACAAGAGAATAAATTATTTTCATCTTAACAGTATTCTTAGTCCAAGAAACACAATCTTCTTTTTTGCGTAACTTCGGAACCATGCAATTATTTATTTATTTATTTATTTAAGAGCGCTACTAGAACATAGATGACAGGATTGGGACAATGTGTGCAAAATCATTGAATTAGTAGGTCGTATTTGAGAAATGAAATGTGGAGTATTATAACAGAGAAATCATCGCCAGTAGCCATGATCTGTAAGTCACATAGCCATAGCAATGTATTCTTCCTTTAGAGTATCCACCAGGGAACATGTGAACGGCATCAATCAGTCTGAGCAGTAAGAGAGAAAATTCCAAGTTTTGGATGATTAAAAAGTATTTGATGTTCTACATGAATAGAATATACATGGAGACCAAATACATACTCTCCAAATTTGATTCAATAAAGCTGAAACTCCTTGCCTTGCCTGTGGCCTCACAGTGCACCCCACATTAAACCATTCAATAAAATTTGATACTTTGCCAACTGTTGGCTGCCTGAAGATTAAACTACTTAAGTTTTCAATTACCTATGATATAATGCAACAAAGACACAAGAGTAATGTCCTTAACCCTCCAGCTGAGCAATCAGGGGAAAAAAAGGCTATTTACATTGGAGGAGAGCATGAACAAAGAGATGGACTTTGCACTGTGCCCTGAAGGTCAATACAGAGGGACATGGTCTACACATTCTGCTTTTAGTATAACTGTGTCAGTTTGGGATATGATTTTAAACATATATAACCCTTGACATCAAAGAACTTCTATTAGTATGAGGATGCTTGATCTTGGTAGTGCTGATACAGCTATTTCAATGCAAGTATAACTCACTGAGGAGTGACTGCTGAGGGGCATGTCTGCATTGTATCCTTTTGGATAGATATCTGAGGTAACTCTAGCTGACCTGGCTCTGGAAGTAAAAAAAAAAAAAGTGGTTGTATTAAGATGGCATTGAGACTTCTGAGAAATAGATACAACAAGCACAGAACTGTGATAATATGACTGCTGCTTCTGGACTTTAATGTCTGCTTTAAAGGAACGCTGTACTGTGCTCTGCTCAAGTTTACACTTGAACAATCAGAATTAACTGATCGGTTTCTACTATGGTTCTGACATAGACAATATAATCACTGTTCCCCACTTTTTGATCCTTGCAGATCTGATCCTTAATCCAGCAAGAATTATTTTTTTTCTGTTTCTCCTGTATAAAAGAACACTAGGTGATTTGTTCAGCTGGGAAAGTTTACACTAGTTTTGAAGAATCCTATTTTTAATTTTCTGAGCAGAAGAATAATATCTTAAACTAGAATGTTAACTCCAGTGTAGCCACGTGCACATAACTAGGATTGTATCATTAAAGTAAGCAGATTCACTTAATAAAAGTGGTACAGCTCCTCCATGGAGAAGATGCAGCTACAACCATCTTCAGAATATGGAATGAAAACTCCAGAGTTGGGAAGCATCATGAAAATTTGCTATTCTCATCTGCTACAAAGCTACTAACTCACTTGGTCACAGCAGTTCTGCAAGACTTGCAGCAGTGCATGAGGAGAGAACATGAACCTCAGGTAACTAGGTCTTGGGACATGTAAAACTCTTAAAGAAAAAAAAAAAAAAAGCATGCAGATTTGCACTCTGAAGGGAAGCAGTAACTAATATACTGATGCAGTGTGATTCTTCTGACCAGTTTGACTGAAGTAGCGGGTCACTGCATCTGCACCAGCTGGAGCTTCTGAGTGACTTTCAGGAGCATAATATGTTTAGCAGGCAGCATGGTAATCTAATCAGTGAAAGGAAAAGCATGACTGTAGGCAAAACGTGGGAGAATGGGAAGAACTTACTAGATGAAAAAGGAAAACAAAATTAACTTCCCCCGACATTTCTGAAGTTGCATTTGTTAATGTATTACCAAGGATTACAATTCACTTGATTCCTATGCTGTAAACTACACTGCCAAACATTTTAGAATCACATCAACAACAAACTTTGATAACATTTTATTTTACAACTTCTAAACTTCTGGATTGTAAACTGCTGCTTTAATGAGAGCTGAAGAAACATTTACAAAAGCACTTGGTCCTATCTGCAGATAACTCCAGTCTGCAGGCTCCCAGCACTGGTAATAATCCCAGAAGTGAGAGTTGCTGAATTCCTGGAATTGAATTTTGTACACTTTCAAAGACATGACAAATTTCTGTTTAAGGTGTCTAAATTAGAAAGCTGACATTCCAATCAAAAGACTATTCTTTTATTCAGTGAAGAAGCAACTAAATGTTGCAGGAAATGCCTATTTTTTTGAACAGTTCTTTCAAATGCTTTTGATATGCTCTGCTTTAAAGTAGAGCATGACACCGTAATATGTTACAAAATTACAACAGATAGTATGATATTTATATCCCCTAATTTGTGGAGATATGAAATACATTATAGAAAGGTAGCAAGTTTTGCACCTAAGGACTCTAGCTATTAGGTCTCACAGAAGTAAGAGCATTAGGAAAATTGTGGTGCATGCCTCATACATGTAATAATATTACCAGTCTATCCTGCCACAGAGTGACAAGAGCCACTGCCTACTTTTAAATTAATCCATTTTTACTTCGTAGGAAATCATAGCAAGTCAATAAAACCTGAGCTGAATGTACTAGTCTAGCCTCCACACTTGAACACACTATTGAATATTTGGAATTACTGCCTTGAAATCAGTAAAGTTGCAGTGCATGTAATTTGATGCATGCAAAGTGTATTTCAGCCCATTATCTTTTTGCAGGAAAAGGAAACTTCAGATAGCTTTTCTGTACTGCACTGTAAATTCATTCTATGCATTGCAAAGAAACACAGGAGCCAACACTCTAGATCAAACTATCATATGAACAATACGTGCCAAGGAGAAGAAAAACATTTTAAAGAAAGATGTAAGACACTGTGCAAAGAAGAAGTATGAAATAACCTGTCCAATAGACAGAAATATGGGGAAAAAAGATAAATACATACGTATATGAAGAAAGGGAACACGGTAGCAAATGCTTGCAAAGTGTATAGCACTCTCTTTTCTAAAGAGGTATGAAAACACTTCTGTGTTTATAAAGTGTTAAAGTATTATTTTTTTAATTAAATATTTAGAATAAATTCTCTACTTAAAGAAATGCTGGGTACTTCTTTTGCATCCAATGAATATTCATTGGGAAGTTCATTGGTGGGTGCCTATTCAAAACTGAAAGATCAAAAGGGAGCTGTGTCAATTTTGTCCTTTTCTGGGTTGACTGCTATTTTTTGATGTAATAAATTGCCAATTTTAGAAGGGTAAAGAACAGAAATGGAAACGAGTATGCCTTTCAGAAGACTTTTGACTGTGCCATTATGAATAGTCTCCAAACAAACAGTTTGTTGCAAGCTATTCACATAGTAGATAGACATCCAATTGTTAGCCATGCAAATAGCCATATCCAATGGTCAGACAGCTGTTAGCTGGCTCTTAGAATGATTGGTAACCAGACTGTTGCAGAACTTACCCATGCCTACAGGCTGCTGGATCTCATCTTTTTCTAAAATCTTATTAATACATTGAACGTGTTTTATAGCATCACTGACACCTATCCCCTCTTCTCACCATTCTCTCAGTAATTGTGACATACTGTACAAGGTAGAAATAAAAAAGGGACATGTAAGAAAACCACATTTATAGCCTACGTTTATAGAATTTGCTCCACATAGGGGTGTCATAGGTAAAAGTAAAGCTTATTATTTTGTTCAACTATTGCAATACCTTTTTACTTCTGAGTGCAAGTATGTTATACAGGCATATACATAAAACACAGATGCTAGCACATGCTGCTTTAAATACTTCTACACATCTTTCTTAGTCTCAAGTACTTATTCTGAAGATGCATATATAAAGAACAATTTTACACTTTTAAATGTCCATGAAAACTGGCACTGATGTCTAGGAAAGCTTTTTGGAGGTGCTTCTCAAGAGCACTGGGCAAACACACTATCATTTTATTATGGATGTTTTTTCATGCCTTGGTGAAGTTTTCCATGTAGCAACAAGAATTTGTGTAATGCAAATAACTAAAAATACTTCAGACAAATAGAGAAAAAAATTGCAAGTTGAAAGCTTACTAGAAATTATGCTTCTGTAGCTACTCAGAACTACCCAAAATCTGAATAATTCTTTAGCTGGACTACTCGTCCTGCTTGCAGAACTTGGACTATAAGTCCAAGTTGAAATTTGGAGTGGGAGGAAGAGAGTCTCTCTCACTTTTACCAAGTTCTTGACAAGTTTTTGACATTTTAATAGTCAAAACTCACTTAATAAAATTGGTGTCTGGGCTTAGGAAACCCTGCCCCTGGCTTCTCCACCTCTTCCCCCCTCTCCATTCTCTTAGACATTCACAATCTCATCTACATATCATAGAATGGCTTGGATTGGAAGGAACCACAAAGATCATCCAGTTCTACCCCTCCCTACCTTGGGCAGGGTTGTCACCCATTAGATCAGGCTTCCCAGGTTCCCAGCCAACATAGTCTTGAATGCTTCCAGTGATGCAGCATCCACAGTTTCTCCAGACAGCCTGTTTCAGTGACTCACCACTCTCTAGGAGTAAAGAATTTCCTCCTAATATTTAATCTAAATCTCCTGTCTGTGCAAAAAAGTCAGTCTCTTTCTTGTTTGTGTGTTCCCTTTAAGGACTGGAAGGCCACAACAAGGTCTCTCTGGAGTCTTCTCTTCTCCAGGCTCAATAAACCCTGTTTCCTCAGCCTTTGTTCATAGGAAAGAATTGAACCCCCTGATCACCTTCATTGCCTCCCCTGGACTCACTCCAACAGCTCCATGTTTTCCTAGAGCTGAGGATCCCAGGACTGGATGTAGTACTGCAAGTGAAGACAATTGAGGACAGACTACAGAGGAGCAATCACAGAATCACAGAATTGTAGGGACTGGAAGGGACTTCTAGCAACCAACCCCACTGCCAAAGCAGGTTTCCTACAGCAGGATGCACACATAGGCATCCAGGAAGGTCTTGAACGTCTCTAGAGAAGAAGACTCTACAACCTCTCTGGGCAGCCTATGCCAGTGCTCTGTCACCCTCACTGTGAAGAAGTTCCCATGCACTTTTGTACAGAACTTCCTATGCTTCAGTTGTGGCCTTTTCCCCTTGTCCTATCGCCACACACTGCTGAGAAGAGTCTAGCCTCATCCCTTTGCCTCCCGCTCCTTAGATATTTATAGACATAGATCAGATTCCCTTTGAGTTTTCTTTTCTCAAGGCTAAACATACACAGCTTGCTAAGCCTTTCCTCATAAGAGAAGTCCTCCAGGGCCTTTATCATCTTTGTCACCCTCCACTGGACTCTTTTGAGGAGATCCCTGGGTTTTTTGTACCAGGGAGACCAAAACTGGACACAGTACTCCAGATGAGGCCTTACCACAGCAGGGTAGAGGGGGAGGATCACTTCCCATACTCTTCTCAATGCACTCCAGGATGCCATTGGCCTTCTTGATCACGAGGGCACACTGCTGGCTGATGGTCAACCTGCCGGCCACCAGGACCCCAAGGTCCCTCTCCCCAGAGCTCTTCTCCAGCAGGTCATCACCCAGCCTGTACTGGAGCATGTATTTATTCCTCCCTAGGTGTAAGACTCTACGCTTACTCTTGTTAAACCTCATTTGGTTCCTCTCTGTCCAACTCTTCAGCCTGCCCAGGTCTACTGGTGTGTCAGCCATTCCTCCGAGCTCTGTAACATCAGCAGACTTGCTGAGAGTGGACTCCATCCCTTCATCAAGGTCACTGATGAAGATGTTGAAGAAGACTGGACCCAGCACTGGCATCTAGGGAATACCACTAAATACAGGTCTCCAGCTGGACTCTGCACCTCTGATCACAACTCTCTGAGCACTGTTGGTCAGCCAGTTCTCAACTTATCTCACCATCCATTCATCTACACCACACTTCCTCAGCTTCATTATAAAGATATTGAGACAGACAGTGTAAAATGCCTTGCTGAAATCAAGGTAGGCTACATCCACTGCCCTGCCACCATCCACCCAGCCAGTGATGACAACATAGAAAGCTACCAGGTTGATCCACTGTTACCACTTCCCTCTCCCTTCTGGCCACCCCTTTGTTGATGCAGCGCAGTATACTGTTGGCCTTCTGGGCTGCAAGTGAACATTTTGGTTCACAACAAGCTTTTTATCCACCAGAATCCCCAAGTCCTTCTCTGCAAAGCTGCTCTCAAGGAGTTCTTCTCCCAGTCTGAGATTGCCCTGACCCAAGTGCAACACCTTGCACTTGGCTGCAATGCAACACATTAAGGTTCACATGACCCCACTTTTCAAAATCTTTCCCACATGAAGGCTTCAAGTACTGCCTCTTCACTGTTGTCTCCCTTGTAACAGGCTGTTGGTATCTCTAGATTCCTCACATTGCCACCTCTCCTTCCGGCTCTGGCAAAACTTAGATATACTGTCTGAACTACACAGATTCACCAAAAACACTATCATGTCTCTGCATTGTATTGCTTCCTTAACTCTCACTTCTCTCTTCATTCCCCAGCAGCCTCTGTATGGAGTCAACACAGCTTCAGCAAATAGTAGCTCCTTGTTTCTGTGTTGATTTTTGTAATGTCACCACTCAAACCCGGCACTCGGCAGGAACCACAACTCAAATGTTAATAGAGACATGGTTGTGTTAAATTTGATTTCCTTTACTTTATAAAACAATGTGAACCTGTGCTTTCTGCTACCTGAATATATGAATTATGAAATTTTAGACTGAGATGGAGCATAGCTGTTTGTCTTTTAATGGTGATGATTGGTGTGAACAATGGGCAGTAGAAAATTAGAATATAACTAAAAATCTCCTGAATTATTATACTTAGCCAATGAGGCAGAAATCGAAGTTTCAGTCCTGCAAATGCACATTGGAAATGTCTTTTGGATTTGGAATTGATTTGTAAGATTATATAAAATTACCTTCCCCACCACACTACATTTTTTACCTAAGAGATCATGTTGTTGTTTTCTTTATATATGCTTTCTCTCTTTCTTTTCATCTCTTTCTGGCTCAATGACATTTTAATTATGCTGAACAATTAGGAATAATATCAGCAAGAGAAACAGACAAACAAAGGACCACGCATATTTGGCCCTATCATTTATTTTTCAGCACTCTGTGTAACTACCTATGGAGGGTATTCACTGACAGAATGCATTTTCTTTCTAAAAGGGAAGCATTTTTGTGCAGGTTTCCTGTCTCCAAATTAATATTACAGCCAGACCATTTTTTTGTCCTCTCAAGTCACACGAATAGGATTGAAATACTTACACGTGAAGTAGGTGGAAGAGGTTAGGTGAAGCATTACATGGCATCATGATGCCAATGTCCACCTAGGGACAACTCTTCGTAGTTTTTTTCCCATATCTAAAAATAGGATGAATACTGCATTACACCTCACAGGTATGCTAAAGATTAAAGATCACAATAGTGGCAGAATAATTAAAATGACATCTAGAACTACATATAATTCTCCCCAGCCCTGAACAGTAGAAAGAGAATTTGGGGGAGCTGGAAATCTGTGCACGTAGGAGTTTCTTCAGTACATAATGGTAATGAGATTATGCACTTCAGAGACATTTTCAAGGATTACAGAAGAAGTAGAGAGTCATGTGGGAGAAAGCATAGTGGGGAAAGAAATACAGACCAAATTCACTTCCATTTCTGTTTATTTTTCATAACTGTTTGGAGTCCATGCATCCTCAGTTTCAATTACCTTACCATACCCAGTAACCAAAGATGCCTTGCTGAGATTTTCCAAGTCTGTCAGAATTCTTAACTGGTATCTTCTATTAATTACATAAAAACCTGTTTTAATACTTCTTATGAGGCATTTGATTTTCCTATTGCCAGATTTGAGTTCACAAGATGAAAGTTAACATGAAACAATTTAATGAGAGCTTCAGTCTCATTGTTTTTACTAATTATTATTTATGTATCCAGTGTCCCAGGTGTTTGAGGACCTTAAAGGGCGGTTTAAAAAAAGACCTTAACTTAAATAACAGTAACAGTAACTATATATAAATATGTTTGGGAAAAAGGTGAGAAGACAGATTATTGCAAGATTGAAAGGTCACAAATATGCTGACTGTTCCAGATGAAACTGACCATTAATAGTAAACAAACAGGAAAGACTGGAACAAAGACTGTGAAGGGCTTAGCACTGTGCGCCTAACTGAAAGATGAAGGCTTTGGAAAGAGATCTGAAAAAAGGAGAATCATTGTGCAGGGATAAGAAGCATGAAGCAAACAAAAGCATGTGTCCCTTGTGAAACAAAGAGTCAACGGAAGTAGAATCTGTAGGATTGCAGGGGGAAATGAGGGTAAATCAACAGGAGGGTAGCAGCAAACTCTTGTCTGGAAAGTGAGGATGAAAAACTGTTTGCTAACACCCCTTGCTGTGCTCGAAGCTGCACTCTACCACAGAGGACAGTATGCCTGAAAGACTGATAATGTAGTTTATCCATCATGGTTCTCGCAGTAATTTTTGCTGAATTACAATTATGCGCAAACTTCAGAATGGGCTGACTTCCAGTGTCAGAAATTATTCAACTATTAGGGACCAGAGTTCACTAACTTCTCAGCTGTAGTGACTACACATGACAACCCATATGATCTGTGGTTCTGTGACTGTCCAAATACCTCTATCCCATTTACAGAGCAAATTCCCTTTCTACGAAAATTGCATCTTTGATGACATGGGGAATTTAGACAATTCTATATAATTTTGAACTTATTAGTAGCAACAACAGAGATGGTGTCAAATCTGCTAGTGGAAGTTAAAAATGCTTTTCCTCAGTTTATTTTAATCACCGTGCATAACTGCAGCAGAAAATGTGACTTTTTTCTTGATTTACTGGAATATGATATTTAATAATTTCTGTATATTTCCTAATTTAAACACACTAACTGAAGCACCAGCTCTAAATGTAAAGTTCAGTGACCACAACAACTAACATAAATCAAGAATGACCACCAAGATTTCACATTTCACACACTGACAAAAAGTTGTTAAAAACTCCTGATGCTGAACCTATGCTGCTCATCTCTTCAGTTTTGTTAATTCATATTTACAAGAGCAGTAATAATTATTTCAGTAAAATGAACAGTGGAAAAATGAAGCTATTCACTGATTTTGTCTGTGTCATTTCAGTGTATGCATTAGTTCATAAAATGCATTCTCTGGTAAACTGCTTAGAAGGAAGCAGGTTGATCTTTCATGAAGATGGAACTGCTTCGATAGTTCCATGTTTAGCAGTGGATGGCTGCAGGCCAATATCCAGTTTACTTCCTGGATACAAGGAAAACCAAGTTATCTATCTCCTTTATTTTAAATATACCTCTCTTTTCCTAAGTAGAACCATTAGTTTTTATTGATGGGACTAATGCTTTGCATTTAGCCCAAATTACAATAGGAAAGGAGATGCTTAAGGGTAACTGGGTGATGAAAGGACTACATTAGTGTACAAGTCCAAAGGCTGCTGTTTCCTATTTGTAATGCTGAATCCACATGCAAGTCATATTTAAGCTATAAACGGTGGCGCCTAGGGAGTATATACTCAGATTGCCTTGAGAAACTAAATACTTTTATCAAATCACCAGATGGGTTTGTGTTCAAAAATCCACTTTCTTGAACAACATGGATTTTCTTGCATACATCTTTACATAATAAATAGAGATTTCACTAACCTAGACATCTTAATTAGCAGGTTGACCTTGATCTTTTATAGTTTTACTTTGGTACATACACCATATGTAATTTCAAACTACATATCATTTCACACAGAATACTGAAATTATTTTCAACTCATCTCCATTGATCTGCTTTGTTTTCATAAGCAGCCATATTGTGCACTGCACTTCTCTACCTGCAACTTTTTTCATCAGAGAACTATGCTATTCATTTTCTCTCATCACAGAAATATTATTTCTAGTTGGGAAAGTTTAACCACTTGATGCAACAAAGCTTTAGCTTCCAGAACAACATGTATTGAACTCTGCTTTGGAGGAAATTTCAAGAATAAAGGCCTTTGCTAAATGAAGGAAACACATCTACAGTGCTTGATTTTCACCATGATGGTAGAAAGAGTTTTGATTCTCAAGGTGTCTCACTGGGGTAGTGCGTTGTCTGGCTGAAGTAATTGTCACTGCAGCTGGAAGAGCACTGACAAACACAAAGATAATATTGAATACACCTCAAACCATGGCAGCTGAGTAGGGTTTTGTTACCTAAAGTGTTGCTACTTGCAAAGTACAGAAGATAGGGTTTTCTGAAGAAAAATTAATAAATAAAAGAATAGTAAGTATACATGAGTTTAATTACCTCCATGTCTCTACATGCATTTAAGGAATAAGTCAAATGATCAAGAGGAATGATACAGCATCTGTCAATGATTATGTCTTTGAAAGCATAATGGAAATTCTGATAGGCAGACTCTGAAGCAAAATACCAGTGCAACTCTAAGAAAGAAATCAACGAAAAGATGAGATGTCTTCAGTGTCATAAATAAAAGCAATTTCACAGCAACAACCTAACAATACGAGTGAAGTATCTTATATAAAGCTGAGTCATAAAACTGAGGGCACCTGAAAATCAGGTTTATATATTCCTAGTAAACGTCTTGCGTACCTCTGGTATCCAGAGCCACAGGATCACAGATAAAGACAAAATAATTTAAATATTAGTGCAATTATAGAATATCAAACACTAACCTGAACTTAAGCATGTGCATAAGAGCTGAGCTACTGGAAGCTACAACAAATTACATTCTACATGAAAATGAAATATTAGAAAAAATAATAAATAGCTAAGATCAATATTGGGTGGAGATGAATACGGTTGGGATGAATGTAGTGGGAATAACAAGCAGAGGGAAAGAGATGGAGAATTACGAAGTTCAGTTCAGCAGAAGGGAATTTAATTTTCAGATGGAGCAATGAAGTTCATTTCCCAGAGGGATCCAGAAGAAAATGTTTGGCTTTTACAAATGGATGAGGAGAGGTGAGTCTTTCTAGATGAAGCAAAGATGGGAATTAGTGACAATTTTCCAATCACTTTCCTTGTTCTGACATTAAGAATTAATGGAAGCACCACAAAGTTTAAATTATTCATTAAAAATAAAAACAAAACAAAACAAAACAAAACATCATATACTAGAATGAGTTAGAGTAGCTCTTTAATACTACTCAGTGTTAGCCCAACTTTGCTAAATATAAAACTAATGATAAAAGCAATAAAAATAATACCATTTTTTACAAAACTCTGTCTAGGTCAGTGCTGAATGCTTTTGAAAATGTATTCTCCTTAGGAACCATCAACCACAAATGTTTAGTGAAGGGTAACACTGGCCAGACAAGAGTTTGTTTGTATTTTTTGTTTTTCTTTATGGAAGAACATAAAAAATTAGTAGATGATGAAACAGTGAGGGAAGATATTACCATTTTAGCAGAATGGACAATACTTTTTCTCATGGGATCTTTCCTTTAACTTGGTCTGGTAGGGACAGAAGCACTGCCTCACTGACCGTACAATGGCTGAGAGTAAGCAAGAGGGAGAATCTATGCAGATACAAAGGCATACCATGATCCGATCAGAGGAGAATGGTGAACCATGTGAATTTAGCAAACTTTCTTTAAGATGCTAACTCAGGTAAAAAGCAAACAAACAAGCATATTGTCAAAACTGTCAGATCAAAAATGAACGATTAACTCCCTTTTTCTGATACTGAAAACAGAAATGGAATTCCCTCCCTCATATTTACCACTTCAGCTTGACTAATTCAAATCTTCAGGATTCTTTTTGCATGCTCCCTTCTTCATGTCTAGCGAGGACATGAATAAAAAGGCTGAATACCATGTGCAAAAGGAATTATCCCAATATGTTCTTGGGACACAAGCTTTTTTCCAGCATTTATGTAGTGAGAATTTTCAGAAGACAGTAGTTGCTTCAAGTCACTGCGACAGTAATCACAGAAGGTGTGTCTATACTGCACTACCTGTTCCCACACAAGGATTTTTTTTTCACTGTGGTTTAGGTCAATAGTGTCTGTACTGCTTAGTTCTCTCCTGAGTTTCTTTTTGTCAAATAAGCTTCCTATCTCCAGATCTGAGCTAAACTGTGAGACAACTTACAGGGGCAGTATAGATGGCCGGGCAATTTAGGCTTGCATGTTAGCTTGAGCTGTAAACTAAAGTGGCAGTACAGACTTCTAGATTAGAATTATACAGTCAGTCCAATTAGTATCTGGGGATGCTTCACCAAATGATCTCTGCACCTTGACACCACAGACAGTTACAAATAATGACCAATCTGATACAGGACACACAAATAAAGTAGCATTTTTTTTTTCCATAGGTATTTTTTCCCCAGGTAGGATAGGAATAACCCAGTAATTTCAGACTTAGATTTATTTTCCCCTCAACCCATCATCAATTACTAATTAGGAATATTGCCTGTTGTGATTTTTTACATTGGGCATGATATTCAATGTTTCTCTGTAACCTCCCTGTTTTGGACTCATGTAGTTATGTCAGACAGAAAGTTTCCAGACCTTAAGGATATGGAGAAAAGATTTTTTAATTATTATTTTCTATGGAGAAAAGATGTTTTTATTATTATTTTATATGAAAAAAGGTTATAGAACAAAACAACAAATAGAAAATCTCTAAGATTTTATAAAATTTTAAGTGTCAAATATTATTTCTGTGGCCTGATGTGACTTTAACATCTAAGGTTAACAGTAGAAAGTTAATGTTGTTCCAAACAAACAAACAAAAAAAAACCCTGTCCCCCAAGGAAAATTGCTCTAACGTTTGGTAACCAGTAGTAAAGTTTTGATCTGAAGCAGGGACATCTAGTTACTTCTGGTCTTTTCCCTTACCTTTCTTCCCCACACCACACACTTCTAGTTATCTTATCTACTAAGATTTTATTGTTTCTTTATACAACCCTCTGAAAATTCAGTCTTGCTGACATTACAGGGTATTTTCCAAGAAGAAATATTCAGTACAAAAGAAATGCCAGGAAGGATAATTTAACATATTTTATGGTGAGAAATATTTGAAACCTTCTGTGTTGGCTAGGAATGTGCAAGAACAGTCTATTTTGCGTTATGCAGTATCTTTCTAGCATAAAAGTCATGAAGACTTTAGGTTTTCTTGAGCCTGTCATTACATTTTCAGAACCTATTTTCATTTTGTTTCCTTATGCAGCTACTTTTAGTGATTCACCTTTTTTAATGGGAGCAGAAGGGAAACAGCAAAGAAAACATTTCTCTAAAATGTTTTCAGAAAGACCCACTGGAATTTGAAATGGGTCTTATTTGGTGTACTTTGCATAATTTGTTACACTAAATACGAAACAGATTTCAGCTCCAGCTGTAGTACACGTGTTGCTCAGAAAAGTTGAGCCTCCTGGAACACAACTATTGGTTTATCTGAGTCTGTCAAAATAGTGATCTCTGGGCAAAATGACACTGAGTAGAAACAACATGGAAAACAGAAACAAACAGTCAGGAACAGACGCTATCTGCAGAGGATTCACACAACATTTGCTATCTTTCATCATTGTTTTTGGCAAATTACATAATTATTTCACATGATGTGTTCTGAGGGAGGGAGCAGCTAGTATTTTAGTGAAATGTTCTATGAGGATTATTGTTAACAAATGTGGGCACGTACAGTGAGAGAAACATACACCTGTGTTGCGTGGGGGATTTCATGAGATATATCCATGTGAGGCCAGATACCACAACTGCTCTACAAACCTTCTCTGCAGCCAAGCAGAACTTGTGAACTTCAGTTTGATCTGGAGAATTGGCTTCGGTCAGGCTTTATGCTTCTCTGGTAGAAGTGGTGATTTACAGTAGGTCTGCTGTATTGCTGTGTTGATATCAGCTCCCCAGCATTCAGTGCCTGCCTTCCCAAGTGGAGGGTGATCACTACTATCTCAGAGTAGTGAATGCAAACACCAAACACAACTGCTTCATGTATGCATATCTAGAGCAGTAAACAGAAACTAACAGTGAAAACTTCCAGAGTTGGCAAAACTGTAATCACAGATGAATGGTAAAACCAAGAATATTCTATTGATGGAAATACCTTTTTTTTCTTTTAATTTTTATTTCTATTTAATTATATCTTTCTATTTTAGGTATCATGAACAATTTTTAGCTCTTTTCATCTCACCAGTGCAATGCAGTAACAGATCAAGATGAAACTCTTTCAGACTACTGCAATGCAAGCATATAATAGAAGAGGGAAACACATGACGCTTACTGTTGACTATAATATTTCATTCAATAAAAGCCTAACTTTCATTAATTGCTCTTTATTTGAACATTTAAACAAGAATCTGGCTGTGATCTACTATGCGATTCTTCTTGACCGATTTTGGAGAGTGATGATCCTGTGAACAGGAAATAGATCAGGAAGAAATGTCATTTTTCAAGTTTTTGATGAGCATAACAGAGAAGGGAAATAAGAAAGTGGCATGAAGCTATGCAGTGGGATGTCCAGACAAGGTTATCATATTCAATGAGCAGAGACAGGTGATGGAAACGAAGTGCTAGTTCCGTTCTTCAAATATTAGATATCAAATATTAAAAGGGAAGCCCTGTGAAAGAAGAGATTCAGATACACAAATGAATCCTGCATATTCGTTTTCCTTTTCAAAATATTAGGTCTCTGATTCTTGTTTGAAATTATTTTTCATGTCTTTTTTTCAAAAGTGAAATAACATTGATCAGCAGGCTTTAAAAGGACATGAACCAGAAATTGGAATGTCAGAAACAGTCTTCTGACCACATAAGGTTGGGTGATGAGAAACAGAAGTATGTGATGAGAAACTCAGAGCCATGCACTGCCTGTCAGGTCATGCTAGTCCACAGTGTCATGAAAACAACTGTTCTCTGAATGGATAGGAAGAGAAAAAACAACAGAAAGTGAAAAACAGAAATAGTACTTTCCAAATGTAATTGATAATTGTCTTTCATCTTTTAGAGGACATCTCAGGATATTTTTCAAGTTTAGAAATTTACAGTATCAATATGACCAGAATTATATACATTATTTTAATCTGTTACTTGTTTTTCTTAATTAAATTTAAAAGCTGCTAACCATAGCTCAGAATTTCATCATGTAGACAATTCACAAATAACTTTAAGCATTCTGGAAGAAACAGCCAGGCTGATCAAATTTGGGTTGCTCTGCCATTATGAAACAATCATCAGTCATATATAGTGTTTTTTGTTGTTTTGTTGTTGTTGTTGTTGTTGTTTTGTTTGTTTTTAAAAAACAGAATCAAAGGTAACGCTACGTCTAGGAAATACAGAATACAGATAACTGTTTTTTAAAGCAATTCAGTTTGTTTCCTGTGACTTGTCACTTTTCTAAGAATTAGTCATACAACTTACTTCAGTTCCATGTCTAGTTAGTAAAGAGAAGGTTGTAGTTCTAGACAATGATTCACTCCTTCCTAAAAGAGTTAGGATGAATTACCTGCTGGAAATTTCCCCTTGATTAATGAAAATAGTCAGAGTTAAGTTTTTTAACTCCCAATACACTACATGCTGTTATGAAGTGGAATATCAATAATATAACAAAAATCATAAAACCATAACAGTGCCTAACAGTTAAGCAAAAATAAATCCCACTTATAAACACCTCTTGACTACTAGTAAACAGAATTACAGTCATAACATGGAGAAATAAAGGGCAGATCATGTACAGATATAAACAGACTGCCCTGTCGAATTCAGTGGTTATATTGACTTCAAAATCACTGTGTGCCTTCTAACTTTATTATCACACGGAAGATAGGACAATCAGAAAGAATGTGAGTGCTATCAAGATGCATCACTTCAATTATTAAAGTTTAAGTCAGTTAAAGTTTAAGGAGTAATCTCATTTGAAATCAAAGAAAGCACATGAGTGTAATATGTGGTGGAAGAAAAAGAGGAATTAAGAAATGCTCACTGAAAATTCATGAAACTTTTTCCTCTTACACTACTGAACCTTGGATCAAGCTCCCTCCTCCTTTGATAACTACAGCAGCCTGGCTTCTTGCAGTTGCTAGTTCTGCAGCAGTCAGCTGTATTCTGCTCCACTGAATCTATGAGGGTACTGGAAGTAATGCTCTGATGAATGGATTTGTACAAAACAAATCCAGAGTTTCTGGAGACGTTTTCTTTCATTTACCACATAAACAGAGGACTAAATTGTACATCAGAGCCACCCACTCTATGAGATCTCTTTTTCATTCTCTTACATTTTTCTAAACACTTACCTCTTCAGGTTTTAACACTTTAAATACTGAAATAAGTTACCAGTAGCTGTATGAATAGAAAATCTGCATTTGCTTTGTATTTATACTTAGACTTTATCTCTCCTTTATATTACAGAATTATCATTGCCTTATTTCATGACTTTTACTGTAAAGCCTGAAGTTTTAAAAATGTATCCTGTCTTTTTTAAAATCACTGCTGACCTAGTTTGATCTCAGCAAGCGGGCTATAATCAGTAATAATGTGTAAAGCTGGTAACAATTATAAGAACAAATAAAACCTTTTTTAAAAAGCTTAAGTCATGGGGAAGAGAATAGCACACAAAAAGAGCTTGAAATTGTAATGATTTAATGTTGTTTTGATGCCGAGCTTAAGTATAAAAGAAACTCTGAGTCTCTTCAGGATGTGCCAACAGGTCAAAGCACTTTCCAGTTTCTTTAACTACTTAATAAAGTGGAACTGTTGGAGAAATTGACAAGTCCCATGGGTCAGGAAACATATTAAACAGCCTTAGAACATTTTTCTCTTTCAGTATTGAACAAATATTGTATGATGTAAAAAGCAGTGCTCTATTCTTTCCCTTGCCATGCACAGATCTCTTTCACTATCTTTTCTTGAGTGTGAGAGTAGAAAGACATTCCATTTTAAATATAAATCTTACTCAGGCCTAAACTGAGGAAAAAAAAGACCTACTGTGAAGAGGGAGAGTTAAAAGGCAGAAGTGAAGAGAAACAAACAAGAGTGGGAAAAAAACAACAAAGAAAATAATGGTAAGGAAAATCATTTTCTCTTTTCCTCTTTCACTGTTTGCTTCCAGATCAAAAGACTGTTGATACTATCTGATGACACTGCCATTATCGTCACCTGAAAAACAATGCCTACTTTTAAAAGTTCCTCTAGTCCATTGGGCACAAACCCTGCTGAGTTTTACTGGAAAGGAGCAATGCCATCTCTGTTGGACAACAACATTTCCCTAAATATAGGAATTACATCGGAATGCAAGTTATTCTAATACATGCACTGTAATTCTGATTAGTCTGCTTTTCTGAAGAAGGAAAGAATTATGGGAGGAAAAAGATTTTGTGCTAAGAATATCAGGGATTTCTGTGTCCGTGTCTGAAGCTTGTTTATTGGTCAGGAATTTGGCCATTTAAGGTAAGTATCTACTCTGTACTACTTAAGGCAGTAAGGGACTTCTGCAATTGGTAAAAGGCTGAAGATCACAGATACATCCAATCTATAATTGAATTGCCTACAGGAAAGATGGGGACACTCTGTACCTTGGCCTGTGATGACAGAACAAGGGGAAGCGGTTTCAAGCTCAAAGAGAATAGATTTAGGTTGGATATAAGAAAAAATCTTTTACAGTGAGGGTGATGAGGCTCTGGAACAAATTGCCCAGTGACTGGCTGATTCCCCATCCCCAGAGACTTTCAAGGTGAAAGTGGATAAGGCCCTGGGCAACCTGATCTAGCTGTGGTGTCCCTGCTCATTGTAGGGGAGAAGGGCTAGATGGCCTTCAGAGTTGTCCCTTCTGACTATTCTATGTTTCTATCGCTCTACAATGCTTTTAATAGTGTACAAGGCAGAACACAATGAAGGATGTTCTCAAGCACATGACAAGTTAATTATACAATGAATGTTTAAAAAGTTTAATTGTCTTTTTCTTGTTAGGTTTTAATGCACTGTGTAACTTTGCGTCAGATCTTAGAGACAAACCACAGCTTGTTAAATGGGTGTCAACAGCCAAATAACCCACTAAGATCATGTGAAATAGACAGTTAGGGGTATAATCCAACTCCTGTATTTTCTGTGAGTGAAGAAAGCATCATGATTGTACTCTGTGAATCAAGAAGGATTTACACCATCATTCTATATGGTTGTCCCTTTATTTAGGTACTCATCACTGTGATTATTTAACACAATGTAACACTGCCACTGCAGTAACATGTTATGTGAAATCTACATGACTTCTGAGTACATCACAAAAGCAATTTGCATTAGCTGAAGAATGTGCAGGATTATTTTGATAATAGCATTTTGTCCGTCTAAACCATGAAGGTATTAGATTGAATTAAATATATACTTGATACATTTTACAATGAATATATCCCTTTTTGTGACACATCATAAATGTGATATAAATGAAGAACCGTGTTCCCATAAATTTGTATATCACATAATAATGGGTAAGTGTGTTTCAATCCCTATCATCAACAGCATATGCAAAAGCAGTCTGTTGAGAAGAAACAATTCTGTAAAAAGATAAAATCAATACACAGGTACACTTGTTTTTAACATGCAGTGTTTCAACACCAACATAGAATTTAATCCTATTAATACTTATACAAATAGCACACTGAAATTGTATCCAACTTTATCAAATGTCCCAACACCTTAGGATGGTCAGATTATCTTGTTGACTTTTGTATTTTCCAGAATTCATGAATTATGAGTGATGACCATTTGGCAAGACCCCAGCTGCAGCCTGAGAACCTCCTGCATACTTGTCTTATTGTACTCAAGCCACTAGCTATTTTTGTTCAAAAGATGTCACTATTTAATGCAACTGTTCTTCATCTTCCTTAAAATAAAATCATCGTCCGCTTATGATTTCCACTTGCATTTCTCTCAGCATCACAAATGATCACTTTTTTTCACATCTTTCAAAGAATGATTCCTAGTTCCTGACAATCTGCCCTTACATTACCTGCAGCCCAAAGAAAGCTGCAAATACAATCCCCGAAAGCCGTACTTTATTTTGACCTATTCCTCTTTCCTTTGGAAAGGGGAAAAAAAAAAAAAAAAAGGAAAAATCAACCCAACCCTGAAAAACAGAGAAGCAAGTGTAATATATTACCTCTGGTGGCTTAGCTGGACAGCAGCAGGGGCTTGTAATAAGGATGTGGTAATACACCACAAGGAATCTGTAGACTCATAAAACCTGACCTTATAAATCTCTGCGTTTATCAATTCCATACAGCAGCCACTCCCTGTGGTGGAAGTCTCAGACCAATAAACCTGCAGTTGATAACCATACAATTTATCCTCAATTTTCCCCTTCAGGCTACCTAATCATGCTACATTAATAATGTCTGTAAAAAATTGGAATGTCCCTTAAAAATAAATATATCACCAGATTCTTGTCATTACAATTAAGATGTTAAGTAAACTAGCATACAGTGATATCCAGTACTCCTACACATTTTTTCACATTTATTTATTCTCTCTGTTCAAAGTTCCTACCCTCTCACCTGAAAACTGCTTTCCTGTTATTTTATCTTTATCACTTAACTTCCTGAACTAAATGAGTCCTTTCTCTGGACAGTAAACACTTCAGAAATGAGAAGACATTTTTACTGCAGGGACCACTGCATTACTATGCTATGCAGAGGTGCCTTGCATACCCTGTATTTTCAGTGAACCTGCTTCAAGCAGAGATGACCAGGATGCTGAAGATTACAGACAGTATTTCTTTGGAACACAGGTCTATGCACACTAGTGCCTATAAAAAGCACCTGACTCCCACGCCCATGTCTTCCAAGCAGGATGTCATACTGGACACAGTAAGAGATGTGCATTGAGAAACAATTTAGATTGACTCTGGTTTTCAGTCAAGAAAATTCAGGTTTTATTTCCTTGAAGTAAGATGTTTTAGTAAAGATGCATTTATGTTGTGACCTGATTTAGTGTTCCTGCTCAGGCAGGGGGATTGGACTAGATGATCTTTTGCGATCCCTTCCAATCCCTGACATTATGTGATTTGGTGGCATTCTAGTATTTTAATCATGTGATCTTTCAAAAAAAAAAACAAAAACAAAAACTGAAGTTATGTTAACGAATTCATAACTCTACAAAATTCTAAAAAAATTTACAAGAACTGTGCTGTTATATTCTGGCTCCTTCAGTCACAGAGAATTATGCCACTGATTTTATTGGTTCTAGGATTTTTCTTGGGTTCTGTATTCAGTACTGCACATAAGATAATACAAAGCACTTTTGCATTTAAACAGTTAAATGTATCAATCAAATGTATCTCATGAATTATTTTGCAGACAAGCAAATTCTGCTCTGCAGATAAAATGTATTGCTTACTAGATTATTTAACTCTGAAACATTTAGAGTTTATAAAAATAAGCTGGTTTTCAGATTTCTTAGTCGAACCAGTGGAGCCTTTTACTGTAAATATATACAATGGATAATGTAAACTGCACTGAATTGTGCAGTGTCCACTAACCACAGAAGTTCTATCTTTTTTTTTCTTCGGAGAAAGTCATCAGCCAGATATTCAGAGTAATCCCACCTCATCAAACCAGTTTCATGGAAGAATTTCACTTCCAATTACTGAAAGGCTAGGATTATGTATGTTAAGATCTGCAGATTCAAATGCTTGTCATCACCATATAACTTTTTGGCAGTTGATTCATGCAGAACGTGTCTACACTGTATAAGGGAGAGGACTGAAAGCACCACTAGTCAGAGAGAAAAAAAGACTGCCTAATGCAGCATGCTGCTTGTGGATCTGTCAGCTCACCTTCATGAGGATTATTTTTCTTAGCAGAGCACCTGGCAAATTAGTTGATTGCTTTTCTACTTAAAATGGCTTGCACAGAATCAGCACAGGTATCAGTGCTCACCACCCTGTCTAATACTCAGATTAGCTGTCAGGGAGACACCTCTGCATTGCCTTGTGGTCAGACTGATGAAGCACAATTATTCAAATACCTAAGTGGTCCTACTCTTTGGCACGGGTAATGGGGCTTTGCTCTGTCCTGAATGACACTTTCCTGGACAGGAAAATCAATAATCCTTATTTGATCTAATCATCCTCTCCTCCTAACTGGGAAGAAACAAGATAGCAAGGGAAGGACTCAATATGGGCTACACGTAGTGCCTTGGCAAGGTTGCAGAACTAGCACTGAGTCTGGTAACTGGCACAGAAGAGCAGATTGTTTTGGGACTATTGCTCTCAACACCTTTTTTAATGATCAAGATAGTGGGATTGAGTGCTCCCTCAGAGTGGCACAGTTGATACACCAGAAGGGTGCCTTCCAAAGGGACCTGGACAAGCTCTAGAAGTGGGCCTGCGACTTGGATCAGGGCAAGATAATCAGAAAGATGGAGCATATTAGTTATGAAGAAAAGCTGATGGAACTGGACTTGTTCATTCTGGAGAGACCTTACTGCAGCCTAACAGTACTAAAAAGGTGCTCATACACAGCATGGAGACCAACTTTTCACACAGTCTGATAGCGACAAGGTGAAACAGTTTTAAAATAAAACAGAGGAGAATACGGTTGGAGGAACTTCTTTACTCAGAGAGTGGTGAGCCACTGGCACAGGCTGCCCAGAGCAGCTGTGGGTGCCCCATCCCTGGAGGCTTTCAAGGCCAGGTTGGAAGGGGACCTGGGCAGCCTGAGCTGGTGGGTGGGAACCCTGCTCAGAGCAGTGGGGCTGGAAGTAGATGAGTCTTGGCATCCCTTACAACCCAAGCCATTTGATGGTTGCACAGCAGTTGATCAGCACATCATGAAAGGAACTCTTCCACAGCACTTACATGCCAGAAAGAATGCAGAGATGTCCTAAATCCTTTGTTTCTTAGTGAATGTATTGGACTTGGTCTGCAATGTATCAGGTAAGGCTAGCACTGTCTAGTTGAGGTGCACGATGAGCATGTTTTGTTTCATCAGGCTTTTCTCTCCTATAAAACGAAGGGAAAAAATATAACATTTTCCCTGACAGTTATAAAGAAAGTATATTGCTTTATTTAGTTGCTTTTAGCACCAGCTTACAGAAACCTTTACCAGAAGAAAAGTGGCTAGCCAGGATTCATGAAGGAAAGCATTTATGTGGGGTGAATGTGAATTTCTAATTAATTCAGCATATTTCTTAGGCCTTGCATTTTATCCTTTTTTAATTAACTCATTTCTAATGTTCAAACCTTGTACAAAAATATTTTATTGGAATTTCATTACCATTGTTTCCCTTGAGAAGGCAGCTTATAATCTTCATGATATTATTGTATAGCCATCACTAAGCAACATACTTTGGCATTTGTATAAGCCTTTGTCCACCTCCTTCCCTCCACCCAAATGCACACATTTGCATTTACTGTTAAAATATTATGGATGCTGACACCAGTTTAGCCACAAGACCTGGTGTTAGACTGTCTCTAATTGATTTAATTATTCATAATTGCTCAGCTGGGGCTTATGTGTACTTCAGCATGATTAAGGGAGAACATACAAGTCTGCAGCTAATGATGTGTTCCATCATAATTTACAACCGTGAAGTTGCTGGAGCTAAATTGTATAGGCATAGTACATTTCTAATCCTGTTTAGAATGCTTTTTCAGACTCTGCCAAAAAGAAGAAGAAAGAAACAATCCAACCACACTTCTAATGCACTTCATAAATGAGTTTTAAGGAAAGATTAGAACAGCATGCTGTCTTTTTGTTTGTTTAAATTGAAATAAGTGACAGAATCAGATCAACATAACTGGGTTTGTTACTTGTGATTTAACTGTAATACATTTATTTTTCTTGCATCTTTCCTAAATGTACTTGCTCATCTGTGTGACTAAAAATTCTGAAAAAAATGTTGTCATTTGTGATCTTTCAAAAATAGAAGCAACTTCTCTCAATATGATACATGAAAATGATCACACAGTGGTTTCCTTAATTGTCACCGAACATGTTTTCATAATTAGTTCAAGACAAGCTGTTCTGACAATGCCATGTACGTTTCATGACAGAACATCTCCGAATATTGTTATTGAGGGATGGCGGCTTTCTTGTCTTTCAACAGTTCCTTACACATGGTGAATACTATTGGGATAAAAAACAATAGCAAAAATACTGAAAAGAAACATGATTTCCAGAGTAACTGGATAATTTCAAATAAGGCCTGTTTTCAGCTTCTGATTGAAAAAAAGATAGCAAACAATTTTTGGAACTGTACATGTCGGGAAAGCAAAACAAAGATGTGAGATGCTATGAGGGATAAATGTTTACAAGGCTTCTGTAGTTAGAACACTTCTAAAATTAACATTTCTTGTGAATTCATTCAGACTGGAGCCTAAATCAGAAAGAAAAAGAGGAATTTACAGGATTGCATTTGCTGAGGTATTAGGCAGACAGGATGGTGATGCAAACTATTGCTAGCATGGCGATACTGCCTTGCTAGCAAAGGCAGTGTCTTTGTCTGGAACAAGTCTCAATTGCTGCTAACATGGCATTAACTTTCTGTGGTACTTTGTGTTTTGGTTCCAAAAACAAAGGTTCTACCCCAGGTCCTGGTTCCTAACACAGAATAGGTTTTTTTGGACCTTTGGAGAGGCAGCATTTAGAACTGCAATGTATTATCAGAAGGATGTAATTACAATTATTTATTTAAGCTGGTTCTAAACCAGGGAATCCTGATATGAAGCTGGAGCCAGTAAAGGCTTGAAAAACTACTGACAATAAGCAATTCTTCATGGAACAAAACTATTACAATAGAGGGCCTTTGATCTTGCCTGTCTCCTGTTGCCAATTGAACTTTGTCACCATGCACTGTCATCCACAAGGGAGCACTTTTGAATTAAGCAGTCTACAGCAATTTAGTCTGTTCCAGCTTTGAAGTGCCAACATCAGTCAGGCCAGTACTAACTTTTTTCATTAAATTTTTTTTGAGTTCTCTTAGGAGTTTAGCAGTCCTGGCATTTAGATAACTAAAGTCAAGAAACCAAGGCACTAAGACATCAAAAGCAAGAGGGGCCCCTAAAATACAAATGTGAACAATCATTAGGCTCTAATGGTGCACTTCATTAATGTCCACTTCAAAGCAAAAGTTTACTGACTTTGGGATTGACTAATTTACACATTGTGGGAAATTGCTGCCAGCCATGCATGTAACCACTAAATGTTTCTGGAATAAATAGAAACGCCCTCTTCCTTCAGAAATCAGGAACTGCAAACTGAGCCTTTAATTGCAAGATGGCCTTTCATTTGAATCGGAATGGAAAACCTGTCTAGCACATAAATCACTAAAGCTGTGCGTAGTTATCATACAGACACACAGATGTCAATCAACATCCTTTTGCAAATTTCTTTCCCTTCCCACATTCTCGAGCTAAAAAGGAATTTCACAGCATATTCTGTTTTTTTTTTTTCTTTCAGTTGTGTTCATCTATTTGGAGTCTTCAGAAATTCTCTGTTACTTTGGAGCCTAGAGCCTCCTGGTAAACCAGCGTCTCCTAAGTGAAGCTGTAACTACACCACTGAGTTTCTGTCAGGGATGAGGGGGAAGACTTGTACTGTGAGTAGGTAGACAAAGTACTAACAAATTGCATTCACATTCAAAGTTGTAGCAGTCCATTTACATCATTTAGAAAAAAAAAACAACAATAAGCTAACCAGAATAATTGGAAATGATATTGAGACAATCAGAATGAAAATGGGCCGTGAATCTACAGTACACAAAATATCTAAAGAACAGCCTCACGCAGAAAAGTTAAAGATAACACTTCTCAGCTTGCAAAAGATCAGAACACGTGCAAACCTTCTTTTGCTGACAGTAAGGATTGACTGCATTACAAAATGTGGTTGTGTTTGAATGGAATTATGATAACCGAGTGAGAGGACAGGGGGCCAGTCACAAGTTAGAGGTCAATAAAAGACAGAAAAATTGTGTTCAGCTGATGCTACGGTGAATACAATTTGTTCTTGTCTAAACACTAACCACTAAGAGTTGGTAACATCCTGCCACCTAACTAGGCTGCTTCCAATCTTGTTCAAGCACGAGCAAATCTCATCTAGACAAACCTCACTGTGGCTGTAAAATTTTGACCCCTTTGAAATATCAAGCTGATGATTCTTAGATGTAAAAGAGCCTAGAAATAATTTTATTTAAAAAGGATCTGCATAGAATTGCCAGAAAGCCACACTTTAGAATGAATGCTTACAAAGGAAAACTATTTGTGGATATGTATTGGGCGAAACATGAAGAGATGAATTCCAAGAGTTATACTGAAAATAGGAGAAAAATATGATGCTTCTGCTTTATATTTTAACTACCTTCTTTAATTTTTATCAATTACCTTCTTGTTGCAACATTTTAATAAAAGTCTGTGCCATCGTGCCTAGTAGGGAAGCTAACTTGCCATGGGCAAAAAAATGGCAGAGGAAAAAAAAAAGGAAAATGGAAAAAAAAAAAAAAAACACTTAGCAAACCACAAATTTCAGAGACCTAGTCACATCTGTGTTTTATCAGCTTTTTCCGGATAGTGTTACACCAAACAATTGTCTGCAGATCGGTAGACAGCTGAGACTTTAAAGTGCTGAATTACTGAGAAAATGCTAGAGATAAAAACCAGCACATGTATCCTATCAATGTAATGAAACCAACCTGCTGCTAGCGCCATAGTGCCTTAGTTCTAAGTACCCTGTAGAGGAACGGAAGGCTTTCATTTAACTCTTAAGAGGAAAGCAAGGGAAAGAAGAGTAAAGGTCATCTAATACCAGCCTTAATCACTGAACTGAAATAGTCTCAGATATATGAAGGGAGGAATGCTTGGTGTTCAAAATAAAACACCAACTGCAGACAACAAGAGTGTGTCTGATCGTACTGGGGGTAGCATTTCCTGCTGGAAATTCCCAAGACTTAGGCTGATGTCAAGTGGAGTTACAGATGCATGGAGCATGGCAAAAGATGAAACTAAAAAAGCTGGGTTCTCAAATGCTGCCACATAAAGGCCAATTCAGTCTGCTAGAAAACTCTCCAACAGAAGGTAGATTCAATATATCAGCCAGAAGGTACTGGAAATGAATAATGGATATTTCCTGAATGGAGCATGGTTAGTAAGCATCAGAATAACTGCTCAATGATAGATGTAAAACTTGAAGTTGTGTTTAGAACTACAAAAAAATATTCCGTAATATGCTAGGAATTAAATGAAGAAATGTAGAGATCAAAATAAAAGCCCTTGGACAAACATCATGTTATGATTGCACTGCAGTTTAGATGTTGGGTTTACTCAGCTGTGTGTAATATTCAAGTAAATATATTAATAACTCAAAAAGTACTCAACTCATTATCAACCGAAGATAGTGAAAACTTCAAAGATGAGTTCAATTTATTCTTATTTTTAATTAAAAACAATATTCTTTGAGACTTATTTCACTAAATCTAAAGTTTTATGCTTCCAAATCCCACTGGAAGAAGAGGTAGCCTAAAAAGACTACAAAAAATCCATATTCTTTGGTCTTACATAGTTCCACTACAGCAAAACCCAGGAATTTAAACAAGGACTGACCTGTTGTACTAGATGAAGTAGAACACAAACTAAATAAAGACATAACATTCCATAAAGAAATAATTCCATAAAGAAATCATTTTACATAAAGAATTTTCAGCAAAAACAAAAGACAACGAGTGATGGAAAAAAGTAGATAGTCAATATAAACCTTTTTGCATTCACACAAATTTTGATTAAAAGTATGAAAGGAGTCTTTCTCTATTAGTCCCTCAGGCTCCCAATGATTCTCAATTAGCCATTTCAAGTTAGCTAATTTTTGTCTGTTTTGTGGTAGAAATAGAAGAGACATGAAAGAAAAGCAATATTTACTTCAGGCAAGAAATTCCTTGCTTTAGGAATAGCGTGGAGAAAAGCACAAAGGCCACAAAACATTTATGAGCAAACAGAGAAGATGCCAGTTGAAGTAGGCATCATGGGGAATGTGTGAGAGATGGAAGTAGATAAGTGGGAACATGTAGGGAGAGGATCTTCTGCAGTTAAAAAGTGACTTTAAAACATTTTTCACTAAAATTTCTGAAGACACCATTAACGTCACAAAGTGCTGCAATATTCAACACAAATTTTATGGCATTTTCAAATGAACTTTCGTACAGCAACATCTATTTTACTTCACTATACTACAATCATTGGAACTGGGCATGCCTTGGACTACATTTGGATATGTGGCATAAAAGAAATGAAGTGCAAACTACTCGTTTTGTGCATTTCCAGTTAGCCCCATTTTAATTCACATTACTATGCAATCAAATGTAAAAGTGAGAGAGAATTAATATGCACAAAACCTACAAATTTGCTTTATTGGTATCTAATTTTACTGTATTATGAGGGGGAGAAAAAAAAACAAAAACCAGTGGAGCACTGAATACTTTGCAGTTTGTTTTCAAAACTCCGTAACTAAATGTCCACATGGCATGGAAGTATATAAAATGCCTTTTTATATGCTACAAAAAAAAATAATGTTTCTAAGGATTTAGATAGGAGATTGAGATGACTTGCATAATTTAATTCTAATGAAATAGCAGGCTCTGTGCATGCTGAATACTCTCTTCCATAAACCTAGGGGTGCTTCTGCACAGCTCGTAGGTTTTGGTTTGTCAACCAAAAAGTAGACATTATGAGGAGTTCTGTTTATGTCAGATAGATATTTTCTGTCAGAAGAACAGGATTTTTAGGTGTATGAGGCCTGACATAATGTTGAAAGATGGGAATAAATTTCAAACAGCTTTATGAACAGAGTATGACTGGAGTCACCCTGTGTATTATGGTTTTAAGGAATGTAAGTGATGAAATTAGTCCCATCAATACACAAATATAGAAGATTTTATTTTGTTTACAAAGCTAAGATTTCAAAAGTTTCCAAGCAATAGCGCATATCATTCACTTATTGTTCCAATTCCCTTCTTCTTTAATGTTGATTGATTTGAAAAGATTGTCTTTAATTCAAAAGCTGTTTTCATTTTAGTTTTCATCTTTCTGTCATGTTCCAAATGAGATGAAATTGAATTATCCTCAAGTATAAACAAAAGAGTTTTTATTTTCTTATTTGCTTTATCCCCCAAAGACTGCAAAGATTGCATATAAGTATCTTTTATTTTTCCTACCTCTAGACAAGAGAACGTTCATCATGAGTGGATGAAAATTCTCCTTTATCAGTTCCCTTTCACACATTGTGCATCAAAAAAATGTGGAATTTCTTATTCCACAAGAAAAGTCTATGGCTTATACTTTTATTGCTATTGTATCTTGTATCATTTGGCATGCACTGATACCCTGTACTTTGTGATAATTCTATCACTTTGACATGCAGAGACTGTTGCCCCATTGAATTGCTGTAACTCAACAGATACTCAACAAATTGGCTTAAAAGAAAAAGGTTACAAGGACCTTTGTCTGGGCAGTACGATCATCCAGACTCTTCAGAGCTGTACGAAAAATATAGCTATTTTCATCACTTGGTCACACTGAATATATGAAAACCTAACAAATCTGATTTCTGATTACATGGCCACGCATGAAGAATAAAAGAGATTCTTTACAGACTACAGTGTTTCACTTTTTATAGGAAAAGAAATAAGGAAAAAAAGAAAGATTTCTCAATAAAATATTTGTGAAATGAGATATGAGAAATATTGTGAATTCTGCTAACATCGATACATATTGTCACATCCAGCAAAGGGAAAATGCAATCATACCAGTACATGTGTCCTTTTCCAAACTTCATGCCAGGATCTCTAGTGGCAGACGAGAATTTTAATACTTACTATAACAGAATCACAACTTGTTTTACTTCTTTTCTTTTGGTGACATTGTTGTCATGTATCATTGTTTGTAACTGCTTTCAAGTTTTTGCTATCATCTTCTCTTAATTTAACTTCCAAGACTCTTTTCTGTATCTGCCTGGCCATGCTCCTGTCAAACTTTGCACCGACTGAACAGAGCAGTACTTGGGTTTACACAGGAGAAATGCACGTCAGTATCTTCTGCCTGACAAAGTCAGGCATTGACTCAGGCTACTTACAGTTTCTGCTCAGCATGAAAAAAGAACAAAAATGCAATCCCTTAAAACAAAACAAACATGACAGCAGTCCAAAAGGACAGTTCTATCCCCTAAGAACTAATATAAAGGTACTGTGGGTCAGCATTTCTGACTTCATAGCCTTGAAAATATGCTTTTAATATTACTGAAACATCCCGTTCCTTCTTACTCCACTTTTAAATGCAACCTAGGAAAACACGCACCAGCATATAAGACTGAAAAAGACAGATGGGTCATTCAAATATTTCACACACAAAAGCTACTGCAAGTTCCCTGATTAGGACTCTTGACTTACGCACAGTGGCTAGATCCCAGTGATGATTTACTGTTATTGGCTAAACCACTGCACGGTTGACATGTATTGTTTGTTATTTCAGCAAATTGTTTTTCCTTCAAGACAGTTAATTCAACTCTGACTGAATATCATCCACAGAGTGTCAAAAGCTTTTACCACTTCTCAATTTTTTTCCCCCCAAAATCATGCAGAGGGAAGGAGTCAAAATTAATCTTCAGGATTTTGAAGCTGCGTACAATTTTAATTCATTGTCTTTATTTTATAGGCCTATATTGACAAACTGCTGACTTCATGGCTAGTGGGTGGAATTTTGCTTAATTTCTTCCAGGCAACGGAAGAAAAAAAATTGTATTTATTTGTTATTGAATAGATTCTTATCCTGGAATACTTTTAAGATAGAACTGTACAAAAAACAATACAGACTAGTTAGTACCAAGAAAGTGAAAAAATGAGAATTTTAATAGTATGCATATCATTCTCTGTGATGACAATATACATGATCTCCTACTAATACATATTTCCTGTTAATATAAATAGAAGAAATTTCCTTCCCATTGACATGAAGCTAAGAAACAAGGAAACAATCCATTCACAGTTCAGAGAGCTATTTTATTCTATGACCAGCCAAGTATCAGATAAAAATGTTTTTGGAGATTGATGATGAGGCTGTAATATACTTGATGTGAATGACTGTACCGTGATACATCAAAACTATGGAATATGCTAGGTGTGAGAGGGATTTTCACCAAAATATTTATGCAAATAACACAAATAACATTCTTCTAGTTTCCGTAAACTCTTTGATAACAACAATAAAAAGCCGTGATCTTAGATTCAGAGTTCTGATCCTAAAAGTTTGCAATAATTTTTATTATTTGCTGAAAAAAATTAAAATGTATTTATGTATTTACACTGAGGAATGAAGGAATCTACATCATTATCTAATTAATTTTGCCTCTTTATGTGTATATAGTGCCAACGCTGTCAGCCTGATATTCAAATAAGATACTCCATAGCTGCAAATTCAGATATATGCTGTATGTTCTTAATTCTAATCCAAAACAAAATGGTATATTAAAATACTCATTGTTGCTCTTAATTTATATAAAATAGGAAGTTTTTGTTGGTTAAATTACATGAAGTGTTGTTTTAATAAGCCTCTGTCTCTTACGATACGATCACAGATTTCAAAATGAAAATAAGATACTGATATTATTATAGCAGAAGATGATAAATGATAATGAAGTTGAATAAGATACATCTTTGGTATATTAACAGCATATTGTGACACTGTGATAAATCTGTTTGAAAACTGAAGCAATATTTATTTAATATTATTTATAATATCTATAGCTGTAGGGAGTATACCTAGTTTTCTTGAGAATCATAGAACCATTAAATCTGGAAAAGGCCTCTAAGATCATCTAGTCCAACCGCCCAGTTATCACAGATATTGCCCACTAAACCAAACTGAACACTAAATACAACATCTACATGTTCCTTAAACACCTCCAGGGATGGTGACTCCAATACCCCTCCACTCATTTTTGAGAAGACGTTCCTCCTAATATACAGCCCAAACATTTCCTGGTGCAGCTTGAGGACATTCCCTCTTGCCCTATCAACCAACATTTGGTAAAGGATGCTGAGTAATGGAACACTCAGGTTTATAGATCTTTCAGGTTGCATCTCCTTTGAGCACAGAAATCTCACGATGATCTCACTGCCTGAAAGGTATCAGTGTTGAAGGGAGAGAAGAATTAGGTGCCAAAATCTGGATCCATGGCATCAAGTACATTGAGGGTTGTGTTACAGACAGTATCCAGTTAAGTCCTGCTATTTCCTTCCCCCTGCCACTGCATGCCATTTTAGTTTCCAGATAAATTATTCCTTAGCTTTCTTGTACTGATTTGATTTTTCATTTTAATAATTATTTTTCAGATCTTTTCCCACAAACAGCTTTCTAGTTCTTCTTGAAACCTCAATTTGAAATTGTAAGTTGGAAGCAATGGACAAACCAAACTCTTCGTTTGAACATTTGTCTGGAATGACGTCAAATAAGATATGAATTTTACATGCTGTCTCCCATTACACTATCATCTAAAATTAATTTGAAAAATAAATTTGCAAGGATAACCCACAACATTTACAGGTTTAAAACAGAGAGTTTTCAGTGAAATACTTAATTCTTTTAATTCTAACACCTAAGCAAGTATGGACTCTACAGAGGAAGTAAGATGACTGTTTCCTATTCTGCAGCCAGTTCTGTGCTGTAAACTTATTGCTATTACTGCAGAAACCAGGTCTCCTTTTGTTTAGCCAACATTAGTTGCGAATTAAAACACTGGAAGTAAGCAGCCTGTCAGTTTCACAGGCCTTAACACATCACTCTCCATGACAACATGAAACTCAGAGGAAGGAAGAATGTTCCCGGGGGAAAACTGAGAAGTGCAAAGAATTTTTAATTTTTTTTTTTTTTAATCTGCAATGTCATGTTTATTTTTGTTAGCTGAAAGCTACTGTTTGAAGTCCATTTGTGTTGGTAGATTACTTTATCTACTCTTCCTTAGGGAACAGACACTACACTATCACTTTGTATACACTGCACTGATAGTGCCTTTACATTTGAGTGTGGAACTGTATGCTACAATGTTTAAGAGCCTTATTTTCCACTATAGCTCTGAAACATCAGAGGAAACTTGCCTGTAAAAGGAGGAAGGCCTTGTTTGACTTAGTACTATTTTTTTCTTTTAAATTTTGTGTTTTGAAGGGTTGAAGAAGCTCTTTGATACGGGTAAAAGTTTAAAGCGCATGAATAAAAATAAAAACATTTAAATAATAAAGAACTGCAACATTTTCTAAATTATAGTGTAAAATAAACTGTGAGAGTTATGAGAGCACCACAGAGAAATCCTCCACAGGAAAGCTGTAAACATAACGTTTTTGAAAGCAATGATTTTATGGTTTAGTGCCACAACTACCATTCAAATAAACTATTTAAATATCCTTGGAAGTTTTATACAACAACAATAACAATCATGTTTCTACACCAGGCTGCCTATGTTCTGAAAGAACTATACCCATTTGAAAAGATGAAGTGCCACCCACTGATAGCCTCACACTTTACTCCCAAAGTGTAGGTGTATACTCACAATTAGCACTACCAACACCAGAGAAAGGTTGTTACCAATGTTACCAGAATTCATAGATGAGAGTAATAATCTCTCACTTCCAAGTGGCACATGTGGGAGTGGGCAGGGTAGCAGACAACAGACATTTCTATGCCTTTTGCTTATCACTGGAATGATCTCTGCTTAGCTGAGCTGCAATACAGGCTTAGGGAGAATAAAAGGGACCAGCTTACCTGATAGGGCAAACACAAACTTGACAGTAGGGATGGCAAGTGGAGAGTATCTACAGCTTAAATAAGGTGGAGCGTGAACACAAGTACACTCACACTGAACAGCTACTATAAAATAGACATGCACACTCTAAACTGATTGCATCGATTCATCCACAGTGCATAAAGACTAAGTCAGAGGTAGAACAGAAACCTGAAAGGCTTCGTGGAAGTTTTATGGGTCTCCTCAGTTCCCCCAGTTATAACTGATGAAGAAGACAACCAATATTCTACCTTCTTTAGTAAGGGACACTTGATTCTGGACTGTAATACGGAAAATCATCCCAAATTATGTAGGGTATCTGGAAACCCTTCAGAATAATACTGAAATTAATTCTTGAGAGTATAATAGTCCAGGTTATTGTTCAGGAAACTACGACTTCAAAAAAAGGATAAAAAAAAAAATTAAGCAAGCATTACCATAAATGCCTCTATTTTTCGTATGAGTCACTCAGGAACTTGAGGTAGATGTGATATAAATAGAACACAACTTCAACCTGTGCTTATGCCCACTCTCGTCTACGATAGTATTACCACTGACACAGAAAGTTATTTCAAAACAGAACCTATATTTTCCTCAACACAAGCATATGTGCCTACCTGTAAAGGGGAGCTGCTCTTATTAGGGCTGTGCTTTTATGATACTATCATGTTGCTGTTGTCAGAAAAGGTGACTTACTGCACGACACCACAATCCAGCAGGCAAGATGGCATCTCCAGGTAACAGCAAATCGAGGCTGCCTCTAAAGATTAAGAGAATGCCTTTAAGTCATCCTACACACTTACAAGACAATAAAAACAAAGCTAGATCATGAAACGCATAAGCTATAGGCCCCTCTATAGTGCATGCTGACACTACCAACCTTCTATTGCTCTGAATTACATAGGAAAGCAACTTTTATTAAAGACTGTAGCTCTTGGCAGAAACACACATATATTAGACGTAAAAGGACTAGCTTTGGTAACAGCTGAATTTAGTATCAGTATCAATTTATTATCATTACAATTGTAATTTTCAAAATATCTTTGCAGCAGTAGATCTCAAAGCAGCATAAAAGATAAAGCTACCTCTTCTGCAGGTGAGGAAACTGAGGCATAAAATAATGGTGATACCAACCAAAGAGGCAGTACTGCATTCATTAGTTACCCATGTATACACTCCAACACAGAAAAAAAAAAGCTAAAATAAGCCTTCCATTTTCAATAGCAAACTTTAAGGTAGGTATAAAATTTCATTTTTGCTACCTGTTGGATTAGGAACCAGGTTTTAAATCAAATGAAATCAAATCCAGGTTCTTCAATAATCAAGTTTCCAGGGATACTTGTGAATGGATGTGACCATTTTAGCAGGTTTTTCGTTGTTGTTCGTTTTGGTGTTCATTTGTTGGTGCTGCTGTTTTTGCTGTTTATTATTATTATTATTATTATTAATGTATAAATAGGACAGGGCTTCACAGGCAATAAGAAAGTAAATCAAATATAGGACAAGTTCTAAGAGTCAGGATGTTAGAAAATTCCCTAACATTTTTTTTTAGGATTTTCTTTTTTTTATCATAATAGTAATAATTATTATTATTCCAATTGTTTTTCTTTCTATTACAGGTAGGGCCATTTTAGTACTTATTTTTCTACAGCCATTTTAGTACTTACTTTTCTACTCATTATCAAGTGAAAGAAAGATTCAGGAATTTATCCTGTAAGATGAGTGTTAAATAAGATAGTTGACTCCTGAACCTTTTCAGGAGCCAGTATGTTTTTTAATGGTTTCTCTTTAGCTATGTTTGCAGCAGAAAGAAGAGAATAGCATAAGTGCTGACATATGGTAATACACCTTTCTGTCAGGGAAAAGCCAGATGAAAAGCCAAAGTTTTTATAAGTCAGTGTCTACTGCTGCAGTATAAAGAAACTCCAAGGATAGTGAACTGCTTTTAGGGACAGATGAAGCCATGTATTCAACACAGATTCAATAGAATAACATACATTATTCTTAAATAAGTAAATTCTGCCTTCCAATGCATCTGCCTATCTTTACATAGTTCAGTGTTACTGGAGGAAAATTTGTAGTGTAACATTTCTGTTAGAATATGAATCTGTTGAGCACCACAGTGAATATCCCTCTGAGACCTTTATCAGTCCAAAAGCAGTGATTATTTTTCACTCAAGCCAGAATGAAATCAGTCATCAAATGTAAGCATTCACGACCTTAAGAGGAGTAAGTTGACAGCAGTATTTCTCATCCATTTTGGAGATTCCATCATTCTATAAATTTCACTATCCATATTTTGGCTTTACAGTTCTGTGACCAGTATCTAAAGGTAAGCTCTCATAATTCCTCACCCTGCCCAGGATGTACTACCATGCATTCTTTTGTTCATGGTAATTTACAGTAACAAGTTTCATTCACTGCAATTTTAGAAGGGATTTTAGTCTGATAAATGCTACAAATTGTAGTGGCATTTGCAAGGAAATGTTTTTCAGCATAAATCTATAGTTTTGATCACTTTGCCTTTTAGAAATAAAGATTCATAGATCCATACACTTTCTTGGTAGAAAGGTGTACTGTGAATATCTGCTGTCAGTCTATACATACAAGTCACAATTTTCTCAGATACTGAATCAAAGCATTTAAAACCAGAAAAGCTTGTACCATACTAAAGGACTCCTACTAAGGCCTGTGATCTCCTTTTGTAGGCTGCAGTAAAACATACATAAAATATAAGGTGTGATAAAGTCAACTAATATCCCTGATCTCCTGACTTGCTGGCTGTTCTTTTCTTGTATAGGATGATAGCCAGCTATCTAATCAAAATGCATAAGCAGTGTCTGTTCCTTCCACACCCAGACCCATTCATTTTCTACTCAGAACCTCTGCTTGGGGTAGTATAATTGATTTTGACATAATTTACTGCTTACTTGGTAATGCAGCATTGCAGTCTCTGATAAAAACCATATCAAGTCACAGCACTGGTCTAGAGCTTGAAAGGGAGGCAATGTAATCACTTTCTTACCCTAATGCACCACCACCATCTCATTTCTGCTGGGCAAGGAGCTGCGAAGTAATCATTGTTAAATGATACAGGTTCCAAAGAGGGTCCTTCACTTCTCTGCCTGGCCACTTTGTCTCTATGTTTTATTTCATGAGGAGGCAGCACGGAAACTTTTCATTGTTGGGCTGCCATGAAAATAAAATACTATGATTCTAGTTGCCTACCATCAGGCACCTACCTCTGTCATAGAGCAAAGATGAAGTTCATGAATTATCATGGCAATGTTCAGGAAGATGTGGAAAAGCAAAAACTACGGAGTGAACGTTTTACATAAAAGTCTTTGTTCTTCCATCCTGTTTCTACACTCCAGTTATTTGTTGTTGCTCCTATGTCTGCCTATGTTTGGAAATGAAATGGAAGGAAACTGCCTCCGTGCTCCTGGTTGTTGTGCAGAACCTCTGTAGTGGTTTCGCACACATAGGTCTGCAGTGACTCCTCACCTTCCCTGTAGCCACCATGCCCTCACCTGCTCGCCAGGCCCGTGCCCAGAGGCTCACAGTCTGCCTGCACGGCCTCTACTGTGATGGTGCGTGAAGCTGAAAAGATCTACAAAAATGAGTGGGCTGCAGACACCTAGGTGATGTGAGAGATGATGCGCTTTGTGCTGTTCTGCACAGCATTGTGCGCTGCAGTCAATAGATCTGATCAGGCTCAACGATCCTCTTTGAAAAGATGTACAGTAACTCCACAGCGACCTACACCACTTTCTTACAGGGACCGGGAAGCTCAACAAAGCTTGCTGAGAAACTCTCTCTCATTGGCTATTTTCCCCTACTTGTGGGGAATGCCAACCAATCAGAACTGCTGTAGCAGATGCTAACCTCCATTGCAAGTCTGCTTTCTGAGGGGCGGAATGGCGGCGTTCCCGAACAGTGGTTGCCCTATTGGAAATACTATGGCTCTGCCTCCCCTCTGCGGCACCCACCTGGGCAAATCGTAGAATCATTCAGTTTGCAAAAGATCTCTGAGGTCAGCCGTAATGGCTTCTGCTGCACTGCATCTAGGCACAGGGTGCACTGGGTGTGCTGATGGGGAAGGTGAAGGACGAGAGTGGGAAAAGGGCTGTTTGATTTCAGTGACCCGATTTCCCCAGGCATGTAATTGTTTGCTGTGATTTATGTTTCATTTGCATAAGTGGCTAAATGAGCACTTGGTTACAACAGTTCAGGCCATCGCATTTCAGTGAGTATCAGGCAGCCTGGATCATCTGCTCTCAGGGGACAGGTGGTTAATTATCATCTCTTGGTCACTCCTGCAAAATGGCCATGACTGCAAAATGCCCAGATGCTGCTAAGTGATTTTAGGGAGCTGCTTAGCCCTGTCTCTGACTGGCTGACTCTGTGCAGTGTTTCTGAATCTCTTGTGCTCTGTTCCATGGCCATGGAAAACAAAAGATAATGTATTACTTGTTGAAGAAGACTATTACTATATGTTTCCTACATCAGATTTTTTTTTTTTAATCATCGTTATTTTGAAAGCAGGCAATAATGAGCACACCTTTGCAATGGTAACCTCTCTGATCAAAGCTGAGGAAACAAGTTTGCTTTTTTCAGATGACATTTTAGAGTGGTTTTTCAGACCACAATATTATGTTCTGGTTGACGGTGACCGGCATGTAGACTGAAATGTCTTTGTTGCCCTAAACATTAAATACCTGTAACTATTCCAGTAGTTTATACATAAAGACTTCTTCCCATACTACCATCCACTCAAATTCATTAAAGACAGTGATTTTTAACAGTAATTCAGAGTATGTTTTTACCTTTGTGAGTAGGGGTATCTCATGCAGACAAATCTCTGAAGCCCAGTCTTGACATAGAATGACCACCCTTGATGACCAGCAAGCAAGTTGGATGCAGAATTGCTACATGTGGGGAAAGATGTGTAACCACGTGCAAGCTACTGTATGTGATGGCCAGGAGCATGCTTATTGTACCAATAATGCTGGGTACTCTCTGTTATATACTTGAGCAAAAGTAATGGGAGTTTCTCACCTTGCAGTAATTCTCTTAGAAACAACCAAATTTCATAATTTGATATCCAAGCCTTAGTTGAGAAGGAACTAGATGTGACTGTAGACAGGTAAGCATTCATGCCAGCTTACATTATGCTTTGAAGTTGTAAAACCATTTACTTTTATTTTGGCAACAAAGTAAAGGCTGGGATTTACCACAAGCTACTGCCACAGGAAGAGACAACAAGCGTGAAAACAGTGTTTACAGGGCATGAAACAGTAAAATAGTAGGTACTCTATAGTAGATAATCTCTTTAAAAAAAGAAAAAAGAATGAAACAAAGATCTGTTACAGCTGGGAATCAAGAAGCCAAAGTGCTTTACATCAAAAAGTCTTTTCTGGTACCGACTCAGAGTTAAACTCAGATGTATGCAGCAGTTTCTACTTTTAAGACATAACTCAGAACTCTTTGCAAGAAGTACTATAGTATGGGAAAAAAGAGGTAGTAAACAACTTTCTTGGCTTCAAATAGTGCTGTATTCTACTCACACATGGAGATAAAAAAACAGTTTAACAGACTATTGACAGAAAAAAACCAAAAAATAAAAAGCTAGGTCTTCAGGACCTCTCAGGTCATCCTTTAGTGCTCAGCATACCACATCAGAAGTTACATAGAGTCATCTCCTCTGTTCGGTCACCTTTAAGGTGTATGGCAAAAGCTCAACAGAGAAAAGTGAGTTCAAGATGAGATTTTAGCCCAAGTGGTCTTCAGGAACTGCCCTGACATTGGATCAATTCCCACTGACTTACTCTGTGTGAAAATAGCTTTTTCATTTTGCACTGTGTTGGTTTTGTTTCCTTAACTTGTTGCCTTTCCTTTAAATTTAGTGTAGAACAGGAGGGTACATGTTGATTTATTTTAATAAAATTTAGAACTGTTTGTATTGTTTGCATTCGTCTAATATATATTAAAATTTTTAGATATTTACTTTGGTCTGAGACATTAAAAGGACTAACTGATTCAAAATCTGTGTTGAGAAAACTCAAGAAAAGGATGAATTGTGTTTTAGGGGGTGGGGTGGAGCTGGTGAACAAAAGGATACCTGTCAAGAAGTACACAGGAGTTCAGTGGATTGGACTATGCTCCTTTGTATGCTCAGGTTCTAGCCTGGAGTTACTCATGTGCTTGATATTAAGCACATGCATAAGTCTGTGCACGACTGGAATCTATTATTACCATGTTGACATACATTTGTTAAGGGTTTGATTCTGCTAACATTTCTATTGGCAACACAGAGAGACGCAGCAAGATCCTGCAGTTCAGGAAGGTATTACTCCACATGAGGATGGACAAGATTCTGGGGAGCTGCTAATACTTTAGTGACCATTTGTAGTGAACCATATTTTAAATACATTTTCATGGTCGTATTTATTTCTAAATTATCTAAAGACATAAATCAATCTGTTGATTAAAGAGGCATGCAATCAGCCCAGAGAACAAAATCATTTTAAAAGATTTATTAATGGTTACTCATTTATTTAAATCTAGTCCTTATAAGATCTCATTTGTGTGAAGAAGATGTTTAAAAACTGTTCCTTATTTCTTGGCCTTTCATCTATAAATATTTCTTTGGCCTATGGATTTTTTCATTTTTTTTTCTGCATTTAGACACAATAACCCTTTTTTTTCTCCTTACCAAAGGAGATTTTGACACACACTACCGTATCTTCGTTGTGGCAGCTGCTTTTATTTAACTGATAACATTCTGGTAATTTAAAATAACTCCTACCAAGAGTGTAAACCCATACTGATCATCTTTGTTTGGGACTTTGAGTGGTTTTTTTCCTACAGCGTTTGAACTGCAGGCTCAGGCAAGCTTAACCTTCTGGTTTAAATCCACGTGTTTCAGTTGCAGGAAGCACTACATTCTGTTTACACATTCATTACCTCTGGAGTATTTAATGTGCCATTTCCATCACAATTAGATTTCTAGTAGCTGAATTTGAATTATTTTCTTTGAGCACGAACTTATACAACTTGGATTTATGAGCTGAAGACTACAGAGACTTTATACTTATTAATTCCACTTTTTAATACAATACTGCATGGGGATGCAATGAGATATGATGGATGTAAGTGCTGGAGCCAATATTCTTAGGCTGTGCATGCTTTGCCAAGTTGCCTGGCATGGGAATAGGACGTTGCCTCCACCTCCTTCTTCCTTTCTCCTTTTCATCCTGACTTAGCTCTGGCTGTTAGTTTCTTGGCTAAAAGCAGTGTAGTGTAATATAGAGAAGAATTTGAAAGAAAATGGCTTTGTTGGAGAACATCTTTACTGACTTCGGTGCTGCTGTGTTTGTTGCTGCTGTGTCTGTGCAATACTGTCAAGCTTCTCTCTCTACATGTCATGATACCATGTTGTACCCACTTGTTTAGCATTAGCCTGGAAATTATTGCTCTCAAGTAGAATGTAGGTGTTCAAATACGTAGGTTTTCTGCATTTGCAATAGTGTTCACAGTTCTGAAACAGGTCCCATCTTTTGACAACAAAATCTCTTTTCCCACAAATTACTTATTTGTAGAAAGAATGTGAAGAAAAACTGTGAGTTGTACAATCCTTACTTGACAGCACATACATAAATGTTATCCTCACCCACAAGCTTGGAGAAAAGGGAATTCTCAGTACCCCTCCTTTGAGTTCTAGCTGAGAATGGTGTTGAAGTGGAACCTGTACTCCAACCCTCCACCCCTTTGTTCTCCAGGGTATCACACACAAGTGAGACTCTGAACTTAATAATGTGGTTAACCCAAAATTTGTCAGAAATAGTCTGTCCTGAGATTAGGTGTTCTTACTGGGACAAATGAATCCACCATTAAAGTAAAAATTAAGCTGTTTCAAAGTCAACTTCTTTGTGATTCTCAATCAGGTATGTGTTATAGATTAGACTGTTCCTTCCAGAAACATTTTATATGAGGAAGATTTTCCTCTTTGCCACCTTACATGTTTCACATGAACTGAACTGTCTTTAGTGTTCTCTTTCAACCCTTAGTCAGCAGATTGTTAGAAAGATGAGGGAGAAGGAAAAGGTAAGAGAGGGCTGTAATCTCCTGGTCCTTCATTGTAGGAGCTGTTTTTTTTTTTGTTTGTTTGTTTGTTTGTTTGTTATCACTTGGGAGGCAGAACATATCTGAGCCAGTATTTTGTAGCTTCTTTGCTTTGTTGTATCTGGCCACTATGCTGGGAATGGTATGGACAGATTGCTCATGGGAAGGAAACTTAATTCCTTAGATGGCTGCACAAGGCTGAGCCACAGAAAGCTTTTGTATTGTTAAGTTCTGCTGACAAATTATTTTCTCACATGATCTACATCTCATACTAGCCAAAAAGGATCATTCAGAAAAAGATAGTAGCTTAGACTGTCATCTGCTTCAGCTAACCTTGGCCCCACTCTCCTGCTCCTTAGAGTCTTATCAATGACAACTACATAGCACCATAGTTTAGAGTACGTGATGGTGTCAGCCTTGGACTCCATATGGGGAGTTTTCAGATCAAACATTGGTTCCCAAGTATCATGAAATAACAAGATGTGTATCTTTCCTCTTACACAGAATTTGAGCCTATTTGCTTTTTCATTTTGTAGCAGTTAAACAGTGTTTGATGAAACTGAGCCTCTAACCTAATTATGTCTTTGATAGTTTACTAAATCTATTCTTTTCAGTATAATAATAAAAAAAAAGACAACACAAAAACAAGGGCATTGAAGAAATGAGGTGTGATCTTTAAGGTTTTTTTTTCCTTCATTTTTATTTTTAATTTCTGCAATCTGTTAAGTTGGTTATACCACAGCAGAGAAATGGATTTGCAGCTTTCAGACTGTTGGTGCCTCATTTTCAGCAAACTTAAAAATATTTGGCAAGAGTTTATGCCTGTCAGCAACCAGCCACAGGTTGCCTCTGATTAAGATTTGTCACCACAAATTAAGAAGATTGACGCTATATATTGAAATATCTGATTGTTTAAATACGTTCAGTAAATAAGTTAAATACAAAGCTGTCCAGAACACAACAGCCATAACAATTTCCAGTGGCTTGAGACTTAGTGTAAGGATAGGGTACTCAAGTCATTAACCATTCTTAGTCTGTTTTTTTATTCGAACTGTTGTTTTTGACTGCCTCTTGGTGTTTAGAAAACACGGGGGAAAGGCCCCAAACCAAGTATTCCCAGTTCTTTATTTTGCCTGCATCACTGCTGCAGAGCTGTGCTGTCCATTTCTTCTTTGTCCGTCTGAGTTTTATGTACCTCTTTCACATACTTCCCAGCTTTGTCAAGAATGAAAAGAAGTCGTATTCATCCCAAACTCAAATGTACCTGTGAGATAGACATACTAGACTTAGCTTAGGTTCACTTCTGTCTTGTTTCTTGTTACCTATTTTCCAGTTATCCAACTTTTAGGATGTTATAAGTAAATAATCTCTTTACTATCCAGACACACTATTATGTCACAGGCATATTCTAAAAATATTAAATTAATATAGATTTAAAAAGTTAAAGGCAAGTCTGTCCACATGGAATAGCTTAAATGCAGTATCCTCAGTGTAAAATGGGGCTAGGTATTAAAAATATAGTATTAAAATACTGAAGGAAATAATATGAAACACCATCCATGTGCAGAAAAAATGGCAAGTAACTATATAATTAAAGATCTTATAATGATGATTTTCCTATATGGATATATATATAATTCAGAAATATATATATAATTCAGAAAAAAAAGCTGCGCAGACAGCACAATTTCTTCCTCTTCTTGAAAATTTTGTACGTTTAATATTGTAGTCTTAATAGTAGTCTGATACTACAACATTTGAATTTTAACCCTTGAATTATGAAATACGTTCAGCCATGAACAGGGAATTACAAACACAAAAGTTGTTTCCCCTGTGTTGCTTTGTTTTTCCTACCTTTTGTTAACAAAATGATACAGATACTATGGTTTCATTTATTTTCCAGCAGTCTATCAAATACAATTGAATCACGTTCCAATGCTTTATTAGTAGCAGGTGTTAAACATTTTATTCTCTTTCTCTTGTGACTCTATCAATAACTCACTCGCAATAATGTTATGACTAGATATTTGCTAACCTGTCTAACATAATTAGTGACTGAAAAATGGTGCATACTAACCATTGTTGTAGTTCAAGTAAGTAGCACGAGCATGTTTCTCAATTTTGCTCCAAATTTCCACCTTGTTACCTTTGTTTGTAGAATGTCAAATGGTGCTGCCTCCTGACAGATATTGAACGGCCCAGTAGAACCCACTGTTACCTGTCAGGTCATTCCTTTTCTTCCTAGTATGGATTCAGTGCTTATAAAGTACATTTTACAGCGTGGACTGATGTCAAACATATGACAGTTTGTTTAATTAAAGGCTACCTAGGAACTCACTTATTAGTTATGAACAAATATACTAATCAGTTGTGAAAGCACGGTCTTTCAAAAAACTATTTACTAGAATTAACCATTGCGAATAAAGTTGGAGCCATGGTTGTATGTTGTAAGACATAAACTCAGTAATATATAGAATTAAAGAATAACAACATTCTAGCTTTATATTAGCTTCTGAAGCTATTGTTTGAAATAGTTCATTTCATTTAAAAACATCCCTCCAAGAAATGTGGGTCTAGCCAAACCAGTGTCAAGTTACATCTGTGCCTCCTCCATGGTTATAGATAGCAGTCAGCTTCTGTTATTAAAGAACTACTTTATGAATTTTCAGATAGAACAAGAGTGCTGGTATATAGGGATTTATGAATAGCAGCATTTTCAGTGTTATCTTTTATCTATGGGTTTTTTCTTCTTCCAAATATGAGAAAATAATTCCAAAGGAAACAGTTTCTGTTTTGAGCATGAAGATTGCCTTTTGCTCCATGCAGACAGAATCTTGTTTGTTATTTTAGTGGCCTGTGATCTTGATTAACTATAGAGTGGTTTGCTGCAGGAATATAGACCATGCATCTCTGTCTTTTGCTTCTGTAGAGATGTACTCCAATTCAGTGATCATCAGCGAAACCTGTAGAAGATACTCCAGCAAGTGGAAAATACATCTAACTCTTAATTGCCAAGTATGTACAGCAGGGCCCAGTTCAAAAACATTACTTTCCCTTCATGCATTCATGAAAAACATTACTTTTCCACTCAAGAGAAAACCCAGGCAATATTTTGCTGAAATCACGGGGCTTCAATTATTATCCTAATCAAATCTGCATGATTTAAGTGCTGTAGAAATTCATGTTTACAAACAAAAAGCCCCGCAAACAAGCAGAAGGCGTGTTACTTAGATTTTATCAAAATTCTAAGGAATCGCAGTCACATTTCATTTCTACCATTTCTCGGTTAATCCATCTGTCACGTGACATACTTGGTAATTCCCAGTTACGAGTCAACCCAGCATCAGATTAGCATCTGTATTATTACTGCTTACTTTTTGTTACTGTATTTAACAGAACCATTAGCCAATATGAAGAGCTTCACCAACTGTTTCTGTTAGAATGAGTGATAACTGAACCTAATATCTCTGAATCAGTCCCACTCATTTACAGTGTACAGACCCCTGTTCCCCCAAACACAGAAGAAATCAAAGAGGAAACAAATCCTCCACAGAGAGCTACAAACTTTCTAATCCAGCCTCTGGCTGAAAAGTACGTATTTTTGCACTCCTGTTGTTACAGCATGTTTATCTCATCTGCCTCCACATATCACACCTTTTCCATGTATTTACTTTCATACTAAAATATTTCTCCCATGTGTTCTTGCAAACACCTTTGTTTTGTCTTCTGACTTGTGTTTATTTTTAAAGTACTAATAAAAGTACTTTTAGCTCCTTAGTTGTAGAAGTGATCTTAGTGACTTTTTTCAGCTGTCTGAAATGAAGGGACTTTGGCACCCCAAAGTTTATAAAATTAAATTCAATACTTATCAAATTAGAAAGCAGATAAGAAATGCTAGCCTATGGTTGTTATGGAACAATTTGGTTGCTTTGTTAGGTTAGTGATGACTGTTGGCAAGGGATACATGGAAAGGTTCTTGTAAAATCCAGCCAAGACGACTGAAGTGATCAGCTCTGCAGGTGACTAATATGCTTCAGGTCATTTTTTTCCAAATTTTGAAGCCTATTTTTATCCCCTGAGTTTAAAACTCTGGTATTTATTCTGATTTATTAAGACAGCTCCAAGAAATTTTTGAATGGCATTTGAAATATTATTATTTGAGGCAATAAGAAAGTCTAGATAAGTTTAATCCCCATTACTCAGTGTCCAAAATGTGAACCCTGTTTCATATTCTGTTTTTCTTTTTCCTTTCCCTGGCGTAACATTTTACAACAGGGAGTCATATCAGAGTGGGAAAACATATTTGGAAGCATAAAGCCAACCTAGACCTAAAAATGCTAATCAGTGTGTTCTACATACATTGAGAAGGGGCAGCTTTAGGAGTGTGTTGAAACATTCCACATTATAGATCTATCAATAAGCCCCAAAACATTTGAAGTTAAACTTTCTTCCAATTTCATGATTTATTTCTCAGAAATGATTTCTAGCAGCAATATTTTATTTATATTTTATTTGACTACAGTTGATCATATTGTTGTTGTATAAATAGCTGTGGATTTGGATCTGCCTTTCATTCTATAAACCTTAGAATGCTTCCAGAGGAATACATAGATTCATATGTAATAGGTTTAGAACTGTTAACCCGTTCATGCAATCACATACGCACAATATTTGAGTACACAGAGATGCTAGGATATTTTTAAAAGGAGCAGAATCATTTCAGGGAAATGTCATAAATTGAAGGAAAACGCTTTAGAAAAAACATACTGCTTTTTTCAAACCCACAATTTGTTTTGCAAACTTGTTGAAGATCACCCTAGGGACTACTGGCTTTTTCACAGTGAACAACACAAGCAATTGAATGACTGACTGATAGACATATGTACTAATTTGCAGAGTATTGTATGAGTTTTTTAAGGCCATTGCTCTCTAATCCGAAAAGATTCCAAATAAAAGGAAAGGGCAGTATCATGTGACCTAGCCGCAAGTGTTTTCTTAGCCAAAGCAAATTTACGTCTTGTAGCCCATCCAGACTTGGCCTCAGATTGACCTTAATGTTTACAGATTAGAAAAAAAACTAATGATAATGGCACATATAACTAGGGAACAAATTCAATGCTGCTTGAACAGATACAAAACAAATAAACCTATCAGGTTAAAATATATCTATTTTAGCTCTTACTCAGGAGACAGATGCATTCCATTGTGCAAAGGTGTCACTTCGGAAACTAGATATCATTTGTTAGGGACACTTTGCTTTGCTTACTCCTCCAACCAAAGCATGCATAGATGCTGCTGAATTAGAATCATAGATTTTTCAAGACTGACTACATCCTCTCATTCTACAGTTTTTTTCCTGAATATCTCTACTTACCTCCGCTCATAGCATTCAGTCACTGAGTTGCTGCCTACTGCTAACTGGAATGTCACTTCCCTTGAACACTACATGGAATGATATTTTCAAGTCTCATCATCTTTACGACTACAAACATATTAATGAACTATTTAATATTTATGTCTGAGTTCTTCTGATTTATTTGTAATGAATTCAAAACTTGGTATCATTTGAAACTAAATACATGGCTTAGGTTTCTGGTTTAAATATGAGCTAATTCACTTTGTGAAGACATGTAGATGTCGTAGCTTTGGTAAAGTCACATAGTCTCTCCTACAGTTTGTGTTTATATCAAAAGTAGAAGGCTTGTGAAAGTTTTTTTCTTCTATCATAGATATTATAATTCTGTTTTCAATTTCTGTATGTAACTGAAGCAAAGCCTACATCTGTTTAAGTTCCATGAATTCTTAAGGAGAAAATGCAGTGCTATTGTTGCAGTCTGTAGTAATGGATATCACTGAGACAGTTTTAACAGAAGTCACTGAGAGCATGTATAAAATAATAAAAAATCAAATCTCATGTTTTACATCTTCAGGAACAGCATTTCATGTCCATAGAGGGTGAAAGAAGTTTTAAAAGTCCTTTAGACTGAAGTAACTGAATGAAAACTTGAAGATTATGCTACTGACCTTGACTGTGTGGCCATCCCTGACGTTTATAATTCACATTCAAAAATGTTTTTGATATATCTTCCTGCTTTTGGTTAGCCAGTGTTCAGTCATGTGTTTCATAAGGTAAAAACCTTAAAAAGGTTGTAAACAACCATTCCTTTTTGATGCAACCCTTTCCACAATGAACATTGTGCTTAATGCTTTGATGTTACACTTTCAAATTACTCAGAAATTGCAGCTGTTACAGTGCCTGGTTATTAAGTGGAGCTCCATATAAAGTATGCTGCTCTCTTTGCCATGATCTCTATCAGCTCTCAAATTTTGAAGTCTTTGTTTTTCCAGTAAAGCCTGGTGCAACTTTAACTTGGGCTGCTCATGTAAACCAAGTACCTAATCCTCCAATAGTTTTTTTTTTGTGTGTCTAACTCCCTTTGAAGCTGAAAGAACTTAGAAATACATTTGAGAATTGGTGCAAATTTTTTAATCAAAATGTCTATGAATAGAATTTCTAAAAGTACACAAGGGAATTAGAAGTATAAATCCAATTGAAAACCATGAGTTGTGGGCTTTTAACTCTCTTATGTTACTCTTCAGGATAGAATTTCAGAAAGACTTGAGTTTTTTGCTATTTCTAATAATTCAAGTTATTAAATTTATGAAGCTGCTGGGTGTTCATTGCATATGGATCTCAGCCGTTGGATAGATGCCTAAGTGAATTTCTCTCTGTATTTGATGTTCTCGTCCCCTCTTGACACCATGGAATCATAGAATCCTGGAATGGCTTGGTTAGAAAAGACCTTAAGGATCATCTGCTTGGTTCCAAACCCCGTGCTATGGACAGAGACACCTTCTCACAGAACATGTTGCCTTGAGCCCCATCCTCCCTGGCCTTGAGCAGTTCCAGGGTTGTTCCACCCACAACTTCTCAGGTCAACTTGTTCCAAAGTCTCAATATCCCCCTAGTGATGAATTTCTTCCTAATACAACTTGCTAATATGACCATGATAGCTTATGATTAACAAATCCTATGAAGCAGCACACATTGAACTGTTGGCTTCAAAAACCTGGTTAAACTTCAATTCAGCAAGTGATTGATGACTTCTTCAGAGGGATGGTGTGCAGTTAAAAATAGGAAAAGGAGTGCCCAGTGGGAAGGAAAAAAAAAACAAAACATTAACGACTGACATAAATGGTATGTAGATAATGGAAGAACTCTCTAGGCACATAGGTCCTGATTATAGAATTTATATTTACTGGGATTCTAAAATCATCAGATTAATGCTCCCTTGGGTCTTTTGATACTGCATAGATTAGGAAGGGAGAGGTGCAGGGGAAAAGGGTGGCTTGAATAGTACAGGAGATTTCTTTGAGATCTTTGAGCAGAATCAAATGCAGACCTTGGACAGTACTGCCAATGTGAGAAGGAAGAAAGTTATGGGAAGGAGACCACTTTCTATTTACATCACAGTTTTGGTTTGCTCCTGGCACCCGCAAGTTCTGACATCATTTAAAAAGTCCTAAGCTCCATTTCACTGTCCAAGAAGACTATGCTCCTTTCACCTACAGACTTGACTCTCATTAGTTCACTGCTGCTGCTGCTTGTAATCCTTACAATAGTTATATTGCTTTATTTTACTGCTTGGCTTGTGCTATTGAATACTTTCTAATTAATATTTGTGCCAACTCACTGTTTTCCAGGCTCTCACCTTCTTAGCAAACCTTCTGTTATTTTTCTGTCAATACTTTCTTCACTTACGCCTAACTCCTGTTTCTATCCTATCCCTTTCTGCTCTTCTGTCTTTTTCAGTTTTGTTCTTTATATATATATATGTATGTATTAGCTGGCTTATTCACCTTCTCCCCTTTTGTGCCACTCACTGGAGTTCTTTCTCTCAAATTTTTGATTTCACAATCTCTTCCCCTTATGTAGTTTCTAATGCCCTTCCTCTGGTAAAGAGTCAAAAATTTTTTTTCAGTTAGTTTAACCTGTATCTTCATCAATTTTCACTAATCTGAGCTATCTATCTGTCCATTTCATTGTGACATATTTACAATTTGTCATTCTGTCACTAATAAGTTGTTAATACTTGTCACAATGTCAGAGTGTTGTTTTCTTATTTTTCCATTTGTCCTCCTTTTATTTGTCACAGATGTCAACTACAACCTTATACCCATCACTGTAAGAATGTCTGTCATCTGTGGGTCATCTCATAATGTAATCATTCATTATTGATTCTGTTTATCCTTGCAATCAATATAAGGAGAAAAATGGTTTGGCATATGTTTGGAGTTGATTTCTAACATTCAGTAAACATGACCTTCTGACAAGACTAGTATAGTTTAATTGCTTAGAGTGTGTTTGATGAATGCAAAGTGTGTAAGAAGTTTTATATTATGATGTTGATAAATGGTGATTTTATATGTCTTATGTTAATATGGCTAATAATGTTAACATCTCTTGCCAGTAATAGTTAAGGTGGGGATGTACAGCAATTGATCTTTCTGGGAGCGCTGTAATGTAAAATACAGTTCAACCTGTTTGAAGCATATTTTACAACTGTACATAGGACTTTCAGGATATTATACTGAAAAAGGCAATTGTATAGTTACCATTTAAAATAGATGGGTTGAGTTTTTTTCAGTCTTTTCATCTTGACAAAAAATCTAATGTACTTTAAATGTTTTCATATTGAATTTTATTCATATACTGATTTGATATATTAGCTGTATTTAAATTTTAGTACCCAAACCAGAGAGTATTAAGTTCTCTGGATCCTTAGAACTTCTCTTCGAAGGAGAATCTTCCTTTAGTATTTAAAAATTGGTGAAAAGGAAAATTACTTCTTAAGATTCTAAAGAGCTCTCATAATAGTGCTGCCATCACATGTACTTCACAGGCTGGAATTCTGTGAGTAAATAGGAAAACACCTTAAATTCTAAATCGTCAGCAGCATCTGGCTAAAATTGTTCATGGCCCTTAAAGTGTCTTAGTTTTTACATATCATCTGACTGTTCTCTACGTTTATGTTGTGTTAACATATTTCAAGGTTCAGGATGCCTTCAGAGTATGTCTACAATGTGAAGCCTTCCTGTATCACAGGTCCTCCTCTCTATAGGGAAGCTCACATGGAGCACTGAAGAATTTGTTCAGCTCTCTGTGACTCAGGAGTATCCTGTGTCTGGCTGCTCATCCTTGGCCAGGGCAGGAGGAGCTCAGTGGGAGATGGACTTCTTTGGTCCCATTCAGACAGCTCTGTGCTATCCAGTGAGGGTGGGGACAAATTCAGCCTTATTCCATTTCTGCTCAGAACTCGATCCCTTCAGTTTATCCAATCCCTTCAGGTGTAAGGAGGGAACCATCTGCCTTGGTGAAATGGATGACAGTAAGAACTCAGTCTATAAGAAAGGTTCAGTGATCATGGTGTCTCAGTTTCAGGTATGTGAGCCACAGTGAGTGTGGTCTTGTGTGGAGCCAGGAGTTGAACCTGATGATCCTTGTGGATCCCTTCCAACTCAGGATATTCTATGATTCTATGATTCTAATACTTTTCTGGAAAGATTTGATTGACTTCAGTTTTTTATCTTTCCCATATCAAGACCTTGTTATTTTGCCTTCACTGAATACTTGACTTCTCTTCTTCCAAAGTTGACAGGAAGAGCTTGGCAACTGTAATCTCACCTGTGCTTTCCTTGTAGTTCACATCATGCTGACATTCCTACTCCTATTCCTATTGTATCTTTACAATTGTGAATATATTTACCATGACATTCTGACTTTATTTTCATTCTCTTGAAATTTTATTACATTTTACTCAAGTTTAGTAGTTTATATCCAGCAATATGATAAAGGCAAACCAAAAGCTCTGCTTAACTCTAGTACGAAATTTTGACTAGATTGATGAATTCTCACCTGTCATTGTAAGAAAAAATGACACATAAAAAGTGCCATTAGCAAAAGTAAGACCAGTCTTACCACGACATACTTATTGGCTAGCTACTCAAGGCTGTGCACCATATATAGCAGTTGTCTAAACCATATTTTTTCTTTCCTTTTCCCTGAGTTTTGCATATGTAGTTCTGATGTAATTCAGTTCACTTCAGTGAAGTTATTCCCCACTAGATTAGCACACATACTCAAATTATATTTCTCAGTTTCCAGTATAAACAACTGGCTCCATAGTCCATAATTTTTGGGTAGTATTTAACCTACAAGGAATTGCACTTACGTCAATACAAGTAAAATCAACTGAAAAGGTATATGGATGGCAGAATCAAGACCTCATGAAGTTGAAGTCAACTACAGAGCTAACTAATCCTCGTGCTGCTTGCACTCCGCAGAGGTTTAGAACTCTCCTGAGCAATCCCCCCATATTGTAATACACAATTCATTATAAAGACTCAGTGTAGTTATTTTCAAGGGTGTTCTTTTTTTTTTTTTTTTACCCCTAGAAGGATGTAAATTTGCATTTCATTCCTCACTTGTATCTTTCCTACTTGCTTTCAAATTTCCCCATTTGTTCTCCTTCACAAATGGACTTTTAGACAAACATTTTGTGTGTAGTTGCTGTGTTAAAAAGATTATCTCACCATGGAGTCCGTTGGCTTTTAGTGTCAACAGCAGTTATATTTTTTCTCAGATTGTCTTTATCTCTTAATCATTATTAGCTGACTAGGATTTATGACATCTTATTCATCCAGAGACATAATCAACTGGCTGAAAGATCTTCAGTTTTTTAGTTATAGTGAACAAAATAACTGCAGGCTTGGACGTGGATAACTGTATTTTCCAGTTCAATGACCATATGCTCAGGAAAACAACCCCAGCCCCCAGCAGGGAATGATCAGTTGGTCCCAGCTATTGAGAGTCTTTGGTGCCAGCAAGTTTTCAAAGAGAGAGAAGGGCCCTAAGGAGTCCAAAGGATATTCCTGACCCTCTTGGGTAATTTACACCAATCCTAAACATGTATGTTTGTCTGAAGTCTCTTTTATCAGCGTGGTAATCCCATTACTGACAAATGAAGATGTAATCACAGTTTATTCAAATTGTTAGAAAGCTTTATCCCCTCTTGAGAGAAAGGAGAAAATACAATTGGCTGCAACTGACTTCTTAAACTCCTACTGCGACACTAGCAAAGCAAAAAATGATTTTTAAAAGAAATCAACAGTGGGATATGGGATGAAAGATATAGCCTAAAGGCTCTCTGAAGAATGGAATCTTCTCTCACTGATGGACTTTACATCATATTCTTCACTGTTATTACTAATTTAAATCAGGGAAATCAAGAGAATAGCATTCTCTCCTTGGATTGCCCTACCGTGATATTTCCTGATAATGGTATCTCTACTCAACTCCACAAGTGGTAGTGAGGATAGGGATGTTGGCTGAACTGCATCTCCATCACCAGGGTAACCACTGGCTAAGATGCAGAAATCCTCTCTTTTGTGAAATGTACACCAGTAAGCAAAAAAAAAAAAAAAAATACGGAAAAGGAGCAGAAAAAACTTGCGCATTTTCAAGGAGAAAATTTACTATCACAGTCCTTCTCCACTGACCTTGTTTGTAGCAGAAGGAAACAGAAATGTTGAGCCAGCAAAAGGTCTTTGTGCAGAAGCAAAGTATTAAGTGTTAACAGACCCAATTAAGTCTCTAAGATGATGAAGTGCCAGAGAGGATCAACAGCAGGTGCTAGAACACCTTGTTATATCTTCTTCATGTGTGGAAAAACTTCCTTGTCTGGAGTATGATACATTCACACTGCTCTGATATGCTGATATAAAGGCAGTAAAAACATTCTGTTACGTCCCTCTTATACAACCACACCAAACAGCAGTTTTAGTCATTTTATGATAAAATGTATACCTAGTGTCTAAAAAGATGCAAATAAAAATGGTTTCAGATTATTTTAGTTTCTGAACAAGAAAAAAAATCTGTAGCATTTCAAATGTCAAGTATAATGTTAAAGACACTGTACGTAATACCCTTTATAATTCCTTTACTAGGCAGATGACTTTTATGTTATTTTCTTGACTTCAAGGTGAACTTTGATAAACAAAAAATCATGTTCTGCAGCTTCTAATATAGGGCTGCACTCCATGAGATGATGTCTACTTGGCATTTCCATTAAAAAATGTAAATCCCTTAGGTGAACTCATTTACCCTCAGAAATCATTATTTTTATTTCTTTTTACTACCACAGTTACTCAAATGTGAATTAATTATATTAGTACAAAATAAGCCAAACATTTTTACTTTGAATATCGTATTCTAAATAGACTAAAATTGGGAAGAGAGACTTGGAATAGCATGCCTGGCATCACACAGCAAGATAGTTTTGTAGCTGGGAGTAGTTCTTACTTTCATACCTCCTTAGTGTCATTTTCAGCTAATACAATCCAGCACATCCAGTGCAGTCGTACTTGTTCTTTCTTTTTGTTGAGCCTTTCCATCTGCTGGAAAAAATTTTCTTGTGGCCACACAGTGAACCAGTATTGAGAGAGGTAAAAGTAACACAGTCAGGAAAAAAAATAATTTAGTTTTCAGTTGGATCATTTCCCTGGTCTGAGTCATTGCTCAGCTGCACTAACTCTCATGCTGGCACAATGGAAGGAATGACAAAAGCATGGAAATGGCCTGGCAGGGTAAGGGGAGGGGAATGATCCATGATGAGAAGAGCAATGTCAGTAGCAGGACTGGCATCCACTGGCTTCAGAACATGGCTTAAATGGTGACCTCACCTTTCTCAAGAGTTTTACATTCTGCTGTAGATGCATTAGTACTGGTAAGTTTCTTCTTTTCACACTATGCTGATTGTGTTCAAACAGAAGCATTCATCTCTGTGAGCAGTGTTCTCCTCCGAAGTGTCTATATCCCATGTCTTGCAACTTAAGAAAAGGGCTGCAGAAATTTCTATTTGTTGCTTTTTTTTTTTTTTTTTGGTTCAGTTTTCTGCTTCTTATGAGGGTCATTTGAAGTAATAAATTTCAACAGGTATTTGGAATAAAAAATATTTAATTTGAGGTACTAAAGGTACAATTGTTGTCTGATGAAAACAAAGTCATTAAGACCAGCCACTTGTACTGAAGAGATGAGTTTAATCCTTAGTGAAGTTGCTCCCTGAGAAAACTGGTGTTCATGATATCGAGCAGTGCATGTTGCTGATCATTTAGTAGTTCATCCAAGAATACTAATAGATATGATCTGAAAAGGAGATTTTTGTTTATCACTATCTAAAATATACTTTTGTTTATGATGCATTCAGGAAAGTGTTATTTTATTATTACATTACTTTATACTGTATTTACTTTGTTAGATGAATAAGCTCTGTGTGTTGAGTATTTTCAGTTAAACATGATCACTTCCTATCCATTTGCTTCTGGAAGCAGCATTTCAGACCACATTCTGGCCCCGTGTACATTTTCTTACTCTCAGGGCAAAAAATAAAGGCTATTACCAAATTCTTTTTCATCTGAGAGTCCCTTGAGTCCCTTTCCAAAGCTGTTGATCTTGGAGCTGGGACACAAAGCAGAGATCCAGCAACAAAGGGTACGGAGGAGCAGTGGGATTAGGAAGAAGCTATGCTGTATTGCAGAAGATCCCACTGAGTGTGAGTCAGAGCTCTCAAGAAAGCTCCAAGAACTTTGCTGAGACTTTGTAGTGGTGAAACAAGAGTCTTGTGCTGTATTAAGCAGCACAAGCAGAAGACAGAATGCAACCATCAGTGCACTGAGCTGTCAAACCAAATGTAAGGAGATGTGCAAGAAGTAATTTGGGCTCCATTTAGGTTTTGAAGGCTGATTACAAAGCCAAGCACATTTGCTCAGTGGTCTTTGGATTTACTGTACTTGTACTTGGATTGGTATTATCTCATTTCTGTAAACAACTTTTTTTAACCCTTTCATCTTGAGTAATAAGTACATGTCCTGATCTTAATATAAAGATCTATGTTATAGATAGCCATCTTGAGCAGCAGACTCCACTTCAAGTTGAAATTTTTGTATCATAAATGTTAAACACTCTTTTGTTGGTGAGACCCATTTGACTTCGTGGTCTGATGGTACTCCCCTATAAAGAAATTATATAAAGGAAAATCCAACCTAGAGTCATAGTATCAGCTTTTTAGTATTTGTGCATTGTACTGCCAGGAAATAAATGATAGCTCCCTGCTTATTAACTCTGTGATTCTAATGTTGGCTCCCTGGATATTATATTAGATGTTAAGTTAATACAATAATATTAATAAGCCAATCTTCTTCTTCTACACTTCAGAAATTAAAAGTAAAACATTAGTTTTGAGCCTGTCAATTTTTTTCACCTATTGAACAAAGAAAAACACAAACAAAAATCCACAATACCATTAATATTTTTAATTAAATGCAGATCCAAAATTTGGATATGTTTCATAAAAAAATTATAAAGAAAAGATAAAAGACAAGATGCCTTTCTCACCTTTTTTTTAATTAAAACAATTCAAGAAAATATTTTAGATGTTTTGGATTCAAAGACAGTTTTTTCTGAATGAGTTTTACTTTGATGGAAAAAAGTTTAGTATAAGAAATTTATCTTTTTTTCTTTTCTTTTTTTACATTGGTGAAATGGGAAAGATTGGAAAAAATTATGTCAATTATGAAAGGGTTTCCCTCTTCAAAGGGAAACTCTGACCATTAACAAAAGATCCTTTGTTGCTGACAGCTATTACTAATTTTTACATGAAAATGTTAAATGTTAATTCACATAATATATAATAAAATTTGCAGAGTGTAACTCTTACAAAACTGTGTTTCACATTTATTTTGAGAAAGCTATGAAAGCCTAAAAATACTTAAATGTACAATTTCAACAGCATTTGGACAGAGATATTCATTTTTTTGTCATTCAAGTGTTTTATTTCTCTTTTAGCTAGTACTGCATAATGCATCCCTGAAAAATCAAAATGAGCAAGATTCCTTACTTTTAATATTTTTGACAATCCTAACAAAGTCAGTTTCTGACATATTTTTTCTTTTTTTAATTTTTATTTTTTTCAATTTCAAGGGACATATAGCCAATTGTGAAATGAATATACTGAAAGCCATGCAAAATAAAAATTTTAGTTTCTGCTTGGTTATAGTGTTTGCCTGCTAAAAGAAAAGCAGGTCTGCCAAATGCCGCATTTCCACCCAGACTAGTGTGGTTAGTTATGACACTACAGTTTTGTAGTTGATAACATACAGGTTGCAATAGGTATCCTTAGATCTTCATTTGCTCTGACAGTAACTCAGAATTTGATGACAAATCTTCTTATTATGTGAAGTGTACATGAAAGTTTAATCTTTCTATTTATAGGTAATCATGGTGTTAGAGAAAACAGGCAATATTGTTAGCTGTTGAGGATAATCTGTACTGCTCTTTAGTTATTGCTGTCATGTTTGTCTTCGCTTAAAAAGTTCATGATTGACAGGCATTCAGTTAGCTCGAAAATAGCTCATGAAACTTGCTGAGAAACGTAATGACCATTAGGCTACGAGTTGCTGTACCCTAGCTCTACGTAATGAATCCTAAATTAATCAGGTTTTACAATATTGGGTTCTTGTTCCCATTGTGAGCTATGTCACAAAATATGAAAGTGTCTTAAACAATACTATTTCCTTCTAAATTGTTTTTTTTGTTGTTGTTGTTGTTGGTTTTTTTTTAGTTATAATTCATTACTTTTTAAATATTTACTAGAGAAATAGACAATCTGTAATAACCTCCAGGGTTAGAAAGTTTCTCATACACAGACCTGATGGTCACACTGAGCAAGATCCACCATATGTCTGAATTCTTGAGTGTTCAAAACTAGAACACAAAGGATCCATGTGTTGCCAGTCCTTCAGAACTCTGCCTGAAAAGCAGAATTCTATCACAGATTTCTCTTTGTGTATATAGACTTTTTAATATAAGGCTCCTTAAAATTTTTCCTTGGTCTTTTGCATAAGTTTTATGCCCTTGCTTGTGAATAACTGTACATCTGCTTCTCCAATCTAAGCAGTAAAACTAAACACATCCAGAACACTTATAATACAGCTGTCATTCTGCAGAAGAAGGACGTGAAGCAGACTATCTGATGTGTGCTGAGGAATCTGGAATCTGGATAGAGTGTGGGATCATTGCTGACAGTCTGACATTCCTGGTTCAAGCGAGTGAATGCCAAGTGCACTTTTTCTTTCCTGTTTCTTACAAAAAGACACATGTGGCTGAATTTCTGATTTGGGCCATGAGCTCATCAAATGTTTTTCAGTATTCACAACTCCATCTGGTTGTTAGAATAAGTACTGGAATTGGAAAAAGGTAAAAACACCCTGTCAACTCATTCTGTTGGTGAACACACTGGGTAGTTCTCATTCTTCTGAAAGATGAATTCTACAAAAATGCTCTATTGCTAAACACACCTATCAGGAAGATAGTGAAGCGGCCATATCGAGTGTGTTCCAGTGTTCTAGTCATCTCTCACTTCCTGTGTTTTACAAAACAGAGAAGTAGACAGTAAGAGAATCAGAGAGAAATGGTCAAAGCAACAGCTTATCTTTTGCCAAGAGTAAAGAATATATATTAAAGAGATTTGAACTATTGGAGATAAAACTGTGCTACGGAATAATACAGTTATGTTACGTGTTTTATGAAAAAAAAAGCAAAAAGAATGTATGGATTATACTTCAAGAAATCTGGAACCTATCATGATTTAATAATGTAAAAGGAAAACTTGACATTGTGACCTAAAGGCCAAGAGTTTACACTGACCTATGGAAAAAAAATCAGCTTTCTTTCCCCCCTCCTGATTCTCTCAGGAGTTAGCCAACTGGCTATATCTTCACATCCCTCTCTTCCCCATTTAGGCCAGTACCTTTTGCATTCTCAGGGCAGCAACACAACTTCTTCACTACTCTACAACTTCTTATATAGGATAGGGTTGATTGGCCACATCTGCCAGCCAGCTGTGTCTGCTGTGACCATGGAGCAGGAGAGAAGCTACTGCACCATGCTCAAAACAGAATGCCATCACAGAGCACATTCCTCACTGCAGCACATTGCTGAGGCCTCTGCTATGGTTTTACACCAGTTGTGATGGTATTTGTCCTGGTACATCACCCAGTTTATCACTGGCTCATGTACCACAGTATAATAAATATCATCTCAAGTTGTCATCAAGATTTTTTGTTACCCTTCATCACCAACTACCTCAGTTCTGATCTGTCCTGATTTAGGTGTCTAAGTCCTTTATCACATCTTTTTTAAAAATATTTTTTTCCAAATAAGTCAAAGTACAGAAATCACATATCTTACGAATTCATTTAAAACAATATGCTCATTGAATCATTTGTCAAATTTCAAACACTCTATCCCATAAAAAAGCAGCAAAATATTATAACAAACAAAAAAAAAGCTTCTATTTTTAGCTACTTTAATGAAATAAGGAATAATTTCTTTCAGAGATGTAAAAGAAGGAAGAAGGAGGTTTTGGACTTTATGGTTATTACACTCAGTGGACTGAATTTCTTTTTTATCCTATCCGATGCAAATCAGCAGCAGTATCAATGAGATCAATGGAGTTATGCAATTGTAAAATTGGTCAGTGATCAGCCTGGCTGAGTTGGCCCATGGTATTAATCACTTTTAAAGTTCTGGTCCCTAAGTACTTAATTTCTAGGAAACAGCAGAATGTGACATTACAAGGATCCTATTTAGAGACACACACCCTGTAGATCAAAGCAGGAACTACTGGAAATGCTTTCTGAAGGTATGTGCAGCTATAAAATGTTTTGAGTGGCTGCCAGTATTTTGTAATCAGTGTTGTAAAGTTTTGTGATACTCTTGATGTCTGCAGATGTTATGTGGCCCATGGCACAGAGCTGATGTTCTGAATTACCAATTATATAACTAATGGAGCTCCTAGAACTAACTCCTGCCCTCCTTTGGGTACTGGGGCAGTCTTTAAACTCCAGCAAAGGACTGACGATATAAATAAAACTTTGTCTCCACAGCTACAGGCAGTTCAGTGTTCAGCTTTCAACACTTTAAGAAGGTAATTACTGTCTTTTTTTCTTTATATTTTTCTATTCTTGGTTTATAACAGCAGTAATAACCTCCTGAGTTGGGCATTTCCTGGCAATTAATGACTGACAGTGTTAAGAACGCTTGGCTTTACCTCGAGCTCTCAAATCCTCTGGCTGGTCATTAACTGACAGGAAATGCCCTTCCCCATAGTCATTATTGCTTAATTATGTAAACCTGGATTAGAAATTTAATTAGATAACTGATTCTCTGGTTCTTTCTCCCTCCTTTTCCGCATCCTATTTGCCACAACCACAAACCGGTGGGACTAACATTTTTTTACTCCAAAATAACATCACTGTAGTAAGCAATGCATAAAATCTCTGGGAAACAAGAATAATTCCTTTCTTAGCCCTTGGTCAACATATTTTTTCTGCTTATTCTTGTAAAGAAAACGTTAGATTAGGTTTAAAACAATCTCCAAGTCCTATCTGGTACTGCTTTAAAGTTCTGACTGAGTTCTCATTGAGAACTGGATGGTTCTCTGATCTGATGAAAGAAGGGAGGACTGCCATGAAGGCCTCCAAATCTCTGCATTAAGGTGCTGTTCTTGATGCCAACTGAACCAGCTTCAAACAAGAGAGTTCCAGGTATTGCTACATTTTGTGTCATTTATCTTACTAGCCCAAGTGAAAATGAAATTAGTGGCTTTGGCCCATCTTTAACCAGACAGCCCTGTTTCCATTGTCTGCAGATGTTTCCTTCATCTGCACATAGGATGAGGATTATCTAAATAACAGCTAATACAGCATCCAAGCTACTTCTTTGTATTTAAAAATAAATAATATTTTCAGTGCAGTTACATTAATACTGAGTTTATTGTGCCACAGGTAAGAAAGTTGGTTTCCAGGAATGTATTACTTCCCTTGATTCTGCACCATTGACTACTGTGAATACTCGCAGCACTTTATATCAACATTATCAGTATCTTATCAGCACATTAGTTAAATCACCTATCTGTGCCTTCTGATTTTCACAGAATCCTTAGAGTTAGGAGGGACATCTAAAGACCATCTGGTCCAGCTTCCCTGCAATGAACAGGGACACCACAGCTATATCAGATCAGCCAGTGTATGATCCAGCCTCGCCTTGAAAGTCTCCAGGGATGGGATGTCAACCACATAACTGGGCAACCTGTTTCAGTGCCTCACCACCCTTGCTGTAAAAGGATATTTCATTATATTTAACCTAAATTTACCCTCTTTGAGCTTGGTTTCCCCTTGTTGTATCACCACAGATCCTGCTAAAGAGTCTGTTCCCTTCTTGTAGCTCCCCTTTAGAAACTGTAAGGCCGCTATCCGGTCACCTCACAGTCTTCTCTTCTCCAGGCTGAACAGCCCAAGCTCTCTCACCCTGTCCTCATAGGAGAAGTGTTTCATCCTTTGGATCTTTCTGACAGCCCTTCTCTGGATACACTCTAACAGGTCCATGTACTGTGGACTTCACATCTGGACAAAGTACTCCAGGTGAGGCCTTGTCTGTGCAGAGTGGAGGGACTGGATCACCTCCCTTGACCTGCTGGCCACTGTTCTTTTGATGCAGACCAGGACAGAGTTGGCTTTCTGGGCTGTGTGGACATATTGCTGGCTCATCTCCAGTAATGTCCATTCCACTAGTACCCCCAGGTCTTTTTCAGCAGGGCTGCAGTCAATCCTTTCATCCCCCAGCATGTATTAGTAATGAGATTTGCCTCAACTCAGGTGCAAGATCTTGCATTTGGAGTTCTTGAGCCTCATGAGGTTCACCTGGGCCTAATGCTCAATCCTGTCTAGGTCCCTCTGGATGGCATCTGTTTCTCTGGTGTGTTGACTACACTCCACAGCTGGCTGTCATCAGCAAACTTGCTGAGGGTGCTCTCAACCCCACTGTTGGTGTCATATTAGTCCCAAAAGTTTTACGCGGTCACTAAATAAAGATAGAAAATGAAGTGCACCATGCCCTTTTGTTTAGATGAAATAGTAGCCAGTCCCTAAAACCGATATGAGTGATTCTGAGAGAACATCTCCTAAATTGTTTCTGACTTCTGTGTGAGCCACATGGCACCATTTAATGACTGAGGGTCTCTGATATTCCATGTGAGCTATAAATGCTTACATTCTTCATAAAGTACTTCAATGTTAATTGTTTTAATGTACAAAGGGCATATAATTTGGATCAAAGGGCACTTTCTATGAAGTCTTATGTATTGCAGCTCTGGTACAAAATATTACTTCTTGACGTATAGGTCATGTTCTAATAAACAGAGAAGCAGCAATAATGTGGACATGATTCAGTAATATAATTGCTTTTCATCTTTTTAATTTGAAGTCCTCTCAGAAAAAGCACACAATGCGCAACTGCAGCCTCCATCAATTCCTTGCAGAAGCATTAGCATGTTATGACAATAAAACACAAAATCAAGAGTGTCTTTTGAAAGGTCTTTAGTTTTAAGCATTCCAGTCATTTCAGCACTGTTTTAAAATAAACAAAAACAAAATTCCCAGATAGATGGAAAGCTCACAAAAACAACTGAAAATACTGTTGATTTACAAAACCCTCATTTCCATCTGCAGTTTCAAAGTCGTGCCATGTAGAGTAAAGCTCCAATTCTTCACTCACTGGGACAGGTACATATAGCCAAAAACTTGTTTGTAGTGTTCTTGTTTTGTTTTTTTTACCTTCTCTTCACACTTTTGCTCTTCTCTGTACTCTCTCTGCACAACTATAGAACTGGGCTCGAGAAAAACTCCATTTGCTTCCATAGAACTGTAGGGGTGCAAAGACAACCTGCTATTCCTGAGACAGACATAGAGAAAGTAAAAGTGACTTTAAGGCTGCTGTTAAGGAACCCACATATGGTCATGGCATATTGGTTCAATCTATATTGTCAAGTTAAGATAGATAGGTGATAGAAAAGGCGGGAATGCTTCTTTAACTGTGTCATAGAGTGGACAAGAGGAAGGAGCCTAAATCTGGGATGTGATAGACCCTTGTTCATATCCTCACTGCTACTGATGTGAGAATTCAGTTTTATGCCTTAGTTTCACAAATACATAATGATGTGTAGCAAAGATTCCGATATATACTGACAAAAAGTATTAAATAATAATTATGGCTTGTCACGCTTTCATACAGTCAATCCAACCTTTAGCAGACTGTGAATAGTCAGTTGTTTTGATTATTCATATCTAGGATTTGAATTAGATTGCGTAAATCCAATGACTTCAGAAGAGGGAATGAAAAGAAAGAAAATATTTAAGTGTAGTTCACACATCAAAACCGATAGATCATCTTTTGGGAAGATATCATAATCTTTTGAGAAGATATCATAATCTACAACAGTTCTGGAAATATTCCTGAAAATAAAGATTTCTTGACGTAATATTTACAGGGGAAAAAAAAGTAATAAATGTTTAGAGTTTTCTCTTTTCTATGGAGAAAGTCTGTTTTTCTTCTTCAAGTTTAAAGCTCAGTGGGAAAAGGGAGCTGTTGATTTAGCAAGGATTATAAGACTGACCCTCATAATAAGCAACAGAATTTATTCACTGCAAGAACAATTTCAGACTCTTTTTGCAAGACTCAGCGATGAATGAAAAGGCTGTTGTGCCTCATGTTTTCTTCTGCCTCTCTTGTGTTTCAGAAAAGTCCCTTCAGCAGAGATTGTTTAAGCATTTCTTCACACAGAGAATTACTGCCACTATAACATACTGCTTTAGCTTAATTGACATTGCTCCAGTTAAGTGCATTCATTGTGTTGTGTCAGTATCCACCCAGAATGACACTATAGTATTTCCATTGCAGACAAGGTATCTGAGCCTTGCTGCAATTGTTTGAAGAAGCTACACCGTATTGAAGATAGTTTTCATGGTATACTGTGGGATATCTCTCAGCATGTGAAGGAGCAGCTCTTACAGCGACCAATTTCTGACCCAAATTCACTTGGAATATTATTTCATTTCCAGATGGTTCTTCATTTGCATGACTGAAACACATAAGAGTACAATACTGTGCCTATTATCTAACAGGAGAACAGTCTGCTTCATCAGAAGGCTGCAGTTTTGGCAAATAGCACCCTCAATCCATCCTCAAATCCTGATAGTTCAGAGGAGAAGATTTACAAAAGGACAAAAGGAAAAAAATCCATGAATTGAGAAAAGTCCTTATGTTGTAATCTGGCTGAAAGTGACATAAGACAATTTTCCTGTGCAAAACCCTGAGCTCAGTTATTTGATGTTTGAAGTCATCCCCTGGCAGGCCCAGATACAGCCCCAATATGTGTGCTGTGACACCAGGTTTCAGAGCCTCTGTATCAAGTAGCCCAGCATACATGTTCCCCATATGAGGAGCTAACCAGAGTGCAATGAGGGACCTGTGACAGCTTCTTTGGTTTTATTGACAAGTTGCAGTATTATATGCAGCAGAAAAAAAAAAAAAAAAGAAAGGTATTTATAGGCCCTTTTTGAAAAAATTGACTGATACTGTGGGTTTTTTACTTTCATTAGGTAAAAGTGGAAAGAGAGTTGTGTAACTTTTTTTAGTGTTTTTCATCATGTTTTCATGGAAAAGTTATTAGGTTTACAGTTCTGTGCTTTCAACACCAAGGAAGCTCTCATGCGCCCGAGCCACACCCCAAGCAAGGCTGCATGTTCTGCAGGGCAGGCAGCAAGGGACATGAGCAGTGCTGTGAACGGCAAGGAAAAGGGAATAAGCCAACTGATTAAACTGATAGGAGCCCAGCAGTGTGGTGCAGCCTTTGATGGGTGTCAAAGGTCATCTCCATACGGCTCCCCAAGTCCCCAGGACACACAACCTTGTTGACCTAGTCACTAGATCAGACAAGAGCGCTGAGACTTCATTAGCAAAGAACAACCTAACAGATTTAGATAACTGGTAGACTACTAAGCAAATGCTGTAAAAGGGAGTGAAGGAGAAGCAGCTTGTCAGGAAGGAAAACTAGGGGAGAGGTGTCAAGAAGAAAGAGAAATTGTTTGGAAAATGCCTATTCTCATCTCTGTATCTTACAGCAGTACTAGGATGCATGAGAAGCAGAACAAACATCACTGACATAAAGGTATCAAAACTGCTTCAAATTGTTGAAGTCTGTATTCATTCTAATTCTTCACTGCTAAAAAAATTTATGGCATTTTAGGTATTTCTTTAGTTCTCTGGGGGGGAGGAGGGAGGTCAGTATTTATATACCGTTTTAAAATGAATGAGATATCAACTAAAAGTATAGTCAGCTACAGTGTAGACACTCTTGCACCCGGCACTCTTGCACCCTTTTATCCTTATTTTCTAGATTTACTTAACATTTCACAGCATGATACAAAGGAGATCAAATCTACCAGGAAGCAGATATCAGGCAGAGATACTTATTCTGATCCCTGAAGCAAGTTGCATAGCTGTGTTCATACAGCACTGTGCCAAGATACTAAGCTCCGTTTGTTAGAATGGTTAGTTATTTTGGAATCAAAGCATCCCTGATGTGGCTGCAGTGGTTTTGGTATGACACTCATCTACATCAAGAATGCTCCTTGTTTTTTCAATAGCCTCAGAGTCTGTGCCTTCCCATGTGTCTGTGCAACAGGCAATTAAATATTCACTTGCTTGGTCTGGCTTTCAGATGATCATGTTAATAAATATACCTGATCTCAAAGGCTTACTATGATCAAGAAATGATAGATAAGGAATGGCAACTTCTTATTCACATTTAAGAGCCACCTGATACATTTTATTGAGATGTACGAGGCACCAGAACAGGCTGCTCATAGAGGGAGGTGTTGGAGTCACCATCTCTGAAGGCGTTCAAGGAAAGGGTGGATGTGGCACTGAGGAACATGGTTTAGCGGGCACAGTGGTGATGGGTCCATGGTTGGACTAGATGGGTGGTGATGGGTCAATAATCAGACTAGACTATCTTAGTCTTTTCCAACCTTATTATTCTATGCTAGGAGCCTGTTTTGGTTAATCTCATTACTAGGGCAGGAAGGTTGCCCACGTCTTTTCTTCAGGACCTTACTGACAGCACAAAATCCACTCAGGTGGCACTAGCTACTTCCCTTTCTCTTGTGAGCTGACACACAGCATACCAGATGTGAGCTGGAAGTCATTTAGACAGGCTTGGGTCCTGCTGAAAGGTAATGTAATGTTGAGAAGCCCAACTTTTTTGCTTGGTCACGATACTGAGCTAACACATCCAAATGGCTTCCAAAGCACAGCTGTCTTACCAGCAAGTCTGGCTGACAATTGTTTGCATGTGGCAACGTGGTCAAACCCAGAGAAGATAAGATGGGACCCTGCTCCACCTCACATGTGTCCATCAGCTTGTGTGGAAGACTGCAATCATGGGTGAGCCAGAAGTTAACAGAATGGGCAAAACCCATCTGTAGTTTGCAGGAGTCAGTAGCAGGAAAGTAAAAATTCTTCTGTATAAACTGAGAAGATTTAAAACGAGTATGTGGAATGAAAAATTAATGAAATCCTTTTCACATTTGCTCTTTATAATGTAAGACACCCTGTAAGGAAAATGTGAAGAGTGTTCAGAGTTAAATTAGATGGTGCAGATGAGATACAGAAGTTACCCAGCACAGTCCTCCCATTCAGCATCACAGATAAAGTAATTTTTCAGAAGCTTATGTGGCTTGTTTAGTTAAACAAATTTCCTCAGAGACATGATTGACTATTTTTACGCCAAACACTCACAGTAACAATTACCTGTGTTCTCAATGTCCATGAGCCTCAATAAACAGCCCATGGATTTATGTCTTAGTGAGAACCAACCTATTAGTTTCAGCCATAAATCTCATGTGCCTTGTGTGCAAAGTGAATTTTAATAAAAATCATATAAGAAGCCAGACTTGCGAGGCAGGGTTTCACATGGCTGCCAACATTTGAAAACAATTAATAGAGACCTTTTGGGGGAGGGTAAGTAGAACCATGTCTTTAGCTCCTGTTGAAATACAGTGGACTCAGTGAACTTCAAGAACAGAAAAAAGAGGTGGATGTTTTTCAGCTAAAAAAAAATAAAAATAAAAAAATTGAGTCCGTCACTTATAAAGAGAGGCAGAAGGAATGGAAAGGAGTGTTCCTTTAAGTCTGCAATCCCATCCTTTCCAACACACTGCTGCCAGGGAAGTTGCAGTAAGTATCTTAAAACAAAATAAATAGACATCTGCACTCCCTAGTATATAAAAAAAAAAGTTCTGTCCCCAGGTGAACAGAAGTAGCATCTGTGTTCACTTTCATAATTTTTGCCTTTGTTGCTCATTGTGCATTCCATGCCTGAGTCTATAGAATGTGTTGTGTCAGACAAAATAAAATACAGAGTTAAGAGTGCTCATTCTTATTCTTTGGGTCATACTATTTTTCTAAGTAAATAGTTGAGACCTAGAAAAATAAATATGAAAAGTTCGAAGAGAAAAAGTTATGTCCTGAGTTTCAAATGCTTTGTGCTGTCTCTGCAGTGCTGAGGCCTGAAAGGCTGCTCTGAAGGGAGGCTGGGCACTTCTGTAAGTCAAGGAGCCTCCCAGAGTCTTGGTGTTGTGTCTGCTCAGTCCATATAGTACTACCAGCTGGTACAAATTAACCCAGCTCATATGCTAAAGTACCATGCTAGAATACACTGAGGAATGGGCGTCTTATCATCAGGCTGGTGAAGGGCCTGGGGATTGAAAGGTACCTTTCCTTCCAGCTCATTCATACCAAGTTTAACCAAATACAGCTGAGCACAGGTCTGTTTCATTTCTAACAGCAATAAATATATAGGACTGGTCCAGGTAGGGAGTGCTGGCAGTGATAAAGGGATAGCTACACTCTACCTGACTGCTTTTAAGAAAAATATAACATGTCTGTTTTGAGTTACTGAGAAGGCTTTTACCAGTACCTACATCCACTGTACTGCTGCTCTTTTACTCGTGTTTAAATCTTGCTTGGGATCATTATAATAAAAGAAATATTGTAATTGCAGATGGAATCAATCTCTTGCGTTTGGAACTTCTTGATAGAAGTAAGTGATAGATGCTGTTTTTATGATCTGCTTTCTTAAGCAGTCATGATGTGGATCCCCTTATCCACTACCATGCATATAGAAGTATCATACTGAAAACAAACATGGGCAAACCATTCAGGGATACAAAAGTCAAATCTAAAAGGACTGGAGCTGAGCTGGATGATCCATGTCCAAACAGATAGACCTGGGTCCAGCTAGCCTGTCACCAGGGGTCTCAGTGCTGTGGGCATTGTCAGTCAGTCCTAAAGAGCCTTGGGTTTGCATTGCCCTGCTCAGACCATAGGAGGAAGGACCAAGCTGTTTTCCTCCCCAGATAACTATTCTGGAATTTTTTCTTATTCTTTCAGGAGTATGGTAGATTATTTGGTACACTTTGATAGTTTCAAGTAGTGGCAATGAAGATGTCTTCACAACTTAAAGCAGCTTAAGGATTAATTAGGCACATCCATACTCCTTAATCATGAAGTTCAAAATTATAGAATCATTAAGGTTGGAGAAGACCATTAAATCATCTAGTCCAATTTATCAGCCCATCACCAGCATGCCTACTAGACCATGTCCCTCTGTGCCACATCTACCCTCTCCTTGAACATCTCCAAGGATGGTGACTGCAGTTATACTAGTGTCTGCCTTTGGGTGTGAGCGCACTGCTGATTTTAATTACTACTAGCCAGGTATATGCAATTAAGCTCAGACTGGACTGCAGTGCTACATACAGCAATACATGTGAGAGGCACTGGGAACAGGAATGTTGGAAACACTGAGACCTTGAAAAACAGAGTTGAAAATTGAATCCCATTTGTGCCTAGTCCACAGTCTATCTGGTATTGTAGCATATCCTTTAAGACTGTTAAAGGATTGATCCCAAAATGGGAGGTATCTTTCTAACTACCTCTGTGGTCTTTTTCACTTGGAAATCTTTGCTATCTTGCAGTAAATGCTCTGGTATAAGCTGAAGTTCCAACCCTTCTTTTCTTGCCTCTGGAGATCCTACAGAGACTGCTCAAATTACTCAAGAGGTTTGAGATAGTGTATTGTTTTCTTGGACTTAACTTTGTGTAATTATGCATGAATAATCCTAGTTTACTTCTGTTATCCTTTAATTGAGCTATAAGATTTTTTAAGCTTAAAAAATACCACAGGCTTTCTAAGAGCTCTAAATTAAAATTCAACAAAACAAAAAAGTACCCTCCTTAGTTAAAGCTATTGACCCCAAATCTTCCATATTTCATTGTAAAGAGAAATGACTTTTTTCTCTTTTTGTTTTGCTTTGTTTTTTAAATTATGAAATCTCAAAGAGATCCTTCAAAACAACAGCGAGGAATCTTTTTATTACCAATAGTCCTGAAGTGCTGTGTCTCTATTTTCTTCCTCTCCGCCTGAAATGTGCTTTTACAACTTCAGTATCAAAACACTGACAACAGAGATTCTTAACAAAAATCCAGGTAGATCTTTAGCTGCATGGGTGGGCACGGCTCTCACAACTGTTTTTCATGCTATCACTGCCGGAGCAGTGTCACCTGTTAACAGTGCTGCTGCAGTCTCTCAGCATTTCCATTATAAACCTCCCTTTTCATGAGTTCATTTCTTGGCTAATAAAAGTTTCCTCACAGCTGAAACTTGGCTGAAAGTGACTTTGCCTGGAAACAATTATTATTAATATTTTATATAAATTTCCTTTTAAAAATCTTACTGTTATTTTTAAATTAAAAGAGAGAGAGGTTTACAGGGTTCAGATGCTTACACTGTGCGTATGCAGGCAGGTCTGCTGGCCCTATTCACAGACAGATGCCAACTAGAAATTAAAGGATGTGATTGTCCTGTGGGTGATGCCAGCTGAAGAATGAGGTCACATTCAAACTGCATGGAAGATCACTGGCTCCTGTCTACTTGGATGGCACTGTGTCCTAGCAAGATATACATCTTCAGCCTAAGATTTTGGAAACAGGAATATCTGGGAATTGAAGATTAAGTGAACAGTGGTTGTAGATTTTCCCTCTCAGAAGTGAGTTGTGCCCACTGAGCTGCTAGAGGACAGTGAGTTTAAACAGCCTAAAAGAGTCTCATCTTTTCATGTGGTACTCATTGGTTGTGCCTGTGCTTCTGCTGGCTGGGTAATACCAAGCACAAAGACAAAGTGTGTCCTAATTCCTTACTGCATGTTGCTCAGGACCTGTGTTTCCCCTGGTGTTCAGCCATCTCCTTAACAGATGCTGAGCTTCCAGCTGTGCCAGTCTACCCCCAGCACACAGATTTCATCTCTGCCTGCACCCAGTGCAGTAGGAGCACAGTCCTGAAAAGCCCCTGCATCCAGCTTTTCTCACGCTCTTGTTGAAGGAAGGTTTTCTCTTTTCCTCTCCCCTCAAAAATGGTCAGGAGGAGGTCTAATGGTGTCTGTCTGGGAAAGCGGAATTTCCTCCCCCTGTTCCAAATAATTCTGAGCTGGAGAAGAGACAGAATGCTGAAGCGTACAGCAGTATTGACCAGCGCTTCTTTCCAGACAGGAAGTGAAACATGAATTAGGAAATTCCTACAAATCCACAAGGGTGGGATCCCCACCAAGGAATTTTGGATGAACTTACTTCACTGCAATAGAAAATAATCCCAGCTCAGAGTGGGGTGGGCAAAGAAAACCTCTGATGTTTCCTTCTCATTATGTACAATTTCATAACAGGATTTGGGAAGCAAACAGAACTTGCAAGAGTAAGGGTGAATTTTCCCTCTTCACGCAACACAGATACTATTCTTTTCTATTTAACTAAAAAGAGACCAAATATCAAGTGACTGAGAATCGAAAGAGCAGCCTTAAATTCTTTGCAACACTGATTACGGCCATTTGGGATGTAGCATTTGAATGCACACATTTTCTGGTGCATAGACACCTGCATGCCAATCCATTGCTGTGGCTGGGTGGGAGTAGGGGTAGCCATGGGACTGCTGAGGGATGAAGCAGTTCCTGCACACCATGACCCTGCACTGAGGACCGTGGAGCATATACTACTGCTGGACACCCTACAGCATCCTAGCCACTGGCTGGAAAGCTGCTCACTGTATTTCTACATGGAAGTACAAAAGAAAACCCAGAGGGTTTAAATGTGCACTGAGAGGTGAAATACCAAACCTAGACCCCTCATTGGGTGGATATTTGAACCACGGTTTTAGACCCAAACCATAGGGTTAGCCCTCCCTGCCCAACTGGATTTACCCTGCTTGCTCATTGAGAAAGGACAAATTACTCCCTTACAAGGCAATTAGGATGTTTTTCCCTTTCCAGGAACAAGGACGCACAGAGTCCAGTCTCTCCTCAAATACCAGGTTGTGTGCCTACCCCAATGCAGTGTAGCATCCTGATCTCATGTCAGGGAATTGAATCCCCAGCATCATCCTGCAGCCAGGTTCCCATCTCAGTGCCTTTGCTCTCAGTGCAGGTGTGAACCTCTCCAGCCTTCCTCTGCTCTTCTTCCTTACTCTTGAGATGCTGTGAGTGGTAGCCAGCCATTTAGCAAAGACAGACGGACTGCTTTTCCTGTATTCCTTTCAGCAAGGACAAAAGTAGATACCATCTATATTTTTCAACCCATCTTCTTCCCCACTCCCTTTTCTCTCAGAAAACTGTAACTGCTGCTTGATTTAGTGGCTGGGAGCCTTGCCCATGGCAGGGAAGTGGAACTAGATACTCTTTGAGGCCCCTTCCAACCCAAGCCATTCTATGATTCTATGAACATGAACTACCAAGCAAAACCTGCTCCAGCAGCCTTTGCTCCATTTCAAGGAAGTTGCTTCTCTGCCTTGGTTTCTCCATTGGTAAAATGAAGGTTATGTGCATCATAGAAGAAAGTGTAGCCTAAATCCAGTGGAATTTGCTGATTTTTATTAGCTGACATCCTGGTCCTTCAGTGTGTGAAATGTAAATAGCACACTGTAATTTCGTTGGAGGAAAGGGGCTGAGTGATACAACATTTTCTAACAGAAAGAGCAGGGATTTACAAAATCTGTATCAAACAGAGCTTCTTCCTCTCACTCCAACACCTCTTCTGTGGTGTTATGGACGTGGACTTCCCCAGATAGAAGAACTCAGACCCAGAGACTTCAGATGACGCTATTTTTAACTACCAACAATTAGATGTTATGCAGTTAACTAACAACGGGGTGGGAAAAAACTAAGGGGAATTGTAAATATATCCTAATAATTGTATTGGAGCATAGGATTTATAATTACTAAATGTGTGATAACTGCTTCCTAAATGCCCATGCTCTTTAAACAACCCAATTTATAATTTAAAAAGCTGACAACTCTTAAAGTGTTTTATTTTATCTTGTCTGAAATAATTGAAGAGTAAGTTATTGAAAACCTTTATTTTTCATTAGCCTTAAATTCAGCTACAATTAATGTGCCCAATTTGATTATAAACTGCACAAATTAAACAATAAAGAGCTGTCTAATGAGAAATTAATTATGAGGAACAGAAGAGGAGCTGGGCTGGATAAAAGCAATAAGTTATGGCCTATGGCAGGATGTGTCAGGTTTTAAAGGAGACAAAGGGCTTTTTCCTCAATGTGTGCCAGTGCTGATAGGGCTCATCACAGATCAGTAGATCCAGAAGCCATAACAGCACGGTAATTGAAACTGCCAAAATCAATAGTGCTGACAACCTTAATTAAATTAAATATGTCTCTGATGAGCTCAAACAGCATGGCAGCGGACCACTTGACCCTTTCTCGGAGCCCCGCTTGATGGAGTGCAGCGTGCAGCGTGATGGATGTCACCCCCAGGGCCGCCCGAGCCCTCTCACTGCTGCGGGAAATTGCTCCAGGAGGGCGGGCTCCCAGTTCTGAGTCCAAGAAGCACTACACGAGCTTCTTGGCCTGCTCTGTCCTCTGCTTCCCCTGGAGCTGCTTCACTGTGTTTTACCCTAGAATTATCTAAAAGATTGTCCTGAGATTATAAGAGGGGAAAACACAAGCCATAAATGTACAGAAGACAAAGGGAAATTCTTGTTACTTAAACCGCAGGGCTGGAATCTCTGTTCAGCTCTCCACTCAGAATTTTTCTCGCTAGGAAATTGCATGAGTAAATATTTTTGCAGAATGCTGTTCTCTCGGCCATGTAGCACAGACTTCCTAAACAACGTGAAATAATTGCACCTCTAGGTTTTCAAAATGTTTATGTCAGCATTAACAAACTGTTCCTTCATTATAAGCCTGTCAGAGATCAGAGTCTGAGATTATTGCAGTAGATTCCTTTCAAATACTGAAGTTGTTGCTGTGACAACTGTGGGATAGAGGAGATTGCTGGAGGTGGACAAACTGGGGGTTTTCCATTCCAAAAGGGTTTGAATGATCTGCTTCCCTGTTTAGCAAAATGCCTCAATGGCAGTAAACACTCTCCAGCTATGCAGGGAGGCCTCAGAGACATAAAATGTAACTTTGTGTCTAAGAACCTGAGGTTTTAAATCCTGCTGTTGAGCTCCATATATATAAATTAGACTTATCTTAAAGAAGTGTGATCTAGATACTGTAATACTGCTCCATGTATAACATTTTATGAAAGACACCTATTCAATATATTTTGGAGCATTGCTACCCTGGTAGGAGCTCGTGCTGAAATTTATGATACTGGAAAAACTGTGCAAAAGACGATATCCCTGAATCATGAGCAGTCCCTCCCTCTCAGTGCAGTTTATTGCATTGCTAATTTAAATATGGTTCTGCGTCAGGAAAACTGTTTTATAGCAGCCACTTCAACCTAGCCTCGGAAACTTTGTGATCCAGTGCGTAAGAAAACTATCTGCAGTGAGCAAGAGGAGAGGTTGAATTTAAATTTCAGATATCCCATAGCAAAACTTTTCTTTTTTTCTCTTTTCTCTTACCCCTCTTTCCTTTTCCTTTCCCCTTCCCTTGCCTTCCTTACACTACGGGGGCTCTAGCTCAAGACTCAAAAGCTGATGTAACATAGCTCCTGCTTGGGGGCCTCCTTCACCTTCCGTGGTTGTTCTGTTTTTTGCCTAATTGTCTGAGTGCTGCTCGAAGCACCTACCATTTGGCTCATCCTATTCCTTAAGCTCTCAGCATCTTCTCTCTTCTTGTTTAACTTTCTTTGGAGCAACGTTTCCTTGCTGTATCTCTTTCCTGTTTCTGAGCATGAGGAGTTTCTTTCCTGCTTCCTCAGCTCCTCACCAGGAGAAACACCAGGGAACAGAGCCAAGGGCTTCCACTTTAGATGGAGGTAAAAGCATTTAGCTAACATATGTGATGATTCTGAGGACAACAACAGATGAGACAATCTCATCTTCCCAGCATTACTGCTGCTAGAAGCATGAAAAACAATCCTGGGGCAAGGCACTTGGGATATCCCATCCTTGTGTTGTCACATGGAAGAAAAGGCACAGAGCAAGGCTCCCCACATCACACTTCAGCCCACATCCACCAGTTGACAGAGCAATCTATGGTGTATAATGCTGGGGAAATAACATAGGATTGAATAAGTCATGAAGTGTGTGGAGAGGAAGAAGAGAAGCAGTGATACCACCCGTCTTGATTGCTGGTAATTAGCACATACATTAAAACAGAAATCTGGATGAAATAGCAGTTTGTCTTAGCCTCACCCACCTGTCAGTGACTGTCTGGGATTCATCCACTAAGTCAAGGCCTGAAGTATGGGCTTGGATGTGTCCCCCAGTGGCTCTTGGCATTTTGGTTTCCTGCTTTATCAGCAGGTTCCCATCCTGACCCTCTCATCTACAGCTGGGATTTCCTTTAGGGCCTTGGGGAGCTTTTATAAATAACAATGTTCGGGACTCTGTAAATCTTACTGTTTCCTTACAAACTCATTTTTCTTTGCCAGAGTACTGAGAGCACTGTCAGTAGCAGCCAAGAGCCTCTTAGATGGACCGCTCCCACCAACACATCCCTCCACAGGGGCATGGGAGGAGCCAAAGGATTGTATCCATGTCCCAGCACAATGTGGCCCCATTACAATGACCATCGCTGAGTTGCTGCTCCAGGTTCATCCTTGGGCCCTGCAGTCCCAGGGGTGGAGAAGTGCTGAGCGAAGTGCTGAGCCCATCTTAGCCACTCCATCCTTTGAGCACAGTGAGGATACTTACAAGGGAAGCAGAGGCTGTTGGACGTTGCTGGAAGGATTCATGCAGTTAGTGGAATTCTCAAGAGGTCAAATTGGTGTCAATTTTGAATTTTTTTTTCTAAGGTCTGAGCTGACAAAACAGGATCTTAAAACCTTCGTCCTTGGAATTTTGCACTATTAATTTATTGTGAGACAAACAGTCTAAGTTTGCTCTTGTTAGGAAAACAGTTAGGAATAAGCGATTCTTAATCTGCTTATTCAAGATAGAGGTATGCTCTGGAGCCAAACTTTTCTGAACATTCTGGTTTTGCTTTGTCTAACTGTATCAAATCTCCCAAATCTTAAAGAACCTGAAGTGCTTTCCTGTTGCCAAACAAGCCCTTTATGTTCAGGCAGATCTGATTAGCTACAGTCACCTTCACCCTTCAGCTCTCAACCCTCAGCTCTGTTCTGCAGCAGTTTATCTAAGAGTGACTGTGAGTTGAGCCTTGCCACTTAGATGAAAATACATAAACCCCCTGATCAAAAGCAAAATGTAGAGCAACAGAAAGGTTTTGAATTGAATCTCCAAGTGTATGTTCTACTAATGTTCTCTCTGCTCCGAAGCTTCTGATTAATCTTGAGTAATGAATATGGGCTAGTTTTGTGACATCAACCTTTGCACTGGGGAAGAAAACTAAGATAGAGAAAAAAGAAAGAAGAAAATCTTGTTTTCTCACTATAAATTTGTATGGAGGATCTTCCAGACAGCATATGCAGGTATGGATTTCCTGGGTGGCTGAAAAATAAGACAAATGAGGACTGCAGATTCAGGTCATGGCACAAAAGCAGGTACAGGTATGCTGCTGCACAGCCCCATCCACTAATACCCTGGATGCAGCTGCCTGTGCCGAAATCCTTTCATGCTTCCCAAAACTCTTTGCCTTGACACCAGCAAAATGTGAGCGATGGCTTGCAGATGGCATTCCAATTTATTCTATTGTTTTCTTTTGTTCAGTATTGGCTGTTGTACTGATCCCACACATGAGCAAGCATCCTAAGTATATATGTTTTATCTTACATTTGTACAGGATCAAGCTTGTGAATTGTTGATCTTTCTATTTTCAGTCCACATACATTCATGTTTTGGGTACAAATGTATGGAAAGTGAGAACTTTTGTACTGTATATCAAATGTGATCTTTTAACACCCACTTGTTCTTTTGGGAGTGGGGGGAAGCAAGCAAGAGGCAAGCTGGGAGCCTTGGCCTTTTCGCATTACAACATTGGCGCCAAAGAGGTGAAGACTGCAAGAGCAGCTTCATGCCATGCCAGATACAAGTGACTTCAGAACCGTAACTGCTCTTCTACTGAATGCCTGCTTTAGGGAACAACGTTAAATATTTCATTAATTATATAAACATGCCTTCTAATTATAGAATAAAATACTCCCATATATAACCTTACTAGATATTTGTCTGAAAAAAATGTTATTTTGCTGCAGAATAAAATTATTTATTGTTATTATTGTTCTTATTTATTAATCTTTTTTTTTTCAAAAGGAAGAACTAAAATGTTCTCTGAATACGTCTTCCTCTTCCTCTTCATTATTGCTTAATTACAAATGCCAGGATTATTAATGGTCTTATGCTGCTGCTAAGATGTGCTGTTGTTTTACCAGTCTTAAATAAACCTAACTATTGTCTTCAGTTTTGTCTGCGTATAGACACAGTTAGCTGTCAGTTTTGTCCTTTCACTCACTTTGATTTAAATTCTGGCAACTTTTGATGCCACGATGGAGTCTTTTGACAACACAGAAATGCAATGTGCATGCTCTGAAGCACAGACCTTCAAAATTTAGACTAACATGAGTTCACAATGAAGGACATTTTATTGCCTTATTATTATACTATTATGGGAAATAGTCTTGGGAGGAATGGGCATATTAAGAAATTATTGTTCATTTGAGTCAGAGGTCAAATCAGAGACCTTATTGCAAATGTATAGAAATTATCTTTACAGCTCCTAGAAGGTTAGATGGAGTTCAAGGCCAAGCATTCATGCAAGAGAGAAAGGTCAAATTATACATATGATAATACTTGGTGACAACAAAGCCAAAGGTCAAGTCTGAGGCATTATTGTTGCGCATACAGAGAAAATTACCATTCAGATATCATATGGCATTCCTGCCGGCTCTGGGGCCAGATTCTCATCCTGGTTCAGTTGCTGTAAAATGAATGATTCCTGTTATGCACCTGTGCGGTGACAAGACTGATTTTGTTCCTGAATTTTTACCTATAGCTCACTGAAATTTCCAGTAAATAAAGTAAACAAGTTCCCTTTGCTACTCTTGTCATTTCCATGTAAACTTACTTTCAGAACATAATTCTGCTGCAAGAATTTCCATCTTGCTACTGCATCCTGAAGTTCTAGATAAAAAATAACCAAAGCACGGTTTCATAAAATCTGTATAATTAAGAAAATTATGTATTGTGACTTACAGGAAAAATGCAGATATGCTTGTTCATGTTTTAGACAACCATTATTTTAGATGTGTTGAAAACTCTTTTTCTTTCTGTTATCAGAGAAACTTCTAAGTGTCATCACTTCAAAAGATTTTAATTGAGTTGCTTTCTTTGGATAAGGGAAAGAATGAACGAATCATTTTTAAACACACTTGCTCTCCTAAGTTGCTCAGGATCCTCTTGAAAACAACCCACTCAGGTAACTACTCACAGAGTTGAAGAAGGGAGGTGTCCAGCTTTTGAATCAAACTTTTTGCTGCTGTAAAAACACATAGTGTCTGGTTACGTCCAGTAAAATGGCTCTCTGCAAAACAGCAGGAAAAGATGTTGGGATCTAAAGTGAAGCATAATGGAAACAGTCCCTTGGGAGCATATCCAAACAGTAATGTAACTTGTCTATTTAATATATTATTCTTGGCATTTTGAAGCAATTTAATATTTCTATTGAAACTTTTAATAAAAGGCCCAGAACCACGATGCAGGAAACTTTTATCTCTATTGGCCACTTTTCTGTAATGGTCTGTAAATGGTACCACAATGTAATTTTTTTATAATAATAATAATAATACAAAGTAAAGAAATGTTGCTGTTAAACAGAAACTGATTCCACATTAATTATCTGAATAAATGACAAAATGTACTTATCATTAGACTCTGGATAGTTTCAATGAGATCACTGAATAAAGAAAATTTCCATTGCATGAGTGCATGACATTTTACTCCATTGTCCCTTAAAACTGTTATCGCAAAGCTGTATATTCAGACTTGCATAAAAAAGTGTCTGTTGAGTAGTGAATGTGAAGATGCAGAAAAAAAATTTACCTATTGTTTTTATCCTGATGTGAGTTTCATTTTCAGTCATTTTATTAAAAGTAAAATATAATTAACTAGAAATAAGGAGGTATTTTCTAATACTGAAAAAAACAAAAACAAAAAAGCAGCATCAATAAGGTTGAATCCAACACTGCAGACTGTGAGCGAATGAAGTGGTGTGCCCCAGCAAACATTACTGCATTTCGTACACTGACTGCTGCCCTGACTGTGGCTTCAGTAGGAGCTGTTGCATGCTTTTGCCAGCAGACCACTCCATGCTATTTAACATGGGACTGCAGTATCTGCTGAATTATGTCACCTTCTGTCTCACAGTCCTGAAGGAATCATGGTGACTGGCTTCCCTGTGCTTCAGGTTGGCACCACTGTATCAAGAGTTACAGTGGTCTAAATACATCTTGGTCTTCAGATACTGAGTCATGATTAGGGATGTGCTAATTCAATAACTGTTCTGCATTCATAACACAGTGGTAGCAGTGACTCAGTGCTGATCACTTTCATCCCAGTAACAGCTGGAAGAACCCAGCCACAGCATGGTGTGACTGATAATGCTGCATTTTGTAGGGCAGAAAAGTCACTCACTGTTGGTTGAGTCACAAAGTTGTTAAAGACCTCAAGAAGTGCATTTATTTTTTTCCTAGAGGAGCCAGGTTTGGATATAACCGTCTGCCTGAATTCCACTTCTTCCTGTCTTCCTCACATCTTGCCAGGACAGCCTGGAAAGGGGAGCGAGGAGGACAGGAGAGCAAACCAACATGAGCAACAGCTTCTCTCCATTACAGAATGACATCTGCAATGGACATACCACCATTTTGCTTTTTCCAGGGTTTTTTATTGCTCTTCTGTTTTTCCCAGCCAGATCAGTTCACCGATCTGGTTCATTGGGCAGGCACAGAGCCATGCAGGACAGCAGGAGAGGGAGTTGGCAGCCCCTCCTTAGCTCTCTGCAACCCTGCAGGTACACTCATGGGGCTGATTCTGGCTTCTGACATAAATGATACTTATATATAGCAGCAGGAAATGCAATCTGCCTTCTGTCTTCCCTCTTGTCCCCAGCTGAACATTTTCATCTCCCGCTGCTTTCAGTGCATGGTGGTCTCACACAGCCAAGGTGAGAAGCAGGCAACAGGTTGGGAAGAGAAATATCCTCTTATCCTATAGGGGTACCAGGCCTAACCCAACACTAACTACTCACAGCCTCCTTTGAAAGCAGTGGCCAGAAAACACTTATTTCTGGGCTGTGATGACAGCCCGGTGCTTTTGGTTTCTGCAGACCCCATGGCCAGGCACTGAAATAGATTCCAAAAATCTCAATATGCAGGAGCTGTGAAACAATTAGTGCCAGGAATTTTGTTCTCTCTAGTATGGATCAAGTCAGGTTCCAAAAATCAAAGAACTGCCAAAGATACCTGCTGATTAGAAAGGAAAAATAAAGTTTAGTTTTGAAAGGCAAACAGCAAATCTTATATAAAAGCAACAGAGTAAAAAATATATACATTCATTTACATGTTATATTTCATATTATATATCTTTTTCTGATTATTCACAAGTATTTAATTTTTTCTGATTATTCCCATGTATTTCATGTGGAAAGTTAATATTATCTTTGTCCTTTAATTTCAATTTATCTATTTTTAAGGCTAATAAACACTCAGTAAAGATATCTGAAAGCTTTCTCCGTCTTTCCTTAAATGAGCATTTTGAAAAGGGCTTATCCTATATCTAGCAAATTCTAATCCCTATGAGCTAAACTCTGGAAGTGAGAGAGGAATGTAGGTAGAAAGCTTTTCTCTTTCAAAGTCGGAGGGTAATAGCACGTCCTTTCTATTCCAAAGTCATAGTGAAGACAAGTTCCTCTTGATGAAAGCGCACAGTTAATCCGTCTCAGGATTGGTGTCTCCATGTAGCACCCTGGGGAACTAGAATAAAAAGAAGTGTTTTTCGCCTGGTGAGCTGTAGAGTTACAGTGCAGGAAAATCCTTGTTGTACAGTACGCTATATTGTTTCGCTAATGTATTTTTTCTGTGTTCTGAATGAAACACTTATATGCAGTGAAATTGGCTTTGATGCAAGGGATGAAACCGGGCTGGTGTCAGTGATCTGCCTCACAGCAGAACAAGCTATCAGCTGATGGATCATGTTAAACCACAGCCTCCACACCCGCTGGCAAGTCAGCAGAGCAGGGAGCACGGGCACTGCCAGCAAGGCAAGACTATCATCTTCAGAAGAAGATGTTTGACAATGTTTTTTTTCTCCCTTTTTATTGCATTTTTCAGACAACAAGCTTTAGACATGAGGCCTGATCTCCTGCGGCAGGCTACAATATCCAGCCTTACCCATACTTCTCCCTGGGCATTGGGTGCTGTGCAGTTTGGACATGCACACCTGCAGCTGGAGAGTGGCTCTTTCACTGATTTTATCACTGTATATTGCTTTATTTCTTTATTACAGTACCTCTCAATATCTGGTGAATGCTGAATTCTGCCTTTATACTCTGTGCTGGTGAGACCTCACCTGGAGCGCTGCGTCCACATGTGGAGTCCTCAGTACAGGAGAGACATGGACCTGTTGGAGCACATCCAGAGGAGCAGCACAAAAGTGATCCGGGGGATGGAACAGCTTTCCAATGGCGTCAGGCTGAAACAGCTGGGGCTGTTCAGCCTGGAGAAGAGAAGGCTGTGGGGAGACCTGAGAGTGGCCTTTCAGTGTCTGATGTGAGAAAGAAAGGGACAGTGTGTGATGTAAGAAAGAAAGGGACATACTCCTTAGCAGCATCTGTTGAGAAAGGACAAGGGAAAATATTTCCAGATTAAATGAGTAGAGATTTAGATTAGATATAAGGAAAAAGTTTTTCACGATAAGGGTGGTGAGGCACTGAAATAGATTGTTCAGTGATGTGGTGAAAACCCTGTCCCTGGAGACATCCAAGATCAGACTGGACATGGCTCTGAACAACCTGATCAAACTGTCACTGTCCCTGTTTCTCGCAGGGTAAATGGCCCCTTCCAACTCAGACTATTCTATGATTCTATTTGCTGTTACAGAGCTGGTCACTTGCAAGAAGTAGGACTGATACATTTTTTAAAGATATGACCATAGTGTATTTGTATGTCCGGAAAACAAAGTGCAGCCAGACTGTTTTCAGTTTCAGAAATACATTTTTTTAATATACTCTTCTGCTTTCCGAAGAGTTGCTGTTGTATCTAAGACCAGACAGATATACAGAAAGATCATCTCCAGGTGATGAAAAACTTTAAAGAAGCAGTTCTCTGGGACTAATTGCAGCATTCTTCAACCGTGTTTAGGCTAATCAGTTCAATCTGTCACTGCAGTTGGTGTGATAGATTTTCCAGTCAGCTGATGCTGGGTATAATCAAACATCATGTGAGGCTCATACTAGTGATAGAAATAGATTCCTTACAGAATATGCATGGTGCGTTAAATCCCGAATTAATGATCTCCTAGTCTTAACTAACTATCCTCAAATGATTTTCTAATGAAAAAAAAAAAATAAGTAGAGCATAAATGCAGTATAGAAAAGCCCAGCTATTTTGCTTGCAGTTGCTTGTGGAAGGATCAATTGGAGCAGTTTGCCTAGAGATGTGGTGGCTGCCACATCCCTAGAGACATTCAAGATCAGGCTGCATGGGACTGTGAACACCTGACTGAGCTGTGACTGTTTATTAAAGGGGAGTTGGTCTAGATAGCCTTTAATGGTCCCTTCCAACTCAAACAATGCCATGACTCCATGAAAGTCTGCTCTTTGACTCCCCACTTGGTGCTTTGCTGGAGCTTCAGATTGGCCAACCTTTTTTACTTTTCCTTCCCCTCACAAGAATCTTCTTTTCCTGGATCAGCTTTTCCATCAAACTGCTAGACTGGCATTTGCTGTGATGTCAGGGGAAGCTAAGTGGCTCCATTTGTTCTTAAAAATGGGGAATTTCCTCATGTTTGGGGCTTGTCCTAGTAAACCTGGCTCCATCTCAGAAAAATTAGTGCTGTCTGTTTTGCAATCCTCATCACATCACCATTAAAAAGAACAGTCTGAGTGATGACTGAAAAAATTGTCGGCTCTAAAGTTTCATTATTATAATGCAGCTGTTAAAGCAATTCCTTTCCCTTCTTTTCAAAGCTTTCTCTATCCTCCAGAGCAGAAATTTGTCCGGAAAAAAAAAAATTGCTATGGTTCTATTTATAGGTGACAGTAAGCTGCAGTAACATTTGAAACATTTGAACCATTTATTTTGATTAAATACAGTCTTCTGAATGGCTGCTTGTTCTTGGTTTCACCTGATAATTATTTCCTATATATGTATTGTTTTTGTAACAGTGTTCTCTTCATCTTCTTAGGATTGTTATTCCAGATTAATTCTCAGTTTATTTGAGCAAACAGTACCACAGCATCAGTTGATCCTTCAGGGGTTCCAACTTGGTGACTTAACGAAGGTTTTTGACTGAACTTTGATTTAGAAATTTTGGGATGAAAGTGTTTCAATGAAAGGTTCAAGTGTTATCCTTTTGATACAGGCAGTTAAGCATGCTTTGAGATCAAGTCTCTGAGGATCCTGAAGTGCTGAAAAATGCTCATGGGTTTTACTGTAGAAATGTTCCAGTATTTTCTGAGATGATACTTGAGTATAAGTTGATTTCCCACTTCTATTACTCACACAGCTTACTGACATGGACAAAAAACACACAGATATGTTAGGCGAATGTCTTGGTTAATAAATATTTGAAGGAGGCGAATCAATTGGATTTTATTGCTTACCTAATTTCTAAGATTGCAAGAAATATGACTATTTGATTTTTTGAGGTCATGTCTTTATACTTCTATCCTCAAATTTGCTCATTTCCTTCTTTTCTGCAAATGGAAACTGCTACAAAAACAAAAATTTGGCTAGAACTGACTTCTATAGCATGGCATGAGTTACGAAAGCACTGTCATCTTCCATTTTAATCACCTTTTTATTTTTATTTTTTTTGTTAAAATGCCACTATTTAACCAGTAATTAGCATGCTTATGTCTTTGTGGACTCACAGTCTTGAAGCAATATATGAAATGTAAAGGAGGTAACAGCAAAGGTTAAAGACGCTTGGTGTCTTACAGTTAAGATGGAGCCAGAAGAAGTTTTTTATGTTTTTGAAGAGGGGGTTGCTGTTCCTTTCAGAGCAACTATGATTTTACTTTTTTTTTTTTTCATTACAGCGCTGCATGCATTAGTCTCCTACAGGGCAAATTGCTTTATTTAACATGCCACAGAAAGCTACTGCTGTTGCATCAGGGAGATGGAATGCTTCTCTTAAACTATAATGCCAATAATTGCCTTTGGACTTCCACACAAAGAAAGTTTTGGTCTTCAAACTGTCTGGAAGGGTTTGTCTGTAATTGCTGTAATGTACAATCACTGCCACAATGAAAAGGAAAATGACATATATTTAGAAAGTTCAATAAGAACAGTGCAAACAAGCAATGCCATTATCCAAGGCAGTGAATGAGCCTCATGTTCTGAGGCTGAGCCTCAGAAATTGTTTTATTGCACATGGTGAGCAGACACATTGTTAATATAAAAGTATAACAAAAGCAGTTGGAGTAACCACAAGAACACCCTCTGAAGCATCCATGTTTGGTTAAACATATTTGTCTGAATTCATACCAGGCAACCTGACTGACAGATTATTTATGTCTGGATTCTCCCAGTCCAGACTGTCACACAACAGAGGAGGTATATCACATTTACACATGGAAAAGTTTATTGCTTTCAAACTTCTGAAGCATTTAAAAAGCAGAATAGTGTGAATTTTTCAAGTCTTGCAACTTTTAAAATTCTAGATACACTTTGAGGAAGATATCCTGGCCCAGTCTCCCGGACTTTCCACACTCTGTAAATCACCCTCATGAGTTTGATCCACCTACTGCCCTACCTTAAATTTTGGCAGGTTTTGGCTATTTCTATTGCCAGAATAAATTAAAACAAAAAACAAAGCAAAAAAAAAACAAAACATAAAAACAGAAATAGAAGTTACCAGAATGAAGGAAAGAGAGCAGTGTCCCAAAATACTCATTGTGCCTTAACAAGATTTAAAGTCATTTCCTAAGAGCAGTGGGAAGTTGGCTTGCCAATACAGGTAGTTCTTAGCAGATACAATCTTCTGGGAGCCAGAAGCTGACTGGGAATGGGGGAGGCTGGGAACTCCTCTCCTGATGCTGAGTAGCTGCAAGGATAAATGGAAACCCCAAAGGGTGAGGGAACAATTCATCCTTTTTAACTACAGAACTTGATAGGACATGAAAAGGGTTGTTAAAACTCTGCAAGATAATCTTCTGGGCAGGGAGGAAAATTCTAGATCAGATGTTTGCATATGACTTCTGCTGCTGCCTTATCATTTAAAGCCTTTTCCACACATGAAATAATGATTTTGTTGTGATTCTCTTAATTATTACAGAAAATAACTGCTCTGTCATAGATGTGAAGCTGTCTTCAAACAAGAAATATTTAACAGAAAAAAAAGAATTCCAAGACAGATATCTGTCATGTCTTCTCATTAAAAAAAATGTTCTTGGGATTTAAACTAAGCAGATGGAGAAAAAAGAAATCTTCAAAATTCACTTTCCTCCCAGTAAAATATATTTCAATGTATTCCTGACAGTATCAGCATATTTATGAATTCTCCTGGCATACTACATCCCAAAATTACTTTTTAAATGAGATATCCTCTCATGCAGCCACATTTCATGTCCGATCACCAGAGCAGACCCCTGACCCCTTGTTGTGCTTGTTTATAACAAGTACAGCTGTCTGGGCAACTGGTAGAGCACACTGTGGTCATAGGTAGCTCTTCTTGCAGTTTTATCCTTGTAAGAGTGAGCAAAGTACGGGGTCAGATGGCAAATGATAGCTTTGGGACTTATTTTCTGTGAGCAGAAAACATAGGTGCCTGTGATCTCTGGTGAAGGAACCGAACATGTTTTGAATTTCTTTATAGAAGTGATAGCACTGGAACTCAAACATGCTGTGTTCCCAAAGTATTTGAATGGTGAAAAGCTGTACAAGACATGGAGGTTAATACCACAACAGAAAGGGTCTGGGGTATTGTGAAAATAAATGATGTTTTGCCTACAGAACTTCAGAGGAGGAGAAAGGGGTGAGATGCTCTAAACACTATAGGGTGACTCAAATTTTAATTTAACATTTCTCTTGGCATACAAAACAGTTGAATAACTGATGGTCCTTCAAACAGAAAATTGATCTCAGTTGTCGAGATTCTGTTCAAAAAAGAGCGAGCAATGTGAAAATAAATCATAGCTTTGAATTGATAAAATATTCTAATGCATTATTAATTGGAAAGTGATTGAAAAAAAATCAAGTATATGTGACAGCATTTGATTTTTTCAGTGAAGAACCTGTTTGAGACAGTAACTATGCAGCTAGAACTACTCAGAGGTTAACTACTTTACGGGGAGCTCTTTCAGCTCCATTTCCTAGTAAAAAATCTCCCTACAATCTTCAGTTTCCTTTCCCCATTCCCCATGAAAACAAATGCCAGCACATCCATATTCATTTCCTCATATTTTCTTTCCAAACTTTTGCTCAGTTTATTCTCATCCTGACGCAAACTCACTGTGTTCTCCTTTGGTTCCCTGCAACCCTGCACCCCAGTTTTCCTCAAACCTTCACCCCTCTTCTGTCCTTCTTGCTCCTCTGCATCTCCTCTGGTTCAAGCAGGACACTTATGAAAGCAAAGCAGAAAACAGCAGGGCAGGCTTGGGAGACTTGAAATAACTCACATACATGAGCTGTTCTGAGAGGGCTCACTTATTGTTTGATAAAAGAGGGCAAATCTGCTGACATATAAAAATTGTCAGCAATTTAGAACTTCTCAACTTCAAACTGGCTCATACTTGGAATGTCTGTGTGTCAGAGAGACAGAAAGCAAAATCTGAGATGATTAAGGTTGCTAGCTTTTATTTCTCCCTGAAATTGAGTAATATGGAACAATGTTCTGAATTTATATCTGCAATTGTTACAAGGCAAAAAACTGCACAAAATCCTGCCTCCAAAAAACAATTGTGTTCTTGTGCAGGGGTACTGCATCAAACTTGAGCAGAAAGTTCTGGCCCAATATACAGCTTTAGTCCTCCCTTACAAGCGAGCCATGGTGCACCCTGACTCATGCTGCTACAGACGCCTACTTGAAATCATCTACTGACCATTGTTAATCCATCTGCTGTTGTTGCTAAACTTCTGTACCCCACATTAATTGATATTCCTGAGATAGTTGTATTTTTGTACTCAGTGGGAGAAGAGCACATCTACTGAGGAGTTGGCAGTCACAATACAGACCTTCACTACAGATGAATCAGTGATGTGTGAAATCATTCTTTTTTCTCCAGCTCACCAGTTCCAAAAACATACATCTTTCTGTTTGACCCTTTAACTTGCTCTCAAAGTCCCTTTACACCTTTACATCTTTGCTGTGAAACATTCAGCATTCTTCAAGGTTGAACACAGCTCTGGGGACTTTCTTCCCATCAGCCCCTCCACTGCTTCCCTCTTCCACCCAAATTCACATAGATCAAAGCAAATGAAAGAGCAGCAGTGGTGGTTCCGCTGCTTGGATAGGCACTCTGATCTGCTAAAATACAGATGTGAAGCAAAGCAATTTCATATATATATTTATATATCCCAAAGAGTGGTTCTCAGGCATTTCTTTTGTGTGGGGATCATACACTTGACACCGTGCCTTGTGTGGAATGCACATCAAATCACCTGGAGACTCCACATCAATGGTAGTTATGTGCATGCATGTATCACAAAAAGAATAGTTCCTTGAACCAGCTGGGTCCATGAGGCAAAAAAAAAATATGTTTTCTAAAGGGTGTAAACCTAAAGAAGTATATCAGCTTTCCTTTTTTTCTGCTCTTTTGTACCTTTTTGTTGTTGTTATTTTTTGATGTTTTAACAGATAGATTTATTTTATCTTTTTATTTTATTTTATTTTATTTTATTTTATTTTATTTTATTTATTTATTTTTAACAAGGCTCTCACAGTGCAGCCAGTACTTTATTTTATAAGGTTCTGCCCTTAATCTAACACATCTGTGTTATCTGATCCATGGCTGTCCATAGGACAGAGGGCCAGACTTTCAGCTCCCATGCGCTCATGCTGTGGACTTCAAACTGCAACAAGTTGATGACTTGTTCTTGTTTGTTGTTGAACTCTTAAGTGTTACCATATTTTTCCTTAACTTTTACTGAAGCCCATAGAAAGTACCACTCAGAAAAAATGATTTCCTCTGTGGTGAGCTGACTTTTGCTCCAGGCTGGCATTTACTAATTTCAGGGGAGTTATGCTATCACAGTGAACAGGAGCAAAACAAACCCTTTGTAGGAGCCAAGGGTATTCAGTATTTAGAAAACAGTTTGATAACTCAGAACTGAGCGCCAGGTTAAGCTCCATTTGTCTCTTTCAACCTAGGGATGACAGGAGTGTCATCGCTGAAAGTAAAAACTAGAGGAGGAAGGTGACTGCACACCAGGATGAAGTGGATAAATTCTAAGTATCTTTCTGAGATGGAGAGAAGTGAGTATGGCAAAAGGGGCAATTCACTCAGATCACAAGCACCCAGCCCCAACTTTGTTTCCACACCGATCCCATACATGTTGATAACATTTGATTTTGACTAAGCCAATTTTCAGCAAATATGTGCTGTGTGTTTTTTAATTAGAACCTCTGATATTGGAATCAGCTTAACAGTGAATCCCTGCACAGTGGGCGGATGCACTGAGCATGAAGACTGCAAGGACAAATTAGGAAAAAAAAAAAAGGAAGAAAAGTGATTAATTACTGAGCACAAGGTGTGAATTAGACCACAATGGACTGGCTGCTAAGTCTGACATTAACTCAGAGATCTATAAAGATGTCTTCACATATATCTGGGAGCTATGGTGCATGCCATGTTTTTTTTTTAAGGCAGAAGAAGAGCAGAAGTGACTCCAAGCCTAACATGGTTCCTCTGTGGGATGCTGGTGTTAGGGGGAGAGGGAAGGTCCATGGGTCGAGATGGGCTCAAACAGCATCATGCTGTAAAATCTTGTCTCCATACCATGATGCTGGAGTGAGCACCAGCAAGACCTGCACTGGTGGATCAAGAGGCTGGGAGCAAGAACAGAGAAACAGCCCCAAAAGAGAGAAGGGAGGGCTTCACTTCCTCATAGGATAAAAGATCAAGCATTGTTCAATTTGGAATCATACCATCATATTCTCACAGAACTGTATGAGTTGGAAGGGGCCTTCGATGTCCATCTGGTCCAGCTCCCCTGTGATGAATGGAGGACATACAGCTCCATCAGGTTGCTCAGAGCCCTGTCCAGCCTGAGCTTGGATGACTTCAGGGATGGGGCATAATTAAATGCTAAAACAATCTTTGTCTTTGTATTTGAATGATGATTTCTTCATCTTGTAGTGTTTCCAGCTACCTTTTTGGGAGCTGCATCTTATCTGAACACATTTTTTTTAACTCAATACTGCTGCAAGTGGGTGAAATGAAGTGGCCCGTAATGTATAAAGGAAGTCTTATTAAGCAATCTGATGTTCCCATCAGTCTTTAGACATTATAAATGAGCCCAGAAACTTCTCAGGATGATGACAGATGTGGAGACTGCAACTCCCGGAGCAAAACCCTCTGTTTCAAGCAATGCAACCAGAATGCCAAGATCAAGCCCCACTGTTGCATGGCTTCACTGCCTTCTGCAAGATAGCATCGTCTGCAAGCCGGACTCTTCTATGCAGATTAAGAGCAGCCCCTGGGCCCTGGCGCTCTGCCAGCCCGACCCTCCTCTAAGCAAAGCTCCTGGCTGGGATCAGCCCTTGGCTCCACATGGCAAGGGCTCTCCCTTGTTTGGTTCCCACTGATGCAGACACAAACTGGGAGCACTTCACACTTAAGGATTGCACCCCACAGTGGCATTTTTGTTTTGTTTTGATTTGTTTTTTACTTTAGTAACTGGATCAAGTCATTTCCTTCTATCCCATAAATATACCTGGAACATCTCCCTACAAGCAAAGCTTTCAATAACACATTCCTCTTATAGTGCTGAGCATCCCAGCCGGGTCCACCTGGAGAAGCCTCTGACTGATTCTGCTATCAGTACCTCTGCTTTTCTGGTCTGCTTCAACATCTTCACAAGTTTCTCTCCCTATAAGTGATCCTTTTCTATGAACACTGCAAACAGATAGGAGCTGCTAACTAAAAAGAGCACTTCAAATGTTCACTTCAGACACAGCTTAAGTTTTAAAAATCCCATAGAAGCAACGTGGAAGACCCAGTTCAAATTCTACACCAATCTTCCAGAGAATGACATACACATGAGTAAAAATAGATCAAATAGATCTAAGAAGAAATGATATGGATCAAACACAATTACCAAGCATTCTTTTAATTGAGAAAAGTGTAGGTTCTGTTGCATCTTTTTAATTGAGGATTAAAAAAAAAGTTCAAAAGTCTAAAAAGAAGGAAATTAGTAGAAAATATGATCTTTCGAATGCGGTGGCTTTTTACAGTGCCTAATTTGTCTTTTTGTTCAACGTCACACAAGTTCTGCACACGCTTCAGCAGAAAATTCATTTTGTCAAGTGACTGAAGATAAGATTACTGTAGATTCTTAGAAAGAGAAGTGTGAGAATACTCAAAATCCCCAAGGCCTACTTTATGTACTTCATTCTAAGAGTTGCCATGAATTTCAATGGGACATACTGTCATGAAATTATCAGAAATTTGAAAAAGTTCTTTACAGGCACCTAGGGACTCATCTGAACCTTGATGGAAAGGGAAGGGAAGGGAAGGGAAGGGAAGGGAAGGGAAGGGAAGGGAAGGGAAGGGAAGGGAAGGGAAGGGAAGGGAAGGGAAGGGAAGGGAAGGGAAGGGAAGGGAAGGGAAGGGAAGGGAAGGGAAGGGAAGGGAAGGGAAGGGAAGGGAAGGGAAGGGAAGGGAAGGGAAGGGAAGGGAAGGGAAGGGAAGGGAAGGGAAGGGAAGGGAAGGGAAGGGAAGGGAAGGGAAGGGAAGGGAAGGGAAGGGAAGGGAAGGGAAGGGAAGGGAAGGGAAGGGAAGGGAAGGGAAGGGAAGGGGAGTGTACTGCCCTGAGCCAAAAATAATTGAGATAGTCTGATTTTTTGTTGTTGTTGTTCATTTGTTGATTGATTGATTTGTTTTGTTGTTATTGGGTTGTGAGATACTAGGTGAGTCTGTCAGGCTGGGTCATGAAGAAAAACAAGGGGAGCTATCAGGTGATGCCCCAGACCATCCCTCCACTCCCTAGCAATTTTTAGCATTACAGTGAAGAGTATAACAGGGACAACAGGACTGCAACTCACTGGGATGCCTTTTGTCTGACAGCTCTTGTGTGCTGTAAATAATGGTCTGGATGATGAGCATTTGGTATCTGTCTGTTTTAATGATTTCCTCTCTAATTGGTTGCCTCCACTGAGGTCACCAGGATGAATCAGGTGAAGCAGGGCTGGTGAACGCTCAGGAAGGGGCCAGGTCAGGATGGGGATGCAGTAAAGCTGGATCAGGAAGGGGGATACATTAGAACCATGGAAAATCCCAGCTCAGCACCAGGGTGAGTCCAGGTGGCCAGAGTAGAGGAGATGCCAGTGGGGTTCTGGCACTGCCTGCTGTGCTGGGACAGCAGTGATCACCCACCTTGTGGCACACAGGCCCACAGCCCTTTCTGAACTCCTCTGAGGAAGATTACAGAAAAGTCTCACGGTGCCTGTTTAAACAAGTGTGTCTGACCAGGAAAATCAAACAGACAGGGAGCGACTTTGGTTTCTCTGCTTATATGATGCCTGAAATGATAAGTGAGGATATATTTTCACATAATTGGGCTGTGTCAAGGTACTGGCCAGTTGATCAGATAGGGGCTTTTTACGTAGTCTCACATCAGAGGACCAGTAAACTACAAATTAAGGCAGGCTTCAGATTTTGTCTGCAAAGTAGCCAAATAAATTGCATTTTATCCCTAAAGGTCATGCCAGTGGGGCTGACTGGGGGCAGGCAGGGAGCACAAAGAGGGCAGAATTATGTCCCAGGATAACTGAATCTAAAACAGTGAGAGGAGGAAGGGAGTGAAATGGCTGGGGAGTGGGATCAATCACTACTGAAAACTCAAAAGTACTGGAAAGATCCTTTCCACTCCTGCAGCATGCCACCAGCTCCCTGCAGCATGCCAGTGAGTGCTTGGAGGGCTTCTCTACCTGAGGACTGCAATGAGGGCTAAAAGGTGTCTGGTGCTGCTTGAAGGGCCGCTTGAGGTTTTGCCCTGAGTGACAGAAACAAAACAGCTGTTGAAAGGCAAAATGACTCAACACCAATAGACAACCCATACTTGTTACATAAATGATGTCAAAAACACATATGCAGGGAATAACATGAAGGCAGCTTACGGCAGCCCAGTGTCGAGAAATGTTATCTCTTCTGCTCCAAGTCCTAACCAGCCCAGCAGCAGGCAAGCCAGGAATATTTTGGATTATGTCTATTTTTGCAGTTGATGGAAAGTCTGAGATGAACATAAGCTTTCTGAAAGACAAATCCTGTTCCCCTATGAAATATTTGGTATTTTTCCCCTCCTCCTCCAGCAGTGGAATTGTTTGGTTACATTGATCTGTTTGAATGACGTAACTCACAGTATCATATCCAGCCATCAGCCACTACTCAGCAGAAGGATGTGGTGAGATCACATCTCCAAAATAATTAAGCGCTGCGGTTCCCAAACAGGAGGTCACATCTCACCAGGACAGTTCCAACTGTTTGTGGATGACTTTGATAGTTACAGGAGTGTGATGTAATTTTGTTTCTCCATAGAGAGACTGGAGGATACCTGACACCAGCTACTCAGTAGTGCAACTGTAGTTTCCTTTGCATGGGGAAATTAAAAACAATGTTATTTGCTCCGAAAGTAATGCCTCTTATTTATTTTCGTGGAAATTAACATGATACTAAGAGTACGATAACACTGTTTGATAAAGCGAATTCTCAGTTACGAAACAGACTTTTTCAGTACAGTCACTACCATTAGCTATGCAATGAACAAAAGCCTGCACGCTGAGCATTTAAAGATCTGTGCCAGCAGTCACTGTTGCCACTTTTGAAATGCGTTATCCACCACCTCACTGTGCTCACATCCAGTTTTTGGTCTCTGTAAATATTCAGCAAGCATCAGTGAATGTCATCGGGTGCCATTTTTTCTATATGGAGGAATTCAGTGATACACCTTTGCTTCATCTGCACTTCCATCATAGACATCATTTTGTCAGACTGCCCCTCTGCTGTCATCAGTCACACGGCAACGGAATGTAGTTGTATACTGGTGGGAAGGTTCATCCTCTACTGCTATACCACCAACATCTGCTGCTAATGTTGTGGGCCAGCATCATAAAATAGGAGGCATTACTTTCAGAGAAGCCCTCATATTTTCAGGACTCGGTTTTTACAGTTGCAAATGAAAGAGGAAGGCAGAGGAGACTGACATGATGATCAACACGGTCAGGAAGGAATGTAGGAAAGAGCAGAACACATCCAGCCTCAGTACCCACTGTGGAGTCCTCCTCCAGCTGTGCTCAGGAGGCAGCAGCTGGAAGAAACCCCTTCTGAAAAGTTTTTACTGTTGTTGTTCTCCTCTTCACATCGACATTTCTCTTGGTAACAAACTTTCTATCAGGAACAAACTATTGCTGTCCTTTACATATTATATTTTCCAGCAATTTATGAGGAGGTAAGGAATAGCTTGTGCACAACAGGCAAAGAAGCAGGGGCTTATTCCAACGCTCTTGCAAGATTGGAGTATTTCAAAAAAATAAATAAAAAAATAATCCCAAACTATGTCCTTGTGAGCAAATGATTAGAAGAAGGCTGGGAATACAACAATTACTCCAAATGGAAACCCAGACCGCAGTCAAACAATACAGCTTTTGTAAACTGGCCTCGCCTGTAAAAAATCTAGGAAATCTCCTAACTAGAGCTGGCGAAATCCTTTTCTTATGCAGCGGTATGTAAAAGGCTCCTGAGAACCGAGGAGTAAACACGGAAACGCTGCAAAATAGCAACAATAAGAACTTGCTCTGAGCATCAGAGATCGCCTCGGCAGTACCAGCGTGGATTCTTCCAACCACAAAGTATTTTCTCATGTTAAAGAATTTGGGACAAATTACATTTCGTGACATTTTGCCAATAAACAAGCACGCGAAGACAAAAAAAAAAAATGCGGGACTCGCTGTAATCTACCTTGATTATGGGAAACAGGGAGGGAGACAGAGCACGGCTGTGAATGAGTGTCCTTTGAGGGAGCAGAGAGATCATTTATATCCCTCATATTTTATAGTTTTGCCTCTAGGAAAGAAAAGACCGGCGGAGCCCGGACTATCATTTACTCATAATGATCGCATTCAATCTAGTGATTCACAGTGAATCATGTAATAAGGTTTCCATTTTGCACATGGAGAAAAGAAGGAGGGGTGGTTAAACTTTGTTTAGTTCTCATTCATGCCCCCCCCCCCCCCCCTCCGGCCTCCTATTTCCCTTGAATTGTCCAGTTCAAATGACTCACCCATGGGACGATGGGGTTTTTTTTTTTTTTCGTTGTATATTCTTTTATATATAGATTTTTATTTATATATATAATATTTTTTCCCTCCCTTACCTCCCAGCAATAAATATCTCTGCACGGGGAGCTGACAGGTTAATTGTACCCTTGTTCGTTTTTAATTCCAGCACAGTTTCATCCGAGAACGCTTTGCAGGGGCCGGCGCTGCTTGCACAGCCTCTCGGGGCCGGGGCCAGGCGGGGGCTGTGCCGTGCCGTGCTAAGGGATGTCGTGCCGTGTCATGCCACGCCATGCCGTGTTAAGCTGTGCCGTGTGGCTCGTCCAGAGGATAGCTTTGCAGTAGCAATGGGAAAGAGGAAAAACATTTTTTTGCCTTCCTTCCTCCCTTTCTTTCCTTCTCTCTCTCTCTTTTTTTTTTTTTTTTTCCTTGACATTTGGATCCCCTGGAAACAGTGGGGCCAGCCTGCTCCACACACCCCTCCTGAAGCTTTCGGCCTCCTCTCCCTGCCTGGGTGCCAGGCAGATTCCACTCTGCACTCGGGAACGTACGTCCGCGGCCCGACGGCACGCTGCTGGGTGCGGCACTGGGATGCTCACTTTGCTTTGGGACCTTTGGCATCTGCGAGTGTTCAAGGTCAAAATAATACTAACAACTATAGTATTGGTCAGTAGTGAAAGGCAAAACAAAACAAAACCGAGGAGAGCTCAGAGTAAAGGCTCCGAGGAAAGTCAGAGGGGATGGCATGCAAACGGCGGCCCCAAATGCCCCCGGAGAAGAGATATTACTCTGATACATCTGCAGGATCTGTAAAAATAATGCTAAAGTCCAACTGTTGTCACTAAAGGGAACCGCTGCTTTCGCCATGGGGTTAGCACCAAGGCAGCCAAGTTCCCTCTCGGGCAGAGCAGAGAGCCTCGAAGTCTGCTTGACATCTTGAAGCTTAAATAACCGTAAGGCATTGTTACTCCCTGGCAGCAAAGTGCCTCGTTACGCCTGATTGAGCTAATTGCTTTGAAATAGGATATATTATCTATAATTATAGAGATCTTGGAGGAGACGGGCAGCCTTTTCTTTCATCTTTTCCAAGTGCATCATAATGTCGCGATCAAATTAATTTGGGCCACTTGAAATAGTGCTTTCCTTTCAGCTCTGCTCTCGAGGCTCGAAGCGACGGGGACAGCTCGGAGTGGGGGTGCGGTCGTGCACAACCCCGGCACCTCCCCGGGAGCAGCCCCGGTGTCTGAAGTAGTTCGGGTTCTGTTTGATTTGGGCAGAAAGGGAGAAAGAGAGGGAAAGGGCAGAAGCGAGGTATTTTCGCATTTTCAGTGGAGCGATGACTGGAGCGGGAGGGAGTTGGGACTTGAAGGGCGTTGCAGGCTCGTAAAGCCCGCGAGGCAGTGTTATCGCTTGCGATAGATCTTGAGCTCTTTGCGAAGAGTTCCCTCGGACGGAGCCGATCGGGTGGGAGCGGGCACGCAGGGAGCGCGCAAAGAGAGCGCAAAGAGCGCGCAGCCGTGGCCGGTGCGGGCAGAGCAGCGCGTCCCCGTGTCCCCCTGTCCCAAACTCCTCCAGGGCCGCCCTAAGAGGGGTGTCCTAAGAGGGGGAAATGAAATAGAAACAACAACTCTCTTCTGTCCTACCCCTGCCTTTAAGTCAAAAGATAACGTTTACAAAAGGCAGACAATGCCCTGAATCGGCTCAGCGCTGCCTCTCGTCCTCCCTCCCCATCCCCCACCGGCTCCCACCAGCGTTTGTTGTTGTATTCCCACAGAAATAAAACGCGATGGGTAATGGCTTTGCCTTGCGCATTCATTCCCCGAAACGGGATTGTTTGGGATGCTAATTGCCCAATATTGTTATCTTGCACAAGTGCCTTAAGGGCAGCGCACGGATCCCCATAAAAGCCCTAGACTGGAACAAGCACCAATAAAGTCACCTATTTCTCCCCCCACCCCACCCCGTCCCGCCCTGCCCTTCCACTTCGGTTTCCCTCGTAGGAAAATAAGAACGAGGCACCTAAAAGCGGGTGAGGACACCAACGCGTCAGCACACATAGCTCCTAAATTCCAGCGCTGCTCGCACGGAGATAAGGGAGAGAGCCCCGTGTTGTCGAGCATCGCCCGCTAAACAAGAAAAACCATCCCGGGGGAGATTTCGTTTCTTAAATCGAATTTCTCCCTTCCTTACCCGGAGCCTGAGTGTTTCATTCAGAAAGGAAAGAAGGAACAAGAAACGAGGGAAAGTTCGCTGCCTGCCCGTCTGTTTGCCAGCAGTGTGAGTTAGAGCCGAGCGCTCGCTGCGATGGAGGGATTAAAACACCACCAAGTGTGTCTGAAACATGAGCACGAAGCGTTCAGTCCTGGGAGGGGGAGACGCAGAGCTGATACGATCGTTATCAATGAGCGCGGATCCCGCTCTCACTATGGGACGCGGGCTGAGCTCCTCAAACCTCAGAGACATCCCAACATCGTGCAAAAGACATAGAAAAAAAACCAAAAAGCCAAAAAGAATAAGAGCAGTCCTATTTTTCCTTTTATATTTCCATTAAAAAAAAATACAGATCGAAAGCAGCCCTGGGGAGGGTGGGGTTGGTAAACACATCACTTTTTTTTTTTTTTTTTTCCTCTTTTTTTCTTTCTCACGGTTGCGTTTGGGATGAGGATAAAAACAAACAGAACAAAACAAAACAAAAAGCCATGATCCTACCTGTAGGATCGAGGGGACAACGCGGGACACAACGCCCCGCTATTTGGGTTCTTAATTCGGGGTTTGGGGGGCATCTCCTTGCCATGGGAGCACCAAACCCTTCTGTCGGCCCCGGCGTGCCGGTGTCCCGGGGCCGAGGCGCCTCGCTCCCCCGATGCGGGTTAACGTCCTCAATGGTCCCCTCCGGGCCGCGCCTTTGATCCGGCCGCTGCTGGCGCCTAAAAATAACATCGCTTGTCTGCCTATTAGAGGCACTGACTAATCGTGACAGATTGTTTATTCTCGCAATTAGCGATGCAGCCGCTCCTCCGAGTCACCCTTCCCCCCCCCCCCCCCCCCCCCCACCTCCCCCCACGCCCAGCCCCGCCCCGGCCCGAGTGGGTGCGATGCTCCAGGAGGAGGCACCCGGAGCCTCGTGCGTAGGGAGAAGAGATTCAGGGCATCACCCAGTGTATTCGTAGCACAGACAGCCTACAGACAGCCCGTCCGCGCGCGGTGCGTGGAGCCGCGCGAGGGACAATCCATTCCAACCAGATCCCGTTGCTTATCAGCTCATGAAACCTCCGTACTATCAATTCACTTCATAATTTATCTGCCCCTGATCTCTCATCTTTATTGAGCTCGGCTAAAAGGGATTTCTCCGGCCCTTCCTTTTGGACAACTGCCCCTGAAGAGTGCGGAGCCTCCTGTGTTTGGAGGGGATTAGAGTCCCGCAGCTATCAATAAACTTTTCGCAGCGAGCGGCCAATCGCGGGATGAGAGCGGCCCCGGCACCGCACATCCGCCCTGGGCGCAGGGATAAAGGCTCGTAACACGCGTTTAGAAAACCGAATAGCCGGGATTTCATGGGGCGGGGGCTTGTACGCTCCTTTTTAGGCGTGCGAGCATTTAATCATCCCACGTCACGCACGCGGAGCTAAGTCATGGGACAGGGAGCAAACACACCTCGGGGCCAGCGTTCATCCCAAAAGAAACCCAAACGCCCCAGACAACGCCTCTTTTCTTATTATTTTTCTTATTATTTTTCTTTTCTTTTTCTTATTATTCTTCCCTTCTTCTCTTCTTCTCTTCTCTTCTTCTCGTCTTCCCTTCTTCCCCCCTTCTTCCCTTCTTCTTCCCTTCTTCCCTTCTTTCTTCTTCCCTTCCCTTCCCTTCCCTTCCCTTCCCTTCCCTTCCCTTCCCTTCCCTTCCCTTCCCTTCCCTTCCCTTCCCTTCCCTTCCCTTCCCTTCCCTTCCCTTCCCTTCCCGCTCCTTCAGAGCCCCTGTGCCCAACCCAGCCCCATATTCGGGCCGCTCAGCTCCGCTCCGCTCCGCTCCTCCACAGCCGTTTCCCCGACGTTAACAAACATACTCCCGATACTCCCACCCGGCGTCGCGTCCCCAGCCCCGCCGCCCGGGCACTTCCCTCCGGGCGGAACGCGGCCCTCACTCCCCACACCGCCCCGACGGCCGCGCCGCTCCCCCTCCCTCTCCCGGGGCCGCCGTCGGGCCGCCGATGCTCCTCAGCCAATGGGCAGCGCCGGCCCCGCCCTCCTGCGCGCTGATTGGGTGGCGCCGCCTCCCGCGCCTCTTTATCAACCGTCGCCGCCCGCCGCGGGGCCGGACCGCGCCGACGGCTCCCGCGCCCCCCGCCGCGCCCCCATGAGCCGCGGCCGCCGCTCTCGCGGAGCGCGGCGACAGCGACGTCGGGGCGGCCCTGCATGGCCCCGGCTGCAGACATGACCACCGCGCCCACCGGCGTCCGCAGCGACGAGCCGCCCGCCTCCGCCTTCAGCAAGCCCGGCGGCGGCCTCCCCGTCGCGGCGGCGATGGGCGGCGAGGAAGAGAGCGACAAACCCAAGGTGTCCCCTTCCCCGCTGCCCTTCAGCGTGGAAGCGCTCATGGCCGACCGCAGGAAGCCGCCGGGCGGCAGAGACGGCCCCGAGGGTTCCGGGCCCCCGCTGGGCTCCGCTCGAGCCAACCTCGGCGCTCTGACGGCGGAGGCGCCGACGTCGCCGCTGCCGCTCGGCGGCCACTTCCCGTCCGTCGGGGCGCTGGGCAAGCTGCCCGAGGATGCGCTGCTCAAGGCCGAGAGTCCCGAGAAGCCGGAGCGGAGCCCCTGGATGCAGAGCCCTCGCTTCTCGCCGCCCCCGCCCAGTAAGTAAAGGCGGGAGTGGGGGGGGGGGGGGGGGAGAAGCGGAGCCCGGGATCGGACAGCGCTGCGGGGCCGGGCGGGGGTTTCCAAACGACCGAAACACTGCGGATGCCGCCCGAGGGCGGCGGCTACGGGGGGAAAAGAGAGAGAAGGCGCGTCAGGGCGACTGCTGGGCCGAATGTTAACCGGGGAGGGAGGGGGTTGGGGGAAAGGGAAAAAAAAAATCAGCTCTGCCGTCGTAGTTAACTCTGGGTTGGGTCTGCCAGCAGGTCTTGGCCTCTGCAGTGTCTTGGCGATTTTTATTTTATTTTTTTCTGAAAGCAGCCCCTGACTATTTTATAAGGACCCGCAGAGATGCGGTCCCGTCAGCGCTTCTCCGTTTGTGCGGGTTGCAACCTTCCGGGCCTCTGCCCGAAGTGCTTTATTCCGACGGTCCGAAGAATTCCCGTCGTTTCGCTTGCCTTAATGCGGAGAGATGCGAACTAACCCCAGCGCTGGGGAGCGGGATCGCGGGGGCCCGTGGTGTCCCTGGAGCGGGGCGAGCAGCGCTGGGGCCGCCTTTGGGGCGTTCACCACTTCGCTTCACCCTCTGGAGGAAGGAACATCTCCCAGAACCGTTTCTGGGGAGAGTGTTGCGGTGGATTTGTTTAAATAGCGAAGTGAGAGTTATTTATTTATTTTCTCCTAAGTAAACCCGGGGCAGAGTGAGGAGAACCCTTAATAATGTTAAATACGAGGAGAGAAATGGAGTGCTGATAGAGAGGCTGAGTGTGAATTCACGGTCATTAATTACGTGTTTAATCATGTACCCAGGGGCTTAATGAAGAGGCTGTGAGCCTCAAGAGCCAGCCCGGCCCTTTGGGTCTATCCTTCTTCCAGGAGAAGGGATGCTGCGAGTCTGTGCAGGGCCCGATATACCTTTGTATCCACTCTGGACAGGGGCAGCATGGGGTGGGTGGGAGCTTGCTGTGGAGATATTCCTATGGAGCTCAAATAGCTGCAAGGGCCTTTGGTTGGGAGTTTTATAAAACTATGAAACTTGGGGGAAAATACCCGCGTTTTTCATGGGTTTTAAGCCTGCCCAGGCAGGGAGGCCCAGCAGATCCAAGCGGTGGAGTTTTTGGGGCTTCACTTCGAGAGGGATGGGGACACGGTATTCCGCCGACGGCTCTCAGGGCGTACCGGGCTGCTGTTAACCTCCATCTCTCTCCTTCCCTCTCCCCACTGCTGTGGTTCAGGGCGGCTGAGCCCCCCCGCCTGCACCCTGCGCAAGCACAAGACCAACAGGAAGCCGCGCACGCCCTTCACCACAGCCCAGCTGCTGGCCCTGGAGAGGAAATTCCGCCAGAAGCAGTACCTGTCCATAGCCGAGCGCGCCGAGTTCTCCAGCTCGCTCAGCCTCACTGAGACGCAGGTGAAGATCTGGTTCCAGAACCGCCGTGCCAAGGCCAAGCGGCTGCAGGAGGCCGAGCTGGAGAAGCTGAAGATGGCAGCCAAGCCCATGCTCCCGCCCGCTGCGTTCGGCATCTCCTTCCCTCTGGGCGGCCCGGCTGTGGCCGGTGCATCCCTGTACGGAGCCTCCAGCCCATTCCAGCGGGCAGGGCTGCCTGTGGCCCCTGTGGGACTGTACACTGCGCACGTGGGATATAGTATGTACCACCTTACATAGGGCCGAGCTGCCCATGCAGCCCCTGGCAGAGACTTCTCCACTCCCCTCGTTCAGACTCACGGCCCTGGGAGCTGTTCTGTGCCTGGCAGGAAGGAACCCGTGGTGTGGCCCCTCTGGCACCTGGGGAAGGAACTGTGACAGAGCAAGGGCACAAAGGTGGCCCAGAAGGACATTTCTGCAAGGTGAGGGCAGGAGGCAGAGCCACCTCTCCTGTCCCTGTGGAGCAGCTGTTACCTGTGGCCGTTCCCCCGCCAGCTCCTGTGGAAGGGGCTCTGTGTACTATGTAATATACTGTATATTTGAAATTTTATTATCATTTATATTATAGCTATATTTGTTAAATAAATTAATTTTAAGCTACTGTTTGCTTCATGCACTTTCTTTGCTCCTTGCTCTGCTGGTGTTACATCAGGGCGAGTTTGTGTGGGGGACAGGAGAGCAGACTGGCCCTGCTGGAGGCTTTTCCTCCTCCCGGGGAGCAGTGCACACCTGGGGCGGTAAGGCTGTGGCTATGTACCCCGCAGCTGTCTGAGATTCTTTCCCTTCCCCTCTTCAGAGTGGCATCACCAGCTCCGGAGCCGTTGACCCTGTGGTGACTGCCCCAGGCGTCTGCATGACTCGGCCGTGCTTCCCCAGAACGAATCGGGAGGAAATATTCCTTTTTTCCCCCTCTTTCTGGGACGCGGCCGGGCTGCCGCCCCGACGGCAGCGGGGACGGGTTGACCTGTTCCTCCTGGACGAGCCTGCAAGCAGACAGGGGGGCTTCCCGCAAAGCTCTGTTCTGCATCCCGAGCTCATAGGAAGGGAGAGCACTGTGGGGCGCTGAAAAGGAGAGGGGGGTTATCGGAGTCGAGGCGGTGCGGGAGAAGGGGGAAAAAATTACAACCGGAGACAACGCTGAGGCTGGGGATGAAGGTAGCGGGGACGAAGCTGTCCGAGCGAGGTTGTTCGGGAAGACGAAGGCCCCGGGAACCGCGGGTCGGGACCGCTCGGTGCCGTCCCCTGCCCATCACCGCGGGATCCGGGCAGCCCACAGCGGCCGGCCCCGCTGGGAGCGGTCAGTGCGGCCGGGCACAAAGCTCCGGCCGAGGCAGCGGGCTGCTCTGCTGGGCTGCGTGTCCGAGCTGCCCCGCGTCCGTCGGCACCGCCGCCGCATCCCCGCGCCGAGTGAGACCCCCGGGACCCCTCACTGCCCCCAGACCCGTTTTCGTTTTGCGGATCGTTAGAGTGTCGGAGCGTTGTTTTTCCTTTTTAATACATATTTTTTTTGCTTAGTGCTTTAATCTTCGCTTTCCGAGCGCAGAGAAACTGGGACTCTATTTTTTTTTTTTCCTCTTTCCTTTTTCATTCTTTCTTTTTTTTTTTTTCTTTCCTTTTATTTTTTTCTTTCCCCTCGTTGCTTTCATTTGCAGCAATTTAAAACGTTGAGATTGAGGCAAAGTTAGAAGGAAAATAATTGCTGTAATGAGGCTGGGCAATCTTCTGCAGGCACCGCGGCTCCAGCGAGACTGTAGCTGGGGGCGAGGCGGGACTTTTATCATCCCCTAAATATCAATGATGCTTTCAATAACTCAGCGAAACAACATACCTGAACCCAACCACTTTCTGCAAAGCTCGCAGCTCTAATCCCCCTCTTCTTATCTCGCTCTTTCGCCGGACTGGGGTGAGTGGGTGAGGTGTTTTTGTATTTTTTTTTTTTTGTGCGGATTTTTTTTTTCCTGGCTTTTTTTTCTTTTTTTTTTTTCTTTCTTTCTTTTTTTTTTTTTTTCTTCTTCTTTTTTTTTTTTTTTTTTTTTTTCCAATCGCTCCCTTTCTGTCCGCCGGTGCCTGTGATCCTGACCCCAGCGCCCATGGCCGCGCCGCGCGGCCGCAGCGCAGTGCCGGCTTTTTCCCACGTTGCGTCTCCGACAGAAAAGGGCTGGAGATAAACTTCGGCTGCGCGCGATTAGACCTCGGCTTTTGGGGGGAAGATCTAATCGCGCAGGGGGCCGCGTTTATCCAGCAAATACGCTCTTTAAAGAGAAAGAAAAAAAAAAAATAGGGAGATTTGAAACAGCGAGCACCGCTGGAGCCGGCCCCGCAAGCCCACTCCGCCCGCACCTTCGGGCTGCGGCACAGCAACGCGGGGCTCCGGGAGAGCCGGGACCCTTTCATCTCTCCGCTTTGTCTGATTTTTTTTTTTTTTTTTTTTTTTACATTATGTCAACTCGGGATGGATATTCGAAGCGCAGGATTCCTATTGAACGTGTCTTTGCTTTAAGATTTCCCCCTGACCCTTGGGCTAAAGTCCTTGGTTGCTCAATTAAACCCAGATGAGAACAATTAATAACTAAGTAATGACAATAAGTTGGGAATCACACGGATGAACGCTCTATGTGAATAGGAAAAGCTCACACAAAAGAGCAAAAAGGATTTGTCGGCTCTTTTTAAGGGGGAATTGGCTTTTCTTTTTTCTTGCCTCTGGCTTACCAGCAAATAAAACTCACTTTTGTGTCTTTGTCGCCTTAAGGATCTCAGTGGGCAGTTGGAAGTGAGAATGGCTGTTTTCCTTTCAACTTGAGGGTGCTGGCGCCACGCAGCCCCAAGGATAGAGAGCAGCCAAAGCAAAGTTTCCTAATAACTCCCCTCCGCCCGCCGCCCCCAGCCGCTCCGGTCCCCCCTCCCCGTGCATATCTGCACACACACTCCCAGAGAGCCCCGGCGGACAGACGCGAGAAAACAGAGGGGCCCCGAGCGCCTACGTGGAGCGCACACACACTGATGCCACACTTTCCACGGTGGGAAGGAAATGAAGCGCACAGTGGCCAGAGCCCGGCGGGTGAGCAAACACACGGACACAAATAGGGAAGCCATTTTTATACTGTTATTCCCTCCATAAAGTGTTTGGCCGTTCACTTCTGCCCCGAACAGGATCTTCGCATCCTTGCTCCCCAAATAGCGCAGCCCGGTTCGGGCAGAGGGGAAACTCTTATTGCTTTCAGAGAGAACGGACAACTGCTGCAAAAATCTTTGGAGAAACCACGAATTTGTTGTCCGCTCCGAGTTTCTGTTCGTCTTCGGGTTTCTCGAGTAACCTGCGATTTAACGCAAAGCACAAATGAGTGCCCTTGTTCTCCTTGAGTGCTTTATCTCACGTTTTCCGTAGTGCTCGAGCGAATCGGGAGCTAAAAGCCTGTTCTCCGAGGTGAGGACAGGCTGCATTCAGCGAGTGAGTTGGGCAGAGCAGCAGCCTCCCCTCCCGCTGCTCGGGATTGTGCCTGGGAACACAGCGCTCCGAAACTGCCGCAGAGCAGAGCTGCCGCCTGTGCCCATTGTCAGGGCTGGAGGGGAGGGGGTGAACCTGCTCCTCACTGCCACTGGGAAGCTCATCATTTCCTAAGAGCGGGGTCCCCCCTCACATCAGCCTTCCTCCTAAAGTGAGAAGTCTGCCGTGCAACGCCGGCTGGACATCTGCATTCAGAAACAGGAGACTGAGCGCCGGCTCCTCGGGGGCTGCCCGAGTGCAGGTAAACTTCTGCCTGGAGGTGCTTTGTAAGGGAAGTGAAAAGCCCAGTCACCTTTTTATAACTGGCTCAGAGATCATTGTTCTTCATCTCTCCTAACGACACGGTGGCCGGAAAGATGAAGAAATAGAGGCCACCTAAAGAGATTCAGTGGTCAGGACACTCCTCAGAGCCAGAGGGGAAATCCAAATTAAATCCAGCAGCGAGGGAATGAACAGTTCCCATTGCTTGGGATCTGACACACTGCATGCAGTGAGCTAGTGGATGCAGCGTGGCACTTCTCTCCCTCCCTGGTTTTCCACAAAAGCAGCAGTACTTAGCTGCAGGGGAGTCTGTGCCAAAGACATCTTCTCTATCACTGAGTGCGGGCCCAAACATGAATATTTGTGTATGCATGTGTGTGTGTATACATTCTAACCGGGGCAGACTGCGGATTTCTTTATGTTCCATCAGCTTTTAGCTCTCTCCACACCTCGTGTGAAGCACGGCGGTGCCTGTCCCTGGCTGGAGCAATCTGTTCCACAGCAGGGAGCCAAAAAATGAAGCTCTGCGATAAAGGGCATTGCAGCACACAGCCCTCGGGGCTGGCCCCAGGCCTCTGCAACACGGACCCATTGTCCCAGAGGGCTGAAGGCACCACCAGAAGCGAGAGCTCTGACTCGCTCAGCTATGAGTAAATCCTGACGTGCTGCACAGAGAGATGTGGCAGTGATTTGCTTCCAACAGTGAATTAGCTGATGCTAACTCCACTTTATTGTACTTCTTCATGGCAGAGATCTTTCATTGCTCCAGGCTGGACCCAATTCCCATCTGAGGGAGAACAAGGGTGGGAGCTACCTGGTGACAGTCCCCCTCAGCTGGTCAGGGATGTGCATTAAATCCAACACGCAAACCCACTCGTTTTATCTCAGGACACAGCTGAGGACTGCACCACAGCACAGAGCAAAGCCCTCCCAGCACAAGTCATGTGCTCCCCCCTGTGCTCCCAGCTTGCAGCAAGCAGCTGGCTCTCATGGGGATATAAATGCTCTCAGCATTTCTTCTTGCTTGGGGAAGAAAGAAAACCTCCACAGGACATCCAAAGCTGCTCTTAAACACCACAGGCTCAGGCCTTGCTTGCAAGGCAAACCTTGGGAAGGAGTTTTGTAGAAACAGTGTCCAAAATTTGAGAATGATTCTGTCTCCAGTGCTATTCTGGGCCATACAGTGGGACGAGGGAGTCCAGGTGATGAGCACAGAGCAGGACCTACATCTGGGGACAGAAGCAGAAAAAAATGCACACACCCAAGCAAATGTTCTTTCAGCCCAATTGTGTAATGATTTTTGTTATAGATATTCTGTGTCAGGCAAACAGCAGCAGGCGGAGTGGGATGTACACCCAGTGTGCTTCGGAGAGGTACTCCCTAATGGCAAATCCATCCAAGACCTTCTGACTGCCACCATCACTTCAGACAGAGAAAGAGCACCCAGGCAGGCAATTTGCAGGTTTCACAATTACTGAGGCTCACTTTGTATGCCAGAGAGAGAAAGGAAATGGCAGTGGGAGGGGAGGACTGCTAGCAGAGGATGACAAAATTATGTGAATTGGGCGACTGCAAGCAGTGCGGGGGAAGGTCCCAGGAAGAGAAGAAAAAGAATGATTTCCCAAAGGCAAGCTGGAGGGAAGGAACAACTTTCTTTTGATCTGCTGTTTTGTGTGCACTGGGCATTATTATGCAAATATCAGCTAGCACAGATACAGAAGTAATGCTGGGATGCTTTAAAAATTAAAGGGCAATTGTCTTACACCATAAATGTATTTACATGTAAGCCAATGGACCTGCTGCCATTTACATCAGCAAAGGACTGGAAGAGACTTTCTGGGGTTCTGACACCTGCCCTCATAATACTGTGCGCGCTTTAGTCCTGGGGAGCATCTGCTCCTCGCACTTAGCTCACTAAAAGCCAGAACTCCTTTTCAAAAACTTGGAACGAGCTTTGGACTTACAGTGAAAGCCGCATCCATGGTAAACCACAAGAAGAGGCAGTGGGATGTCATGGATGTTGTCAGTCTGACTGGAGAATTTTCTTTCTGTCAATCCCCTCTTTGGGTAAGAGGTTACATAAACAATGTGAATTACATTCAGTTTATAAAACAGAAAGGGTTGCAAAATGTGATACATGTGCTGTGGGACTGGAAGAGACATGGGGAGAAACAAGAGTCAGTGGCAGTCGACACACCAACACACATCCAACCTTTTGACTTACCTGGATGGCACTGCACGAGGAGGAACTGTACAGGGGACATGTCCATAAAGGGTGCTCTGAAAGTAGTGCCTTCTATTTATTTCTGTGGAAATTACCACTGATACAAAGAGCACAATAACAGTGATAGAGCAAATTCTCAGTTACAAAACACTCCTTTTCAACAGTCACCACCATTAACTGAGCATTTTCACCTGCAGTGAATAAGAACCTGCATGCTGTGTTCGAAACAATCTACATCAATGGAGGCAACCCACTGTCACTGTCACCATTTCTGAAATGCACCATCCACCACCTCATTCTTCTCACATCCACTGTTCGGTCTCTATAAACATTCAGCAAGCATTAGTGAATCTCAACAGGTGCAGTTTTTTCTGCATGGAGTGATTAAATGAGACACCTTTACTTTATCTGCACTTCTTTGTCAGACACAATTTTGCCAGACTGCTACTCTGCTGCCATCAGTCTCACGGCAACAAAGTGTAACAGAATATTGGAGGAAGGTTAATTTTCTACTGCCATACCACCAGTGTCTGCCTCTGACATTGTAGCCCAACAGACTAAAATAGGAGGCATTACTTTCAGAGCAGACATCATGAAATATATACTATCATTAATGTATATAAGTAACAAAGCTTATTTCAGTTTTTGATTTTTAATTTTTTTTTTTGAACGTATGAAAAAGAGAGCAACAAAACCACAGAACTAGTGGGATATTTTACCTTCTTTTTGTGAAACTAACACATCAGTCTGGTTTGATGGCAGTGATTGCAATTTTTAGTATGCTCTCAAGGGTATTCAGTGCAGATTTCTGATGAAATTTGACTCTTCCTGTACTTCATCCTTGACAAGAGTTGTTTACAAATGTACATGCTGCCACAAAGAGGTGACATGAATAAAATGTGACTGTGAAGTGAAGGATATGTCTCTCTGGTAAGAGAGAGAGTATGAAAGTCTCGTAAGAAAACATTATCAAGGTTTTGATTGCAACTCTATAAATTTCTTGTGAGAATTTGCAGATAATGCATAAAAGTCAACTGAAAATAGTCACAAACAAATAAAATTTATTCTTTTGTCAGTCTTAAAACGCATTCTCAAATTCCTTTATCAAAAGGGAAAGCATGGCTGCACATTTTTGCAGTTCACAGGGCTGTGTTCAACCAACATGTCAAAATCAATAAACTTATTTGCCATAACTTGAGCTGGCACTGCACTGCCATGGTTCCAGCCCAGATGGGGTTCCTAGTGCTCCATTGGTGTTGAGGGCCTGGGCCAGACTGGGGCAGACCCACCACCATGAAGGTGCAGGGCAGGGGGCATGGATCATGGACATGCATCAACACTTTAAGCATGAGTTGCCCTGAATTACTCACCTCCCCTGGAGGTGATCTGACTGATCATACACTGCCGGTTGCTGAGCTGAGGTTTTCCCATGTGAACCACAACGTGAGTTCCCTATGGGACCCCCATCAGCTGAGAGACTGTGGAGCCAGAGGGAAGCATGGTGGTGATGGGTCACAACCGTACAGGCACAAATTGCAATTCAAATGAAAACTTTCTTCAGTGATTAACACAGCTAACACACTTTAGCCACAGCCTTTCTGTAAGTATTAACTGCCTGTCCAGTATCTACATTCAAAAAGATCAGATGTGAGCTTTTATTTCAGAATTTTACTATAGACGTTGTTCAAAGGAGGACTGACAATATCTTTAGTTGAAAGACTCTCTGTGAGTCGTTCCTTAAATGAAATGTCTTTAACTGCATTTTGTCAGCAGTGATATGTGAATTGGGATGATCCTAACATCCTTATTAACTCAGAGTTCAAACAAGGATCTTTAGTCCTCTAACTCAAGAAGTTTGGTGCAGATGTTAATTTTCCCTCTAAATAATCACATCTTCAAGTGCGTAGTTAACATCAATCCAAGTAAATAAAAATTGAGAGAAAATAGAAAGTTGCATAGGGCATAAAATAAAATGAGAAAGCTGAGCTGGACTTGTAATCCTAAACTATTCTTTTTAAAATACCAGGCTGAATTTCTTCAAACATGAATTGTTTTCCCTTCCTCAAAGATGGCTTTAATACCAGCCAAGCTTGAAGTTTATAATGACATTTATTTCTGAGCTATGTATTCATGCTTGAGAATTTCATTTTGGAGAGTTGAAGGCTGTGATCTTTTTCAAGCTTATATAATGTTTAACATGACTGAACCAATTTTCAAAACTAAGAAATGCAAAAGTATTGAAAAATGCCCAGAACACAAATGGGCATTTCCATTCCATAAGGAATCTGTTTGGAAAAAAAAATTATAGAGAGTTATTGGAATTAGAATCTAAGTTTATCTTAAGATTGCTGGAAGGGAAAGTTATATTATATGAGACAATTAACCATTGGCTTCGGGTCTGGTCCAAAGCCCAATAAAGTCAGCGGCGTCTTTCCACAGGCAAACTAAGAGACTTTGGGTCTGACTCATAAACTGCAGAGTTCCACAAGAGATAATAGTTCTATACTGCTTATGTGAAAGTTAAATATAGCTCAGTGTTTGTAAGACTGCGTATGTATTACAGCTAATGCAAAGCCCTAGTTAAGACTGGGTTACAGTTTCCATTTGATTCATATGCATGTGTTTGTATTTGTAGGCATGTACATGTAAAGACAGACATCTGTGAATGTGCAAGCACACACACAGCTAATGGCATGGAATGATTGAATCAAGTATATACACACCATGTTAAATATCAGCATTTGCTACAGCAGATATCACTGCTGCAATATATATTCTGTGACAGATCTAAACATACAGTTTCAAAACCAGCAGCATCTGTTTACATTGAACTGCAATAAAAACTGAAAGAGGCATCACTTAATATTAGAATTTTATCTTTTCAATGTCCAGAAACAGTTTCTGTGCCTTTGATGTAGGCTGTCAAGCACTACTGGAAAATTGCATCTCTCTAATTACTGCATTCAGTACAGAGGGGAAGGCACGACTGCCAGGCAGCATTTGACAGGGGGACCTTGCAGGGACTTGCTTTTGGGTACTGATAACTAAACTCACATTTAAAAAAGCACCACTCCTCCCAAAGAAAAACCCCAAACAGTAACACAGTCCTTGCAGGAAGGGGAGAAAACCAAAAGGGGAGCAATTTTGGATGATCTGTAGGAAGAAATACAGCTTTTGCGATTAACCTTTATCTGTCCTGGCTGCACCCGTGTAGAGCTCCCTGCATGCCCAAGGAGAGTTTGGCCTGAATATATACTGAGTGATAGAAGCACTACTGCTTACTCAGGGATGTCCATTTCTGGGCTCATGGGAAGAACCCGTGACATGGTTGTATTGTGGCTGATGGCTTCACACTTTGAGGAATTTAGAGTTGGTACTGACTCATCTGCTTGGCCTCAAATCCCTAATTCTCCTTTCTTCTCTTTGGTGATATGGGGTCCTCTTGACTATATGCGGCAAAAAAATCTTACTGCATTTTTAAAGCAGGATCGAGTGCCTTATAACATTCAGAGCTATGACCTTGCTAATGGCTGTGACAGCAAAAGGAGGGATGGCTAGAAAATCACAGGTAACTGAAAACTGTAATGTGACCGTACCACCAAGAGGAGAGCAGCACTGTCACACAACTTCATTCACTTGAGCAGGATCTCTTTCTCCTCTCCTCTCCTCTCCTCTCCTCTCCTCTCCTCTCCTCTCCTCTCCTCTCCTCTCCTCTCCTCTCCTCTCCTCTCCTCTCCTCTCCTCTCCTCTCCTCTCCTCTCCTCTCCTCTCCTCTCCTCTCCTCTCCTCTCCTCTCCTCTCCTCTCCTCTCCTCTCCTCTCCTCTCCTCTCCTCTCCTCTCCTCTCCTCTCCTCTCCTCTCCTCTCCTCTCCTCTCCTCTCCTCTCCTCTCCTCTCTCCACAAACAGAGGGGAGAATGTTCTCTGAGAGGTGACTCCAAGAACAGTAGGTAGATATTTGCAGGAAAAAAAAAGGAAAACTGGAAAAATAGCCAGCAGAGTCACCATGAAGCTGAAAAGAACGAAGTGGTCACAATGTCTTCCATGGGGAGGTTGCCAAAGTTCAGGAGAGAGATGAAGGGATCCCAAAAAAGATACATCCCTAAGGATGCAGCATACAGTGAACAGCAGAAAGATCTACGCAAAGGACACTGAATGTATTGTACTGTGCCTGGCAGCAGCATTTACTCAGTATGGGTAAAATAAGTGCATGAGCATAAACATTAGCAAACAAGCTACTTTACTGGCAATTCATAAGAAGAAGTTCCAGAGTGTTTAATGCAACCGCAGCCAGGGGGACTGAGGTGTTCATGCTCATTTTAATGAGGAGGACAGGCTAGAAAAGGGATTACCCAGACTTTCCAGCTGCAGGGGTTGAGTACTGTGGGATAGCTGCCAGACACTTGGATTTGGCTTGTCCAGGAGCACAGGTAAACAGCAGGTGTCCAAATTTCCAAGAGAAAATCTGTGTGCTCTCTACCTCCAGGATCTGTCTGGAAGGAGCTAGTGCTTCTCTATCAGGCTGCATGCCTTTCTAGAGACATAATGTCATATATTAAGAGGACAAATCAAGTGTTCTTTGAACAGAACAATACCTGTATTTGATGTCCAGAGTTATCCATTGAATGTGACCATGTTGGTTTTTATGTTTGTTTCAATATTTCCTGCATAAATTTATTGAACCTTAGAAGCATCTCAGGGAGGAGATCAGACATGAAGAGGATTAGACTGTATTCAGCTCATCTCTCATTTTTATTCCGCTTCTCCATTCACTCTCCTGCAGAACCCTCCTGTCCCACTGTATGTCTATTAATTCATGTTTCTGTTCAAACACTTATTCACAGAATCACAGAACTGTGGGGGTTGGAAGGGACCTCTGGAGATCATCTAGTCCAAACCTAAAGCAGGTTCCCTACGATAGGCTGCACAGGATGTATCCAAATGGGTTTTGAATATCTACATATAAGGAGATTCCACAACCTCTCCGGGCAGCTTGTTGTAGTGTGGTCACCCTCACAGTAAAGAGGTTTTCCTTCATATTTGTAAGGAACTTCGGATGTTCCAGTTTGTGCCCATTGCCCCTTGTTCAGTTGCTATGCACCACTGAAAAGTGCTTGGCCCATCCCCTTAACTCCAAACGTTTAGGTACTTGATATTGAAAATACTGAACTGGGGAGTCCAGAACTGGGAACAATTGTCCAGATATGTCTGCATCAGGGCAGAGTAAAGGAGGAGGATAACCTCCCTCAACCTGAATATGTAGCTGTTAGAACATCCACTAACATGCTCTTTACTAAGTATTAATTTGCCTTTTCTTCTACATGAGAACTTGCATATGTGTTATATTTGGCCCCAGTCCTGCAAACGGTTGTGCCCATGAATAACTTTACCCACATTAGGAACTCCATGGATCACAGCTTCTCTCTCACCCACTGAATTGCATGAAGATCCTCGTGCAGTTAAATTACCTGTAAGCATATGTGTTTTCTAGATCGGGGCCTTTCCTTGTAAGTTAGATCTTTATAGTTAATTTAAGACATAAATACATTTTCTTTAAAATCCTTGGAAAGTGGCTGTAAAATTTTAGGGTTGCATGTTTTAGTGCAATAAAATGCACCTTGGTTTACTAATTAATAACTGTTTTTTAATTTGATTCTCTAAAAATGAAATAACACTGACATGTTACTAAGCCATTTTATAAAATATTTAATATTTAATAATTTAATATATTAAAATAGCCATCAGAGCTTAAACAGCATAACAAGTTGAGAACATTTTCCTGAATGCTGTGTTCAAAGAAGGTGCCATTGTAGGCTTGCCTTTCGGTCAGCACATAAATGCGTCAGGCTTTGATCCTAAAACTTTCTCCAGTTGGACACGGTTGTGCCTGCTCACAAACCACTAAGTGTCCTGGAATGTGACAAGTGGCTGGATCGGAGCCTTAGATCTGAAGATCCCTTAGGCTTATAATTGCTCCTTTAGAATAATTATCTGTTTTCCTTTCCATTAGAATCTGTTGCAGCTCTCTTTGGATGAGATGCTAGCTCAAGCACCCTCAATAACCTGTGATTGATGCATGATTTGTTTTCTGGAAGGATACAACTTGCCCTCTGACAGAGGCTTGAGGTTCTTTTAACTTTTATGTCAATATCATTTTGGGCATGAAAATGCAAGCCAAACATATCTACATGAAAGAGCAGAACTGGAAAGATGCAAGCCATATAATTGCCTGTAGGTCTAGTAGCATACTCACAGTGGCAAAATGAGATTTTACTGCAACTCACAGCCCTGCTTCAGGAGGACAACTTCTGGTGATGTACCCACTCCTGGCCTGTGATTTTTTTTCTGACATTTCTTTACTCATCCTTGTGCCCAACACAAACCTTGTCTCCTTCATATTTGCTCTGTCTTCGGCGTTGCGCTTAGCGTGTTGGCCATGCTGTTTGGTTAGATGACTGTTCTGTCACGTTTCCATGCAGGTGACATTTGTGTCTGTCAGCAGATGCAAGGGACTTGGCTTTCTGCCTTCACCTGCTTAACTCCTGCTCTAGGACTGCTACAGCCTCCGTCCCTACAATGGACCAGACCACCTTCGAGCCATTTCAGCCCCAGTAACACCTGCTCCATTTCCACTGCCCTCTCCTTGAATGTACACTTTTGTTCCTAAAACAGACATTCACAGGCCTAGATTCATCTTAGATGAACTACAAAGCTCAGTCTTATTTGCCAGTAGCTTGCTCGTGACATCAGAGTCTCACACCCTTTAACACCTGACATGGATTTCAACGAGGTCTTTTGTGAATGAAGTGGGCCTAGAAGCCCCGCAGGAAAATCAGATGAAAACAACTGTTCACAGCTCTCTAGAAATTGGTGTCAGCTCCCTGATACAGAGAGTTTTACAGCTCTATAAATCAGGCTGAAAAAGTAACCAGAAGCCCTGTTAGCTTTCTGTTTCTTTTAGCACATCCGTTTCTTGTAAAATTCCGATTAGAGGGACTGGTCTCTGTAGAAATCATTCACTCTGAACCCAACAGGGCTATAAATCAAAGAGCTACAAATCACCACAATTTGCAGATTCTGAGTTTCATCATTTTATTGCTTTCGGAGAGGTTATGTAAATGTTTCTGGAGAATATTTACCTCTGCATCTTCTGTCATGTTGTGGGATGATGAAGAAAATGAAAACATTTTCTGAGAACCAGGTATCTCCTTTGTATGACTAACACAACACTGTAAAGATTTTGGGCAAGGGTGCTTTTCCAAATGAAGATTCATACCAAACCAGTGAGACTACTCCCGTAACTTGGGGCTACAGGAAGAATTATTTTCTTATGAAAGCAGCAGAAACAATGTAGGATTTTACAAGGGTTTCTGTGAAAAGGAAAAACGAGTTTCAATGATGATTATACAAAGAACACCATTTACAACTCCGCTGCTCCAGCCCTTGTTTAGCTATACAAAAATGATGATTATCTGCTGCAGCAGGCAAAGATTTCACCACATCAGAGTATGAATGACAAAACTGTTCCCAAGAAACTTTGCCCTCCTAGTGACAGTAAATTCAGTCTAGGCTAGCAAACTCCAGATAACCCTGGGATGAGTCACACCAGCCTGCTGCATCAGACCTAGCAGTAGCCACAGCTGTGATTCAGCAGTTGTTAGAACTGGGAACTATTGGAGGAAGACTTTTAGAGCAGGCTTCATCATGAATCAAGTACTGTTAGACTTTTCTACAAGTGCCAGTCCTGGAGAGATCCCTCACCTTTATCTATGTGCTTCTCAAGACAACAAGTCCAATGTCTCCAGTAGACTTGTAGTTTCTTAGTACAACAGTTTTCTGATCACCATCTGGTTCACCTCATTATTCACAAAGTACTCTGAGCTTCTGCCACTCCTACAGGGAAAAATCAATCATACGAGGAAAAAATGGCTTTGGACACAGGCTGAATGCATTGAATTCTTCCCTTCACATTAGTAACTCAGTGACAATCTACAATTTAACAGGGATAAATTTAATACCTGTGGATATTTAATTGAAATAAATTGGAGTCTGAGAGCTCCAGTAGGGGTCACATGACCACTGTACAAAATATTATATATCTGAGAAGAAGAAATTGGTCCTTGTCAAGTCTCTGCATTGCCTTTACCAGGGCATATGTAATTTTTTTTACTTCTTTACTGTGAGAGTGACAGAGCACTGGAACAGGATGCCCACAGAAGTTGTGGAGACTCCTTCTGTGGAGATATTCAAGACCCACCTGAATGCCTTCCTGTGCAAGCTACTGTAGGGAACCTGCTTGAACAGGTCCATTCTGTCCCTTGTTCCACGATTCTGCAATTCTGTGAAGTTCAGATTTCTCCATACTATGGGCAGATAATGTATAATTTAAGGGGAAAGTTTTCAAAAACACAGCTAGTAGTTAGATGTCTGATTCTCTCTAACATTCAGAGGGACATTTAATGTTCATGTACCTATGGTGGCTTTGAAAAAGACCACTTAGGCACCTACGTGATATGATAAAATTTTTCAAAAGTGCCTTTAAATACTAGAAAATACTCTCAGAAATCAGAACTATGCTTCATAGTCACTGCTTTTGACATATTTACCTTTCTAGTTTAGCATAGTTGTTTAAACAGATATGTCATTTCTATTCTGCAGTCTACAGAGTAAACTAAGTATATTAAATAAGAACTGAAGTGTATTTTAAAGGCTGGTTTAAGATTCATCTTCGAGCACTGTTGTGTAGTGTTACAGTAGGACACCATCTGCTGTCCAAGCAGAGTCTGACTGCAGCTGCCTCAGCAGCAGAATGTAATATCCTAGCTATAAAAATATTGTGACTTGTATTATTGTGATAATGCTTTTACAAACAAAATTCTTAGTGAGATTTGTGAGTCTGCATTGTTTTTCTTTAGGACCTTTAATTGAATTCAATCATTCTTGTCCTTACACAGTGGGAATGCAAAACCTCATGAAGCCGATGCTTTCCTTTTTTGGTGAAATGTCATTCAGGTACTCAAAGAAATTCATACAGTCAATGGAAACAAATAATAATGCTTCAGACTTTGCTTTTGCAAGTAATTGGCTAAACACTACTGGTTAGCTCTGCTCCAAGAACAGCATGGTGCATCAGCTGGGTGCAAGCTCTCTGTGGCTGCTCATGGATGATGCTCTTCTCATCCCTGAATTGCTCCTAGATAAATATTCGAGGCTTCACTGGTGTAGCTGCCAATTAGTATTATTTATAAAGGAGATTTCCGCACTAAGTTTGCTTTATAATTAGAAATTTACCTGAGACCATCCACTTATTTTACACAGGCCACTGAATTGGTTGCAGAGGGGTAATGACTTTGGGTTACTGTCAGCCTGGACCACTTCTGAAGTGACCTCACTGTAGAAAGCTCCATATTCTCTTACGGATTTCCTGTGTATACTAAATTAATTTCAAGTTTTGAAGGCAGATTTTCAGGCACTATTATACCTGTTGACATTCTTTTTAAAATATTGATATTATTTTATATTTTACCCATTTTGTTTTCTAGAAAGAAGGCAATTGTCTTTAAAAATGTTTCTGCTTCCTTTTGTTTCAGAACTAGTTTTCTGCTCATGCTGCCTAAAATGACAATAATATTCTAGAAGAAAACTTTTGGATTGTCAAGTTGTATTATAGATACAATGTAGTGGGACATGAATGCAACTGCAGCTTAAATTAGTGTAGAAAAGTTATAGCCAGGAGCCGAAACAAGATTTGCAGGAAAAATGTTGGTATCATTATATGTAGACTAAGGGTCTCAAAAGTGTCTATAGGGTATCATAGCCTTTACATTCCTCTCTTAAGGGCTACATAATTAAAGTTTCTGGTTGGCTGAAGTAGTAAAGTTGGGAATAAAATTGTCTTTAATTTCCTGACAAAACCAATGGGCAATTAGTGAGTGATTTTCATGCTGCTCCCCGAGGAGTCCTGTATACTGCACTGCCTGTGTAGGAAACCTCAGTTTGATGACTCAGTGAAGATGAATCAATCCAGTTCTTGGTATGTAGTGTACATAGACACATCAGAGATCCTATGAAGCTCTAGCAAATCAGTATTCCTGTCACACTTTGGAAAATCATCTAGACATTTCCTACTAATAAATTACTCATTATTATGGGACATAACTGGACTTGTCCAGTGTTCTAATCACCTCTTCTCTCTTCTATCTTCAAGTCTGGCTCTAGCATGAATAATATACTAAACTGAATATGGAGTGATAGTTTATCACATTTAAGTATTTCCAATCTCAACTGCTTTAGCTATTGGTACAGGAAAGTACCTACAGGACAAATCGTACATATTTTAGGCTTTTCCATGTTATTCATATATTTGGAACATGAAGAAATATTTTAGAAGTGAGGAAGAGAGAATAAATAGGTATACAGAAGTTTTACTGCATTTGTCTTTAGAAATATCTATTTATACATTTTGTTATAATAACCGTAGCTAAATATTTTCCATACTGTTTGGGGATGAGCTTGGGTAGATGGATAATGACCATAAGGTCAATTAAAGCAATACTGCATATGGTTTTTGCACTGAATCCATTTCTCTTGATTCAGTGCTCACTAATTTTGAAGGTGAAATTGATAAATATCCATCTGGAAAATAGACATTACTACTTATTACTACTAATTATGCCACTATTCCACCAACAGAGAAACTCTGCGTAGGAGATCAGTTCTATGGCACATAATTTGAGAAAACTATTGAATGCTTCTCATTTTTTCACCATTTGCTCAATTTTGCCACTCAAGCCATTGTTCCCAGTACAAGTTTAGCAGATTGCCTTCTGCATGATGGATTATCTTGGTATCATATCTATGTTATATTTACAGACCTGAATGACATGGATCCATGCTTAATCTTTCTTTGTACGATATTTGCCATCTGCCTACCACTCCCATCTGGAGTAGAGAAGGCTGCTGGAAGACACACTACAGACTCAAATACATCAAGGATTCTTCAGCAAGGAAGGAAAAAAGTGTTTTTCTTCTTGCCATGGGTAAGATCAGAAATGATGAGCTGTAACTGTCCAAGAGATTTTTAAGTGAGATACTGGGAAAAATATATCTTGGTAGGTACTGCAGAGAGACAGAAACAAATGACTGAAGAAGCTATGCAGTGTCTATATTGAGAAATTCTTTAGGAACACTGAGAGACATCTATCATTAGTAAGTTATAATCTTATCCTGACCTTTTAAGGGGAAAAGGAGAGCAAATTAAATGTTATTTGTAGAACTTTTTTTCATTCTCAATGATTCTATGACTGTTTTTTCTTACAGCCATGGCTCCTGCAAGCCTTTTCCCCTGGTCACCTACCAAATCCCATGGAGTCAGGCAGCCTGACTAGGACCATGTTTCAGATAACTGGAAGAACTCAGTGGTCGCAAAGACAGCTGCTTTTTCTCTTGTCTCTCAGTCGGTCTCCTCAGCTTTCCATGTCCCTCCAACCTGAAGTGCAACAGAAGGAGAGCCAAGCTGGGGGCTTGTCAGCACAGGAAAGCTTTGCAAGTTATTCCTGTGTCTTGGCTCCAGTGTAGTTATATCACTATGGCACTATCTGGGGATACTCATTTTCCGTGATAAGAGATGGTTTCTTTTGGCTTACTTTAAATGCATTTAGTTTCCAAAGTGACAAAGAGCTCCGTGTTGGTCTGAACATAGCCAGGGTCTGACTGCCGCTGTGGGATTTGACTCCCATCACATCTTGTGGCCTTCGGCATTTTGCAGCTGATTTGCCTTTTTATTCTTGGTCAATGGCAGCTTTCAGCACAGGGCCTTGAAATAATCCCGCAGCTCACAAAGCATAAAATAACATGGATAACATGGCCAACCCTGGAAATACAGTCCTTGCACAGTAAAATGAAATAATACAGCAAATGGTCATATCAGATAGCAGAATTTGAGTTTATTCCTCAGCTCAAGCCCCCCCTGTAGCTCATCACTGCCTGGTTTCTGCATGCCCAGTCTGCTAGAGGAACTGTCCTGGGGCCTGACCCAAAGCCCCTCAGACAGCTTCCCACTCTCCTCTCCAACTCCAGAGCAGCACAAGCAGTGAACACCATCCTGTGCTCCTCAGGAATTCATGTAGGATGGCTGCTAGGAGGCCCTGCTCTGTATCCTTTCCCCTTGTCCTGCTCTGTGCTTTCATTTGCCTCTGTCCCGATGGCATCTTTTCTATGTTCCTCCAGCCAGCAGCTTATTTTGAAGATTTAACTGGAACTAACCCAGCACATTAAATTCACATTCTCTCTCCATGCAAGGATGAATTTTATTCAGGTCAAGCAAAGAATTTGGGTGAAGTTCATGGGACTTGGAACCAAATTATCCTTTATGACTGTTCATTAACCATGTTCAGTCTTGAGAAACAATTCCTAGCCTGAAGGGATTCATTTCCCAATGAAAGCTGTGGTCACTTTGTGCCTCAGGATGAAAAACACCAGTAAGGTTTACACTGCAGGCTGCAGCCTGTGCTGGGTTGAAAGACCAGAGTCCTCAGCATAGTAGCACTGCCACTGTCATATGTCTTTCATGTGGAACAAGGCTGCACAAGGGGTGGGGACCTGTCCCAGCCCAAAGGGCTCTTGGTCAGAACAGCTGTACGAACACCAGGGGAGAGCATTTTGGGGATGCTGTATCAGGAGGTCTGCACTGATCAATAGGTTCTAGGCAAAGCCTAAATATACATCACTGCACGCCATTGCTTTCACTCAGTCAAACAAATATTTTTAAAGCTCCACTCCTAACTCACCTTTAAACTTATCCAGAGATCTAAGTAAAACCATACCAACCTGAAACCTGAGGACCACTTCCAAACAAAACAACCTCTACAGCCATGACTTGGAGAGATAATTAATTCATTTAAAGATGAAATCTTTTATGTAACAGTCATTTCAAAATAGAAATATAACGTTTTTTTTTCATACGTCACTCCCAGACCATCAACACAGTTAATAAATGAGGTTTATGTGTTTGTGACAGGACATTCCCTGTTCCATACTTTATAAATATCTTTCCTAATAGGTGCAGTGCAGGTTAGACAGGTAGCAGCCCACCTTTACTGAGGGACCTCTGTCCTTCCGATGTTGTAGAGCAAATCACCACCATTAATCTGAGGTGTGTCTGTCTTACCTTCCTTGACAGCAAATCCTACAAGTGGGAGAGACTAATAATATGCAAAGCAGGAATGGTCGCAGAGTCAGAGTTCAGAAAAGTAAGCTTTCCTCCATCTCCAGCATGCACACTTGACCACACAGTGCCTGAGCACACAGCTCAGGCCCCCCACCTGGATTTGTTACAATCATCAAGCTTATGCAAAGCTCAGAACCAACCTACTCATTTTCTGCAGCATCCAGTATTTGTTATGTGAAATATTAAAATATGTAATTGTAAATGCATGCCCTTTATTGCGTTATAACTAAGAAACCAGACCTTTTCCCACTGACTTTCCATGCAACTTTTCCCTGGTCTCATATCCCATGTGGCTCTTAAGTGTGCAAAGGCACCAGTATTAAAATTTATAAGATATTTATATAAATCAGACGGTTGGTAAGTATTAAATCTGATTTTTCTCAATAACCCGAGGGGGAATATTAAAATATTAAAATTGTTTGAATTTTTAAAACACAAATGGGCTTTTGAATAGTTTAGGCCCAAGCCTCAACTCTTGTACTCATATACATTCTGGCTGAGGATAGAGTTCTTGAAATTTTAATCTTGTTGTTCACATCTAGTGAGACAAATGTCAGACTTTGCAGAAAGTATGTTCTGAAAAATTATGAACAGATTCACGTGGAAAAAAGAATTTTATCTACTGTTTTCATCCCGTGATTTATGTCTTTGGAAGCGTACATCTCTTATCTTAAATAACTGTGGTCATAATGTAAAACTTGCAGTCATGATTGGCTCATGGCGTTACCAGTTTAGGTACTATCTTTGCTTCCATATTTCAACATCTTTGATGTAATTGCGAACATGAAACCTTATAATTTTCTGTTCAAAAAATCTTATTCTCAGTTTCTTAACACACTTTCTGGGAACTACTGGTTCCATATCTTCAGTTGTGCTGTGAACACAACAGTTAACAATTGCAGGTCAACCCAGTCATAGTCTCTCAGTTTTCTTTTTTAGTCCGTAAGTAACATTCGCTTAGAGGAGGATGTGTTATTGTTCTGGGATGTACAAGGGTAAGCCTAGAATAGCTGCAGAAGAGGGAATTGTGTACGCAAAAAGAACATTTGCTCTTTGCTTTGCGCTCTGATTAGGTGAATTCTTGGGTCAATTTTGGCTTGCAATCCCATGACTACTGTTACATAGCTTTTCTGGAAAAAGGGATTTCTTTGAATGCTGTTCTGGTCATCTAATTGCCAAACTGGTGTGTATATGTGTGTATGGGAAAGTAAAGCAAATTGCAACAGGAATGTACTTAGACTCTACATCACTATTTTTTCCACAGTTAAAAAATCACCCTACTGGTTTAGGTATCTGCACAAAGAAACAGAGATACTGCTGTGAGAAAATAACAGTGGAATCAGGAAAAACAAGAAATGATATACTGACAAAAGTAATGTTTCTATTAGATATTTTATTCTTTGTGCTTTGGGCGTCATTTTATATTTCATATTGCAAAATGAAAAACAAACGTACGAAAGAAGATAACTGTGCTCTTTTCCTTTTGAGCTGCTATTTAAATGAGTTCTTATTATAGTTTGTAAGAACAATATTTTAGGGAATGTAGCAAATCCCAACAAGTAAACAAATGCATCTTAAATCTAATTATTGCAAGATTATTCCTAATATTTATAGTACCCTGGCCTTTACATTTTCTTTTAGAACAGCTGCAGGGCTTTTGGGTGTGATGAGTAGCTCTAAGCCAAATGGCTGAAAAAATCCCAAGAAGTGATTTGTCATCTTAGACAAGAAATTTTTAAAATAACCTGATGGCGCATGAAACTAGGCTTAAATGCCATTACAATAAAAACAACTTAAGCTACTGATAATCATCCTATGTGTATTTGCACTCCACATGCTTACAGACAAATCTGGACATGCTTCAATTACCTTTTCAGTATAGTTCTGAATACTATTGATGCCATGATAAGTGTTATATTTGTAAATTAAAAAAGCAAAGCAAAACAAAAACAAAACAAAACAAAAAAAAACCACTGTAAGTGATAAGTATGTATGTTCATCCTTGTAATTACTGACTCCTGCTAAAAAGGCATCACGTGAAAGTAGGCAATTGATTTTTTTTTTTTAATTAGAGGTGAAAAAAACCTGCAAGATCATTTTGTTAACCATGACAAACTTGGCATGCTGATGTTACATGTCTCTAAATTTTGTTGAACTTCTCTGTTCTGCAGCATAAGTAATAAATCTTCACTGACCTTCACTGAAGAATCAGCGAGACAAATTCAGGTGTAGAGAATTTCCACAGAGGCCTTCAGAGATCTCTCCCCATTGGAGTCTTCACTGAATAAAAGCTGGTAAAAGCTGCTTGTTCATCTCCAAGAGACATTTACAGTTGAAATTTTTCTGAGCCTAACTAAGTTTATTTTCTGACATCACACTTGAATCTTTTTTACCAAAGGGAAATCAAAAGAAGGCACTTAACCCACTTCGACCTGAACATTTTATTATAGTAAGCTTGCATTCACTTTAGATCTGGGCAGTCAGGATTTTTTTTTTTTCAGCACTGTAGGGCCAAATCACCTTTCCAAAGGAAGATGTTTATTGTTCTTCGCTATTTTTGAAGTCTTTTGCCTCGTGCTTTTCTAAGTAATGGGATCTGAACTGGAGTCAAAAGATGGGAATACACAGCATGGCTGTCATTTACTTGAACATTCCTTGAAGGTGTATTTAAATGATTATTATCTGTGCAAGTTCAGTTTCATTTTCTAGTGAAGCAAATCTTGACTTCTTAAAATTCCCTAAAATGATTTGCTGTTACCATTGGATAAGTACTTCCAAAGCATGAAGTTAAGGACACATGCTGCGTGCACAAGGAGTCTGTTGAACAGTGGTTAAGAAGCAGAGCCTTCTGAGATAGTCTTGGGGATCTAAAGGGATGGAGAGAATCTGATGTGCTGTCCATAACGTCTAAAAAGGATAAACTTTGCTTATCCACACACTTTTGCCAGAGAGGGCTAGATAGAACAGTGATACCAGAGAGCATGTTGATAATTAAGTGGCATGGACAACCAGTAGTATTATGCTCAATTTTTATTCCTGGCCCAGTTTTATCAGACAGCATAGAAATAGGCCTTTGAACCAATGCTTTAGCAATGTGTTCATCTGCTGAAGATTGTGTTCTCACTTCATGTTTATTTGCATTCTAAAGTATAAAGTCTGTCTGTCTGTGCTGTTTGAATGAGATAATGTATGAAGTCCTAGAAACAATGATGTGCCTTTTTGTTTCAAAGTCTTATGATTCTCGTTCTTCAGAAGAGGATATCCTATCCATGGCATACTTAAACGTTTGTGAAGAATCCCAAACATGGGAGATTTCTGTGATACTCTTTGTTCTGTGCAAGACATCAGACTTAGCATAACTGTTCCTTCACCTTTTCTTTAACAGATATTCTAATTTAAACTGAAATTGTCCTATCCATGTGTAGTAAAGAACATCAGTGAATCAAAAAGTTAATTGTATACCTTATAACAACTTCCTCACCTTATCCCAGAAGACATTATTTCTTCTTGTATTACCAAACACTAACTTATAACCAGCTTTCCAAGTCATTATGTACTTAAGTAGACAAGATATATGGTAAGGTATAATTATGAGTGGTGATACAGACACCACCTATATGACCATAAACTAGTGTGATTAAATATGTATTTATTTTTAATAAGTTTTTACTAGAGCTATCAATATCTGCAGAAACTATTTCTGAACTAGAAAGACTGAATCATTTCTGACCTTTCTGTGATTTGGTTGTGTTAGTTGACACCCATGTCAGTGTGGCTCTTAGCTTCTCTTGATTATTATATATTCAAGCTTGTCATCATCAGAAGAATAAACAAGTGACCCAATTCAGCTTGGCTTTCACCTTTCACCTACGTAAAATTTCAAAAGGAGACTCATTGTTTTTGCATGTGTCGTAACCCTGTAATTATGAAGAAATTCAGTAGCAAATTACTTCCATGGCTTTTCCCCTCCATTCTCAGCAGTTGAAAGCATTCTTTCAAGAGACATTAACTAGTCTCAATTTTCCTGTTCTTCTGAGAATAGCATACTAACAAAAATATACACTAAATGTTTTTCTGGGAGGGAAAATCTAGTAAAGTCAGTGGAAATAAATTGCTGCCCGTTATCAGTTACAATTTGACATGCATTCCTTTTATGGCTCAGCTCCTCGTTAATGTTGGAACAGTACACACTGGGGAGCATCTCACAACTCTGAAGAAGTTCCTGTGCACACAAAATGTGTTTAATCATCTATTGCTATTTATTTTTTCCTAGATTCCTAGATCTAGGCAGTCATAGGCTGCTACCATTATTGAGGTACGGGGAAAAATAATGGAGCAAGTTACAAACATGTCAACTTCTGACCTGAGAAACAATGCAAAAAAAAGCTACCAGCTGGATGCCAGTCTTCACCACATTTTATCGACCACCTAAACAGATTAGCATAGTTAGTAGGTTAGGAAATAGTGTCACTGCATATGTATTTTACATTACAGCTATTTCTGCAATATGTGTAGGAAAGGCTTTTGCCCAGCATCTCCAGTGACAACAGTTATACCATGTGGTGGACTCGTAATATTTGTCATCTAGATGAGTCAAGTAGAAGAGTTTTGAATCCATATCCAGTATGACATTTTGAAAGGCTGCTTTTATTTGCAACATGTATTCCTACGCTTGCCAGCTCTGAAGATAAAAGGCAACATGACAGTACTTTAACTAATGAGATCTTTGATCTGAAAATGTATTCAACTACCTTCTCCCTCAGTACATTTTTGGGAAATTTGTCTGAGTACCATGAATTGTGTATCTAAGAAACAGTCTTCAAGCAATTCCTTTGAGTTAATAACAACCTATTTCTATTGACAGGATGCAAGCATGTTAGACAAATGCTGGAAAGCTCAGATGACAGCTGATGTTCCCCTTTTCACAAGCCATTTTACATTGGGGCAGCAAGAATAATCTAGAATCTGACACTGTCAGTGGGTGAGTTAGACTTACAAATGCTGGGCTAGAGAATTTGTGTTGAGTTCTCATTACAACTCTGAAATAAATTCTTGGATGTCAAAGAAATAGAACTAGAAGAAAGAATTGGCATAAACAAGGCCTGTTGCACCTTATTGAATAGACTCATTGAATATGTATTTCATTAAGAGTTAACATTACTGTATTTCTTTTCTCTGAAAGACCTGGCATAACTGCAGTTTTTAGCAAAGCTTGGCATTGTCTTAGGTAAAAGAGATGAGGTTTAAAATTCTTGTTATACTGCTACCAAAAAAGAGCTGTTCTAGAGAGAAACTTAAAGGAATTTCTTTGTGATGAGACACAATAATGGTATTACAGAATACATGTAACTGGGTTTGTCATCATAGAGTTTTAAAAACAGGATAATTAAACTCCATGTGAAAACAACAACAACAGGAATATTTGGGTTAATATATGTTCTCATACCTTTCATTTCTTTGTGACATCTAGTATTGTCTTCACAGAGCCATGGAAGAAGTGCCTCATGCATTTCAAGAATTCCAGTTGACCCAGTGACACATCAAAGGCAGATATTACTTCACCTTCCCAAAGGTAGAAGTGGGCTCTTGTCAGAACATTGGCAGCAGAGAACCCTTTCAGAAGGTTTGAAGTTTTGGAAAGTTGTGAGGAAGAGAATGCAAGGAACCACTTATTTCTGGGAAATATTCTGCATAATGCCAATGAATGAGAAAGAAGAAATAAATGGAAATGGGGATAGAATCCAACCCCAGGGTTTCTTCTCTCAATGATCTCAGAAGCACAGCTTTATATCCCTCCAATTCTGTTAGCATTCAAATCTGTCTTAATCTTTAGATCTTTCTTTGTGCTTCCTGACTTTAGCTCCTGATCTCCAACTTAACGTTTCTCCAACAACTAAGATCCTGCTCATAGTGATAGACTTACCAGGCCTCTGTCCGTAAGATATTTTTGTGTAATTCAAAACTATTATGTAGATGACTATCTTTATTATATTGAACTGTCATGCAGTTGTGTTCAGTATCTACATGACCTGGAACACCAGGCTGCTGCGGGGAGCACTGCTGATCTGAGAACCTTAGTCAAAGAGTAACTTACGGGCTGAACTGAAACCCATGAAATCTGACATAGGGTCATTCTTTTCAGTGTGGGGGTATTTTTTTTCTTTAAGGATTGTACAAACTGTTCAGTTGGAAGAGTGGATTTTAGTCTGTGGTTGATATAGTGCAAGTAGAGATAATGAGTGCTAAGGGGATTCAAAATACTTTAGCAACAATAGACACAATGTCTGATGCATCTTCTACCCTCTACATTCCCATTCACATGAAGTTCACCTCCACTCTTGTGGAAGGACCCTTAATTATCCCTGGAGATTAGATCTATACTGTGGAGGCTGACAAGCTAGAATTTACTTCATGTCACAAAAATGGGCATATAATTCAGAGGCTTGATTGATTATTTTTTTCCCCTCTGTGTCAGGTGTCCTCACTCTTCCCCATTCATTTGGTTTGGCTGAACTCAGATGCTTCAACTTCAAAGCAGTTGTGCAGCATTTTTGAATTACAGTGTTGCCTAATTTACTTGAGAGATACTGGAATACAAAAATACATGTTTTGGCAAGGGTTAAACCTTAATCTCAGAAGTTACATGCCAATTCATTGTGTATTTTTTGTGCAGATTTATCTGAGAGTGGCTTGGCACTAAAGGATTTTCCATTGGCGCTAAAAGACCTACTGCATGCCAAGAAAGTAAATATCAAACAGAAATGTGCCAGTATTTCCTGCCAGTCTCACATTTTTGAAACTTTTTCCATCCTCCATGCCATTGATTTCTGATATGCTCCCAGGCTTCCTAGGGAAAATCTTTTTGAGTCTCACCCCAGGATGTTGAAAGACTCCTAATTTGAATACTAAAAATGTTAAACGTAAAAGGACCCCTTCCCCCTCCCCCAAGGAAAATCCCAGAATCTTTTCCTATGAAAAGCTGGAAAACTTCAAGGGGTTTAAAAACATCCAGAATACACAACAGATGGAAAGTGACACTGGCCCAGGGTGGCAGACATTTCTCTCAGTTTCTGCGCAAACAAGTTGGTAAAGCCTTTCTGCCTCTTATCTGAGCCATACCCTTCTTACCATACATCATTACTGATTCCCATGTCTCATTCTCTGACACTTGGCTTTTTAACTTGTTCTGGCTTGGTCCTACTCTTGGAGTTTTCTTCCTGCTCCTGCCTGCCAAGTTCTACCCTTGAAATTCTTATCCTTGAAGAAACTTTCTTTCAAAAGTTTCACAAGTTTCCTTGCGCCACTGGTCACTCAGTCTACATCTGAATTGCATCTCTTTGTGCCCGTGTTGCATTTGCTGTGGCTCAGACCCATTAGGCTTTAGTCTGGGAAGCAGTCAGCCCCTATCAACATTGACACTGGTAGACTGCTTGCAAGACATACCCCAGTCACAGCGAGACTTTAATAGTGTACCATGTGCTGAAAAGTCAGTAAAAGAAGATTATGCTTTCCAGATTATGCTTTAACCAATTCATTGCAGGAAAAAAGGAAATAGCATAACAAACAATTTGTTGTATTTAATATCACACAGAGTATTTTTGATCTGTTTCTATTTTTTCTAGGCATGACAATATTTTTCACTACTGTTTATAATATTATATACAAAAACCCTATGTTTCTTAGCAACCTAATTTGCATGCCTAACTTCAGCATTTAAACATCAGTCAGGTGGATCCAGCATCTCCCAGATGTGAGTATGGTACAACATGAGAAACAGTAAAAATCCACAAGTCTTTTGCTGTAATAGGGATTAAAAAAAAATCCACTGATTGAATTTTATCCCAGTATCAAACATTTTCGTCTCTCAACAATTATTATTTGGCTAATTATATGTCCTCCGGTAACCATAAAAACCTAAAGACAGAGGGCATCATGATTTTCTGGAAGCCACTGTGTGTTTGAGGTAGCACTAATGACCACTGAAATAATCTCTGAAGTTCCTTCACATTAAATATTCCTAATGCTGCTGGGATAATAATCAGAAAGAATTCAGTTCTCACATGATGGAAAAAAGGGTGATGATGAGTTGATGGTTGGACTACATGATCTTACTGGTGTCCTCCAACCTTAATGATTGTGTGAAGTCTTATTAAAAATAACTTTCATGTGGTTAGAAGTTCAACTTTATCATGATGGTTCCCATGTTTCAAGCTAAACATTTCTAGGTGATAGGAAATGTATAGCTCAGGAGCCTAAATGCAACACAGTGAGACTGAATGGGGTCTGTGTGAGTTTGTGTGCATGCGTAACCATGTGCATACACATTCAAATTTACTGAGTTAAAGAAAGATGCAGGAGGGAGGGGAAAACATTATCATAAATTCAGATGTTGCATGGTTTGCAGAGCTCTTCTCATGTCGTAGCACTGTGCAGTCCCAAGATATGGTAAGAACATATGTTCCTAGAATCATAGAGTCTTAAAGTCACCAAGATTGGAAAAGACCTCCAAGATCATCCAGTCCAACTGCCCACCTACCACCAATATTTGTCCAATAAACCATGTCTACTAGTACAGTATTTAAACATTTATTGAACACCTCCAGGGATGATGACACAAACACCTCCCCAGGCAGCCAGTTCAAGTGCCTAACCACTTTTTCGGAGAATAAATTTTTCCTAACATCTAACCTGAATCTCCCCACAAAACTTGAGACCATTTCCTCTAGTTCTATCACTGGTTACGTGGGAGAAGAGGCCGACCCCCCACCTAACCACATCCTCCTTTCAGGTAATTGTAGAGAGTGATAAGGTTTGCCCTAAGCCTTCTCCAGAATGAGCAATCCGAGTTCCCTCAGCTACTCCCCATAAGATTTGTGCTTCAGACCCACCACAGTTTCATTGCCTTTCTCTGGACACACCCCAGGGCCTCAATGTCTTTCCTGTAGTGAGGGTCCCAAAAGAGAACACAGTGCCTGAGGTGCAGCCTCACAACTGGTGAGTACAGAGGGATGATCACTTCCTTGCTCCTGCTGGCAACACTATTTCTGATACAAGCCAGGATGCCATTGGCCTTCTGGGACATCTGAGCAAACTGCTGGCTCATGTTCAACTGAGCATCAACTAACACACTCAGGTCTGTTTCTTCCACATGTTCTTCCAGGCATTCTGTCCCAAACCTGTAGCACTGCCTGCAGCTGTTGTGGGCAAAGTGCAGGACCTGGTGCTGTATGGATTGCCCAGGCCAGGCCTTGCTGCTTAGAGGGGACATGGACAGATGCCCTGTATTGAGGCTATCCGTGAATGTTAAAGTGAATCACTGGGACTCCTAAAGGGTCACAGCCCATGGCCTCTGTGAGTGATCACATACTGCTGGAACACTTGAAGGCTTTGTGCTCAGCAAAGTCTGTGAAAATAAGGTAATAAATAAAATAAAATGAAATAAAATAAACCCCAGTTCACAACTTTTACAAGCTGCTGGAGTGAGAAATGGGGGAAGTCTTTCCACTATAACAGTCGTATCCTTTTAACCCATGTCCCTGTAAGAGGGCAAACTGAAAGACTTCTTTTACCTCTCTGTTCTTTGACTTTTAGTTAAATTTTCACCCCAAATTTTATTCAAGTTCAAATTAGTGTGAATGAACTGTTTTCTTCCTTCATTATCTTTGGTGAGGACATCTGTGATTAGAAATAATGCACCATAAAGCTGCTTTTGTTCAAATCCTTGCTTTAAAATGTCAAAACTGCTGTATGTTTTTTTATATACAGAGAATACTAAGTCTTGCCCAGAACTGGGGCAAAGAACCTCAGTGAAAGACCAGGTCTCAATTACAATTATTCTTTTTTCATCTGTGTATCATGGGTTAACAGCATGGAAAAAAACACCAAACACACACACACACAAACCCTACACAACAACAACAAAAACAACACAAAAAGCAGAATTTACATGCACTAACTGAAAAAGCTTTGAAGCACAATCCCAGGATTGCTATCAGGAAACACTTTTTTCTCCCCTAATGTGCAGTGTTGCCAGTGTTAGTTTTATAACACAGATGAGACTCAAAAAAGAGGTATATCAGCTCAGGATCTGTAACAGCCTACCTGCACTGAAAGTCAGCACTGCTGACCTTGTCTATGAGAAAGTCCTTCCACAAGTCTCTATCCTAAAGGTAGGTCACCAAGGAAACAGACACAATTTAATTCATCCTTAATTAGTGCGTGCCCTTCTTTCCAGTGTATACAACAAACTGATCAGATACAGATCAAGCTTCTCCTCAGCAGGAGAATATGGAGAAGGAAACATGTTTTTAAAAACAAGTGATATTTGATATAAAAATTGCAGGAAAACAATTATGCTGGTTTATGTTATGTTGGAATAATTCATTCGTTGTTTCCCAGCCTGTTAGTATAATTGGGCACACTGCAACTTATGGAAGGACTCTACTGCCAGCCTCTGCTCTGCAATTCATTAGCATCAAGTTTCTACTTTAACATATAACTTATTAAAACTACAGATCTTCATAATTTCAGTGGAGAAAAGTCCTCATGTTGAACAATAAAAGCCTTGGAATCCTTGATTCAATGGACTGAGATGGAGAGAGAAAGCAATGATACAAAGCATGGGGATGGAAGGTGAAACATCATCTTGATTTGTTATAGGACGTGGTTTTACTGGCATATGCCAGTACTTTGGACCCAGTCAGTATTTTGGCCCCAGTAACGGAGGATTCCAGCTTGTCTGGTCAATGGGCCAGAAATACTAACTTGCCACAGTAAATTATTTTTAGATCGGATTGGTGTCAGTGACACAAATCACAATATGTAGCCCCTAGCTTGGTTTTCAATGTTTCTATAATTCAGAGAATTCTATTTCCAGCTAAATGATGTGGGTCAGTATCTGTCAAGGGTGCGACATTGTGTGCTGGGTTGCAACTATGGACAGCAACATGGAAAGGGGCTTTGTTCAAACAGGTGCTGAGGAAAGGATGCAGTGCATGGCTGGATCTTAGGAACGTGTCTCCTCCATGGCTCCTGTAACTGGGAGGCACTTGGCAACCATTCTGTTCCCAGTCTTTTCACTCCATCACACTGAGCCAAATTTAGCTCTTTAGCAGATTTTGGCTTTGCTCTGCTTATTGTATCTGGGAGGGGAAAAAAAGGGGGACAGTACACTGTGTGCATAAGACTTTATCCTGAGGGACCTCAGGGAGAAGCCAGTGGGATAAGTCCCATATTTATTGTGTGAGACTTCACAGCTCTGCTTATAGACTGCCTACAAGAGAGACTGACCTGGTTAAATGCAGATTTTCCCTTATTATAAGCCTGATTTTTCTCCTTTGGGGTCTCGTAAAGCTAGAAGTGCTGTTTCTGTTAAGAAATATTGAAGTCAGACACCTTCTCACCAGCACTGACTTGATGGGAAAAATGTAGCTGAAACTAGAAGGAAAGACGATTTGTCAGGACCTGGAAGAAAATAAGAGGGATGCTGGCAGATTGGAGCTGCTACCTAGCAGAAAATAAAGCCATAAACTGTCAGAATCTGGGGCCATGGGCAGACATTTTCTGCTAACACTTTCTAGTTATGTCCTTGCTATGAAATTCAGAGGGCTAATTTTAAGTGGTTCCTTAACTGTTTCTAGTTAAGTATGAGCTAAGGCACTTTGTTTGCGCTCCTCCTCATTAGGTTACCATGGAAGGGCTATGAACCTGAATATTTGACTCAGTATTAATTGGCATTATGAATTCTCACAGCTACTTCCCAGTGTGTTAGCTTCTGAATGCTTGAACTCTGATGGGAAATAAGTCTGTATTCAGCCACTGCTCACACTGCATGGCTCACGTGGGCACATCTCGAAAGGGACTGTGGCTGCTGCTTTTTTTTCCTACAGTAGCCTTCTGGAGGGCTATGGGAATTCTTTGGCATCAGAAATGCTGCTCAGCACAAAGGTCTACAGTGCAACTTCAGAAGCAGTTATTGGTACCACAGAAGAAATCCACTCTCAAATCCACTCCTATATCCACTCATAAATCCACTTCAGGTCAACATTTAGTAACATAGAATTGGTTTGTCCTATTAGATTTGCCCTAAAGTGCCCACTGGTAACTCTGCATTACTGCTTTGACTCTATTGCAGTGGTGGTAAGAAAGAGCTGGGATGATGATAATCTCAGTCTGCCTGGTTTTGCTCCAGTATTTTCATGAGTACACAGGGAAAGATTCAAGTCTCTACTAATTTGCTCGTATATACCGTTTTATGGGAGCAGCTGGTAAAGTGAGATTCTTCACAAATCCTAAACCTTGTAAGCCTGAGAGATCAGAGGGGCAGTTTATATGGAATCAGGCAGCGATGGAGTCACAAATCCATACACAAGCAGTTTAAAGCATTTTCCCTTGTGTGCATACACTGAACAGGAGAGCAAATGGGGGTATCAATCTGAGAACGTGTTTATGCTTTGCTAGTTGCTGATAAGAAAAATTGACCCTCAATTTTCCATTGCAAAAACATAGTTTCCTATTATAGAGCAATCCTTTATTGGATAACACCAACTTGTATGATAATATGGAATATTATTGATGTGCTCACTGCCTTTTGGGGTTGGTTCTGCTTAATTGTCGTTGTACTGTGGTAAACATAAGAGCTATATCTTGGGACAGAGGTCCCACAGAGCAAGGTGATGCATTGAAAAGCAAGAACTCTGCTTAGATTGGATACATCTTGATAGTTGAAGCAGCACTTGGCACATTATGTGCTAGCAACATTGAAATCGTATTATCTAGTCCTGCTGTAAGTCACTGTGAGGTCAGGGCATGTTGAAGTTTGTGGACGCAGAGTCACAATTGAGTGTGATTGTGTGAAGATGGAGTAACAAATTGAAAATCATCATGTGGGTTGCTGCAAAAAAAGAAGAGATGTCTTATAAATTTGATAAAAAAAAAGTGACACCGTGTGTCGCATTACACACACAACATGCGCACATACACACGCACAAAAGCAAAAAACCAAAAATCTTAAAATGACTAAAAAATGTGAAAAGTTTTACTGAGGAAAAGGCAGAACCTATTTAGACGTTTCAGAACCTTTGTCTTTGATCTTTTCTTCAGTAAAAAGTTGTTAACCTTTCCCTGTAGAAAGCTCGGAATCTCATAAAGATATGTTACAAAGTGCTCCTATTTTAGCATTTAATGCAAAGACGTCATCCCAACAAGAATAGACCTTTGATTTTCTAATGAATGTGTCAGATGACCTGAGAAATACTGGGTGTGTTTGTAATCACTGGAGTTTACAAGTGGAGCAATTCTGTTAGCCAAAGTGGGCCAAGAGGAGGTGAAAGACCTTCTTAATGTGCTCACAAGTTTTCCTACCAGGAAAAGAGTTTAAAAAATTAATTTCCTTATCTTCCCTCATCCCAGTCCAATGAAAAATTATGAGGATTTCAAAAAGGAAGAGAAAAACTAGAAGTCTTTGAAAAAGTATGAGCACCAAACATTGAAATCTTTTAAGTATCCGGTTCAACAAGTTACACCAGAAACATGTGACCATACAGATAACTGACCACTGAATCCAGGCTCCCCTCATCAGTCATGGCTCATTTTTTTAATACCTCGTCTCATGGTACGGCAAAAAAAAATTTCCCTTGGCATCTCCCTTCTGACATCTCCTTCAGAATGTCTCATTTCAGCACATTTCTGTGTGTTTCTTTCTTTTTTTTTTTCTTTTTTCATTTTTTAGCAAATTCTTCACTCAGATCCCTTCTGAGCTGAAAGGACAGTAATACCTTTTGTTATGTCAGATGTGGTGCAGCTTTCCATTATCCTTCTTTTGATATTACTGGATGGTTTTTGGTTGAATTTTCAGAATTCTACTAGCTGCTATGAATATAGAACTTTCTGTGATGAAAATGTTAAAAAAAAAAAGACAAACTTCTACTCATAAAAGTATATATATATTTTTAACTTGCAGTAAAAAGTAAAATATTTAGATAAAATCAGAAATACTTCAGGCAGTTCTGGAATTACAATTTATTATTTCTCTCCTCATCCTCTCTATACAGGAATCCTTTGACTCAATCTTCTATTATGCACCTCAGGACGTGTGAATACAGTTTTATCTCCTTGACCCTTTCTCACAGAGCACCATAGCATGCAAAGCCCAGAGTTTCTTCCTGAGCAGCAAAGGATGGTGTAGGACAAGACACATAAACCACTCTGCAGAAACACCATGTTTTTCTCATGCAGGAATCATGGTGTTGCTGAGTATTTATTTCAAGGTCTTTAGAATGGACTTCTTTGCTCATCTGACTGAATTCCTTACGTGTTTCCAAGCAAAGTTCTACATTACTCACTGCAGGCAAGTGGTGCACGAAGAAGATTTAGTGTGAAACAGAGGATCATATGGAATTATCATGAGAGAGTTTTGCAGGAACTATTGTCATTATCTGAAAAAGATTGAAGACTCAAGGCAGCTTTTCAACAGCAAATGGGATTTGTGAAAAGCTCTACATTTGAAAATCACATACTACATCTGGAAATGGTAAAATGTGACTGCCTCAAAATTCTGAAAATTTAGATACTTCTTTGAATACACTTTTAAGATTAGAAGCCTTAGAAAAGCATGCACAAGATTAACAGTACAATATAGAACTCATTTTTACTTTTCAGATTTTAAGGGCAGTTGTAAGATGGTTTTTCATAAGGGAAGAAAAATCATTAGTCACTTGGGCTCTACACAAACACAAGTCCAGATTGCATGGGGTTTTGTGCAACCTAATTTAGTGGGTGGCAACCCTGCACACATCAAAGGGGATTGGAACTCGGTGATCTTTAAGGCATCTTCCAACTCAAGCCACTCTATGTTTCTATGATTCATGACTGATTCTGTGGCTCTGTCATTATTCTAATGAGTTGTCAAGACACATTCACTTTCCTGTAGGTACCAGGAAGGAAAGCTTAGCTGCGCCATAGCATGCTCACATAATGTGCAGGAGCTCACAGCTCCTGACACCATATATGTACGTCTTTAAAGAAGGAAGGTCAAAAGTCCACATTTATGTAATATTTCATAGAATAATAGAGTTGTTTTAGTTGGAGGAGACCTCTAAAGGTCTTCAAGTCCAACCCCTTGCAATAAACAGAGACACCTATATCCAGATCAGGTTGCTCAGAGTCAGTCCAGCCTGACTTTGAATATCTCCAGGAACAGGGCATCCACCACCTCCCTGAGCAACCTGTGCCAGTGCCTCACCAGCCTTACTGCAAAAAACATCTTACTTACACCCAATCTAAATCTCCCCTCTTTTAGTTTGAAATCATTTCCTCTTGTCCCTTCACATATCCTCATGTCAGTTCCCAGGCTCTGAGAGCACATGGCTCTGTGCTTAAAACTACTTCCATATGGTGGCTGCAATGAAATGTGCCCTACATAAAACCAATCAATAGCTCCCATGAAGTCTGGCCATAGCATCCATGTGATACTGCAGGAATTCTCAGCATACTCATGCACAGCACAAACAACGACCTTTCATTTTTCTGTCATCATAAAATTGGAATTATTTTCTTAATTCACAAGGTCCACAGTCTTTCTTCCTCTTCTGCTCTAAAGCTATTAAATAACACAACACTGGCTAAAAATAAAGAAATAACTCAGAGAAATGCAGTTCTAAGCAGTGGCTCTGGAGCTGACTTATGCTTTCTTCAAAGGGTTGACCCCACCCTGGAAGCCAGTCTCTGCATCTTCCCTACTGAAGTCTGGTTTGGAATGTGCCCTAAAACTGTATCATGTAGTTTTGCTGGCAAATGCCCTGTGAACAAACAATAATGGCAAATAATTCTGAACTTGCATTGGCAATGAGAGCTATAAGTGAAATTAAATAACTGCTAAACCATTTAAGCTGCTTTGCCATGTGCTGACCTGAATACATTTCTTTCTAGGTAATTAATACTCTGCTGTAGAAATGCTGGCTTTCATGTACCTCATTTTACCATGTTTTTTATTTGACTCACCACATATGTAATGTAGAAAGGAAACCAGAAATGAAGCTTATACAGCAGTCTTTGTAAAACTATTCAGAATTATTAATATTTAACAAACTTGTTAGGCATTTTCAGTCAAGGTTGTATTATCAGATCCATAACTGAATGAACACTGTAAGAAGCTATTGCAATTATTTCAGTCTGTAATCCCACACTTGATTAGACTGTTCTGCTCTTTCTTCTTATTTTGGTTTCCAGCAATATTGGCAGAAATAAAATGTTTCTTGAAATTCCCATGAGTGGATGCTTCTAAGAAGATCTAAAATGTGCAAATGACACATTTCCATGTCTGTAATGAAAACTCTCTGAATTCCCTGCTTCTGCATAGGGATGTTTTAGACATATGAACTAGGAGGGGTAATTCTGCCGTATGATTTAACAGTGTTTCTGACAGTGATGATGCTGGATACTTTTTCTTAGTTACTGAAATTTGAAGATGTGATATAAGCAGCACCACAGACTACGGTTGTAAGTGATTAACTCACAGTCATGCTATTCACCAAGATGGACCTATAAATATGCTCCTTGAAGTTACAGAAGTCCAAAGGCCAGCTGAAAACTCCCAACATATTTATTTTAAAGTCACAGATTAGGCTGACCCCTCAGTTTTTGCTTGACCTTAGAATATTTGGCTGCCTGAGGTTGACAAATACAGCCTAAATTACCAGTTTCTCAGCACAGGGACTGAAGGAGAGTAGCTGGGGGCACAAAGTAACCCAATAATAGTTTTGAAACAAACCATGATTTAAGATAAAATTGCATTGAATATTCTCTGTATATCGGTTGCTGTGTTCTGAGAAGCATTTTTTTCTCACTGTGGAGGAAAATCTCTCAGGGTTTCCCTAGGGCAATGTGGTCTGGGAGCCTTGAAGATTGGGTGGAGAGCTGGGGATGGCAGCAGCAGCTGTTGTTCTGTCCTGTGTCATTTGAACTTGGTCAGTGTCTGAAGCATTTCTTAGTTCTCCGTAATTACAATAACAGAAACTGCAGCAATTGCCCCTTTAGTAATTTCTCAAGAATGAAATAATTTTGTATTTTCCTTATTCATAACCGTTTTCTATTTTGTTTGTTTGTTTTCTTCTTCTCATTTGTAAACATATTCCCCTTTATATTTTTAGTTTGATTAAAGACTGACAAAGGGTGGTAGACATCTACTACAGTAGTTAGGTTAGATTAACAGTTTTTAGAGCAGTGACACTTTTACATTCAACATAGTTTATTATGTTAATGTGTCACATTATGTTTCTCTCACTGTTGTGTTCAGCCTTTGTTTCCTCATATCTTTTGTTGCTTTCCACAAGCTGGGAATTGCCCTAAGTAAGGCTTTGATCTTGAAAACGTCTACAGACTATTTACCTACCATGAAACATCCTCTTTCATGCAGTAGGACAATTATTGCATGCAGAGATACTTGCATAAGTGTTTGCTGATTAGAGACTCAGATTTGCACTGGGAAAAGACTGTCTTATTGTGTGTTTACCAGGTGATTAGTGCTGTTAGATCCAGTTCCTCATTCCGTGTACCAGGTATGAATGTGCAGGGTTGAACTAATGATATTATGATGTTGTTAAAGTATTTTTCTATCCATGTTCTAGATATTCTGAGGTATGACTTTTTATCAACTTTTAGAAAGGTTTTGGTAGTTGTGAAATATGACTTTAGCCTGATATTTGTGGGAAAAAAATAGTAAGCATTAGCATATGTAGTATAGTTAATAGCTAGATTAACCATTGAAATCAGAGGCCCAGTTTTTCTGAGGACCTTCAGATAAATCTGATTCACTGTGTATGAGCAATCACAGGAGGTTTTCATGACAGCTTCTCTTTCCTGTTGAATGCACAGGATTTTATGTTAACTTGTTGATTTGCCTCTTTTTCTAAGATTCCCTATTCCACTGCTGATGGGCTGGTGGGTCACCTGTGACATACTGTCCCCCGCTCCAGTTCACAAGTTCACTTTTCTTTTCATTGCAAGTGGTGACACCCAAAGGAATAGACCATTAGCAGCTAGAAGTCTGAGAAGGATGTGTATTTGCTTGGTGCTTTTATGCTGGCGAACAGGGGAGTTGAAATTGCATGTGTCCTTTGATGCTTTATCTTTTCCATAGCTCTGAAGAGAAGAAAAAAGTGCTCCTTCCTGGAAGCATTACACACTTTGAAGGAGGAAATGCTCTCTCTGTGCATGCTATAGCTTTGTGTTGGTAGAACACCCCAGTGCATATCTGCCGCATGACTCTTCTGCCCATCAGCAGTGGCCACTCAGCAGAAGAGCAGCACCCCAACAGCAACTGCTGTGCTGACAGTGCTCAGTGATATTCAGGCATTGCAGGTATGCAATCAAATTCATCTTTTTTAATCTAGGCAAAAATTCTGCATGGAACAAAGGAACTTCTCAGGATGTATGGCTGCCCCACTTCTTTGTGCCTGTGCTAGGGGATTTATCGGCATAACGAAGGCAGCTAACTGTGATGCAGCTAATCCATGTTTGGACACAAGAGTACTAATATCAACAAGATCTACAAGCACAGATCTGCTTTCAGTTCTGTAATTAAAACAGTCAGCCAGACATGTAGTTGCCTATGGATATGCCTGAATTTCTGACAACAGTGTCTGCTCAGGCAACTGTGGAAATAACCATTATTTACCTGACTGATGTCAGTGCCTGGCCCTCCCTGTACTGGATTATCACTCTACCACGCTGACAGGGACACAAATACCAAACAAAGAGATGCTTCTTGACTCTGGATCTTCTCCTGTAAATAACAGCAAATAGATGTAAATTATCTCTTATGACTAAAGACAACTTCACACTCTATCAGCTCTCTCCCCTCACACATTTGCTGTAGTTTACCTGGGCCCACATACACAAAAATGTTCGAAACATACAAAGTGGCTAAATCAGTGAAGTTCTTTGCAGTTGGCTAATCTCAGCTGCAAAAACCTTCTGCAAGGTTTGCCATGCTGCACATCAGTCAGGCACTCAGTTATATTACACAGAATGACAGAATCATTTGAGTTGGAGGGGATCTTGAAAGGTCATCTAGTCCAACTCCCCTGCAATGAACACGGACACCTACAACTAGATTAGGTGTTCAGAGGCCCTTCCAGTCTGACCTTGAATGTCTTCAGGAATGGAGCATCCACCACCTCTCTGAGCAGCCTGTTCTTGTGCCTCACCACTCTGACTGTAAAAAACTTTTTCCTTATCTCCTCTTTTTTTAGTTTGAAACTACTTCCCCTTGTTCTACCACAGCAGACCCTGCCAAAGAGTCTGACCTCTTCTTTCTTATAGACCCCCTTTAGTTCTCCGGTGCCAGGAGCTGCGGGCATGAGCAGAGCTTTGTGGCACTTCCTGAAGAATTTCAAGGGAGAATATAACAAACACTTGAAGTATTCATACCAAAAGCTTTGTTTCCAGTTTCAGTGCAATAACAATTAGAGGCCAGTTGGCATTTGGCCATTGAAAATTATATAGCCAACTGGCAAAAAGTATAATTTTATTCCTGACTTTATGCTTGCAAGCTGGGTGGCATAGGAGTATTTTGTGCATGTATATGACACTAACCTCTGCAGAATAATGCACTGTCTAGCTAGTCAAAAGTCTTTTCTTCACAGAGCCAAAGGCTAATTGTCAACCAACTTCAGTGACCTCCATCACCAGTGATCTTCATTCAATAGTGACATTTGCCAGCATTTGAGCTTTGTCTTCCTCTTTTTTGACTGTTTCTGTCATGTATGATAATTTTCTCTCTTCTATCATATTTTAACCCATGCATATGCATAAAACTTGCACTGGTTTGAGAAAAATATTGCAGATCATTACAAACTTCCAGCACTATGACTCGTTGTAAAGGCTCAGCACCATCTGCTTGTGACTATGCTCTAGTAGATATGCACAGAACCTCTCAGCACCCCTATACTGACCATTCAGAGCTGAGAAGTGCCTGCATCTTGATGCTCCCACCCCCGAGGCCACTACATCCCCCTTGCAGTTGAACCTGTTCATCCAGATTTCTCTGCTTCCCAGGGCTGAGCTGTATTGTTAGTGAGCTGACAAGTTTCAATCCACCCTCCTTGGTTCCATTTTGAAAGCTCAAAACATATAACGAGTAAATAGTGACTTGCAATATTATAATTGCAAATATTTCTGTTTTGTTTTCATCTCAAAGAGAAGGGGAATGAAAGGAGAACAGAGGCTTGCCAACACATGAAGTTTTATGGGCTTATGTCCCAAAATTGTAAGATCTAAGTCAGTTGACTAAGAGCTAAAACAATGCATTGAGTGCTGCTTAAAACCAGAGAATTTTTTTGCAAGAAAGTAGTGCTAGAACAGACAATATCAAAATTGCTTTAATTGGCATCCCCTTAAAATTAGGAAGTGATAGAAATGAAATTGGTATGATACCCATACCTCCATACAACTGTGATCTCTTACTTATTAGTCTGAAAGTGCAGTCAAAGATATGTCAGATCAAATACTTGAAAATAACGCATCGGATTGTCTATGCCCTTATAAGATATTCTCTAATTTTTTCTGTTCACTTTACTATGAAGATATAGCTCAGAACTAGTTTCATCAGTCCCAAAGACACAGTGAACTGTCAGCTCCCTTACTTTTGTCACAACTTTATTTTTTTCCTGTGAATTCCCCATCTCATGTATTCATATACTTCAGCTGTCCTATTTCTCCAGGTTTATATTTAACAATTAATGGAATCTGAACACCAAAGGTTTAAAAATATTTTAAAAATTATGCATTTAGTATTTCAAAATAGCATACAGTTTTTATGATACATTTTTTGAGGCACAACTTACAGTTTTTTAAAATGAACATCACTTTAATCTGTAGGAAAATTAAGTACTAAATCCAGTGGGCATTATGTAACTATCAGAATAGAAGTGCTGATTTCTCACACTCATTGCTCAGCATGGTGAGAATTTGTAATTTCCACTAACTTAGAGTCTTTCAAAGGAAGCTTGAAGGTATATTTTCATCTTCACTGAATACAGGTTGGCATCTTGATGTAGTAAGGCACAGTAAATCTACAGGAAACTGAGGCTTTTTAAATTCTGAGATAACATATCTAACTGGAGAGCAGTAACATATACCTAGTACTTGTAGTAACATACACCTAGTATTTGCAATGAAGGCATGTACAGTGAATGCATGATGGCAACTTAAATCCTTTGAGGCACTAAACAGTACTGTCTGCTGTCAATTCAAGCTAAAATTTCTATGCTTTTGTCTCCAGCTCATGAGATGAAGCTTTGCAAAATGCTAAGTCAAATCTTTCCAGACAAAGTTAAGTTTAGAGGAATAGAAATTTTTAAATGTTTGATAGCTCCAATAACCTCAGAATAACTTGGCTTCCATTCTGGGATCACTTTCTCTGCAAGGGGGCAAAGTTGCAAACAGTATAAATTAAAAAAGGTAAAAATGTTTATTGGCAACCTATGACTTTAGGAGCACAATTTTATTTGTCTCTGTTTGTATAGTTTCAGCACAAATGGAGTAATACTAATACCACAAGAAGGTCTGTTTACATGCTGCTCCAAGAATTTTTTTGCAATAGAAAACCCTTGCCTTTGCCATTAGTCTTTGTGACCATAAATCTTATTTAGCTTAAAAATTAAATTATTTTGTTATGTTCATTTTATTTTATTTTATTTATTTTATTTTATTTTATTTTATTTTATTTTATTTTATTTTATTTTATTTTATTTTTATAATGGAAAGAGATAATTACTTGGAACTCTTATGAAGTTGTTTTTTAGGACAATCACATCACTATTTTTTATCTGTAAAGGATGTCTACCTGAGGCTGCCTCAATGTGAAAGAACAGTGCATATCTTGTTACCATGCTCACTGCACAGCCAATACTGTAGTGGTCTTGCAGAAAAGAGATGGGAATGTTTTCAGTCTAGATACAAAGCCCTGCATTTCTCCCTGTCTAGCTAATAACAGTCCATATTGCCACAAAAGAAGCTTTACAACAGATAAAGCAATTTCTTTGTGTTCCTGGAAGCTCTAGTTTCTTCACTTACAGCTGAAAATTTTGCACTGGCATTCATATTCCTGTAATTTTTTAGCCATCATTCACTGATCTCTCTTACCCCTGAAACATGCTTGGACACTCCCTGTTGTTCATCTTCACCCAGTTATCATCCTTCCACTTCTTTTTCCAGATCTGACACGGTGTTTCTCATGCTAAAGCAGCTTCCAATTCCATTTCTTTGGTGGTACTAGAGTCCAAAGTAACACAAAGACAAGGCAGACTCATCTGCAAAACTTCTAGTGAAAAGTTTCTTCTCTGTAAAGAACCAATATACAGTGATCTTTAGCAAAATAAGGCTGATGGGTTGGGAAAGAGTTCTCCCCTTTCCACTTTAATGTCTGTTCAGATGTGGAAAGAATGGAAGAAGACAACATAGTGGCTTTTCTAATAGAATCACAGAACCAATAAAATTAGACAAGAGCATGACAAGCATCCAGTCCAACATGGAAATGGAAAAGGAGAAGATGAGAAACTACGGCTGTATTGTACAAGTATATTAGCCATTAGTCCCAGCCTACCCCAAATCCGCTTTTTGTCCTCAATGTCTTAGGATGAGACAGGGAAGAAAAAGAAATCGCCTAGACAGTTTTCTGGCTGTGGAGTCTCTGTGTGATTGAAATAAGAACAGGGGTAGCTAAGGAATAATTTCAGCTGACTGGAAGCTTGTCAATAAAGCTGCTTCCCGAAGGACATGAGATTTGTTAATGATTGAGTTTCCCTCCAGATCTTGGCAGTGATTTGTCCTGTGGTTGGAGTGCTGAAGCTTTGCTTATGGTCCTCTTTGGCTGTGTCACAGTCAAGAAGCAGATGACTGATTTTTCTGAGTAGTGAGGTCAGCACTGCCCAGGGTCAGGCTGGTGGAAATAGGGCTATGATTTCTTGCCTCTTGCAAACAGACATCAGGACATCAGGAGAGATGGTAGGAAGCTGCAGCCTCTGACCTTCAGGATGAAGAAATGCCTTAAGCTGTGTCTGACCCTGCTGCCAGGGCCTTCACTGGTGAAAACAGACCTCAGATGTTCAAGATATCCAGTTGTTTCTGTGTTCTAGTCATTCAATTCATATTTTATGTCTTTTAGTTTTGAGATTGCACAATAAAAGATGGCATGGGAAGGTTTATAGTTTTGACCTGTGAAATTAACCTGCCATTTCTTGTACCTCAATAAACCATGTTGTTTCCTATCAATCACAAGTAGAGATAGATCTATGATGTGGTTGATTTAGGTTTGCCTTGAGGAGATCTGCATGAATTTTTCTTAATTTTTAAGAAGAAATTTAACCATGTTTGGTTTTGGTCAAGATAAAGCAATGGCCTTGAAATTTGGAAACAATATATATTCGACCACACAAACTAATAAGGCACCAGTGTTTTAGCAGACATTATAAAACATAAAATTAGATGGAAAATTGCCTTAAGCCCCTGTAAATTAAAATTGCTCTTTTTATAGAAAAAATGAGCCTTATATAGCAACAAACAATTTTGTGATCTTCATTTAACTAGCCAATTTCATATGGCAAACAGTATTTATTCATCCTGCTCTAGTGACCTAACCAGCAATTTACAACGTGATGCCTTGCATATTTTCACAGCATTGTAAAAAAACGAGGTTCTGTAGATTTATTTGATCCCTGTTGAAAAATTATTTTTTTACCTCCTCCTAACCAGTGTAAACTGGAAATTGTTCTTAATGTAATTCTTTTGCTTACCATCCACTCATTAATCAGAAAACTAATTAAAGCCAGTTTGCTTACTCTAATTTGAAAAAGTGAAAGTAACATATGTTGACAGTTAATTCAGATTTTTTTGTTAACAAGCACACAAGTTTTTATAATGAAATAATATTTGATACTGATACAGAAAAACATGAACTAATAAATTGCAACAGGCTGGGAAAATGCAGTATGTTAATCACTCTGGGAATAATAACATAGATCATTTAGTACTCCAGTTTTTCTGTTGATGATTTTCCATTTTAGCTATTTTTATGTGGTATTACAGTGACTTGATTTGGAACTTCTCAAACACACGTCAGTACAAGTTTTCAGCATTTTGCAGGTTTCTACAGGCCCGGTGAAATTTCTGAGACGTAGTTACAAGAAAAATATTATACATCTAGGCTCCATTTCAAAAACTTCTGTTGTCTTGGCTTTTAAAAAATGTCAATGTGCAAAAATGGGTGCCACGTGACAGCCTGCAAGGCTCTCAGTTACAGCTTGCTCTGAAGCCCACCCAAATCATTTGCAGTCTTCAAGCTGCCTCATCTTTGGAGCAGATTACTGACAGAGGCAGCACAGCGTCTCCATCTGAGCCACCTGTGAGCTTAAGTCTGGCCTCTTCCCGTCTGGGAAGAAGTGTGGTTGTAGTGAAAGTAGCCAGTCGTGTAGTTCTCAGTCTAGTAAGTTCAAGTGTGACAGCAGCAAAGGTGGCTTCACCTAGAGAAACTATCAGTTTCTCCAGGGATCTGAGGTAGGTCATAGATTGGAATCATAGAATCACAGAATTGTTTGGGTTGAAAGGGGCCCTAAGGTCCATTCAGCTCCAACCTCCGTCATGGGCCGGTTGCCACCCACTAGACCAGGCTGCCCAGGGCCCCATCCAACCTGGCCTTGAATGTCTCCAGGGATGGAGAATTCCCAACCTCTCTGGGCAGCCTGTGCCAGCATCTCCCCATCCTCTGAATAAATAATTGCCTTGTAAATTTGTCTGAATTATGCATGGCTCCCTGACGATGTCCACACATTGTAACTCTTTTTGTTGCCTGACTTTGCAGAATAGAAATGCCTGTAGAGGGGAAAGCTTCTTATTCTACTTGTTTGCTCAATCCTTGATGTGTTGCTGACATTATTGTCTAGGAATAAGGACGTATTTGCTTTCCTACCCCAGAACTGACATACTCAACTGAATTCTGACATTGAAGATTAGATGGGATCCTATGAGGAGGAGAATGAGCCAGAGGATTTGTTTAGAACGATTCATGAAAATTACTGAAGATACCTGGATTGCTTGCAACTTGATCTTCACTAAATTTAATATATGGCTTACCCATCTTTCAGAAGGATTTAGAGATGAGACAAATTACTATAATCACAAACATTTGTATGTATACCTGTATATATATATATATATATATTTCACTTCAAGATGAAAAACTTCTAAGCAGCTTTATAGAAAACAAATAAACAAACTTTATTACAAAAACACTTTGGAAAACAAATGATATTAGCTATAGTTTGAAGTGTTTTTAAATCGAAAAATGCATTCTGACTAGCCAATTCATGCAATATTCAGTAACCTAAATTGAGCAAGAAAAATCTCTATTTAAAACACATTAAAATGGAAATTAACTTTTAAAAATTGTAACCTTGCATTTAATATTTACTTTAAAACAACTGAAATATTTAGCTTTATAATTGCTGTCTTTGTTCCCAGATTCTTGTGTGCCATCTGGATAATGCTTGGAATTGGAGGAGAAATGCAGGAGGAAAAGAAATAGATGCTTCATAGAGAAAAGGGGAGAAAATCTTTGAATTCAGTATGAAGAATTCATGAGTATCATGGAACATTTGAACATCAGTTTTGACAAGCAGCCACTAGAGGTCAGATGTGTTTTTAAATTAACAAAATAACTTATTTCACCATTTTATCGTATTTTTGTGTCTTTTTATTTCTTTTTGGTCCCAAATTAAGCTTACAAATATGATAATGTCTGGGCTTTGCTTTCGAAAATTAATCCATACAGTGGAAATCACTGGTAGCAGGAAAATGTAGTAGTCAAACAAATTGTTTCTCCAGAGGTAGTTTTTGATGTATTAGTTAGTTGAAGAATTTCATAGCTGTATGGAAAACTGATGGAACTACATGATTAGCTAGCAGACATTTACATAGATCCATTAACTTCAGATAAATGAAATAATTCAAACAATAATATGGAACATTTACTAGCGTGGAAGTATGTCTCTATTTTGAAAGTGAACCTGTGACAAATTCTCATAATTCAGATTTTGATATTCCTACATTTTTTTTTGCAGTATTTCAGATCTGATGTTTTGCGTTCCTGATGTTTCTTAGGGCTTTCAGTTCAAATGAGCCAAAATTACCCTCTGTTCTACTTTTCAAAGTCCAAGTGATTTCTGAGTTGTTCCACATGAATCCACAAACTGCCCACAAGTTCTTTCCCAAATGTCTCTCTTGCATCCAAAAAGTCTTGTGAGTCCTCTCTCCGTGAACAGGGAACCAGGCCAGGATGGGATGCTGGAGTGCTATCTGGGTGACTTTCTCCATCATTATTTCTAAAGACTCATTTTCTTGACTGTCTGCTCTGAAATTATAGCTGAGAATGTGTATGCCAGGGAAGCAAGTTAGGGGTTTCTGATGAATTAGCTATAATTTGAAAGGGTGGAAATGTTATGTTAGAGCTCTGCTCTAGCTTTAAAATTTGTCTTTTTATTTCAGTGCAGTGTCAGAATGACCACACATCACACAATGTAGCAGTGCTGTAGCTGAGAGCAGAATTTGGGCCAAACACTGTAAAATCGTTTCTTAACATAATGTACTTTAATCCTGAACCGTTTAGTCTTAACCACAGCAAGACAGTGACTCAGCGTGGATTTAATAGCTGCTCCCCCGGGAAAGACACACTAGCAGTTACTGATTCATTTATATTGGACACTGCTGTGAAACATCTTGCAGACTAAACTCAAATGAATTACTGTACTTAATATGTTTTATGTCATTTATTCATTGCTCAGATGCATTACCCCGAGCCTGCTCCCTGGCAGCTTTCCCAGCTGACTGGGCATGGCCATCATTAGGGTGCTGAGGAACACATGCCGCCCTGCCTGCTCCAGCCAGAGCTCTTCTTGTGACCACTGCCTTCCCCTCTGCTCTGTGCACTGACTGGTTGATGGACTGATGAGTTATGATGTGTCTACCTGTCTTAATGACTCACAGGGGTAAGTGTTCAGCAGGACAAATATCTATAACAGCATAGCAGAAACAGTAACAGCACCATATGATATTTTCATTTTGAATTTGTGTGTAGTGCTGTGTAGGTTTTGGCACTCAGTACTTGTACTACTTGTGTTTGAGTGACAGAGATTTTAAACCCTCTCCACTGTGCCAGTAGGCCTGTAGTCTTTGTAGCTTTGCTTCATCCTCTTTCTATGGTTTTAATACTATTTTCAGTTTCTATTCTTTGGTTTTGCTGGAAACACAAGTGAACATACACACAAAGCTTGCGGCCGCCTTCGAGGAAGTCCTCCTGAAGAAGGCTTTCCTGAGCTGGAAGTGGAGAGGTATTTATGGATTCACTGTCCCTGGAGGCATTTAAGTAAAGGCTGGATGAGATAATCTTAGTGGTCCTTCCAGCCTTAATGATTTTATGACCCTATGAGATCCTATGAGGAGGATAGCAGAGAGCTCTCCTGTTCTGCTCTCACCTGTGTGCTGTGGCAGGACAGGTTGGCCAAAGTGAGTTCCACAGAAGATATGGGGGCAGAGCTACTGGCCTGGGATCCTGGGGCAAAGCAGACACTCATTTGCTCATGTGCAGTGAAGCAGGACTGTATGTGTATTCTTTTTGGATGAAATTACTCCACTAATCCACTTGATTTATAGCCTGTTAATTCTTGCCCTAATTGAAACTACTCCATGAGGCCTCAAATCCTGCTTCTGGTGACTGATAAAGGGGGAAAGAAACATCATTAAAACAATAATGAAAATGAAATGAAAAGTTCATCAGCAGGAACAATTCTGCACTACTGTATTAAGCATATGTTCAATCTAAGAAGTGCAATTAATGGCACAATTGATTTTACTTTGCAAAATCATGAAAGAAGAACAAAAATAAAAGTCCTGAGAAAGAAGGACATTTATTGTCTGACTTCTTGCCTTCTCTATGCAATTATACAACATTTTAAAACAAGGCACAAAACTAGATCCACAATCCTTTAACACTTTTATGGTATTATTTCTTTGAACCATACTCAGGCCTGAGACCAAGGTGATGCTTCAGGTATGTATGTAAAATTTGAGTATAAGAAAGAAAGGGGGCTCTGGTCTTTCCAGATGTATGGTAAACAAAATGGTAAAATCGTGTGGTAAATTGTGCTTCATTACCATACAGTCAACATCAGCAACTCACTGGCTTGACTATCTCTAACCTTGATTAAAGAGTATGTAAAAAAAAAAAAGTATGATTAAAGGGATCCTGAAATAATATAGCCAAGACTACTGCAGCATGAATTGGAAAGCTAAAAGTTGGAGGAAGAAAAAAGATACAGTTGGTTCTTTACCTAATAAATATAGTAGGATTTAAAGCATAATCCATTCCAGTAAATATTTTTCATTAACTCCTGCCTGACAATTTTTCTTATGCTACAGACAGTTGAGCTTTTCCATGCCAGAACTGATTTTCACTTTTACTCTTCCTTCCAATCTCCTACTCTGATCTGAACTTCTTTCCCATTTCCATTTGATATAGCTGTGATATCAAGTGAAGACTGGGTTGGTTTATTTGCCCACAGTGCAATCATTCTTTTGCTTGCTATCAAAGCAGATGCTCATCTTCGACCTGAAATGTCTTATTCTGCTTAATTACAACTCTTGACAGAGACAGTATTGAACTGTAGCTCATCTTCAAGTAAACATTGTCAGCAGACTGATTAAGACATACTACTCAAAACTGTTTTCCTGTCCTAGTGTTGTCCAAGCAACGCAACAGAAAGCATCCTGCTTGATTTCCCAGATAATCTATCAATACAATAATATCTTAGAATTCTCAGTTCACAGCTCTTCTATTTATTTGTATCCATTCATTTTTTCATTTTACTTTATTTTGATGAGAGAGTGATGGGAGCGTGACAAACGCTTCGCACAGAGAGAAAGAAAATTACTGTTCTGGAGATGTTCAAAGAACCTAGTAACTTTGAGAAAGCAACAGTTAATGGAACAACATCAGGTTTCTTAAATATAGCTGCTTCATAACACTGTTTCCAAGCAAAAATTATACCCACATCATGTAATATTACAGAGTGAAAGAAAGTTTAGTAGCAAACAATGGCTCCCGCAGTATCTTTAATATCTGAGACCAAAGCAGAAGTCTGTCTTAAAACAACTTCCTGATGGTTAACAGCTGTTTTAGCAATACAGACCAAGAATCTGAACTGAGGCTTGAGAAATGACAGTGATCCAGTCTTCTGACATATAATTCTATTTAAGATGTCAGGATTTAAAAATGAGGACTACTAACTCAGCTCAATTTACATCTGGTGCTTTTCAGATCACGTATATGGGATGAGTTGTCCACAGGCAAATTCATTATTTTTTCTAGTAAAATAAAGATGAGAACCTCAAACTGTAGGATTTCCTGATCATAAATCACATTTTTTCTCTTTCTCTGAAATAGAGGTGTTTGTCTGGCATTAACATCTCTACTTTGCTGCTGACTCAGCTGTGTCACCTGTTGCCTAAAGGGGTTGTGCAGTCTTCATCCTTGCAGATATGTATAAGTCAAGAAATGAACCTGAGTGGCCCTGCTGCCACCCACCCCCCCCCCTCCCCCCCCCCCCCCCCGATGACTTGCAGAGCTTCCTTTCAAACTCAGTCTTTCTGTGATTCTGCTTCTGTGACTCATTACCCATAGTAACTATAATGGAGAAGGAGGCCACTGCTCATTGAAAGAGCAGTACTCTAAGAAAGAGAAGTCTGAAATCTCCCTTCTGCCATGTAATCTTTGCCATGAAGATAAATGAAGATAAATGAAGTTCATTTATCTCTGCAAATCAGCTTTTTGTTTCAGCTCTGATCATACATACTGATTTAGAAAAAAAAAAAAAAACCCAAAAAACAATCAACCCCCCCCAAAAAAACCCAACTTCATTCATGGATAATAAAATGTACAGTGTATAAAATACACTATTTAAAATTGGCCTATTTTACAAAATATATTCTCTTTACTAGCGCTGGCTGTTTAAGGGAGATGAATATTTATAGGGTCACAGATTCGGTTGCCATAGAACTATTTAGTCCATAAAACTACATTTCCGTCATCGAACATCTGCAGTTTTACCACTAGAGAGCAGTATGTAGCAATGAATACTGTTGACAGAAGGGACTTGAAATAGTCGGGTACATTGCATTCACTCAGACTCAGGGAGCAGACAAGGGAGAAATGGCAGAAGAGAAAAGAATAGAAAATATTTCTTCATTCTTTTGTCACAGTTTTGGGTTCATAAAAGTACAATTCCATCTGCTGATGAACTAAGGGGTCTTAAAAATCAAAGGTGAGATGAAGGTAAAACAAGAATTCATTTGTCCTCTGCTACAGGACTGAAACAGAGATGGGGAAAGTCCCCTTAGAATAACTCAGTGCTTGCTCTAAAGGGTGTGGGAGAAATAAGACTGGGTGTTGTTTCCTACAGCAGCTGAAGTGATGATACTCAGTGTGAGAGAAACAGCAAAGGCTGCTGGTGATTTTGGCCCTGCAGGTTGAATGTGAGACTCCATGGACACGTGTGGGTCCTCCTACAGAGTCCACTCTGGGGATCTGAGATACATACAGGGATGATGGCTTCCTTGCTGGTGAGCTTCATTGCCTCTTTCTTTCACCATTACATCCTTCTAGCTGATGTGCTCCTGCTTCGCTGTTTCCTCTAGTATAATTTATTACAAACTAGTCCCCAGAGGAGATGGTGCAGATTCTTTTTAGAGAAATACAGTGACTTGCACCAGATGTGCATCTATCTTAATTTACATGTAATAAATTAATCTCACCTTGGCAAGGGAGCAAGTTAGATTGGTTGGTGGAATTTATTTTTACAGTGAATACTGAGCAGGAATTTGCATTAAAAACTAAGACAGTCTAGCACGAGCTGTTGGATGGGGTAGAGCTCATAAACAACATGACATCCTACCTGTGGGAACCCTGTGTTGTTCCCATGTCCTTCCAGAAACCCCATAACCATGTCATACTCCCTTCTCCATTCCTCCCTGTCACCATAGATATCTCTGGCCACCCGTGAAGCAACAAGGCGGAAAGTGACACAGATGCTACAGTTATATGTTTACTACCTGTTTGTCACCATTGTCTTGACATACTTATCACTGTAGGATGCTGAAATGAATAACCCTGTTCATTTACAGCATGTGAGTGCCCTGGTGATTATTTTTCCCTTTCTGCAATGAGGTCATTGTGTTCATCATACTGACACTACATGGATACTATAGATTTTTATTAAGAAACATGACTCCATTCTTTTTTAATAGACTTTTAAATTATTTCTGTAAGAAACATTTCCTTTTTATCTCCCCACATGTCAAGTCCAAAAGCTTTGTTGAAGAAGATGACATTCTTTAGCCCTTACAGCACATAGTACTGAATCCACAATTCATTTTTGTTTTTGTTCCGGCTACTCTATCCATGTGGATTATATTGTTAATTTCTCTAAGCATTTGGCAGTGAATTTAATGTTCTTCTCAGTGAAGATTTTTGCAGACTTCTTGGAGGAGAGGACCACTGGGATGTTCTGAGCTGGACTTAGAGCCATGTCACTTCATGCTCTGTATCTCTGCAAGAGCATATCAGTGTTGTTGCTAGATGCTCTCTCAAATGATGGCATCAACTTCCCTGGCATGCATGATTTTGGCAGCTGACCATACAGAGGCCTTCTGTGTTGCTTGCTGTTAGCAGGGCAAGGGATGACAAACCAGCTGCTTCCCAAAAGACACAGAAAGGTGTGAAAGGTGCCTGGTGAAAACTCCAGGTCACAGCAGATGTTGGTCAGTGTCAGTGAGCCGGTTTGGCCTGGTTCCATGATGACTAGGGTGAGAGAACCCGCGGACCCATGCCCTGGGAAAGGAAAAAGGGAGAAAGGGAAAAAGGGAAAAAGGGAAAAAGGGAAATGGTAGGTAGATGGGCCTAAAAACAGAACAGCAGCGACAATCTGAGGAGGAAAGTTAATTTTCTAAATAAGATATCAGAATGCAAAATAACACAATATAACACAATATAATTAGAATTGCAGCTAATAAATCAAACAAAATGAGAGAGTCTCCAAAAACCGAAGGGCTTACTCTAATGCAAAGGGCAAGACAACTAGGGAGCTCACATGCTGCTGGAATGATCCAAAAGAAAAAAGAGAGAGGGATCTGTTGAGTTGCCAACAGTTTTATCTTTCCCTCTGAATGGAAAATGGAAAAATGCAAAGTAATGCGAAGTCCTCTGGGGTATGCAGTTCTTCTCTTTTGAGACAGGTATATCTGGAACTATCGACAGTCCATGTAACTGAAGCATTAACTCTTAACTCCCAGAGTACTACATGATGTTATGATGTGGAATACCAAAATAACAAAAAGTCATAAAACCATGATACTCGGGAATGGGCAGAACTGATTCTCTTCATCTGAGATCCAGCAAAACCAGGAGGCAGGACCAGCTTGCAGCTGTCAGAAATGTTATCCCACATGGTCTGCAAACTCAGGGAGGCATCTTGGAGCTGCTTGGACTTCAACATTTCTACTGGATGCTTTGACTCTGTTGCACAGAATTATGCATAGTTTATGCTCTCACCTATACATGACTTGTTATATTATTGTGTTTTCAGCCTGCTAGTTGACCTATTCCAGCTATTCCAAAGATGATGGTTCATCTCCTTCAAGTAACTTAAATTGCATTCAGGGGAAAAATTTAAAGGAGAATTTCAAATTCCAGAAATGTCCTCTGACCCGTGCCCCTTTAACATCCTTGTCATGCTGTGGCTTGTTGAGATACTGACTAGCACAGGGAGAGAGCTGCAGCTGGTGATAGGCAAAGCAAGAGTCACATGGGGGTCTGATACTGTGACAATCATATATTAAAAACAACAACAACAAACCTTTCATTTTTTGCCAGTTTGTTTCTGTAAAAGGTGAGAGAGGGACCACAGGTCTGGCAGAGAAGCTTTTAGAAGAAATAATGCTTGTAAATATTTCTGTGAAACAGTTTGGTCTCCTATACCCATTTGCTGCAGGCTGCACTAATAGCACTGATAACAGCTATGTTGAATACAGGAGTTAACGTGCAAAACAAAAGACTCCCTCAGACACTGCTTCTGGTCATTCTTTTGTCTGAGGAAGGAATTAATGATAGACTTGCCAAAATTAACATAACCAATATCAAGGTAGGGAAACTTACTGTGCTCGGTGCACATCTCCTTACTGCACATCTCCTACATGAGATACCTTTTAGCTGTATATAGTTTATGCCTCTCAGTTATTGTCAGTTTGGGATAAAGCTGAACTGCTATTCCAAAGGTCACTTAATATCAAAGAGATGAAATATTTGGAGAAATTAAGACAACTGAATTCAATTTCTCTCTTATAAGGAGTATCTGTCTTAGATTGCAGCTGCCATGATGAATCAAGGAAGAGGAATTTTTTTAATAACTGGAGCAAAACTCTTTTACTGCTTTAAGAAGAATGTTCACTGCTCTCAGCTTTCTGATGGGATCCCAATAGCTCTGGGGGAAAGGATGTTTGCACTTAGACTTGCTTCTTAACTAATGTCCTTTAAAATAGCAGTGAAATCCTGCAACTCAGTTTTTAATTCATGTCTTCTATCATGGCCATTTCTCCTTCTTGCTCCTGAAGCATTTCCAGAAAAGACATGCAGGTACTGGCTCTAAAGCAACATGGCCATTTTATGACTAAGCATCTGGTACTAACACACTCAAATCAACAGGCATTTAAGTGTTGACACCAGAGTGTCTGAGCATAAATTGATTGCTTTTGGGTCGGAAATCTTTAGAGGTCTCTCCTGTTTACAAGACTGTGGATGCCAACTTCTCTGAACACAAGGTAAGAATTTTTGCTAAACACGAGAGTCTGGGTCAGGTTGACTAAGCTAAATCCTGTATTTAAAACCTTTTGGTTGAGGCTTGCTAAGATTTCTAATAAACAGTGTCTATAATAGTGACTGTGTTTCTTAAGAACTGGACACTGGTGTTTACTTTAGACCTCAAATATTTATCTGCTTTTTAAATGATGCATTATACTCAAGCAAATTTGTAGATTTCTTTTGATGGGGTGAATTCCACTTTTCATTACTGACAGTCTGGATGTAGCAGACACGGTAGCAGAGCAAGTGTATTGGCTGGAATGCTATTTTAAGTGATTCTGTGGGTTTTTGCTCTTACTTAGTTTCATGAATAGGGCTATTGAGAAGAAAGGAAGCAAAAAACTTAACTACACAAAACACCAATTTGTTTGCATGTTTATTAGCTTTCAGCTAGAATATTAATGCAGATCAACTGATCTGGAAGGGTGGAAAATCTTATGGAAAAACACACACTGCTATTAAAGATTTAGGTGGTTTTTATGCACATATGATTCAACCCAAATCTTCTGCCTGTTTTGAGGTCTGTATAATCCCGAAGATATATCATCCATAACTAACCTGACCAGGTTAATTCAGTAAGTCTCTTGAGACCCACTTTCATGGAGAAAAGCACTCCTGCTCCACTTAGCAAGCTGCTGAGATATTGCTGGGGAAGAGGTTTCCCCAAATATTGATGGATTCTGCATTCATGACGGCACATACATTTTAGATAAAACCATTTTTTATTTAAATAACAATTGAAAAGGAAACACTAATGAAAGAGAAGACCAGAACAAAGAACTCCTCCAAAACAAGGGCGTTTTCTGGAGCTTACACACATGCAGTATTTAGGAGGCAGCATCTCAGCTATTCAAATTATCAATGCTATTTTCCAGCCAAAGGGTCCATTTCATGGGAGGAAAAGTGAGTTTCCAAACACAAAAGTCTGGAAATTCCCATGGAAAAGGACATATAAAGATTGCAGCCACAACTGAAGAAAGCAACCTTTTGTTTCTTGAAGAATCTTTTCCAACAATTATCAAAGGTTCTTTATTATTCTAAGACTCTGCTCAGTCAAAATCTTCTGAAAAGTTGAAATGGGGATTTTCTGTTGCTTGAACCAGTGAGGGTAACATCAACACTCTTGGGTTGTGCTTTTCATTCCTATAGAGGTTCCTAATTTCTTGGACACTTCTCTATATAATCCAGATGGAGTCAGTCTTCAGGTATGGTCAAACCCTGATCTACCTCTCCCGAATACAGCTTTTTTCTAGTTTCTCCTAAGAACAAATCCACAGTGATAGAATTTTAGAATGGTTTGTGTTGGAAGGGAACTTTAAGATCTTCTAGTTCCAAACCCCACTGCTCCAGGCAGGGACACCTCCCTCTAGACCAGGTTGCTCAAAACCCCATCCAGCCTGGTCTTGAACGCTTCCAGGGCAGGAGAATTCACAACCTCTTTGGGTAACCTGTTTCAGTGTCTCACCATCCTCACAGTTAAGAAATTCTTTCTAACATCTAGTCGAAACCTACCCTCTTCCAATTTAAAGCCATTAACCCCTCATCCTGTTGCTACATGTCCATGTAAATAGTCCCTCCCCCACTTTTCCTGTATGTCCCCTTCAGATACTGGAAGGTCACTATAAAGTCCCCCCAAAGCCTTTTCTTCTCAAGGATAAACAGCCCCAGCTCTCTCAGCCTGCCCCTGTAGGGTAGGTGCTCCAGCCCTCTGATCATCTTTGTGGCCCTCCTCTAGACCCACTCCAACATCTTGATGTCTTTCTTGTGTTGAGCACTCCAGAAGTGGACACATTACTCCAGGTGGGGTCTAACAAGGACAGAGTAGAGGGGCAGAAACACCTTCCTCAACCTGCTAGTCACACTTCTCTTCATGCAATCCAGGATACAGTTGGTCTTATGGGTTGCAAGCATGCGTTGCTGGCTCCTGTTGAATCTTTCATCAACAGACACCCCCAAATCCTTTTCCTCAGGGCTACTCTCAAGCTATTCTCCATCCAGCCTGTATTTGTGCTTGGAGCCAAGGCAGCCTAGGACAGAGAAAAGAGCATGACTTGTTAGCATCTTATGCAGATTGCAGCTGGACTCTCCCCTTCCCATCATTTGCATGGTGGTGCCCTGCCACTAACATACAAGCAATTATAGGGTGAGATAGTACAGGAAAAGGAGCTGTCTGAAAATGAAAACTCTGCAGAGGATATGGCAGATGTCTGCCCAGGTGGAAAGCAGCAGCTGTACTGGATCAGGTGAAATGGCCTTGAAACTGGCTCCTCCCTCTCAATTGCTTGAAATAGATGGAGGAAAGGCTTGCATACTGTTGCTGCCTGTTCTGGCATGGGAGAAGAAGCTTAGTGTGCTAGCATGTTCAGTGTCTCTAATCTAGGATATGAGAAAGGAAGAGATCATATTTTCAGAACAGATATGCAGGGTGAGTCAGATAACTTATATGAGAACATATCTTTTCTATACTGAACTTTCCACATTGGTTTCTGGAGCACATAATGGGGAGGATGGAAATCATTTAGGAAGCCTGAATGCTGGCTGTGGGCCAGGAAGAGAGTCCTTGAATGAATAAAACATGCTTACATTATAGCTTCAGTTTCTTGTTAAATGCTGACCAGATGGTTCTAAGTGCTGGCCTGTAAACTTCTTCCCGAAGCAAAATCCACTGCACACAGGAACATTTGTTTGTGAATGTAAGAAATTTACATTCCCTGTGGTGCCTGGCTCCTGAACTGATGGGAAACATCAGAGGTGGGGTATTAAATCTCTGTTTTGACAGCAGTTTACCTGTAGTGCTGCTACCACTGAACTATGAGTGATGTGCTCCACCTGGTACCAGCGAGGAACACCTCACTAGTCATATTCACCTCATATACGCGTCTATTTTGATTGCCTAACTTCTGGGATATTGCCTTATTCCCCGTAGCCTGCCAAGGAGTTAAATTACTTCACCTTGTGAACTGAGGCAAGGTATTGCCTCTGAAGCAAATGCAGCATTCTTGCTTTGGGTCTCAAGGTGAACTTGCATTCATGGGAAGTGTGTGTTCCATAAATGTTTCTGGAAAGCTTTTCTCATCTGTGAATCTGTCCATCTGATTTACTTTATGCTTCCGCTGTGCAAATCAGTAGCAGACTCAGTGGGTTGCCTTCTGTCTGTGGTCTTTCACCTTAAAGGATATATATTTATCCTTTCTGAAAGCATTTAATCTCCCTTTATTCCCCATACAACAAGAGACAAAGACATTTTCAGTTGCTACAACTTTAATATGCACTTCTAGTGAGAGCAGAGTAGGGTTCCAGAACTGCTGCACAAACACTCCTATTACAAGCTGTCATTTGCTTGCTAGGGTAGTGCTTACTGAAGAGCTTGGAGGATAAGAAGCAGACAATAGAAGGCCAAATAAGAACTGCTGCACTTCTGCCAGTCTGCCTGCACTGCAGCAGGATGAAAGGAGCCATTGGGCTTGAAGGGGAATGAAAGAGTGGTGATTCTTACTTTAAATTAAGAAAAATAAATCTTTAATGGTCTATGCTAGTGGATAATGTGAAGGGCTAAAATCCTAATTCTGAGGGAGTAGAAATAAGTGACCTTGTTTGTTTCACTGAGGAATAAATGCCACTGTGACTTTAAAGAAAGCAGAACTACTTTTTTGTGAAGTCACTACCTGCTTTGGATATATTTTAACTAGAGCAGCTGTGGGATTTTCCTTGATGATACAGGTCCGTATAGCACTGATTGCCCTTGAATCCTTCCAATTTGAAAGATCTTTCTTCATTGATCTAAATGTTAAACCTTAAGATCCAAGTTAAGCTTTAATATCTTCAAAGATAAATTCCATAGAGTATATTCATCAAAAGGGAAAAAAAAAAACAACAAAACGTTATGAATGAGAATGAAATATAGTTAGCTTTAATGGTTTCATTTTATACTGTTTAAAACCTGCACACACTTTATAAATTTGATAATGCTGAGAGGACTGGATGTTCTTTGCAAGACCAGGGTTAAAACTCAAAACCATGCTGGCTTGTGAATGCAACCAAAACACCCTATTTCAGGTCAAATAGGATTCATTGCTTGTTTTCATGTTTCTTTGTGGCCTGAATCCCTTTTGAGATGCAGTCTGAAGCTAGTGATAACAGGAGGTTATAAATCTATTTTAATTAAAAATAGAATCACAATCCCCTAAAGCAAGGCAATAAACTATTCTCTTGCACTGAGAATAGGCTGACCAGATTTCTGTATGACAAATCTAGGATATTGTGGAGCAGGTGCTGTGATCCCTTATCAGAGATTGAAGGAAGTATGTTGTGCTGATGACAGAAAAAGATTTATTATAGTTCTATGTAATAATAAGCACCAATATCTGAACACAGTATGACTGTGTAGGATATAACTGTATGTTTTAAATTTGAAAATCGAAGGTGAATACAGAGAAACTTCAATTTTCTGCAGATGTCTTTCTACAGATGTAGCTCATTTAGAAACAGATTAATATACTTGATAAATGAGCCAAATATATACCATTGTGAAATGAACTTGTAACATTAAGTAATCTTGTGTGCTAAGAGAGTTTGGACAGTGTCTCTCAAGTTACAATCCCTCCAATTGAACAAGGAGGGATGTTGATGCTACCAAGTATGACTGTACCTTGGCTTGGTTTTATAGGAATTATCCTTCCTTTACCAGGTCTTGCTGGCATGGACCTGTCCGGTATGTGCAGATCTACTTTCTGCAGAGCCTGGGCCATTTCTGAGATTAAGTCTGGCTTATTGCACAGACATTTGTTTGAGTTGTTTTCCTGCTTATCTAGACTTCATTTTTAGAGAAGCTTTCTCCTTTCCCGACCTCAAGATTGGTACCTATCATCCACTGGCTAATATAAGGGTACTTCCGTTTTCTCTTTGCCTTGCCTTTGATAGTTTCAGATACTCAAAAATTTCTGTACATTTTCTTTTTTATTTGTGTGTCATATGAGTGTGTGGATCTGCAAGTCATGAGAAGTTTCCTTCAAACTATGTAAGCAATTTCAGAAATCAGGATGTTCAGTAAGCAAAGTCCTCAGTGATGCATACAATTTCATAAATTCAGAAACAAGAATAGGACTATTTCAGGTAATTATTTTGGAATAATAAAAAAAATTTGAAGTTCTGTGTGGCAGAACTACATTCATTCAGAAACAACTCTCTTCGCTAGAAGAAGACTCTCAGCCTTGCTGCTGAGAATTTCTCTCTCATTTTTGTAAAATTCCTCTTACAGGCTAAATCAATTAGTGAGGAATTATGCTTTAAAAGAGAATTGCTATGGTGCATGGGAATCTGTGAACTGTCCTCACTTCAGCTGTTACAAATTTAAACTTTGATAATCAAATTTGCAGGAACTTCAAGCTGTTCAGTTTTATGTGCTCCAGTTTCTCTTTTTCACTTTAATAAAAGTGCTTTTCACTACATGGATCTAAATCATTCTATTGCCAGACACATTTAGACATCAGCCTGGCCCTTGAACATTGACCAAATTTAAATGAAACAAGCTCTCCAGGCTATGTGGGAAAAAGCATGATGCCCACAGAAGGAATGATTTGAAAATTACTAAAGAAAATGACCAAGTAGCATCTTGTCTTGGTCTTTGCATAATTTGATCTAGGATCTTCTCCTTGCATCTTGTGATGATGGATTAAGCATCTTTGTTTTTCATCTTATTTTTTCTGCTGTGCTATGACTTTATTTTTGTTTGCATCCTCTACTGCTGAGTTGATGAGGTGATTGAATGTTGTGTTTATGGGTATAGAAAGAAACTGTAGGTTTGGAAATATTCATTCCAAAAGTTCCAGTAGTCTGGGATGGGGAGAACAGAAGAAGGAGGGAAAGCTGTTGCACTTGTGTGGTAAATGAGCATTGAATTTCCCTGTTCATTATTTTCCAGATGTGACTGCTTGGCATTAAATTTCCTCTTCTTCAGAAGGTAAACCTCTCTGGGGAAGTTCTAAAGCCAGAGTCAATCCATTCATTAGTTTTTATTAGATAAAATGCTATATGTACATTACACAACATATCATTAGGTAAAATATGGCCTAAACATGTTATAACGTAAGTTAATCTAACAGACAAATTGGGACTCTGTTAATATCATAGGAACTATGTGATAGAGTTACTGTCATGCGAGTAGCCTAGTCTTGCCTCATCTTTTTTTTTTTCATTTAAGAACATGAAATATTCTCTAAATCCTTTTAAAGTATTGTTTCTTTTCTTTTACATGGGTATCAAGTTTATTCATAATTTCCTGACATTTTCAATTATACTGATCCAATTTTTCAGGCACTTGTGTCCAGTTATCTTCAAGATATTTGAGAGTTTATCCTCTAGAGACCTTGGTGTTCAGGCATATTGGGTAAGTTTTAGATTTAAGTTAATATCGTAGATTCAAAGTAATTAAATGAAGTTGTTCATGCCTAAATATTTGCAAGGTATGGTTCAGCTGGGTGATTCCTCTAATGTATTCCTCTACATTTTGTTGGTAGTACACATAGAGGTTAATTTATGGATAGGTCTTTGTAAGATTTCAATTAGTATTTGTGCACTTGGAGAAATGGGTTTTGATTTCCCTTGATATAAAGAGATTCATATCCTTCAGGTGAGCACCTTACGTAAGCTTGCTGTTATAATTCTCTTATTGGAACAGTATGAACCGTTGCTGTTAATAAGGGGATTAAGTAATTGCTTGGGAACAGATTTCCCTTACAAAACATTTCTTACATTGGAAAATTTTTCAGCTTCTTCTTTGAATTGTGTTTAAATCCATTTTTGTTCAGTGCAATGATTAGATAGGCAGTCGTTAAATTTGTATTTGTCTAATTTGTTTCACTGAGACCAGAGTCACTGAACAAGGTGGTAATGGGTGACAACAGTCTGGAGAGCTGTTAAATTCTTGTATTTCCTATGGAACTAGAGAATATTTAATGATCAACATGTTGTCTCTCTTTATAAGGGAGAAGGTGCAGTGTGAGTTGTAGGAGTATTAGAAGGCTTTTTTTCTTCTCTTCATATCATCCTGTTTTGTCAAGAGATGATGATGATTCTACTGTTGATTAAATCTCTTCTTTGCAAAGACTCAGGGATTTAATTTAAAAAGGAGACAAAAGAAAATGTCTTCTCTAGAGCAATATTCGTAACACTGAATTTGTGGTCACAGAGCAGAAGTAGAAAGGTAACAATCAAATATGGGAAGGCAGTAACTCCTGAAATGATGGTTAGTCTAAGGCTTTTTCCATGCTATCATCTACTCTTGTGCAATACTGGTGGGTTTTTTTGTTTGTTTGTTTTTCCCTTTCTCAGGGAAGATGACTGTCACCCAGACAATAAATATTATTAAGGATTTTCCCCCTTCTCCTGTTTACAAGTGTAAAAATGAGCAAATGTTTCTTATAAATGGAAAATTCCAGGAAAGGTTTTAAAAACAATTGTCCTTCCTTACTGCTGGAACTCTTCTGACCAAGTCTATGTTTAATCTTTCTGTCATGGAAGTTAACAGTTTAGGGAAAAATGTTGCAATAGTAAAAAATTGTTATATTTTAGTCCATCACACAAGACTCAATTGTAATTGAGATCTTTCCCTTCTTAGAACCAAATATACTTTTCAGTTAACTTTGGTAGAATTCCACTATCCTTTATTGCTTTAGTGCTGCTGAATAGGAATACATGCCTGCAAAACCATGTGTATGTAATTGCAGAATCAGAGAACAGTTCAGATTTGGAGGAAGTCTAATCTAATGACTTGCTCAAAGAGAAGCACACTAAAACAGGTTGTTCACGATCTTGTCCATTTGCATTTCAAACATCTACAAAGATGAGCACTCCACAACCTCTCTGGGCAAGCTGTTCCAGTGTCTGAATCAAAGAATTATAGAATGACTTGGGTTGGAAGGGATCCCAAGGATCATCAAGTTCTAAACCCCTGCTGAAGTCAGGGCCATTAACCTCTAGATCTGCTGCTAGATGAGGTTGCACAGGGCCTCATCCAATATGGCCTTGAACACCTCCAGGGACAGAACTTCCACAGCCTCTCTAGGCAGCCTGTTTCATCACCTCACCACCCTCTCTGTAAAGACTTCCCCCTGATACCCTACCTAAACTGTCCCTCCATGAACTGGATGACCCTTCTGAAGGTCTGACTTTCCTCGCAGTAAGAGTTTCTCCCTGCTTTGGCCCTTATGTTTCAGTTTGTGTCAGTTATCTCTTGTCCTGTCACTGGACACAGCTGAGAAGGGTCTGACTCCATTGTCTTTACTTTCTCCCTCTGGTATTTAGATGCATTGAAAATGTTGCCCTGAATTTTCTCTTTGGGTTAAATAGCTCCATCTCTCTGTTTTTTGTATGTCTGATATGATACTGCAAGTCCTTAACCATCTTTGTGAACCTTTATTGGACTTACTTCAGTGTTGCAATGTGTTTTGAGGGGAAGACTAGCGCTCTGAATGTTCCTCACCAGTGTTGAACAGAAGGAGATATTCTTCATAACCATTCAAATACAGCAGACACTGGCCTTACAGTGACATCAACCCTCAGCATTTTTGAGGGCAACATGTCAGGCCGAATGGATACGTGTATGTTCAGAATGTTTAAATGTGGACATTCTGCACTCAGTATGTCTTCCATGTTGCAGACTTTCCCACTAGTTTGTGGGAAAGGTCCTGGATAGTTGAAGTGATAAAAAAAGGACTGGGATTCCTGAAGGTAGATCTCGCCAGTAGACATAGGAGTGAAAAAGGCAGTGAGTGTTTTGGTCATTACTGGATTTTTGTCATAAGGTCTTCCAGCTATGGACCTGTGCTGTTAATGTACCTGTGGAAGCCCTTAGTGTCTCTTGAAAATTCAGCTCCAGGCAGGCTTTGACTTGCCAAACCACATCCCAGTGTGCTCAGTCGTTGTCTTTCCCTATTCCCTCCAGATCATTCGACTCTGATTCCACATCTAATATGCTTCTTTTTCATATCTGAGTTTTGTCAGGAGCTCCTTGTTCACTTATGTACACTTCTCAGCACTTCACTTTACTTTCTGTGCGGGTAAAGATATCTTTGAAAAGAAAGGAATATGGGGAATGTAATTTCAGGGGAATAGATTTACTATCTACAGCTTCCTTAATACAATGGACTATTTATAAGTCCAATCTTGAGAGTCTGATTTATGGGAATTGGCTGAAAGAATAAATGAACACAGTTCTTATGAGGTGCACTGTTTACTACACCTTTGGAATGAGTTTCTCTCCTGAAGTTCATGCATCTCCCAGCAAAGATAAATTAAATCTGACAATAAACCTTTCATATTCCAGGCTTACAAAGGCAAAGCTGGTCCTCTTGCCTTCTTGTATTATGGCAATCTTTCTCCAATTTATCCCAAACTATCTCCAGCATCAAGTACCATCAAATTGTGTCTGGGTATTGTTAATAATAAACCCTGAGTCAGCTGTAGAGAGGCAGATTTCAAAATCAATGAAGCTAAGTGGAGTGGGGAAGAGAAAAATAATCCACTCAGCAGCTTTCTGAATTGCACTCTGACATGATACTAGAAGTCATAAATTTGTGGAGAGTTGAAAAGCAAAAATAGTGAAAAGCCAAAAGCTTGATTGTGAAGTGTGTTTGAACCAACTAGTGTAGTTAGTTATGGGGCCTAAGTTTACAAAAAAAAAAAACAACACCAACCAACCAACAACAACAACAACAAAAACAAACCCAAAACAAACAAACAAAAAAAACACCTAAGATGAAAAGTGTGACATATTGACAATTTCACTATTTTTACCATAAATGTGGCATTAAAACTTTTTAGGTAGTACTTAGCCAGTTTCAAAGAAGTGTTAACTGTTTTTCAGCAGTTTATGACCCTGTAGTTAACATTCAGTGAAAATATTTGTTTCTTTTCCTCATTTTTGAATTAGGATTGTGGTCCCTGATCCTGAAGGACTCCTGACTTTCACCAGCTGTCTAGTGTTTTTACTGTATGAAGTCCCATGTGACTGTCAAGGTAAAAGAGTAGAATTTTGTGTCCTTAGCATAAAGTCTAGCTTAATGTTTGAACAAGAGTTTGTAGTGTTTATGAAGGCACTTGCATCATACAGACTCGATGGTGGCTGAGGAATGTTTTGGAAGGAAGCAAGAAATCACTGTGCCCTAACAGACACGGGTTAAAATTCTGTTCATTTCTGTAGAATTTCAGTTTGTTTGTGGAATTCAAAGATGTTTTGAAGTTTCTTGTTGAATTTTGGTTGACGTTCTTTCCAAAAAGCAATATGCATAATGTAGTTTACTGTGACCTTCATATCCTCTTTTAATGATTGTTCTTGTTTTTCAATATCATGTGTCCCACATGAGCCACAGAAAGATACAAGTTACAGAGAATAGAACAGCCCTTCACTGACTTGACAAGAGCTTTTTCAGAGAGGAAAATACTTTAAACCTGTTCTAGCGTAAGCATTATGGATCCATTTTAAATTTGAACCACAAATCTAGCTTTGGTCAAAAGCTTGCCAGCTACAGTGAAATACAGATCCATTTGATTGCTGTGTAAAATGCTGGCTGTCAGTAAATCTGAGAGCTACTCCTAGGCTGTGTAGGAGATATGTGACTAAAGACTGTGATCAGAGTGCTGGAGGAAAAGGCTTGAAAGATATGTGCTTTATTTTTGGCATTATCATCAGTTGGCTTTCTCATGCTAAGCAAGCCGCAGTGTTCATATGTAGATCCTCTAAACTGCATTTAAATAACTAAATAAGCAGTCTGATTTAGAGACATAAATGCTTAAACTTAATAATCTCTTTCTGAGTTGTCAGAGGTATTATGAGGTGTAATTAATATACATAAAGCACTTCACAGTCTTTTCTTTACCTGTCTACATCTTTATCCAGATTTTTTATGCCATGCTGATGAAAGATTCTAAGTTGAAAGTAATTATTGTATGTATGCAGAGATGACTGAGAAGACCTAATAGCATAATTACCCTTATCAATAGATTTTCTTGAGTGCAACTCTTTGTTGTCTTCCTTTGAAGACAGTGATGATTAGAAATGATTCTATTTGCATAATTTCTGAATGAGGCTGTTTTGTGAGGATGTGAGTGATAAAATGTCATTACAGGAGTCTGGAGCAAGTCTGATGCATTTGCAGTTGATTGAGGAAAACTGTTCTGCAGAAATTTAATCATCTCTCTTTGAAGAAACAAAGCTATTAGTTACTTCATCTTGGCTCTTCCTCCTTTCCATTCTCATTTCTTCCACCTGCTTTGCAAAGGTGACAAAGTGACCACTGGGATCAGCTAAAAACTTGTGACTGTGAAGGTCAGCAAAAAGTTGAGGCTTCTGTTGGTTTTATCTCAGGCAAGGAGAAAAGGATATTTTATTTTTCTGCATGACACCATGTGGTATGGGATATTCCTTTGTCCAGTTTAGGTCAGGTGTTCTGGTTCTGTCTTCTCTCAGCTCCTGTGTCCCCTCAGCTCCCTTCATTGGAAGGATAGTATGAGAAGCTGAAACATCCTTGGCTTTTTGCAGCACTGCCCAGCAACAACTGAGACATTGGTATGTTATCAACATTATTCTTATCCTAAATCCAAAGGACAGAACTACAGTAAGACGCTATGAAGAAAATTAATTTTATCTCAGCTGAAAACACAGCATGAGTGAAGAAAACCATACAAAATGGTATTGTCCGCTGCACTCCTAGAAGAGGATAAGGCTTAGTCCAAATCCTGAGGACTGCAGTTTGTCATAGGCCAGGGTCAGGCTGTACAACCCAGTTCTGTGCAAAGGCTGAATGAAAAGTGATCATTACATGCTTTAATTTGCAACTGAGTTCACAGAGCTTGTTTCCTGGTTCTTTAAAAACAATAAAAAAACTCCAGACCACTTAGATCTTTCCTACCATGTAGAAATAACTTGTGCATTATTAAAGTTTCAGAGGAGGAAACTAAGTTAAACGATAGACTTAACAGCAATTAAAAGATGAACAGAGCTGCTCATGAGTATGAAAAGCAAATAATTCCCATGCATATAGCTAATGACTGGGATTATAAACCAGGAGACAGTTCCTATCAAGTAGAAGGGGAAGGAACTAAAACAGTCTAAGTGTATTCCTTTGCCTCCTTGTCCAGGACTTTATATCCTGATCAAGCAAAATGCTTTTGAGAAACAGCCTGCTTTTCTAACTCACATATTCTGGCTGTCATAACAAAAGAGCAACAGCCAAGCACTTACAGGACCTCAGAGAACTTCAAAGTGAAGAAAAATAGCTTAATTTCTGCAGATGCAGAAAAAGCTTCCTCTCCTCTGTATTGAGCAGCAGTAAACAATGCTGACCAACAAACAATAGCAGTGACCTCCAGAAACATTTTTCCTTCCTGAATCGTTGAAAGTACTTCTAGTTGAAGTGATAAAAATTGCATATATGCTTATCTTTCCCTCAGTAGACAAAACACATTTCTAATTTATTTACCTAATACTTTTCTCATGCAAAATTTGCATGGAAACAGGTCAGGTTTGGAGTCTGGTTCCTGGATTTTTTCATATTATTTTTGAAATAAATCATAAAACCTGAAGTGAGTTAATAGTCTGAAAAAGAGAATTCTTCCCTCAGAAGAACAGAACTGCTATGCTTCAAAATCAGGCTCTTATTTATTTGTTCAAATACTGTAATTTTAAAATATTTCAAATATATTTCAAATACTGTTACATTTCCAGTTACTGAAACATGCCAGTCCATACTGGGAAACTGTTAGAACGCTGCTGTGTGCAGTTTTGATCCCAGGCAGCTGCCACATTTCCAAATGATTGGATGTGATTGAGGAGATAGCATGGACTGGAATCCATTGCCAAAAGTCAGTTTGGCCACTTCCATCCCAAGTAGAAAAGATATTTAGCAGCTAGTATACAAACTACTTGTGTCAGCAAGTGTGGAAGACAAGGAAACGGTTAAGGTATGGATCCTGTCTGGCTTTATATTATCTACCTGTACAGTAAATGGTGCAGCCACTGCTTTTCAGTATCTAAAGCTTTTTTACTTCATTTCAGTGTAGTGAGGCCAACTTGCACTCTAATGTATATTCATCTTACAATTTAAATGATGTAACAGTGTCTCTAGATTTTTCAAAATGACAAATTTGCATTTTTCTATTGTTGGAACATTACTGATAGATCTTTTCGTGCTACTTGGCATTGAAGTTTGTATGTTTAACTTTGAGCACTGTAAAGTGAGGTAACATTGTGTGTAAGAAATAGGCATTGCAACAGATTTTGGGAAAGTATGCCAGCATCACATTAGCTCCACCCACAGGTGCCATGTATGTCTTGAGAGCTGGAATGGACTACCAAGAGCACTTAAATCTGTTGTTTGGACAAAATAACGCCCCCTCCAAAAGAAGTGCAAAGTTAAAGGTCAGATTCCTCCCTACTGCTTTCCTGTTCTTCTTCTTTTTTTTTTTTTTAAGTTTATAACTCAATATTTATTCTGTACTCTAATAACTAGTAGCAAATCTGATGTTATCCTTGAAAAGTCTATAAAACCCTGTCACCTCAAAGTGTCTGCTTGAAGGCTGACCTCTTTTCTGATTTGGAGCAAAAACTGGATGTCAGACATTTTCTAGCTCTCAGCTCTTCTCTAGTCTCTCCAAAATCTAGTCCATGGGGAATTAAATGATAAGAGTGCCTTTGTAAGGACCTATGACTGGTAAAGAAAAGATGTCAAATAAACTGCTTCTAGTAAAATCCTCAGTAAAATACTATGGCAACACTGGGAATTAATGTCTTTGATTAATTTTTGTCCCCCAAACCTGCAATTTTCCCCTTGTTAAGATTCAGTATGACTAACTGCTCTCTCCAACAAACATCCTAAGATAATGACAGTAGAGCAGATGCTTTATTTTTCTGCAGTTTTTTGCAGTACTCTCATACAATGGAGTGCAATTTGTTTATGTGTTTTTAGTAGTAGTTTGCCCAAGCTAGGCAAGAGGCCAAGTGACAAATTACAACAAATATGTATTCCTTAATCTCTTCATGATCTCTGTCTTAGTTGGGGTCCTCAGGAGCATTAACTGTTGTGATGTGGGAGTAAATGTTCAGTTCTTGTAAACATGGTGTAAAGTTATACTATAAACCTGTAAAATTATAGGTTTGCTGAAAGGGAGTAGTGCATGATTTCTTGGGAAATTACAAGTGGATTAGTTCTATTTATCAGTTTTTTGTTTGTTTGTTTGTTTTTCCCTGGCACTGCAACGTGGAAAAAGGTACTGTTCGTGAAAAGAGTTAATCTAATCACAAATCTCATTAAGACTGAGTAACAGTAGGGTACTGTGAACTGAAAGAGCATAGATCTACTTACATCTCACTTCCCATTAAAAAATGACATTCAAGATACGGAAATAATCACAGCATAAACCACAGGGAATATACTTAGTGTAAAGTACAGCAGTGATCAGATAAATCTTGATTCTGGGAATAAAATGGACATGTGCAAATGGAGGATAGGCTTTTGCAGGCCTCTCAGGTATTTGCAGTCTCCAAAATGCCTAGTTGCTTTTCTCAGCTTCTACTGAACAGAACTGAGCTGTTAGTGAGTAACCACACTAGGACTGTGTTGGAAATGGTGCGTCCTCGTCACTATCGAAGAAGCTGAACTTACTGATCAAAGAAGTGCAGTGGATACCTGATCATACATTAGCCAAGGTCTAGCTCTAGAGACAGAGCTGTATGGGCTTCTGTGGGGAAGGAAACACGCGGTTTGCTTGCCAAGCCACAATGCTAGCTTTATAACAGGCCTGTGTTTAAAACCTGTGACAGTTGGAGGTAGGAAAACAGCCAAAAATTAACAGCTTTTTTTTCCAGCTGCCAGCTTTCAGGCATGAGAACTGCTCCTTGTATCAGCTCCGCAATGCTGTGGCCTTTGGTGACCATACTGCACATACAGCCATGTCTGTCTTTGTTAAAGTGGTAAAACAAGCAGGGGCTGGGATGTGGTTCTGGTGTGTGTATGGAAGTGTGTAGGCCTTGATACTTTACCAACACTGCTTGCTTCTCCTGGCAGTAAGGGAGCTCCTGGTTAGTTAGAAGAAAAGTTTGAATGCTGAGTGGTTTAACTCCACCTGCAATTTTTCCCGAGCCAAGATGCTTACGCATTCTGTGTGCACTTACCAGGCTTCCTGCCAATGTGTTAATAGGAGTTCTTGTTCCAGGGTATAGTTGCTGTTGAAGGAGTTGGCCTTCGAAATGTCCAAGTGATGCAGAAAATATGGTATTGGTATCTCTTGAGTGTACAGGATCTTGTACCAAGTTTGTTGGCGTGTTGAGGAGATAAATCCTTGAAGTCAAACCACACAATTATTTTTCTGAGAATGGAACTGTCCAAGCTATTGCACTTCTTGGAGTTCTGCCTGGTGCTAGATCAGAATGTGAAGCTTACCACTGTCCATTGTCCTGTGGCCATAGAGAAACATGAGTGAATGGGAACCCCTGTGAACTGCCCAGGGACAGAATAACGCATTAGAGGTGTGGAAGGGCCTCTAGTGATGACTGATGACTGTCATCTGAGTCATCTGAGTGATGACTTCAAATTTAAGGAAGAAGTAAAAAGTTACAAAGGCAAGTTCCTTGATCCTACACTTACAAGTGAAACAAATGGGAAAGGAAGACTCTTCTTCCCTCAGTACCTCTCCAGAATTCAGTGTTTCCCTCCTTACTCTGTGTTTCAGTGACACAGTCAAATTTGCAAGTTCAGAAGAATGGAGCTTTCTGCGGTGGCTTCAGGATTAATTTGTCTGGGATCGTTTTCTTCTAAATGTAGTAAATTTTCTGATCATGAACAGAATAGAATATAATAGAATAGTGGGTTAATAGATTCTGTTTGTACAGTTGTGTTCTCTTTCTTTGGAGCCCTGGAACAAATTTTGATTTCACTTGTAGCTTATTTTTCCTGTTTAGGTCTTTTAATCTGTGTAAAAAAAATCTGCTGTTATATGAAAATATCTTTTCATCTATATTAAAATCTGAGTGTTCCTGGGAGCTTTGTTATTTATTTTCAAAATAAGGTGAATTGAGGTTCAAAGATGTTGCGTTAACTAGTCTAAAACATGAATACTGAGTAGGTGTCTACTGATTTTCATGTTTTATTCCTTCATGATTCCCTCCTTCACTAGAAATTAATTGAATGGGCATGGACTGACTTTTAACAAATGTACAGATCTCTATGCATGGTATTTCTCTGTAATGGAGCAAACAAAAGAGGATTAGTTTATATGAATCCATGTCTGTTTTTGATATAGAGATATGGTATTAAGCTAAACTGATGAAACCAGAAAACTAGCTAAAAAATGATAAATAATTTCAATAAAATAGGGTAAATCCAAAATTTGAAAAAAAAAAAGCAACTTTTTTTTTTCCCTCCACATCCAAATTTCTTCCTTTAAATCAGTTATGATTTCTTTGTTTCCCTAAATGTTGTCAGTCACTTTTGTTTTATACCTTCAGATATTCACTGGAATGGCAGATGATGATAGAGGAACCGTGATTGTCACATAATTCAATAATCTTACAGAAGATTTTTTTTTTTTTAATAAAATATTGTGATAGCACTGAACAAGTCAGAAGACTGGGCAGTGCTGCAGAAGCATTCCAGACAATATCATACAGGAAAGAAAGGAACCACTTGTAGAGAGAGAAGGCAGGGAAGGTAGGACTGGATGATCTTGGAAATCTTTTCCAATCTTGTTGATTTGCTGATCTGGAAATTTTATAAATCTCAGTATCTCATTATGTGAGTTGAGTCTTGGAAACCTAACAATCTGCCTAAACTCTCAAGCCTTTGCCTCTTAGCAAAGGTCTCTTAGTCTCTTAGCCTCTGCCTAAACTTTCTAAGCCTCAGAGTTTACATTCTTACAAACATTACTGCTAATTGTGTTAAGAAAATGGTTTGCTGTCAGGAAAAATTCTCCCAGTAGAAACTTTTACATTGCCAAATCGTGCAGACACAGCAAAGTTTGCATTGCTATGGAGACAAAACTAAATATAGCTTATGCTGTGAAAAACAACTTGCAAGTAGCTGTGAAAAGTTAAAAGAATGACACCTTTTTGGTTGGTTTTGAAAGACATGCCTTAACACAAGCATCTTGGGTTAGAAGTTTTTTTATTTAATTTTTCACTCAGGCAAGATACTTCCATCTTTACTCTGACACATCTGATATCAAAAGTTACCAGCATATGTATATGATCCATACAGATAGAGAGAAGTCTGCCAGTACAGAATTACACTTCTATCAAATGTTTTAAGTGAAACAAAGTCCCTTCCATGCCAATCTAGTAAAATAATTTCTTAGGATAGAATATAGATCATACTACATTTTCTATTAATCCAGTTATTCATAGAAGAGTTTAGAAATCTAGTACCTAGTGTTTAAACAGAACAGACTTTATACATTTGGCTAAGCTGAAATATCATACCTTGCCAAATAAAAAACTGCTTTCTAACCATAGTTTCCCTAGCTGCTCTGCAGGTATGTAAGGTATGCGGTTCATTTCCTGCCAAGGCTGAGAAAAATGAGTAGGTCTGAAACAATATTGCTAGTGTGCTTGAAAAAGGTCTAATGCTGTAGCTGACAGTGTTACATGCATCTTGACTCTTGGTCTCCTTGAAAATTTCTCAGGTATCTCTTTGGGGCTGATTCCATTTTATCTGTCAATGTCTTCAGAGGACTCAATGGAAGTCTGGATGGGACTTTCCAGAGCATTACAGTCATCGGTAAGGAATGCCAAGTCCTGTAGAAACAAAATAAATGGCTGAGGTTATAAGAAAGAAGACAGAGGATAGTGCAAATGTGAGAAAGTCAGGCCCTGATTCACTTTTGCTGACGTCAGGAGGCAGGGTAAAGATGGAGGGAAATGAAAACTATGTCCCTGTTGGTGCACTCTGACTCACCCTTCTGCAGTACGAGATCATAATGGTGTACAGACTCCGGGCTTTTTCCTTCAGATCACTCACTTCCAGCACTCTCTCACATCTGGGGTAGGCCACAAAGTCACGGAGTTTTGTTAGTACACAGTAATTCTGCAAAGAATGCAAAAGAAGCATTTGTAACTGCACAAATGCAGATTTATGTCCCTCTCCATCACTTAACAAAATTCTTATTGCCCCTGTGGGAACACTGAATTCCTACCTCTGTGTCTGTGTGATTTATGTAACCTTTAGTGTGGGAAATTAACCTTCAATATGTCATAACAAAGGAGTTTGGTCCAAATAAGTGCTCAGAAAGTTTTGCAGCCGCAGTTCTGGTTTGCCAGCTTCCCACATCCCTTGGGAGCTGGCAGTGTCAAAACGATAAAACCCATTCCTGTAGTTAGTTGGGCTACCTACAAAAAAGGTGGACTGTTTCTCTTTAAAGAGAGTGCCTCACTTCACTGGTGAACAAGATTATCAATATTTTATGATACAATTTCTCTATTCTCAAAAAGCAAAAACACAACAAAAACAAACACAAAAGGCAATAACTTTTTCTGGATCATTTTATCTCACAACTTGCATTATTAAAATGAAGTGTGTAAAACATTAATTGTAGAGCATCCTAGTACAGCAGATAAATATTCCAGGTCTCGTTATAAAGCAAGGGAAACTGGTGCACTGGGATCACACTGCTCAGTCTTGAGGGAAGGCACTAGCAGCTCTGTAGTTAGCATCTGAAGGGATCTGACTTGCAAGACCTGACAGTGTAATTGCTTGCAATGAATGTGTCAGGCATTTTTCATTGATCATGTATTTTTTTTTAATTTCTTAGTTATTCAGTGAAACACTGAGAACAGCAGCAAAGTATGTCAGATATCCCAAATATAACACAAATGCACAGGAGTCAATTTCATCTTCCCTAGGAGATGACTACTGCAGACTTTTCTCTGTATTCCATAACCTCAAGAATACTTCCCTTTCCCTTTTAAATAACAAATGGTTATTTAAAGGAGGAAAAGCAGGATATCCCCACGCTTTTGTTAGTTAAAAATGCAGTACCAGAAGCCACACGTGATAAAAAATGAAGTTGGTTTACTGAATAAAGATATTATATTCTGCATTTTTTTCTTTTAAACTGTTATTCAAAGTTCTGTTGTGCATATTTATCTTCTGTCACAATAAACAATAATAATAAACAGTAATTTCAAAACAAAATCTCAGAAGCTCCATTGGGATTTTAAAAAGATTCAAAATGAGATTTTTTTTTTTTCAGTCACTAATCTTTCTAATGAAGCTTTTAAAAAATAGTTTTAAACTGCTCTTCTGGTGTTACAGTCTTAAGAGTTAAGCTCTCTTTTCAGTAACTGCTTCTCTTGCACATCATTAAGTGGAAACTTACGTGGATGTCCAAGTACAGCTTGGGCAGTGTCTCCACACATGGGTCCTGCAGGAAAGAAGACAGACCTGTTGCAATGTTTTTTGTTTTTTGTTTTTTTTTTACTTTTGAGAGCAACTTGTATCAAAAGCAAGCAACCTACAGCGTCTTTTTAGGAGTTTTTTGGCTCTCACCTTAGCCTTGGAGGTCTGCAGCTCCTTGTAGGATTCGGTGATTTCTTTGCTCAGAGATAACACCCTGGAGTAGCAAGTTGGAGGGGCTGCTCTGACTAGAAGGGCTGCAGAGAGCAGAGTAAACAGGCTTAGCAGCATCTTTGTCCTGGGGATCTTGTCTAGGGGTGGAGGCAAGGAGGAAAAAATCCCCGTCAGTAGCTGGGCAGCTCCTGCTAAGCTTCAATGGGTGAGTTTGACAAGTCAACCCTCAGTTAAATAGTCTGCATCAATGAGGGAAAAAAAATAAAGTCGGGGTGGTCCGAGGAGCAGCCTGCTGCTGGTTTAAATTTCCTGCCAACCTATGAGGTGGGGCTGCTAGCACTTTCCTGCCCTGGAGCAGGGAAAAGAGGGAACAGGGATAACAAAAACAAGCACTGCTGGCATGCTGCATTCCAGAAAGAAAACCACTGAGTGAGCATATCAAGCAAGAGAAATAAGTGTAAGAAAAAGTACAGGGTTATCAAAGGGCTAGAGGCCCTTATCCTGTATATATATTTTGGCACATAAGCCTCTTTCTTGAGAAAGTAATTTACAGCTGCAGGACTGCATAGGGTACATGTGGATAGACATCCTGTGAGCACTGTTGTCTTATGCTGACAGTGCTGATCAGACTTGCTTGTCATCCTTAGCAGGCATGAAAATTTACTGCTATAAAAGAAATCTCTGATTCTCTATCATTTGTTCTTTTCAACCTATGCAGACACTCACTATTTCTAAATCAAAGCCAATAGTGCTTGCAATGAGTACCAAGGGAGAGCTGTATATTTACACATTTGTGGTCTCAAATTGAATTAATTTACCTCTATATGGCTGCTGCAAATGTATAAACACCATTTTGCTTTCTGTGTTATATTTATGAGGCTTTGTTCCTTTTTTGGATTCCAGATGGAACTGGGACATCCAGATGCTGGGAAGCAGGCATGGGGCTGAACATATGTTGTTAGATGTTAACTGTCCTGTAAAATGGAAGTACTTTTGACTGAATAACTGCTTGTTTCACAAGTTACCCTCACCACCTTTCAAACTGAGGTTCTAGCTTGGTATTAATCAAGATAGAAAAGTATTGGATGGAGGGTATTTGATCCCCCTGGCATCAAAATAAACTGGGAAATCTCATTTGATGATGAGAGAAGGGAAAATGACAGAACAGTAAAATAAAGGAGCCTCCTATCAGTAACTTTGGAGAGAAAACCAGAGTCTTGGGAAAAAGAAGAATTCTGTATTTTGTAGAGGATTCTGACTTAAATCTACCCAAATATCTAGAAGAAACCAGGAAACAGATCTGCACTGTATTGTCTTGTGATATATTACTTTGCTTCTTACAAAGAATGATTTGTTTAGTAACATCATGTGCTCCTGAAAGGTAATGTGATATATATGCTCAGAGGAAGGAAAACTTTCACCTGCTGGGAGTCCCAACAGTGAGAATTTAGGTCTGCCTTTGGAAAATGGGCTGTTGGCTTTATTTTAGGAAAGGCAAGTAAATGAAGAGTTCAGATGAAGCTGGAAAACATTCTGACTTTGAAAATAAGGTGGCTTACAGCAGTTGGATTGTAGACCTAAACAAAGCTACCTCATGGATACCCAAGGAAAAGTTGCTTCTTTGTGTTAGCCTTGCCAGTAAAGAAATGGGCTCTTAATAATCATCTAATTACTGTAAACAGTAGCTGAGAGTGGCAGTGAAATATTACCCTTCCACAGCATTGTTGTTTGGCAAGCTGCTAAAATGGAGCTGCTCTGACAGGAGAGCAGATTTCTGAACAGTGTAGATGTTCTCTCCATTCAAGATATAAGCAATACAACTACTGCTAAGAATGTCTTCAATATCAAGCATTTCCATTTTATTTATTTATCTATTTTGGTGTGAGCATAATTATCTTTCATGATATTTTACCCATACTGAACTTGATCATGACTCCCTGTTGAGCCACAGGAAAACACCATGGATCATACTCTAAAAGAACGGTATCTAAGTGCCTTGACAAGTGGCACCTGTACAATAACAAGTTGCGCCGGGGAAGATTTAGATTGGATTTGAGGAAAAAAATTTTCTCTGAAAGAGTGGTCAGGCTGGAAGACTGGAATGGCCTGCCTAGGGAGGTGGTTGAGGCACCATCCCTAGCGCTGTTCAAGAAGCGTTTAGATGAGGTGCTAAGGGATTTGATTTAGTAGCTTGGTGGGTAGGGATGGTGGTAGGGGGATGGTTGGACTAGATGATCTTGTAGGTCCTTTCCAACCTAATGTATCTATGAATCTATGAATCTATGAAACTCTCCATGTCCAGTGTTTGGGTCAGACAGAAGCAGCTGAGAGCTGTTACAAAGTCCCTCTTATTAGGATGAGCTAATGTGAAAGTTTCCAGCAGTGATTTGATATTACATTATAAATTGAGGTGTACCTCAGCTGCCTAGGCTGAGAAAAGCAAGGGTGTAACATCCTATGACCTAATACAAAGCCCTGTTTCCCAAGCTTGGTTGCAAGCCCCATGCCACAGTAGCCTTGCCCAGTGGTCTCATCCATGGACACCCAACATGGATTTCATGTCTCTCTCAGTCCTGAAGGTGTTGGGTTGTATGACTTAGTTCTGAAGTAGCAACAAAGGGAATGGGGACAAAAGGTCTGTCACCTCCCTCTCAGGCCTTGACACTAGACCTAGACTTTCAGCATGAATACCTGTGAATATCCTTGCCTTGAGAGGTGAGATTCAGGCAGATCTTACTGTGGCCTTCCAGTACTTGAAGAGAGTATATAAACAGGAGGGAGAACGACTGCTTACATGGGTGGATAGCGATAGGACAAGGAGGAATGGTTTTAAACTAAGACAGGAGATTTAGGAGGAAGTTCTTCACTTAGAGGGTTGTGATGCCCTGGAACAGGTTGTCTAGGGAGGTTGTGGAAGCCCCATCCCTGGAGGCATTCAAGGCAAGGATGGGTGTGGCTCTGGGCAGCCAGGTTTAAGTGGCTGGTGACTCTGCCCATGGCAGGGGTGTCGAAACTAGATGATATTTGAGGTCATTTTCAACCCAGGCCATTCTATAATTCTGTGACTTACTGAGTCCTGTGTACTTGTAGAGATGCTTTGCTACCAGAGGACGTGGAAATGATCCACCTACTGAGGCTTCTTGCAGAACAAGAAAATGCAATAATTTGCTGAGCTACCACGATCTTTTCCCAGGAAGCAAGGCAAAGACTGGACCCAGACTTTGCCAAGGCACTAACCAACCAAACTAATGAAAAAAAAAAGACTCTGGATTATGAAGGAGTAAAATTGCTGGGTTAATTTGCTCTGGAGTTTTTGCTCAGCTGCAGCATTCCCGCCTTGTGGTTTCTCTTTGATCCCAGACAAACTAACTCAAGGGAAGCCTGAGATGAACATCCATTCAGAAAATTTAAAAAATGAACTACTCTCAGAAATATCAAGAAAAATCTTCTCATTTATTTATTTATTTTTTCTTCAGGAAAGAGCTGTAAATCAAGGACCAGAGTTAATTTCCTCACCTAAATCTTCCTGTTTCTGGGCCAGATTTCATGCATGGTTGATTTTGGCCCAGATGGATATTTTCCATCATCTCCTTGCTCATCAGCACTTCTGCATAGCTCAGTGCGTAGAATATGCAACCCAGTTCAAAAAAAGACAGAATTTCTTCTCAGTTCTCTTCTATTTGTAGCTTATCATCTTATCCTTGCTCTATGAATATGTTCGATTTATAGTCCACACATGCTTTTCAGGGGAACTTGCTGGTGACATCAGGCACTGGGAGTCCTTTCAGTCATTGGCACCTGGCAAAACTCTGAACCAGCTATGCAGCTACCTAAACCTTTGAAACTTCAGACACTTTGATTACTGTTTTTATCACATTTTGTCACTTATGCAAAGCAACTTATTAATTCTGGTGCATATCATGCCTTGGGCAGAAAATATCTTTCATGCAGTTACAACAAGCTGTTCCTCACAATGGCTAATAGCACCTGAGAGAGGAGATTCAAAATGGACATAGAAATAACACTGAGAGTTCTGATTGGGGAAAGGGCAAATATGTCACAACCTAAACTTGCCTGCACCTATGGAAAAGCAGCTACCCACAGCTCTTCCAGTCTGTCGAATGATGGGCCAGAGTTACAAGGCAGCACAGCAGGAGAAAATCAGCATCACTTTCTCTCTGATGGCCATCATGACATGGATGTCTCTCTCCACCATGGATACATCCTTAGAATATGCCTTCAAGGGTTCCAAGGACTGAGGCACATATTTTCTTTGAGTTTAATCTGCTTGTGAAGATCATGATGTCACCAAACCCTATGAGATCTACTCACGGTGCATTTATTTACCCATTTCTAAAAGGAATATTCCACAGCAAAAGCAGACACAGACTGAGAGGCAAACTAAAAGCCTATCTGACACAACTGTATACAAATCTTTTTTTTTTTTTTTTACCTTTTAAATATTTTTCTGCTGTGTTTTTCTCTTACTTCCAAGTTACTGAAAACTCAAATGATAATATTTTTCTAAAAGTCAAAGGTCTCACTATGCAGGCAGAAATTCTTCCCTTTTTTGATTGGTGTACCCGGACCTCCACCAACATTTTCACAAAAGCCCTTTCAAGCTATCACTTTCCTAATAAGAAAATCCACTTATTTAATGAAAATATTTATTTTAAAATAGTTGGGATCTGCTGTGAGACATTTTATGAAGTCAGCTTCCTATTATGTTGCAAAATAGGAAAAGAAAATCAAAACAGCTCTTTACAGAGAAAGTCCTGTATACTTAGGAAGCAATTCAAAGCCCATGACTGAGCTTGCTGTTGCAGATGATGTGCCACTTCTCGTTTCAAAGCTGCGCCGAACTGCTCTGCTTGCTGCCAGCTCAGCACAAAAGAGGTGTTCACAGCCTTCTGGGAAAGCCTGGCATTTTAGTTGAGGCCTTGTCTTGCTTTTCCTGGCTGCTGCCTTTACACTGTCCATGCTGTGTTTTGTTGAGACATCAGCACTGAATTAGGACACAGGTTGTGCAGCGTCTCACATTGCCATGGTGCAGAAGGGATGCTATGTACAGTTTTACTGCATGCCCACACATTAAGCTGGGATGACCCAGTGTGTCTCTTTTCATCTTTCAGGCTGGCAGTGCATCCCTGCAGGTGGTGTGCACAGCTTGGCCAAACTGCAGGCAATGGACAAGGCATGCAGGACTTCAGGGCTGTTGCTGGACTAGCACCTGCAACACTGCTTTTCTGTGCTTGTTAAAAACAAGTTCCCCTTGTTTACTTAGTGGCATAGGGTTCTTTTTTCAATACTGATGTTTTTACTCTTTTTTGATTCTTTTTTATTTTATTTTTTATTTTTTAAATAGACATATATATTGAGGAAACATACTCCAAAGCTGTGAGCCTTGTGAGGCACTGGCACAGGCTGCCCAGAGAAGCTGTGGGTGTCCTACCTCTGGAGGCATTCAATGCCAGGTTGAATGGGGCTCTGAGCAGCCTGATCTGGCGGGTGGCAGTCCTGCCCATGGCTGGGGGTGGAATTAGGTGATCTTAGACAAAGAATGCTTGCAATGAGTCAGCAAGCTCCCACTATCCCTGTGTGCAGGTCAATGCAGTGCCCACAGTTGCCCAGAGATGTCCCCAGGAGCTGTTGTCCCTGCAGTGCAGACAACACCCAGACTTATCTAGGTCTCAGCTCCTGTCTGTGTAATGGGGATAATGGCACTTACCTTGGAGGCTGTGGGAAGGCTGCCATAAATGACAGGGAGACAGAAGATTATGTGATTTTAGTCCTGCCAGCGGTTCTCTTTTCAGCGACTGCAGGGTTTATTGATTTGAGTAGTGTGGGATTTAGAGCCTTAGGCCATCAGTGTCTTGCTAAGAAAAAGGCAATTTAACCTCTAAGAAGCCCACACACACCTGCAGTGTGGTAACAGGGGTTCTTCAGTGGCAGAACCACCTTGTTTTCTTGTGCCCTGCCTGTCTCTAAGTTTTACTGCATTATCGTAAGTTACAACTGTGCTTTAAGAATGAAGAGGGGACCTCAGTAGTAAGATAATGGGGAGTGAACCGTGTTTGGATTTAGTGTTCAGCAGTAAAAACAAGTTATTTCTGTTTTCCTTCTCTCTCCTGATCTCTCTCTCTCTCCATTACACATGCAAATACAGCATATAACTCCAAGTCTTATCATTGCTGGTCAGCATCTCACCCTCCCTTATTACACTTGTGATGAAAAATGATGTCAGTTGGCAAGGAATGCATCAGAGCAACATAAGCATATGCACCTTCCAAATTTATTTGATACTGGGGAATTCCAGGGCTGAGTTCAGAGTGAGGCCTGAGCTATTTGCTCATGGAGGTTGTCCCTGCAAGGAGCTCTTGTCTGCGCTGTGCTTAATCTGTGAGGAAATGAAGGACTTCATTTCTAAGACTGTTATTCCCACAGATTTCAGAAACATTACGTTACTCAAAGAAATTAAGTGGATAAAATTGAAAGTGCAGGTCTTTGTAACAGCCCAGTTCAAGCCAAGAGGGATCCAAAGAGACTTCTCTGCTGAGATGCAGTCTGCTCAGGAGTTTTCCAGTAGTTGCTTAGCATGCTGGCAGGTTCAGTTTTCTGTTTATTCTTGCCTAGAAACCTGCAAACATCAAAGCTTATGCTGCTGTGTCTATTTCTAGACACAAATAGCTACTCTTACTGCAGACTGGCACAACTGCAAAGTAAAACAAATTATTGTTTGAGAAGGCAAATCGGGTATCCATGTAATGCACTGTGTCTCCACAGTTCTGCTTTCTTTTCCACACACTGCTTTTCACTTTAATGGTCAGGTACAATGAAAGAAATCCTACCTCTGTGGAATTCAATGGCACAAGTCTCAGACTTCTGCAGATCCACAGTCTCACTCTAGATTTAAACTTGTTTTCAGTCCATCAAATACATTATTTCTCCTTTCTCACAGAGAGCATTATGCTGCCTGTTGGAGATATGAAATAGATTCAAAGTCAAAAAAATCAAACAATGTGGCAAGTACTTTGCACAGAAATACTCTTCTGAGACACAGAAATATACAAGTAAAATGAAAGAGCCGATGAATTTCTCTACTTGATAAAACCCAGAAGTGATGAAAGTAAGTGGAGTTTCATTCTGTTTAACAAAATCAGTAAACTGATTAATCACGACATTTTTGTTATATCAACTTGCCTTGAAAGAAAAAATAATGGAGCATGTCAGAAATTAAGTCTTTTTCAGATATAATTAGCATTTAAATCTGAATTTCATAATCCTTCTCTTTTAAAAACAGAAAAGGAAAAGTAATCTTCTGCTTCTGGACTGCATTCAATGAATTCTCAGATGACTAACTATCCTTACAAGTGATTTTAGTTTGCATTTGTTGAAGTCAAATGACTAAGAGTAGTTGCAGATATGTGAAGTGTAGCTCTGCGTATGTCTGAAGTAGTCTAAGTGTATCATCTAGGTGCAGGAAGTTGGAGAACATCTTCAAAAATGAAGTGTGAAACAGGTTCCCTCCTCAGCAAAGTTGGCTCATGGGTGGCTTCCCAGAAAATGACCACTGTCATGACCACTGTCATGGCCATTGCCATGAGTGTTAGTTAAGCCAGCACACTTTGACTTGGGGTGTCCAAGGGATGGGTATTTGTGGTCACTATCTGGGCAAAAGTAGAGCCAGATCCTATGGTGGACTGGGGGACTTTCTCAGCAGTGTTGTATCTACTCAGACTCATGGGTTTAGAAAGTTTGGGTTTACTCTTGTAATTGTTCCCAAAATAAAAGAGAAATAACAATACAGATCTGAGACAGACCTACTACAGCTGTGTCTGCAATGAGGAACTACATGAATAGAAATATTTTGAGTGACTAATCACCCCAGTAGCAGTGTTAGGCCTTTCATGTGCAGAACAAGCCAAGGTCTTTAACAGAGATACTTTTAATTTTGGTCCATTAAGCTAATTTCCATTAGAAGACTAAGCAAATTAACATTTATTTCCCTCCTTTCTATTCGGCTGCTGCTTTCTCTTTTTGTTTTGATTTTTTTGTTTGTTTGTTTGTTTGATGTCTTAGAAGGGTTGTGGCTGGGGAAGCAGAACTTGGCTTGATTTAAAATGTAAATGCAATTCTATCAATCTTCTCCTCTGCTAATAGGCTGCCTAGGCATTTTAAGGGCATATAGTGAAAAGGAAACTGTGACTGCTAAAGAAAAGCCAGCCCCCTGCTGTTCCTGTTCATATTTATTTCACAATCAGCCCATTGAAATGGTGTGATTCACACTCTGATGCTGTTGTTGTCTAGCTGGCAAAGTCACTGGTGAATTTAAAGAAGTTTCCCAAGCTGAAACCAAGCAAACCGCATTTGGGGCAAAAAGCAATCTTATCAGCAATGAGAACTAGTGAGTCACTGCAATGATCCTTCTTGCTGAGAGCTTAGGCTACCCTTGCAAATGAGAAGCTCTTTTGAAATAATAAGCTGTCTTCTAAAACTGTGAGAAGCTGTTGCTTTTGAAATGTAAAGTGTCCTGATATACATATGCAGAGTATACAAGAGTAAAGTCATGCCGAAGTTTGCAGAAGCAATTTAAATGTTCTTTGTTACAACATTGTTCCTGAAGGGAAATAGCCCCAAAAGGGTGAAAACATATGAATGCACAAGAGGAAGAGACTGCTCAGTTCTCCAGCAATCTCGGGTAAACACTCTCTGTTTATCTTAAATTATCCAGAGTTAATATATTCATCATCCACACCATCATCAAGTAGTTTGTGTGAAATAATGACTTCCAGGGAACGCAAAGACTACACAGCCTTAAGTGTTATCTTTACTGTATTAATTGTCATTTATACCCTACCACTGACATAGTTTAAAACAAAAATATAGGCACCAAAATCAACATAGAAGATCAGAATTTCCTAAAGGAATAAGTAAAAGTAAGTAGAGACTGAATTAAAGGAAATAATTAATTTCAACACTGTATTTGGGTATTATTTTTTACATAGAATGTCCCATATAATACAAGGGTTAATTATCTGGTAATGATAGAGGATGAAAAAAAAAGCAGCTATGTTTAATAAAGCATATTTACTTATTAACTCTAGAATCATTACAAGCCACTAAGTCAGAATTGACATGAAAAATGTGGGTATAATCTTAGAATAGGTCAGAAGTGTTGACTTCAGGGATATGTTGATACCACTGCAGTAGCAGGAACCTTCTCACCTGGAACAGTGCACACACTTTTCACGCTTTTAATCTCTTATGGTCAGGGAGGTTGAGTTCAGACTGTAGGGGGTGCAGAATAAACAGTAAGAATATTCAGTGAATAGAAGAGATGGTATACATGGACATTTTTCTCTTTTACCTCCCTGTCCTTGGTACCCCTGTTAATTTTCCGGTGTTTGGGCCCTTGTCCTGCTCTCTTGCTGAAGCACTTTAATCACCGGAAGTTTTGTAATAGGGATCAAAAAGGAAGTGTCCCTTAGACACCCTCTCTGTACATCCCTATCCCCATCACTAGTAAGTATAGAAATTCAGGTGCACAGGTGCTCTGCAGGCCTGCAGAGCCCAGGAAAGCTGGAAACTCTACTTCTGTGCTGCACTTGGAGTTTGTCACTGTCTTGAGTGCTGATAATTAACCATCACTTTGGCTGATATGAGAACTTGACATCCAGAGACATGACCATGATCTGTGGTCTTCCAGGCAAGAGCCCATGATTGCCTAAATAGAATCTGGAGGCCTCTGGGCTGAGCCCAGAGGAGGTTGTAGTGCTGCACTGACTGCAGAATTACAGTTGCCTCACCAGACCCCAGCATGAGCACAACATTAAGCTGCTGTGCAAGTAGTTGCATGCAGCTATGTGGTGCTATCAGAAAAGATAGACTTGCTCATGGGAATGTGAAAAGCACATGTATAAGTAACACAGCAGCTGCCACACTGCAAACCACACTCAGAACATCAACCTATTTTATTCATTAGTTGTGCACTGACAAAAAGTTTGGCACCAATTTTGTTAATGTAAAAGGCACAGTCTCAGTTCTTCCTATTGCATAATTTAAGTACATGTGCTTTGGTAATAAAGCAGTGTGCCAGGCAGAGAATGATAGCATTGTCTGCAACACTTTCACTCTGACACCAAAGAGAAATGGGGCGAATAGAGTCAAAGAAACCGAGCAACATTCAGGGAAGTATCAAAGTGATCAAAGCAGACTCTTTGATTCCGCTTTATGCATACTTTTGAAAGAAGAGTTATGTTTCCAAACACAGCGTGTAGGTTCTTGATGTCAATAAACTGGTTTGGTTTAGCTTTATACTTTCACAGGATCAGGAACCAGAAAAATCTTTAGTGAGATTGTCTGAGCCCTGTTATTAAGCGTTGAACTTGCTGGGAGAAGGTTAAATATGTTTGTTACTCTCTGAGGATGCTGAGTCCTCATTGAAGGAGACCAGGTGCCTGGGCTGAGTAGTCCTAAAGAGGAATCAGCATTTGCAAGCATGAGGAAATGCTCTGAGCTGATCTTTTTGTTCATCTGTATTTAATACACCTCTTTGTTAGCAGATCAAGCCTCAGGAGAAGAGAGGGACTTACAAAGTACGTGGAACATGTTTAAAGAATGATTTGGAAAGGTGCCCTGCTGGAGTCTTTTTATAGCTAGAAAATATTGAACATTTTACTATATTTATTTCCCATTCTTTTTTTTTTTTTTTTCCAAAGTTGGGCAAAGTTTCAAGGCTCCTGGTCCAAAAGCACTAGAGTAAAATATTATTTTTTGATGTTATAATTTGACCATTAATTATGTCAAGCATGAAACTTTTTTAATACCCTAGCAGAATGTACTCCATTTCAATCTTTGTGAAATCTGATTTTCTCTCTCTGCTGCAGCAACTGTAAAGCTGCCCCCAGGGAGGTATTATGTTTAGCTGTGCGGACACATTCCTTCAGGAAATATTGAGGCCAAACTACACACGCACATACACACACACACAGGAACTGTATTAGAAGAATTCAAACCTTAAACAGAAAATAAACCAACATTGGGCCGGGGCTCTGAACTTCAGGGCATGTTGGATTGTTTCTCACATTTTTCTTTGATTTTACTGTCCAGGGCAGCAAACCAATACAGGCACATTCCAAACACATGGAGCAGTACCCAGTGAAGTCAGCCCTATAGCCTCTGGCTGTGTCAGAACCAAAAAAAAAAAAAAAAAAAAGGGGGAATGATGTATATAAAGAATCACAGAATCACAAAGTTAGAAAGGACCTACTATATCATGCTGTCCTACTGTCCACCCATTACCATTATTACCATATCCAACACTTATTTGTTTTGCTCATGCATGAGACAGATATAGCCAGTGGTAATTGTTACCATGCGTTAGAATTAAAATTTACGCTGCAATGTGGACATCCAGCATGTGACTCTGGAGAAAAAGTGGTGGAAGATGGGAGATGAAAGATGAAACAGATGCAAGTTTATTATTTCATGTTTTACTTTTTCTCACTGAAGGTAATGCGAGGAGAAAAGTCAAACTCTATTTTCAGCAGAATGGTAACAGAATATGAACTTCTCTTCCTCTTGGCAGGGAATAGGACAACAGATACAATAGAACTGTTGTAACTATCAGATTCTCACCCTTGCTTAGGAGCTGGCTTCTGCCTTAAAACACAACTACTATTAGGCCACAGCTGTTCTTAAACTGAATGGCATTCTAGAGTTAATTTAAAAAAAAAAAAAAAAAAAATAATAATAATAAACACCTTTATTTGTTTAACATGTATTGATGTATTAATCTTATTTTCATTTACTTATTAAGTTTTTTATTTCTTTAACCATGTTTATTTTATGGGTTCCAAACACAGGAGGGGAAGACAAGGAAATTGTGGGCTGGATGGAGATGACTGGGATGAACAAATGTGAGGCCAAACCACAAGCTATGCTTTTGCAGACAGTCCCAGTGATGTCCTTGGCAACTCTGCTGCCCAAACAAGGTTGTGAGGACCTGCCTTATACCAGGAAGAGTATGTGCTGATCTCTCCATTACCAAGGAACAGCAGAGCAGAGGAAGAGCCAGAAAGTGTACAGGATCCTGTTGTTAATGGCCACTGAGGAAGGGGAACACACTGCATGGCTTTAATTTACCATTCACATTCTCCCTTTGACTGATGAACTCTGCCACTTTTCAGACAAATATTAGGAAAATAAGTTACTGTGACTTTTGTTAAACCAGTAGGTAGCAGAAGAGAAAAAATTGTGCCTGTGTTAGGTTTACTATCGTTTCTCAGTAAATGATCCTAGTAATTAGAAAGCAGATACTTAAAAACTAGGGTAAAATTAATGCAGATGATGGTGTTTCCCCCCCCCCTCAGATTGTTCTGCTGCTTTAGCTGGCATTAAACAGTAGGCATGATAATCATTGTCTTAGAAGAAACACAAGCTAATTTGGGATTAGACTGCTGATGCTGAGAGGTTTTTTGTGTAGAGCATGAATTTCCAGTGCAACACATGAAGGAGTTTCAGCTGTGACAGAGAACAGCATATAATGATCTCATTTTTTTTTTTTGAAAAAAACAAAACACTAATTAAGAAGAGAAGACAATGTTCTTCTTTGGAGGGGGAACCCAAGGTCTGCAACCACCAAAGCAGTTAAGCACGTGAGTTTAGACATAGTATTGAATTAAGTAGGATTACACTGTCGTACACATGTGCCTACAGCATACACAGTAGGAAAAAAATGTTCAGAAAATATAGACAAATAATTGCATGCAACTGTTTTTTTAAGCAAGCTGTGCTTTGGCTGGCTCTGTGTTGGAGATTTTACTGCATAATTCAGAATCATCTTTAATAAACCATATTGCCATTGGTCCTCTGAAGCACGGATGCTTTAGGGAATGTAACGATATTTTGCTTTTCCACATTTATGCATACTTTATTTTCTTAATTCATTTTGTCTTTTAGCTTACAGCCTCAAGCAAGAGAATGAAGCTTAGTCTTAATGTAATTCACTGGAGGACGTTTGAAGCACAGAATAAGAAGACATTAGATGTGATTATCTGCTATGCTGCTGAGAGCTGGAGACTAATTTCCAAATGACGTGTGTTATATATGGATTACAGCTTAGGGGCCAATGTCATAGATCAAGACTCCCATTGAACTAGAAGCTGTGCAAATGTGATCTGTTGGACTGCAGAACTTTGCTATAGCTTCTGCACACTTCTGTGTCCAATATACCACTGTTTTTCTCCCAAAATTATTTCCTTACAGCCAGGAATAACAGATTTTCCTTGCCTAACAATTGCATGCCTTACTTAATTTTTTTTTCATGAAATCAATATGCAAAAAAAGTTTGTGCTAACATAGTATGTTCCTCACTTTTGTGTCTACTGACATCAATGAATCATTCTTACTTGAGATAGATTTCGTAGGTAATCAAATCTCTCTCCTTTCCAAGACAGCATTGTTCCCCAGACTGTGTTCCTGCCTGCGCTACATTTTCTGTTGTTAATCATTCACAAAGACATAACACATACACTTGAAAAAGTCTGTATCTGGTTTGGGTGCTGTTGTTGAAGGGTTTGGGCTTTTTTCTTGCATACACAGGATGTCCAGCTTTTCCTCCAACACTACTTCTTAAAGCTCAAGTGTTACTAAAGTAGTTTATTTTAACTTTCAACACTTCAGATGTGTAGCACATTCCCTGTGTCAGTTTTTCTGATCAGTTTTTCCTGTTTGGGTTTGCTCAGAAGCAAATACTTCATTGCTAGTACCTGATTCAGAGAAGAGAGAGCTTCCACAGAACGCATTTGCACAGTGTGGCTGCTCTGCTCCAGCTCTCATATTCAGCTTCAGAAAACCCCAGCTCAGCCCATGCACTGGGAAGGCATTGATGTTCATAGTACTGGTACTTCCAAACAGCCTTGTCTGGTGAGGGAAGTAAGTCCAATGCAAAGTACTGGACTGCGTACTTGCCAGATTCTACCTTTGCTTCTTACTTAACAGAATCTACCTTCAGTCATCAGTATCATCTTGATGTCACTGATGACTGAAAGGGAAATGCTGTGAGCTAGCACCTTGCTTAGATTCAAGTTGAAAAGCCATGTGAGGACATGGTAAAGAGGGAAAACATAGAAAGGACCAGGGGTGAAGAGTCACAGTAGTAAATGATGAAGCAGTGCACTGATGAGAACATAGCAAGTAAACAACAGGCATATGTTCAACATTGCCTGAAGAAAATACATTGTCTTTTCAGTGAGTAAGTAAATGATTGTACAAAATGGAAGGAAAACAAAATAGCAAAACAAAATGAAGACCTAGCCATATTCTTCAAAGTCTTTAAATTCTTTAAGAGTGCAAAACTTCATTTGTTCAGAATTTGACTATTCCATAATTGAACATAGCTCGCTAGGTAGCAGGTTCAGATAGCGTGTAAAGCAAAAATAAGAATAAACAATTTATTTTATCAAATCTTATTTTAATATGTTTTTTATGAAACTGACCATTTTCCTTTCCTGCCTTCTGGTCTATTAATTTTCAGTGATGAGCTGAAATTAAACTTCTTTGAAACCAGTTAAGAAACTTGATTGCCAGGCTTTTTGGAGAAAGAGGGTGTTTAAATGCTTTTGTGCTGGATTGTGATGACATTTTCCAGCGTAACTACTATGGCTGTTAGAGTTAGTGTCAGAACTCTGCTGTAGGCACTATATATAGTTAGTGATCTGAAGAGATCAGAAGCAACAGGAAGAGAAGAGAAACAGGAAATGTTATGTGGAGAGCCAGTAAAGGAACAGGGAGTAATTATTAGCTTCCAAATTATTGCCATGCCCGTGGGTTGCAGTGAAACAATGGGATTTGAGGTGGCTTGGCTCCACACACCTTTGTTACCCCATCCTCAGCAGGGAACTCAGATGGAAATGCCCAGACCTGCAAAATCCCCATCTGTGAACATGCTTGCAAATACTTTCACTGCTGATACAAACTCTGCTGACCTTTATGAGACAATGTCACTATTGGTCTCATAGGAGAACAGGAACAGTTCATATAAGCAACACGCTTTGCCACCGACATAATTCTACCTTAGCATTTTCCCTTCTAAACTTCTGCAAGTTCTGTTGGCTGAGCTATTGAAGATTCCTGTAATTTCAGCAGTAAGCCACAGCAGGTTCGCTTCAATCAACAGGAGCTGCATCACAGTGCGCAACACAAGTAACGCATTTCCCTCCAAGCAAGCATGCTCTGACTTCATTCAGGCACACAAATGTTCTTCAAATTCCAAATCACCGTCTCCCAGCCCAGCAAGACAGAGGCTGCAAACTGAGTTGAAACAAAACAGATAAGCAAGTTGAAACATTTTTCTTCCTGCAGAAAAATAAACCAAATATTTGCACTTCGCCCACCTGTAGCAACCTCTGCTCCTTCCCGTGGGCCCACTCCAGCCTTTCTCCTCACTGGGCTGAGTGCCCAGGCCCCTTGGGTGGGAAACTTGATAGTCCTCTTATTGGCAATCAAGAATTCCTCACATTTCTCAGGAGGCATCAAGGGATTTGGACTTCTGGAAACCTTAGTACCAAATGAAACAACCTTGAAAAGCTGACTTCAGAGACATTGATCAGATTTCTTCTTTGGAGCAATAGAAGCAGGAAGCATGTTTTTTTCATCCTCATTTCTTTAACTTCTGGTTCATCATTTGATAACACTTCAGTATCACTTTCCAGCTGAAGGCACAGTAAGTCTTTCTTTATGGAAAATATACAGGCAAACAGACAGACAGAATAGATGCCACAGCTGGTGGTCAATTCAAATTGACATTTGCTGAGCAATAAGACTATTTGTAACTCCCTTCTGGTAAATGCTTGCTGAGGAACAGAAGGAACAGAAGAGACAACTATTTTCACATGCACCCAAAAAAGGATGCCATTTCTAAGGTTCTAGAATGATTTATTTTTTTTATTTTTTTTTTATTTTTTTTTATCCATGAATGTCATTATTTTCACAAATGCAGTTCAACACTATTTAAAAATATTGTCTTTTAGAAGAGGTAAAATCACAAAATTCATATAAATTCGTATAAATATACGACATTACAACTTGCCACCTGTTGTAGAAAATCTTTGGAACATAGAACTACATTACCTTCACTCCTTCCTTGTGGAAGAGTATAGAAAGATAGAAAAGAAAGTCAAGAAAGATGTGAAATAAGTAAAACATACAGAGAGTTCAGAAGGACTGTGAAGATTGCAGTAGGTTTGACAAATGTTCAGATCCAGAGCAGTTTGTCATTGGTCTCATTTATGTGATGGGCACCCTTTTTGTTCTTTCTCCTGAGTGGTTCTCACCTGAAGAATTGGAAGAATTTAAGATACGTAAAATGATACTTTAACAGATTTGCGTTTAGTTATTAAAAATTTTACTTACTTTTAATATTAAAATGAATTTTAAATGAATTTTAAAATGTTTAAGACATATTTAAACAAACATATAATTAAGATGTGAATTTAAACTTTGACATTAGTTTGTTTCTAAACTAAAATGTCATCACATTTATTGGGGAAAAACCATGTTACAGTACCTGAATAATTTCCTCACATAATAAGATGTTAGGATGGCATTAAATCAATGGAGTCTAAAAGGCTGCAAATACTAGGGATCCACTGATGTGATGAACATAACTGATTTTCCACTTGAGCACTGACTACTCTGTGTGGAAAGAATTCTTTCCCCTTACTAACCAAGCATGACTATTCCAAACTGTGAGTCCAATTGTACTGTAATAGGAAAACAATTGCAGTTGTGAATGTATGTTGTCCTGCAGATTTACTTTCAGGAGACAGGTTCATTCTCTCAGTTGAAGGGTTGCTAAAACCAACTGATACATACGGATACAGTCTGCTCATGGCCTGGATGTATGGATTGTCCTAAGGACATTTAGAAGTATGCCACTCTGACTACACAATTCTCTTTCTGAATGATTTCTTGAATGTAAAGTGAGATAAGCCTGTTGCGCAACACAGAACCAAACGTTAAAGTGTTTGTATATATCAGAGACTTTTCTTCACCAACTTGCTTTTTCAATGAGCTCTCGTTTTGGATTATTTATTTATTTCTCTATTTGTTTGTTTATTAAGAAGGAGGTAAGAAAAAAAGATCAAAATAAATTCTACTGCTGGTCTACTGACACGCTGCTTCACACATTACTTCATATAATGTCAGAAATTTCTGTGGAGGATAAAAACCCCATGAAATAGGGGGTACAACTTCTTTAGAATAAGTACTAAAAAGAAGCCCAGAGATATCTTCTGTGGTTTAACATCTTGAGCAGTGCTGTGGGAACAGATATGACTTGAGAAAGAGTTAGTGTTGAAGTCATAATGTCTACACTGTGTTTTGGGGGCTCCACTTCAACATGGCTCTGGTCTGATCCCATTGGCTGACTGTAGGGGTAGGTGACTGTAGGGGTATATTATCTGCAGTCATGCAGGGCATCTTCTTGTTTTGTTCATCCCAAGAGCATTCAGATTACATTCTGAGACTGCTCCAAGATGCAAAGCAAAGCAAATATACTAAGTCAGCTGTGACATTTGCTTTAAGAGAACACTCCTGTGTTAAACTAAACAAGTAATATAGATGTAGCCAGAACTGAAAGATAAAAAAAAAAAAAAAAAAATTCTGTTTGTGGTCCTAGAAGACTACTGGTTCAGGGCACCTTTGCAGGAGCTAAAAAAAATAAACACGCATTTATGGAAAGCTTAATCAATCTCATATCTTAAAGAAGATTGTTCCATTCCTTATAATGGATGATCTAGGGGTAAAGGAGCTTTTTTCATTTGTGGAAACATAATTTAAAGAGATTGTTGGTGACTTTGGTCATATAATGAGGTTTCTATGAACTCTTGCATTAATTGCATATGATTCCAATAAATGCAGTCCTGTGAGCAACAAAATGCTTCCCTATGCTTCCATGAGACCCAATGCAAGTTACAAGATGCTGAATACAGTAATTCTAATATTTTTACAAAGCACAGTTAACTTACTGTTCACTTTCCAAAGCTATTTGGTTTTCAAGCACCTGTAGGCCTCACATGGAAAGCATATTTAAACCTGTTCCACCTATCTTGTCTCTTTATCCATCCTATTGCACTGATGATGCTCTAGTATGCATACCTTAAATGCACATGTACAAATCTCTTCATAAGGGCAGAGAGATGTGAACAAAACTGAACAGCAAAACAAAGTGTGGAGGTAAATACACAGCATTCAGACATCTTTCGGCTACAGTCCTCTTATAGCTTCTCTGAAAACTGTCATGAGACAGTTAAATTTCTACCCTCTCTGCAATTAAGATAGTGGAAAAAGAAAAAATTATTAACTATAGGAACACCTACAAAACTTTGTATTTGAATCCAAATTACTCAGCAAACACATAGCAACCTTCAGACTATGTTGAATGGTTCTGTAAATCTGAACATACATTTGAACAACCCCTACGATTCTGTGATTCTTTGAACATGAATTTTGCCCCTTTGCTGAAAACTTGAACAATTCGTAAACATGTCTGTGAAGGCTTTACTCTGCTGTGACAGATTTTAGCAAACACCTTTAATGAGATACTCAGCAAATGATGTTTTTCCTAATTTAACAAATCTAATTAATTTGATAACATTTGTGATGCCACTTCTGTGAGCAGTTAATTTTCTTTTTTTGTTCAGCTGTATGTGTACAAAATTGCCAGGGCCCAGTATAAGCCCTGTTGCACTAAGTTCAACTCTCATGGGCTTCTTCTTGTGTGGCACTCAGCAGATAATTTCATTCTTTGAACTGCAATCTTGTATTTTTTTTTATTTTGTGAGATGAGAATTTATGTCTCAAGCTGTAGTAGTGTTTTATGGTGAAATTAAAAAGAAAGAAAGAAAGAAAGAAAGAAAGAAAGAAAGAAAGAAAGAAAGAAAGAAAGAAAGAAAGAAAGAAAGAAAGAAAGAAAGAAAGAAAGAAAGAAAGAAAGAAAGAAAGAAAGAAAGAAAGAAAGAAAGAAAGAAAGAAAGAAAGAAAGAAAGAAAGAAAGAAAGAAAGAAAGAAAGAAAGAAAGAAAGAAAGAAAGAAAGAAAGAAAGAAAGAAAGAAAGAAAGAAAGAAAGAAAGAAAGAAAGAAAGAAAGAAAGAAAGAAAGAAAGAAAGAAAGAAAGAAAGAAAGAAAGAAAGAAAGAAAGAAAGAAAGAAAGAAATTGTGCTATACTCCTGAGTAGAAAAGAAGCAGGAGAGCTGTAACTCACCCTGGCACCGCTATTTAGTGTTTTGCCTTAATAGCCCAAATGTAATAGCTCTAAAAGAGCAGCCTCTTAACTGTTCTGCTAAGTACAGCTCTTCATCACTTGAGCTACTTTCTGAGTTCTTGAAAGACACTCTGCAGACTAGGAAAGATTGGAAAGTCTATAATTTTACATCAATCAATAATACTGATAAATTGCCATTCACAAGAATAGACGTGACAAAATACAATAGTACAAGCTATTAACAGAGAATCCTCAGAGCTCCAGATGCAGCTATATCACATGGAGAAGGGAGGGGAAAAATCATTAAACAGTAAAGCTTATTAAGCAGCTAAGACTGAAAGGAACATAAACTACACAAGCCAGCATGGGCTGTGGAAGGGAGCAGCTGGGCTGTTTCACTGTGGGAAAATGGCTGCTGCTCAGAACAGAATGCTCTAGGGAGCACTGGCCCAATCTCCCCTCCTTTGGAATATTCACTGTAGGGGGATGAAGAAGATATATTTGGTTTCTCACAGGATTTCATGGCAGTTATGCTAAAAATTATCTGATACAGATCCTCAGGAGAAATTCTGGAGCTACACATCTCTCAGTTTATCTTGCTTGACTATGTTCTTCTCCAACACTTACTCCTGTGGACCTGTTGCTGGAACTAGTTTGCTTCTCTAAAGAAGGGGCAGCAACTTCAGATGTTTTCATTTACGCCTTCCTCAAGGTGCAAGTACTCTGCTCTGAAAAAAGTCTTTGTATATAAAACACCAGATAAATAGACAAAGAGATGTGCAGTGGTCAGAGACAATGAGTAGACATGGAACTTGGGAGTCCTTGGTCTTAGCTTCATCTCCAGTCTGAACTTTGTCATGCTCGTGCACATGATGTCATAGTGATCTGACCACAGTGAGGTCTCATCATCTCTGAATTCTTTTATCATGCATGTGTTTTAACACCCTCAACTGGCTTAGATATCCTTAACATAAAACTGTAAGCTATAACTAATATCTGTACAGACAGAAAATACTCTCCCTATGCTTTCTATTGATGCACCTGCATGTAGTGAAGACTAACAATCATTTTGTATTTATTTTTCCCTTTGCTCCCATCATAAGACAAACACACATAATTTTGCTTTCTCTTTCAGTGGAATTCAATACCTCAGTCATACCAAGGAAGGAAGTGAGAAAAAAGTCACCATTTTTTCATCTTATTTCTGTGCTGAGAGAAAAGGAAAATGCATACTATGTGGAATTGCACAGAAACAGATAAAAGCCATAGAAGAACAAAATGTTTTCTATTTTAAACCATTTCAGCTATATACTGCAGTGAAAATTGCTTAGGGTTTATCAATCTGTGATTTAGTGTAACGGTGTCAAATCACGAGCTAGTTATAATGGACCAATCAGGCTATGGCTGAAGCCAATTGCAAAAGCGAGACTCAGTAGTAACATGCTTGAACTGGGGCCAGCAGTTCTGGAGCTGTAGTCATTCTTGATCTGTGATTCCAGTAACTTAAGTTTCCTTTTCACTCCTTGAATATGCAGAGGAAATTGACTTCATTTCCGTAAACAGTTATATTTTCTGAGGGATTCCAGTGGTTTGAGGACTGCTTATGGAGCCCATGCTGTCTTTAATTGTGCTTGTTGTGTGTACAGACAAAGTAGGCAGTTTTGATTATTTGGCTGATTCAATTGTACTGTACCGATACAGGTTATATGATAAATAAGACTGAAACTTAGCTAGAAGCCCAGACGCAAAGCTATTGCAATTTTGACCTCAAAGCGTCCAATGTTCTGCAGAACATACTCTTCCCACCTTATTAATTTAGTGTTCTGTACAAAGAAATAGTTCTGCTTTCTGACACATCATTTTATGACCAATTCATTTTAAAGATGGTGAGGTCAATACCTTCTGTGGTTTCTCAAGCTTACTTTTCCAGGAAACTAGGTTTCTCCAGGAAATCCTATAGTGTGAATACAGTGCAGCTGTGAGAAGAGAGGGGGAAAGTGAGTCCAGCACTGTGTGTGCCCACTTCTCTTAACCACTGTGAACACAAAGTTGATGAAGCCTGGCACTCTGTGGAACTGGTAAATGAAAAGCAAGGTGAAAGAACTTTAGGAGCTGTTAGGAATTCTGAATTTAAGAATTCCATAGCTCTGCTGGGAATTTTGTTGCATCTAACAATTTTTTTTTTTTTTTGTCAGTGAGTCTTCTGGCATTAAATAATAGAAATAGGTAAGATCTGTGATCCTGCTGTTTGCAGCAGAATTTTAGCTGGGGTCAAATGTTTTCTTCCTCTCCTGGAACAAGTCTGAGCATACAGCAGGTCTTTGAGAAAATGGCCATAGCTGTGAGATCACATTGATGCAATACAAGAGAAGCAGCTGGCTAGCAGCCTTTTGTAAGCCTTATTGAATGCTATTGAACAGGTAGAATGGAGGAAGGGAGCAGATACACTCACAGTCTAACTATGAGATTTGATTATGTACAAACATGGCTATCAGTCTATTCCATACTCCATTAACTTTTCTAACAGGAAAGCTGGGCCTGTTATAGTCTTCCTGCATATTCATGCCTGGATGACCCACACTGGAATTAGTTCAAAATCTGTTCAAAACTGTATTATGTTTTACATTTGTGATTTGGGAATGGGAGTTAGGACTGCTGGGGAAGGAGCAGTTGGGAAGGCAGCTTGGGAAGCCAAGTGAAACATCTGTCTTGCAGGGAAGCCATTGATGTGGCAAAGTAAAGGAAACTGATCTATGCTTGGACCAGTTCTTGTACAATTTCACTTGCTGTGAGTCGACCAGATGATGCCAATTATATTCACTGCTGCTCATGGTAAACCTCAATAAAATAATAGCATTTTAACACCCTTTTGATAGCACCTTAGGAGAAACAATTCCTTTCAGATTCATCCAGGGGTGAAATAAGACTCAGTCAACTTACATAGGCTCTGACATTTCTTTGGAACAACACATATTTATGGCTGAAGACTGACTAGAAAACTGTCAGTGTGTATTTCAGGTTCTTGTCTCTTGCTGGATTATTCACTGAATGCTCCCAATGCATGAATTCTGCAAAACTCAAATTAAAAAGGACAGAGAAGAGGTTCCAACAGTAAACTAAGGAAAGATCAAAGATTTTTTTTTCTAGTTTTAGCAACCTCTGCATTTTATCACATCTTAGTGATCTAAATGGGAGTGGGAAGCAGAGTTGTTAGGGAAGAGTTTGGGCAGCTTTATTACTGTCCCAGGTGACCCATTGTAAGTAGCCATAGTAAGCTTACTGAGGTCCAGTGCAAAGAGAATGGAGATAGCTTAAACTGCAGGTCCAATCTTCACATCTGACCTGAGAACCTGACTACAGTGGAAGGTTTCTAACTCCTTAACCTGAAAACAAATCTGACTACAACGCCAGTTTTCAATTCTTGACGAGTTGGAAAAGCAGTAATACTTGTTTTCCTCACTCACTAATTCTCACTTTACACATCCCACTGCCTCTTGATTATGAACGTACCCTACCCTTGTCTCTGCTATGCCTGTAAGAGCACACAGCAGTGACAGTGACCCTTTTCAGGAAAGAAGGACACAGAAGTAACCAGTTCTGTGTGCAGACTCCATTGATTTCCAAGAAGGGGACTATTTTGAAACCATCATCCTTCATTTTAAAATACTCAAAATCATAAAGATGAGAAATATATCTTTCTAATATCTTGCTTATTAACTACAGGGTAGTGTTCAAACACCAAAATATCAATATAAGCACTGCAATTCACAAATATTGGCACATCAACGGGGTATACTTTGATATCAAGAACTGTAAGGTCACCCTGTAAATCTCATCAAAAGCATTTTAATACAAAATTTGTAATCACAGAATTACTGGCTTTAAATTACTGAATTCCCTGGAGGAAGTTTCATAGTGCAAAGCAGTGTAATCACATTTGATTTTCTTTATTGCTAACTCTGCATGGAGATATAAAAAAAATCACTATTAATCTAAGCCAGATAACATAGGCCTTAAATGAAAATGTAAAACAATGGACTTACAATGACGTTCATGATGTTTGCAGCTTCTGATTTACAGGAAACAACAACAACAACAACAACAAACAAACAAACAAACAAAAACCCCACCCTCTGATAGAGTGTCCTTTTTCCCTGCTATGTTTTCTGCATATGCTATACACTGTTTACATGCTAAAAATAGAACACCTTTTTAAGATTAGAATTTGGTTTATCTCAAGCACAACCTGGTGATCTTTTAGTAGAGCAGATAAAGAAGGGAAGTGGGATTTGTTTCTGGTCTTCAAAGATTTACAAATTTTGTCTGCTGGTAGCTGATAAATTTGTTCCACAAGAGTAAATACTGAATTATCATGAAAAAACTCAGAGAGTTTCAGTGATAAGTATGATGTTCTGATTTCAGACTTATTTACAAATACAGTTGGAAAAATATGAGTGATTGTTCCTGACGAATCATAGCTAAATTAGGAGCAAACAGTGATATTCAGGTTATTTTGGGTAGCATTAAAAAAAGATACTGAACTTGTGTCCATTCAGAGCTCTGGACCATGTGATTAAGCAGATTATATATTCAGAGTTCGATATTACTCATACTGGAAGCACTGGGAAATTGCAATTGATCTCCTTGAGTCTTTTCTGAGTACACAACTGGCCTTGATACCCTCAGTTTCACTGAACACCATTAAGAAAACAACATCTGATTCAGCTGCAGAAATGCTGATGAAACTGGGAAGCTTTTTATTTTTTATTTATTTTTAATAGAAAATGATAGTATGGTTTATAGAAAAGGATAGTATCTGTCACTAGTCAAGAGCAAGAGTTATAGAGGTACATAAATTTGTATCATTTAATAAGTCATGAATGAATGGCTCATCAATACTTTATTAATTTCTGTTAATTTTTCATATTTCACATTAACACAGAATACGGTTTGTCTTAAGCTCCTAGCTATGCTGATGCTAAAACATAAGTCAGAGTTTCCACAAAACAAGGACAAATGTATTGAAAAGCTGTAATAATCCAAACAGGAGTCAAAAAGACACATAATTCTAGTAGGAATAACTATTAAATGGATAGAGACAACTTGGTTCTCTGTAAGTTGTTGTACCATGTTAGTCCATGGTGGGCCTTTCCATATGAAATCATGAAAGACATCTCTGTAGACTCACTAGACTCAGTTGATATGGAAGAAGTCAGATAATAAAAGATACAGTAACTCTCGGCTGTTGCAAGAAATTTTTTTATTCATATTTTCATCATGCAAAGCAGTCTCAGGTTGCTCCTGCTCATCCCGTGTCTGTATTTTACAAATGTACTTCTTATACATAAAATAATCACACACAAGATTAGGAATTTACTGGTAGATGAGATCTTTCCATTATTTGGAAGGTCACTTTAAAGTTCTCTCACAAGAATCAAAGCAATTACACGAATGTGATAGAAGACCTTAGCTCAGGTAGAAGGTAACTCATCAGCTGAAATGCATTAAAATTTAAATGCAACCATCCCTTGCTAATTCAAAAGAAAAGGGGTTAACTTAGAGCACCATGCTTGCTGGTTAACTTAGAAGATAACTGCTAGCAGAAGGGTAATGATTTCTGTATGTTTCTGCTATCTTCCTCTTAAATGAATGTGAACTCAATAGCATAATATTGTTTCTGTTTTGTTGACTGAATGACTTAGGCTTTGAATGGGTGAATAATAAACAAAAGAATAACAAAAAGAAAGTTATGCTTTCCAGACAATAATTTAGTAGAATAGTCTGTGTTTTTTTTTAAACGTTCCCTATTTTAATTACCTTTTTGCATGGTAATAGGGACAATACAGATGATTAAGTACGGGATATCAGCTAGTGATACAATCTGTCCGTGTCTATTTAGTGAAAAATGTCACCGTGCCTGAATTAATCAGCTATCTGGATTCGTAGAGGCTACAAGCTCAGAGCTCTCAGCCACACAACACAGGGTCTCACCCACTGTCTTCCTTTGTTATCAACCTTTCCTTGAAAGGTTATGGCAGGATTATATTGAGTTCAAAGACATCCAATGTGAGCAACTAAGGCAACTAAAAAGGGTAAGTAAAGAGCCTGAAAGTTCCCTTACTGTATGTACATTTTTTTTTTAAGAGCTTTTCCAAAGTCAGCTGTTTTAAAGAAAAGGTAGTAGATACTGTGAAAGAATGATAGAATCTCTTTGCCTATATATGAATATATATATTGCCCGGCTCCTATTCCTTCTATCATGTCTCTCAGATAAACCAAAAAATGCAATTTTCATTTGATCTTTATGCTATGGATTTTGCCTACAGGAACTGTGCAGATTGTAGCTTAATAATGTACTTTTTTTTTTTTTTTTACCTGCTTCCCCTTGACACAAGCTTCACCAGAAATTTTTACTTCAGTTCAAAACCTGTGGATGGTAGCAGCATTTTCAGAAGAGGAAGACGGACCCACTACATTGTGTTAATAGCAATTCTAGAAACACCTCAGTACTTGCGATATAAGGTGTATTATTTTTACCCTAATGTTTCTGGTAGCTTTCCCTAACGTACTTTTGTAATGGAGTTATTTCGAGATAAATATACAGCCGCGTATATTGATGTACTTTTTGCTCCCGTTCTTCCTCCCACGAGGTCCTACCGGAGCCGCCCTGTCGGGGACGCGCAGGAGGCGGCTGCCGGTCGCAAGGTGGCGCTGCGGGGCCGGGCCGGGAGCGGTGGCTGTCCCCAGAGGTGCCCCCTCTCGGCCGCTCCCGGAGCATCCTCCGCGGCGTTCCTGTCCCTGTTCCACGCTTCTGAGAGCGCTCCGCTGCACCCGCCGCAGCCCTGCTGCGGAAGGTGGCACCGCCGGGACCTCTCCCCAGCTCTCCGGTCCCGGAAGAATGAAAAGGGAGAGGGATGTTTTCTCTCTTTTCATCTTTTTTTTTTCTTTTTTTTTCTTTCGTTTTGATGAACTCAGTGAAGTTCGGACAACTGACCATGGTCCTTTCTGCTGCTGGGGCGGGATCCCCTATTAGAGAAGAAAAAAAAAAAAAATAAAACAGAAAACCTTAACCCAACGATGCGCTTACACCCCACAGCCCCTCAACCGCTCTTCGGATCTCAGTAGCCCTCAGCCGCGGGTGCCAATCAGCTCCTCCGAGTGGCAGGAGAAGATCCGTGCCATCATTAGGCGTTGCCGCCGGGTCATCAGCAGGGACTCCGCGCTCCTCGGAGGAGGCAAAGCAGAGGGAGGATCCGCTAGGATCCAGGTGGATCCAGCTTTTACCGCTTACCAAAAGCCACCACCAGCAGGACCTCCGTCTCCTCCCTCCCTCCTCCCCTAACTCCCTCCCTCCCCTGCCCCTCCGCGATGAGAAACGGGCCAAGTCCGTGCGCGCCAGCAGCTCTCGGTGCCAGGGGCGGAAGGATCGCTTTCATGCCACAGGGTGACTGCTAGCCCTGCGGAGGCTCCGCCGGTCGGACAGGGCAGCGGGCGAGCAGCTGCCCCGAAGCCGGGGTGACTGCCGGCCCCGCGGAATGCTGGCGGCGGGGGATGCGGAGCCGGCTGTGGACTAACATGGGGGGCAGCCACTCCCACAGGGCGCCCGTGTTCGACGAGAACGAGGACGGTGAGTGTGGAGCTGTCCAAGGTACCCGCCGCGCCCGCGCGCCCCGTAGTTCCCGTCGTTGGCTCAGCCCCGGGGCCGGAGGCAGCAGCTCGACCTCAGCCAGGTGTTGGCAGCTTCCTCAGTCCCGCCGGGGAGGTATTTTAGATAATCCTCTAGCAGGCTGTTTTCTGTGGGGTAGGCTCTCTGGGAAAGGAGGAGGGCAAGCCCACCTTTGTCTAGCTGTTCACACTAATTACGTAGTTCTTTGCTTTTATCCAAGCTAAGCTGAAGTCTAGGATACTGCCACTTGGGTTTTAAACACATGGCTGGGTAACTTCATATGTATGTATTGTGAACTGGCATAATTCTGGTAATAAATGCCGCCTTTTCTCTTTTCATTTATAGCTGGCTCTTTGCCCACCAGCCTGTTTTTAATGGTGGTACATCTTTCAGGCAGTATACTTCTTTCTCCACCTTTACTTCCTGAAACTTTTTCTTAAGTTGTTCTATTAGAGATTTTTTTTTCTCCTGCCTACGATGGAAGAAAGTGCATTCAGGAAAGTTTTTGGAATACAAACAGAAGTTTACATTATAAAGTGGAAATACATAAAAATGTGGTGGTTTTTTCATGTAATTTTCATATAGAGATCATGTTTAACTGGGATTATACGGCACCCAATTTCAGTCATTTTGGCTTTTAAAGCAAAGCAAACATCCCACTTCTAGGAAGTAGATATTTGTATATCAGAAAAAAAGTGTTGTTATTTATGGGATATATGTTGCTGCATAACTGAATAATTGATACTTCATTTTGAATATAATGCTTTCAGCATAGTTCCCAAAATATGTTGAGAAATGCTTGTGCCTCAAAAGACTTTGCTTTGCATTTCTGAGGTACATAACAAATCAGAAACATTTATTTTCCCTCCTGTTCATTCAGGACACATGGAGAAAGATATTAAATGTTTGTGAAGTTTTTACAGGGGTGAATATATTTTTGCTTACATTTCAAGTGCAGTTACCATTCCATATTTCTTGACAAAGCTAGAAGAGGTATTTGGTGTGGTCTGGTTTACAAAAGTTTATTGTTTGTGTAGAGTAAGGGACTAGAGTACTTACTATAGGTGTACTATGATGCAATAGCTGTGATTTTCCTGTACTTATATAAAATTACAGTCATTTGCCATACATAGTGCTACATAAACAAATGAGAAAGAAACCATTCCCCATTGTAGAATTATAATGGTGATCATTTACAATTAGTCGTGTGAACCATAATGTAATTCTCCAAGAGTGGAAGTATAGTGTTAAACTTGTATAGACATGGTAAGGTAAAAAATACCCCTGCCTTTACCTTTCTGAGTGTTCTGACTGAGATCTCCTGAGTTAACACGTTCTGTGAATTGTTACAATTTTTTTTTTCCAGTGAGAAAAGGCTGTGGTCAGTTATGAACAAAACAAAGTTCAGTAATGAATTAGAACAGAGAAGACTTCATGCCACTTTGCTCTTTTGCTCAGGAAAACATTAATTAAAAAAACAAACAAACATACAAACTATGGATTTCTACTAAGACATAGTTTATTCTCTGCCTTTTTTTTTTTAATTATTTTTCTTTTTTCCCCATTCTGAATAGGAATTATTTTTTCACTTAAGCTTGTCATAACTGTCTAGATCAGGAAAGCCCATTGCTTTTGAAATTGATAACCTATTTTCTATATTACTTACAAATTATAATTTGGGATGGATTTTTTTTCCCAATATAGGAAAATATCTCCTTTGAAAATCTATCTTGGAAAATTTAATCCAAAATCAAGGAGTATTTCATTTTTCCCCTAGTGTCTACAATAGTAACTGCTTTTCCAGACTAAATAAGAAATTAAAATATAAAAAGCAAAAACAAACATAAAACAAAAAAATCCTTCATCACACTGTTACAAGTGAAAGTTGATTTATTTCTTGAGGGTGTATAGTTTTGCTCAAGAACAACAATATTTACCAATTCATATAGACCTGGAATAAATGAGTTGTGAGTAAGTATGTAGGCATAATAAAAACCAAGTTATTTAAAGGCTTGTTTGGAATGTCACAGATGTCTCTTATGAAGAATGAGCATGAGAAAAATGAGCAGGTAAAATATGCCATTTGATGTGCATGCATGTCAATGCTGGATGTGTAAATCGTGAATTTAGTAAGATATTTAAAACAATTTATTGTCACTTCACGAATCATAGAAGTTTCATATACAGAGTACCATTTAGCAAAGAAGTATATGAAAAGAGTGGATAAAGAATGGACGGGTATAGCCTGACAAACCTGTAGAGTATCTTCTCTAGGGTTACCTGTCATGTTTTCTCTCTAATGAAGATGAGTTTCCATTCACTGAGTAGACCTAAAACTTAGAAAATGTATGTAGACTTAAGATTCCTTTCCGCTGTAAGGATGGATATCACTGGTAGGATAATCAAAAATAATTCAGCCAGAGGGCAAGCTGGAAACTGTGTTGTTCAGCCTCCAGTAGTCACAGACACCATTGCCCATCGTTATAAAATGTTGATCTTTCCAAATGTTTAGAATGGTATATATTACAACTAGTTATATTTACTTCCTGTGTCCTATATTTGTTAGAGGGGTCTTGCAGAACCTTACTCTTTGAATGGATAGAAGCATCTGCCTTCTTGATTAAAAGCATGCTTGACCTATGTGTAAGATTTATCTTTATTTCAACATTTTTGCTAACTTAAATAGCTCTTCATCCTCCATTATAATTTCTTCAGTGCACTTATAAATACTACCAAAAATGTTCCTTCTCACTCTTCATTCTGTAGGAAAATTTCTACTTATTTATCCTGCTTTTCAGTCCCAGTGCACCTTATCTGTATGTATTTGAACTCATCTTGATTAGATGCATATAATTCAAACCCATATAATTACAGGTAACTTTTCACTAGAACCTTCTACTGGAAACAATGTTTCCTGATCACTACCGGAACTAACTTGCCCAGTATGGCCTGTAACTACCCATGCCCTTTTCACGTGCATATCATACAGACAGTACACAGACATCTTGTGATGAATTGGTTCCCTAATACCCTTTTCAGGAATTTCCACTGATAAGTTTCAATCTACAGCAGGGATTATAAGTGCTTCCGAATGAGTGACTTCATTTTGCACTGAAAAAGACTGAATTTCAAGTGATTCCTCATATTCAGGTTCTCACTGAATCTAATCCTAATTTCTTTCCTTGTGATTCTCTTATCCTCCATTATTTTAACAGTGTTGTGTATTATCACTACCCTCACTAGCTCAATGGCAGTTTTCAAGTCCACTGAATATATTGTGATTGTGTTAAATTGGATCATTTCTGTACCTCATTCTCTTTGCTGTTATCTCTCTTCAGCCTGATAATTTCCATTTTGAAATAATGTTGTCTTCTTTAGTACTTCCTTTCATTTTGCCTGGTAATTCTCAACTTTCTCAGCTTTATATATTCTTTCTTTTTTTATATATCACCCTACTGAAATTCAGAAAAACAGAATTATGGCAAGTGCATCATATACAAAATAATTTTATAATCAAGGAAAGGCATCTAGTAACCTCTCATGCATCAGAGTTTGGTGAACTCTGGTGGATTTGATCTTAGTTTTTCTTTTTAGCCTAGGCTAAATCACAACAAGAGCTAGGAAAATACAATGAATGGAATCCTTTGACTACAGCTTACACTCTTCCTAAGGAAGATCAATGGGAAATATATTTCATGATTTTTATTGCTGATTTTTTTGGATAGACAACAAGGTATGGTGCTGCTACCTCTACTCAAAGCTAAATGCTTTAATGGATTGGAATTATAAGATTTTTAAGAAAGGTTGTGTTATGATTGATGCTGCTGAAACAAGGGAACTTTGACTTTCTTTAATAGTTTCTTGTAAATAAGACAACACAGCTATCCTCTCCCAAATATGTATTTTCAGTAATAATATAGGAAAGGGAAAGGAGTATATCTTTCCTGATTTTTACCTCTTGGAAAATAATTGTAAGTTCACAGAAATGGCAATAGAACAGTGAGAGGAATATTAACCATCTGTAAATGTTACTTTCAAATTCCCAGTAGATATTGTAAGTAATGAATACATTATAAATAGCCTGGCAATCTTAAGGAATATCTTTCATGATACATCTATTTAACCGGGCTCTGTAAAAACAGATATTTAATTACATTGTTAAAAAAATGGTATTCAACTTGTGAAAAGCAAATGGTAGAAAAGAACCATTTACTACTACCAAACACTAATAACAGCTATCGCCTATACGATGCTGGAAGATACACAGGAAAGGATAAGAAACAAAAGTCTTGGTGGCTAGGAAGTGGTACTTTTAACTGATATTTCAGTTGTATTTGGTTATGATTATTTGGGGCTTAAAAAATCACATGTATTATGGTGGCTTGAAGAAACAATTGCACTGAACTTCTTAAATGTTTGCTTTTATATTTATAAAATGACTTTACTTTTCAAACAAATACTTTTCAAACAGCTCTTAGAAGTTATTTTTTGAGCTTGTAGTACAGCATATTATGAGAAAACAGGGGAATGTGGTCAGAAAGAAGGGAACAGCAAGATAATGTGATCATACCAGGCAGTACTTAAGTACTAACTGTCAAATCATTGTCAAGGGTTTGATTGTGGCAAAGAAGTCAAAGAAGGGATATCATGGCATGGCAACAATCCTCAGTCATTATCATCCCAACCTGGTCTTCTAAAATCCTACACAGGATTAGAACCATGACAATTTCAAGGAGCGGTTAAGCATTTACCCATCTAATTTAATTTTACCATCATCCAGATTCAGCTCTGCTAGCAACGGCATAAAGGTGAACTTGGTGAATTTTCAAGATCCTTTCTAAACATGTTTTCTATGATTCTATGATCTGATTTCCTGATCTGATGGAAATATCCATGTCAGGGTGTAAGTCTTTGCTGCTGCTTTTGTAACCTTCTGGAATTTGCACAAGTTGTTGATGTGGCCCCCCATCTCTGAGAATGTTACATACAGAATTTCTCTGTGGCTTGTTATCTAAGAAGTGCAAGCACTTTATCCATGTTGATATGTGTGTTCTGGAACTCAGGACAGGTTTTTTGGATAACTGCATACAAATAAGTCAAGGTTAAGAGAGCACCAAACGAGAGAAGCTTAAAGAATCCAAACTGAAATCAGCGAAAACTCTGAATAAAAAAGAAACTGTGATAAAACAAGATTGTTATCTAAATCAACATCAGTGCTTTTACAGTCATCCCTTTACAAGTTCATAAATTATGTCTCCCATCTCTGCTTGTAGATGGTTCTTACATCTGAGCTGCTGTGTTGTTCTGTGCAAAAAGAATAGGAATTCAGATTGCAGGATTCTGCAGGACTGGAAAAGCTGAAAAGTGAAGGAAGAAGCACAATGAAAAATTTAATGTAACTGGCTTTCAGTCTGCAGGAAGCTGAGGGTTGTTACAGAGGAGAGAATCACAGCAGAAGAGACTTTGGCAGGTGTAATGTCATTGGTTTTTCTACCCTAGGTAATGTTACAGGCTTGGGGCAGAGTGGCTGGAAGACTGTGTGGAAGAAAGGGACCTTGCGGTCTTGTTCAACACTCTAAACATGATCCAGCAATATGCACAGGTAGCCAAGAAGGCCAATGGCAACTTAGCTTTTATCAGACATAGTGTAGCCAGCAGGAGCAGAGAGATGATTGTCCTCTTGAACTCTGCTCCAGTGAGGCTGTACTTCAAGTACTGTGCTCAGTTTCGGGCCCTTCTATGTAAGAAAGACATCAAGGCCTCGGAGAGTGTTCAGAGAGGGTCAACAAAGCTGTGAAAGGTCTGGAGCACAAGTCTCTTACGAGTAGCTGCTGAGGAAACTGTGATTTTAAGTCTAGAAAAGGGGAAGTTCAGGGGAGTCTTTGTTGCTATCTATAACTACCTGAAAGGAGGTTGTGGTGAGGTGGGGTGTTGGCCTATTCTGTCACATAACTAGAGATAGGACTAGAAGAATGGCTTCAAGTTGCACTGGGGAGGTTCAGGTTGAATATTAGGAAAAATTCCTTCTCCAAAACAATGGTCAGGCACTAGAGTGGACTGCCCAGGGAGGTGGTTGAGTCACGGCTCCTGGAGGTGTTCAAGAAATGTTTAGTTGTTATATTAAGGGGTGTGGTAGTAGGTGGATGGTTGAACTAGATGATCTTGGAGGTCTTTTCTAGCTTTGGTAATTCTATGATTGTAAAAGCTTGAAGAATATCATGAGCTGGAACTAGAAAAAATAAATTGATCTGAAATTAATATTGAAGATCAATATCTGAATATCTTTGCCAACTTCTTATGGGGAAGTTTAAGTTAGATATCAGGAAAAATTTATTTACAGAAAGGGTTGTTAAGCACTGGAATAGGCACCCCAGGGAGGTGGCTGAGTCACCATCCCTGAATGTGTTTAAAAACTTTCTGGATGTTATGCTCAGGGACATGATTTAGAGGTGGGTTGTTAGAATTTGGGTAGTATGGTTAGGTTGCAGTTGGACTAAATGATCTTGAAGATCTTCTCCAACCTGAGCAATTCCATGATTCTGATAATAAATGTCTTAGATTCTCATCATGTGACATCACCTGTAGGAAAGTATTTGGAAAAACCTGATTTCCATACAGACATGATTTTCAAGTGTACAGATACATTGAACTGTCTCTACTCCACAGTTTTGTCTTCATGGCTAGCCGTGTTCAAAAGAGTCTTTCACTTCTGCCAGGGAGATCATGAGTCTAGCTGCACTCATTCCTCTTTGTCACCTTCTCACATAGGAAGGAGAAAGAGGTGCACCTTCTCACATTAGTACCTACTGATGCTAGACTCTAATGTGGTATTGAATGCATGATTAGATGCAATTGACATGAAAGAATTCCTCAATGAGGATGTGTAGACATGGGTTACAAAGTCAGCAGTATTGTGATAATGCAGTCTTTTTATGAATCTTAGGTACATTCTGTATAGTGAATGGGGGAAGTTCAGCCAGGAATAAAATGCTACACCTATATGAATTAGAAAATGACCAAAATGATCTTAGGAGAAAAACTGATGAGGAATTATGATTTTACTCATTAATACTCAACTATACTATGTCCTGTCCCACCAGGGTTATTTCAATGTTTTCTCTTCTGAATGTTAGCATGAGAATCAAGAAGGCTGGGATTTTATTGTCAGTGTACAAGACTCTTCTAGATTACTCCTGAAACAGCAAGGCTGGGAAAGCAGAAGTGGAAACCTGGTGCTAAACCTCTTGGAGAGAGATATATGGGATCAAGTACTGCAAAGCAGAAAAGAAGAAAATATTGGCAAAACTGTTTTTGAGTATTTCGGTGTAGCAAGAGTGAGCTAATGCTGAGATGAGAGGAGAGAGAAAAAGGAGAAATAATTGCTACTGAGATCAGTCAATATGAAACAGAAATTTCTGAAGGGATATGCAAAAGAGAAGAAGTATCAAGATCAGCCTGGTAGTAGAATTCAACACTATCTTATTATGGTAAGATAGGAGAGAGAAGAAAAAGCAGGGAATTAATTACACAGAATTCAACAGGGAAAGCGGGGGTGTCTGGAGAGATAGAGCAGCAGTAGTAAGTTGACCCAGTCTCTCTTGAGCATACTTCTGCTTAATTTCATGAACTATTTGTGTTGATTACCTTAAACAACATTCATTACTTACTGCCTAATGTAAACATAGGTTGAGCTGTTGATGTATTTGTGAACACTGTACACATGTGTATACATAAGCTTCTCTACAAAAGGAAAAAGTGAAAAAAGCGTTATTTTGAAAACAAAAACAAAACAAAACAAAACAAAAAAAAAAACAAACCCAAACCAAAATCTTGTGCTGGAAATAAGCAGTGTTTATCAATTTTGTTTATTCATCAGATAAGGAGTGTTTCCAGAAACAGCATAGGCTAGAATCTGTGAATTTCCTTCTTTTGCTGAATAAGAACAATGTTACTGTCTGTCATTCAGGCTTGTAATTGTTCTGAAGAACTATATTGGCTTTATTTCTCTGCATCTGATGCCCATAAACTGACTCCTTTATGAGAAATACTTACTCATATCACACAGTACTTGTTGATGGGGTCCAAGGTACCTACAACACAGAATCATTTGAAATGGAAGGGGCCTTGAAGGTTATCTTGTTCAACTCTTCTGCAATGATAGGGACACCTACAGGTTGCTCAGAGCCCCATCCAGCCTGAACTTGAATCTCTCCAAGGATGCACCATCCTCTACATCTCTGGGCAACCTGTTCCAGTGCCTCACCATTATGAATGTAAAAAACTTTTTCCTCATCTTCCCTCTTTTAGTTTGAAATCGTTTCCCCTTGTCCTGTCACAACAGGCCCTGCTAAAGAGTCTGTCCCTTTCTTTCTTACAGCCTCCATTTAGACACTAAAAGGCCACAATCAGATTTTCCCAGAGCCTTCTCTTCTCCAGGCTGAGCTGCTCTAGCTCTCTCAGCCTGTACTCATAGGAGAGGTGTTCCATCCCTTGGAACACCTTCATGGCCCTCCTCTGGATGTACTCCAACAGATCCATGTTTTTCCTGGTAACTCCACATCTGGGCACAGTACTCCAGGTGAGGTCTCACCAGTGCGGAGTAGAGGGGTAGGATCACCTCCCTCACCCCACTGGCCAGGCTTCTGTTGATGCAGCCCAGAATAGAATTGATTTTCTGGGTTGTGAGAGCACACTGCTGGCTCTTGTCCAGATAACCATCCACCAGTACTCCCAAGACCATTTCAGCAGGTCTGTTCTCTATCCTTACATCCCACAGTTTGCACTGATAGTGGGGTTGCCACGACCCAGGTGTAAGACATTGCACTTGAATTTGTTGAACCTCACGAGGTTCACCTGGGCCCAATGCTGGAGTGAGCCGCTATCTCAGCACATAAAGAGGTTGAGTATTTATAATACAGGTATTGGGATCTAGAACTGATTATCTTAATATAGTGTCCCATAGAACATTCTTTAATTTCATTTTAATTTCTCAGAATTTAACATTATACTTAATGTTTATGCATTCTAAAATTATTCTTCAACTTTTTTTTTTTTATATATTTTGGAGAATGTAGCAGGTGGGCTTTAATTGCATGGCCTCTATGCAAAGAGTTTTTACGTAGATAGAAATAATTTAGCTTTATAAAACACAAATTCACAGAGAAAATAAGAAAGAGTGAAGGCACCTTTTGCTTCACAGGTAAATGCTACCAGTCTTTTCCTTTCACGTTGTTTTCTTCATTGACTCTTACAAATATAAGGAAAATGAAGCATGTGGTGTGTTTTCAGGAAAATCTCAGTTAGTCATCACTCTACTGAAGTGTTAGGCAACAAGCAACTCCAAGAATATGAATGTAAATGAGGACTTCTTTTTTTTTAATAGAATCATATCATAGAATGGTTTGGGTTGGAAGGGACCTTAAAAGCCATCTAGTTCTGGCCCCCACTACTATAGGCAGGGGCACCTCCCACTAGACCAGATTGCTCAAAGTCCCATCCAGCCTGGCCTGGAACACCTCCACATTCTCACTGGGTAACCTGTTTCAGTGTCTCACCACCCTCACAGCAAAGAATTTCTTCCTAATATCTAGTCTAAATCTCCTCTCTTCCAAATAAAAGCAATTTCCTCTTATCCTGTCACTATGTGCTCTTACAAGAAGTCCTTCCACAGTATAAAAATTCCCTCCCCAGGGGCAAAATACATTATTGTGTACCACGGAGAAGTATTTACACTGTAATCATCTTACCCAATCATTTTGTCTTAATCTCTCATATTTCCACATTGGCTCCTATAAGCTGTGTCTTTGGTTAAGTAAATCAAACAGTCTAGATAAACTGGCTAGGATTTGTAAGATAATTTGAAATTTTGTTTTTAAGCACTAGAAATTTGAACTCTGTACAAAACTTTCATGAGAATGTGATGTCTTTGCTTAAATCACCATCCACATCTAGTGGCTGTCAACTTTAGGTATTTTCCAATCTGGCTTTCTTTATCTATTGGGAAATCTAGCAGTACGCACCAAGGAAAGCTTTCTCGTACTGTAGTTTATTGTACTTGTATGCAGCCTATCAGGGTTTTTTTTCCTTCATTTTTGTGCTTAGCTTCCCCTCAATGTAACAAAGATTTCTTCTATCTGTAATATCTTTTTCTTCTACATCCCTTTTCTGCAATCTCTGTCACAAGCCTTGACACATAAGCATTAAATTCTATAATACTTTTAATCTTATAAGTCTTTTGCCCTATATTCTGACAAGCCTATTAACATCAGTATAAACACATAAGTTACTTTCATTTATTCCATAATCATCACAAAGATGTTCTCTATTAATTTAAAGGAACCCTTCTTAGAATGTAATAATGAAACATTACTGGAGTTGTAGCAGCCTGTTGTGCTGGTTTGTAAGGCTTTAATGACAATTATATGTAGTTGATGACACTGTAATTTGTTTCCCAAATTTTATTGCAAGTATTCTATTCACAACACCAAATCATAGAATTAAAGTCTGTATTTCATATTCTTTTAATTCTTTTCCACAATTTTCTATTTTGAAAGTATTTATTTTGTATATGTTTTATTGGATCAACCATATATTTTTGGTATCTGAATCAAACTGAAAAATATATTAGTAATGTACTTTAGCACCCTACTTCTATTTGGGAATATTTTCTTGTTTTTTACTTTATTTCCACCTTCTCATTTCCTTCTCTCTCCATTTCCTTCTCTCTCCATTTTTTTTTTTAAGTTTTTTGAAGTTTGAAAACTTTTGGATGATGCTGAAGCTGGTGTTAATTGCTTCCCTGTTGCTTTTAGCCTGGTTTGATACAGAAGAAAACAGAGTACTAGCTGTGTCACTGAATTACTAACGCTATTCTGTGCAAGATTATTCTATTAAGTAAGACAGATATATCTATGCACCAATGGATCATATAACAAAATAATTTCCTTTATCTACATTTGGAATGATAATGTCACTCCTTATTTAACATCTAGCAATGTGAACTGAGTTAATCCCTCCAGTAATTGTAATTTCCTTATGATATTGTTTTGCCTCTCTTGCTGAGCGCTGAAATCTGTTCTTAGTTTTCATTTGCTGTTCTGTGATTAGCTGTTACTCTGATAAAACAAAGAAGTAATATGTGAAATCACTATTAACCTCCTGAGTGCCCTCCACGCCTCTCTGAAATCATACTCCGCTTCCCCCAGATTGTTTTTACATGTTACAGTGGTTATATTTATGCCTTGTGGGGTTGTGTTCAGACAAACCTTTTGTTCAAGCAGTAAAGCCTGCAAACTCTTCTGGGAAAATGCACATCTTAAGCACTGTGATTTGCTACACAGAACTTGAAGGCAAAGAACAAAAGAAAATCAAAAGATCCTTTCTGAGAAGCAGGAAAAATATATTATTTGACATCCATCTTTATATTTGACAGTTCTATCCTATGAAAAGTACAGTGGTAGCTATGCAGTCTTATGCCCAGGGCATTGTTATGAAAGTAATCAAGTTAGCCTTTACTGAGTTTAGTCTGGATAAAGCAGGAGGGAAAGTCACTAACTGCTATAAGATTTTGCTGACAAAGAGTCATAGAATAGAGAACTTTTTTTTCTGATAATCTTAACCTTCAGCAAGGATATCCATGTTCTGTTAGAGCTAGAGAACTCTCTATTGATGAACAGGAGAAGAGAGCAGCTAAATAATAGCTGTCTGGTAGACAAAGTAGACATAGTATGCTGTGGGAGGCAAGATCTGCAAAGAGCTGGTCCTGTGGGCAGGCAATCTTCCCTCTAAGTGGCTTTTCACAAGGCTTTTCTGGGATTTGAGAGCAGTTATGTCCACTGTTCAGAAAAGATTAAATAATACGTGTCAGTGAAGAAATGACATTTTCAGTGCTTTTGAGCACTTACACTAGGTGCTGCCCTGATTTCAGACTTCTGGTTCTCCTAAGCTGGGAGCCATCAGTCTATGTTATGGGTGCTGGAGGAAGAATAGGCACAGGCGAATTTTGAATGATTCCCTGGGCAGCTCTCATCCTCCCAAGCTTCCTCTGCTGGGTAGATCATGTACATATACATCTACAGACATTTGTCAATCAGTGGCATCCTGATGCTTCAAGTGACCAGATACCCTAGTTGTAGAAAAGAACCTCCTGCACTGCTATGTTCTATGAGGGCTGCTCCAAAAAGAAAGCCTCTTATTTTACTATGTTGGCCCACAACATCAGAGGCAGATGTTAGTGGTATGGCAGTAGAGGTTGAACCTTCCTGCTGATATTTTGTTACATTTTGTTGCTGTGTGACAGATGGCAGCAGAGGGTGAGTCTGACAAAATGGTGTCTGACATGGAAGTACATATGAAGCGAGCGTATGTTACTGAATTCTTCCATGTGGATAAAATGGCACTCTGACATTCATTGGTGCTTGCTGAGTGTTTGTGGAGAGCAAACAGTGGAAGTGAGCACAGTGAGGTGGTGGGTGCATTTCAGCAGAGAAAACAGTGATGTGAAATACAAGCCACGTTCTGGATGGCCATGAACAGCTGTCACAGAATGAGGTGAAGAGTGTTTCGATCAGCTAACCAGCAGGAATAGGTAAATTAAGATCAGGGAACTGGGTTCAGTGAGTTGGAAATAATGGTGGCATCATTGGAATATCACTAAGTTTGCACCGGGTAGATCCCATGAACTCTCACATAGGAACAAAAAGAACACTGCATTCAGTGTCAGGCCAGAGAAGAAGTCATCCTTTATCTTGCAACACAACAACTTCAGGCCTCATAGCAGTTTGAAGATTGTGGAATACACTGCCAATCTTGGCTGGGCTGTCCTACTACACCTACCATATGGTCTGGATTTGGTATTTTATGACTTCCATCTCTGGTCTGATGAAAGATGGACTGAACAGCCAACATCTTCTAAGCAGCAATACCGCTGTACCAGCTATGAGACAGTGAATCCTTTCTGCTGGTGCAGATTTTTAGGAGTGTGGTGTGCAGGCTCTTGTTCATTGCTCATGAAAATACATAACTAATGGTGGTTACTATGTTGAACAAGAGTTTCATAGTTGAGAATTTGCCCTATCAAGTAGTATTTTGTGTTCTCTGTATCTGGTGTAGTTTCCGTGGAAATAAGTAGGAGACATTACTTTTGAAGAGACCTATGCAATTCAGAAAAAGAAAATAAAGCCCAGCAGACCACTCAGGGAAAAATGCTGATTACTATAATGCACAACAAATTTCTTCAAATCTCTAGTGACTTTAAGCTAATTTCCTGACTTCTATTCCATCTGTGTTTGTTGATTAACCTAGAGAAAAACCAAACCAATGAACTAAACAGAACTGTATACATCTGGTGCTTTATTTATTTATTTATTGCTATTCTGAAGGTTTTTCACTTTGAACTGTGAAGAATCAAGACTGTTCAATGTTTTTTTTCATAAACAGACAGAGTAAGTTTTCATCTACTAATTCACAGTATTATTTTGGTTAAGAAAATGTAGGTACATTTGTATTAATCATCTCCCTTCCTCTCCATAGAATTTTTGTATGTACCTTAGTCTAATAAAAGCAGACCTGGTGTATGTGGTAGAGAACTCTAAAACAGATGACCAGTATTCAGTATTTTCATGTAACATCTATAAATAAAATGACTTGAGATTCTATTTCTGTGATTATACAGAATTGGTATGAGTGCAATTAATAGCGTCGAATGTTTCAGGCATTGCAAGGAACAAATCTTCTGCTGCACTGAACAGTTTTATCCTCTGCTGTTCACTGTTTGTTTGTGCTCTGCAGCTAATAATTTCTGCTGTTAAAATTAGAAGTTATGTTATTTTGATTAATACCAGTTAGCCAAACATCCCCTTGATTAAATGAATCTTTTTATTCCTTCCTGTTGTGTGGTGATATAACCTAAGTCTTTACAAATTAAGTTGTGGCTGAGGGAGTCTAGTGACCTGCTGTTAATGCCTGCCCCCAGCCAAAAATCTGGGAACTGTGTTTGGTCTGAAGTCGTTCTGTCCTCAGTCACCCCAGTGCCAGCTGATGTGGAGCCACAGAGTGGGGATGAGGTGGATTTGTTTTGTTTTGTGACTGTATCTAAGCTTATTTTAAAATTTTCATGTTTCAGACAAAGACCCAAGTTTTCTTATTTATATTCACTGTTTTCAGCAATGCTTGGGCCTATCAGGTCTGAAGTAATTGCTTGTGGTGTGTAAATATGTATACTTATATCAGACTGAAACTATCTAAACGTTATCACTGGAAGGACTTTCCAGAGGTAAGTGGTACACTGATAACAGAATAAGTAATGAGCTCAAAACCAAAAACTGCCGTAGTTAGTTGGCCATTTTATGTAGAGCAGACAACCATCTCTTTCAGTTTCAATATCAAAGCTATCAGTTTCATCACAAAATTTTTATCCGTAGAGTGCACTGAAATTCAGAAGGTTCTTTATGAGTTAACTGTAGCTGCTAATATGAATTTTTTTCTACCCATTCTATTTACCTTGAAAAAAAAGTCACTCACACACTCACACACACACACACACAGAAATGTTATACTATATACTAACTTTAACTACTGTTTTAAGTTATTGCTTCAACAGTTGTTGGGAACAATTGATCATGTTGGAGCACATTCAAATTTAACAAATGTTCCACCTTGAACATGTAGGTAAAAAGCTTTTGGGAGTCCCACAAGAGCTTTTACTTCAAAATGGCTGATGAATTGAAGTGATTTATGAAATCAAATGATTCATACAGTGAAAGAATTCTAGCTATATAGCTGGAATAAAGCTATAGCTTTTCAGCTCCAAATCACATCATATTTAAATCTGTAAAGAGAGATACTTATTACTTCTGGAATCTCAGATTCGGACTTAAGTTTCCTTTGCTAAAATGGACTTTATTTTTGTTCAGAAATATGGTTTAGTTTTCATAAACTATGATACCTATGAGTGAAATGCAACTCAATTGCTGAGTTACATAGTGAAATTCATTTCATTGGAGATGATGGATGACTATGGGTGGTCTAAAGGATGGAGTTAATGAAGGAGATCAGCATCTTAAAAGCTGATGGAAATCTGGATGGTATGACAGGTATCTAGCTTCTTCAGGACTCCAGGCTCTTTATGCTCATACAATAATGCATTACTTGACATTTTCTTAAACTTTGCCATATGGGAAAACTGCCACTTAATTGTACTAACTTTATGTTTTAATAGTTTAAATTCTCTTTTCCTTAATCAAAGGCAACTTTACCTCTTTCCAGTCCTCATACAATCTTCAGTTACTGCTGTGCAACCTTGATACCTGCAGTTCAATCCCCTTACTGTAAAATACTTGTCCAGACAGAAAATGATGCTGTGCAGCAGGAGCAGGGAGGGGTGGTAGCCTCATCAATGCAGGTGCAACCTACCATTTTCTGTTCCAAGCTAGATGAGCAGTGCAGGTCAGTGGTGGAAAGCAGGGTCCAAGAGACCAAATGGTAGATAAGTAGCATAACCAGGCATTGATTTAACTTCAGCCCAGCTAAGCTGAAGCACAGCTCAGCAAAGCCAGGACAGGTCCCAATCAGGCTCCTCACAATTATGTTTCACTTAGTTGATTTTGCAGTGTCTGGATCCAGACTCCAGCTGCAAAGGATCTCCTGAACCAAAGGGTGACGTGGTGGTGGGAGAGAGGCAGGTGAAAATGTTAATGGCGCAGCAGTCTTAAATGATGTCCTCAGAGCTCTGAGTCATATAAGAAATTTCTAAAGCTGATTCTTGCAAGAGCCGTAAGATACAATTCCTGGACATCTTCAGTAATTATCCTGAATGTTCTGGAAATTCTTGTTCTTTTGACACTATTTTAAAATCCTATAAGATATATCATACCTGGACAGCCACATTTACATCTGGAAGGTTTTACCACTTCTTTTGAAAGTTTTTTCCCCCAGAGGGAACATCTCTGCTATGAAATTGATGAGCAGTAATCTTTCAATGACAAGCAAATATCAAGTCTACTGCTCTATCTACACTTCAGGCTTTTGCTATGAGCTAGGGCTGGCATTATTCTTTTGAAACCTCTGGGTTTGGTTTGAGCTTAAAAACACTAAATGGGAGATAATTCCAACTGAAACTTGAATCCTTCTCAACCTTTAGTGTCCTTATTTACTTCCAGGGTTCCATTTGTAATTGTAGTTTAGAAAAAATCAAACAAATAATTTTTGCAGATCCAATTTTGGAGTCAGAAGGGGACCTGAATTTAGGAAAAAAAAAAAAAAAAGTGGACAGCTATTTCTACTTTGTCTAGATGTTTGGATAAATTCTTACTCACATGATTTCCTAACCTCTCATTAACGTAGAACCAAAACTCATTTTCTGAAATCTTATCAGAAAGAGGAGTAGTCTTAGAGCCACCAGACAAAGAAGCCTAAAGCAAAGGATTTCTTACCCAGAGTGTTTGCTATTCTAGATGCCTCCATGTGGGTAAAATTGACAGGTGCCTCACTGAGGATTTTGTTGATAATTTTGTTTAAATAGTTGTCTTTCACCTAAGGATGGCTGGTAAATTTTATTGTAGGAGAAAACTGTTTGGTCCACTGAAATTTGACATTTTATTCCCATAGCAACTTCCCTTGGCCTTCCAGTTCAGTTATTAATGAGGTTGTCCTCATAGTAACTCTGTGGGAGGAGAATATTCTCACTTTCTAGTTGAAATAAGATGCTTCATATTCTGTTATGTGTTTCCTGATCTCCTGGGGAGATTTATTATTGTTAAAATGGAACTTAGACTTTCTGTATTATAGCAATATATTTTGTTAAGGAGTACATTTTCTGTTGGACATATTTGTCAACTGATTTCTTCTAGCAGTGGATTACAGAGATTCTTTTGTCATCAAAGCTGTAAGTCAGAAACCCACTTTTCTCATAAGAAGGGAGTTATATATTGTTACTTATGAAAACTCTTGAAGATATTTTGTATTTAAGCAGGTTATGAAACTTCACTCCTTAGTTCTAATGTCAACTTTACCCTTTGAAAGAGCTATGAACAGCATGGAGACTCATAAAGGCTCACCAGCTACTTACTGATAGTGACAGGGTGTATTACACCTGTTCAATAGTTCCTTGCTGATTTTTTATGTTTTCAGTGTTGATACTAAGTTAACAGCTTTTCTGAATTAAAGCTCTGTCCTGCAGCAAAATAGAATCCCTTTCACTGATGGCCAGTTACAATGAATTCTGTGCACAAGATGTGAGCACCCTTGTTACACTGATATTTAACTGTTTCCATCTACCACCAAAACTTGTCTGGGCTTAGGCTGACAAAGATTCATTGATACACATCCTTGATGGCTATGTAGCAAAGGTGAAAATTTTTACATTTCATCCCACTCTGAGAAATAACTGGCTTCTGATGTTATTTTTCATTGCACTGAATTAAACCTCAGTACATAAAGTCCCTGATCCGTTGTTCTAGGCCTTTCTCAGCAATGTGCAGTTATTTACTAGCTGTTGAAAAAAAGTAGTAGACATGCCAGTGCAAATTCCTTTCACTTCTGTGTTTAACTTAAAAGTCAAAACCCCTGAATTTGAAGTCCACATTAATCTTTTCAGCTTAATGTATGGATAATATATGGACCAGTTATCATGTCAGAAGACCAGTGAGCAATTGAGAAATTTTGCTTCAAAATACTGTTGCAAAGGGATTACAGTAACCTGATCTATTGGGTCAAGGCTTTCAAAGTTGATGGTCCATCATCAGCACCCAATCTCTTGTTCTCAGTCTGTGGCACCAAATATCTATTTTCAGTCCAATTTGACCTGATCAGTACTCCTCCAACCCCATGGGCATGGAAGTAGCATTAGAAGAATATCTTGTCTGTTGTTCACCTACAAGGTCTTGACTGCACAGACCTCTCTTCTTAGTCTGTCTCCTCCCTACTTCTGGCCTGCACTATGTTAAATTTTACTGTCCATTTCTGAACTTACTAATGTATTTTGATCACTAGTTTGGGAAAGGAATTATTATAAACTGCATTGACTTTTTGCAGTATTGGTTTCCATTCATGCTTTCCGCTATTGTATTTTGTGTCTTTTTTTTTTTTTCTTTTTTTTTCTTTTTGAGCTATTTCAGACACTGCTATTTTAAATCTTAGTTACTTCTCATAGGAGGTTCTCTTTGGTTGTAGGCTGAACCACTAATAGTCATAGGGATTTCTAAAGACCTTGCCTGATTTCCCCCTCAAAAAACAAGTAAAATATATAATATTCTGTGCTAATTTTTGCTGCTTACATCATCAATGGTGAAGTTAAACAGATGGTCTTTCATCTCTATTTTATACTGTGCTGCCTGTGAGGACAAGCTCCCAGCTTGGGCTAGAGGGTATAGCTGACTTTTTGCAAAAACAGCACATATTTGATGTCCTTCTCTTTTTTGCCTAGCTATCACCTCTATTCAGTATTTTGTTTGTTTTGTTAATAAGAAATATTTTTGATTTCATTACATTGAATTAGTAACTCTGTCTTCAAATAATACCTGTCGTACTTTAGACCATGTGAATTAAAATCTTTCTGGTATAGTATGTTATGTTATTATTTCTATTTATTTTCAGAAGGAAGATTGGTTGTCTGCCTGAGAGTGCCAACTGAGGCAGAACACCTGCTTAGCAGAATGACTTAAGTCTGTCTTCACCTCTGTTGCCTTTGATTGCTTATGTCTGAGGAGAAAATAGAATGGCAGTCAGCATATTTTAGTGGGACAGGGGTGAGAGTTTGAGCTCTACTTCTGTATTAAAAACAAGCAAACAAACAAAACACTGTAGAAGTATAACACACAAAAAGTGAGTTTTACAGACTGGAAGTGATGATTATATGGTATGTATAAGTTGATAAAAATGATCAAGTTAGGTCATCTGAGTTTTACTTTCTCTAAAAAAAAAAAATTCTTGCCAGCTCTTTTACAAAGTCTTCTATAGGTTACTGCCTCTCTGCTGAGTGACTGCCCCAACACTGGTTCAGAGGTTCCTTGGCTTGTGCAGTAGCATTTGTGCTACCATAAATTGCTTAGCTGATTTAACTTCTTTTTCTTTCCAGTGAATAAATTGTTTTCCACAGAACAGAGTGAGCAGGATTCTGGTTGCATTCAAACTGCTCAGATTCAACATTTTACTCAGTTACCTAAACAGTGATGGTGCTTGCAGATCTTCCCTGTACACTGTTGGGAAAGATTATCTGCTTTCATTAGGTTTCCTGCAGTAGTAAGTTCTATGAAGTTCTCTATGAAGGAAACTATTTCAATCTACTGCCTTTGGAACTACTTTTTAAAGGGATATTGCTTTAATGCAATATCAAAATGCTGTTAATTTTCTCTACAAAAAATAAGACTTGTGTTGAGAAAACAAAGCTTTTATTATCATCCGGAATGAAATTCAGATTTACCTTTTCAGTATGATTTCATTTTGTGTCAGTTCAAAGTTATACTGTGTTTCTGTGATAATTCACTTCTACAAAGATGTTGGCATCTTATACTGCCACTCCTTTCCATACACACAAAGCTTGTGCCTGATTATCCAATACACTGTCACCTCGAAGTGAACAGTGTGCATCATGCAAGTGGTAAGAGTTTACCTAACAGATGGCAGATGCAGTCCAGTAAAAAATCTATCATAGATGATAGGACATGGTCATCAACGCGATTGAGTACCTCTTAGTACTGATCTACCATTAAAGAGACCACTGTGGGTCTATTGCAAGGTCAAAAATTTAAGTTTTTTTCAATATCATAGAAATATTTCGTTTAGATAGGGGAAAATGAAATACACGTTTCCTTTCATAAGATGGACATTATTCTGAATTTCTTTGACTGGAGTTGCAGAAGGGTGGAAGTTAACTATTGTGAACTGCTTCTGATATTTTAGAATGCAAAAATGGTATCACTTTAAAGTGAAAATTTTCCTTCAGTTGATAACAAATTTACTTTCAATGACAGTTCTGCTCCATTAAAGGTAGCATTTTTTTTTCTGAGAGTAGACTAATGTTCAAGTATCAGAATTTCCCCAGAGGCAGAAATTACTTTTTCCATATGTTTATTTTGTAGAACATGATCAGAATGAAATGTGCCTTTAAATTCAAAGCAAAATTAACTGAATTATGAATTACATTTTTCTGACATGCAGGTAGACTCTAATTACAAGTAAATTCTGGCTAATTATAAAGAATGATTGACGTAATAATTAGTAGCAGCTTATATCAAGACTAAAACACTGTCTGAAGTACTGAACCATTGTAATGCAATTTAAATGCAAAGCCCCAAAACACAATGGTAGAAAATGTGGTGCTTCATCATTAATAAGATAAAATCAGCTCTGAAACTACTTTTCTCTTGTCCTTCAGTTATGTAACTCTTTCTAATTAGTGTGCTCCAAAGTCAGTTAAAGCATAGGGTTGGCTCATTCCGCCCATAAACGTAATGAAGCTATGCAGATTTTTGATTCTTTGCTCACCTCAAGGAGAGTGCTGTTTTTTCCTGTTCTGTCAACAAAAAATCATTTCTTATTTAAGTCAATACATAATTTGAATAGTATCTTTCATCACTAGTATATTTGTCATCAATAAATCATGATGATTTATACCCTCTACCCTAACCATCTCATGTTCCTTAATCTAATTTGCAAGCACTCTTCATGTTTCTTCTGTCTATATCCATTCAAGCTGGTGACTCCACCACGAGTACTGAATGTATATGACAGCATCTGCTTGGTAATTAATCTTGTATATTTCTGTGTGGAAATACTACAGTACTCTTAGCAAGGTTTGAAGGTTGCTGAGACCTACTGAGTTCCTGTCAACACAGAATTGTGTCTCACTCTGGGAAAGGCTGGAGAATCTTTTTCAGATTCAGGAGGCACATGTAAAGAGGACTGCAGAACAAGTTTGGAATCCTAAAAGCACTGCTGTCCAGTGAGTCTATAGCAATCAAACCATACAGACCAATTCTAGAGAGAAAATATGATTTAGTTGTTACTGTTTTTTCTGATTCACCCAGTAGCAGGAAGCATTAAAGCTCTCTGAAACAGAACCACAACATCAAAGACTTAAAAATCAATTTCCTTGGGCTGATGGCTGTATCACATTTCCATGGTTTTATTTTCTGTTGAGATCAGTTGAGAGTAAATTCTGAAATGCAATGTGTGTTACAAACACATATTTACTCTTCACTTGCTAATGTCTTAAAAGTCATGTTTGGGTTTTGGCTTCTGCCACAGAGACCAAATAAATCAGTGAGCATCATCTAGAGAAGAACCACTGGATTTAGCTCTTGAGGTTTATTGAATTCTTCTTTCTTTTTTTTTTTTGTTTGTTTGTTTCTTTTCTACGATGCAAAGAATGTGTATATCTCTACTCTGACCAATTTGGATTGGATTTTTTTTCCTGTAGATGCACATTCCAGGTAATGGTTATTGTCTTTGAACTAATCACATATGCATGCCATAAAGTTTCCTCAGTTGCAGGAAGAATAACAGATATCAGCTCTATGTAGAATCAACCTGATATACATACTGCCTCTTAAGCAAGTCTTAATTTACACTTGAACAAATGCTGGATAACACTAGAATGCTTTAGGTTTGTAAAACTTCAATTTAAAAGGTAAAAATATTATACTTTTATATGGCATCATTACCATCATTCAAAATTTTTTTAGTTCAGTATTAAGCTACTGGAAATGCTCTACAGTGGGCTTATTTGTGGTTAAAGTTTTTAACTGACTTAAAGCTGTGTAATAGAATTTGCTTAAGATTTGTGTGTGACTTAAGTGAATAAAAATGAATACTTTTTAATGTATATGTATATATATATAATTATATATCATTATTGAAATTAGCTAGCAGTAGTCACTCTAATATAATGAAAAAGGCACTGTAAACACCGATCTATTTTCCTTTAGTTAACCAAATACTTGTGTTTTATTCCATAGTCCTTCTCAATTTTTAATTTATGGTGACATTCTCTTTTTGCTGCGAGATGGAGGAGTGAGCATGGAATGCCTCTTGTTTTTTCCAAATTGATGCAAACCAATGGAACTGAAATGAATCTTTCTTACCCTGTTTTTAATACGAACTCATTCTATGAATTTGCCTGTGTGAATTATTAGTTGAAGACAATGTAAATTAATTTTGGTTTCTGAAAATTGTCCACAGTCTAAAATTTCAAGTTCAGAGCTGATATATAAGATCCTGTAAGGATGGTATGATAGCGAAATTAAAGAAGTTCTCACTAAGTTAGAAAATAATTTCTTCCTTTTTCAGTAAAGGATGCCAAACTATTTTTAAAAGAGTAATAGTCGTATTACTGTTACTGAAGAAAATGTCCTTGTGCAACCACAACATTATCTCAGCTGGGTTTTATGCTAGAAAAATATCATTAGCTCCTACACCAGGTTCCACAAGAGAGTTAGACATGTCATGTTTTAGAGGACAGCAATACCGTATTTGTGATATGTTTGCACAAAGGAAAACACAGTGTCTAATCTTGACAATTTTTGAATGCTGGAAATGCTAGAGGTCATAGTGAGCTGTAATTCTTCTCAGAATAAGTGGTGAACCTATGGTGCTGAATTTTCATTGGAAGAAAGAAAAAGTACATATTAAATAAAAAAAAAAAAGTGTGATGAACAAAATGAGTCAGAAATTCAGAAATTCTGACAGCTTGAGACTAAAGGCACCTGAAGAGAATGATTGGTCTAGCAATAATGTGGCAATGGACTTAGCTTGACCATTCATCTGTGAACCTGTGGTGCTAACAGGACTTCTACATGTCTGATCTGCTGTTTTGGGACTGAGACATAAAATGTTTCATCTTTTTCTCAGCTGAACTTGACATTGGTCTCAATTGTAAACTTTTTTTATTATCCTTTCATAACACCCCAAGAGAAGAACTTAACCAGTTTTTGAGTATATATTATGCATATGTTTGAATGATCAAAATTGATCAAATTGTCTCAGCTTAGAGAATTAACACTTCTCAGAAAATTGCAGAGTCTACAACTGTGGCTCATTTCTTATTTCTTATAGACTTTTGTATTTACATGCATCCACAGTTTTTAAAATGTTCTTTCTTTTATCTTGTACAAAGCAAATTGCAATCACTTTACCTTGATTTCAGATTATGCTGATGGGACAGTGAACTACAAATAGAAAACTCTTTTTTTCTTAATGAAGACTTGAAAATTTAACATCCAACTTTCTAATAGTGTTAAATAGAAAAATTAAGAAAATTTTATCAGTCACTGTGGTTATGTTTCTTAACCACTTATTTGACTTACCAATAATCCATGTTAAATCTCACGGCTTATCACCTCATTTAATCATTTCTGTCTTTGAGAAGTTCAATTTACAACTCCAATAAGAAAGTAATTTGTCCTAATTTCTCAGAGCAATAAACACTGCTGCAGAACAAAGTACAGATAAATAGAATAGAGATTATATGGACAATAAAAATTGTTAAATAAATTCTTGATTTTAGTATTACAAAAATGAGTTTCCAAACAAAAATGGAAAACTGAAATAATTTATCAAACTGATAGATTTCAAAATCAGCCAGGTTTCAGCACAATTACATAGTTGAGTCCCAGTTAAATGTGACTTGATTTAAATTCAGACAATTGTAGACTGCATGAACAGTTTTCTGGTTGAGCTTGGGAGCTGACCTCATCTGAATGCCTCCAAGGTAAAGAATATAAAGAATAAAGTCAAACTAAGCTTTCTCTAATTAAAGTGTTTGTTAAAAGTGGTTAAAGCAAACAGAAAATAACAGAAAGTTTTAAAACAAGGGAGTAAAGGAGACCACGAGCACGCTGGAGGAAAAACTTGCTGAATTTTACTTATCAAAGAAACAAATGAGATGAACACATTGATTTGAATATTCTTAATGCTGTGTTGATTTCCTACTGAAACTTATTGATCAACTTAAAGATCCCAGTCATTAAGCTCTCAACTCTTTCATTTTGGGGCATGTGCCTGAGAGAGATGACTTATGGGAAAAAAGATTTATGTTGATGTCTCTTTGTGTAAAGCATTTTCTTAAGCTGAGCATCTTGTCTCTCACACTAATATTGGCCAACAGGAACTACAAGGCAGCCTTCCACCAGTAAAAGCAAGTGGGCATAGAACCAAAACAACAGTCTTTGATAGAGAACCTTGCTTCTTCCAGATGCCTAATTAACCCTAACTCTTATGTGATTCAGAGCCAAATTTGTTTTCCACCAATAGCAGCAACATGTTAATCTATGCAAAGTTATGCATTTTCATTTTAGTATCAAAATCCTTAAATGACTATACTCACAATTAACATCTTTGTTTGCTCAAGATAAGAGTCTGCTGCTTTCAGATCTGTTAGATCTGGATTTGATTTGGTCTCCAGTAATTACCAAGAAGATGTTGCTATAGCTGCACTAATGAAAGGGGCAATCATCTTTCCTTGAAGACAGTGTAAGCAAGCATAAATAATTAAAAAAAAAAATCACACAGTATCACAGAATTGCAGGGGTTGCAGGGGAGCTCAAGGGATTGGCATTAGTAGTTTAAATGAGTTATCACCTAAACAGTGAAAATTAGATCTTATCCCCTTTCAATCAATTGATATACATCAACCTGGTAACACTCTACTCACCTTTTAGCTTGAGCTGATATAAGTTTTTGAAAGATATTTAAAGTATTATTTATTTTACAGAATTATCTTCTTCATCACAATTTGAGCCAAATTGTTCCGTATTTGTTCATGTTGTCATACTTAACAGTGACATTCTATTTCCATAGTTATTCTGACTACTGTTAAGGCAGTAACAGACACATAGATGAAGGTGTTGAAGCCAAGAACACAGGAAAGTTTTAATTTAAATTAAATTAAATTAAATCATATTAAGTTTCAGTTCACTTTTTCAACCCCAGTTCATTGAATTTAGATTTAAATGCAATTCTTTTATGACAAAAGACTGTAAAAATTGTTAGCACACATTGCTGTGTTTGTGTTTAAATAACTCTGTATCAATTCTTTTAAGGATGCTACTGGATGTTTTTAACCACCAAACTTACTAATGAATCAGAGATTTGAAGGTCGTGCTGTGTTTACTTTCATACAACACCAACAATAATGACATTTCTGAGAAATTAAATCTTTCACTCACCTTCACAGTGAATCCCTTCACAGTGAATTGCTTCAGTGTTTAAGGCAAACTCTGTTGTCCAACTTTTATAAAGTGAGAGTAAATCAGTTCTACTGCCGTGATAGAAAGAAAATTTCTCCAACAAACTTATTCTACATATGTGAAATAGTCTGATTACATTAGCATTACGTAGCAGATGTATACCAATACTAGTATTAAGGTGTAAAAGTTACAGGGGCTGATCCTCCTAAGGTCACCATGGGAAAAGCTTTCTTCACCATAAGAGAATATGGGAATCATCCCACAAGCAATGATTACTAGAACAATATTATCCATATATCACTACACATTCTCTTAGCAGAATTGCTTACCTGAATTATTCAATACCCTTTTAATAGATCTTAATCTTTCTTGAAAATTCTGAGCAGTTTTTGCTGATGGTTGTGTAATGCTAACATCCTGCTACTACGTTAGACAGAGATATGTTTCTTTTTGGAGTCAACGAACCTTGGAATGACACTGATTGATGAATAAAATTAACAATGCTTATTTTAATGCAAATCTTTTGCAAGCTATTAAATATACTTGATATTTTAAGAGAAGAAGGCAAGTGCCACAGGGCCAAATTACAGTAGTTGGAAGCACTGCTGTCACTTTTGTTATCTGATTTCTGAGTCTGTCTTAGCACTTTGCAAACTGTACTCTTTCTCTTCTCTCCTTATTTTCCAGTTAACTTTGACCATTTTCAAATATTGCGGGCTATTGGGAAAGGGAGTTTTGGAAAGGTAAGAACCAATTTGTTTTTAGCAATTAAAAATTTAATACAGAATTAATTTGTGTTTTTCTCTCTTTAACCAGGGTAAAGGAATGTAAGTTTGGTAGTGTTTTTCTTTTCAAGGTCATCTGGCCATGATCATAATGACTTTCATTATAAGCCCTTCTGTTACAATATATTCACTAAAGTAAAATGAGTAAAAGTGATTTAATAATTAAGGCTCTTCAATGGGGGATTAGCAAAGTGTAGAAATCATTCCCCTAAACAAGAACATGAAAAAAAGTAGAAGCAATGTTTAGACTACCTACCATTTTTAGACTACCTACATGAGCAATCTTGTTCTGAAATCACTAGATTCATTCAAGTACTTAAAATTATTGTAATATTTTAAAGGCACTTTATATAGATTCAGTTCACTTTGGACTTTACAAAATGTATGTAATTATGATCACTGAGCAAATGTTTGCTCAATTCAGTGGGCTTTTGCTGAAATAGAGAAGATTGATGTTTTATTTAAGCATGAGTAGATGAACTTTTTTATTATAATAATACTATAACAAGGTTTTAAATTTTAATGCTGGTAAAACAAGGCCATTCAGAAAATTATCGTATAAAAATATTAGAAGCCATTACTTTAAGGAATAAATTTTGAGGTGAAATGAAACCAGTTACTGATCAAGCAATAATGATCTAGATCTTGATTGAAATTATTCTTGAGTATATGCCAGCTGAGTGTCACTTCTGTATTTGAACATTAAACACATACTTAGAATTTTGTGGCTCTTAGCCTTCCATGTGGAAAAACAACTTCCAATTTACAGTAGTCTGAAATACTTTTGAGCAAAACCACATAGTCCTTATTCACGTCAACAGTTTCTAAGAGAAGCCCTATCTGAGGTATGCAGAAGAATATGTTTAGCTTGTGCAAAATGGTGACCAAGAATCCCTTAAAAGTCAGGGCAGCAGGAAATCTGTGATCACTTATTGTCACATTACACCACTGGAATATCAAATCAAGCCAAATAGAGGTCCATTCATAGAGTGAAGTTAGCTTCAGGATAAGTTTATCTAAATCACGCTGTTCATCACGAAGATCACCTGCACACCTTCTTCTCTGAAGTTTCTCCATTCACACTTTTGTTGATTCTCCTTTCTTAAAGGGCCTCTCACCCTTATATGGCATGCAGAAAAGTAATACAAGCCCACATACTTTTTGAAGACTTGTTTGTTGATGATTGATCCATTCTTCTCTATGGTATTTAGGAAACAATTACGAATATTTCTATTATATTTCTAGAATCATCAAATTTTCTAACAGGTTCGTATGGCTGCAATGTTCTTGTGATCCTCCTTTGGGAATATGTATGTTTGGGAATAGTTTCACAACCCTTAGAGAATGCTATTTATGAGTATGGTCCCCTTTAAACTAAAATCCTTATTTTGTAGTTGTCAATGCAACAGAACAGACTTTGGCATAACAAGCTTGTTTTTCTCAAATGAATGCAAGCTTCCAGCCAATCACCTGATTTTTCTTTCCACAGACAGGGTAAGAAATAACCCATTTAAAAATGACTATTATACCACAGCCAAAAGCACAACATGGTAAATCAGTCACTACTTGAAGTGTCTGTGAGTCAGTCTTTCCTTTGCCATTCATTTAGAAGCTTCTTTGCTGGCAACTATTCCAATTACTGTCTTTGTGGAAGCACCTGGCAGCAGAAAATGTCAACAAATGATGCAAGAACTCTAATCTGTATTGAATCACTGTTTGCTCTTTGGTGTCTATTGTGTTTTCGCATCATGCAACATGTAAAGCCGTTCGGTATTTCACTTTTCTCAATCTGCCTTTTGCCTTTATGGCTGCTTTGTGGTCTCTTTTGCCTTATGAGAACAGTAGGTTTTGTAAGGCATGCTCTATTTTTCTTTTTTTTTTTTTTGGTAAATTGCTATTGGTACACTTGTCTTTCAATATTTCTTAAATTACTGTGGTTGCTACAGCAACATTAGGCCTCCACAGAACATTGCTGCAGGAAGCATCTGCTATTGGCAGAGTCCTCTCACAGCTCAGCTCTCTTGTGTACTGAGCTCAAGGTAATCCTCAGCACCTTCTCTCCTCCACTGGGGATGAATACTTCAGTATCTACACTCTGTCCCTCCCAGCTGGCTTCAGAAAGCAGTTTCCTGTCTTCTACTTTGGAATTTTCATATCACAGTAGTAACATCTGCTGTTACGGGAATTTTCCTCATCCATTTGGTATCAAAATTTTTTAATCTCAATAGCTTTACTTTTCTGAGAAGTGGCCACCTGCTTTAAACAACTGCACCAGAACATATCCTTCTCCTAAGGACATTTAAGGCTGTCGAGTCTTCCAACCCTGTATGAGGACTGCAGAGTCACCTGAAGAGAAGACCTGATTAGCCCTGAGAGTGCAGGCGAAGGCAATTCAACTGTGCAGCCAGAAGAGGCGCAGCCTGGCTCCGCCCCTCTTAGACCTCATTTAAGGGCTGACTGGCGCTGAGGAAGGATCTCTTGTTGGAGATCTTTTCTTTGGAGTTCTCTTCCTGTGTGCCTAGAACCTTGGATATGGGTGAGCATTGATTTTTCCTTTGCACTGGTCTGTCTTTACAACCCCCTGCAGCACATTTTGTAGGGAAGGTAAAGATGCATCAGTTGTGTGGAGTTTAGGATAAAAAAACTCTAAAGAGCTTTTATTCATACACTAGATATTGTTCTAAGTAAATTTGGAAGTGGATAACATAAAATCTATGAAATAAAATTTCTGGACTCTGGTCTAAATAGTTATTTCTTTATGTCATGTCATGCCTTAGAAGCTTTTTTTTGTATTTAGTCTGGCTAAATTTATCTTTTTTGCTGTTGCCATCATTATCAACCAAAATATCACAAAAACGATATACTTGAAGACTGTCCAATAACCACAAAATTGACTAGGATTGAAATACAAGAATAATCGTTTTTCTTTACTGCAATAGTAACCATATAATTGCAGGCTTACTGTCAAGAAATAATTTGTATTCAGGTGCAGGTGGTTTCCAGGGATATTGTAGTGCCATTTTTCTTCAAGTTCTTTGTTCATGTGAGTGGGTATATTGAACAATCCGACCTACTTAAATTAAATTCAAATTATGATAAGAATATACAGACTCTTTCTCCTATTTCTCTAAGATGCTGAGACATAGCTCTTAATTCTGATTAATCTGGTTGTACAAAACAGTGATTTTCTGTGCTGGAGTAATTGAAGTTGCTGTGGTCTTAAACAAATGGGAGTCCAGAATCACATCTGCAGTGATTAAGGATACTTTAATAAATAGTATGTAAAGAATTCAGGAAAAGATTTCCTGTTTTTCTTAAAGCAACATAACATACAATTGCAGAATATCAGTGTTGTTTGGCAGCATAACAACCTGCTTATTCAGACTGTGTTAATGTGGAAGGATACTGAGCAGATGCTTGGTGTCTTCTCCAGCTGTCATACTTTGCTCAGGGGATTCTACAAATTAATCATTTTATTTCAAGGGAATTCCCTAACAGTGTGAACTTGAACTTAGGTCATCAACTCTCCAGCCTCTTAGTGTAAATCTTTTTAGGTTTGTTTGTGGGTTGGAACAATGATAATTATTTTTTAAGAATATGCGTGTAAAATAGATGTTATTTTTCTGCTTCATAGCAGGTTTGCTGGTGCACTGACATCATGTTAGTGTGCACTGACATCATGTTAGTGGGAAAGTCTTAACTTTTTACCTACCCTCGCCTTTTGGGGAAAGCTTCTTTGAATCTATCTGTAGCTGCTCCTTCACAGCAGTGTGTACTTTTGGCTGTGAACAGTAGGAAATTCCATACAGTTTCATTCTATATAATGTCTGATATCCTTTCTGTGGCTCTCCCAGCTGGGAATTCAGTCATCCGTAACAATATTAGTGTGAGGTAAGCTATTAATCTGTAGATGAGACCGGATCTGTAGGTGATCTACTTTTTCATGTGGGAGAAATTGAAGTGGTAGTTTGGAAGTGGACTTTCTGAAGTGTAGTTTAGCCTTACAGTGGTAATCTATGGGTTTTATTCTTTTGTGTAAACAGTTAAAAGTAAATGGCTCCAAGTCACGCTCCTGGCTAATTGCTTTTAACCTTGTACATTTGAAAGCAATTCAGTGTTACATTCTCCTAAACATAAAAAGACACAACCATGTGATAACAGCTAAAACACATAGAATATTTGCACACAAGACTTATAAAATTAAGCACAATTTAACTTCAAAGAAAATTACTGAGGATTTGTACTGCCTAGATTTTGACTTGTCTACATCCAGCTAAGCATGTGGAGTCACTTCAGAGAGACTTCAGAAGAAGTGATATACTGGAGGTGGTTTCTTGAATGTATTTAGCCCCATAACTTGGGCAGAGATAGATGTTCCTGTTTCCCCCCTCTTGACTCTGGAGGTATATGGGGCTTGAAGTATTGCCACAGGGACTGGTGAAGCAGTGATATCAATTTGAGCAGGGCATGGTCTGAACTCCAGCAAATGATATTCACAGGAAAATAGAAAGAGGATGTTTTATTAATGTGTGACAGGCTTCCATGCTGATATGTGTAAATAAGGCAACTCTGCTCAGGCTTCCACAATAACGAGTCATCACAGAACTTGTTTGTTGAAATGGCAGAGCACCTGTTTGTCCCCACTTTAAAATTTCTCCTTTAGAAAAAAATTAACCATAAACAAAAACATTTCCCATTAGGATTCTACATATCCAGGAGAGCTGGAGGGTAATTTTTTTCTTGCAGTAGAGGAGCATTTTTTGCCCATTAACAGCAGGCTCAGAACAGCACATTAGCAGTGCTCAGAAGAACTGCTGACAGCCATCAGTTAAAAATGACATGGAGGATCTCCACTGCTGTCACAGAAATGTCAGGCATTTTTCAAAGTAACATTGATAGAGTTACAGCTTGGATTTCCTGATGTTTAGCAAGGGCAACGTTTGTGAAGTAATGGAAATACCATTGGTTTTGAAAACATAATAAAAGTTGTGTATAGATACCGTATTACTAACAAACGCTTGATATAGTTGTATTGGCAGTGTGTTAAGCAAGCTTCTACTAACAACATGTGTGCTCTTGCCTTGAATATTTCCAGCTGTGCTGTATGCTCCTGCTTCTGCTGCAAGGTGAGAGAAACAGAAACCTTCTGGAGTCACATCAGTGTTCTAAAATTGATTCTGTTTATATTACCTATTCAGGTGCTGTATGTGATCCTTGTTTGGCTCATTTGTCAGACCTGCCAGTTCTCAGCTGAGTAAAGCACCATTCTCTCAGCAGTCTTACTGATCAAGTTTTTATAACACGGAGCTTTTTCATGTGATGGAGAAGGAAAGTTCTACAAGCTTCACTGTCTCAGACAAGTCTCATATGAAAATTGTGCTGCAAATTAATGCAAAAGAATGAACTCATCCTAGTTCTAATGGTTACTTATCATGCTGTGTACCTACATGACATCTTTAAAAACACCTCAGTCCTTCCAGATGACTTAGGCATTTGGTGTATGCAAGTTCATTAAAATACAAGTTTTTTTTTTTTTTTTTTTTTGCAGTGTGCTGTAATTTGATCTTTGACCACTGAATTTAGATGCATATATTATAATATTGGAGTGTGTATTTATTTGTGTGCATATAAATATGCAAAGAAAATAACACTGCCCACACCGAATGAATCCTTCATAATAATTCTTGAATAATTCTTGAACTTGAGTACAACAGAAGCTGTGATATCTAAACAAGATGTTTCCAGCGTATACTCTTCAAATTCCTGATGGTGTAAAATTCTGACTGGGGCTGATGGTTTCATCAGTAATATGGATGTTGCATCAAAGAAAAATCTTCAGCTGATATTCTCTTGGCTGTCGAGATACACTAGCAGTGTATCTTAAAGTCTTCATTAATTACTGGGAAAGACCCTTCAGAGTAAAAGGCTGCTGAAGATGGAATCTTATCCCATAGGTGCATGTAGGGAAGTTTTAAAGATGAGATTTATACCACGTTTGGGGATGAAATATAGATGAAGCTACTATTTTGCTACTTTTGTTTTGTCAGAAGTTGTATTTAAAATAACAGCCCTTAAGTGTACTACTGGTGACACTCTCTAGCTTCATTCACAGGGGAGATCCTATGATGACAAATGGAATGAAAAAAAAGATCTGCCTTAGATAGGAGTTCATTAGAACAAGATTTTCATCTTTTATTTGTGAAAATATTGACTATAGTAAAAATAAAAATAATCAGGCGAAGAAACTTGCTGCTGGAGTTTAAATCAGTGCAATTGTGACTTCAAAAATAGTATTGTGTAGCTTTGTACAAAGATATATTTGTATCTTCAACAATAGCTAAAGGAGAATAATTCTGATACTATGATGAAATATTAGCTTTGTGAACAGAGGCAAGGTTTATGATGCAGTAATCACAAAGTGTGTATTGACTTACATGAATGAGGACAGTGACTGTGCATTTTCCTAGGCAGGAGGCAATAATTTCTGTGATGAATGAAATAGACTACGATTTAATATAATTCAGCACGTTTCCTTTAGATGTACTGCATAAATACTGGAAGTTCTCCTGCTTTTCTGTGTTTCTCAGTATGTTAGTTTACAATGTGGTTACAAAGAATCCCGCTTAGCTGCCACGTGGAATTTATGAAAGTGATTGGTTGTTACCCAAATTTCCTTAGATTCTTGGAGTATTGTAAAGCCTTTTTTTTTCCGAAGTTGGAATTGAATTTTGTTTTGTGTTAAACTTTGTCTTTTACTTTGCTGTCAATTAGGTGTGCATTGTACAGAAGAGAGACACGAAGAAAATGTATGCTATGAAATACATGAATAAGCAGAAATGTATTGAGAGAGATGAAGTTCGAAATGTTTTTCGGGAGCTACAGATAATGCAAGGCCTGGAGCACCCCTTCCTAGTAAACCTGTGGTAAGTAACCCTTAAAAATTCTGTCAAGGATCTCTTGCTTTCTCCTTATTGCTGAATTGGTTCAAGCTGGAAAATATATTAAAGAAAAAAGTGACATTTTTAATGTATTTTTGTTTTGGGGATAATTTTTTTGTTTTGGGGATATTTTTATTTTTCATGAACTTTTTAAAAATACTCTAATATTTAAATGCATTGACTTTTTCGCTTCTGCTGTAGCTTCTTTCCAGATCGTTATAGCAGTATGTGTTATTGTGTTGTTCTGTCCACCTTTGTTTTATATAGTACTTAGATTAGACAGCTGTTGTAAGATTGCAAAATATCAAAAATAAGCATTTAATAAAAAATATGGAGTCGATTCAAAAACAAATTCAAGATCTGAGTACTGTTTAAAAAATGGGTGACGTGGTCCAAGAAAAAAGAATCTTTTTATCACCTCAAATTTCTCTTATCTTCTCTGTGATAACTAATGAATGCCGCATTCAAAGACTGGAAAGTGTTGTGAGAAAATGCTGGCCAAGTAATGACCAGTTTCAGCTACACAGCTTACAGCTTTTATGTAGTGATATTCATAATGAGATACAGACCTTTCCTCCCTTATCTAAAATAGATCTATATAGTAAGAATAAAAAGAAAGATGTATGAATCATCATTGTTTTTTTTCTTTTTGACTACTGAATAGTTTGATAGCCTGGTGATGGTCACAGCACAAACAGACCTGTTTTGAGGTGTTTTCCTTTTTCCTCTCTTACTGGAGATCAATGTCCACCCTACAATATTTTACTTCTCTTTTACTGTACCTTTCTCCTGCATGTGTGGGAAATTTTCTGTTGTTGTCCTAACAGCTTTCATGAATTAAAAGCTAAACTATTTTCCAGCTTGAGTAAGCATTGCTTTAGTATAATTGCACCCACATATAACAGCAAAGGGTTTGATCCCAAAATTCATTTGGAAAAGGTCTAATCATTACACATATGCCTCAAGTGCTCTTCTCTTGACATGGATGGGGATACTTGAGCTAACCTGAAGATGTGTCAGAAGCTTAAAGGAAAATTGCACACATCACAACTTTTGATTTATATTCTCCAAGGTTCCAGCAAGATTTCCTCCAGGGATTTAATCACCAGAGATGCAACATCTCTGTTCTTAAGAACACGTGAACTTTTCTGTCAAGCATTTGTATAATCTCTTTTGAACCCATGCAGACCTTATTTCTTTAACAAGAAGGGACAGATTTCCACTATGTAGCTAGATATTTAACGATCATTTAATATGGCTAACTATGGTTAATATGACTGACAAGATATTTCTTTAGTGTTATGTTTACTGAAGTAAATATTAAATATTCATTGTGAAACAAAAAGTATGCTAGATTTCAATTACGCAATTACAATCAGCTGAGGAATATTCTTTGTCTTTCTCTTTTAAGCCAATTATTGAACCTGGATTAGTTAATACCTTAAAAAGTGATGGGTGTGATTAATTATTTATTTTGCAAATAATTAATTTTTCCTGATGTTTCTAAGACATTGTCAGATCAAGACTCAAATGTTATAATACATGTGTGAGAAAAGTAGAAAATGAAAGAATGCTGTAATACACAGGAATTAGAAAAAAAGTTTCAGGCAAAAATAGCACTGTTCAGTGTTCACCAGTGCATGTGGAATAATATTCCAAGTTTAATGTCCCTAACAATGCTTAAAGCTGACTGGTCTACCTAGGATGCTAATCTGGGCGGGTGGTTTGAATTATTTTTGAAAGGGGTCAGGCCAGATCATCAGATCATGTAACACAGACAGAATATCTGTCAGAGATGGGGCCTGAAATTTATCACTTGCATGACAGCATGTGGCCCACCTCAAGAGCCAAGGTTCCTGCCTTGTCTTCAACATTATTTCTTTTCTCATACTATAAGCTTGATAATATACAATTACTTGAAGTCTTATATCCAGATTTAAAAGCAGTGGCCACATTCGGGGGTAGTCATGTTAAGCCATACAATTCATTTGTGCAATCATACAGCTCCTGTTTCTGTAGCATACACAGTTTTGAGTAGCCTGAAATGCCTGTGCAGGCATACTAATGGAAGAAAACTGTTGAAATTTCATTTCTTCTGTAATAACAGCGGTTACATTTGTCATTTTATTTTTTCCTAAGTCAGCTTATTTTCCCTGTTTTTTTTATTGATTGCACTGTAAATGTACAAAAATGTACAAAGGGGATTGTGACAGGAGTTACCGATGCTTGTGTAACAAACTGTAATGTGAATGTAAAAAGAGACAGTTATGTCACAGTGAATGAATGTGAACAGACCTGCATCTTGTGTAGATGTTGACCATGCCATTTTTGTCTCCCTTGTCTTTCTGGATTCTATCACACCCGCTAAGTGTCAGTGTTTTCACATCAGTTTTCAGAAATCCTTTGTAAGATGCAGTTTTGGTGAATAAAACTGAGAAATCCCATTGATTTAAATTTAAGTGGCATCTTCCTTCATTCATATGGTTTCTAACTTTGATTTCTAACAGTTACTCAGAAGCAGCTATTCTGAGAAGGTAAGTACCAATCTACCACCTAAAGCTCTTTGTTGGAAGCTCTATTTAAGTAGATAGACAATTACACTGTTCACCTAATTAAGGAACAACTAACTTTCTCATAGAAAGTCAGAAATTCAGTTGTCAGATTCCCATCAAGATGAGTAGTGGTGCACAGCTCATTTATACTGGTGGCATATGGTTACATTCGATTTTCATTGCATATTATCCTGATTTTGGTATCCCACAAATACTTCATGGGTTTCTGGTTAAACAGCCTTGTAGCCTATGAAAAACAAGGAATTTCACTACCCAGGCTGAGGAGAAAATATAGCCCATGCCTTCTGCTTTCCAGATGAGCTGTCTACTCATCAATTACAAAAGAAGTGTTGATATTACCAATAGCTTTTTAGATATAAATCTATCTTATTCACTCACTGTAATCTCAGCAAAAAGTAACTCCCTTTCTGGACCACACTATATAACATTATCCCTTCTCCTTGACTCAGCCTTCCATAAATCCTCGCTTTAATGAAGCAATACTGAAGCCTGGATCTGGTCTGCTATTCTTTTGTCTGGAAATGATTTAAAAAAAAAAAAAAAAAAAAAAAAAAAGCCAATATATGGATTTTATCATCACAGTGCTTGCTGTTTTAAAAATCATTTTCTGTAAGAATCATCAGGTTTTTGGGGGTTAAAATGGCTCTTAGTTGACTTATTAAAAATTTATTCCTTTTAATTCAAAATATAAAATCCCAAGTCCATATTGAAAAACATATTTGGAGGAAATTTCACTTTTGGCAACTTTTCTTGAGTTTGTAGATCTGCCACTAACAAGCATTGCTGGTTTTCTAATGGTAAGATCTAGCCCTTGTAGATATACATACTAAAATTAATATAGCATTTAATCTTCCAACAGTTCCTTAAATCAAAGAGAATACTAACCAAGCACATATCTTTCTTTGAGGAGCTGCATCATCAAAGAGAAAAGCTGACAACCAGGAAACAAATAAGAAAACAAGAAAGCCCTTTAGTTATATATTTTCATTGTACAAAGAGGTAATGAGATATGTAATCGGTTAAATCCTTTTGTGGAGAAAGAAAAGAGGAATGAAAGTTAACCTTCTATACTGGGAAACTCTGTTTAGCATCCATCTGAAATCCCAGCATATAAAAGAATACAGAACATCTAATATAAAACATGGTTAGCATCTTGAGATTTCGGAAGTTCTATTTAAAAAGGTTTTTGAGACTCATGCATCTTCTCTGAGCTTTATGAAATTTAACTTAACCATCTGAACTTAAAAATCTTATTATTTGGAGTTTGAACTGTCTTTTATAACATCTGACATGGAAAAGAATCATTCTTCGGTAAATGCCCGTAATAGTTTGGAGGATAACTGTTTTTCAGGAAGGGCTTGGGAGTGATTTATAACTTTCATTTTAGAAATAAAGTTAAATAAATGCCTAAAGATATGTGAGACTTGTAGTTAGTTTTATCACTGTTAGTCATTTCTGGTAATAGAGATTTCCTCTTAAAATGGAGAGCAGATCTGTTTTTTATCAGATCCTTTGTGTTTCATGGGTGTTTGAAGCATGGATGAAAGAGCTGTAAGGAATTTTAGCTTCTCACACAGTCCTACCTGAATGCTCCTCCAGAATCCAGCATTTTATCCTGTGTTTATCTTCCCCAAGTAATCTGAATGTCCCTGGAGTGAGATAAGTAACATTCTTGAAAGAATCCATAATTTAAATATCTTTCTAACACCGTGCTTTAGGAGTGAGCCATGATCCAAGCCATTGGATCACATCTACCAAAATGGTTAGATTTCTCATTACTTTCAAATGTGAGTAGATACACTGGCTGCCCTGAGAATAATAAAACTTACCAAAGAAGACAGAAACTTTTGCCAAAATAAAACTGGTACTACTAATAATTTTTTTCTGATGGTATGGATCAGAAAAATATATTTTGTGGACCATTATTCAAAACTTTTGGAGCACTGAAATGATGTCAGTTTTAGTAGTGTTTCTTAAAGAACTTATATCCTTTGAAAACTGTCATGACATTTTCAAAGGCAGCAGAGGGAGATGAATGAAAATTTACTTTTGTCAGCTTATAGATCATCTTCCTAGTATTGCCAGAAGAAAATACTTGATATATTTAATTACCCACGAAGAAGCCTTAGCTAAATTCTCAGAATAGCTCTATATTTTGATGTAGTTTTATTTCTACTCATAATTTTCTGGAAAATGCATAGATTTTGTAAGATAGGATTATAGGAGTACATCATTCCTACCAGCTAAACTAGGTTTCAAGTACTTCAAATACTGGAAAAAGGACAGGTACCAGAGCAGAACATATGTGGATATCTGAATTAACTTAATATCCCAATCAATCTTCAAAACAAAGTGAGAGAAATCAAACAAAAAAAGGAGTGTGTGTTAGGAGGGTCGAGGGAAGAAGAATATTGGAAAGAAGAAATGATTTGTTCAGTCTCAAGTGCTGGATGGTTTGTTTAATAAATAAACATACACGAAGATAACTGAAAGATAACCCCTCCTTGTGAAAATTCCTTCTCTAGAATAGGTTGGGAGAAACAGCATCCTGGAATACACTGTGAAAAAAGCTCTGCTCCTCCAAATAGCATCAGAATTGTACTCAACCTACAAATTCAGGGAAGTAAGAACAACTGGTGAAATGCTTTGCTACTGAGTGGAGCTCAATTTAGCCAATCACAGTGCCTGAGCTACCTGCCAGAGACCTGAAGTACCAGCTGGCTCAGTTCAGTCCTTGGTGTGCTTTCATGGTGAATGTAGTAGATCTAATCTGGAGAAAAAATGTCTTACTATTCTTGGGAAATTTCTTTTCTAAACTCTGTTGTGACCAGCTTTCTGAACTTCAAGAGTTTCCTTACCAAGGGCTGTGAGTAAAAAAAAAAAAAAAAAAAAGAGATTCATTTTAGGATTTAATTCTTTGCTGGATATGTTGGCTTAGCTTAATAGCCTCTGCAAGGTCTTGCTGAAACTGAAAGTCAGCATGATGATGTCTGTCTTCTAAAACTATGTTGTGTGTCTTCAAAAGGTTGTGAAGAAACAGATCCTGACAAATGTTCAGCCAAGGTTCCAGTAATGAAGGTGTCTGATGTTCTTAGCTTTCTTTTGAGGAAAAAAAAAAAAAAAAAGAGAGAGAGAGAGAAAGAAATTTCAGCTTATTACTACTTTAGTGTGGACTAGGGCATGAACCTTCTCAGAGAAACCCCACGTGCAGCCAGACTGCTGCCAGTAGGCAGCCTGGTGACTGTCAACCTGTGATTGAAGCTGACTGTCTAATGGTGCTGGTACAATGGTTTCTGTGCTGTTTGGTCACAGAGCTGGAGAGCAGTCACTGAGGTGTTTATTGATGCAGTGTGTTTTTCTTACTATCACTGTGAATTTAGCTGAGATCATGAATCACTGGTTGTGTAATTCTGGGTTGTTCTAGGTACATAATGGCCTATAAGATTCAAGTCTAGGCAAAGACAGTCAAAATCAAAGGAGAAAGGTATAATTTGAGTATGTCTTTCACTGGGCTTGTATGGGTGAACTCCCCTTGTTGTGGAGGGATCAAAGTGTGAGTACTTTCCTTCAGTACTGAGTGAATGTGTATCTGAAATAGATTAAGATTTAGAAGTCTTAGATATCAAGTAGGAGAAAAAAAACTATTTGCTCTCTTGAGCCTTAGAAAAGGTAACAGTTGTGGAAGAAATGCAGTAAAAGGCAATGAGGCAGCTAGGTTAATTGGAAGACGAGGATACAGGAAAGATTTGTTTTGAGTTGTAAATCATCAGGATATTATTTCTGGTTGTGGAAAGTAGATTGGATTCAGCATTGCCAATGGTTAACATTTGAATTTTTGTTCTGAGAGTAACAGCTGTAATGTCTTTACTGAGTGATGAATGCATGACCCAAATGTTCTTTATTTCTATGCTGATTTTAATACCCTGAGATACTCTGGAACTACTGAAACACTGTTTTAAGTCTGCCTATAATTAGTTTTGCTCCACGATGAATTTTTTCTAGTGAGAAACTGCATCCCCCCCTTTGAAATGTCTCTTTGAAATTGTTATAATTCTTTCCTCCTAAAAGAGCACAGGAGTTGACCTTTGGAACGGTTTAATTTTTTTTTTTTTTTTCCACACTGGAAGTGCTGAAATAGGTATATAATCTCATATATGAATCACTACCTCCTGGACGTTCTTAGGAGCCTGTCTTCTGCATCAGTCTTGCTGTGACAAAGACTTCACTTACTGTCCCATAATGCACTTTTCTTATGCAAAGCTTTCACTGCAAGAGGATTTCATTGTAAACATTTCATGTTGCTGGGGGAAATAAGCTCTTCTAAAGATGTTCTTTTTTTGTCAAGTTTCTCTTATGAATTCAGCATTATTGCTTTTTCAGCCTTTGTGAGGGGATACCTGCTATCTAAAGCAGACCTTCATGAACTTGGTGTTAAACTTGACTATACCCTGTGTTTTTGGTGTTAATAGTCATAGTCATAGTTAATAGTCACTTGGACACATTCCTGTGTGACTTACTGCTTTAGCAGGGTATTGGACTTGATTTCCAGAGGTTCTTTCCAACACCTACAATTCTGTCTGAAGCAGAGCTCCAGTGCTGTTGGGTGGATATTCTTGGGTGACCTTGCTGCAAAGCAGGATTCCAACATTCTCAGCATAATGAAATGGGAACAGAAGCCCTGAAGACATTTCTTCAAACTCCTCAACTGCCTATTTAGGAAAGCAGTGCTTTGTTGTTTTAACTTTCCTTGCTTAGGGGGTCCTTTGCTTTGGTACATCAAAAATTTTCCAAATTTATTTTAGAAGCTGACTCCAGATTTTTACAAAATGAGTGCATTTAGTTCTGTTTTATTGAACAAAAATATTTATTATACTCAGAAAGCACAGAGAGATGCTCTTACCAAGAATTCAGAAAGTGATTAATGATTTTGTTTCTAAATTAATGACATCTTTGCAATGTAAAGGTCTCATTAGAGTGACTAACTCATGTTTCATCAATACATGCCATATAAAGGAGGATTTGGGGTTCCTGTTCTCCTGATGCTGTAATCTTTTACTTTTTCACCAGGAAAATACCATGGGCTCTGAAGAAGGTCTATTTGTATTGTTCCACATAATGGTTGTGGATAGGATGAAAATGACTTCTTGTCATATTCTCTCCAACTACCTAAGTTGGAATTTATTTAAGACACAAACAGTAAATTCTTTCTTGCAAATAGTCAGGGTACTGAGACTGAAATCTTGTTGCCTAACTGAGCAAATTGCTATTAAGGGAAGTAATTCCTTTTGACTGTAATGTACACTGCCTCTTCAACACATGAGCTGGGAGAATGTTGAAAGAATATAAGTGTACTGCATGATGTTATGATGTGGAATACCTATAACAAAAATCATAAAACCATGACAATAAGTTTTAGAGCCACAAAAATGGTTAAGGGCATGGAACACCTCCCTTATGAAAGGTTGAGAGACCCGGGTCTGTTCAGCATTGAGAAAAGAAGACTCAGAGTGGATCTGATCCACATCTATAAATATCTAAGGAGCGGGAGGCAAAGGGATGAGGCTGGTCTCTTCTCTGTAGTGTGTGGTGATAAAACGAGGGAAAATGGCCACAAACTGAAACATAAGAAGTTCTGCACAGAAGTGCATGGAAACTTCTTCACAGTGAGGGTGATGGAGCACTGGCACAGGCTGCACAGAGAGGTGGTGGAGTCTCCTTCTCTGGAGACATTCAAGACCCGCCTGGGCGCCTACCTGTGCAACCTGGGCAAGGGAGCTGCTTTAGCAGGGGGGTTGGACTTGATCTCTGGAAGTCCCTTCCAACCCCTACAATTTGGTGATTCTGTGATAAGGAAGCAAACAGATGAGATAGTGAGCATGGTGAAGGATGACAACATTGAAAGGAAAATAATAGTTTCATTCTATCTGTACAAAATCAGAAACTTAATCACAGAATGTAGACAGTATGGGTACACAGATTACATTCTTAATGGCCTGAATTTTCTTTGCCAACATTTGAAAATAAATCTGAAATTCGTATATTTGGTGGTAAATAATTTTAGTGAGAATTAATGTCAACATAAAACTATTAAAAAAAAAACAAAAACAAAACTTGGTGTCTGAAAATACTATGTAAGTCATGAAAATCAATAGTTTCCATAATGATGTCATTAAAATCCCACAAATGTTTCAACAAACTGAACGTTAACCAGACACTTCATTTTTATTTGGTGTTGTCTTTTCTGATGAGGTCAGTTTTCCCAATATATGTAGACATTGTTTTTTCTGAGTATACAAAGAATATCTTCTGGTTATATTCAATAGAAAAAAATGTTTCCTAGCTCTTAAACAAGCCAAGTAATAGCTACTCTATACTAGAAAACCTCCCAGGTGCTGAGTGGGTGTGCCAGTGTGCATCTTGTGTCAGCATAAAAATTTTTTTGCATCCTGGGCTTCACAGCCAGGCTGATGGGCACTGGAATCCTGCCACTCTTAGATCTTCCAGTTTTGAGTCAACAGAAGTTGATCCCTTCCGTGCTCATTCCTTTTTCTCTTTGTTTCACCAGTCAGGTAGAAATTGATTCAATTTAATCTTGGAAAGATGCTCTGTTTTTGTTTAGTCATACATACCTCCCAGAAGTGGAGAATGTATAGTTGTATTGATCTAAATTATAGTGTCCAGAAAGTGTCTCTTTCCCTGTCATACATTGTTTTCTATTATGGTTATCAGTGGTAAAGTCAAAACACTATAACCACCAATATAAGATAAGATTAAGCAGGGCAAAAAACAGAAACAAACAAAGCAACAACAACAAAAAATCCTGATCAACCTAACAAAAGCAATTTCTTTTTATCCCCTTTCTTCCTTACTTGCAGAACTTCACCAAATAAAACTGACAAAGTCTATGTTGTGGTATTCTCTGCTGTCTTCCAAGTTCTCCATGAACACTGAATTTTAACCTGAAACAGCAGCAGAAACATAAAAGCATCACGTGCTGTCAGACCTACAGACCCTACTTCTAAGTACCAGTCTAGAAGAGTAAGATGTAGTTCCCACCTCTTCAAACACTGAGTTTGTAGGGGAAAAATCAGATCTGCAAGTGAGATACGTGGGTATAATCGCAGATGAGTGAAAGAAGGCATGTGAAAAATTGTTTAGCTAGGAGAGGTCCTTCTTTCTCAATTGTTTCTTTAGCATCTTCTCATCACCACCTTGATGTTTCTTTCCTCTACCAGTGCCAATACTATGATAGGTCCTCTTAAGGCAAGCTATCAGGCTGTTACTTCTAACCCATGTTGTTTTGTGCTTTTATGGATCAACTTCAGACAATAAAGGAAAGGGCAGGTCAGGTTGCCCTTTTCTCATTTAATTCTACCCTTCCAACAAATCATGTTAGTGGGAGGGAAGGATTGAGTCCCTTATCCATCTTGTTCTTATGTCATCTTGTATACTGTATATGCATGCAACTTTTTTCTTTTTGTGAAGCAGAAGTGATTTTAGTATGCATTTGAAATGCATGTTGTGGGTGCTACCACATTATAAATAACTGCCCAGTACTTCCAAACAAAATGTGCACGGGGCATTAATTAATTAGCTCCCGTGTTTCTTTGCCTTTCATTTAATGTGGATTTATTTGACAACTCAGAGACTAATCAATCAAACACTAGTGGTTAGAGCTGACAATTCCCATTCTAGTTACTAGGCTTAAAAAATGTATGTATGTAAATAAAAAAATAATTACGTGGTCTGCAAGTTTGGTTATGATATACTGCTGTCTCTTCGTTTGCAGCACACATCTGTAAAAATGTAAACTACTACGGGTTGTTCACCTGCAAATCTGTATCTTTGTTGTTCACGGAGTAAATTCTAACTGATACAGCAGTAGTAGTAATAAAGAAGGTTGTGGACTGTCATGCTGAAGCCCAACTATAAACATATATGAAAGTTGTATACAAGAGCAGGCTGAAAGTGAGTTTAATAGACAATTCAGTGAAAAATATCATATTGATTAAAATCTATACATTTTTTCCTAAATATCTTTCCTCTATGGGAAAAGTTTAGAATGACTGAAAGTACCTTGATTAGGCTGAGCTTAATTCCGCTGCAAATTGCAGTCTGGTGCATTTGCTGCCTCTTTCAGCTCAAAAGCAAAGAAGAGAGGAGTTCAGGCACATTGAACAAATTTGGTTAGCATGCATACCTGTTTCTAACCGTGTTTAGAAAAAATATCTTTAATCATATCATTTCTATTGCTTTTATTAATCACTAGTATTTCACTGTAGCATAGATACTTAAAAATGTTATAGGCTTTCCCATGTAGAACTGTAAGTAGGAGAGATCTAAGGTCAGTGTAAATTTTAATAAATGCTATCAGAGGAAAAATTTGGGGTACTTAGAAGTTTGACTGCCCTCTGCACACTTATTCAGGTCTCCAAAATGTGTAAGCCTTCTCCAAAATGCTCAGCTGACTTTGTGCAAGCAGTGCCTTCCAATGCTCTTTCCATTTTGTGTGATGGAGAGCACTGACATATTTTGTCAAAACATGTATGTGCAAAATATCTCTTCCTATTTTCATCTGAATTTTTGTTTTTGAATATTTCTCTGTAATAACTAAAGAGGAATATTGCATCAATTTCTCTGTCACTGGCCAAAGAAGTTGTTGCGGTTGTTCTCTTACTCAAGAAATCTGAAGCAGCAGAATCTTCAAAGTAAATATATCTCAAGATTTTCAAATAACGCACAAGATAACAGACACCAATGATACAGGGACAGAAAAATGGGAGCTCCTAATATTTAAGTTGGTTGATAGCACCTGGACAAAAGAATAGGTATTCTTTAGCACTGGGGAGCCCATTCAAGATGAGCGTTCAGAATTTCAGGGCTTGTTTTTTGGCTGAATTTAGAGTCAAGATTAACATTTTTGAAAGCTGATTCAAGAGCAGTTAACTGCTAACTGTTGTGGCACAAGCATATGTAAGCTGTAATTCATTTACTTTGAATAGTAAATACAATACACAAGGAAATAATTATGCCAGAAAAGCTGAGAAGCAGGTGGTGCTTATGTACTTAATGGAAGAATGAGTTTGCCCTGAAATTGCTGAAGTTTTCTGTAATTTAAGAATGGGAACAATCCAACTTCTAATACGTGACACCTTCCCTGACAATAATGCTCTTTTGGCCTCTAACATAGAATGTAAAAGTGTTCTAAGGATTATTTTGTCACAACTCCCTGTTTTGAAAAACAAAACCAAAAATTCAGTAATGTGAAACTCTATGTGAAAAGTACCCAATGTCTTTAACTTCAGTTGCTCCTAACACTTGCAGAGGCTGCTGGCAAGGAGGACCAGCAGTAATACCCCTGCTTCCTCAGTGGGAAGAGAGCTCAGAGAAGAGCAATTCTGGAGGAAGGAATGTGTTTCTTGATTTTGGTGAGGGGAAGAAGCAACAGGATTGAGTAAACAGGGTATGAAAGTGCTGCAAAAAGCAAAGATTCTGTGCCAAAAAATGGCTACGTGCTGAAACAGTATTTTATTTTTAAGGGGTTGTTATATAATTTTTGCTTTTGTTTTCCCAGATATCCTACTCTGTATTTCCCATGAGATCTACCCTTCAAAGCATAGCTAAAACTGGTGAAAAAAAAATACATTAGACAATGACACTGATGAGTAGGGTTCAGCTGGAGTCTAATAAAAGAAACGATTCTATTTTAGGCGTGCTTTTGAGGAAGGTGAGACTGTTACATTTTTATTTGCTTGTTTTATTCTTTACAATATTGCTGCAAAATATTACCTGAAGTTGCCTTCTACGCCTCCATTTTTAGGCTAATAAAAGTATTATCTTCTCTACTGGAAAGCGAAGATTTCAATCTTACTAACTTTGGCAATATAACTATCTTTCCCTACTGATGTAGTCATAAACATTTTTTTTCCATTACCTTGAGAAAATTTAGCTAGGTAGAGTTCTTTCCTGTCTTTTGCAGTTGTCCTCTCATCTAAGTTGCAGAAGGTCGTTTATCATGATGAACTTTTAAATTTCAACTGAGAATTTCTGTAAAGCTGGCATCTCTTCCCCAGGAGACTGTGAAGGGAAAAAAAAAATCCAGCATTTGAAACTGTTGGAGCAGTATGTTTTCAGTACAGAGGCCAAAGATTCAAGGCTCTGGCTGCCTTTAGGTTAACTGGTCTTCCAAAACCCACAGGATCGTTTGTTCAGTTCAACTTTGATTGAAAATGTGCTGGAACAGATTGGTCTTTATTACAATAAATGTAAAGTGAGCATGAATAGTGGGTGAACAGGTAAACGAATTTAACCATAGGAGAGAAGTGCCAGTCCTTCTCGGAAAAAGAGGAAAAACTTCTGTGACCAACAGCCAATAGCAGACAGATAGCTGAAAATTAGGACTGCATTTTATTTTATTCTCTAAGGCTGTGTTTGCATTTCACTACACTCTCTCTCTTTTAGAAATGGATTTGTAGAGTGAAGCAAATGGTGCTGAGGATCTATGAACCCCATTATATTAATTAAAAAAAAAAAAACAGAGGAAAAACTACTGGAAGAAGTAGCAGAGTCCCAGATGAGCGTCCTGTCTGGTATTCAGCTGTCTCCAAAAAACTGTCTGTGGGAATTATACAGCTTTCATCAGGACTCCTTGTCTCTTCCTTGCATAAGAGGCCATTAGCACTCACAGAAGCACAATTTTTTACATGTATGTGCCTTATGCTGTTTATCCCTGTGCATGGATATTGTTAGATAATATTTTGGTGTATGTAAATGATTATTTTTGTTGTCTACTGTTAAAATTAGAAGCTGTAAGGGGCATGTGAGGAGTATGGATTTACAGACAAAAAGTGGTAAGGCCAACCTGCAAACACAGTGCTGCAGAATCTGACAATTCAGTGTGCTTGGGATGTTTTCGCTTGGGGTGAAGGCATTGAAATAGCTTCTTTTGGGAGAGCAGGTAGAAGGATACGAGTGAAGGGCAGTCAACATGATTGGAGATGAAAGGTCCTCAGTGTTAAAGTACAGTACTTAAAGCACCTAGGCAACAAATATCATTTTGGTACTAGTCTCCAAGGACCTGGTTTTGAGCCGCAAAAAGCTTTAACATTCACTAAGTGGTGAGCACTCTGTAGTTCATACTGAAGATAAATATATCTTTGTCCTTTCAGGCATGTGTTAAGAAAAGTCTCCTGCTAATTGCTAGTCTTAAACGTCTGCATTTTGCTGCTTCCAGCGACTATGTGTAAAATTATTTAATATTTTATTATGGTGACTTCTTTAGAGATGAAAGCATTGATTCTAATATTTTAAACAAAAAATAGAGGGGTGTTGTTGTTCCACAGTGGTGATTACCTCATCATAATTAGAGTTAGGTACTCAGTAACAAGTATCAATGGTGGAACACAAAGCTGATAACTGGAGGCTTTTATAATTAAAATTGCTAATAGTGAGCCACAAACAGTAGCAGCTGAATGGAAGCAAATGATAAATGCATCTCTGTGGTGCTTCCAGCCACCAAATCTCTCTTCAAACGAGATGTATTCTGAGTATCTGAATAATTTTCAGAGAAATAAATAGCCAGTTATGGAAGTGTGGTAACTCTTCTTCCTCCAGTGAAGCAAGTACCTTTCTGACAAATTGATTGAAGACTGCATCTGTAACGTAAAAAAAATATTTGCCTCACAGATAGATAAAAGATTGGGATTTGATTGCAGAGAAAATAATAATTACTTTTCATCTAGACTTCACCCTATCTTTGAATTTCCTGAGTTTCAGGAGTCCATAGATCAGCGCTGTCACATGCATACTATAAGTGTGTCAATGACATGTCTTTCCTGTTGGTGTGTACCCTTTTTGGATGACATGTCATTTTCTTTTCACCTTCTGAGAGTATTGCAAGGAAAGAATACCCTGAGGGTAATTTAGCCTCAGCTCACTTGACTTCAAAAGCATATACCTACATAAGGAAGATGAACTTTTCTTCCACTTTATGAAGAGGATTCTGAGATCCAGTGAATTTACTACCAGCAGTTCAGTCACTTGTGATTTTTGGCTTGCACTTGAAGTTGTGAACAACACATAATTAAATATGACAAGCTTTTTTCAGTTGAAGTTTCTGCTCTTTCAAATGATATATAAATTTCCAGAGAGAACGGGTTTGAAATGCTTTCATTCTGCAGTGACAGCACTTTTACAACAATTATCACGAAGAAGGCATGAATGGTGCTAAGGGGAAGGATTACAGCACTTTGGAAACAAGGAAATGTCAGACCTAACTGTTATTGTACTTTAGTTTTCAGTTTGTATTCTAGATGTATAGACAAGGTTTTCATTAAGTCTGAGTAGTATCACCAGTGTATCATCACTGGTGTAATTTTCTGAGTTCATAAGGCTACTCTGAATTTGCTTTCAGCTCAGAATATTCTCTCTATTCTCTCTTTACTCAAGATCAAAGTAGGAAAGTATAACCGTTCACAGAAAAAGGTTTTCTAAGTGCTTAGAAGTCTGTATTCTGCTTTACACTTGTTTCCATTATGCTTTTCTTTTTGGTCTCCTGGGTGTTGACTGCAAAGCAGTTAAGACTTTTGCTGTGGAAACTGAGCTTTACCTCAGAATTACATTGGAAGTTGTTACAACCCAAGCCATCTCTGTCTTCAATAGGTGCTGAGACTTTTTACCTGAAGATTTATAAGGTCGAAAGTTGTGAAAAGTACAAACTTCTCTCTTCTGTGCCATTACCTGGAGCAGTCTTCAGAGCATCCTCAGGTCATCTAAGTGTAACTGTCTTATGCTCTAGGACTGCAAAATTTCTGCATTCTCATCATGCCTTTTCTGTCTTCTCCATGCCAGATAATTTCTCCTCTCTGCTTTCTTCATCTTTACTTTTTGCTCTTTTAGGTGTTTTCACATTACTCACCCTTTTAGCTAGACTTTTTCTCTACTTACTGGCATCAAACAAGCAACTGACCTTTTGATAAAAATGAAAGCAGCAGAAATAATATCTTCTATTCCCACATCTATTTGCAAATACAAATTTCATACTTTCTAGAGTACAGGAATTATGATTTCCATTTACCAATGCTGCAAACGTTTTTCTACCCAGATATCAGCCTGTAGTTTGTACTTCTGAAATAAGGCTTTATGATTAAAATCATGCTCTATCACTACACGTAGGTACAAGGAAAGTCATCCAGATACCTGACTGTTCATTATATCTGTTTCTAAGAATGCATCACTATTTTTTTTTTCCCTACAAGTTGTTTCAGCCTAGAGTTACTATGATTGGCTCCAAGGCACTGTGTATGTATGTAGGACCATCGTGTCTGACAGTCCTTGCCTTGCAGTCACTAGATCATCTGTAATAGCTACATTGCTCTGTGGGGTTTTTGTATATTTGCAGCAGATTTACAACCTCATAGCCTTTATCCATAGATGCACTTGGTACCAAAGTGAAGCTTAGCACTGTAATTAGAGTTTCACAGAAATCAATTTGTTTAATACATATAGGTTTTATTATAGCTAAAACTTTCTAATTTTTTTCATATAAGCCAGGACTATGACTGCCTCAAGAATCGCTAAGTGTTTATAATAGGTATATTCAGGACAGAATGATAGTTTATAGGAGAAATAGTGACCTGTAAGAGGAAAATCTGAGAATTCTTTCCTACATAAATCGAAAAGGAAGTAAGAAAGACCTGTTTTTAAAAAAAATGATATCTGACCAATTTAATTTCCTTTGATTTGAGATTTACTGACATTACACTGTGTAGATGAACACTTTAAAGTTGTGCATTTGTTTCTGAGAGTGGAATTTTGTGCTTTGTGTGATGCTGTCAGTAACACAGCTTATGATAAATATATACAGATTATCCAAATGTCTGAATGATTTGTTTCAAGCAGACTACATACAGATTCAGATTTTAGAACAGATGCATCTCTGTCATTATGTCTATTTCATTCTACAGTAGGATTAAAATGTCTTCTAATACCTTTGTGATTAGTTGACTGTGAAGCTTTAGGTAATCTTTTCATGAGAATTTATTGACAAATATAAAAATAATACACTGCTAGTTAATTTGAATGTTGGGCACTGAGGTGTCATTCTTTCCTTTCATAAACACTGCACAGAGAATACAGCACTGTATTAAAGCAGTATAACGATGCTGAGTTGCATCCAAGGTGTTAACAATGCTCTCCCATGTTTTATTACATTTTTGTTTCCTGAAAGCTGTTGGGAGATGAGTCTTCATCTTCCTCTAATAAGACAGTGCTAATGTTCAGTCATTTATTTCTTCTGAAACATCACAGTCCACAACTCTAAAGGCATCCTTGTTATACTACTATTTTTATTTATTCTTATTTATTTTTCTTTTTTTTTAACATTTCAGTAAATTCAACATTTATTTTGTAATTATTTCTATGTTTCTCCTGAAATCCTTTAAATTGGAAGACCATGCATTTAAAAAATATTATTTTTCTATACTGGAACATATAATAATACAGTTTATAGCATTCCACATATAATCTTACATAATGGAATATACAGTATTCTAAAATAATTGTACATGCATTTAGAGAAGAAAATATTTATAGTGTGAAAAATTGATTCATGTATAATAAGAGTAAATACCTGAGTTGAACAGGTTGTCAGGCTATTTTCTGAATGTGTAAGTATGAGAGAAATAGAGTTATACTGCTGTCATCACACTGTCTGGATATGGTGCTTGTTTCAACTATCCCACAAGAAAGCTTTGATTATCATTCTTTGTGTAATCTATCATGCAGACTGATAAATGTAACACTGTCAAAGTTACAATAATCTAATATGCTTATCCTTTCTGCTTATTTGAGCGCTTTGGCACAACTTCTCCAGTAGGGCCTGAATGATGAATGGACAAAGTATGTGATCTATCTCTGAGTTAAGAGTTAGCCACATAGTGTGTGGGTCCTTGACCTCAGAAAGGAAGAGACTTAATCTTAAGGTTGGCTCATTTTCAGGAAAAGGTTATTGCTGCATAGAAATCTCTTAAAAATTTCTGAACTTTAGGAACCCATAAGTCAAATGCACTTTTTTTTAGTACAGCAGATTTTTTAGTACTGTTAAAAGAATACCACTTAAGACTCTCTGTGAAATAAATTACTAATGCATTTGAGTATAAAATGTATTCAGAACAACATCAACAGAAAAGCAACATACTCCGCTGGGAAAAGAAAATGCCATGTAAATGAAAAAATGTGGCAGAAGAGAAATTAATCCATTAGCAGTGTTCATAGTTCCAATTTTATATAAAAATGTAATTTCTTTTTACTAGAGTTAGTCAGTTTTGACACCTTCGATTTTTTTCTTACTGGAAAATTTATGTATATTCCTTACAGTCTGAAATATTTCATTGTCTCTCTGTCAAAATAAAAATCAGTAAAAAAAAAAAATGAAAATACAAATACGGGTCATTCATCAGACCCACTACAGCTCAGAATAGGTGCAGGTCATGAAGGATGTTAATATTTTATAAAATATGATACTACCTGTAAAAGTGATTTATTTTAGTTGCTTCTTAAAGCATTTAGCATAATTCAGAGATGCCAGCTTCTTTTTCAGATTCTCTGATGAGAAAAGACTTTAAAACCTTAAGACTGCATATTAACTGGGAAGCCTATTTTTCTCAGTTGTTCATTGGAGCACATTAATTTCTTTATTTATTTAAAACTGTATCCCAATTGCACTGAGTTAAAACTTTATCAACTTTCTTTAACTTCAAAAAAAAAAAAAAAGAAAACATTGTCACCAACCTTTCAAAATCCATTAACTTCCATATAGGTACACTTATTTTTGGTAATGATTAAAATAAAGTTTGAAGTTGGTTATATTTGTTTAAACCCACCTGTATCTGAGCATTTTAATTCTAGTTGTCTGAAAATAAATCTCTGATCACAGCTGGCCTTTTGTTTTTCTGTAGGGTTTCTTTATTTTCAAATGCTGAGCTATTTGATTTCAAATCAAAGCAAGTGGGAGGAATAGAAATTCAGGGCTATTTTGTCAATTGAATTATACCATTGAAACAGTCATCTGGGTTTAAAAGTATTGGTCATTGTATATGAGACAAAACCCATAAATACTCCATGATATGTGGAGCTCTGCTATCCTTTTTCGAAGGACAAGTGCTGCACAATCTTTTCCCTGCTTGTAATATATGTAAGGGGAGTTGGAACTAGATGACCTTTGAGATGCCTTCCAACCTAAGCCATTTTCTGATTTGAATGGAGGCACTGTCATAGCTGAATTTGCTTCCTGAAAGCTGCCAATACACAGCTATCTATGAAAACATGGTAAATCTGTGATTTCTCACTCGTGAGACAGAACATTCAACCAGAAAGTGTATGTAAGTTGTGTCAGTGGTATTTATATTTATACAGCAATGTGTTCGTTAAAAGCTGTGATATCTTTTAACACAGTGAAGCATTAACAGCAGCAGTGCTTTTGTATGCATTGTGATTTTACTGACACTTTTCTGGTTCTGTTAACTATGTGTAATTTAGTGGCTGGAAAACATAACAAGCAATACTAGACTCTAACATGTACTTTTATCCAAAAGAACTCAACCTGTGTCGCGTCAAGCTGGTCTGATGTAAGACTGTCAACGGTTTACCGGGCTGGATCGGCCTGGTTCCGTGACGATTGGTGCAGGGGACCACAGACCCACGCCCCAGGAAAGGGCAAGGGGGAAAGGGAAAAGAAAAAAAAGGGAGATGGGCCTAGAAACAAAACAGTGGCAACGATCTGAGGAGGAAACTAATTTACCAAATAAGATATCAGAAAACAAAATAACACAATATAATACAACATAATTGGAATTGAAGCTAATAAATCAAATAAAATGAGCAAGAGAGAGTGTCCGGTAAACCGAAGGCCTTACGCTAATGCTGAAGGCGATGCGGCAGCGAGCACCCACTGCTGAGTTGATCCCGAAGGAAATAGAGTGTTCCGTGACCGCAGAGAGTTTTTATCTTTTCCCTCTGAGCGGAAAATACGTAAAAATGCAAAGCATCGCAAAGTCCTCTGGGGAATGTAGTTCTTCTCTTCTGAGACAGGTATACCCGGAAATATCAATGATCTATGGAGTTGGAGTATTAACTCTTTAACTCTTAATGCACTACATGTTGTTATGATGTGGAATACCAATACCAAAAATCATAAAACCATGACAAAGACATGATCGCAAACCTAGTGAAGGGTAATGTAACCAGAACCTCTGCTGGAAACCTGCTATTTGTTCATTCAAATACGAAAGTAAAGACATGGGAGTGGAAGTCTCTTTACATGTATATTAATTCTAGCTGAATGCTGAGACAGATTTCCTTTGTAGAAATGAAAAGCTAATGGGCTGTGTAATAAATTATTTTATTCACTTTGCATATGATTTCTTAAAAAAAAAAGAATCAAAAACAGAGAAGCTGGTTTAATCAACATCCTCTTGAAGCAGATATTTATCAGTCTCCCACATGGAATGTTTGCTGTTAAGGCTTCTACACATGATGTTTTGTGTTTTTAGTTTTTAATGGAAAGAGTTGAACCAAATAGCCCCTTAGTGTTTTGTCACATCTCTCCTCAGGCAGTGATTGCTTGGGACTGTATAATTGTTATGCATGGTATAAAGGTGCTGCAGCTATTCTTTTTTTTTTTTTTTTTTTTTTTTTTTTTAAGGAAGATGGAGAATTTCATATTCTCACTGTGTAATTCTGTACCCCACAGACCACCACTGTCCCTTAGGGATCAACAACGATTTGAAAGATATAGCTGTCTCTCTTTATTTAACAAATACTTTGGTAAGAATAGAAAAATTTTCTTCTGATATTGTGTCTAAAATCTAGGTTGATAGTATTACTAACTCTAACTATTAGTACCATATCATTTTTCAGTTTTGTAAAGATTTGTATCCTTTGGAACTGCAGTGTGAGGACTGGGTTAAAGTGAAATGTATCAGGTAACTCCACCAATAATGGTTTAGTCTTCAAAAGTATAGGTTGATCATGAGCTATTACCTTGGACCTTAACAGAGGAAAACAATATAACTATACTGTATGAAGTAACACAGTCTATTATATTCATTGTTTATTCTCTGGGATTTTTTTTTTCTTGAGTAAAATTTGGAAATCTTCTTAATGTTGCTTATTAGTTATTCAGTTGTCAATTTAGGTAACTTGATTTCAGAGCTCAGCTTTGATCTATATCTCCTAGTGCAAACTGTTCTGATAGTAGATTTGGAGAGGGAATTTAACTTGAGCCAGATAATCTTTCTGTTGATGTCTGCTGTACATGCTTAACGCCAAGGGAGACCAATGTAGTTGAAATGACTGTTGTTTGTATTTTCTCTATAAAATATATACTGACCTCAGAGTGTCATGTAATATAAACTATGGTTTTGTTCCGTACTGAAAAGGAGTTTGTTTTACAGTCTTAACATCTACAAATGAAGGTTGGATAGAAAAATAATGTGTTAAGAATATCTGTTACTTTTTTCCTTGTTGCAGCCATAACTCGAGAATAATCAATCACCTTTTCCATTAATGTTTTTCTAGATGAGATTTTTTTTTTTTAAATGAAAATTCTGGGTATGAACAGGGCAGAATGAAGTCCAGTTTTTACATCCATAGCAAAATTCTGATATCAGTGGTGTTATTTATTTATTTATTTATGAAACAAAAATTAACAGAATGCTTTTGATAATTAAGGGAATTCCAGGAGCTTCTTGCAGGAACTTCCATTTCAGTATACTGTTTGCTTGTACATTTCTGAGAACTTTGTGTACTCTTCCATGAAAACCATTTTAAGAGTGAGTTTGATTCACTAAGTGCCTTAAAACTAGTTTATGCAGTCAAATGCAGATTAGTCGGTCATGAGGTTTGTAGTGCACTAGTAGAGATAACTTGCTAGTTATTTCTAAATATAGTATACATACAATCAAAAAATAGAAAATACAATGTAAATGATAAGTTATGTCAGCTGGGCAGCCAGGATGCTCTGTTTTCCTTCTGTACCACTTAAATTGAAGTGAATCTTGGAAGTGATTGCATATGACCAGAATTAATTAAATTTTGAGATTTAGTTATAAAAATGTTGTCACAATGCATCAGTGTAAGAAGTTTGGTCATTTTTATTGACTGAGTACTTCAGGATGTAAAGAAGCATGAACAATAGGCTTGCAGACAAACTGTGATATTTTAAGGTCTCTCCCACCAAATTAAAAACATACTCTCATAAATGTTATTTGACATGCAACCCATTGCGTTGTGACTGAATGGCATCAGGTTGTACCAGTGTTGCCTGTTCTGTTGGAGAGCCCAGACTGCTCCTGAAACTGATAATTGCTTTGGCCAGTCGACTACTTGAGACAGCCACAGTATATGGGTAGAATATGGATGAAGTTTATGACCAGAATAGTGAAAGCCTTTTCTCCTACTGAATGAATTAGAACCCTGCAGCTCATCTTTTTATTTTTATTTTTTTTTCCTCTATATGTAATTATGGGAAGTACAAATATCAGTAATGTCAGGAGAAGAAAGAGAGAGATTATTGAGATTTTCTTATGTACACTTTTTGTCTTCACCTATGGCTCCATGCACATTGGCTATAATGTTCTGGATCTGTTAAAAAAAGTATTTAAATACAACCAGAAACTAGTTTTGAGTAAACCTCGAAAAATCTGATGGGTTTCTTTTTCCACTCCTGTGTGGCAAGTGTAGTAGGAAGAGAATCTTCAAGAAGATAATTTTCATCTCTCCTCTTAAGTGAACGTGTAAGAGTTTGATTGTATTACACATTTCTTAAAACAGTGAAGAACAGTAGCAATTTCTCTGAGCTGAGGAAGAAGTACTAGTGCACACTTGCAGTGCATGACCCACAGCCTCACTGCTTGAGATGTGCTGAAGATAAACTGAAATGTGCAGTGCATCTCCAAAAGACTTCTCAAGCTGTTTTTTGTCTTATTTATAACCTAAGATACTTGAAGTTCTTTCAAACAGATGGAAGAAGCTGCTGTTTAAACAGCCATATGGTGTTGTCCTCAAAACAATCTTGTTGTGCTTTGTTTTTTGTTTGGGAACGTCATTCAATTGTTAGGAAGTAGTTGACATGTTTTGTGTGCTGCTACCTGATTAGTTTTGACAAATAACTGAAGAATTCCCTGCTGAGATACTGTTTGTCCTCATTGCTCTTTCTATGTATTTTCATGTGTTGTTTTTTTCCTTCGATGTTCTCTTCTCTTCTATGTAGAAATTGAAGCAATCTTGATTGTTGGGATTTGTTTTCCAATCTTCTATAAAAAATGAAAAGCTTGTAAATTAACTTTTCTTGAGTACCTCAATTCTGTTGGAGAATATTAGCTGTTATTTTGCCTTTCTATTTGTATAAAGATAACACAGTCATCCATAATTCAAATCCCAGGGTTGAACTTAAATTTAATTCTACCTTCTGCTATAATTCTTTCTTTCCATTAAGTAGAAAAGTTTGGAAATAATAGCACAACCACAACTCTGTTATTCTGAAATTAACTATTACAATCTGGAGTATATCCTTTCTTTGATGTATGTGTATGTGTCCTCCAAATTAAGGGCCTAGATGTTCATATCAAAGGCAGAATAGGCAGTACTTCATTATGCATTCCCTATGTTTGCATTTCAGCAATCAGTAACTAGTAAATTTGATACACTGACTGCAAAACTGAAATTTCATCATAAAATCAGCAAGTGCTTCAATCAAAAATAGTTCAGAAACATTTCTTATGCTCTTTAAGTAATCCATTATGCCATGTACTCCAATGGCTTAAAATATTCTTTTTGGACAGAACATTTTTAAATCGAAGGGAATAAGTAGTAGTGAGTAGTATGAGCCCTTCAGAAGCAATTCTGAAATGAGAGTGTTCATAAAATGGGTAATTAAATACTGGAATAAAGACATATAGATCTGTGGAAGTATCAGAGAAATCTGAAAGGCTGTTCTTGTTTGGTTGGTTGGTTGATTAGATATGATTTCTCTACACATTTTCATTTATTTGTCAGTTCTTGGAAATGTGGAACTATTGAAAGCAAATTCCCTTCTGAAGCACATCACTTAGCACATAGCTGTCGTGTAGCTGTGAAGAACTTGAATACAATAATTAAAATTTTCAAAAACCAGAAGAAAAATGGAAGCCTGAAATATATGTTTGTTTGGCCTTAAATCGCTATTTTTATTCAGTAATGGTTTGGGAGATACATGAGTGTATGTGGTTTATCAATTTTTGTATTCTCTACTGCCCAAATGCAACTGTCTTTCTGAAGACTTGATTGAGAAAAATGCTTCTGATTAATTAATGAAATGAACCTTGAAATCTTTTTATACTGAACTGTATTCCAAAAGTTAAATTCACTGAGAATTTTGAAATAGCTGTACTTCTGTGAGAGCAAGTAGGGAACGAATTTGTCAGTATCAGCTGTCCTTTCATTAATGTGAAAATGGGATCTTGCAGTCAGTACTACCACTGGAAAGCTGAGCTAATTGGTTGCTCTCAAACTCCTCCTTCAACCTCTCCTTCACAAGTGTGCAGAACATCCACTTTTCACTTTAGCAAACTGAAGGAATTGTGTGTGTGGGTATGAAATGGGTATTTTAGATCAGATGAAATATTTTTTCATCCAATTAATCACCAACAGTTGATCTGGTAGTTTATTACTTTGAAAGACACACAGATTGTCCCATGCTCCCATCCCAAAAGCTTGAAATTTTGCAAAATTTTCAAATTCCATTCTGGTAGAACGTCGCTTTCGTTCCCTAAGATCAGTATTTAGTGGTTTAAACATCATGTAATTCAGCTACAGAAGCAGCACACTCTTTATTTAGTAACAAATTTTCTTCGTCTTTCATTGTTTACCAAGTCAATTTTTTTTCCTGAGTTTCAAGTTTCCTGATTCTTGCACATCATATTTATTTTCAATAATTTGCCATAATATGCAAAATTAAAGATAATGGCACTATATTGGAAATTCAGGTAAAGTTTCTGTAATAGGTTTTCAAATTAAGCTTTTGTTCATGAATTTTTCCTTTTTTTTTTTTCTTTTTTTTAATTTTACATCACTTGATTTATTACACCCCACTTCTCTACCAAAGTATTTAAGGAAAAACTGCACCTATGACATACTAACAAATTTGTCTGTAATAAAAATCTGCCTTTAGATAGAAATACAATTACATTCACTATTTCACGTAATTAAATAGTACACACCACACCACTGAACCACAATTTATTCCATTTGGTGTTAGAGATGGGCTGAACTCTTATGCTGGAGCATATCTACTGATAAGAATTGGGAAATCCCAACTTTTAAATATCAGGTTCCAGTATCAACGAGATGAACACTTCTCAGCAACTTCAGGTTAGTTTAGTGTTTTAAATACTTATTAGTAGAATGGTGGTGAAAATGTTGCCGATATAATTTGCAGGAATAGAGTGAATGCAATTAATAATCAATTATCAGCACTGAGGTCTATTAATTCACATGAACATGATATTCTTTTTCTTCAGTGGCATTGAAAATTTTTCCCACGATGTGAATAGGTGGAAGGAGAGGGTGGAGCAGGTTGCAAATGCACATTTTCTTGATGACTTGCTAAAATTAACTTCAACAGTCAGAGGCTTACAGAATAATTAGGATGTGGCTTGAGATAATGGATTAGTTTCTGGAATGAGAGGAAGTAAAGAGCAATAGCTTTCATGAAAAGAAATGTTTCCCCATGCTCATTGAGAGATGGTAGCAATGATGATTTAATAAACAGAATGTTAATGAGCTGTGAGAAGTTTTATTTTTTAAGCAAGGGATTGGTACTCTGAGTTGGTACTATCCCTGACACCAATTATGCTCTATGAAAATGAGAGTTGGTGGTAAGATGAGGAGCATTTTGAAATTGCTTCAATTTTACCAAAATTTGGAACTGAAAGTGAGAAGTATGCTGATTTAAAAAATGTGATTCATTAGAAATTTAATCTAGCATTTTTAAAATGGCATTTATCATTTCATGAAGATTCCGCCAATATTATTTCTGTTTCTACTTGTTGCTCTGCTTCATTTTTGTTCTGATAGAAATTGATGTGATGTGACCATGGAAAATGAGAAAAATAGTGTCTGCTATAAAGTCTTTTAAAGAGTTCTTTTAAGTTACAAAATTCAGATTTTGAGCCACTATGTCCAAGTGCAAGTGACAAAAGGCCAAGGGAAAAAATAAATAAGGGGGAGATCTCTGCTGGCAATCAAATAAACAGTATGGTGTTTGAGGTACACATAGGCAATGCCAGAAAAAAACTGAATGGGATACCGTTTTTTTTTTTTTTTTTTGGTCTTAAATGTGCTGTAGTAACTTTATTGTTTTATAATAGGAAATGACAGAAAAGAAGTCTGAGCCACTAGTAAAGGTGAAGTTTCTTACTTGGTAAACCAGCATTTTAGCTTTCCCCCTCCAATCCCCTCCATATCCAAAGACTAGAGAGGTAGGAAAGTAGAAGAAAAGACTTTCTCAAGCTGAGAGGAAAATGTATATCTCAAAATATTTGAAAAATTCAAATGCATACAACAGTTGGTCTGAGAAATGTGTAAACACATTATCAATGCAAAAAAAAAAATTAGTTGTGTTGCTGATTTAAAATAAAAGTTTGGAACTCATAGAAAGTGCAGAAGATGTAACTATCCCAGTTGTTATACTGTCAGTCTGAAATTATTTAGGTATGAGCATCCATTGGCCTTTTTTTGTGCTCTCTTAAGAAACCCTGATGATTCTAAGGGCTTCCTCCCTACCTCTGAAATATTCAGTTCATACACAATTTATGCCATTGGCACATAAACCAAAATTCAGCTCTTCTGGTGCCTTGATGGCTTCATGCTGCCATCAGCTGATGTTGCAGTTTTTATCCTTTTAACATTTCACTAATTGCTTATGTCCTTTGTTTCCTTTTCCATTCCCACTGGATCATCTTTTTGAGAACTGGTGCATCAGTTGCACCAATAATGAAGCAAGCAGGTCATAACAGTGACAAAGAAAGAAACAAATGATGCCTAACTCTTTATGGATGTTTTAAATCCATCCTTTAAGGGTACTTTTTTTACTTCTGTAGTAATTACTTTGCCTGTTTTTATAGGGTTCTGTGAAGTTTTGTGCAGTGAATGCAATGGATGATTTTACAATTTACTTTTCTCTTCTGAATTGTGACAGAAGCCTTGAAGCTGTGAGATAAGGTAATTTACAGTCTAACAACTGGGAGAATAATTGTATTAGCACATGTTTATGCTTAACATTATTCCCTTGATGATTCATTTGAGAATTTTCCTCTCATGCTTTACCCTTATCTTTCTGAACGCAGACCTTCATTACGTATACCACATCACAAATTCAACATTACAGATGCGATCACTTAGAAAAAGTTTTAACATGTATTTAGAGACAGTTTGAAGAATGGGGTTTTCTTACTAACTTGTGTGAATACTGATTTTCTTTCATTATTTCATAAGTAACAAAACTACCAGTCCACTATGATCCAAAAATCCTGAGTTTGCATTTGAAAAATCTGTTACCCAGCAGGAGAGATGACTTGTTCTTCCAAACTGGATCAACTTTTCTAGGAAGTAATGTAATCGGTCAAGTTCTTGCTCACTGATTAAGCCAGGGAGGTTTCATGGAAAAGCAATTCTCAATAGAACAAGAGGTAATGGATTTAAGTTGTGCCAGAGGAGGTTCAGGTTCTATATTAGGAACAAATTCTTAGAAAGAGTGGTAAGGCCTTGAAACAGGCTGTCCAGGAAGTTAGTGGAGTCACTGTCCCTTGGAGGTGTTCGGGATTTGAGAGGTGTGGCACTGAGGGACATAGTGAGTGATGGGTTGATGGTTAAACTAGATGATCTTAGTGGTCTTTTTCTACCTTAATGACTCTGTGATTCTAATTTCAGCAAACAGAATTTGATTGCAGAGCCAAAGTAGAAAAGGCATTCTTTAGCATCAAGCAGTACAGTATATATCCCCTACCGGGTGTAGGGAACGTGCTTTGGCAGGGGGTTTGGACTCAGTGATCTCTTGAGGTCCCTTCCAACCCCTATGATTCTATGATTCCATGATAAAGCTCTGCAAGCAGAGTCCTGTGAGGGATTGTGAGACCTGTATTAGCACCTGTAGGACAAGGAAGGGAGGAGAGGATTTTGATTCCACTGACTGTGTGTCAAAAGCCCAGCTTGGAAGTGGGAGCCACTACAAAAGACTTCTACACTTCTTTGGGGTTTCTGTCCCTCTCCTAGCCAGGGCTTGAGATGTGCATTCATTCACATAGGCATCAGAGTACTTTCCTGTGTGCTGGACGTTGTACTCTTTCAGGAACTAAATATGTCTTCTGGTGACAGGAGAACAAGTGGCACTTGCACCCCTCATTTTATGTAATAAGCTGACAGATAAAGAAAATGAAATTTCAGATAGATTTCCTCATTATTATCAATTTTAAACAGATTGTTATATCCTAAAATTGTGTTGACTGATTGCTCCACTGTTGTGAGCCTGGATTGCAAGAATTTCTGTATGGCTGAGGAACTGTGCTAATGTTACAGTGGGATGCTGTTGACAAAAAGCAAAGCAGCATCGGAAGACCAGTTCTCTTTGACCATGATTACGAAGATATGTCTTCATTTCCATTTCAGTTTTTCACACCAGCCACATTGGCAGTGAGCAGTAAAATTTATTTTCTAGTGATAGAACTGGAAAACAGCACAGTAGACCCAGAGTCTGTTCTGCTCCTTTTGTTTTCTCCTCCCTGCACACCTGAGAGTCTGCTGAATTTTGCCATCATTACAAAAGGGGGAAAAAACGACAGAGACTTATCCTGCTAGCCTAATACTCAGGAATCTATTTAGGTGTCTCCATATTTACACACAGCTCAACATATAAATGCAAAAATAATTTGACTATGTAAATACTTAAATATTTTTATCGCATAAGAACTGTAAAAGAATATAATATGAAGAAAAAATGTTTTGTTCTTGTTAGTCTTGAATTTAGGCTGTTATCCAGCTTCATTCTCAGAATTTCAGTTTTCTTGAGTTGCTCTCCCTGTATTTCTTCATCACTAATCAAGACCATTTTCATCCCATTTGTTTACAAAGGATAATTTCTTCAGATTTGTGACTCTGTCAGAGGATAAATTTACTGCTTGGGCTGTGTATCTGTGCACTAAAAGTGTCTTTATCCTTTAAATTACAATAGTGTGTACATTGACATCAGTTAATGACATTAGTTAATGTCTCATTAGATAAATTGCAATTATTACTTAAATTATGATAAATACAACTTGTTGGAAAATCTTATAATGGTTTCCTCTGAGTGTTCAAGGATATAAATTTGCTGTCACTGGGACTGGATGTGTTTTTTCAGGGGCAGCTCTTTTCTATGGGAAATCTTGAAGTGAATCCAGTGTTCTGAAGACGTGCCAAATAAGAAAATGTTTTGTTGGAAACCTGTCCCTCTCTTTTCTTGCCTGAACCAGTGTTTGACCAGGCTCTAAGCTCCACTGCTAGTGGGCTGTGAAGAAGAAAAGCATCCCACTCAGGTTTTCTTTTTCCTTTTCCCATGTGCAGCCACCTTGGTGTTCGAATTACCCAATTCCAAAGCTGCTATGTCTGCAGCCACTGGTACCTATACAAGCTCTGTAGCTGTGTCTAAACTCAGAAGATTCTAATGCAAACTCTCTTCAGGAAAATACTTCAAAGGAGATGCTCAGGATGACTGCATCAAACTTACTCCCTATCTCCTCATCCTGACCAATAATGCAACCTATATCTGTCAGGCTATCCTGTCAGATATCCTTGTCTTCCTGAAAGACAACAGTAAATCCATTGATAGCTACAGTACAGATTTAATATCTGTTGTATTATATATATATATATATATAAATACTCAAGAAATTCAATCTGTGGAGGCTGGGAAGCAGCACATGCAAGGAAGAATGCGTGCTTTCAGTATTACTCCTTCATATCTGCTCCTGTTTGCTTCTAGGAACAGCATACCTGATAAAATAGGCTCACAATGAAGCTCCAGAGTTAATGACCATCTTTGATAGAAATGCTGAATTAAGATGGGATGTTCTTTGCTGTCATTGGGGCCTCTCCTTCGTTCCTGACAGTTTGATGTGTTCCTCCTCACTCAGTTACACAAAGCGATGTTACCACAGATAACATCACTGCTCCATGTTAAAATTAAACAAAACAAACAAACAAAAAAAGAATTGAGTATACCTTGAAGTTTTGGCAGACAGTCTTGCAGAATATATTCAAATCTCTAGAATGAGATAGAACAATTGTAGTTGATAACTGGAATTTCTCCTTTGTGATGTCTCTGAATCAACCTGATAAACTCAACTGTAAGCTAAGATGGCAAGAGGTATCTGAGTTTTATAACAAATCTTGCCATTTACTGCGATTATAACTGGAACTGGGTAAAAAAAATGCTGAATCTAAGAACGGCAATGAAATTTTATTATTTATCTTCTTCAGTAGCACACTGACATACCAAGAATATCATTCTTGGTAACCATTACAATGAGTAAAGATCAGTGAGTCATTGCCAATAAATCGTAGAAAAATTAAAGAAAAACAGGCATAATTACAGTTCATTAGTATTTTAATGTAATAATATCATAAAATCTCTCATCTTGGACAAATGGATCCAGCACATGTTCTACATATACTTGTGCCTGGTGTTCTCCTTGGAGGATAGAGTAAGGCTACCATTCCCCAGATTTTTCTAGGATCTAGGTAGCTATAGAGTACACTGGTTTACTCAGAGCTCTGGCTAATTTATGACACTGAAGTTGGATAATGTAATACATTAAAATTATTTTTTATTTTTTCAGCGGAGGCATAGCCTTCCTGGGATCTGAGAGCTATATCAAACCTCTTATCCTTGTGCTGGGTGGAAGAAAATGATTTTCTATGTGGGAAGAGCTTTTTTTAAGAACGTTTTCACAACCCTGTGCAATTCTGAAGAAAACAAGCAAACAAAACAAACAAACAAGAACAACACACCAAAAGCTCTGTCAAGGGACAACACTTGTAAGATCAGCATAAATCAGGATGGCCATATTATTTTTGCTATAACTAATTTAAAAAAAAAAAGTTTACCATCATGGAGTGGTTAAGGTTGGAGAAGACCTCTGAGATCAAGTCCAGACATCAAACTACCAACACAATTCCTACTAACCATGTGTCAAATCTAACATGTTTCTTCAACACTCTTTAGCAGGCAAAATGTAGAGTTTAATATAATATCCTGATCCTGTTAAAGACTTCCCAAAACAGAAGAGACTAGCTCTAGAGGACTTAAATTCTTTCTGGCTGGCCAGATATCAGGCCCATCTCCTTAGTCTATCTCTGCAAATAATGGAAAAAAGAAGGGCTCTTTAGAGAGAAGTTTAGTACAGTTTATACTCAGAACTGTTTTCTTACTACGTAGTGATCTTGTCATCCACTAGGACTTTCAGGTCACTCTTCTCAGAGTTCCTCTTCAGCAGGTCATCCCACAACCTGTACTGGTGCTTGTGGTTATTCCTCCTTATGTGCAAGACCCTACACTTGCTCTTGTTAAACCTCATCTGGTTCCTTTCTGCCCAACTCTCAACCTGTCCAGGACTCACTGAATGGCAGCACAGCCTTCTGGCATGTCAGCCATTCCTCCCAGTTTTTTATCATCAGCAAACTTGCTGAGGGTGGACTTTATCCCCTTATCAAGGTCACTGATGAAGTTGTTGAACAGGACCGGACCAGCACCAATCTCTGAGGAACACCACTAAGTACAGGCCTCCAAGTAGACTCTGAGCTACCAATCACAACCCTCTGATCTCTGTCCTCTGGTCACATCTGATCTGAATAGAATTTGAGAAGATATTTAAAAAAAAATAGACAACATATTTTTATAGAAGAATTTTTCTGTTCTGAGAAGATTTTAACATAATCTTGAAAGGTATGCTTTACGTGTTTCTAAAGGAAGTAATCTTCTGTTGTTCTCAGCAGTATTTGGGGAGATGAATTTTGTTTTTCTGAGCTTGGAAAGGAAAGTAGTTCAATTTCTTTGCAAGAATAGGCTTCTATTAAATATTTTGCAAGCACAAATTGCAAATTCCAATAACCAGTGCTTACCCGTTTTCCAAAAGGACAAAAGAAATCTGCAGAAATGTAAGCAAAACAGATGTCTTGAAGGAACATTTCAAACATTCCTTCATAATGCTTGCATACTTGTGTTTACAGCATTCATAAATCTTGTGTTATTTTTCTCTTCATATTTGTCTTTGTCTTGGTAGTGAACATAAACTTGACATTTCTTTGTTTAGTTTGAATGTTTCTTTTCTTACAAAATAAGGATAAATATTTGCTTTTCCCACTCACAGTAAGTATAATAGTTTTCATTTTACCTTTTCAGCACAGTCAAGTTTGTAATGACTTGAAGAATGAAGAAAGATGTTATTTTTGGCTCTCATATTATACCCATACTTATACACACCTACATTTATAGCAGTCTATAGTATGCTTATATTGTACTATTCCACGCATAACAGGGTATTATGCACCTTTCCTTTTATTCTCTGTTCAGTGTGAAGTTCTTTGTCAAATGTCAAATTATTCAAGTCTTAAAGAACTCAAGTGTTCTTGACTTAAGTGTTCATTTTCAGTACAGAAAGTCTTGGGTGGCCATATTACTGCCAAACAGTTGGTAAGGATAATTCTACAACTTGGTTACACAAGCTAGACTAGTAAAAAATCAAAGCAAGGCAAACATATGAATAATGATATTAACAGTAACTCTGTCTTCTTCTCACATAGGACTTTTGCAGCAGAATCTTTTTAATCACAGAACAACACATTATTTGTACATGATGGAGATGTAATTTACCTGTAACTTCACAAAATCATTGGAGTTATCTTTGAATGTTAAGAAGTGCTGTATACCAGTCTATACTCAAATGTCATAGAATTTGTTTTTAGCAATCAAACCTAATATAAGGATTAATATTTTTAACTTTTAACATACTATCTTACTAATTATAACAAAAAAATAACCCTTAGATTTAAAGGAAAAAACAGTGAAACATTACTAATTTTGTAACTGTTCTTTATAATATGCTCAGACAAAATCTGTTTATGTTTCTCTGTTAACTGAAATGTACACCTCATCTTACATCATGCATAGACTACATGCATGAGGTATGTAGTCTATAATGTCAGTTGACCTTTTCTTTTGTTCAGCTGTTTGACCCTTTTCAGGAATAGGAAGACTGTGCTTTACTTTGTAAAGGAAAGATGAAACTTTGATTTTCTATCCTTAAAAAACACACACAGGACAGCATGAAGGTGCTACAACTAACACTGTCTTCAGACATATCTCAGAAATTTCTACAAGATTCTACTAGGCAGACTAGATGCAGCAACATGATTTCACAGGAGACTAGCCTGACTAGTTAATGGGTTTAAACCATTGCCTGCCTTCTCTTAGTCAAGGAGAACTGGCTTACACAAACTAAAGATGAGTTTTCCTTTTTGGAGTTTGTGTTTGAAATGTTCCTTAAGGATTTGCTAATCCAGGCTGATAATGAGCAGCCCTACTTCAGATATTGAGAACTCACAGAGATTACCTCATGAGGCACTGAGACCAGTGCACTGTTGCAGTTCTCTGCTTTGCACTATTGCACTGCTCTGGGATGGAAAGAGAATGTATTATATTCTGTCTGCTTTTCCAGCACACAAGAAAATCTGCTCTCATTAAAGATTTCATGTTAAAAAAAATTACCTCCTCCTCTTAAGGCTGCCAAGGGAAAACTGGAGAATGATTCTTTCTAATTATGAGCTACCAACACTTAATCATTTGTCATATCCAGTAATGAGCAGAGATCTTATCTGAACATCTGAACTGTGCATGTCTTGCTTTAACTGATTACATTGATTTATGAAGTTTGTTTTTGGCTCAACGATGCAAATTTTATAAGGTGTATTTTACTCTTAACTTAAAATTGTACTCAAAATATCAATCATGATGTCCTTTTTCTGGAAAAACTTTGGATAGTGGGTGTCTCATCTAAAAGAATTTCTAAAAGAAATTACTCTAGCTAAATATGATGATGGATTATAAAGGGAAAAAATTATTTAAATAATACATCTGTAACTGTCTTTGTGGAGAGATAGAGATACAAACAACAAATATAAATATGATGTAAATCAAATAAAAGATATTATTAAAACAAATATACAGATACAAATATGAAAACTGATACAATTTATTCAGAAAGTGCTCTGTTTAAATTTGTTTCCTTGGAGGATTTTGTTCAATTGTAATTTATCTTCCAGTCTGAAGATAATAAAAAATCCAATTCACTGTTGCTAGGGGCATTATTATTTTATCTTAATTTGAAGCAACCTTATTCTAATGCATTAAAACTTTTCTCAAGCAAGGGGATGCAGAGGATAGTTCTGTAATTAGAATAGCTTTCCTGCAATAGGCTCATGACACTGCTCTGAGAAAAAAAAAAAGGAAAATTAAAAATAAAATTTACTCTAAGCCACTTGCCCTTTCCTTTCAGAGAGTTTTAAAATCTTGGCTTTATAGCAGAATAGTACTATATTGTACATTAACGTAGTATTCGGTATCAGTCCCAGAGCTTAATTCATTCAGTATTCAGTATTTCTCAGCTACCCAGTTAGCATAAAAATCCTGAAAAATGTCTGATTTTACTTAAAAAGCAAATTAAATTAAAAATTTTTGAATGTTGTTTGTCTTAGATCAGATAAGAAGCTTGCAGAATTAAAATTATTGTGCTTGCTCAAAAAGCCGATCTCTAGGAGGCTGATTTGCCACCAGCCCCTCTGCAGCCTGCAGCAGTGGTTTCAGAGACTCATTTTTTCAGGTGGCCAATATTTCACTTGCTGTCAATTTCATTTCAGTTTTCAATTGTTAGACTAATAAATCGAAACCATTTATCTATAGAAATATTGAAAGGGAAGAAGCTAAAAGGGAATGATTTATTTCTTGTGTAGAGATTGGATAATACTGGATTTGTATAAAGGAGATAGACACAGGACAAAACCGCTTGTGATCACGACAAACAAAGCTGGTCAGGAGGTGGTACACCAGGTCTTGTGAGTTCTTAATGCAGAGCACAAGCCATAGCTTTGCGGACTACCTGGCTGCACTGTGAGACCTGGAGCAGCTCCTGCTCTGCATTTAGCAGCTTATTAATTTGTAGCTGCAGGAGCTACTTCATGAAGCAGCCATCAGACCCAGGAGCCTTATGCTGTTTGCCATGTCCATGCTCTCCTCTAGGTTGTAGGAGTGTCATTTCACCAGAATAAATTCATTTGCCTTCCAGAAAATCTCTCAGAATGGTCTTATCTCCATCACTTTTTATCTTACTCTGCTCTGCTCCAGATAGTTGGAATAATGCCATGCACGTGACTGTGAGCCAACTGGATCAACTGTGCAGGAGAAACACCATGAAAATCCATGGCTGCATGCGTATGATTAGCATAATGATGTGTGTCAATCGTTACATAATTCAGCATGGGTGAAAATGTCTGCTCTGTATACTGCACGTATCCATTTATAGCATCTGTTCTTTCAAACTGGATCTATCCAGCTCTCATCTAAACTACACAGACATGAATTCACAGTGCTTCCAACAGGATCAGCAGTCACCACAGACATATGTCAATGAAAGTGGGAGAAAAGTCTGGCTCCAAGTAAAAGGGAGGTGATACAGAGCTCAGCAAGAGACGTGCCTGGGTGGTCATCATTCTAGGTTTAGTGTCTTCATAAAACTGTTCTGTTTGCCATTTACAGCTTGTGACAGATGCAGGAAGGTTAATGAATGCTTCTGTATCCTGTCATGGTTTCATGCTTTTTTCATCAGTTTGGATTCAATTTGAGTTATTCTAGAGCTCAAATCTTCTCTGGAAACCTTATAGTTTTGTTTCTGGGGACTGTGATTACCTAAATTTGTTTACCTGAGAGTACTAGCTATTCACTAACTGATCTGACAGGTACCACGGCAAAAGCCATCTATTTTCATCCCAGCCTGGATGCCCACATGTCAAAGTAAGATCCAGAAAGTCCTGCAGGAGGTGAATGTTGTCTGAGTCCTGGAGGAAAGTGTTATGTACCTCCATTCTGTTCTTTGCTCTTTTCTGTGCACTCTCATGACTCCCAAGCTAGATGTATGTTTATTCTGACACAGTATCGTTTCTCTTCGGTTGTTGTGGAATGTGAGTAGAAATAACATGCACACTCCTGATCATAACTGTAAAGAGATAATAAATAGTAGCATTTCCTGCCAGTAATGGGGTAGAATAGGGTAACAGTTCTTTCCAGTTCTCATTTTTTTTAACTATCTTTTAAATCCTTGATGATTGAAAGTTGTACCAAATGTTTGTTTGAGGAGATAGCACAGGGCCATTATTCCCCCACTCTCAATCACAAGAAACTTGTGATTTCTTGGATCACTCTAGTAGTGCTTTTGTCTGGACTAAATGTTTATGAATACACTTTAAAAGACAGTAATTATTTTCCCAGAAGAGGCAACAGTTGTTGAATTTAGAACAGGAATACATCCTTACCCAGTCTTCATCCTCAGCCTCACAACCATTAAAGAAATTATTCAGGACATTTTAATTCTTGTGATCAGAGTAACATTGTATGTGCATTGTTGGCATGTAATCAAGTTATTCTAGAAAACATGAGAAGTCTTTAATTTTGAACTAGATGTGGTATTTTATTTATAAGTAGAATTTAGAATTTTCAATCAATGCCTTTCTATTTCAGTTTTTTCCTTTCTTTTAATAACTTAAGAAGGAACCAGACAAGATCTACTCTTTACTTAAGTAGTAGCTGAAAAGAACAGCTTTTCTCATTGCAACTGCTCAAAGTTGCAACTACTTCATTTAAAAAATAAAGCAGTGTAAAAACAAAAAAAGAGAGTGAGAAATAGAAAGAAAGAAAAAAGACCATTAAAGATAACAGTGCATTTAATCTTTCTTTTTGCAAATGCTCCAGGCTCAGAAATGCACAACATTCTGACTAATATGAATATAGTTGAAGCCTTTTCTTTTCGGCATTTGTGTGCTGAAATTCTCAGTCTCTGGAGGTGAGCAGATACCTTGTGCCAACTACTTCAGAATTTTGACATACTGAGATGTAAACTTAATGCTTACTTCTTGAAATGGCTTTCACCTCCCAGCATTTGGCAGCCATACAGGAATGGAACTGGAGAGCAGAGCATCTAGAGACACTTCTGTCTGTTCAGAAAGAACAGAAAACATTTAAATTCAAAACAAACCATTTGTGACAATCCTAAACAGTGCATTTTAGAAAGTGCAAGCCTATGAGTGCAAGAGAATCTGTAACTGTCAATTAAAATAATCTAATATAGACTTTTCAGGATTTTTTTGTTGTTTGTTTTTGATTTTTTTGTCCCCCTCTGGAAAGCTACTCTTTTTTTCATTTCCTTACGCATTTCACAGTTCAGAACAACTGAATCTGTAGCTAACATATATTTACTGAATATAACTTCACAACAAAACCATTACTCAAACCAGTGTAAAGTTATTTCATATTACAAATAAGTTATACATTGTTCCGCATCTAGGAAATCCAAAATACTGTGTCTTAGTTGCATTCAGAAATGAGAACCAGTGAGTTCCTATCAGTTTACTTAGGTTGGAAGAAAATAGAGTGATGGCAGATTATCCAAGGTAAGTAAAAACACATGGAAAATCCTGCTTGCTTGGGCACTGTGTACACTACACTTTGGCTGGCTACACTCTTGGGTTTACAGGATTTAAATCAGACCAGAATTTGGCCCTTATAGTATTCAGTGTGCTGTTCTGGGAAAGTATCCAAAAGAATTCAGTTGGTAATCACCAAGGCTCTGTCATTTTGGAAGATGTAAGTTGCAGGCTGAAAAAAAATATAAATTGTTGAGCAGGAAAATTGCAGAGTTGTTTTTTGTTGAATTTGGAGTTACATTAGAAGCTGTAGAAAATATTCAGCTATGGCACTGTGTATATTTACATACATACATATGGAACATACCACTGGGACAGCAGCTCTTGATCCTGCAAAGCTATCTTCCATAGGTACTGAGCTACAGTCACATGCGCCTAATACCAAATATGTTTCCAGGTTTCCTATTTTATTATTGCTACATAGTAAGCTCTTTTGCCAACTGAGTGTCTATATGGTTATTTTAAAGTATAGAAATCTGAATAGTATTTTAAACACAGTTTACCAATATTAAGGTATTAAGTTATGGTTAAAACACTTGACATACTTGCACTACAGCAACCCAAGTCCTTCTTGGACACATCATCCTAAAACAGTCAAAGAAGCAGTCTGTGTTTTTGGAGTGAACTTCCCATGAATACATTACTTCTGAGAGCTATCCTGGGGCATGCTGCACCTGCTTCTTCGACATGAAATCTCAATTGTATTTTCTTCTTCCAGGTATTCCTTTCAAGATGAAGAAGACATGTTCATGGTGGTTGATCTCTTGCTTGGAGGAGACCTGCGGTATCATTTGCAGCAAAATGTCCATTTTAATGAAGGAACTGTCAAACTGTACATCTGTGAGCTGGCACTTTCCCTGGATTATTTGCAGAGATACCACATCATTCACAGGTGAGAGAATTTCATTTCAGGGGTGGGCTGTTTTCTATTTGCAAACCAAAGGAACTTCATCATTTATCAGATTGCATCTAAATACAGCATGTAACATCCTCCTGGCTGCTTTTAATTTAATTTCAGTTCTCCAGATCCTCAGTCCTCCTGAACACACAACAAGCCCTGAAGTTGTAATTCAGGGTAACAACTTCACACAACAGTGTGAGAGAAAGGTCAGAACATCAAAGGCTGGGAATTAGTAAATTTTTAGCTTGTGGAATCTGCACTAAGGTCACAAGAAGGAGGAAGTGTGGCAAAATAAGACAAGTATAAATGAATTAGAACAAGAATAGGAGTTCTGTCCTTTTTGCACTTCTTAGATTACAGCAGCCTGATATTTTTAATGCTTAACTGCTGTCAGTCATAGTATTTATGTCAAAAATTGTGTCATGCATTGCACTGAGGCCTGTTTGTTTTCCTCCTGTTCAAATGAAACAGTGGGGTAAATTATTTTCTGTTAGCACAGCTACTGTGAAATTATAAAATGATGGCCTTAACCCTCTATTTTATTGTTGTAAAGGATATTTCTCCTTGGCTTACACTGGCTTCAATAGAAAAATTATTAGTGTTTTGCATTGCCAAACCTGAATGTAAGATTTGGAGAGCAAGCTGAACTAACCTGTGTCATAGATCTTTCAGTGACAAGTACAAACAAATTTTTTCAAATGCTTTAATTGATATTCTTCATCCTATCTGCCTACCAGTGCTGCCTCATGATTTTGTAATAAAGAGCTAATAAAAAGCATGATCTGACTTTTGAAGAGAGAGTATCAGTATAAAAATTCTCCAGTCTGAGGTACAGTAGTGAATGTGTTCTTTATAAACAAAGGAATACAAAACAAAATCCAAGAATATATCACTACTATTATTTTCCTTGAAATTAAAAGCCTACAAATGTTGCAAGCATTTTTTTGTGCATTTATATGTATTCTGCATACGATTTCCTTTACCAGTGAATAATTTAAAAGTTGGGCTCAAAATTTCAGTTTACCTTTGTTTCTGTGACTTGAAGAATGTTCTTGGTGAAGAACAAATTGATGAGCATTTTTCTCACATTCATTTTAATGAGACATTTTATGTAGATAGGTTGTCAAAACACTAATGAAATAATCTAGTATGTAATTAAAACTTGTATTTTATTACATGCCTATGACTTAAAACTGTGTCACAGGAAAGTCTCTGAAATTTTGTGGATGTCTTGAGAGAATGAGAGGGGCTGAAATTGTCAGTGTGTATGTTGGTAGTTTTTTCCGACAGGACATGCATTGCTGCGGTCCAACTGTGGAATTGGGCAAGACAGTTCTGTTCTTTTCTGCATTAATTTATCATAGTAAACAATTCTACTGAATTTTCTGTTTTGAACTTGTAGTACAGTGTAACATCACTGACTTAAAAACTTGTTGATTTGTACCCAGGCAGGTGGGAGGGTTGAGGGTCCCAGCTGGAACTGGTTGTGGGCTTCATTTGGTGGCAAATTCCAGAGATGAGTTCTTGCTTTCACTCTACACTGGCAGTTTTTCCAAAATGAGACAGAATAGAATACATGATTCATAGCCTGTGGTGTTTTTTGCTGGTTATTTTGTTAGGTTTGTTGTGTAGGACCTGTTTCTCCCATCCCCCTGTGCTACTGGGGAGAAACTGACTGACCTGAGTACCTGAGTGCTCTTGCACTTAACTGTTTGCTGTCCAAACAACCCAGCTATGGCACAAGGACCATTTCTACTTTCACTGTCCAATCAAGTCCTGGAATATCACAGATGTTTCACTTATCATTGAAGGAATTATTTCCTCAGAAATATCCATCATGTCCTGCTTTCTCCCTGGCCTCAACTGTGGCAGGCCTTCAGCTGCTACAAACCAGTCTAACAGGACAGGCACTTCTGGTTTCAGTTGTCTAAGGAGCTGAGCAAGCAGTATGGCAGTATAAAAACGTTGCTGTTGCTTTACTGTTGCAAATACCCAATCTCTGTCAGAGATTACACCAATGAGCTGGCTGGTATTTATCCACAGTCTAAGAAGACATCAGCACTGTCATTATGACAAAGTCCTTTAGCCAGCATTCACATGTTAACCTACAAAACTGTATTAGATCTTTCACTTTTAAATGAGCATGTTGGTAGCAATAAAAAAAAAAAGTTAGTGAGTCACAGAGTCATTGAGAGAGCCTACTACTAAATTTTGTCTGTGCTAGGAAGAGTGGTTGAATGATTCATCAGACTGGGTAGGTGGATTTTCAAATCATGGCATTACAGAGAGCTGAATATATGATGTGTGAGTCAGGAACTGAACTTCTCAATATTTACAGATGTGTGTGAAATGTGTACAGGCTTCTATTACTGTTGCATCTGGAAAAGTGACAGAAGGTTTTTTTAAGGATTAGCCTACAGCCCCAGGAATTTACCTGGAAAAGAGGTAGAAGCGAGGGAAGCAGGAGCTGTAAGGCATGTGTGAATGAATGTATGAGTGCCTAAGTTGGTGCTATGCCAATTCCCATCAGAGCTAACATGCAATGCCTCTGCATTTGCTGAGACAGTTAGTTTCATATATTTTGAATGTGGCAATCACTTCAGGAATAAAAATATTGTTTCTGCAGATATAACTTTGACCATTAATTGTGCAAAAGCTATTATCATTCTGTTTTGTTTTGTTTTGTTTTTTTAAATGAAAATAGCCTTATAATTAATTGAATATTTGTGTATAAATCCATATTTTCCAAGTAAAATCCTGCAAACATGATTTTATTTGTCATGTCACAATAGAGAACACTGCACTGTGTGTCTCTCACTTGCAGCTTGGTTGTAAATATCTGCAGTCTCATAAATGTTCAGCCAGAATTATAAGCACTTTAAAAAAAAGAATGTGACAAGTCTCAAGTTATGATCTGTAGATTATTCTGGGTAAATTTTTCACTTAAACAGCAGCTAAATCAATACTAAGATAGCTCTGTTAGTCACTGGCAAAAGTTAAATCACAAACTTATTGCTCCACAGCCTTGCTAGAATGATGTTTTTTTCCAAACTTTTAAAATTTAAAACCAATTATTTAAAATCTGAACAAGCTGTGTTTCTCATGGACCCTTGGATCCAGTGCACACAGAATAGCTCCTGACAGTTCGTGTAGTCTCATGTGCTTTCAAATGTTGGTTTAAATCTGGCACACTGCATGAGCTGACATCAGGTTTCAGGACTATATGTCTGAATGCATTCTTTCCCATGCTGTCTGTATAATGTCAGTGAATAATATATTTGACAGAAGTTTTCCCATCAAAGGCTCAATGAACTTATTTCATACTTGAGTAACTCAACCCCCTCCTTTCACAAATGTTTCTGTTCATATATTTCAATCAAAACACCTGCTCCTCACTGAAGTAGGCTACACATTTTCATTCAGTTCTTCCTTCCACCAGCAGCAGTTGTGTCTCCCAGGATGCTCTTGCAGCCAGAGCTTTGGCTCAGAGCAGCACAGTGCCTGCTGCCCAAGTAATGTACTCATACTGATCACATCAGGTTTTCTCTTTCCAAGTGGGCAAGTGTTAACTGCATTGCCCTTTCAACTTTCCATCACTGTTTGGTTCCCTTAGTTTCATCTGGTCAGAAAGGAGGCTGGCTGTGACAAATGTCTGGAAATTGCAGTAACTTTCCAGCACAAGTTCAACATACTGGAGTCTATGTTTGATCTGCATACCCAGTTATTATTTTTTATTTCAGTATTTTTTAAAAAATGTAAAATTGTGTGTGTGTACATATGTAACTATATAAATAAATCTTTGGTTGAAGCACAGAATTAGTTCAGGATGTGTTCTGTGCTCTGCAGTTCCTGTGGTAACCTCTCCATTCCTACAAGTTCTACCCTCAGAAGCCATTAGCAGTAGCTCAGTAGGGCAGAAAATAATGGAAAATGGTGACAAATGGAGAATGATGTGTCACTCTACCAAGTATTCCACTGCAGAGTTAGGGGATTTTGCTGCTAAAGGCTAGGTCAGACGTGCTTCCTGTGTAACACTACTAGGCTGCGTTATAGCGCAGGAGACTGACGTTCATCCCCAATGAGTCCTTCAAGGTGCTCAGCAGTCTGGTGAGATAAGGTAATACATCCAAGTGAAGAAAGTCTTTCTCTTGAATAGTGTAACCTTTCACTCAAAAGACTACTCTTCGAAAGAACAAACTCTTATTTTGAATTTTCCTTTCATAACACCGTCCATTTGGCATGTAAGCAGTAAATAAGCTTTGGAAATTGTTTGAAAACAGAGACTTCTTTAGGTGATTTTTGCAGATGTCAGCAGAATGGTGCCAATCTGGAGTTTACTAGGACAAGTAAAGTGATCTCAGTTTCTTAGAAATTTCATCTCATATCTGTAGTCTTACTTGTTTATTTGTCTGTTTGTTTGTTTTTGCTATTAAGAACGTGCAGATTAAGAGGAATAGACAATAAATTCTGAAATAGACAAATCGAAAAAAAAAAAAGCAATCAAACAGTGGCTACTATTCATACATACTCCCAAGGATCGTGACTAGAGCTCTGTTCATTAAATATTCTTAATGTGTTTCCCCAAGTCTCTTCAATTTCCTTATATTATGTTCTTTAAACAAGTGCAAGCCCACATTTTTTTCAAGGACAAATTGCAGGAACTGTAATATAGGTTATATAAGAGAAGCAAATTAGAAGATATATCAAAACCAGCTTAAAAAGTGCCATGCAAATACAAAGTGCAGAAAACCTGCTGAATGCTTATAAACTAGAATTGATCAAAAAGAATGACATTTACCAATTCTGTGCACAAAAGGTTTTTGAATTTTAGTTGTTATTAAAAAAGGAATTACATATCACCAGATATGAATAAGCAAAGAACAAGCCTTTCAACTTTAGAATGGAGTTCTTTACCTATGAGAACAAATTACTGTTACTTGTTTGGCAAGAGTAAAAGAAAAACTATTGGATACATGAGGCAGTATAATGCAAACAAATGAAGTTGATTTGAAAACACACTGAGATCTCAATATCTAGAGACGAGATGAGTAATGAAGTAAAAACACCTGTGTACAAATGAACACAAGGAATGTGTTGAGACATGTGGTGCCCCATCAAATGATCCAGTCCTGCCACTGGGACCTTGTGTGCTCTACATTCTTCACTCAGGGAAAATACCTAAGGGTGACCACTGTGTCTTCTCTCTTTTAATACCCCTTATCTAGGACATCCACGCGGCAGTCAACAGAGGACTTTTCAGTTCCTTGCAGATTTGAAGTGAATAAATGAAGTTGACTCTTGATCCTTTCTATCATCCTTCTTCTCATAATGAGAAGTTGTAACAATGTGCTAACATGAAATACTTTGTTTAGTCAAAGACAACTTCTCACAAGTCTCACATCATTTAAAATTTAGGTGTCTGATCGAAGTTAGGAAAGGGCATATCTGAACCACAGACTGAACCTGGACAGTTTTCATTAGGTAACAAATTTCCAGCAGCAAAGACAATCTATACTGACCTCATCCTGTTTTTTTGTGCTGTGAAGAGCTTGACAGAATAAGTGTTCTTTATTAAAAAAACTGATATTTTGTCACTGTTATTGTTTTTTTACTTGTTTATCTTCTTAGACAAAAAAAAAAAAAAGCATAGGCATGATTTAGAACTTAATCTGGAGGAAGAAGTTATGTAAGAGGGCTGATCTGAAAGTAATGCCTGTTATTTTATTATATTGGCACTCAATGTCAGAAGCAGATGTTGGAGTTATGGCAGTAGAATTTGAACTTTCCCACTGACATTCCTTCATATTTTGTTGCTGCATGACATATGGCAGCAGAGGGACAATCTTACAAAATGGTGTCTGACATGGAAATACAAATGAAAAAAGGTGTGTCATTGAACTCCTTTGTGTGAATAAAATGGGAATCTTTGACATTCATCAGTGCTTGCTGAATGTCTATGAAGACCTAACAGTGAGTTTGAGTACAGTGAGATGGTGGGTAATGTGTTTTAGCAGGGGTGATAGCAACAGAAGCTTGCCTCCACTGGTGAAGATTTTTATGAGCACAGCTTGCAGGCTCTTGTCCATTGCTGTCTAAAATACACAGCTTATAATGGTGACAATGCTGAAAAATAGTGTTTTGTAGCCAAGAATTTGCTCTATCAAATAGTGTTGTTATGCTCTTTACATCTGTTGTTGTTTCCATGGAAATAAATTGGAGGCATTATTTTCAGATAAATCTACACATTAATGCTCAGTATCATTCTTACTAATTCTTCTATAAATTAATTAAAAATAATTTCGAATATTCAAATTAAAGTCCCAATAGTGTCACAAGAGTAGTGACACTATTGTGTCACTACTGTCAACTCCTGCATGTCTGATTTTCTCCAATTAGTTATAACTTCAAACTCACTGAGGTATCAGCCCTTTATATTGCTCATAGCTAAGTATGATGGAAAACTGTTAGGTTCACAGGACAGCAATAAGTGAATGAAAGAGAACCACTAAATGGTTTTTGGGGCGACTCAAAAGAATAAAAGATCATTTACAATTATGAAGCAACTTGGGAACCAGAAACCACTGGAAAGAAGCAGAACCATAAGTAGTAGCAAGTTATGATCATGCAGTTACAGACAGCATTCAAAAGCTTTTAAACCAGCAGAATTCAGTGTCACTGATTTTTTCATTCTAAAGTAGTTTCACTTCTAAGGGAGTAGAGAAATAGAGGGTCAGGCAAATTCAGATTCTCTGTCATGTCAGGGGTACAAATGCAAATGGATAATAAAAAGCTGACAGGGAATTTCCTTGCCATAAATCTTGCTGCTGTAGTTGAGTGTGATAGACAGCATCCTGGAGATGTCAGCAGGTCCACCGCTGCCCTGGGCCCAGCACAAAATTTTCTGTGGAGTGTACTCGAAGGGAATCTGTAAAGTCCATGTAGACATCAACCAAAAGTTAGTCAATTCCATGCTCTGCATTTCCCATTTGTCAGTCACTGTGCCAGTGAGCATATTTTGTTGGCTTTTTTATATATGTCTGTCTGCTAGAGGACTTTCACAAAACCTACCTTCATGTCAGTTCTGGGTATATGACTTTCATATGAATTGTTCCTAGTTCTGAAGAGATCGCACTCTTCTAAACCAGCTGCCATCCCCTGCCTGTGTTACTGTTTTTCCTCTCCTGGGTTTCTTTAACAGTTGTTTCATACTAAACTAAATTTAAGTGAGAGAAGTTCTATAATAAGTATTCAGCAGGACACATGGTATGTATTAAAATACTGTACATGTTCTCCATATCCACAGTTTATCACCCCATTCATGGCTATTGAAGTTAAATGATTTCCTTCCTTCTTTCCCTCCCTCCCTTCCTCACTCCCTCCCTCCCTCCCCTCCCTCTCTCCCCTCCCTCTCCAGTACTACAATTCTGAGCATGACTTAATTTCATAGATCCAAATTCTGAAGTAGGAGACGCTGACAGAATTGAAGCAGATCTCTATATTCAAGATTATCTCAGGTTTCCATCTACAAATATTACTTGGCTTATGCTAGTTTTCCACTTTAAGAAATCACTATTTTCTGAAGTGATTTTAGCACAGGCATCTATTTGCTACTCCTGTGTGCTAGCAAGGGCCATTGTGTTGATATCATATCAGTGTTTGCTAATAGTGTCTTGTAAATTCCATTACATCACTGCTGTACAGAGTTATGTTCTGTCCATGAAAACAGCAAATTTGTATGCACTATGCTCAAGGTTTTTCATCTGTAACTAGTGAACAAATATAAAATCTCTGATGAAAGTATTTAGATGGAAAGTTGGAATATGGAGAAAGAAGATTTCAGGGTGAGCAAAGTACAAACCAACAGAAACAGGCGGATGATTGCTTCTTTCTGCTATTCTGACTTTAACGGCCTCATCATTTCTTCAGCTTGGATGAGCAATATATACACAGAGTGTTCTTACATTCCCTTGGAGATTTCTTTATAGTGTATGCTACATTTTAGTGCACGGCAAAGTGACAAAAAATGCAGATGACATAAAGTGCAGATTTACATTCTTCATGACAGCAGTATTCTGATGTCTCAGAAACTGAGAAGATTGTGATGCAATAGGAGACATTTCCTTAAAGGGTATTGCCAATTTAGGCTTCCTTCTTCCCTTAGAAATTCATTCAGCAGCTTTCAGCACATCTTTGATATTCCAGCTGAACTGTACATTTTTTACTTAACAGTTACTCAGAAGGATGTGAAATAGAATTTATAACACTGCTCACTAATATAGTCGCATTTTGAAACAACTGGTAGGCACAGCCTGTAATTAACATACAGATTGCCAAGTGTTTAGTTCTGCTTCCCTTCTTGACTTTTTTGTTTTGCATTTCAACATACATTATGAGTGCTCCTCAAGACAGTTCTCTAGGAGCTATTTTCAGATATCTCTGTATCCCTTTGTTCACTCATTAGTTTCTTCATCTTGGTATGCACATGAAACTTTGGCACAGTTCTGGATTCAGGATAAGGAGTTGCTCTCTAGTATAATGATAAAAATAACACAAACCATCAGCTTCTACTTTTCTCTGTTCACAGTGACTATTCTACATTTCATCACATTACACTCTCAGCTTATTTCAGTTATACTATGTATTTCAATTTTTTTTTTTTGTCTTGGAGACATAAATCTGAGTGCAGGCACTTTAGAAGGTAAGTATTAGTTTCTTATAATAGAACTATGTCCATTCTTCCTATACCATAGATACTGTTTCTATTCCACTCCAAGGTTTAGCTCAGATTATAAGTATTTTGTGATCTAAAGAAAAAATTCTCAGGTTTTATTCAGATCTCTAACCCTGTTAATTTTTAGTAAAAACCAGCAGTGCTCAAAATCTCATATTTTTATGTAGTTGTTATCATTCAATGTCAAATGATATGCCATGCAACTGGAATGATAAAAGACCTCATAAATGATAAAAAAAAAATAAGCCACTATAAGAAAAATAACAGAGCAGGACATATCAATTTTTAAACAGTGTAAGAAAAGCAAACTGATGAGACAGTCTTGTTTTAAACTCTGGATGTCTGGCCCCTGAGTTCACAGGAAAATGGATGAAGTTTCGACTAGCTACACCTCAGGAGACAGTAGCAAGCTTAAACAAAATCGAAGGCAATAGACAGACCTGTGTGTACCAAGAAGAAAAAGGATATCATGTCCCTGTTCAAGAACTTGGAGAAGTTGCTGGGGAATATCCAGGAAAGGGATAAGAGGAGCAGGTTTCTCTGCAGATCTGCAAGAGAAAAAGAAGCATTCTGGGACTGTTTCTAGGGAGAAGATAGAAGAGGGATATATTGACAGCAATTCCTTTAAATGTGGAGATGGCCAGAGAGGTCTGAGAGGGCTGAAGAAGAAACTGGGGAATGCAGAGCATGGAGTAGTGTGTGGGGAGGGTAAACATGACAGGGAGAGTGACTGTCCCTTGAAGTCCAGCTAAGGAGTGAGAAGAGAGAGTAGAGAATTTGAGAGAGGCACTATGAAATGTGGGGGAATGGTTAACAGACAAAATAGGGAATACACATTGCTCTCTCAAGTTGGTAAAAGAATTAAAAAGTTGGTCTTTAAAGCATAAGATCATTATGTCTACTCCATTTGTTTTAGAGGTCCACTTTGAATTCATATTGATAAACAGTAATTGACTTACCGTTAATAATCAATAACAGCAATATAGTCTCTTAGCAAGACATGCTGAGTTGAAAACCTATTGTCAGGAAGCTGTGTTTCTCAGCTTTCATGCTAATTATATTTATTAATTATCTAGAGTTCTGCCTTTAAACTCTACAGGGACTTGAGATTTGGCAGAATTTTCCCTTGGTGGTCATTCTTCAACTCTCATCTGCAAACTCTCATCTGCAAACTCAGCCACAGAAATTCTCTACAGTCATACACTCAAGCATACACATGTACTCACACATGTATGGAGAGCTGAACACTAATTGAAGAACCAGCTTATTTCCCTGATTCCCAGAGTACCTCCACTGCTGAAATTATGAACTGTGAGCACGTAGGAAAGGACGTCCATTTCCAGTCAATAGTCCTTCATCCAATCTTAATATTTTAACATTTGCTTTTGAAAGAAACAGTATCAAAAAGATATAGCATAGGAGATTTAAAACTGAGAGATTGCCTTAGTTATCTAGATTTTTGAACACAAGCATCAAGCTTTTGTAACTCTTTAATTATTAAGAAGAATGGGGTTGTTCAGTCATTGCCTGTGCTTCCCTCCAAAGGAATTCTGGATTACCATTTTCCTTCTATCAAGAAGATTTTATCTCCTGGAGATTGAATATATCTCCAGCTGTTTAAGAGCAGTTCTGTGTGGCAGTGCCAGGTCTCCCAGATGCCACAGATGGCTGGTCTTGTGATGGACAAAGATCCGGAAGGGAGCAAGGATCCAGCAGGCTCTTTGCTCAGACTTCCCTCTATTACCACATCCTAAGAGGAGGCCACGCAGAGCCTCAGATGCTTTCATCCTGAAAATGGTGAGGTTTTTTTATTAGATGGCCTTGGGTAAGAAAAATTCTTAATGATACATACTATTTTAGCTATGGCTCAGTTCATCTTGCGTGAAGGATTGCACTCTTCATGGTGTGAAATGACGTCAAATGAGACAATGAGTGCCAGAAGCGTGACTCCTGCAAGAGGCTTAAGTACCTGCCTGTGCTTCTGTGATAACATGTTACAGTAATTTGACTCGAGAACATCCCTAGTTGTTTTCATAAGCCTGTGCTGCATGCTAGATGTTTCTAAAAACTTATTCCACAGTTCACCAAGATCTGAATGCAGGAATCTGTATTTAAATTAGCTGTCAGAGCAAATGGATACCTATTCAACACAGCCAACAGAATCTAAAAATATATTCAGCTCATCCAAAAATAGATATATAGTCAACTGAATCTTTACACTCCAGTGATTGTATTGTCTAGACATTCATTCACTAAACATGGCAATGTAGCCACCTAATTCATAATAGTAGTTAATGCAAATATCTTGAGTTGCACCCAATTTAAGTTTTTTGTTGAATAAGTGGCAATAATAACCCCTATAATAATTTCACTACCAAGCATTACTGTAACAGCAGTTGATCTGTAGAGTCTTGTATAAAACCTGCTTCACATCAGTTTTCTCACACAGTGGTCTTAACTATTGCCTCTGAACTCAAGTAATCTTGCAGATCTTCTGTTTCTTATCCAGATCAATCATGAAGTCTCGGAATAATCAGCTGTTGGATTCCAAGCAACATGTAGTTGACTTCTCTTAGAATAGAAAGGCTTTTTAAAAAGGTGATGTGTTTCGTCATCTCTATCCTGCCTAGTCCCATCTACTCTAAACAACAATCTTCAAGAATATGTGTATTTATTGTTGTGAGAGTTTCTTTATAAGTTTTTATTTCTAGAAGCATCAAAAGCTATTCTCAGAAGTAATTTATTATATAAACACCTATGATAGGTTATGTTAGAGGCAGAAAAGTGTCATGAAACTTGTATTTGAAATTTTAGATTGGTTGGAGAGAGGAAATGCAGCAAAAAATCAGGTATTTTTCTTTTTACTTCTTAGAATTAATATATCTGTTGGTGTATTTCACAAGATGACCTGCAAGTCCAGGTAGCAGCTGCTCAGGTTTTTTAATCTTTTACTGTATAAGATCTTCTTTTCAGGAACTTTTCAGTCTGTGCTATTGCAGCTCTGTTAAATCTGTAAAGCCACTTAGAATGGGAAGCATACAAAGAATGTCAAAGCTCACTTGAGTGTGGAATGTATTCAGAATTGTCTCTGTGTATCTCCTTGTTGCATATATCACAGAGTCTGAGATGGTCAATTTGATAAATAAAGGATGAAATATTTAAGTCACAGGCACAGCCCAGCAGGAAATGATTATAATAGTGAGGGTGACAGGGAAGCTGACATTCATGCTAGCACTTGAAGTTTCAGGTTAGAAAGAACAAAACAGAATCACTTGCATATATATGGTTTTCTGCTTGCCATTCTACATCCCTTCTCTTCTCCCTGCTATGTTGTACTGTTGAAATTCAGCAGCAGAAAATGTGCTTGATAGGATGTTCTACTGCTGCATTAAAGAGATGACTGCCCAGGCACTCACTGGCAACCTCAAACCTTAGGATTTTTCTTGTCCCACACATGAAGTCCACTGTGATATACCATACCTTAATTTCCAGCCATGATGACTGTAATCTGTGTAGTCTGTATTGCACTTTGGTATGCATGAAGGAAATAGTTAAACAATATGGTATTATTTTTGTGCCTAATGTTATTCCAAGAAGTTTCTGATGAACTTTTACATATTTTTATGTATTTATGTAATGTTTATTGAGGTTTTCTGCTTGTGTAAATTTGAAGAGGGCTTGTGCTTTTTACTGAAAGGAGTCTGATATTTGTGCTACTGTTGGCAGAGTGCAAGCTGAGCACATTCTCCTCCCTACTTCTGGTCAAAAGCTCTTGTATGGTATCTATGAAGAAAGAAGAATTCCCATTGCAATGTACATATTTTTCTGCTGGACCAGATAATTCTTTCTGAGCGCTACTCTCCAGTTAGTGTCTAATGAGACATGCACTTTCCTTAGTTATCAGAAGTGTCACCTGCTCTTGAAAGCTGATTCACATTTAGAGGTATGAGCCTTGTACTCTTATGTACAGGATGCTTCTTGAAGCTACAATACACAAAACAGAAAATAGTCACTTCTGGTGAACATATAAACTTATTGCTATACAGATATCTTTCAGGACTTTTCCATGTGCACTGGAGAATCATTTGACTTTTATTTGAAACATGCTCTATACAGAAGGTACATCCAGTGTTAGCTCTAGAACGTGTCTTTAGTAAAGGAAGGGGCACTTTTGTCATTGCTTTGAGTACTTCAGGGAGAATGAAAGCTAAACACAGAATTGCCTGCTAGTCATTTGAGCTGAGTAATGCTTGCTTAGAAAAGAACTTCTGTATCCACAAGAGAAATCCTGGGTATCAGTGTGTGCTGTATAACGCAAAAGCTCAGTTTATACAGCCACTGTGGTGCAGTTCCTAAATATTATACAATGAAACATACACCATTGTAAGTTCAGGTTCATGTATTTCTTTGGTCAAGTCTTTATAATGTTTATAGAATATAAGAACCTTCATCTATTATTCTTGCAACTGCAGATAAAATCATGTTGGATATTCAGGAAGTATAGTATAACAAAATGTTCTGTATTAAATATTTCAGTTTGATGTCTATGCAAGTTCAATAGCCAAATCTGACCAAAGATGACTTGTTTGTCTGTAATATGAAAGTCTCAGTCCTTGGCCTGTTATCTTCAACCCATGGTAACAATATACATTGCAAGTATTTCTCTACTCCATACTTGAAACTGTTACCAAAGACCACTGGCTACACAGATAGATGGAGATTTCATTACTGCCACCTATTGTTACAAGTAGAGAATTGAACATATTCTCGTAATTGTATTTTTCAAATGGAAATGTAATCGGAAAATAATGAGATAGTTCCAGTTGAAGCATTTGTAAAATAGTATGTTTGGGTTGCTTCCTTACTAGCTTCATTTTCAGATCTATAGAAACAATGAGTATTATGAGTGATAAGAAAATTTAAATTCTTCATGGATACCTGCTAAAATGGACCATTAAGTGAAAAAGGAACATTTGGTACCAGAACACTTAGCACCAGAGTAACTTGTTTCCATAGATACAACAATCCAAAATCTGGAGCTGGGTGTCCATGCTCTCTTTAGAGGTACATTGAGAAAGGTAAGGCCCTTGGAGACCTTCACTAGAAAGTTTTCACAGTTATCCTATGATTACTGCAGAAATTATACCTTGTATATGCAACAGAAAATGGTCTTGTTTCCAAATAGAAGGAAAAAGCTCTAGATTGTGATAATAGGAAATGGTGACTGAATTCTGATTAGTGTCATATGAATGGATGCTATCAGATAAATAGTTGGAAACAGGCATGGATTTTTATTTGTTTATTTGTTCATTTATTTTCTCCATTAAAGCCTTGGGAACTTGAATTGAAGAGAAAATGAAAGATTTAAAATAACACAGGAATTTAAATAGTAAAGTCCAACTAAATAAATGGTTTATTTTTGCATGTCCTATTGAATTTGGGGCACTTAAATCACACCAGTCATGTGTTACTATGTGTATTATAGCAAACCTACATACTTCTGCTTGGTGTTAAATATATATTATTTGAGGCTGAAAGTATAGAATCTTGGCAATTTTTTTTCAGATTTATTGAATGCTTTTCAAGCCTTGAAATTTTTACTGATCTTTTTACACAGATTTCTGTATGGTTGCATTAATTTTTAAATTTAGAAGTTGCCTTACCGAGTGACTACTATGAACATGCACGAAAATGTCTTAAAGGAATTAAAATACACTGATAATGTCATGGTTTCTTATAAGTTGTAATGTTTGTTAGTCTTTCAGCAGGGAAAGGTGTTAATATTTTTAAGACATCTGATATCTATCTGTCCATATCAGCATTCATATTTATAAAAAAGGCAGTCAGTAGAAACTTCTACTGATATGTGTTGATTCTGAACTTCTAGTAAATCACTGCAGAACTAAACATTTATCTCCATCTCTTACTTGGAGTCTGAAATGCAAATTTCTTAGATTTTTTCATTTCCTTGATGGAGATAAGACTGTAAAAGTAAGTTCCAATGGCTAGAGTATAAACCAATTAATATTTAAAGGTTTTTTTTTTTTTTTTGACATTTTGGACTAGAACAGCACACTGTGAGCAATACCCTTTGACACTGCAGCTTCTCTGTGTGCAACAATCTTCAGAAAGTTCACATGGAAATGACAGAGTTGACTGAGTGAATTATTTCACCCTTTGCTTCTCAGAAGATAAATTAATGCATTCACATCCTGGTGCTAAATAGCAGTTTATTTTGCTTTCAAGAAGAAATAGTGAATCTCAACTGTGCAAGAGTTTTCTCCCTACACAAGAGAGAAACAGCTAAAAATGGTGCATTCTTCCTTATAAATAGCTCAGCTCAGAAAAAGTCATACAACATGAAATAATGTGCTGCTGTTACTTGCCTCTAGCTGTCAGTGAATTAGTCCAACTCCAAATAGATGAAGTTCAAGACTCAGCATCTCAGTTGCTTGTTTCTGGATTTCCTTTCTGCACCTATAATTAGTGGAATTTTTTAAATAGAAAGTTCTTTGTTCCTGCATCATGACGTCAAGATATCAAGACCCATGAGAGTCTACTTCTGAACTAAATATTCTGGTGGCTTTGGTGCCATTCGTGGCACCTCGTGGAAACAGATCCAGATTCATACAGCTACATCCAGATTCAAACAAACAGTTGCAAGATGTTTTTTTCTTCCCTGATCTATCATGATCTAATACCACAGGTTCTCAGCTAATTTCTGATTCTACTGAAATCTCCAAATTTCAAAATTACAGTGATTCACAGATTTGTGTCATGGCATGACATTCATTAGAGCAGGAACAGATGGTTCTGAAGGTCTTTTTATGAAAAGATTATCAGTGAGATCTAAGTGAGGGAAATGTGAACCAGTGGCCAGAGGTCTTTAGCAGATAAAAGACTTTAATTCTCATCCCTCTGATAAGAAGTAATACCATTGTTTTAAAACCAGTATTTTAATACTGAGCATTTCATGAAACAATGAATGATTTTTGTCAGAAGCAAAAAACAGTAAATTCAAATGCATACTTCTGCATAAAGAGAAAAAAAATATTAATAGAAGAAATAAACTATTTAATTAAGAGAATAAAAGAACTCACCTAAACATTTATATTTATTTTTTTTACAAGATTTATCTTATAAAACAGACTGTTAGACTGTCAGCACTAAGGAGAAATAGAGCACAAGAAAAACTGTTAGGAATTAAACAGCATCTACTGAAGACAGTGTTGTCCTTCTATTGACTTCAGGGGCCATCGAATCTTGCAGGAATTAACATTTTAAATGACAGAAACAAAGCCAGTAGTCATTGTTTGTTTGCTGCATCTTCAAAGGCAGAATAAAACAGATGGGCAATGTTAGTTTTTCAATTCTCACAGGTTTAAGAACAAGCATAGACCTTGCATTTGACATAATTATTGATGTATTTCAAAAAGATGGAGAGAGGCTTGCATCTACATTTGCTGTAGAAGTGCTTTCCTGAATCAATTAGACAAATCTTAGCTGGACGAACTCAAGCTGGTGGTTCTGTTACTGACATTGATGGCATTTTTATGCAAGTATGTCTTGCATAAAATGTCAACTTGAGTTTAATCTTGGTTGTACAAATGAAACCTTGTTTATTTAGTTCACTTCAGTTCTATGAAATTCTAACATTTCTTTCACATTCCAGAAGCAAATAGAAAGGCTCAACTGACCATCTACATACTATTTATATTTGATATGCCTGTTGTGTCGCATCTTACAGGTCTCTTTTTTTAACTGAACAACTCTAATCTATTTCTTGTTTCCTCTCAGCCATTCTTTTTCAATTTGTTTTTGTTGTTGTTCAGACTTCCAAGATCTTTTCTTTTTTGTCCGTTTTCTTTCAAACACTATGAAATCAGGTAACCTGAAGAACCTAATATTGTTTTATGTCACAATATATTTTTTCAATATTTCCTTAAGTAAACTGGGTAAAGCATGGTTGATTTTATCAGCCACAAGCCTTTCCTTCCTAGATTAGTATTAGAAGTCCAAGAGATTTAAAGGGATCAAAAGTGACAATGTCCTGGTTGCTACTTTGTAGCAGTACACATGAAACTTTTTTTGATTGCTCTGGTTTTCAAGTGTTAGAGTAAATAGTATCACCATATGCTGCGCAGAATTCTTTTATAATCTTACTATTTGATCTGTATAAGGGACACAAAAGTGTAGCTGCTGGTTTTTAGGGCAACTAAGATCATTCCCTCCCAGTTTGTCTACTGTTCATTTTATCTAGCACTAGCAGTGTAATCACCTAATTTTCTCACTCTTATTGAGACTTCTCAGAGTCATTTTCAGCTGAAATAATCTTTTTTATTTTCTTTTTTCCCTATGTCTGACTGTGTATGACTGAATACCACACCTATAATCTCTTTCCAGGTCCCTTTTAAATCTTTCATGAACTTCCTTGTAGCCAAAAGGAAGAGGAAAAATAGTGATGGACAATTAGACACATTATGTTTCATAGATTTGCAAGCTAATTCAGGTTGGAAGGGACCTCCAGAACACTCTAGTCCACTGTTCTGCACAAAGCAGGGTCAGCTGTAAGTTCACAACAGGTTTCTTGACTTTTGTTTAGTCAGGTCTTGAAAGCCTTCAAATACGGAAACTACACAACCTTTCCAGTTCTGAACTTAGAAAATCACTAACCTCACTTAGTAATACCTGGAAGGAACGTGAGTGGGAACAGTAAATAAAACTTAAAGTGTTTGAACTCTAGTCCTTTACAACCATCCAAATCCTTTCAAGTGAGTTCAGGGGACTCTGATCGGCATATGAAGTGAATATGAGTTGATCAAAATTCATGTGCAACACTCTACTCCATGGAGAAAGAATGTCTTCAAGCAGTGGATGTCCACTTGATCTATATATTAAAGATACAAATAGATCATCAATTATTCTTTACTACTTGGAAAATGTATGAAGCACCTTTCTAAGGTACCTTCATCGTTCAGGCAGCCTTATTTGACATTTCTAGCTAGGTGAATGAAGGAAGCTAGAAATGATTTTGTAAGCAACAGCAACAAGTAGAAACTGGACCAGGTTTCTTCCAAGCTTTTTCTCATTTGTTTACAACTGTGCTTTTTTTGGGCCATTGTATTAGTTATACCTTGTTCTTCCAGTGAGTGAAGATTTTCAAGGTTTCTCCACTTCCATTTCTATGTTGCTCTCGTTTTTCTATGTATAAAAGAAGAGCTGGAGTAATACAGAATGAGAAAGACACAGTTAGGAAATTAGTGTTAAGGACAGCTCTGCTGTTGGTGAATGGTTTGAAGGCAGCCCAGGGCTTTTCTGAGTCTGGACATGAGTTAGTTTGCTATTTGCAAAAGTTTAGAATTTTCTAATTAACTAGTTCGAGATATTTGGATTATGAAATGAGTATTTCAGTTCATTATATCAGCTAAGAATAAAAATAAGAAAAACCCTGAAGTTAAGGATTTCATATCCTACTTTTCCCTGTTTGAACATGCTTGCTAAGAGGAAAACCGTATTCTGAAAACTTGATGTGTAGGCAAAACAGAATTTCACTTATTTAACATTTTTAAATTAAACAGCTTAACCAAAGAGTTAATCCATATCTCTAAAAAGACAGCATGTTTTACTATTTCAATGAATTTAACCAGAGTATTTATTCAAAGGAACTAGCTGCCTTTTGGTGAGCACTGCAAGCCTTCCATTCTGAATATATCCTGTAACTATAACTGCCGTGCTCCTACACTTAAAGTCTTCACATTAACTGTGTTGATTCTTCCCCACTGGTCATTCTAAATTATCAAAGGTGCAAAGATGGCTGTGGGCTCACACCTCTCCAGTCTGTGAAGCTTTCAACAAGTTGCCTCCAGAGGGGTGATCTTCTAGTGCTATGCGGTAAACTCAGGGTAAATCCATAATAGTGCTACTAGAAAGCATACTTTTCACCATTAATTTGTGCTTTATTTTCTCATTTATCACATGAATCTAGGTAACTCCAGGCATGTGATCTAAAAACAGCTGTAACTTGTACTTGGGGAAAAAATATACACAGAAAACTTGTTCCCCTTCTTGTTTAGGTTAGCCCATGATATTTTCTGGCTGTAAAATCAGTTTGTAACAGTTTGAGGCTGGAGACATGGTGATGAGTCTATCAAGTTCCTGCAGGGACAGTTGAGTCTATCAGGTTGTCTCTTGAAGTTGATACACCCTGCCATACCTGCCCCCAGCTGTGGTTCTGCCTCAGAGAAAATGAGCAAAGTCAGTGATGTAAAAGATCCCTCAGGTAAGAAAGAGTATCAAGTATAAGCTACTGCTTGATTTAGTCAGGAAAGACAAATACAGATCTAATTTTATTGCTCAGTTTTCATAACACTGCAAATACAACTCTGTGTAAAATCTATTTGACATCATATGCAGTTGTCTAATGGATTTGTCAGTGTATTTTCTGGTGACAGTAAAAATATATAGGCTATGTAATAGTGCAAAATCATAATAGATATTCATTTTGCTCAAACCCATTTTCTTAAAAAAAAAAAATAAAAAATAGAGAGAGAGAAAAGGCATGGGCTTGTTGTAATAAGCAATCCATGGGAGATGCATTGCTTTAGACTTGACAGTAGCTCATAAAGATATTTCCTTTTTCTCTGTTTTATTCTCTGTGAAGCACTCGTGCTTTTATCATTCCAGTTCTAAGTTTTTTCTTTTTTTCTCAATTTGTTGAAAACCATTTGAAGAATGAATTTATCACAGATATCAGCAAGCCACAGGAAGGCACTAGTATAAATGACTGACTCCAATTTTTAACCCATGTGAGAAGCGCAGAGTCATATGCTTGTTAAATCTTGTAAGGCAAAGTTTAAAATACTTCATTTGATACTCATTAGTCATAACCACAGGTTTATTTCCATTAAAAATCATTGATGTACTTTCAAGTCATGGCCAACCAAAGAGTTGGTGAAATCACAGTTCAAACTCTTATTGGAGAACAGTTGTCAATAATTAGAGATCAATTTGTTACTAGTAAATATATTTAATACCAGATGAAAAGTAGCTTTTCTGAAAACTTTCTCATCAGCTGTGGGATCAAATATAATATTACATATAAAGATATAAAACATTTCCTATGCAAATTCAAAGATAAATCATATAAAAAAATATTCAGACCTACACTTCACCTGTATCTCACAACGTCAGCCATGGGAAACCAGAGGAAGGAGTGGTAAGTGTATCACATCCAGTGTGGTAAGCAGTGTGGCAAGAGAGTGCAAGGAAGAGGAAAGAGACAAGTTAGAAATTAGACATTTGTGGTTGACATGTATTCTAGGAGAGATCTCCTCTTTGTATTACAAGTATAAATAAAACCTTCTTCCGAATCAGACGATTATGGATAGCCTGTAATTTATGTAGAAGGAAAACAGTTTTTTGCACTGAAATATTCGTATAAATTTCCATTCCAGATGGTAACTCAGAGTGAGATCTTTTTTCTTACACACACACGCACACGCACACGCACACATCCTACAATATTTCCGATTATGCAGGAAGTGATTCAAAACAATTCCTTATTTATTCTGTGTTTGCTGCATAAACTGTAAATATAATCTTAGTGCACTTCACAGTTTCATGTGATTCTCAGGAAAGAATAAAAAGTCTGGAATTCAAAGTACTAAGCTGCAAGTTGTCTTCTTTTGTCAATGAAGAAAGCAAGTTGGTCTGATGACTGAAGTCACCACATACATAACGTCCACAGTTGCTATTGCTGTCTTACTACATTTCCTTTAGAAATCATTCTATGTTTAAAGTAAAAAAAAAAAAAAAAAGTTCTGATGCAATATTATCCTTTTGCAACACTTCATTCTTCTCTTTATTCATGGCCAAACTAGGTAAAATCTGTTAGTGATGTCTAAATATGAGTAAGTACATATTTCAATTAGGACAGGGTTTATAACAAAATGTTTAAATCAGAATGATCAAGCCATCCTTTGGCTGAATTAAAATACACAGATCTTTGGAATACATTTGTCAACGGTTTACCGGGCTGGATCGGCCCGGTTCCATGACGATTGGTGTGGGGGACCCGCAGACCCACGCCCCAGGGAAGGGGAAGGGGAAAAGGGAAAAGGGAAAAGGGAGATGGGCCTAGAAACAAAAGAGCGGCAACGATCTGAGGAGGAAAGCTAATTTACTAAATAAGATATCAGAAAGCAAAATAACACAATATAATACAATATAATTGGAATTGAAGCTAATAAATCAAATAAAATGAGCAAGAGAGAGTGTCCGATAAACCGAAGGCCTTACGCTAATGCTGAAGGCGATACGGCAGCGAGCACCCACTGCTGAGTCGATCCCGAAGGAAAGAGAGTGTCCCGTGACCGCAGAGGGTTTTTATTTTTTCCCTCTGAGCGGAAAATACGTAAAAATGCAAAGCATCGCAAAGTCCTCTGGGGAATGTAGTTCTTCTCTTCTGAGACAGGTATACCCGGAAATATCAATGATCTATGGAGTTGGAGTATTAACTCTTTAACTCTTAATGCACTACATGTCGTTATGATGTGGAATACCAATACCAGAAATCATAAAACCATGACAACATTTTGCTTCTTTTGAGATCTCTGAAGAATTTAGCTCAAGGGGTAAATATTTTGCTCAAGGTAGGTCAATGCATCTACTCAGTTAATGCACTACTGCTTCAAAATTGCATAAGATGCAAGCTGCAAGTGCTAAGGCAGTGACCAGGAGTGGTGAGGAAAAGATGTCTCCATGTTCTTGACATCAAAGTGAAGGTCATCTTAGAAAGATAAGCATGTCTCACTAAGGCAGTGTCTTTTCCTTGTGCCAAGAGCATCAGAGTTGAGCTGATGTTCCGGTACATTATAATCCCTGCTTATCCTTGGCACCACCCCTTTGCCCAACCTGCTACCTACCATTATAAGTAGCTAAGGGTAGATTCAAGGCCTGAAAGGGGAGCTGATAGACCTACCTGGGTAGTAAAATATCTAGTAGAACTCTACAACATGAGTGATCATGTGCATGAATATGGCAGATTAGTGGGTCTGGCAGAAGGAGTAGATAAGTAATTTTTCTAATTACTGATTAGATATAATACTGATTTATTGTGTTTGATAAATGTAGACTCCCTTAGGCAATCAGGCACCTCCAAGACACAAATCTTTCATTTTGTTTTTCCCACTGTTATAAAGAATAAAATACATCTTGAAAACTCAATCTCTGTCAGTGCTAGCCATACGAAAACAAAAACATATGAGATAGAAATCTAGGAAACCTCTTTAGTATGCCTGTTTTCAAATCAGTAAACAGATGTAGATAAAATAATTTACTTTTTTATATTGTATGGTTTTCATTGTGTTTATTTAAGTGACTTGGCCTCTGTAACCAAGTGAAAAAAATTAAATTGCAGATCTTCTTTTGTTATGAATTATAATGTGTGTGTTTGCTTATTTTACAGGGATATAAAACCTGACAACATATTACTGGATGAGCATGGTGAGTAAATGCTGACTGCTTCTCCCAGGTATGTCTAATTTTTGAGCTGTCAGTGATACAGTGGTTCATGGTTCTTGAGTCAGCCTGAGCTTCTGGATTCCAATCTAAATCTGGACATTCTGCACATCCCTCTGCCCATTTTTAGATTTTGTAATATTCATTCCTATTGAAAAGAAAAAATGCTGATCTGACACTTGAAAGAGCTGAACATAAAGGATTTTAATAAGTATGGAGATCACCAGGGACACCAGTCAAAAATAAGTTATTATTTTAATAACATGATTACTGCAAGACACTATAGCTGTTATTTAGGGATCTTCCAATTGGACAGTACCAAGGATCTATTTTCTGCTCTGAAATCCTGAAGGACTAGGAAATTCCAAATAGCAAACTATTTCTCATGTAGGTATCTGAAATTATTTTCCTACATTTAGATAAGAAATTTAAATAAGAAATTGAAATTTAACTCTAAAATGCCTGTAAAATTTTCATGGTTCTATATACAGAGCTGGTTCAAAAGGCTAAGTCTAAGCAAGATAATCAGCTATGAATTTTCAAGACTACTTCCGTATCTCCAGCAAAAAAGGTCTGTAGTGAATAAAAATTCTAATTTTTTAAAAAAAGAAAACCATGCAGATGCAGAGAATATATGAAGTACTTTAGTAAAATTAAATGGATCTTTTTGCAACTACTTATATCAAGGATATGAGAAAATACAGTAAACAAAATTTTGACCTTTTATTAATTAGAACAGTAGTATGAAATAAAGTCAAAATGGAAAATAATATGTATTTGCTGCTGTAGGAAAGACTTGTTTTGCTTTATACTTTTCAGAAATTGATTCAGTTAATCTCTGAAAAAAAAAAAAATGCATACTTGAAATGATGCCAAAGATATAATTATTTTTCAAAATCTATTGCATAGTTGCTGGATCAGCAAGTTAAAGTTGATTAAAGTAGTAACATTTAGAACAGCTGGAATTTGCCCCTGGGAATACCAAAGCCAATAAAGCTTAATAATATCTGAGTCTTAAACCATCTAGGACTTCAGGAATTTAGTGTTTCAGACTCTTTTGTGTTAATTTTCCCTAGACATTAATATCAGCAAATATGCATGAAATAGAAAAATAGAAATATCTTGTCTTTAAGTCCTTTGTGAATTAAAGATGGAAAGGCAACATGAAATAACTGTGAGAGTGTTAAATATCTGATTGACAGCCTTTGAAGCTGTTATGCTTATCTCTCCTTGCTCTTCAGCAAGGTCAATTTCAGCAAAAAATCAGCCTCACGGAAGAGCTTTCCTATGGGAGCCTACGTACTGCATGCTGCAGAATTAGTTTTTGGTGACTACAAGATATTCAGAAACAAAATTACTTATTGCCAGCTTGGAAATATTGGGATAGATAACCTCTTTTCTGCAAAGCAGTATGGTTCTTCACCAGACTTCACCAAGATCTACCTTGGTGAGCAGAATTTATTAGCTCACCAACCTCCTATGTGGCTGGGAGATGTAATTCTCCTACTCTGGGCTAGTGTCCCTGCACTCCCTAAATTAGGTGACAGCTGTAGTACTAGTATCTGTATCATGACAGTCATTGTATTTTGTTTACAGCTGTAGACCCATTTAGATCATCTGATCCAATTTGGATGTCTGCACTTAAACAGTAATATCTATCCTCTTCACTCAATGACACTGAGGAGATTTTGTTTAAAGATATCAAAATCCAGCTCATAGATTTTGCATTTAGCCACAGGAATCCTATCCAAAAGCCCCAAAAATTTCAATAAGGCTGCAACACTTCCCAGTAACATCGTTTTTTAAGGAACTATCAACATTCATTTAACAATAACAACAAAATCTACACAGTGTATGTATGTGTAGCAGAAATGCTAGAAGTCATTGAGTCAGTGATTGAGCACCTGGTGGGGGGGGCAGGACCAACCCAGGAGAGCTCAGGTGTATGCAGTGTACCTGAGTAACTGGAAGGGGTGGAGCCAGGATCCACTCTTTCCCAGACACCATTTAAGGGTTGGCTGTGAAGGCAAGGGTGTTTCCCTGGAGACCTCTGTGTACCTGAGGCCTTCTGAAGGTAAACAGCTTCTTTCCTTTATTTCTTTGCTTATGGTTGCTGGGTTTGAGAAAGTCCTTGTTGTAGTCTAGGGCCTTGTTGCTCTGCTGTTATTGCTGTACTTTCCATTGTGTTACACCATGATATCTGGTGGCTGCAGAGGAAGCGTTGTGAATTCATCTTGTATGAGTCTAAACAAGTGTGTAGGAGGTTTGTTTTAGCTGATAATCTCTAAGATGTTGCAACAATTTCTTATATGCTCTTACGTCTCTCTTACAAAGTATTAAAAAACAATCAAACAAAAACTTATACGAAGCATGGAAAACATAAAGCGGGGCTAAAGCCATCTCAGTATGTTAAATTTCTTTGACCTAACTGAGGAAACCTATTTTGACTGAAGTTGAAGCATTACCTTTTCATATTGCCTTACTCTTCAAGGTGTTAAGCTGAGTGACTTTTGTAACTTAACCCAAGATCATAGTATTTCTACACATTAAAACAATTTTCACTACAGTTTATCTGTATGGCTTAGGGGACCTACCTCAGGAATATAGAAAGAGCCCCCCCCCAAAAAAAGAGATTTTTCTCAACTTCTTAGAGGGGAGGAAAAAAAAATACATACAGTATACTAAAATCCTTCTTGTGGGGAAAGACTGAGTTTTCCTGTGTACTTCTCCCCGACACTGCTGAGCAGAAGTAATAATGTAGCAGTGGATGTTCTGATGTTCACAAGTGTTCCCCTACATGAGAATTGTGAAAACAGATGCTTAAAATAATACTTAAGCCCCTAGCCTGATTTCCTTGAGATATTCATTCTCTCATAAAGTGAGAGACTAGGGGTATCTTCAGGTTGCTAGAAAAGGAACAGTGGTGTCTTGTTATTGGTTAATTATCTAAACTGAGCTTAGACCTCACTAAGGAAACAAACATAAATCTTTTCTCTTGCATTTTCTTCTCTTCTGGAAAGTTCTTCCTCTTACAACTAATGCTGATCTCTAAATTTAGTAGTGCTCTATTCTTCTAATGTGTATCTCAAATAGTTGTTCCAGTGGCAGCTGAAAGGACTGCTTCATGGTTCAGGGGGCTATTGTTATTGTATTCTACAGAGGAAAGCACTGCAGCATTTTCTTAATAGCAGTATTTGGTTCTCTCCCACTCTTTTCACTTTAATGGTTTAAATCCTTATATGTGAAATGATCATGTTCAGAGCTAGAGACTGGCAAGCCTGGTCTATGTTGTGCTTCTCCTGAAGAGTCAAAGAAATTAAAGATACACTGAATGTTTTCATGATCTGTTAGTCATTGTATCTGAGGATACTTGCAATACTTCAAATCTTGAAAAATTATTAACCCAATTAGTATATTCTTTTTTTTCCAAAGATGATAACTTATTTCTATAGCTACTTGATAGCAGCATTAATATTAATGCTTCTGATCATTCTGCAGAAATCATGAAGCTCCCCATTTGGTGACCAGACTTTGTATAGTGCAGGGCAACCAGGCTGCTATTATACTCTGTTTGTGAGAAATTGCAAGGGTTTGCTTTCCTTTCAGGCAGGTGTGAAATCATGTCTTGGAGTGGGGCATGCAAGATTTCTGTGTAGCTTCCCGAGGAAGAATGGACTGATGATTGGACTAGATCATCTTATTGTTCTTTTCCAACTTTAATGATGCTATGATTCAAAGAATTCCCTTCAGGATCAAACACAGGATCTCAGTCAATATTCTGTTATGGCCAGTGACAAAAGATAATCTTCGCAGGGAGTGTCCATTGCTACTTTTAGTCATCAAAAGCTTCAGTGCTCCCTTCCACCTACAATTCATATATTAGGATGTTAGTACGGCTTGGTATATTTCCATTAAAGTCTGGATGGGCCTTTGGTAATGATTTCATCTACTACCTCTTTGAAGCTGCTGCCGAAACTGGCTTCTACAACCACATGAAGGAACAAGTTCTACAAGTTCAGTGTCTTCTTTAAAAGAAGCGTTTTCTTTCAAGTTTGAAATCTGCTGCTTTCAAAAAAAAAAAATCCCTAAGTCTAAAATAACAGAAGTTGGTAAATAACAGCTTATATTCACTTTATTCTTCATCTTAAAGAAGTTTTTGACTATCATAAGTAGTTTTTTTTTAGATGACTGGATTATTGCTTCTCTATATCACTGATAATTTTACTCTGTAATCATTTCTCTTATGAGGGAGAAAGGCAGATTCAAGTTTGTGTATTTATGTGCATTTTTATGACTATATTTTATGATCAAATCATTCCTTAAAACTTTGTTTCCTTGTTTATATGAGAATCTCAACTCTCATTTGAAAATAAACAGCAAATTTGGAAAAAGCAGATGATGAGCAATTTTTGGCCTTAAAACTAAAAATAGCATGAACAAAAATCACCACCTGTAAATTTAATAGTTTAAGCCCTGAATGCCGACTCCTGAACATATCTTCAGAAGAAACATGAAGCCCCTTGCAATCTTCTGATGAGTGTCTGGCTGCCAAGATGTGCCAAGTTCATCTGGATACAAGATGACACCCTTGTACTTAATAGAAATGAATGCAAAGAGCTGTTTTTTAGATAGGTAATGGACTTTGACCTCCTGGGCAAAGCAAATCTGTATTTGATCCAAAATATTACTGAGCTGAGATTTCTTATCAGCTCTAATTCATGCTGAGCTGGTGACATTAACTCCAGACTGGTATTTGTTTCTCTCTGCCCTTCACTTTCATACCCTATGAAATGAAAGTTCATTGAATTTCCTTAACGTTTAGTGTAGTAGAAAAAAATGTCAACCAGCTTAAGTCACCTATCAAACTTGTTTGTAAATGAGACTAGATCATTATTATAATTAAAAATTCAGTAATAGTCAAGCAAAGGTGATCTGTTTTATGCCTCAGATATTGGGTTTATGGGTCATGTGATAAAGTGATGTATACATGCCCCATGTTTGTATCCCTCATACATCACTTCCTAGATGCATGCATAAAGCTTTGGCTGATCATATACTGCCTGTAGAAACTAACTTAGAGGCTTTCCTTCTTAACTGAGAGCATACTAGAGGATTGCAGATCTTGAAACAATTGTCACTGAGATACTTTCTGCTTAAAATAAAGGGTACGTGTGGCACTGAAGGATATGGTCTACTGGGTATGGTAGTGATGGACTGATTGTTGAAGGAGAATTTAGCTATGAAATGTGTAGATATAGTTGAAACCTGTTCAATCAGACTTGAAATAGCCATTTTGCAGAGCACTGGACAATCTATTCATTTACCTTCTCTTCTTCACTATACACCATCATCATCTTATCAGATGCAGTCACAAAACCAGGGGCATTAGGCAATGAGCCTCTTCCCTTGTGATACTTGAATTTATTTAGTTTCTGCTGAAGCTGTAAGGCGTTGCCCTTAACACCCAAACCCAGGTGGTGCTGGCATAGTGCTCAATCCATTACTGTACCTGAGAAGGAAGCTGGGATGCTGGGCTTGGGATTGATGATCTTTTGTTCAAGATAAATTCTGGAAAGGGAGATCAAGTACAAGATGTGAAGCTCAAATGGAAAAATGTTTTCATGAACTGAAACTTTGTTAGTAGTGTAAAATAGCCAGACTTGTAACATTTTTACTGCCGAAATAATTCTTTAATCTTTCTACATGCAAGGGATGCCATAAAAATTTCATACAGATTGATTAGAAAAAATCTAATAGAGAGTTGGTTTATTTGCAGTCCCTACAGCAGTACAACCACTCACCTGCCCAGAGGACACCTTTCTTGTCCTCCTTAGCAAGCTACCAACCCTCTAAACATGAAACAAAAGCTGTCTTCAGGCAGCCAGAAGCTGTGGAAGAACAAAGGTGGTTGTGGTGTTTTTGTTTTTTTCCCCAGAGATACAGATGTGGGTTTGCTATGTGCTGCTGTAGCTACAGGAGTAAAGCATTACTGCTTTAGCAGAAGTAGAATGTGTAGAAGCTCTCAGAACCTGTCTTCTCCTTCTCCTACAGAAAGACATTTCTAACAAAACACATCAACCAACATATGTAGCCCTTCACAAGTGCTGTTCTCATTTTCTTAACGGAAATCTAATAAAAGGGAGACAAAACTGCGCTGCAGGAGAGGCAATTTTCATTGCAAATCAACTGTTTGGATCAGTCTTAATGGATATTATGTGATAGGTGTTTTGCAACAGACTATCATGCTGGCACTCTAATAGGGAGAATCATTTACAGTAGTGCCATTTAAATGACACAACTATATATTTATCTGTCAAAAAAGAGAAAGCATTAGTCTCCAAGATCCTTGCAGCTTTTCATTCCACTGTGCACATAGAATTAAAGAATCATTGCCATGAAGTGACTGTGTGTGGTTCGATTATCTTTCTCAAAAAGCATTCTGCCATCATGTTCTATTGCAGAAACGAACTGCAGAACTGCTTCTTGCCAGCCATGAACTGCAGCCAGCAGGAAGGAGGAATGTTGTCTTGGAACCTGGTGACAAACCAGGCTGGGCTCTGATTGCTTTTATGGGAAGCCAACACCCTTCAAGAAAAAATTACTTGCCTCTGCTCACTGTTCTTGTTTACTTTTTGCCCATGTTTTTTTGGGTAGGGCATCTTAGAAGGAAAGCATTACCAAAAAAGAAGCAATTTTCGAGAAAACTAGAAAATGTGTGAGGCACTTCATCAAAAACTTCTGTCATGTATCCCATTTGAAAAAATATGCTTAAGTTAAATGAGATGTCTTCTTCCCTTTTACATTCAAAAACAGCTTAGGTCTGGCCAAATGAGAGGTACTCTGAGAATTTTAGTGCACATAGGGGTGCAGTCAGCTTGGAGGCTGGCAGGTATGTTTACTGGAGACTTTGAGTAGGATCTAGGTCAGACTGTAAAACAGTTGTAACTGCTGAGAATGCTGTTCCTCAATTTGGCAGTACGGAGATGTTCAGTGTCAGGACCACAGGCAAGTCAATGGTTATGCTCTTTCATCTTTGGCAGCTAACATGGTAACGGTTTCCTTCACCCAGTAACTTTGGGCTTCATGCCCAATGCCTGCTCTACACTGTGGACAGAATGAGTTTGAGATTCTGGTTTAAAAAAAAAAATAGAAGGGAAAAAGTGTCAGAGGAACTCAACATTCAGGACTCCATCTAAAAGCAAGATGTCTTAATGATGATTTGGGAGTGTGGCTAAGTTGGGGAAGGGAGCACCTTTCTGTGTTCTCAACAATGGCGTTGCCAGGTGGAGTCATGGTGGAGCAGTATCTGCATTGCTCCACAGCAGGGACTAGTCCTCAGGTAGAAGATTCAAAACATACCAACAGATTTATCTGGCTAAAATTGTGCAGATAAATACATTTTAATTCTGGATTTACATTCAGTTTACTTGCCAAAGGCAAATGAGGATTAGCAGCTATTGCCTTGCAATGGTGGAGCAATTTACCCTATGCTTGTCATAAATCACCCTAGGGAAAAAGTAATGATGGCAGGTTTGGACCATCCAACCTGATTAGCTGAGTTTAAATCAGCTGTCTTGGTCAGTCAGCAAGTCCATGGGCTGTGTTGTGTCACATATATTTCATCTTGTAATCTGCTGTCAAATGAGAATCATCTGGGACCTGCTGCTGTTACACAAATGCTCCTCTGCTACCATGAATCTAATTTTGTAGTTATTGTACTTTTAAAATACCCTTTTTCTTCTCAGTTCCCTTTTTGCCCCAAGGACACTCTGAAAAAGCCAGGCTGATTGTAACATGAAGTGGATGTGATGGCAGACAGGTGTCATGAGTGTAGGAGATTGTGACGGATGGCTCTAGTTAGAGAAAAGGTGAGGTAGAGTTCACACATCGCTCCAAGAAATTCAGTGCTGTTCCTGTGTGTTACTGCTCTGCAAAGAGAATTTCTGTCCTTGGTTCTCACAAAAGGAGGAGGTTCAGTGGTGGTCAGAAGTGAGGTTCAGTGTGCAAGCAAATAATAGATATAAATGTGTTGGGGGAAAAAGCATGATAACATTTTGCTGACATTGTTTTTGGTTTTAGCTATGAGCAGTGCTTAATAGTAAATCATAAGACATTAAGTTTCTAAGGTTGGGTCTGTTGAACACTGAATAAAGAGAGGAATATTTGTAGTATGTACTATCTTGACTTCTGTTTTTACTTTTGTGTGTTTGCAGGACATGTTCACATCACTGACTTTAACATTGCAACCATAGTGAAAGGCTCAGAAAAGGCTTCTTCTATGGCTGGCACAAAGCCCTATATGGGTAAGTTTTCAAGACAGTTAAAAAACGTAAGAAAATTCACACATTAATATTGACTAATATATTAAAAGGAATTTAAGTTGTAAAAGGATATGGCAAATGTGACTGGCTTTTTTTTTGTGTATGTGTGTTAGCAGTAGAAAATATCAGAGATGAAGGACTGGACAGGAGCTTGGTCTTTGTGGTGCTTTTAGTCAGGGCCTACTTGGTTTTGAGAAGCAAATTCAGACAAGGCTCAGCTGTAATTTCCCCACAGCTGGAGACAAGAATAAATGATTGTTTGCACTGCTGTGGTTATGATCTATCAGAGAACATGTCAGTTAAGAAGTATCTAGGCACAATCTTAATTGCTCTGCTATGTTGAATGCGTCAAAAATTTGTCTGTGAAACTAACGACTTAAGTACTTGCCCTATGGTGCTAAGGGGCATTTTATACCTTTTAATCATGCGTTTAAAATGCATAGCTTAAAGGCTGGGAGAGTGATTTTATTTTACTGTCTTCATGCGTCTAAAAGTTAAGCACCTTTGTTAAGATAATTCAAATTTTCCCTGTATCTGAAGGACAAGAGGGCATCTACTGGAGAGTATTTGTCCCATGAAATTGTCCACTTGCATCTACTATTAGTTGAGGAAGCAATTTGTTCCACCTGTGGCTTTCTACTCATCTGTTACTTTAATTGTCTGTATGCAGAACTACAGTAGCATGAGCGGATGACTAGCTAAAGTCAAAATATATTCATGATCTGGAAGCTAAAGAGTCGTGTCTACAAGAGAAGGTTTAGCAGGCATACTCAATGGCCTCTGCATGCGCTTTTTCTCTCACTTCTGCAAAATGGCATGGAATAAGAGCGTTTGCCCAAGGAGTGGGAATTACCACCTTTTTCTTAGCATGAAGAGCACTGTGCCAACCTGCTATTAATGAAGAAGGCAAACGTCTTTAGGACATCTCTGTACCAGCTGTGAACTGTCAGAACAGTACTAGGCACAGAAGCAGAGTTGTGTTTTTCCGAAATACTCTCCTACTTTGGGGGCTAATAGGGTATAACACAGTGCATGTTGCCAAACTGGGTCACTTGAGTTCATAACAACCTGATGCTCTGTAGCTGACTTCTCTATATGCACTCCAAAGAGACCAAGAATCATTTTATGTAAATCTGACTCAAGCATTTAAGCCACACAGAGGAATGAGGCTTCAGAATTATTTTTTTTCAGTATTTTGCACTGGTGAGCTTTAGTCAAGTGTCTGATTCCTTGCCTGTACCTGGACAAGATGGCCAGTGCAACACAGGCATAGGGCAGTGAGAGAGCAAGCCTGAGTATTGAGATTCCCCTTGGAGCCAGAATCTGAACATTTGCTGTTGCATTACAGGTTTCTTACTGGGAAAGGGAAGAGGGGAAGAAATGCTGCCACCACACATACATCAAAAGCTTTAGTTTTAAAAGATCATTTATCCAGTGTGGTAGTTTTGTTTTTGTCCTGTTTTCATAATCAGAAAAATTTCTCTAGAAGTAATTTAACCTTATCCCAGGTAAATAACTGCACAATTCACTTTTTAAATAGATTAAACTTGCTGAAATGCACTTAACAACAGGAATATTAGAAAGTGCTGAAGCTTTCAGGATAGCAGTCTTGCATTTCAGGGATCAGACGTACTTAAACAGCTGCCTGTGATCCTTTAGGAGTCATAAGCCATTAGATGTGCAGAATCTTATATAGATTATTCAGAAGTACCCTTGGAGAGTAGATATTTTGCAGAGATTCAAATTCAGAATAGACCTTTTCCATATTTAAATATGACAACAGGCATACATTTGAGTCTTTTCTGAGATTTAATTTAGTAGTTAAATGACCATTTTGATGGCATTACATTTTTAACCTTGAAGTGCCTGCACAGTGTTATATTAGAAAGCACAATTATTATGAAAACGGAAGAGAGCTGTGTACTTACTTAGGGGTCAGTTAACATTTTAACATCTGTCTATCATCTGAGCATGTGTAATGAAAGGATCATCTGGCTGCTAATGGTCAGGAAGAAGATTAAAGTATCTGTACCAGAAAAAATAATAACTGAGTATTCTTCAAATATTCTACTGAAAACTAACATTAACATTTTTTTGAAATTTCTGCCCAATTGCACATTGTGGACACTTTTTTATTTCATTAGTGGTCTCTGTTTGCAGACTTTTCTCATGAGGGAAACAAAAGACAAACATCTGAAAGCATGAAAATCTGTGGAATTGCTAAGCAATAGCTGGTTATTTTAGGGATGAAATTAGAGAGGAAAAAGACATTATCCTTCTGGAATTCGTAGATTCCACCCTCACCCCAAGGAGGATTTACTTGTTCTCTGTTCACCTAGCACTTGCCAATAGTTGATACATTTAATTCAGAGATCCTTGAGTTCATCCTGCTTAGACTCCACTTACATCCCAATCCATGGTATTGTCCATTTACTAGAAAAACTGGGACTTCTTATACCCAGGTATGTCCTCATAGGTTTGTTTTGTAATCACCTCCTCAGCACAAGAATTAGTTTCCTTGACCTATGCCTGGATTACCATAGACAGCTGAACCAAGGTTACTGCTCTCTCCTGCAACCTCTCATTCACCCTCACTCCTCACCTCTCTATTCCTCACTGCCTTGTCTTCTATCCCTTTCTTGACAGAGCACGTTAAATCCTTCACTGAGCCAATGTACATCCCAGTTATGGCAGGGTGCAACCTCCTTTTTTTTTCTAGTAGTACTAGTGGTAGTCTTCTGCCTTTCTTGGGAGCTAAATGAACTACAGGAGGGTTTCCATGAGAGCTCAAGCTTCCTTCAGAAAGGAGATGCAATAGAAAGCTGGAGAGACTGGAAGATGAGCCATGGGAGCGTCTGTTTTCACCTCAGCTTACGGAACTATTATGTCCTTAACCCACCTCTCTCCAGACAACAGCCTCACAACAGGGAGGAAAAAAAAAAAAAAAAAAACACCAGAAAAACACCATCACAAAACAATAAAAGATAAAAATAAAATCAGTGAAATAATAATGCTGTTTTTCCCTTTACGAAGAGACTAGAGCATGATCTACCAGCTTATTTTCTTTCCAGTGAACCTTCCTTAACTCTTGGAAATGCAAAAATACTGTAGAAGTCACAAGTGTGGCCTTTTTTACTCAGAAAGATTCAGCGGAGTAATCTTTGCATTTATTTGGTGTTGTGAGAAGGCAGGAAGTCTTTTAGAGATGTTAAAATTCTCTGTTTCATGTGAAAAATAGATGGGTGAGGATTTTCTGTTGAACATATTTCAGCAAAACTCAGGCGTGAAGAGCTTAATAGTCATAGCCGGACACTCATTGGTGCCGCTTTTTCCTCTAAATGTATTGATTTACTTTTCCTCCTTCAATTTTGTGAATAATTATGTCAAATATTAGGAGTACTTTTCAGCTACAGCACTCAGAAAAGTGTTTCTGTTTTTCTTTTAACTATTGATGGTTAAGTCCATATGGTTTCTGGCTTTAAGGCTGTATTCCACTTTCAATGGGGATCTATGTGAGCTCTCTAGACAAAGGTTGAGACAGTGAAAAAAGAAGTGAGGAATACAGCACCAAATTTGGTAGTAAGTTTTTGTTATAGAGCCATAAAACTATAAAGTATGGAAAAGACTTTCAGGATGCTCATATTAAACCATCAGTCTGACCTACCACATTCATGGAGCTACATCCATACATCTCCCAGATACCCCCAGTAATGGGGGAACTCTGCCATTCCCTAGGTAGCCCATCCCGATGCTTGACCACTGTATCCACGAAGAAATCTTTCCTAACGTTCCATCTAAACCTCCCTGTTGCAACTTGAAGCTTTATCCTCTAGTGCTACAACTTGACACTTGGGAAAAGATCACCAGGAGTTTAAATCACAGTTTAACCTCAATATAACAAGACAAAATGTCCTTCATTTACTGTCTGAGCACCAGAACTATGGGCACTCAGTGGCTGCTGTAAGATGTGTTATGCTGTCCTGGTTTTCATGATGGTGAAGTTATGAGTTGTAATAAAAACTGCTTCCCCCTCTGGGTTATATAGAAAGGCCCACTCCCATGTAGATCTTGTTACATTTAATCAGATATGAGGGGCACACAGTCCTCTCTTTAGGAGAGGTGCTTATATTTCTTTCTTTCTACGGTCAATTTAAGGAAATATATTTTTAAAAAGTTATCTTTAATGCTTCTATTTGAAGTCTCTTCAGAACAAGTGAAGATATTCCTCGAAGCAATTATTTTGCATGTAGTGTGGCTGCATAAAACAGATATTCAGAAAAAAAATGCAGTGAATCAATATCATAAAACTATACTACCTGTTCTGATTAAGATACAGATCTTCCAGTTCTATGCATGGCCTTCCCGCTCCTGAACATTTTTCATGCCTATTCCCTACTTACAGTACGGTTGCACTGAACATTCTGTATCTTAAATCAAATGTTTCTTCAGAAACCTCTGTTGTTACTCTATGTTTCCCCTTCCTGACTGATTCATTTAGACATGTGAAATTCCTGCTGCACATGGGCAACCAAAACTTACAAATGTTGAATCTGGAAGGAGAAAAACCAACAGCCTGGTGAGACATTTGTTTCTGCAGTTTTCCTTCTCAAAGCTGTTGTCTTGAAATGCTGAAGTGAATTCATCTTTGCTTCTAAGGATCTTTACGATGTCTGACAAGATGACTGCAACTATGAAATATAATGTGAACCTTAATCTGATTTAGGAAACTTTAGTGTATCACTCATGCCTTAGACTGTCATTATAAACTTGCTGCTCAGATCTACCAGTGACTGTGAGGGTTGTCAAAGGTTTTGTTGTGTCACAGTGCACTGAGTACTGATTTGAGTACTGTCCCTCCAGCAGGCTGGCTGACTACAAAGCAAAATATTAGGCATTAAAATACACCTTAAAAACATTATAGATAATTCCTTTTGTTAATGTTCCATTCTTGGCTTATTTATGAAGTATTCGAGTCCTAGAGCATATGATTTTTCCTCACTGAAATGTTTCCTTTTGAATGATGGAATTTCCATACATCTGGATGTTGTTTGTGAGTGTTGCAAGAGTTTTCCATGTACAGTATTTTTATGTTCTTTATTGTTTCTGCTGGTAGGGAAGAAGTTAGGTAGAGGCCCTGGGGCTTTTTTCAGCAGAGATAGAAGTTACACAAATAATACCCTATGCCTCAACTTTAAATCAATCAAATAAAAAAAATATTTGGTGACATAAATATGCCTGAAAAAGAAATCCAGGGCCAAAATAATAGCAGAAAATTGCTTGAAAAAATTCAGCTACCCTTTCCTGCCTTTTGTGCTTGTTATCTCAGATTTTCATGGTTGCTGTCATAGCAAACAGTAGCTGTGTGTCTGAGATTACCAGAGAAGGGTGGATTTATGGAGAGATCCACCAAACTTTTAAAATGTTTGAGTCACCCTTCTATTATTTAATAGCGTGTGGAAGTACTATTTTAGTCACAGGAGAGCTAGTGAATGTCCTGATATCAACCTTACAGGTAAAGTTAAAATATTCTCTAGGGCTACGATTGTTTCTGAGGCAGTTACGGTGTATCAGGTACAAATTCAGAGTTACTTTTTCGGAAGCACTTAAACATGACTTTATTCCTGTTTGCAGTAAGCAGTGCTCTAAAATGAAACAGTTCTTTGCAGGTAGTTACTATTTGAGTGCATTTAAGGCAGTTTTTTTCTGAAACTCCTACTCTTCCTACAGAGTGTTTGACTGCCTATTCATAGAGTTCTGCTGGTGCTGTCTCTACTGCCCTTTTGATCTCAAGGAAATATTGTGAGTTCTGCTTCTTCTGATAAGCAAGAATTGAGAGGAGATGTGGAGCTGGGAGGTGCTCAGATAAATGATTCCCTGTGTTGGTGAGATTCCAGCTTGTTCTGGGAGTACCATGGATGAGGGGATTAACCACTGAGCTTCAAGTAGGTATTCAGGTTCAGGCTGTGCTCTGATATTGAAGAGTAGAAGTACAAATAGCTGAAAAAGCTCAGCAGATCAGGAAATGCATTCTTTTTTCCCTTTTTTCTTTTTTTTAAACCTGCCTGATAAAGACCTTATGCAATATGGAGCTCTGAAGGCAGCTGTGACAGGGAAGACAAATCCATCAGAGGTAGGAGAAGGGACAATGTACAGAGTCTTTCCACAAAATGGGGAATTTCTGCCCTCTGAGTAACTTCTGTCCTTGGGTCAAAAATGTGACCTCTACAGGTTTTTGCATGCATAAAGTAGTGGCAGGAATACATGATCCCAGTTGCTGAATATACATAGGGCTAATATTCCAAATAGTAAGGGGATGTTTTTGGGCACAATCTTTAAAGCAGCTTGTTGGAGAAACAGTGACACTGCAGCCACTGTGAGCATTTTGATGGAGTAAGTAAGGTGCTTTAAAAGGGGAAATTTAGGTTAGATTTTGGGACGATATTCTTTATTCAGAGGACAGTGAGGCACTGGTGCAGGATGCTCAGAGAGGTTGTGAGTGCTCCATCCTTGGAGATGTTCAAGGCCAGGCTGAATGGACCCCTGGGCAGCCTGAGCTGGTGTGTAGCAGCCGATGGCAGGGTGGTTGGAGCTCAATGATCTTTAAGATCCCTTCCAACCTGTCATTCTATGATTCTGTGTAATTTCATTTTCAGGAGGAGACCATGACATGTTCACTATTGTTGAACTTCCTTTCAATAGAACTAGCAACATCATGCTGTGTGCCTGCAGTAGAGCTGGCCTTCAGTGGGAAAGAGTTTCTTTATGCAAACAGACAAGACCTGGGTTCTGTCCAGAGCTTAAGTAACACAGAAAGTTTTATGAGGACAGCACTGAATGAGGGCAGGCAGGGTTGCTTGGCCTTAGGACAAACTAATAAGGCATTCTAAATGCAGTGTCTGTATTCAGGGAATGGTATGTGATGTATTGGCTTTGATTGAATAATTGCATTAAATATGAGTATTAAAACTGTTGAGGTGTATTATGTGAATAAAGGTACAAAATCAGCTGTGCTGCTGTAACACATCTAGACCTCACACTATAGAATTGCCAGCCCAGCATAGTCAGGCTTTAAGCAGTACTCTGCGCTATACAATAGAAGCTAGCACTTTGTTGGACAGAAGTTCTAAGTCAGAAAACTATCCATTTTACTTTAGACCTTAAAAACACATGAAAAAAGTAAACTCTAGGAAGAAAGTTGATAGTTTGTTAAAGTCCATGTTTATATTCAATGTGAAATATGCTGTTTTCTTATCTTAAAAAAAAAAAAAAGAAAAGAAAAAGATGAAAACTGAATATTATTCTTTTCTCATCACTCTGCTGAGAAAGCAGTTAATATTTCACCAGATATTGTCAGTCCAAGGCTTTCAGAATATTAAGTCAAACTTTTTATTCCTCCCAGTCTGATATCCATTAAATCTGAGTCAGCAAAGTGCATGCATATTACAAACATACTATCTACACCTAGTCATCCACACATTTTAAAACTAGGAAACTTTGGGTTTGCAACATTTTTATACAGTTGAATACTTAGTATGTGTATATATTTACTTGTATACATTCCCAGGGACTAATGTGTGGAAAGAGAACGTTACCCGACTGTGGTATCACTCTGAAAGTCAGTTAATAACTCTGAATTTTTTTCTGTCTATAATACCTTGGAAACAAATCACTGAGGTATGATTTGTTACATGATTAGCAAAGTGAATTGCTTTGAAACCTCTGAAGTATACCACAGATCTCCACTTCCCCTTACTGACATAGGGGGTCTCTGCTAAGATGTGAATTCGCTACAGAGAGCTCTAACCAGCCAACTGGATGGCTAATGCCTGGGCCTTCATTCCTAATAAATGATTTGGACACATGCATCCTGGTCATCAACAAGCATTGAGGCCTAAGCACTATGGCTTTAATTTTAATTTTACTTTCACTTTGTTGTATTAATAACATTGGTGTTTTGTAGGCATTATTGCCCAGTTCTCATTGGCAGTGCTTACCTATGCATGGACAATTATTTACAGACAATCAGTCTTCAGGACTCACCTGCAAGTTATTGTTTGGGGAGATTTGCTAGCGAGTGGGAAATGCCTCTTGGAGGCAGGTCTAGCACGTTCATTTCCCTGCACTTTTCCTCTCTCTATTTTAACAAAGTTTCAAGACTGACCACAGAAGTTGATGATGAGTTGGAGTAAGTAACTGCTCTGTAAGCTCCTTAATCAACACTCTACAGCCTCCTGCTTAGTGCCAGGCAAGTACACTAGGCGCTTTTTGATTAGATTCAAGCTAAAGAAGTGAGAAATCAGCTCATCAGACAAGAAACTTCACTTTGTGCTATTTGGGATTTGTATTACAGCCATTACAAGCCTTTCATTTTAAGATTTAGTCTGATGACTTTTTGTTATGATTAAACCAGATAGTTCTGCTTTAAAAAGGAACTTATTATTTGATGCAACCATTGTGATTGACCTCTACTTGACTTTTTTTTTTTTTAATTAATATCACGATAGCCTTTTCATACTTGCCATTGGGTACCAAATTAAAATGGCCTGAATTTCAGACACCTGGAAGACTTATGGTACAGCTATGGAATTAAATGGCACCTATGTATGTCCTCCAGACTTTTAGAAATTCTAATTAAAAGCTTTTTTATTCTATGTACACGATGCTCTTTCAAAGCAAGAAAAAATAGTGAAGACCAGGGTTCAGTGTTTTTGCAATTACACTGATATTCTCTCTTATTTCAAGTTTATGAATTGTATCATTACTAATAATCTTCCACAAATAGGGTACAGCATTACCAGCTAGTCCTCAGCATCATTTACAATGTAAATAATCTGACAACTACAGTGAAGGATTTTATCTATGAACTGATTTGTCAGAAATTGTTCTCTATTTCACAAAACTATTTGAATCTACAAGTACAGCAAAGCAGACAGATCAATAGTATGGATATCACAGGAAGTCACTGGTTCCAAGATTGAAATAGGTCCACTAGGATTGCCTTCATGTTCAATTTTCTCTTTGCTGTTTTCCAGTACTGTTTTATTTTAAACTGTAGTAACTATTTGTTTTCTTCCTTGGAATCTCTCTTTTGGTATAGAGAGAGTCTACAGTGACGTTGTGAAGAAGATACAGTGCAAAAACCATCACATGACAGTTCTGGAAAGGGTTTTGTTTTATTATTTGAAAAAAAAACTAACTAAAAATATGTATTAGGGATAGCCATGGAATGCATTGGAATACATTTAATGGGGGGAAAAATGGGATCATTTCACCTCGTATTTTCAAGAAAACAAAGCAGATCAACAGTGAAAATACAGAAGTATACTAGTAAGATAAAAAGTGAGGGAGTGGAGATCTAAAAGAAAAAATAAATCTGGATTTTTAACTGAGTTGCTGAAGTTAAATGTGTGCCTTTGTTCATTTTCATGCAAGCCAAAGACACATTTCTGATTTTATTGCACAGATGTCCAAGCTAGTTCTGAAGTGCTTTGTGTCTGTACTTACTGAAGCCTGATTTGAAAGGTGCTTGGTCATACTCTTCTGCTTCACATGAAGGGTGGTTTTCTGCTTTAAAAAAGCAGGATCCCCACTGCCCATTTTCCAATCTTAAGGTTCCTGTCTTCAGCTCAAGGTAAGAGAACTGAGCTTCAAAACACTGGCGCCAGCAAGCAGAAGAAAGCATTTTCTGCTGATCTGCTTAATGTGGAATCAGTTGATACTGAAGATTTCGGAGTAAGCAAATAAAATGGAGATGGATAACTTGATAGGCTGAATTAGCAAAATGGCCACTTAGTTGCATCCTTATTCATTTTAAAAATTCATGCATAAATTATACATAGTGCAACCCTAATGCAATGTTTTTTGTTTGATTTCCTTTTTAATTTTAGCTCCAGAAGTGTTCCAGGCGTTTATGGATGGAGGCCCAGGATACTCATACCCTGTTGACTGGTGGTCTCTAGGAATTACAGCATATGAATTGCTGAGGGGTTGGGTAAGAATAATACATTTAGTTGTTATTTAATACATTGCCTGAAAGAAGTCCAAATGTTTGCAGTGCCCCTTATTGAAATCATTTGAGTGACCAAAGCTGAGGTTGAGGTCAGGAATGCAGTTCTGGGCCCTCCCCAGCTGACGTCATTCTTGGTAAATTTCACCTCATTTATATCATAAAGTCTGCATAAAATGTACATAAGCTTTTGGTATGCTCTAAGGTTAAAGCCTAATGTTTTAATGGCTGCTCAAAAAACTGGTAACAATGGATTTTTTTTCCAAATAGAAGTTAAATTACCGCAGGCTTTATTATATCTTTGATTCTCTTATATAGATTCTCCTATATAATGCCTTAAAGGAGTGAATGTAATATCCTTTGATTACTTGCCCAAGTACAGACAATGTTTATCTACCGGTTCACTCATTAGTTATCTAATCAATTTTGGGAATAGATATAAAGAAAAATCTTCCTGAGCATGGTGAAACATCACAGAAAATAACAAAAAATTCATTTCAATTTTGGTTCAAAGAGTTGTAGTTTATTGTTTAAATATTTACTATTCCCCATGGGAAACAGTAATTTACATAATATCTCAGGATAATGGCAAGAAGTTAACATAGCAGTTTGGTGGTTTCATTTTAAATCTTAATTTCTACTTTGAAAAGAAGATTGCATTGCACAGCATTACATTGTATGCTGTCCTTAAGAGAGGAGTATTAATTATTGTATGGCACTAGCACAGTACTGTTATCTGTTCTGTGAAACACTTTGCAATGTAAGACAGTCTTTACCAAACTATTTCACATGGAATGGCAAAAGTCATGCTTCTGATAACAAGATCTCTCTCTCCCATTCCACTTGCTGGTACATGCTCTCAAAGCAATGGTGTTTTAAAGAGATATATATATATCTAAAAAAAAATTAAAGTACTTGCAATTTTTCTGTCATGATTCTTAAAAATCGCTGGTGTCCTTCTTAGGATGGAAAATTTTTATCTGAACAGTGAAGGTCTGGCACTGATAAGAAAAACACATTCTGAATCCCGGCAACAGAGGAAAGTTGATAGATGTATATAAAATAAAATGAAAAAATGTTAATCTGCTTTTATATCAAGCGCAATCAATGATCATGTAAGAATGGGTGAAACTCCCATGACTAATCACAGAAGTTACCCAGTCACTTTAAGAAATGAAAAATGATATAGATGGGTATCTGTTTGCCCAGATCATTACAGTTGTCTCTGAATAAGACTGTCTGGCTAGACACAAGGCAAAGCTGAGACTGAATCAAAATGTTTTTTTTCTAAATGTAAACATTGCCATCTGTCCATGCTCCAGTCAACCAAGCCAGCTGCTTGTTTTCTCCCAAAGAGCAGCCCTTTCCTGTGGAGCAAGGCAGAGGGTGCCTTAGAGCCCACATTTCTGCATGTATTTTTTCCCAAATTGTATTTCTAAGTGTTTTTTGTCTTGTTAAGGCCTAAACAGACAGGAGTAGAGACAAGGGAAGTATTGGTAGCCTGAGGCATAGTGCTTCACTCAAGGCGTGTCTGCAACAGCCTCAAGCTCCAAAATTCCATCTGCTGCAGCAGCTCTGTGTAAATGGTTGCCAAGGGGCAGCTCACGAATACAGGGCTGCATGGTAAAAAGCAGAGGGTAAGCAGGCCCTTCTCTACTACGCAGCCCACCCAGCCTCAGAGGAGGATGAAGGAACTGCAACAGTTCTCATGCCTTGTGTTCCACCCCAAGGCATCCAGGGCAGCATGCTACTGGTGGCAGTGCTGGATTTTCCAGCTACTGGAGTAACAGATTTGCATGCTGCTGCTCTGATAGCATTTGGCTCCAGATCTCATGTCATCTATCACACATTCGTTACCTGCTAGGTAGAGCCTAATTCACAACAAGCCATGCTTTATTCCAGTTCTAATATATACCTCAACATAGAGCAACATTCTAACAATTTACTTCAGAAATACACACCTTTAAAAATGCTTTTTAATAATTAAGAAAAGTATTTTTATGGATAGTACTTTTATTTCCAAAGGTGGCATTTGACAAAAGATAAATTATAACAAACTTCAAGAACAAAGCACTGTGAAGCTTAGGCACTGCAAGTCCATATAATGCATACATACACACAGCGAGTTAAATTTAGATTTCAAAAAGAGGAATGAAAGAGGATTGGATTTTAGAAAGTCTGAATTCTTACTGTGACTCTCTCACAGATTTTTGTGTACTTAATGTCTTTTTATGCTAGTCAGTAATGTCAGGATAACAAAGCTTCCTTTAGACAGCGATATTATATTTGGTTACTTTATTTCTTTTAGTGCTACAAGATAAAAAAAATTAAATTAGTAAATTCTATTTTATATGGATTGCCACAGGAACAAAATTATTCACCAACTAATTTGAATGGATACTTAGCGTGAGAGAAAAATTACAGAAGAATGCATCTATGAATAATTACATTCATTATAATCTAAGAAAAGAACGCGTGCAATGAATGACTAGCTTATAATTGTTACAAGATATTTTGACGTTTCATTATTTCCAGTACAAACAATACTTGAGGTCAGGGAAACATGAATTGTGTACTTTTTTAAATTCTTTTTTGCTGAATTGATATTGGTTTAATTTAATTCTAGAGGCCATATGAAATTCATTCAGCCACCCCCATTGATGAGATACTCAACATGTTCAAGATAGAAAGAGTTCACTACTCATCTACTTGGTGCAAGGGCATGATAGCATTACTAAAAAAGGTAAGAAAGCACCATCATCTTTTGTCCTCTCTGTTCTCCTTGCACAGAATCCCCTCCAACAATGCAGAGCATCAAGACACACATTAGTTAGCCAGCATTTCAAGGATGAGGAAGTAGTGCTTATTCCTAGCATTTTCCAAATGTTGCTGATGCTGTATTTTCTCTTGAGAAATCTGATTATTCTTATTCCTAAACTGACACTTTTAATAGCCTGAAAGAAATAGAAACCTAATGTTTTTATTTAAAAACTGACTCACTAATGACTGCAAACCTTTAGGAAAGAGTAATCCCCAAACATTTCCTGAATTTCTGCTGTTTGTAGCCAGGGAGCTTAGAAATGAGAGAGACTCTATTTCTTGTTGTCCCATGTTGCTAGAGATGCAACAATAGAAGTCAAGCCAAGCCATTTTGCTGGAAATGACACTAAACTACTCGGTGTGTTCTTCTCAAAACCTCAGTCTATTTTAATTTTTGTCTGCACTGTAAGGTTCAACTGTTTTGGTTTTTTTTTTAGGTATTTCAAATCATCAGTACTGATAATTCTATGAATATGTGAATAGAGAAACAGAAGAAGCTTTCCTTATGCAGCAATGAGAAATCTATTTTTGATAAATGCAGCAATGAGAAATCTATTTTTGATAAATGAAGCAATGAGATGGACAATTTTAATTGCTGCCAAGATGCTCAGTGTAACTGTACCTTTCAATAAATTGAAAATAAATACAATTTGTTGGGTGACACTGAACTTTTATCTATTTGTTAGCAGACTTTTGTTACTAATTCATTTACATAGCTCATGTTCACAGCAGCTATCCGGTAACAATGAAATTACATATAAATATATCCCATGAGCTGTTACTTCTGTTTTTCTGTTTTGTACCTTCTAGAAGCTGTTAAGAGAATTCCCAGGCCATACTCTCACCCTACACTGTGTAGCATAACAAGTAATGTCTGATAAATTTACTCTTTTATATTACATACAGTCCCTCAGAAAATGTTTTGTGCTTGATCACAGCTCCTTACCAAGGACCCAGAGTGCCGTCTTTCAAGTCTTGCAGACATCCAAAGCTCTCCATACCTAGCTGATGTCAACTGGGATGCAGTTCTGGAGAAAGCTGTGGCCCCAGGCTTTGTTCCTAATGTAAGTTGGTGTGCCAGATGAACAGTGTTAGCAAATTCCAACTTTTTAGCTTGTTTACGCTTGCATTTACCACTCTTTGGTGATTCATCTATCTCATAACCTTTATTTTGGATTCTGCTTTAATGTACTCAGTTACAACTCAGAAAATTTGGTCCACTTCATTAGACCGTGAGAAAAAACTAATTAACCTTTGTTCACTTTTAGTCCTCTTTTATATGAAAAAAAAACATTTTTCTGACTGCTTGTTAGCTGTTAGAGAAAATGATTGTCATTGTCAACTGTGAGCCAAAAACCACCCAGAATATTGCTTCTGTTCTGAAACTAAGGCATCTGACATAGTATTTTCAAAGCTTTTAGTATCCCAGTATGCCAATCCTTTTTCACTCAAAAGAACAGTTCCAAAAGACTGACCTATTTCCTTTTTGGCAGTTTACTTTCTTAAAGCATTCAGATTTTTTTGTGAGGGAATTTGGTGGGAATACCATTTTGTGATACCATTTTGTTTTTATTTTATTTTGTTTTTGTCATTTTCAAGTTGAATGAATTCAAATATTGTGAATAAAAAGTAACTGCAGTGTTAACACGCTTCTTAACATTGTTCAGTCATTGAAGCTATATTGCACCATAATTCTTCTCCAAATAGTACGTATGTAGCGTGATAAGGATGACTTTTTTTTTTTTTTTAACTGAAACTGTGCTGCTAAGAAATGGATACAAGCCAGCTTTTGTTTGGAAGTGTACAGCCAAGTAATGTGTGTCACTCTACTATCCCTAACCCCTGAGTAGGGAGATATGGTAGTTTGGCTGTACTAATGGAAACTAATAATGGGACTACAACTTCTCCACATTCAGCTGTGCTATGTCCAACCATTTCAGAGTCTGGGCATAAAAAATACGGTGTGGTCTCCAACTGGCCACAGATAAGTATCTTTAACTTCTTACCTCATAGTTCTCATGTGGATATTTGGTTCTTTTTGGTTGGATTCGGACATTTTTGAAGGTACCCAAGAGAGTGTAGATAAGTATCCTGAGGAGAGTGGAAAAAAAATATATTTTTTGACATATTTTCAAAAGAAATCATGAAACGTAGGTGTTGGCTCTCTTGACAAAGTGGCTTTGCTCGGTGACTGATGCCGACAATGGTCAACATAATGGAGGCTGTGAAACAATGCAACACTTTTAACTGTTACCTTTAAGTATATTTCCAAAGACATATATTCTTGTCACTTTGGCAATCACCACAGTCGATTTTTGGAGGGAGTCAAACTTTAGGAGACATTATAGTAGTAAGAGTTGAAAAAGATTTTTTGCTTAAAAAATTACTATGGTATTAAAGAAAAATAGAAAAGGATTCCATTCCTATGATTTCTTCACTTCCTCACTTTCATTTCCCACGTTTTAAAACTGGGGAATTGCAAGAGGGAAACCCATAATACTGGTAAAAACGAATAGTCAGAATAGTTCAGAAACATGAATATTAAGTTTGAATTGCAAGACTCTGGTCCTTATTCAATGCTGGAGAAAATAATATTCTATCATTAAAAGTGGCAAAATACTGTTTTTTGCCTACAGAGATTAATTTGAAATTCCTATTAATAGCTCTTCCAGATTTATATTCTACCTGGTCAACTATATATATTAGGAAAAACAGTGAGAGTCAAAGTCACACATCTTTATGCAGTCCGCTTTGCTATTTCAGGAGACCAGGTTTGGACAGCTAAAGCAAGGTTCTTGGGAAATCTGTTGATCAACAAAAGCCTTCTCTGAATAACTGGGACCAGAGAACAAAACATTTCTTGGCTTTTAGGTTTTAGGTGAGAGCTGAAGTCAGTGGGTGCTGTTATCGGGGTAGAGATTTATCATTTTAGCAGCTTGGTGTGTCATTCAGGAGCTTGTCTTTCCTTCCCAAGGTACATAAGAGGCATGTAATAAAAAAGTTCCAGTTTTTTTTCTCCCTCTGTAGTCTGATCCACAGATATATTTTTTACTTGTTATCTTTGTTTCTGTATAATTTACCTAATTTCTTTATATTCAGTTCAGTCATAAACAATGTATAGCTTTTTGTCATATTAAATATTTAATAGAGGAATCAAGACATTATTTAAACGTAATTTACTTTCATTTATTAAACTTAATGCTATAATCATTGACCAGGTACACTGAAAAATGCAATGATACTTCAAAGATTAACTTTGAATCCTTTTTTTACCAGAAAGGAAGACTGAACTGTGATCCAACATTTGAACTTGAAGAAATGATCTTAGAGTCCAAGCCCCTCCACAAAAAGAAAAAGCGACTTGCCAAAAACAAGTCCAAGGATGGAACTAAGGAAAGCTGTCCCCTGGTAAGCTGGAGACCATAATTTCAGCCAGCGACATATAACATATATTCTCTAATGAGCGTAGTAACTGAAGTTCAGCTTTCCCATCAGCGAAAATAGACTTGGTTTCTATGTCTTTCTGTGTCTACATATAGTTGCAAAATCCATGTCCAAAGATGAAAAGCAACTATTTATCTCAGTGAAATAGTACAAGTGTGTTTTAGCTATAATCATTTTTAAGTTTATCACATATGCCAATTTAAAGTATACAAAAAATGTTGCCAGTTGCAAATACGCTTCCCACACTTGGCCAGATATTTAGGAGTATTTATTCACTGCTAGTACCAAGAATGAAAAGTATGCAGTGGAAAGTTTTATTATTTATAAATGTTTAAAAGCTGTTTCTCATGGCCTTGACTAATGTGTTCCACATAGAAAGACATACTGAATAAACTGTCTAAATATTTGAGGAGATAAAACCTTAACGATTTTTCTGAATTGACTTTTCATTTCAATGCAGTCTTTTTAATGAGTTCTGTTGCTGCTCCCAATAATTTTGAATGCTTACAAAAACCGTTCTTAGAATATTCAGACTTAAAAATCCCCAGGAATTCTTTGTGAGAAACATCTTCCAAAAGAGTGAAGGAATGATTGTGCTTTCAGGGCCCCTTTATGAAGAATCTTCAAAATACCTTTTGGCAGTATTCACTCATAAGCTGTTTTGTTTGGTATCGTTTCTGTTGTTGTGATCTTGTCTATGATTTTCTGTCATTTTTAATCAACGTATTCGTGCTGTTTTTTAAAGAACGTACACCTGCAGCAGTGCTTGGAAACCGTTAGGAAAGAATTCATCATATTCAACAGAGAGAAGTAAGTGCATTTCTTAATGCCTCTTTAGCATTCGCTACTGAAATTAATTTGAGAGTGACTTTTTTCACTCAGTCTAAAGAAAAGTGATTAATGATCACAGCAGCAGAGCTAAAAGGCTGGGTTTCCACTCATTTAATCCTCATAGACTCCGATGTGACAGTTCTGGAGTTCTAGCTCTGAAAGCAAGTACAGGAGCCTATGGCGAAAGTAGGTTAGAGAGATAAGGTCAGTGTCCCTATCACTTCTCCAGAGAACCCATTAACAATTAAGGAAAGGGAATGCAATGCAAGGGGCTGTTTTTTCTCAACTCAGGCAAAAACGAAGATATTGATGCCCCATGTAATTTTAATTATATGAATGGCAGGGTTCTGACTTGGAAACCCTATTCAAACTTTACCCTCTTAATGCAGGTTGTTTAATCACAGTCTTTTTCAGCAGAACTAGATATTTATGCTATATGATAAACAGAGAGACTGCTTCACATTTACATAACAGATAGAATCAGTAAAAATGCAAGTACGAATATCAGTAATGTTCCTGGCCCATTCAATACACTGCATTTCAGATACCTTGCTGTGTTAGTGTCTGTGCCACTGTGGAAGTTTGTATTGTGGATATAACTCATAACAGGAGAGTTGTTCATGGTTTTAGTCAATTTTTCAATTTCATTCAAGTATGTTCAGAAGTTTCATTTCACCTAACCAGGTTTTTACCTGGATTTCTAAAGTCACGTGACCAAGAGGGCTCTTAGGAACAGCTGAAGATGTTGAAAGACATTAGCTGTTCCCACAAAGACAATATCCAATAAATGATCAAATCATTCTTACAGGTGTTAATACCAAGCACAGTTTTAAATTAGTTTCAAATTAAAACAGCCAGATGCTTTGATATTCCTCCATGGTCCCCTGCACAGAACAGAGTCAATTTTATAGTCTAGGTGTTTGATAATATCCTAAGTAATCATAAAAATATGTAGCCACTCTTTCAAGGGATAAAAATGAGAATCCCCAAACTAGAAGTATTCTAGGAAAAAAATACAGGATGAGCAGTGTAGAGTCATGTAGTTCTGCTACAGTGTAGAATTAACCATTTCAGTTCTACATCATGCAAATCATTACCTGTAAAATATTTGCTAGGAAAAGCAGACAGTTTTATAGAATTTCTTGCTAATACTGTAAGGCTGTGTATCTTTTTCAGTATATATCTTCAATCTTGTGACAGTTGTTGTAAATCTTGAAATAGATCATATTTATTTTCATTCAGAGAAGCTCAGGAGATTAGCAGGAACTTGTGGAGTGCAATTAGAGAGGGATAAGTTGAACTTTTGGGTTAAAGATAAGGCTCAGTATCCTGAAAAAAATGCAGTAAAATTCAAGAGAGTGACTGAAGTTCATGCAGTTCAAGTGGGCATGGTGATGATGGGTCAGTGGTTGGACTAGATGATCTTAGAGGTCTTTTCCAACATTAACAGTTCTATGGTTCTCAGTTATTGCTGGCAAGTACAGAAAGCGAAAGTCAATGCTGGCAAATACAGAGTGTACAAATTTTTGTTTTCCTATCTCCTTCTGAAGTTCAGTATATAGTCATGGTTTTTCACAGGTATCATTTAAGGAAGATGAGCACGAGCAAGGCAAAGTATATACCTTTATTTCATGATTACATGCTGTCCCAGTACAATGTAAAATAGAATAAGAAAAACAGCTTTTTTGCAAGCCAAGTTTGAAAGTGATTGAGCAAGTGTTTTGTATTCTTCTGTAAGAGTGGCAGTAAAGTCTCTTTCTTAGCTTTGAATTCATAAACTAAATTGACTGTGGTCTAGAATGTCCTGGATCTTCGTTGGAGTTAATGATCTAAAGTTGATTTCAGGGACTTGTTTGTTTTTTTCTGCTGACAAATGACATTTTTCTATTTTAAAATTTATTTCTACAGATAGATGCTTTATTATATCTAGAAATGCAGCACCAAATATTCTGCAGTATCTGAAGGCATCTTGCAAGCAATTTTTCAAGAAGCTGATCTTATTTAGAAGCTGTAGGCTATATTTTCTTCTGGGAATAAAAAAGAAAAATACTGTACAGATAAAGCCATGATGTTTCATCCTAGCTTCATTAAAAAAACTGAGCATGGATTATCTCGCTATTTTAGTGCAGTAATCACTAAATTAATCTTCATGTACGTCTATGTTTGCTTATGAATGTTCAAAACCTGAAATAGCACAAAATGACGAAGCAGAAGCAGCACTTTCTTGTAGAGGAATCTCATTTCTTATCCTTTTTTGTTCCTGAGTCTTTTCCTCTCCCTGAAAGATGTCTTTAAGGTTAAAGAGGTGAGCAAATAGAGAACAACAGAGAAAACACAGGAAATATCTGCACCTCAGGCAGAATAATCCTTCAGCTGAATGCTTCACAAACTTGTCATCAAAATAATCAGTCTAGTAATGAAATTAAAATCATGTAGCCACATACTACTAAATAGAACATGTATTATATATACATGCAGTGCATGTGAAAATGGATTCAAATTCTGAATACTTACAGGAAAATTTCCATCTTTTAAGCAACCCAAATGAATTGTTTCAAAAACTTACTAATCATTTTTAAGTCGGAGTTTTTTCACTTTGATGCTAGTATCCTGTAGTAGCATTGCTGTGATCTTCAGCTGTCTTGTCTCCATTGATTGAACACCTATGACTCTTTCTTAAGGCGCTGGTACTCTGTTTGTCTTAGTACTCATTCAAAAGAACTACACAAAAAATTTACACCACAAATTGAAAAAGTTGGATATCTGCTGTGCACAACCCCTCCCTTTTCTTGCTATACTCCTTAATGTTTGGCCATACCTAGTGCTTACCTAATAGGTGCTGAGCAGCTCTAGTCATAGAGAGCAATCCACTTCCAAAATAAAGAGTAAAAGCTGAATGACCATGCTTTAGATATATTAAGATGCTTAAATTAATATTTTCTGATTTTGTCCATGTCATATGCAAAAAACTTAATATTCTCTGCATCAAATAAATGTTTGGGTTTTTTTCTTTTCAGTTCCTTTTCTTTCCTTTTAGATTCTAATTCAGAGTCCCCAAATGTTCCCTTTCATTGCAGTTTGATTGCAATTGAATATTCATAATGATTTGCAATATCTATAATTGAATGTACTTTTCTTAACAGGTATTTTGTCATTTAGTTTCTTTGGAGATATTTACAATTTTATAATCCCCATAATATAAGAAAGATTTTTGGCTGAGGTGATAGCACAACTTCTCTTCCCACATCTAACCTTGATTAAACTTAAGTCTTTCCCTATATGATCTCTTCAAGTGTTTGTGCTGCTCATCAGTGATCTCTTATCCCTTTTTTATATGATATGTCTGCTCTTGGAGATTGCTCCTGGAATCTCATATAATTGAAAACATGCCTTTCTCAGCATGATTGAACCTAGTTTGTCTTTTTGTACTAATAATCACTGTGTGGTCATGGACTCTTTCACTTCTTCCTTTGTTTACCACTCATTATTTCTGGCTTAGAATTACCAGTCCAAATGTTCCTACTTTCTTGGGAAACCAAGCTGCCTGAAGATTTAAGCACTAGCAAACTTAAGCTGGTCATTTTTCTACAGGCATACCTTCAAATTCAGTTTTGGAAGGAAAAAGAGTTCAAACTAAATCTTTCAATAATGTGTACCTTTCACAGTTTCATGGAAGAAAAAAAATAAAAATAAAAAAATGAGTATTTGTAATCTCACTTTCGAAGCCTTCCAGGAAAAAATGGCTGAAGTTTTCCCAAGCAAGTAGACACATGACTGTGGTTGCTACACTTCACCAAATGAACACCCATCTTCTGAAATAAACATCTGTGGGGTAGTGATGCCTATATCAGGGCATTCTCCTTGTCAAAGCAATGGAGAGGACCCAGGGGTTCAGGACAATCAAGCCTCAGCAATGCAGACAAACACAAATAAACCTCATGAAACAAACCAAAAATCAATTCACAGGCAGAGGAAAGGTAAAACCATCTACATTTATGCACATCAGAATTCAAAAATGTACCTGAATTTTATGATTCTAAGCAAAATATAATACATTTTTCCTAAGTTCTATTGAAAAAAAATCATATGTTAAATGATGGCTTCACAACACATCACAAGTATTCAATAACTGTAAGGGTAAGTTTCATGATTTCTCTCTGTCTGACTTCATGTCCATAAATGTCCATGAAACCTCAGACCCTCAATATGCTCATTGGTTTGGGAAGTCTGGAAACATCAGCAGAGTGGAGGATATGTCACTGCAGATGTTTATCTCCATTTGCCTTGTTTTTTGATGTCTACTCTCATTTGAAATGGTCTACTCTGAGATGAGAATCTGCGTTAGATGGGCTGTTTGTGTGTGCTTTTATGTTCTCTCACTGTTCATAAAGTGTCCATCTTCATATAGAGTTTGCACAGTAAAATTTACATATGTATGTATATATTTTTAGAAATAGGGAAATTAAAGCAAACTTAGGACAGTAAGAGACAGGTGAGACTCAATTTACCTCCTGCTTTTTGAGGATATGTCAGACACTCAGTTTCTGGGAAGAGCTCCGGGTTGTGAAACCCACCTGGAGATCATTTTCCTATGTTCTGTCTGTAGTGGGTGCACCTCAGTGACTAAACCAGACTGCTCTGTGTTCAATTCAGTGACTTCCGTAGATCCCTGTGTTAGACAACAACTTTCCCCAGGCATTTTGTAGGGAGATTAAGTAAGTGACTGATTAATTGAAAGCTGAAATGATGCTATGTTATCAGAAGTGAGCTACCAGCTAGGTCTCATTTAGGTGATGGCATTTCTTCTTCAGGGAATAAAAAGGCTGCAGAAGAGCTGGACTTTTTGTGATTCTAAGTTTTGGACTTTGGCAGAGAAATCTTTATGAAGAAAAAGTGAAGAGAGATGAGATAGCAGGGAGGTCAGTGTGGGCTGTGTTTGCTCCTGGAAACTCATAGAGTGATTCCTGGAAACCTGTTTTCACAAGAGCAGGAGAAAGGTACAGCTGAATTAACCACCTCCAAGGCACTTATTCCAGTCTGAGAGTTTTTACCGAGCCAGAGTAGCTTCCCACCTTATAAACTGTCATTAATTAATCCTTAAATTATTGACTGTATGGCTGTCACAGACCTGCAGATGGTTAGGAAATTGGTGCTGCTGGGCAACTAAGTAATCATAGTTATGATTTTCCCCCCTCATCTCTATTCCAGGATCCTCTCCTCAGCAGCAGGGACAGTGATGAAAAGGAAAGAGAAGAAGTGAGATGTGATTGAATGGTAACGTCTTAGTGATGGGTGACTGCCCTTTTGTCCAGTCCTGATTAGTGGTGGCAATCTGCCATGCAGAATCATTGACAGAGCTGCAGGTGTGCATGATCACCACAGCAAAGGAACAGGCATTTTACAGGCACCATGCTATTTTTTGCCTTTAAGTTCTCAGTTTTTTAGAATTGCTTGCAGTAGTGTTATCTGCTGTTTCATTTTCTCAAATGCCTGTCCATTGCTTGCTTTTTTCACTCATTTACTTAATGTTTTATTTTATTTATTAGTTCCCAGGATAAACCTGAGATCTCAAGACATCATAGGTGAATAATATAATTTGTCAATTGACTTCCACATACCAGTATTTCACATGTCACTCACTTTGTATGTGCACCTGAACCCATTATACTTGATAAAAAAAAATTGCTGGTGGTAAAAAAATTACATTCACAAGCATTTACTGAGAATAATTACTCAAGAGGAACCATTAGTTACCCATAGTACAAGCATATTTCCCTAAGGATTTTGGGAGAATGAAGAAGTAAATGCCAGGAGTGTCAATGGTACAAGAACATGTCTGTGCTACATGGGAACACTTCCTCTAAAATTCTATTTTTCTCATTCATCTATAATGAATCACAACTCCTTGTCTTTGCCTCTATCGTTTAAATTTAAATGGAGTTAAAACAGAGTTATTTGAATGTTTACATGGTAACTGACTGTGCTGTCAAAGCACATATATCACAGAATATGTAAAAAACATCTGAGATTATGGTTGTTTCCACTGAGGCAGTCAGCGCCAAGAGGACATGTTTAGAGTCAAAGCCAGATAAAGTTAAATATTGGTTAGATGCAGAACTCCTACTCCAAAGGGCGTGTGCAAGATTTTCAAAAGAATCTGAAATATATTGGAATTTGATGGCACATCTGTATGGATGAACAGGTAATTGCACCCCTGTCCTTATGGGTGACTTCCTCACAAGTTCTTGTCAGTATTTATCGGCTTGTGCTACATACTAGGCCTATGGGACTGTTCAGTTTCTGCGTGTCTGAACAGTGTGGGTGTAAATTAGCTCCTATCCAGAAGCAAATTGGCTCTGCTAACTAGTGCAGTGTGTGCTGAGTTTATGCAGCTGCAAAACCAGAAGAGCCCTGAGTTTGTGTATCTTTGTTTTTCTGGAGATGCAGCAAGACAGTACTCCTCTTTACTTATCAATTTTAAACCATTTATTTAGTTTTAGCTCTGTTAGTAGTCACTGTGGAGAAATGTATCTCTCAAGGTTCATCTGTGACAGATACATCAGATAACTTGTACTGGAACTCATTATTCCATGTCAGTTCCTCTATCTTGTTTTGAGAGCCTGAGCTAATCTTTTGGCTGTCTACAGTTAGCTGGCATGAAATCCATTCCACAGTTCTGGGCTCACTTCATTTGGGTGAAAATAAATGCCTAGCTGCCAGTCCAAGAGGCACAAACTTTCCGTGGTAATCGAGGCATCTCGTATGTCACTGAGCACTGCTATGGTAGCAATGATGTCTGAGCCTTACGTATGTAGTTCTGTGGGCAGAAGGTGAAAAACAAGCAACACTGACATTGCTGCACGATGAATATCAAGTCTTGCTCCTGTCTATCCTGAAGTCAGCCACGCCGTGTTCCAGGCTGCCTCTAGTACTGGAAGAGGCCTTCAGTTTTTATTGGAAAATCCTTCTAAATTCAAGAGCTTTCCTGAGATTTCTGTTTTCATGAGAACATTACCGAGATCATTCTGTACACACAACAAAGACAAGCCCAATATTAAATCTGTTATGATTTACTGCTCCTCTGCTACATGTAAAGACTTTTTAAATAAAAATGCACATTAACTCTATACAACTGTCTCATGGGACAGTTTTGATTAGCTGTGTAATTAGCTAATTTAATTAATTACATCTCCAAATTTGATGTTATTTAAAATAATTTCTCATTTTTTCAGGTGTGTATTTCTCCTGCCACTTCTGCAGTCTTTTTTTTTTTCCCTTATTCTTCGTTTTCACTCTTCATTGCTGTTTTTTGTCCAGTTGCACTTCTTACTTCTATGTTTCTATTTTTTTCTTCTTTTCTATGCATTTCATGTCTACACATCTCCTCCAAATAGCTTATGGGCAGCACGATTATTAAGTTTAAAATTCCAGCAGTCTTCCATACTGCCAAATAGTTAGCATGATCCCTGGCGTACATTTTTCCGAGGCTACAATCATTCTCTAAAGCAATGTCCTTCATATTTCAGAGGTTAGCATAGGCCAAAGACTGTCCAATCAGTAGCTGGAACACAACAGACTTCTTTTGAGAATTAGTGAGTTTATCCATAAGGATGCTACCTAACCTGCATTGCTTAGGTTCCGGGTACCTACCTCTTCACTAATTTGTCTTCTGGTATGAGTGCAGCCAATGCTTAAACATGGAGAACTCTGATTGTTTTCTATCATGAAAACCATCTTAGATACCACAAGTGGAATGGAATTTAAATGTTTGGTAGATACTTTGGTTACCAGGTAAATTAATCCTATGAAGAATTATTTGATCAGTTGTTTCTGATACGTGTTGCTATGGAATCGAAAGTCTTCTATTCAGAATGGGAAATAGCTAAAAAATTTCACAAGACCAGGACTTACCTTTATTTGCCCATCCAAGTCATATGCCAGTTCCTCTCCCTACAAACCTGGGCATTATACATGAGCATTAAAGGTCACAATTGGATCTGTGACTTGGACAAATGAGATCTCCTGTGGGATAATCCAGAAGTGTCATATTTGCTCTTTTTGTTTGCCAGCTTCTGTAATATTTACATTGAGCATAATTAATTCTTTCCTCTTTATGGATGAAAGTGTAAAATAAGCAAAATTCCTGAGTTTCTAATCAACTCACAGGCTTGTTTTAATCAGCATTTTGAAAAAGAAAACAAAGACATGAATTTCCACTTCCTTCTGATATATTTAGTGCTTATTTTGTTCAGGAAAGTAAAAATACTCTTTCCAAGTATACTCATTCAGTTGAAAAAAATCATCAACAGAGTTTTGCTTGCTTCCTTCTTGTTCTTTATTTTATGTTTAAAAACAAAACAAAACAAAAAAAAAACAAAGTAGTTGAATGGAAAGCCTGGCAGATAAGAACTACTAAGTAAAATAATGGAAATACGAGGGAAAGAGTAACACTCATTTATAATTGCAGAATACTGTCAGCTTCTTCAATTTCATGAAAAATAGAATGTGACAAGAGAGAATTCATAAAAAAGGCATTCAAAAATGCAGGCAGAAAATGAAGAGTTCATGTATCAAACTCAGTTTTTATTCTCTACAGTGGCAACCAGATGAGATGTCGAGCTGCTCAGTTATCGATAGTTCTATGATCACTGCCTGCAATTGATGGTAAAATGATGGCACAAAAATATTGGGAGAAGCTTTCAAAGTGAAGTATAAGATGCACACGTGCAAAACTCATTATTTTTGAAATGATGTGTGGGCACTGCAGGGCCTACATATTACTCTGAAATAGCCTCCCTGGTTTTGTAGTGTAGGCACTTTTGCTGCAGGGCATGTCCCCCTATGAAACTTAAATAAGAGATTTTTGCAAATAAAAAAGCTTTGCATGTATTTTGGGAAGTCAATCTCTTCTTCTGGTTAGAGCATGAAGAACTGTGGGTGGCATGAACAGTTCCAGTCAGCATCAAAACAATGGAACAGAGCTTTTTGGGGACTGCTGGGAGAGATGTTGCTGAAAATGAGCTGCAGTTACAAATACTGCTAGTTTTCATGTGTCTACATAAAACAAACATAAAAACAAACAAACAAACAAAAACATAAACCAAAATATATCCCTTCTCTTAATATTCACACTGATGTATAATATTCAAGTAACCCAACAGCTTTCCATTTATACTTTCTATCACACTCCAAGTTAGCAATACCAAGGGTGATGTTAGACTTTAGGTGGTAATATGAGTCCGTTATTTGAGTCTTCATAGTCCCAATCCTTCTGATGTTTCTCAGAACAGGCTTTTCTTCATAAAAAGGCTTCAAAATTTAAGGAACACAGGGTTACACTCTGAACTTGTTTCACAGGGAAGAAATACACAAGTTTTAGTGCCAATGTTATAATGCTTCTTTTTTAACACCTTTTGACTGGGAACAGTATCAAGAAGTCCCAGTTCAGCTTTGGCTATCCACAGCTAGCTTATATCTTGACTAGAGACACAGTATTCCCAAATCTGTTAGTGTCTCTGTGAGATACTGGTGCGGTAGGGTTCTTTGTGATCTACAGACTCCACCTTCACAGCATTATACCACACTGTAAAAATGAATATCTATTTGGCTAGGATTTTTGCAATATTGCTGGCTATTTTCCTGAATGCCCAGCAGTTTTGCTGTGTAGCATAACTTGCACATTTCTGTTTCTATGTTCAGCATATAGCAAAACAATACCTGTGTATGTAACTGGCATCTTCAAACCCCGTTATAAAGTTTCACTGATAGATTTTTATGTTGAGAATAGGAATATTTAGTGTAATATTTTGAAAGGATACTAGCTACAGAAAATCTATATTTACTAATTGATATTCTAAAAATATTGAATGTGAACAAAAGGTCTTTATCATTGCTCTAACTTCCCCCTTATAACTTCTGTATCTGTGGTCTAGTAGATACATCAACGATAAGCCCAATGATACATCGTTGAAACAGTGTCTTAGCACTGGGTGTTTTTTTTTTATTGGCTTTTTTCCCCCTCTTGATTTCATAATTAGTCTCCCAGCAAGAACATCTGCAGAAAAGTTCAACAGTATGAAGTGTATCTGATAAATCATAGAACTGAGGAGTGTTTCTAACTATTAAGCAATCTGTCCCCCAGGATACATTAATCTGAAGACCTTGTATAGACAAACTTGCTCATTTTAGACCGCAAACCTCTCTGTGAAGAATAACTGGGATAAAATTTTCCACAGGTTTATCTACTCTCAAGGGTTTATTTCAAGAGATGTAAAAGCTTCCCTTAGTTGAACTCTCTATCCTACAATAAAGCTGCAGTTTCTAAAATTTAGTTCATTATGCCCACCTTGTCCCCAAACCAAAAGCAAATCCATTTGTTTTCACTGGAAAGGGGGCTGAAATATTAATAGGCTAAGATAAGATTCTGAATCTAGAAATTATATAGCAAATTTCACAATCTACTCTCAGTGTTTTCTTTCTTGCATATTCAGGGTAGTAGTTAGAATAGTCACTTGCAAATTAAATACAGTGAAAAGAATGTTCCGTAGAACCTGGTACACATATAGTAGTACTTCTGTCTTCGTTGAAATCTATCTGCTGGTAGAATTTGTAACTTTGATAGCTTCTGAGATTACTCCCACTGTTTCAAACATTTCTGAGGCTCCTTTCTTTCTCACTACTGGAGAATATGTTGCTCAGTTCTCAGTGCCGCACAGTATTGAAATTGCATGGATCAATGGTGAAGGCAAGGATATCTCTGCTTAACTATTCTTTGGCTCAGCTGAACCACTCTTAATTCCCAGCATAAATATATTTGAGCCTAGTTACCTATTTGTACAGAATTGCTGTAAAAAAATAAAATAGAATTAATAGACATTGTGCAAACTCATTTTCAGCCTCTTTTACCTGCAGGCCTTTTTTCAAGTATGACTATCCACTATGCACTATTCATTTGTTCACTCTTTTCATCCACAGCTGGCCATTTCACTATTTAACCTCTGTTCATGGCATTCAGCAAAAGAGTAACTGTATGGTTCAAAACGACAACTATGTTCCCCATAAGCGATTCATTCTGCCTGGGTCTTTATCAAGTTATCACAGGCTGTGGCTGCATCAGCTTGAAGGCAAGATAAGGCATTCACTGGAGAGCAGTTTCAGACAAATGATTTATTGCACTAGTGCTATTTTTAAACAGAACGGTCCAGAGTGCATTTGTTTAGCCAGAATCACTGGGATTGTGTTGACCTACACATGTTTTTGTAAAGCTGAGAATGTATGATGGAAAAGTGTCCCAGCTCTGGCATCAAGTGATCAAGAATGCATGGTAATTTCACTTCTAAAATTGCCCAACATTTAATTGAAGGGACTACTTGTTCACACACTGCTGCCTTGGTGAGATTGTTTAGGTCCTGATCTGAAGCTCCATGCATTCTGGAGTTATACTGAAATGCAGACCTTATTGTATTTGTTTCTCAAATTGCAGAGATTTAGAGGAAGAGAAAGTACTGTTAGTAATTACTCCAAGACCAGCTATAAGATTATGTTTGGGTTTTCCTGTTCCTTAGTCTCTTACAAATCTGAAATTATGACAGCTGAATCTGTAACTTATCTTTCTTTTACACTGAGCATATTGTATTAGACAGTCCAAAGACAAAATTTCAAATATTTCCTTCAGCTGGTGAATAGAGTTGAACCTTAAACTGTTACCTGGTGGTTACCAAGTTTGCTACCAGGTTTCATTAGGTACTTGCTGTAGTTTTAGAAGTCTTCATTTCCTTTTTCATATCTTCTATACCAGTACTTCCAGTATCTAGTACCTTTGCCTTCGTATTTTCATACATGTTCTTTTTGTTGCTAGTTCTTAGATACCACTTATCCAACCCTAATTATGACTAACTCCAATCCACATGAGATTTCTGGACAAATACTATTCCACCACAGTTTCAACCCCTTACACTCTCTTCACTTGCTGGGGGAGAGGCTGAGAAACAGAAAAGGGCTGCAATTTTCCCAGGGAGTTACAGGGTTATAAAGAGAATCAACATCTCCTGATTCTTAATGTATTTTCACATCCCCAGGACATACTGGCAGGTAGTTGTAAGAATACCCATAATAACTCATTACAATGAAGTCTTTAACATAATTTTCAACACTCAATATAATGATTTATAAATTACTGAATAGTTAAATAAGAGTTAAATTTTGTTTGCATCATTAGAATGATAATCTGTTGCTTACTTTGATATTTTTTACATACGAGTAGTGCATCTAGATACAGACCTAGATAATTTCTAGTAAGTGAACCCAGTGAAACACTGCTAAAACAGCATACTCTTTTTCCACTTCCAAAACCCCATAATTTAAATATGCTTTAATAACAGCACTTGGGAATAAAAGAAAATAAATTTAAACAAACTGAAAATAGAAATCAGTTCTATGGAGAGTGAAGTTTCAGGCTAGCCAGCTGTGTCTTTTGAACCCTTACCTGCTGCCTTTGTGCTTGTTTGAGCAGTTTGCATTAAAAATAGATGTTTTTCTGCTTTCTGCTCTTTGTGAAGGGCTTCTTTTTTTTCCATTAATTTTAAGGGCATGGTGAATGCTCTCCTTTTCAGCATATTGTGGACAAAATAAATACTAAAGGTATTCAGAGAAAAACAATTGCATATCAGAAACCAATGTGATGATCTCTCAGGTCTCCAAAAATTGTCTTATCCCACTGTTTAGGAGTCTGCACAGGTCTGTAACCTATAATTTTCAACAAGAGTTTCCAAGCACTGTGGTCTTTTGTTTTGATGTCTACAAGTACCTTATTCTTGCAAGAGCCAGTAGCTCAAACGCTGAAGTGGTTCAAGGCTTTGTCTGATTCAATTACTTCCTTGGTAGTTCTCCAAATCTCCTTTAAAGCCGTTGTAGAACAAAATAAAAATCATGCCATCGCATTAGTTATGTTCCAGCTTTTGTTGTCAAGACAGTTTCAACTGTACGTTTTGTCAGGATTTGCATATTTCTATTTTCTTAGAACACTTGGATGAAAATCCAGTCTTGATAAGTTGTCAAAGTTCATTTGAAAGTCCTGTTTTATTTAATCTGACATGTATGTATACATATATTGACATATATATTTATTTTATTTAATGTGACAGTGTTTATACTCTTGTAAACTTTATCTGCTTGGAAAGTGTTTTCATTAACATTAAACTTTCTTCCTTATACCTCTGTTTAGATAAAACAGAATTGTCATGCCTTTTTACATTGTCTTCTGAGCTGTCAGTTGATGTCTTTATAGCTTCTATTTCACCCTTTTTAAACTCACCCTTTATATTTTTGTTTTTACATGTTTTATCATTATTGAATAATTGTAACATATTCAATGTTACTTGCAAAGGTATTTTTGGAGTATATCATACTACTTATGGTCACTGTTACAAATTGCTTCTTCCATGTTTTCTACAGTGCCAGTTCTTAGTGCCTTTTCTAGGGGAATGCATCACCAGTTGGATATGTAAAAAATAAACAGAAAAAAATCCTCAAAAACACCCAGTAGTTTATCTTTTCCAAAAAAAAAAAAATAAAAAATTGATCTCTACCATAGCTTCCCCATGAAGAATGGGAAGCTACCCATTCCCCATCCTATGCCTCTTTATGGATGCGCTTATATCTTTGTATTCAGAAAACTACACGAAATATCAAAAGAATCACTGCAAAATCACAGAAGTTCATACCAGCATTGAACAGAAATGCTGAGAAGATTGATGACAAAATAATTGGTGAGGATTGCTGGTGTCACCAGGTCTACAGCTGTTTTCTAGAAAATGGTGCATAGAGAAGATGACTTTAAACAATGCAGGATTTTTGTTGTCCCTTGAAAATACCAATGAGGCCACACATAAATATATATTCACCTCATGTGTTTTCTTGTGCTGGCAGAGGCTTTTTCATGTCGCATCTAGGAAGAGGTGGCAAAGCCAGAGAAAGCACAATCCTCTGCTAGTTATTTGCTTTAATAGGAGCAGGATTAAACCAAGACCCGATTGCACATATTTAGGAGAAAGAATTCACAGGCATTTAAGACAAGAAAAGCTAGGGAAATTAATAGAGATTGAATGGTGAAGAAGTCTATCTTACACACAGGTGATCCATAAGACTGTCAACAATGGTTATGCTGATTCAGTTACCTGCAGATCAGAGCTATAAATTTGTCGATATTTTTAACCTTTGGCAGACTAAGAAGGCAGCAGGATCAAAGTGGACAGACTTCCAGCACAGAAAGCAGAGCATCCTTGCAGAGCCATGGGAAGATTCAAGATGGACGTAACAACAACTTGCTTGGACATGGCTGCACAAGAGGCTGCAGCAGCTAGTGAGCTACAGCTCCACACAGGCTTTCATCTGAGGATGAGGAAGGGTCCTCTCTCACATGCCTTCACCCTCGCCCCTTGGATCCCAGGCAATCAGTCCTTCTGCAGGATCCCCAGCTGAGGGCAAGCACACTGAGAAACTGGCTGAGAACTTCCATCTAAAACTACGTTCATCTGACTGACACTGGAAAAAAGTGACCATCACCAACAAAATACAGTTTTATAAGTTTGACTATCCTTTTCAAAATCCTGGAAGAAAACTTGAAACAATTCACTAGGCAGCCTCACAAACATTGCCATGTTTCTGGCTGCTTGCAAGAGACAAGTTGCACTGGGGCCAGCTTTATCTTGAAATCTTTACGCTATCCTTTCTGCCTCCATTAATTAAAATGATCCAATATTGAATTACATGAAAATGCTAGACACAGCTGTTTCCAAACATCTGCTGTTGAGTTTATAACAGATGTACATGATGTAAATACATGATTGTAGTGTCAAACAGGATAAACACTGAATAATTTCATTTAACTACCTGAAGGCCATTGGCAATGTTGCACCGTGAGTGTCTTCATTTTGTTCTTCAACTTCATGCATTCTGCTTTGTAGTAAGGGATGTGACCCAAGACAAGTCGAAGTATTGCTAGTGACTTTTGTGGATGCAGCATGAGGCACATCAGCAGTGTATAAATATGACAAAGAGAGACCCTTATAGGCTGAGCCAGAGCAGAAAAGCAGCTTAGTAAGGACAGCTATAAACATGAACTTGCTCAGATCCATAGTTAGGTGTTATAAAATGTGAAGAAATCTGTTTCAATGGATCTATTCTTGAATAGAAAAAGCATACTTTATCCTTTGGTATTGATTACATGAAATCTCTTTTTTATTTAAACAAACAAAACAAAAAAAAGATCACCTAGAATTCTGTACATTTAATACATTTATGGTATTTTACAACTTGTACATCCTCATTTTGATAATAAATGCATGCTCATTCTTGCACAATGCAATTGTGTTCTTTTTTTAAAAGTTATGTAAGCAAACTTTGTTTCAAATTTTTAAAACAAATCAGTTAAACATTTGCAAGTGATAGGCGTTTTATTTGTAATAACCTATTTTTACTGTATTGCTTCCATTTTATCTTTTACAAAACAAAGTTCTTTGTAATTGAATAGATTTTAAAATTTGGTTTCAGATTATATGTAATTTTTGTCAATTTTTTTCATAAAATACAGATTTTTATTGCTCCATGAAATGATGCTATCGACAACAGAGCAGTTTACTAAAGCAGTAAGGTAAAAGATTTTACATATGTTATAAGCATAGTGTGGATTTACTTGCCTAATTTTGGCACAGACTGAAATCATAGGATCAAGCAAAGGGGTAGAGATTCTTTGGTCTTGAGAGGACAGTTTTCACTGCCTGGAATAAACTGTTTCATGCTCATCACCTCTTACAATGATTTTTTCATTATTTTTATTATTACTATTATTTATTTCACATTGGAAGTTCCAAAGTGGGTAATATTTCATGTAACAGCTGGAAAAACCTATTTCTCTCTTTGAATTAAAATGTATTACAATCTTTGATCTCGATCCTAGAAAGAAATTAAAGATTTTATGTGAGTAATCCTGAACAAATTCATTGCACTTCTCATATGTAGGATCCATGCTGTAACAGATACTATAAATTAAAGGCATGAAGCTTTTGGAAATGAGGTCAGTAATACACGAAGCATGAAATGTTCCTGAGGTGTCACTCACGAGGATGTCAGCATCTGCACTGTGGAACTCGTGTTGGATTGCAGTGCCTGCTAACAGACACCCAGGCACCAAACAGCCAGTTTATAGAACAAGTCCTGATCCGCAGCCTTTAAAATACAAGAATTTCAACAATGACACTTAATGTGGGTCTGAGGGTTTTTCCTGCAGGTAGAACTCAATTAGCAGCAGGAGTCTTTTGAACATTTGCAGTTCGATCTGACTGGCTGCAGGGGACCTTTGCCAATGCTTCACTAAGCTGTTTTTGAGATGAGCTTGGTTATTTGATAGATGACATCTCCTTGAATGTGTTTGTAGAGCATTATGCATGAATGCAAGACCTCTCAAACACTCTAATTTCATGGTTGTCACCACATAGTCATTTCACAAGCAAAAAGTTATGGCACTGGTGCTTAGGTGCATCCAGAATCCGTGGCACTTCCACTGACTGCAAGCTGAACCTCATGTTGCATATAATTGTCTTCATCTAATTTCTGAACAGGTCAGCAAATGCTCTTGGCTACACTGGTGACGCAATGCACTTTTCATCTTTCCATTCCAACACAGCTATAAGGAACTGGCCTATCATGAGAACCACTGATAACAGTGCAGCAGAAGAAAAAGGGCTTATTCTTTACAGCAAGAGCCTTGTGGGAATCAACAACACCTAGAAGGAAAGTCACACAACCTGGGAATAATCCTGAGAAGTTCTGGAATGGGGTGCGTCTCCTCTAACTTTAGACTTGGACAAAATGCACATGCTTGCAGCTCAGTTAGCCAAACATAGGCCCAAAGAAATAAAGAACAATAAAATAAGATTATTGTAGGGTGCCTGGATTGTCTCCTTCAGCAGTTGGATCTCCCTGTAGCTCTGCCTCCATGGAGCATAAAGTCAGTGTACACAGGCTGTTCATATGCAGATAGATATATATATGCACTGACAGATTAATCGTGTTTGTTATGGCATAGGCATTTTGTGGAAATGCAGACTAATCCTTATGAGAAAATAGGAATGACTGTGGTCATTTCAGCAGCAGGAAGAATGAAAAAGAAAGAAGTTTCCATCCCTACATGGAAAAGTAGTTTTTATTTTATACTAAAACAGACACATGCAATGGAGTGCTGTCTTGCTTTTCCATCAGAAATGTAAACAGAGAAGGCAACCCAAATAAATGCAGAAGGTTTTTAACAAAATATTTTGTGAGACAGAAGGGAAAAATGAAGTGTGGAAACCAAAAGGAACTCCTTGGGACTCATTTATTCTCTATGGCTTTATTGCTTTGCAAAAAAAAGAGACAGTGATCTTTACTCCCAAAGTCTCTTCTTGTTTTTTCCCTTCATTGTAAGGGTAAAATATTTTTTTCTTATTTCACCTCCAGGGAAGAAAGAGGGAAGTCTAACACTACTGGAAAAGCAATTTGCTGCTACATTTTATTGCCACGCTGCTTGGTCTGCAGCGTTACAGTTCTGCTCACACACATACATTCCCACAGCAACACTTTACCTCACACACTGCCAGATTTACCTTCTGTTCAGTTTGCTCCTTCTACACTGCAAATTAAATATTGGCATAACACTGTAAATGTTTAATTACCAACCTCCATAACTAGAGATGGCTCTTTTTTTATCTGTAGTCTTGACAAAATGATTAATGAAATGTATCCAAAAAAATCCTAATGTAGGCCTTTGGAGATGGTAGGGATGGTGATAGATCTTGGTACACTATTAAAAGTTACATGAAATTACTTAACGGGGGAAATACTAGACCACCTTCCACCCATTCCATCAATTTAGATGTTTTCTGCTTGCAGGAATCACCATTCATTACTGATTTCTGACAGCTTCAGCTAAACATAAATACTGGTGTACTGCTGAATGAGACCCAAAGAGTTGTTCTGCTTTCCAGTTGGGTAGTTATGCCAACACTTGCATATGATAAAGTATTTAACAGCACAGGAAAAGCTTGAAGGCTTTGGAGAAGTTCATTTACAGCTGTGGTGGGTGCTAGAAAGCAAGAAGATATTCCTAGTGCTTTCATGTAGAAAGCAGACAAACAAAAACAGCAGCAACGACAACAAAAAGAAGGTATACGCTTGAGCATCTTGTGTTAATATCTGCCTTGAGAACAGACCTGGATGAAATCACTGCCCTGCACATAATCACCATGATTTGTATATCTGGCTCAGACTTCACTCATAGCTCAGCAGGCTCCTGACTACAAGAGAGAGAAGGCAAGGCTCCACCTGCTTGCAGAGCTGGGATGCCCAGACTCAGGCTTCTCATGTAGCAAGAGGAAAAACAACTTGTAGCAGCTGCTGGAGCCAAAAGCACCAGCTTTACTAGAGAAAACAGACATTATTATTTCCTATGCAGCCACTGTAGCTCAGTCCCTCGGCACAAGCTGCCAATAGGCTCTGAAGTAAATTCAGAATGAGGAATAGCATAAAGCTTGTTTAGATCCTTCTGGTGGCACACTAAAGCCTCCATGCTAGATTGGTGTGATATTTAAATAAGAGCTTTGCAGTTCTTATGGAGAGCAAATTCTTAGATAAATAACCATTTTCTTATGCACATTGTGCTTAATCATCTTAGCTTCCGTCAGAGTCGTTCTGTTTATTTATTTTAATGACTGGATCAACTACCCCCTGGCCAGCAGGGAGAAACGTTTTGATATTTTTAGCGTTCATTTAGCAATGTAAATTAGCTTGCTATAATCATGTTTGCAAGAAAACACACAGTATAATCAGGACCATAATATGACTGATACTAGCTGTGCTCTGTACATCAATGAATTTGGCTCAGACACACAAACTCCAATTTTTTTGATAATTTTTAATTGGGAAGGATGAATCTACCTAATAAATTAGAATAATTTTTAACAAAAGAGACAAATGGTTCTCTCAAGTTCTCTCAGGCAATCAAAACCATAATGTAGGACAGAAAACTTTGTTGTTCAGACTCTGGGTTTTTTTGTTTTTTTTTTAAGTCAGTTATAAACAATAAATTTAGGATATCAAAACCTTTGCAGCATTCAGTATCCATTAAGAGAAGTAGGACTAAAATGAATCCTAAAATAAAAGTCCTCCTAAAATTTATGCTCATTATTGTAGAACTAGGTAAAAATCAGTGTTATCTGAAACTAATTACCTGAATATATTTATTCATAGGCACTTCCATAGACAAAAATATTTTGGAACTTGAGCTCCAAGAGACTGTTTTGCATCTTACTTTTTCCACTGGTTCAGCATGTGCTATATTGCTTTCAGAAAAATTTCCCACAGTGATTATTCTGTACTTGAAAAATCCCTTTTGGAAGAGCACTATATAAATTAATTAGTAGTTATAACTTTGCTATGCAATTCTGTAGCGAGGATAGTATTGTGCAGTCAATGAGCTAAGATACAAAAACAATTTCTGATGATTAATTACTAATGTGGGAACAATTCAAGACCTGAGTCCTATCACGATGAATGCTATCTCCATACATTAAGGTGGGTCAGAGAGTACTGCAAGGAATTTAGATTTGGAGCTGGATTTATAAGATATAACTTGAAGACAGAGACAAACTGAAGAATTCATTGCTCAGGGAAGGAGGTAACAGTAAAATCAGCCTATTAAATGTAATGAGCAGCCCTGTAATGTAGATTTATGGATTTTTTTCCTCCATTAAATTATATGCACAATCTCCTTTAAGGCCATAAGTTTCCCATTTAATTTGAAAACTGAACTATAACATCTTGCAGTGAAGGGAAAGGGCTGGGGGAGCAGAGAGGAGACAAAGTGCCAGTGACACCAGCAGAGCTGTCATTTGCCCAGCTTAGGTCAGCAGGAGAACAAAAGATTGGTTTCAGCATGCAGAAAATCTCTGCAACTGCAGAATCAAACTAAAGAGACCTGTGAAAGTGTGAACCCAAGAACTACGTGAAGAGGGTGAGAGCCAACCTCAGAGATGGGTTGTTCCTGGTGAGATGCAGCACATTAGCTAAATGGATGTGTAGACCAACTACTGACCTTCAGCAGGCACATACACCTCATGAGAGGTTGTTCACTTGCCTTTTAATTTTCCTTCCCATCTCAGAGATGCTCCCTCACAGAAACCCAGCAGGGGATGTGGTACATATAAGGAGGGAAGTAAGTCTGTCTGCAGGAAGCCAGATGCTATTGGCATCAGGACTAAGCAAGCCCTGCAATTCTGTACTGTCATACCTCACTTCTCTCACTTGTCATCTTCCTCTACCTTTTCCTCACTCAGTGCAACTCACTTGGTTCCTTCCTCTTCTCAGAATCACCCATCAACGTCCAAACTTCCTCAGTACTTAGGGTGACAGAGCACTGGAACAGCCTTCCCAGGGGGGTGGTGGAGTCTCCTTCTCTGGAGATATTCAAGACACGCCTGGACACCTACCTGTGCGACCTAGTGCAGGGAACCTGCTTTGGCAGGGGCGTTGGACTCAATGATCTCTAGAGGTTCCTTCCATCCCCTATGATTCTATGATACTCCATCCTTCCCAGCAGGCTGGCTCTAACAGCTTCCCCCACGATATGCTTTTGGATAAGACTTCTGAAAGAGCATTCACAGGCAGAAGGACTGCTAACTAAATTAATTCTCCATATCAGTTGAGGTACTGATGCTGATGTGCCCTCATTCTGCTCCTCACATGTTCACCCTTTCCTTTTATGAGCATTTTTGGAAGAAGAACTTAAAAATTTACAAGTCCTGCCTTTCCTAGAATCTGCCAGGGGTATTCACTCCACAGGTCTTTCTTTGGTGGCAGCCACATGCAAACACTGCAGCACAAAAGTCAATCGCTGCTGAGCAAGGTTCTGACTGGCTCAGATCAAGTATGATCCTCTGCTCCAAGGCATACATCCCACCTCCTGCTCACAGCCAGGGGCCAGTCAGACAAAAGACCCAGATTGTAACAGAGCTAAACTGTTATTGTTTAGATGAGTCACATACTACTGGAATTAAAGTTCCTGGAAATACTGATAGCTTGTTGCAAGCCCACAGAGTACACTGGTCAGAATGTTTCAGACACTTTTCTCATCATTCTGACTTCAGTACAGGGTTTTATTTCCCATTTTTCAGAGAGACACACATTGAAATCAAATACCTAATAAAAGAAACAAACAAAAAACTGAGTAGACCAAGACAACCTGCAAAGCAACATTTATTTTGAAGAGATTCCTAAAATATATTTTGGCCATCAACACAGCAGCCATTTGAATAACCAAAGTTATTTTCTTGCAAAGAAGAAATACATAGTTACTCAATCTGGACAGAAAAAGGTACATAACTGATGGTGTGCTCTCCTTACTACATTACTAACTTCTATAGAGTAGCTTAGATTGGAAGGGATCATAAGGCCATCCAGTTCCATTCTACTGCCATAGGCAGGGTTGCCCCTCCACCATATATCAAGCTGCCCAGGGCCCCATCCAATTTGGCATTGAATGCCTCCAGGGACAAAGCATCCAAAAACCTCTCTGGCTAACCTGTGCCAAGGCCTCACTACATTCTGAATAAAGAATTTCTTTCTAACATCAAACCTTAATCTCCTTCTTTCATAGTTTTAAGCCATTCCCCCTTGTCCTATTACTATTTCCCATGTAAAAAGTTGATTTCCATTACAAACTCTCCTTAGTGAGGGGCAAGCATCATTCTGAAGGCATCTGTTGCCCTCAGCCAGAAAGGGAGTTGTGTTCAGACCCTTGGAACCAGAGTGGAGAAGGTGGGCACTATGAGGTGCGCAGTATGGTAACACAAAGAGTTCCAGAGACACTGGCACCTTTTATTATGTTCCTCAAGGCCAAGTACCTGTTAAAGCCTGTATCAGGGACACTGAATTCTACGTGAACTATATTGAAAAACAATAATTCCACTTTTATTATTATTTTTATTTTTTGATTCTAGATAGGTGCACACAACCAGCCTTCTCTGGATCCTTCATTGTCTCACATTATCTTCACTCATATTTACTTCCTAGTAAGTATACTTCCTAGGGTTTTTCAAGGAGTTAAGATTGTAATTACTTGTTCATTAGCATTGATATGCATTGAGAAACTATTTGCATAACTAAGCCATGAGATATTCTGTTGCATGGTTTTAGCTCATTTATCTTGCAGTGATGCATATAATTCCCCCATCTTGCTCCTTTCAATGTGTCAATACTTATTTTCACCTTCTACTTTGGCATACAATCATCTTTTATTAGCAGGACCAAAATCACTGGTTTATTGAGACTTGGTATCTGTACCAAGTGTATACCTGTACTTTTCTTGAAGAACATACATACATATGAACATATTAATTGACTGTATTTTTCACCTTGAAGAAAAAGGAGAATTTATGGTGTTAAGAATAATAGATAAAACATTTCCAATTATCATACTTCAAACAAAACTTTTCAAATTTCCCATCAACTGCTCATCAGTTCTTTGAAGACGTTATGAGATTTAAAATGTTTTATCTGCTGAAAATGTTTCTATATTGGCTGAAGATATTTTCTAAAACCCCTCCTATAGAAACAGTGCACAATCCCCAGAATCATTTACAAATTAAGATACTCATTTGTGAGGCACTTACATAATAATGCACAGTGAAAAGGGTCAACAGTGAGAGATACATCTTATTTAATCTGCCTCATGCTCACTAACAGGTCTAGAAAGTCTATCCCTTTGCAAGTTACAAGTCAGAATTCATAGGTTTCTAGAAAATGTTTGCAGCATAAAAAACAGATTTTTCCTGTCAATGAATGGCAGGAACCTCCATCTTCCAAGCTAAATAGTACACCTAAATATAACGAGACATAATATAAACATCTGTGTGTTCAAAACAAAACAAAACAAAACAAAACAAAAAAAACTAACAAAAAAACAACAAAAAAAAAATTTTGTCACTCTCTCCAGGGATTTGAGATTTGTGCATTTCCTGCAGGAAAAGATAGAAAATGTATTTAGAGTGGGTTGGGGAAGAAGGAGTGATTCTAGGAGACAGAAAGTACACTCTGACCCAGCATTTGGAATGTGTTCCTCCTTAAATGTTGAGTCCTCTATCTTCTTGAATAATAGTGTTTTCCTTGATGTAACGAGGCAAGAACAGCTATAGCAAACGTTTAAATGTATTTATGTTGCTCCAGCACTAACTTAATTTTACTGGACATTTTGTATCAAAAGGGAAATATTTTTTTTGCAGCTAACTTCTGCACGATGTGTATTTTTCTCATGATATCATGAGCAAGTACATGCAAATATATTTCTGTGCGTATTAGAATTTTCTGAAGCAAGTCCTAAAGGACTTCTCTTCAGCATTGCTCCATTGTTGGCTAACTTCCACAATGATGTGACCAGCTCCTTTTTCTCTCAAAAACTTCAACTCAACTCTGAACTTCACACCACATATTACCTTCAAGTAGAATGATCTTTTAATCAGATTTCCTTCAAATAAAAGGTTTTATTTAATAATAATGAACTTATGAAATCTCCATTTTTTTAACAGTCCTTCCTAGACCCATGTTTAGCCATATCTTCTGGATCTTATGATCTAGAAAGAATTATATAGCAGCTCTAAATAGTACTTTGGGGGGTAAAACAGAGAAGTGCAGTAAATTTAAATGCCTGATCCACAGAACCCAGAGAAATTTGCACCTAAAGTCTACTCTTTTCTTCTGTTTCACAGAGTGACTAAGGCATCTCAAGGCTCCAGAGCACATGAAATATCATTTGTACTGGGGCATGTCCCCCCTTTCTTGAGCCTCCATCTAACTTGGATCTAACAGCTGTCCTAAACATATTTTACTCCCAGACCAGCAGTATCTATGGCAGCTTAACAGCAAGAAAATTCACCCAGAAAAATGATACCTTGAATTTCAAACTTACCACAGCCTAAGGAGCTTAAAACAGTTCCTTCCAGGAAGCTCTTTTTTTTCCCCATTCTCTGAAACAAAAATAGAATGCAAAGTTAACAGAAAAGTCTGACAGTCTTCAACTGGGGGGAGGAAGGGGGGAAAGCTATTAAAAGCAGGAAACTATTACACAGAAGGTTGTAGAGAGGTCAATTCAAACAAAACTAAATATATGCTATACAAATTTTGCATTTATGTTACTTGCCCTCAAGCTACAGGACCAAAAGTAATTGCTATTTAATCTACATTCATATGAAAGTGTTCATACTCTAACCCCTGAGAGACTGGAAACCTTCTCAGGACATCTTCAATAAAATAAGAATTAATTACATTTCAAACTTAGCTTCGTTGTATTCCAGATACTTTTCTTACTCACTGGCTAAAAGAAAATTTTTTCCCTCAGCTAATCTTACTGTCTGTATGTTTGCTTTTTCTATTTCACTATGCATTTCATTGACAAACATTTTTTAGAAAATTAAGACCATATTTATTTTTTCCTAAGTACATTTAAAAACATCTATACTCTTCTTTTAATAATACTAGAAATTAGTTTTTTTAACATATGCAGAATGCTACTACTTTGAATAATCTGTTGTTGTATGAAAAATGTCTTATAGTTGAGAGGGAATTTCTTTTTAAACAGAAAATATAAAGAGTTGTTCACTAACACTCATATATAACCTTATTTTGCTAAAAGAACAGACATCTGTAGCACAAGGGAAGACAAGGGACTTGTGGCTAAGAAAATTCATTCAATTTGCTTTGAAGAGAAATTGGTAAGTCAGCACCATTCAGCCAGCCTGTAAAAGCAAAGTTATGAACACGTAGTGGGTCAACAGTAAGGAGCACTACATCTCTTGGACTTTTATCAGGAAAACGTTTCCTGAAAAGGTACCTCAGTGTACATGAGGGAAGATCCTAGCACCATTACATCCATCCTCATAGGATGATAAAAGCAGCAACACAATAGTCAGCTGAAGAATTTTCTTTTAGTTTCAAAGTAAAAGGTAAAAGCAGCCAAATGTAAACCTATCAAAACATTTTTTTCTGATGTGTTCTTTGTAACATTCATGACTGACATCCACCCCATTAAATAGCTATCAGTCTGCTAGACAAGAGGTAAATAGAGTCCCTCCTCAGAATCATTGTAAATATAAACAACTGCAAGAAAAAGTAACAAAGAACTCCTTTGCTTACTAAACATGCACAGGTGGAGAGACAAACTTTATTTATACTGTAAGTTTTGCTTACATCTTTGTACTTTCTTTCTCTTCTTTCTTTCTCCAAATTTAATATTGTAGTGATTGTTTAGAATATAGCATATCAGTTTTACCAGATTTTTCTGTTCCTTCCTTGCTTGAATTCTTTTCTTAGAATAAAAACCAAACTTCAAGGTGCTTTACTTACCTTCAAAACAGCTGTCTTCATCTCTAACATTGCTTTCACCTGCTGCCCTCACTGCACAGCTGCAAGCAGTTAGAAAAATTCATATAGCCCAAGGATTAGACTTCTCTGCAAAGGCATGCTCCAAATACACAGATAGCCTAATTCTAAATTTATGCTGCCTATGGAACTGGGTGAAAACAAGGCTATGTGTTTGACAGCAGCAGCAGCTGCTATAAGTTCTCTGGTTGTTGCCTTACCCTACATCTTATCATAGCTTTTTTGTACCCAATAAAAGCTGAGTTACTGCTAATAACCTGGGTGGAAGCTGGAGGTCACAGAATGTCTCAGTGATGACATGATTCACTGGTGTGTTGCACTTGATTTAGTAAAATACCAAGAAGCCTGAAACCAAAATGGTGTATGATATCAAAGCACTCTTTGCTATGAGGTTCACTAAATGTGAATGTTGTGTTTGTGAACAGAGAGATGTGCTGGTACCAGTGGAAGACAAGGAACAACACTGGGGTATGGTCTGAAGCTGAAGAAGAGCTGAAGATATCCGGGAAAAAAGATGTCTCTTGGAACAAAGGAAGGGAAAACCATTGAAAGAGATTATAATGTGAGTCTACACAAGGAGACTGGGATTGAAATCAGGGTTGGGCCACAGTCAGCTAAAAGACATGCAAAACGTGGGACAGCTGTCAGAGCTCAGGTAGGGAGAGGCAGCATGAATGCAGTAACTCAGGGGGTGAGTAAGTGAGAAGGAGAAGCATGAGGAACAAGTGCAGGGAGAGACCTGGGATGAAGATGAATGTGACAGGGTGGAACAAAGCAGGCTTCTGAGGAGTGGATGGAAGAGCTGGAGCCCAGTGTGTTGTGCTCCCTTCCAGAGACGGGAAATAAGGGAAAACACAGCTACTGGGGCCAGAGGACTAAGTAAAAGAGCCAACAGCCCCAGACTCGCTGGGGAAACATGAGTGCAAATAAGATAATTTATGATCAGAGCTTCTATGTTGTTTAAAAAACAACATTGATTTGTTTTCTGGGACCAGAAGGTGCATTTGTTCAATTGAAAACAACCAAAGCTTTCTCACAGCAGGAACTTCATGGTTCCTCCAAAACTGCAGAGCAGGAAATCTGATACCCCACAGGCTGCCAGGAAGCAGGGAGGCAGGGAAGGGGCTGGTGGGAAGGATCCTTTGGACCTTTTGTGGTATAAAAGGTATACCTTGGAACTAATGGATTTCTGCAAATATTTTCCTGTAACACAAAACTGTCTTGAAAATTTCCTACCAGTTCAAAACAAGAAGGAAATCCTGGTTTTATGATTTTTTTTTAATTTATTATTATTATTTTTTTTGACAGAGACCGTGATTTATACATAGAAATAATATTACAAGATGGTTATGGTAAAAAAGCCAGAAATTACAGAATGCCAGAAGATGTGCTGGCACAAAATCTTGCAAAAAAAAAAAGATGGAAAACCTAATGGCAGTTTAGCAGAGTCAGTGTAAAAGTTCTGTATTTCTTCATTTTTTTTAAACAGCAAGAATTATTTTCAGATTGATTTTGTGTCTTCTACGGGGGATTGTTTAATGGCCAGCAATTACTTAAGTATATTATGCAAGCAATTGCCTGTATTACCAAAATAATGAGAAAAGCAGCATATCAGACTTATAGTAACAAAGTTTTTTCATTCCTCAGTAGGATTTAGTGGAAAGCAGGATGCAGTAATGTTCCTTTCCACTTTCAGCATCCCTCTCTCTTCTCATGTGCTTGTCAGTGGTAGGGCTTCAAGTAACAGTCATGGCAATTGCATCCATAGAAAAAACCTTCCTCTGCATGTGGTTAATGGCCTTCCCTAAAACATGGATAAGAACTGCCCACAGGCAGAGGAGAGAAGTGAAAGAGTATTTCTCCCTGACTGCTTGAAACAGAACCACTTTCACACTGGAAGTAAGATTTTAAAAGGCAGTGTCTCATGTGAGGTGTAGAAGGAAGTAGTCTCACTGCCCTGCAGGTCAGTGCTACAGCATCTGACTGAGAAATGCATTTTCTTTGAATCCTGAGGTTCTGGGAGCCTACCAGAAGTCTGCCAAAGGTACTCAGCTCAGGCTGAGCACTGGGAATTATTTGCATCCGAAATCTCCTGGGTACACATTACATATAAGTACAAAAAGCAGAAAAGTAATTGAATTTGCTTGCCTCTGTGAAAACTGGATGTTCCCAGTTTTTCTTTTATGTATTTATTTGTATGCATTATTTCAACAGTCATTATCTGGTTACAAGAAGCCCAGCAGAAGTCACTCACGAAAGCCAGTAATTCCCAGACAGCAAATGCCATGGGACATGGACACTGGTGCTCTGTAGCAGACAAACATTCCACTTCATTACGGTGCATTGATGGGAAAGGGAAACCAAAGCAAGAGCAGAGACTTGGGTTCCTCTTAGAACAGTAAATGCAAAAAGAAAACTACAACTGCAAAGTCCCACAAACATAATGTACAATAAAGTAAAACAGTCTTGTAGAAAAGAATGGTTGATTGAGAGCAATTTGAAATGATTTTCCTGTGAGCAATCAGCAGCCACCAAACAATACAGATGGGCTGTTCAGTGACTCCTGCTCTGTGTCCTGTGGCTTCACAGTGTGGAGAGGTGTGTGGAGAGTGCCCCATTTTAGCCCTTCCAGCAGCATGGTGGTTAGACCTGGCTCTCCTGAGTCAAAAAAAAAATGGGTTTGAGTCTGCCTGAACCTAAGGGAGATGCTGAGCTCTCTGAGTGACTATTGTGTAACAAAAGATAAACTGTCTTCTCTTCAGAACTATGCTTTGAAAGGAAAATGTAAATAAATAAGTAGAGCTGATGCTTTGTAAGGAATTAAAGTGCAGGGACAGCGGTTCAGGAGGGCAAGGGAGGCAGAGCCCAGAAGCTATGCAGTGTGTCCATGCCCCTCCTCTTCCATGCAGGCTGATGATGGTTCTGTCTATATGAGCTGAGCTGAGCTGAGCTGGGCTGGGGGAGCCCAGTTTCCTATCCTTGCTCCCCATTCTGTGCAGAGATGTAAGGACAAATGGCTTCGCTGAATCCAGATATGCTAGACCTGACCATGTAATCCTGATAACCTGATAATGTATTGCTCTGATTTCCAAAGATGCTGAGCATTCGCTGTTACCTTCTGTTCAGGTACATTAAGTGCCACATTGACATGCAGCTGCAAAGGACCACTTTAGCTCTTAGGAAGAGGCCACTGAGTGTGCTGTGGGGTGTTATTCTTGATATTTTGCTAAGATTGATTTCTAAAATAGCATGGATTGTTTTACCTGAATCCTGCATTTCTAACATTTTAATTCTTGAGTTACAGCAGATAAAGAGGATAGATTTATTCCTTGACTCCTTCCAAATAACGCAGCCATGATGCTGTCGATTTCTCCTAGCATTTTAGAGTCAATGGGAACTTCAAATATTATCTGACATACTCTGCTGATTATGTCCTCTTTCAAAGAGAATTAAAATTCAGTGATCATTGAAAATCTTTTGATATTCTCAGCAGAAGAATGTATCGTAACGCCATAAGAAGACCAGAATTTCACCCTCCTTATTCTATTAAAACATTGTCTACGAGATTATGATCCAGTGTCTAATGACTAATTGGAAATAGGCAAGGAGAGAATACTTCTTGAAATAGTAGGTGTCAAGTTATCACACTTCTTGAAATTTAAAATAAATGTGCCATATTCTAATAATATTCATACTTATACAGGTCTCACCGGAATCAATTATGTATTAACCTTTTATTTCATGGAAAATAAATTCACAATCTCTTTTTTTTTTCTATTAAAAAATTGTTTCAGTGGAAATTCTAAGAAACTTCTACTGACTATAAACAAAGCTCTCTCAGGAAGTAAGTTGGTTAATACTTATTTAAAAAAATACTGAATCATATCTCAGTGGTTAAAGAAAAGCATTTTTTTGTCTTTTTCAACAAGGGAAATAAAACTGAGGCAAAGTTCAATGTTGTTTGCAGGGCATTTCAAAATGCAAGACCAAAAATAATTGAAATAGAAAAATATCTCATAGACTGCAAATAATGGCTAAATAATTTTATAGCTAATTCCAGTACATAATATCTATAGTTCCTAAGCTTCAATTCTTTTAAAAGTATTTTACATATTTAGCCTGCTGAGCTTCAACAACCTCTTTTATTTTTAGAAATATCAGCAGTGGTTGAGAGGTTCCCCAAGCATCTATGTATTTGAAAAAATAGGCTCCATTTCTGCAACCCTCTCCTCCAAGTTCTTTCTGAACTAGCTCATTACTGTAACAACTTGGCCTTGTGTTATGGCAAATTTGCCCTCAGGTCAGCCCTATTAAATTATGATTTCAGAAGCTGTGCTACACAAAAGCTTACAACAAACATGAGGAAAGGTCTAGTATTAGTTTGAGTCATCAACCAAATGATTTATTTGAAATGTGCACAGGAGAAGCTCTTTATGGCCTTTCGTTTTTTATTTTATTTTATTTTTAATCTAATCTGCCAAAGAACACTAGAGCGTAATTAAAGGAATGTCAGAAATAGTATTCTTATCCCCTAAAACCTTTTCCGCTCTGTATATGTCAACAGCTGGTATTTTTGTGGTTTGTTACATTTTGTTAAGGTATCTGCCAGCGGTGCTACCCAAATCTGTTTTGCCCTGACCTGTGGAGTCAGACAATAGAACCTTGGCCCAAGATGACTGACAGTGAGAGGAACTGCTTTTTTCTACATCTTAATTGGTAATACATATTTATGCCTATGCCAGCATTTGCATTTTGGAAGTTTATTGTTATTCACGTGATCTTTCAAGAATTGCTTGCTTGCTGTTATATTCTACACCATTTCATCCATAACTTGCTTTTTGAGGACTTTAGAACATGAGAACAAACTAGCTTTCAGTTGTATTGTAAATCAGAAAACCCCTTTCTTGTTCATCTCAAGAATATCTCAGTCTATATGGAGAGAATAGAAAAATAATGTGCTATGCAAACGGTATTTGAAGACCTGGAGGAAAGAAAGAATGGCACAAATAAAAATAAGGACCTGCATATTCAGTCTTCATCTGATTCCACAGTAACCATTAACAGCAAGAACTGCTCCACTGGGAGTTATCATCTCTCCTTCCATGAGTGATATTGCTGCTAGCAATTTCTGAGTATATCTTGTGACTGTTTTAGGAATATTTATCAAGCAGCACCTCATGCTTTCCCATATCTCACATTGTTTGCCTCCCTCTGGAACCCTAACCTGTTTTTGAAAGATGGAACTCAGAAGAACATTTGTATTAGTAAAAACATTTTCTATGAGTACAGTAATGGAGTCATTCAGTTGAAGTAGGAAAAAATAAATAAATTCACAGTAATGTTATAGGTTATTTCCTGGGAAAGTTATGATGCTTTATAAGTGACATCTCATTCAATATCCTAGGGAAAAAAAAAAGATAGTTCAATGCTCTGCAAACAAAATAAACAAAAAGAAAAATGTTGAGATTTTACCTTTCTCTGTGAACCGTAAAAAAAAATAGTTAAAATAAGAATGAGGGCACAGCTACTATATGGCATTTCTTAATCACATACAAAACTCAATTTACATGCAGTGTTGCCACAGAAAATGAATTATTAGAGAATTATTCATCATGGGAGGAAATCTTAACAACATTAGGATGCATGAGCAGTAGCAAAATACAGTAGCCTGCCCACTTCAAGAAAGGAATATTAACGGTCTGACATTGCCAATACTTTTAGATCCCCGGAGAAAATAAAATTATATTAATGCTCCTTCACCCACTGCTCTATCATTTTGTAAGCTGAGCTGCACTTTCTAATTAATTGCAAACATTAAGCAGAATAGACATGACAGATGTCAAAATATTTTCATAATTTATATATTAGAGGTGAAGATGAATGGATGAATTCTGACAAGTAAAAACACCCCAAAATCTGGAAAGATACATGTATATGCATATATATATGCATTTAAAAAAAATTAAAAAGAGGGAAAAATGGTCAGTGCCTTAAAGCACTGGGCTGTTACTTTGTCCTCAACTCTACCAGGAGATCCTTGTTTGACCTTTAGCAAATAGGTTTGTCATACACTTTACTGGGTGCTGGACCAGACCTTTAATGCCTCAGCTCTCCCTCCATAGAAGAAGGATAATACTACCCTGGGAGCAATTGTGAGGATGAATGGAGAGAGGCTTAGACATTGTGGTGCTTAGTGCCTTACAAACATAAACTACTGCAAGATAAAACTTGTGCTCACTCAGCAAAATGTTGGGAGGTATTTTTCAAAGTGGTATTTTCATTATTAATTACAAAGAAGAGAAAATTTTGCTTCTGTTTTCAATTAGCAATAGAGAAGCTTACTGTGAGTGGTGCCATGCCATACCAGGACTTGTTCACACCTCTCCCTTAGGCAGCCCGTGTTCAGTTCCAAGAACACAAAGCAGGAGCTGGTGATGGATGGACTGCAGAAAATATTTCCTTGGAAGGGGCTTGGCACACTATTTTTCATGTCCTAAGACAACTCCTTATTCTACAAAATAAATGAAACGATGTGCTTCTTAACAACCAGAACGGAACTCATTGCGGAACTCATTGCCAAACCATGCTGCAAATGCTTAAAGTAAACCAGTCTAAGAGTTGGAAAATAGATGGAAAAGTGGCCAAAATATAGAAAATCTATACATTATAGGGAGAAAAAGTTGCAAGCTAGGAAAGGATGAAACCTGTTTGTCCAGCTGCTGTTTTTCACCTTGCACTAACTTATGGTGCCTTTGAGGACAGGACCCTTGGAGGAACCAGCTTGAGTCTTAAGGCATTCCAGAATAAACATGCCAGTACACACACTTCCTTATTGCCAAGAATTAAACTACATCTGTTTGTAAGGAGAGCACTCAAAGTGACATTGTTCTATGCTCCGTATGCTGAGGCTATGTTAGGAATAGTACTGCCAGGCCAGGAACTTCACCGGAGACCTTCCTCCCCCATTGGGTGCTCTTCTCTCTCCTCTAAAGCAAGCAGTCCACAGTTCTGAAGTTCTCCTCTCCCTGGAAATAAGGGTCTAGAGAGTCCCTTTTTTCTCAGATCAGTGGGAAACTGGATATTTATTTTGGAACAAATATGATTATCTGCAGAGGAACATTTCCTTTTCATGGAGGAAAATGCTGCCACGGTAAATCAGAACTCCACATCTCATGCTGTACCTCTTGACTTGTATTTCTCCAGGGTATCAGATTTACCTCAGGAGCGAGGATAACAAATGTGTGACCTAAAACCACTCTTGGTACTTACTAACCAAATTGACTGATGCTGCTGTCAGCTCACAAACAGAGGATTAGTAGAAAACTGCAGGAAAAAGATGGATAGCTATCAGAAACTCAGGTTCTTGTAGCTCCCCGTGTGTGTTCACTCATCCATTAGTAGTGTTCAGAGTGTCCTTTATATGAGACTCCACTCACAGAAAAAGCAGTGCCTTTGGATTGAAACGTGCTTCAGCTCCAAGCCAAACACTTTATTGGAAGGTTTTTGCTACAGGTGAAAGAGACAGACTGCAGTTTAATTACACACATTTCAGAGTGTATTTTCCTCTTTTAATTCCATTAAGAGTACAATAATTCCATTCACTCTCTGACCTGATGATGTCTTCAGAAAGGCTTTTGGCCTTATGCCATGAGCTAGGGAGGATCTGAGAGCCCTGGTGCCTGCACAGACACTGGTGTGTGCAGGACAGTTTGGACAGAGCAGAGCTTCCAGAGGGCTGGGCCATCTGTGTCAGTCACTGTGTGGCAGCTCCTTCCAGAAAGGCTGCAATGGAGTGCCATCTCCCATCCCTGGCCAGGGCTTAGGTGTACGATGTGCAGGGCTGAGAATCTCCTGTAAAAGCTGTAGAAAAACCTCAATAATTTGTCCCCTGACTTGCAAATGTTGCCAAACACAGAAGCTCTCATAGCTGCCTCTGAACACGCACAGCCTGAGTGTACTAAAGCACATGAGAAGTGTTAAAAAAAGGCCCTAGACCTTTCTTTCACATTAAAGTCATTCTGCATTTTCTCAGGGCAAAAAAAAGCACACCTCCTCTACCAGCTGGGGCATGCTGTGTTAATTTTGGTAAAGGAGAGAGATCCAGACATACAGAGCTCTAAATATGTACAGACACTCTCCAAGGTTCAGGAATATGAATGCAGACACCTTGGTATGAGCACCATAGCAACAACCTGCATTATATCTTTTTAAATATCTAAAGAAGGAGAGGAAAATAGTTAAATTTTTCGAAATGTGAAAGTCAAAGTGAAAGTCAATTAGACAGTACTGTTTACCTCTTACCCTTCAGCTACAAAGAGGAACTCTTAAATGTGAAGTAGTACATTTATGTGTCAGTTTTTATAACATCATTGAAGTATTCAGTTGTCTCTTTAGGGAAAGGGGAAGAACTAGATTTGCTGCTGCTCCTGGAGGCTGATTCTGCTTCCTCCAAGGCAAAACAAGAGGACAAAACAGCAGAGTGGCTCGGACCATGTCCAGATCTTCCTTCTCCTCTCCCTTCCTCCTGAACTTCTTATCTTCCATTTTGCCTTCCTTTGCCTTCCTTCCTTTTTCTTTTTCCTACTCTTTCTATCTTTCTTCTTCCTTTATTTTCTTATCTCTGTTTCCTGGGCAGAAACCCAAAGGAAGTAGATGCTCCACTCCATGTCCATGCAACGAAGGAACAAGATGTGAAGCAAGGACCACAGAGGTGACCAGAGAGATCCATGAGGCCCAGGATGAAATTGACAGGTCCAACCTCAAAAGTCTACAGCTTGTTTCAGTCCTCGTGGAGGATCAGAGTAATGACAAATCTGTGGTAGCAGTGAGAAACCCCATGTAGTCCCAGAGACAAGCTCACTCCTGCTGGTCACCTGTCTTCTTCCTCCTTGGGGTAACACGTAGCCTAGCAGCCCCAGCTGCCAGGTGATGGGAATGGTACAAGTCATAGAACTGGTAGGACTAAGAACATCTAGTCCAACTGTTGACTCATCCCTACCATGCCCACTAAACCATGTCCCTCAGTGCTACATCTTGAACACCTCCAGGGACGGTGATTGCACCTCAGAATCACAGAATTGTAGGGGTTGGAAGGGACCTCCAGAGATCACTGAGTCTGACCCCCCCTGTAAAAATAACCCCAAAAACCTCCCTAGGCAGCCTGTTCCAGTGTCTCACTATTCTTTCTGAAAAGAAATTATTCCTGTAATTCAACCTGAACCTCACCTGCTACAATTTAAGGCCTTCACCTCTCATACTATCAGCAGGTAAAGTCCCACAGCAGGGGCAGCAAGGAGACCCATTTCTAACCCAGGCACCTGAGCTTCAAAATAAATGTTCCCTCTGGGATCTTTGTGGAAAAAAATATCAAAATTTTCTTCAAGGAGAAGCAACAAGAATAGCTATTTTCCAATCAGCTACAATCAACAGTTAGGATTATAGTAATTTAAATATCATTATTTCATGCTATTAATAGCATCAGTATTTCAGACAAAACATGAAGTGAATAATCTGAGACAATGTAAGTAATAACCATGAACTCAAGTCCTCCCAATGCAGTGCTTCCACTGCCACATTAGGACATGCATTTGTACTTGAGAACTGCCACCCAAAACTGAGCCCCATTATACAACTTCCTTCACTTTTTGTGCTCCTTGCACGCTGGCTGCAGCATCCAGATGGCTCCATCCACGCTTGGGAATTTTAGATCTGACTTGATCCCCATTTAACCCCTTGGCAGCCTAAGAAGATTTCTATCCAAGATAGGAAAGAAAGGAACTCACTCCCAGTGTATACTTTTCAGCACATAAATTTCAAAGGAATAGTACTGGCAGAATAGGCTTGGTAGTTCTTAGTGCCACGCTAACTTATTTGCAATCATCTACTTGATTTTTGTTGTTGTTCATTTTTAGCTTTAGCTTCACGATCGCATAGAAAAGTGCTTCTGAGATTTTTTTTTTTTTTTTTTTTGAGGAGTAATTGAAATGATATCACTTATAGAGATGGGATTTTCTAATGACCACTCTGCATCACCTGAAATGAAATTGAGTTCCAGTTCCCCATTTAAAGTGCTTTCCTCTTCCATTAAAAGAAAGCAGAGGCATGCTCAGGAGTAGCATGTTTCTCACTACCATTTTCCCCTCAACTGTTCTCGCCTTTGTGCTCAGGGAGGAAATGTCAGCAGGTCTTCACCTCCTTTGGGAAGGGTGGCGTCACCTCCTCATGGCTGAGGCACATGGAATAGGCACCATGTGCTGAAAGGACCACCTTGGATCTGTCTATTCTGTGCTTCATTTTCCTCTGTTAAATGGCAGGAAAAATATTTGCCAGGCTTATTCAAGACAAATACAGGAGGAATGGAAGTAATGTGAAGTTGATACTACTGAAACAGAAATAAATACTTTTTAAAAGAATGAAGATCACTCAAAGTGAGTGAAAATGATATAACTTATGCTTTGATGTATGGGCCCAAAATATATGATATCAGACCAGTGACTGTCAATAAAGCTGCAATTCCCTGTTCCCTGCTTGGTATTACCAGACAATCCATGCATAAAATACTCAGCTTTACTCACTTCATCTGTGGAGGGAATCAAACATCAATGGAGAGACAGAGAAGGATTAATAGAGAAGAAATGGATTTCTGACCTAAGAATTTTTTTCCAGTTACAACACAGAAGTCATGCACTAATGTATTTACTTATTCTATTTATATGTTTATGCTACAGCAAAAAGAGAAAATTAAAGGGACAGAAACAGAAATACACAAATCATCCAAAAAGCTTCAAGGGGTACCAATTAAGACAAATCTTTTAACATCAATGGATCAAGATCTGACTCTAAGCGCAGTTTGCACAATGTGTAATAAAACCTCACTGTTTCATAATGGACACACACATACTTGGCATGTTGGCTATTCAATTCAAGCCTCAGGAAGAAATACGGGAAAAAAAAGAACACCATAAAGTTTCCTCTTGGGACTGATGGAAAGACAGCCACAGATATGACTGACACTTTTAATTTCAGTAACACAATTGCATGGCACATGAGTAACAACCTGCATTTCAGAAAGTGCAGCAGCAGTTCCTGGACACAATAACATCATCTCTCACAGAAGGGCCCTGCAGATGTCTTATGTCAGCAATACAGCAGCCAATACTCCAACCAAATCCATCTCCAAAGCAGACTTTTATGCTCTGCAGATATTAACTGTTGTGAAAGCAGCTTAATGATTTGTTGGTGTTCATCTTGATAAAGGCAGTTTACAACAATGAAACCAATACTCACAGTCATAGCACACCTGACTGCATTTGAGCCCCGCAGCGTCCCGAGCCTTTGGCCCCTGATGTCCTTTGCTCCTTGTGCAGGTGTTGAACTCAGCCTCTGCCCTCACTCTCAGTGGAAATGGAGCAAGAGCTGCAGTCCCACAGACTGCCAGTAGTATGTTTTCGCTCTTACTTTGAAAGCCATGCTGACTGATCAGGACGGTATTAGAAAGGAAAAGAAAATAGAATAAAAGCATTTTCCCCTACACATGCCAAGTATAGATTACTTGATTGCTCTAGCAAGTGACATCACCAATATTTAGGCATGGAAAATTAAGTTTCAGGGCTTATAAAGTTTTGGTGCCTCTAAAATTAGATTGCAGTGCAGAATCCATTGAAAATCATATTTTGGATGTTGGATGGTTATCCTATAACTACTGCTAGTCCAAAGCGTCCAAATTGTGGATGTAGACTGAAATTATCGGTTTAAAATGAGCACTGTATTCATCCAAATATTTAGTAGCACATTTTGCCTGTACTGAAAAAGGCTTCCTTTCATAAATTCAAGGAAAAGGGAAAATAAGATTTTCAGCCTGTTAAAAGGAGTAAGCAAAAGAGAAAAAAAAAAGGAAACAGAAACAAACCAGACTAAATGTTTTGATTTCCGATTCTGTTTAATACCTGCTATGCAAGTTTGTTTCGGAAATGAAAGCCATTCTTTCATTAAAAATATCGACCAGCTCTAATCACATATTTGTTTGCAACTGTTCCCACGGCAACCGTAGTCAGAAGCTGAAAAGATCTTCTGCTCTTGACTGAAGAAAGACTTAAACCCTGAAAAACTCCTCTGCTTTGTCCAATTATTAGTCCAATACAATACGAGCCTCCCTTCTAACCACAATATCATACACTTAGTAACTTTTCTACACAGGGGTTCTGAGACCCACAGTGAAAAAGCACCAAGAGAGAGAGTCCAAGAGAAGTTTAAAAATATTTTTATCAGAGTTATTTTTTCTTCCTCAGTGGCATTTGAGTCATATTTTCCCAGTTCCTCTTCTATATTCTCATACGGTAACAAAGCAGTAAGAGAGACTTATAAGCCTGCTGTAGGTGTTACATGAAGCGTCCTGGGGTAATGCCTGTACCTACCTCTCAGCTATGGAGAAAATCATGACATTTAGCTTTGATTAGACACCGTGACATTTAGATGGTCAAAATAAAGCAAAGTAAATCACGGTGCATACCCTGTTTACTCTGACAGCCAGAACTTACTAGCAGAGTTTGTGCCACAACGAATTACCCTCCAGTCTGGTGTGACACCGAATCACAGTGAACAGATGGTTGTATTAACCAAATCCTGACAACTTTGTTCATGTAAAATACTATTGCATTTGGGAACTATTCACATGCATAGGTACTAGAGAAAGCTGCATCGTCACACCTGGAGGGTTTTTTCTCCCCAAAATTGACAGAGCTCTTATCAACTTCTCCTTATCACACAAATGTTCTCTTTTTCCGTATACTTAAATTATGAAGAACATCTCTCAAAAACACACCCCATGACGTCAATACAACTACCTCAAGAATAAAGTCATTTAATGGTCACATTTTATTCATTCCACAGTAGAGGTTTGGCATCAAAAATTCACTCTCAACAGCAACATGCACAATGGCTTTGAAGATCTTTCTCAGCACACACTGTGTTATTACAGCTGATGGTTTGCTTCAAGAACCGGTCATCAATTTTCTAAGCTCACGGCTTTGCTGTACCAAGCTGGGCAGAGACAGACAGCTCCTGAAATCACTCTCCTGTTTTAGTGCTGTTGGGAATTCTCCTGAGAGACTGTGTTGCATATTCAGCAGTGGGGTGAGAACTTCCTTATCCTGAGTGATTTTTCACTCGTTTTATTCACAAGGGAAATAGAGAACACTGGGGCCTCGTTCCCAAAGCCACTGATAGACTTCTTTATTAAATTCCTCATGACAGAGAGGAAAATACGGATGAAAGAAGCTGACAAGAAAGCCTGGAGCTTTCTATAGGTGGTGTGCTCCCAGCTCATCTGACAAGTTCTCCCAAATCAGCACAACAAGGCTGAGCCTGGTGGTAAGGCAGAAGCAGACCTGTGAGGAATCACTTTATCCTGAGTGCTTTCTAAGGGTGTTAAGCGGTGTTACAAGAAAAGCAATCAGATAACTGATACCCTCACAGCAATCACAATGGTTATCTGTGCTTGGAGGTTGAAGATAAAGACCCCACGTTGGAATTGGCTTCTTAGTAATGGTGTCATTAGGCCAATGTGCAAAAGAGCGAGATTACAAAGCTTATCATCTTGTCTCTAAAACTTCATAGCAGATCTCTTAAAAACATAAAATAAAATAACGACAGAACACTGGTCCTCCAGATCTGCAACCAGTGACCTCATTTACTCAGATACCAGCACAACCAGGAACATATCACACAAATACTATTCAAAAGACAATTACGCTAAGGGCACGCTGTTTTGTTATACAAATAGTCAAAAGTTAAACAGAATGCGAATTAAACATTTATGTTAATGGAATTGGCTAGATGTAGCTTATCCTTTGTGCAGAAGTGTTGCATTCTTCTCAGACTTGTTCTAAGGCTTGTATCAGCGTACAAGGCTGCACAAATTGTATTGATGGAGTCTGTGGTAAACATGGTACTCTTTCTGTGTTATTTTTTCTTATTTTTTTTTCTAAGAGTGGGTGTATTTAAGGCAAAACACTTCCCACCCCTCTCACCTGAAGAATGTTCTATGTAGTAGTATCCTTGCTAGAAAAAGAGCATCACAGACTCTTCGGGACAAATGTGTGACAGCCTCTGTCTAGAAATTACCTGCAGGTATGAGCTGAAAACGTGATGTCATGTGTTGGTTACCTCCAATTTCCTTTCTGTTTCACTGTGACAGCTGACAGCCACGGCTTATTTTAATGACATTCCATTTCTCTTTAACTATCATCCACAAGATGAAACAAAGTGCATTCTTATTAAATTATTGAACAGTATCAAATTGGTAAGAGCAGCAAACACAGCGAAGACTAAATTAAAAATAAGAGAGCCTTAAACAGACAGACAAATGGTCTAAAAGGAACAGGCTGTAATGCCATTAAGGATATGCAGAGAGCATTATGCAGGGAATGGCACAGTGACAAACTGGAGACATAGTTATCAGAGACCTGCTGTAAAGAAGCTATGAAGAAAATACTGTGAATTGTTTACACAAAGTTGATGAACTGTGTAATTATGGAAAAGACTCTTCTGAACACCACAAATTTCCTGTACTTTTATACAACTGGCAAGAGTGTAAGGTGTCTTGGATAATACTTTTCTCAAAGACATACATAGTGAATAGAACCATGCACCAGAACAGATATTGCCACTATGGGCTCATCAGCTAACCTTGAAGCTCCCCACTGTTCATTACATCTCTCTTAAAGCATTCAACATTATATTAAATAAATAAATAAATAAACATATATAACATATATATATATATATGGGTTTCAGCCAGTCAGAATCACAATTTATAATGTATTTATTCTTGGAAAAAAAATAAGAGGTTTATGAAGGACAAAGCAAGGACTTGATCTCAGCTCTCATGATGCAAATACAGCATTTTCTTTATTTCTCAGTGAATAGCATACATTAAAGAAGCAAATCTTTTCTTAAGGAAACAAACTTCTGTGAGAAAAAAAAACTGAAAATAACTGTAAAAGTGTCACTGAGTTACTCTTCCTTCTCATTTGATAAAAATTTGATAAATTAGATGGTAAAATTTAATCATTGCTTACAGAGAACTTGTTAACAATATTGCAAGAAAGAATAAGAGACATTTTAGAAAGTCTGAAGATCTGAAAATCTTCAAGAATTTTCAAGACAGATTTGAATTCCTCATATGCCCTTTATATTTTCCTGAACAGAAAGATGTGAAAGTACAGATAGCTCTGAAAGAGTCTTTCAGAATACAACCCTGAATTACCATATATTGCTATAGTACAAGAGGAATGACAAACATACTCCTCAGTACGTAATACTGAGGATACCAGTACAATACACCAATTTGTGAATATAGCCACCGTGGTAATTTTTAAACACTGATTACCAGTGATCAACAGCAAATGAACAGAAAGCAGCCAGCATACACTAGTAGATTAAATTACTAGTGATGCTCAAGCTGTAAGCAGAAAAAAAAATATACCAGGAAAAATGGACAGTTACACATTTATTCCAATAAGCACAGGCAACAAACATTTAACCATTCAAAACACCATCTAAAGCGGCCTTTCAATGTGTATTTCTTCTGAAGTAGTATTTTTACTTCCCTGAAACACTCTCCATATCACTTGAGCAACTTGAAAACTGTGTGTATTTTCTAATGAGATTCCATTCTCATACGCACAAAATCAAGAACAAGAGACTAATACAAATTCTCACAGTTATCCAAATTCTGATCTCAGATTCTAAGATATCAGAATATCTTGCCTAGGAATGACAGCTGCCACTGCCACTTTGAGAATTTAATTTTGTTTTCTTTTTTAGTTGTCTTCCTTCAAACGGAAGGGATTGAAAGTACAAAACCCCTTTTCTGAAGGTAGCTTCTCTGGCCTAATTGAAGAACATGCTCTACAGAAGCTGGCTTTCCCCAAATACATTTCTTTCTAGCACATACAGCCAACCAAATCACTGTCTCCTGATCTCCAGATGAATTTCTGAGCCGTAAGGAAAGCAAATTGCTTTCAGTTGGTTTGGTTTTCAAGCTTCTTGATACAGCTGAGGTAGAAAAAATAACTAGTGGTTATATACACAAGCTAGCACACCATCCACATAGAGATGGACATTATCAGTTTGCACTAAATGGCCCGTTTATATTACAGCTTGTCTGTCAGCACAAACAGTGAAAGGATTGCAAAGTCATTCACAAGTGTTGAGTCACAAGTTCCCTATCTTGATTCCTGTAAATGACAAGAAAATGAACAGAAAGGGCAGTGGAGACCAGAGCTGCTGGCCTTCACCAGACATTTTGCAGAAGAGGAATTCAGGGGACAAGCAGCAAAAGCCAGATCCCACCTGGAATGCTCTGCCAGAAAGATAACGTTTATCCTTTTCACAGTATTGCCTGCCTGGTACACGTATTCTCTTCCAGCATCTAACCACCTGTGACAAAACAGCCTTTCCTAACATAGCTTTCACAATTTGGTAGGCAAAAAAAAAAAGCTTGCTTTATGCTGGCACACCTATGTCTGCACCAGTTCTATCAGCGCAGTAGAAAAACATTTTGGCACAGGGCAGAGAGGGAATTCAGTCATCTGAATTAGTGGACATGGTGCTTGGTGCTTTAAAATCTTGCTGTCACACTCTGAGGAAGCAAGAGCTGCTGATGAAAGGCAACATAATTACTAGCACTGGACTGCATAAAAATAGCAGCATAAAAACTTTACATTCCCCTGCAGAAATAAAGGTGTTAAAATAGAAACTACATAAATACAAAATAATGTAAGAAAGCAGCATGATTTCCCCAGGTTCAGATAAAGCAGATGAGTATTTTGCAGAACTGACCTCATTAAAGAGATGTCACTTTAGAAGTTAATCTGACAACAAAACTGTGATAGTAACGAATGAAGATAAAGTTACATAAGAAGTACAGAGATTATTTACACAAAAATATTAATCTTTTAACTTCCTTGTTTACATTTTTCTCTGCCCCAAAATGTCAAGCTTTTATATTCATTTTCACTTTTTTTTTTTTTTATAATTGATTGACCTGATAAAATGTTGGTAGTTCCAACTAGAATATCATTCTTGGTATTAATTATTCTTCGTTAGCCTTAGCATGTATATTGTATTTCACAGCAAATCAATACATAATAGTGAAAATGAAAGGAAAGGAAATGGAAACACATAGGAAATCTGAAGATCTGCATTCAGTAGAAACATTGCCAGTCCAATCAGCATACAGAGAACCCTATGGTGGTATTTGTTTTTTTTTTTTTGCAATACATAAACTTCCTTGTTAAAGAAATCTTTAAAATAAAATCTTTCAAATAAAAGCTCGATTTTATGAGCGAAATTAAACAACTGAGTAAGCACTGCAAGCTACTGCATCCTAATCCAACTCTGACATCTCTGATATGCCAACCCTGGAGAAAGAGAATAAACACATCGTTAAAATCGGAACCTTTCTGAAGTGGGCTATGTAGGCTGCACAGCACTGCAATTTTCTTTCAGTCTTAATTATGACATACAGAAAAAAAATTAATACTCTAAATATTAGACTTCAGTAAAAGCACTCATGAAGAAATTACAACATACAACATGGACACTGGTATCATAACAACACAGCATAAGATCTGTTACCTCACTGCAAATAGTTGCGGAGGTCCAAAAGCCTCCACATACCGATTCTGTTTAAATCTATGGTCATTGAGAGCTTTGTCAATTCCAGACATGCCCATTAAGTACTCATTTCCATCGTAAAAGGACCAAAGTTAAAATCTTTTTCCTTTGGCCTTTACGAGGTGCTAGCACTAAGTTTGTACATGATGTAGAGAAGCAAATCTCTCTCAGCAAGAGCTCCTCTTAACAGCTTTTCTGGGGCATTTTGTTTCCTACCAGTGTGAACCTCTAACTTACAAGCACCGCATGTTTTTTCAGGAGGGATCACACTATTAATAGAAAACTGGGATAATGATGATGCTGAGAGGGGCAGTGCCCCTGTGTCTGCCACACCTGATGACTGACTGTTCTGCACAGCCAATAAGCCAATAATGCCAGGCAGTGCCCCTGAGCACAAGGGATGTGCTGTGCAGAGGGTGCAAAATGCATGCTAACAATAGATAAGGGCCTGGTGAAGGATAACAAAGCTACAATTTCTGTCCAATATGGAGAATTAATTTCTTCAATAAATTATGTCAGTGACAGTAAGTCTGTTTTTACTGTGTGCACTGACGTGTCACTGCCCAAGGACAGTAATTTTTTTTCCTGTTCCTTCCACATTTTGGCTTCTTGGTCAATTGTTTCAGGAGAAAGGAGACAACCACCACAAAATGAACATATCATGGACAAAACAAAAGTAATGAACTTCCAGGGAGAAACAATTAGGTGTGGGATTAATGAGAGAATCCCTAATTTTCAACACTTTCAATCTGAGTTAAACACATTATGTAAACTGGTAGCAACCAGAAGATAGTTGCTAAACAATGATGTCACAGTCCTACAATGAGCACAATATTAAGCACCAATATCAATTACTTTTCTCTTTTTAATTTTACTTCATCATTGTAAAATAAGAGGTTAAACCAGACAATATGGTGTCCTTTCCAGATGTTAATTTAGTGAGAATGAAGAACAATTTACCTTACATGGATAACGTTCAAAAGAAGAATTTGTTTTTTTATTATTTATGGGCAATGACTGTGAACACAAATAGACTTAATCTGACAGGATTGTCCAGCATGTATTTCTTGCAAGGTGTCTACTATGGAATAAGGATTTTAATACTTATGGTATACACACAGTAATGACACACACACCATACTGGCCCTCTTTCATCTCAATGACCCAAAGCTGAACACAATCCAATCTTCACAGAAGTTGGCTGTTTGCTATGTAGTACCCATTTTACAGCATGAGAGAGATTTTAAGGTTTTCACATTCCTTTGAATACCTACAGCACGATATGGAACTGATTCAGATCAGAGCATGACATTTCTTCACTGCTTCAAATTTGTGATGAGTGAGAGTTGCAACTTATCCTTCTATTAGCAGATACGCAAATTAGTTGTTAAGGATGATAAATCAATACAGCAATCAATAGTCAGATTTTGCATTGTAACAACATTTTATCTGTGAGCAGCCTTCTTGTTTCCCTCTTCATATAATAATAGCCTAGAATCCAGGATTGGGAAGAAATCTTGGGAGAGACTTTCATTTAAGAGGGGATACTTCAGCTTTCAAATGCTCCTTGCAGCCCTGAGAACAGCTCAGCTTTTCCTATTGCTTTTTCTTGCACAGAGGCTGCTTGAGTCATGGCTCTTCCAAATTCCTTTTTGAAACACCCAAGCCTCCTCCAGAAGCAGCTCTGACCTGTCTCAAGTTAGGACAGACATTACCTTAACCTACCGCAGGACAAACCAGATACATTAAAACACAGCAGCTCTGATACTCCTCTTTTTGTTCAAGGGACAACTTCTATGAAGAGACTGAAGAATGCAATCAGAAAATAATTAGGATTATCAGGATAATTACTGCATAGAACATTTTCTAATGTTAGTAGCAATAAGAGACACTAATTGTTGTTTACCGTGGGATGAATATTCATCATGTTAAGGGAAGTGGGAATTTTTTTTTTCCAATGGGAATACATGCCAACTGCAGACATGCATACAAAGTAACATTTTTATTTTAATTTAAAATTAAATTGGCATCCTATTAATACAATGGCACAGAAACTCCATACTTGAAAAACTGCAAACTACACAATCACGGTACCATCAGAGCATTACATCTGAACATAGTTTAAAAAAAAAAACAAAAACACAGAACAGGCTAGGATATAATGAAATACTAACACGTGTATGCATATATTTTGACTCACCTTTTCTTGTTACTGTTTTAGGGTTTGTAATTACAGACTTTCTGTCAACTACAGAAGTTCAAACATTAAATGTACATTGAAATGTAAAATGATATTCCCATCAATTTAGAGAAATTTGGGAATAAGAACTTCAAAAATAGCCACCTAAAATTGTGAGAACTGGCAGCACTGTAATAGAAAAAGCTTTTGAAGCTAATACAGCTGCATTTAACATTTTCCCATTTCTAGTGACATATGTGGTGTTACTTCACCAAAAAAAATGACTGCAACAGGTTGCAAATATCTAAGATTTATACCTTATGTTTCAAACAGAAGCAGCATTGTTTGCTGCACTGAATTAAGTTTATAAACAATAGTGAAATGTCAGACTACTTCTGGGCATAAAACAAAGTGTGTATGCTGATAATCTAAACCACCAGCTATCACCAGAGAACAGAGACAGCAGAAGTAACATTCAGATCTCATTAACAGCACAAGATTATAGAGTAAATTATCCAGACTAACAGAAAAACAGAGCAGAAGACCTGTGAGCTTTACCTCCTTCATGTCATCTGTTAAACCACAACTTATTACAAGAATATATAAATATAAGGATCAGTACCTGCTTTATATCATAAATAAAAATCACTATGAAGTGTTCCAGTATAAAACTACAGCCATTTACAATGTCAGATAAATGATACTAAAAAAATCCAAGAGCTATCCAAACTCCATACTTCATTGTTTCTCATAATTTTTCTGCTTTTTAAATAACTTCCTCCTCAACAGTTTATTCTTCAACTGGAAGCCTCCCTCATCAGTTTATATATGCACGAGCAGCCTTTTTGGAGTTAAGAAAGTTCTTTTTCTTTTTTCTTGGTGAAATTTGAAAAGAAAGTGATGGATCACACCGGTCACGAAACAAAAAGATCTTCTCCCCTGTGTCTAATACCTCTATGGCTTCAGCTGTCACAACATTCAAAGAAACATGGGGAACAGACGGCTCAACAGGAGGACGTGTAGGCAAACGTTCAAGGTGCATGAATGATGGTCTTTCCAGGAGAGCAAAGTGCTTCTTCTTTATCAAGCTACATTGATGAAATAAAGAAATAAATAAAAACCAAGCACTTTGTCTATCACACCATGACACAGAAGCAATGACTCTCCACTGAAAGTGAAATATAATTGTATTTCAGACAGATCAAAGTGTAATTTCCATTCCAGTCTACTATAATTTACCAACCATTTTATGAGAGATAGAAATACATCAGAAAATGTAACCTTATCATCAGTAACATAGGGAAGGTGGGCAATGTGTATGAGAAAATGTGTGAATTTAGCAGATAAGTATATAGATATCTTTTTAGACTTCTACTGTTGCTGCACATTACATGTAAACATACTGTACGAAACAAGCACCAAACAGTTGAACAATATCAGAAGACGCATACTTAGGAACTTGTCTTCTGAAATAAAAGTATGCACCTTTAGATATTAAATAAATAATCACATATTTCCACCTATTTTTCCCTTACCTGTCTTTTCTCCTGTTTAGAGAAAGGATCCTTTCCAAACTTTTGTTTATCAGATCTTCCCTTACTTTGTTCTCTAATGTTTGCCAACTCTCTTGGTTTCTCCTGAAAGAGAATGAAAGAAAAATTCCTAGCAGCAAATCTCTAAACACACGATTTCTTCCCTCTTCTTATTTTAACTGCAGAAAGCCATGACATCAATACCATCACAAAAATTATTTAAATCACTGATCACACATTACAGCACTGTCTCAAGGACCTTTAGCTGTTCTATGACAATATACATTTAAGAACTTAGAGGGGTCCAGTAACACATCTCCTTTCTCTCTTTGTCAAGGCAGGGAGCTGGAAGATATGACTTTATTATTTTAATAAACTCAATAGAAAGAAAATGATCAGAGCAAGGTTTAGAAATTGATAAAACAACTGCTCTATTTATAAATTATAACATGTATGAACTCCTCATCAATCGATTTGTTTCATGAAATAAGAAAGCAGTTTCAAAACACTTTTTCCCCATAAAAGAAATTTACAAAATAAACTTATGCACCTGCTATTTTTCTGTTGTTGTCAACTTATTTGTACAGCAGAAAGTGATAATCTTCTGCAATGGTCTACCCCCCCCCAAAAAAAAATCCCACTTACCTTTGTTTACAGCTTCCAGGCTCATCTTCATTACCATCACCTTCAGCAGCACCATCTGAATATATACCAATGGAATCAAGGACAGAAAGAACCTCACTTTGTGAACTGGAAGGCAGCAACAAGTTCAGAATCCTGTGCAACTTCCCCATTGGTACCCTCGTCAGCCTGGCTAAATACCCTGCCACTCGGAGCTCCTGGAAGATTAATGGTTGAAAGAGAGAGAGATATATAATATTGAAATTAAAAAAAGAAAATAAGCATTAGTGATTTTTAACTGCTAATGTTAAAAAATTGTTCATCACGAGCACTAAAAATATTACTGAAGAATGTTTCAGTGTTGACAGCTTTGGTGTCAAGGGATCACAATCTCATGCTCATTAATTTCATCCACATTGGCTCCAGATACATTGAAGTAGCCCATCTCACTCCAGACACAGACACTTGAAATTTCAAAAAACAGCTCCTCTCAGGGTATGTGCTTTAAGTGGATGCGTGAGGGAAAGAAGAGTATAGTAAATTGAAACAAGTTAAATGGCTCAAAGGATGCCAGAACAATGCTGTTCAGAGCATACATGCACCCGAAGCAGCTGAAGTCATGCAGAATGTGTCAACCATAAAAGATAACTCTTGTATGATTCCCTCTGTCCCTCAAGATGGCTGAGGTACCTTCATTCAGCAAAACATCCTGTTACCACAGAAGAGGGAGAGGACTACAAAGCTCAGGTTATGTAAGAAACCCACAAGGTCCCACCATGCAGGAAGACAGAGAGCTTTTTTCTCCACAGTGGAACCCAAATCCCTCAGCAAATGTTTGAACTCTGCTCTTTTCTCACATGAGCAATTCTCCAAGCATTAGGTCAATCTTTTCTGAAATAAATTATTTTACCAAAAGAACTCTGTAAAAGACAATTCTTTCTGCTAAATCCATGCAAAAACAAAATCCCCAAGCACCTCTAATCCAAACTTTAAAGGGCCATTTACAGTAACACAAATCAATCAATCTCCTTTTCCCATAGCAAAGCAGAGAATTCCTCTCCAAAATACAGGACAGCTAGTCACTCCCCAAAGTCTTCCAGACTCTCCAGTATTGCTTTATATTGTCCATGGAAATCACTGACATACTAGAATGAAGGAGACAATAAGCAAAGACTGATGACAGATTAGTAAAACTGATGGGCTATTTGAAATATCCAATATTTTCACCTTAAAACAAAACAGGCATTGTAGTTAGGTAAAAGAAACGTCAGTTCAGACTTCTTAGAGTAAGAAGTGATTTGATGCTTCTATGGTGAAAATACAAGGAGCTTAGATCTTAGTACAGACATCTACAATCAATTTCTGTAGTCAAATTATACAGATCTTTTATTTCTTCAAAAACTGTTGTTCTTACAAAAAAGAAAAAAAACCAACAACATAAAAATGACACATTTCTATGACCCACCCTTCCCTTTGGTTGAATAGACTCAGGACTTTTAACTGAGTGATCTATATGCAGATGATCAAACCATCATGACTTCAGTACTGCTCTACCCTGTAACTCAGTTCTCTTCTAACACAGCAGAGTTTGTGATTAATTCATCCTCCAAGGTGCCACAATGCTGTCAACAGTACTGCAAGTGGCATCAGCCAGGTGCACCCAGCACACATCTGGCAAAAGGAGTACTGATTTGTGAGCAGGCACCAGCAAGAGAAACCCACACCTACCCAGACCAGCCTGCCTAAGTGGAAAGGAGATGTGAACGTGTATTCAAATACAGGCACGATCACACTCATGTGGGATGAGTTTCAACCTTCAGGCACATTATCTGGCAAGGCAGTGTCAAAATTAGGCTTTTGCATGTTTGGTAATACTAATGGCAACTTGTGCCACCAATAACGCCATTTGTATTCTCTGAATTTGGCCAAAGTGAAAACAGGGATGTATGAACTGTGATTTACAAAGAGCAGAATTAAGTATTTGGTCTGATCAATGTGTATGTAAACATCTACGTGCAAGAATCAACGAATGTGACTCAAGCTGTGTTCCAGGCTTACTGTGTTGTTTCTGCCTCCATCATCTGCTGTCTCTAAAAATCAACTATTGCACCTGCGGCTACAGCTACATGCTTATTTAAAAGTAACTTCTCAGCCAGAGACTTACAATCCTCATTCAAGCAAATCTCCTATTGACCCAGATCCACCTCCACTGGCGGATAAGCTGCAGGACAAAAGGTAGGAAAATAAAATATATCTGGTTTTGCAGAGATAGATACATCCACAGATGAAAACTGGTGTAAATCCTCTATAAAGAAAAGAATGAATGTAAGATACAAAGGTACAACAGCTATACCTTCTTTATGTTTGCCAATATAATACATCTACGAACTGTAAGATGAAAAGGAAGAAGATTTAAAATCAATTCCTCTTATCAGTGTAATTAATAAATTCATAAACTGCTACCCTACTAAGCATGTACTACTTTACAATTGAATTAAGAGTACTCAGGTTTGAAATTATAGTTGGAGTTGTTACACTATGGCAATTGCTGAAAATAGAATTTTGCTTGTGTATCCAAAGGACGTCTCCATGTATGTCGGAGTCTGTGAACTTCAGTGCTAGGAGCCAAGGTCTGCAGTGAAAGGGATTCCTCTTGAAATGATTCACTGTCAGGAGCAATAGCACTCAGCCACTGGGTTTCTCTCTCTCTCCTTTCACCACGTCCTACACAACTGCTTCAGCATTCAGCTGATCTTAACACTCTGAATTAACGACTTCATAAGAGAGGTAAATACTGAGGCTCTATCAGGCACAGCTATACTCAAGAGCAGTAGATAAATGTTTCATAACATCCTCTGCAAGATAAGAACTCATCTGCTAAGCAGATGGCTTGCTGTATGCAACTTCTTCCTACTCTTCCATACCTGCAAGTATGGCAAACTAAGGACAAGAGCATGAGAAAAATGCAGTATTCACACTGTCTTTTTAAGGGTTTGCACTTAGTGTTGATGAATGTTCTCACCAGACCATGAAAGAGCTAAACAAACACTGTGCAAGGTCCCAGCCATTCCTTCAATTAGTCTAAAAAAATTAAGGCAAAAGCAGATTAAAAATAATTGAAATTATGCTATGATAATGGTCTCAGAAGTGTTAATCTGGGAAAGCTGGTCCGCACTGTTTGAAACCTGTAGACTTGTCAGTATTGCTGAATACAGAATGTTGTCAGATAAACATACAATGAGCTAGCAAAAAAGGATAAATCTAATTCACACAGCTTGTCCACCAAGACCAATGACTTACACCACAGTACTGCAGGGAATCAGCAGCGAAACATTTTCTGTTTTTTTCTGTGTTCCCATGTCTATTTTTCACTAGTGCTGAAAAAATTCTGCTTTATCTAGAACTTATTCAACAAGTATTTGACGCATCATATGTTTCAGCAAAATATCCACATGAACCTGTTAACTCCTTTCCTGTTTTACAAAAAGAGAAATGTTGAACACAAAAGTTTTATCCCTCTTCAGTTAGAAAAGTATTCTGGGATTTTGTTCGACTGCTAACAAAACCTCAATTAGTATTACCTCTAGAAAGCATTACAGTTGTCACTGCATGTGTTACTGTTTAGTACTTTAATGAGCAACAGAAAAAAAGAAAAATAAAGGAAAAGGAAAGAGAGAAGAAAGAAGGAACTGCAAGAGAAAGATCTAATAAGAAAAGGATAGTAAGTAATAGTAATAATGGTAATCCTGGTCACAACTTCCTCTGGAAATACTTTCAAGTGCTACCCTCTGCAAGACATGTCAGAATAGATTTTTGGCGCTTCTATTATTACGTCTAGAGAACAGGAAACATGGACAGTATTAGACTCATTTAATTCATTAGCACAAAGCGAGACACTCTGCTCCAGGACAACACCTCAGACATCATACAACCAGGTGAGTCAAATTTCTTCCAGCAAAGCTAGGGCACTGATTCTCCTTTGAACAGAGCCCAGGTGTCCCCATGAGAAACAGAACTAAGTGCTTATCACACTTCTATTAGTTTTAGGAGACCTTGATGCAAGTTTCGAACCAAAATCACAGTAAAGATCAGAAAACAGGCACTACCTTCCCATGAATCTCAGGTGTAATATACAGCAGCCTTACTTTAAGCTGATCTCAAATAGCCATCAAACTCAATAAAAGATAAGGAGTTCATAATCCTGAATAGAAACAAATCTGGGACGCTGTAAAACCTGACACTCCTGCAGACTAAGCGACCTGTTTCTCCTTAGTTTGCAGACATCTGAAATTCTCATTTTCTTACACGTGTGGCTGCAGGTGTCCTTGAACGGCAAGACACCTGGACGCTAAAAGCTGTACCACCTACAGTATTCTGCTGCTAGTGATTTATTCCAAACAAGACCTGCAGACAAAACTGGGGGATAACTGATTCATTTTTAATGCCTTTTGTGGAACTGTCAGGCAGACAACAGATAATAAATTATATAAAATGAAAAGGTGATATTCTTTATGAAAACAATACTAGAAAACTTAACTAGCAGTGCCTCTATAATTTAGTTCTGCAACACAATCAGTGCAAATCATTTCTCACAGATTAAGAACAAAACAAAACCCTTGTCTTAGCATATGAAAATCAGACAGTAGGCCTCTCTGTAAAACAAACTCAAGCAATTCCGTTCTCCCCAGGAATAAAATGCAACAGGACAACTGCCAGAAAGGATTTGTAAGTGAACAAAAAGTATTACAACTTAGTAAAATTAAAAGGGCTGAAAGTAGGTCAGAATGAACCAAATGGCAACATAACCTGCAAACATCAGACCTGGCAGTGACTATTAGCAGAACAGGGTCCAAGTATATCTGCAATGGTTCCCAAAACAGAAAAGTTTCCAAACACAGCTGTTATTTAAACCTGGAACCTTCGTTCAATTTCATGCTTACCTGACTATAAAGTGCTGAAAATGAATCCATTTCTATATTTTCCAAGAGATTTTCAAGCACCACGCAATTCCATTGCTCATCTCTCAAGCTGAAGTAAAAGATAGAATTAACATAGAAATCTTCCCAGGAACAATGAATGTATTACAGGAAACAATATCTGAAAGTCATCCATTCAGGAAGTGTAACTCTTATCAGCTACACTGGCTGAACAGCACAACATCTAAAATAAGCGAGATTTTCCCCTTCCCTTCTCCCCTGAATCACAATGCAAAATCGGAGCAGAGTCTGTGGCTATAGCCTTGCAGAAAATACAAATCTGAAATTGCTCCAAAAGACTGTGATTCAGTCTGTCCTCCTATTATATCAAATTTCATCACCATACTTTTCAATACATTGTGGTTCTTTTTGTTGGTGAAATAACAATAAACTCTTAGCTTTCTCATTACTGATGATTTTTTTTTCATTCTGACCAAATTATGGAGCAATCATAGTGCAATTTGAGAAAAATACAACATTCACTTCTTCCATTATGTTTACAGGTACACAGACTAGTTACTGTTTCATGAAGGCATGTCTAATATACTTGTATGCTGTAGTATTCCCAAGCCAGTAACCCATTTTCTCTTCTAGTAACTCTACAATAGGAAAGCCATTAATCTACATCAGGTACCCTTTCAGAGTTAAAACAGAGTGCAACAGCCCCACTAAAAGTCTATCAAAAACCTTTTACAAAATCAAGTGGTAGAAGGGAAATCCCCTTTTTAACGTAAAACAGGTGGTAGGCTTTTAATACTGTGCAATATGCATAGAAATGCTATTTCTAACCCCCATAAACTCTAATAAAGGTAATACAGTATATCATAATTTTGCATATTATCACCAATTTTTTGCTTGGTGACCTCCATAACAAGACAGATATTTCTGCATATCTCCCAGGAGACATGACTGTTTGGGGATTTTTTTCCCCACTGATATTTTTACTTAAAAACTGGTCAGGAAAAAGTGACAATCCTATCTTGGACGAAGACTTTATATTTAACATCAAAGATGATTATATGAGAGAATTCAGTCTACAGTGTGACAATGGAGATGGAAACTTAATTCTATTGTCTTGGCTACTTCCTCTGCTTCCAACAGAGCAGGCTTCATTGAAGTCCCTACCTATTCTCCTGGGAAATGAAGAAGCAGGATTAGAATTCTTTCCCCCCTTGCTGCTATTGCTAGGTTTCCATTGGCGCCATCAAGAAATAGTCCTATAGCGCATCACACTCCAAATGCAACTGAATTATTACTCCATGTTTCTTATTTCAGTGTTCCTGAGATGACTTTGTTACACTCTGAGTTACATCACAAAAAAGGCACTGGTCAAACATAAATGTACAGCCCCTCCCCAACAACGCAGAACACTTTGCTGTTTCCCTGGGGTACCTTAAGATCTATAATGACTGCAGTGAGTTAGCAATACCTGAGAACACAGCACTCACCTTTGCTGGTGCAGGTTTATAAACTGCATACATTTATTCATGGCCTGTCTTAGCAGAAATGTCACCTGTCTGTCTACATTTGTTTCCACAGCCTCACTTGAAGGTCTCAGTCCATCCAGTGTCCACCTCTGCTTATTCATTAGATGCTGCTGCTGTGCTGACTCCTTATGTAACATTTCATACTCCAGCTTCCTGTCAAGTTCTTCAATCTCCTAGAGGTTGAACACACACAGTGATGAAAAGTTGTGATTTACCTTGGAGAAGAAATTCCATTTGGAGTGAAGAAAAAAGATGACATCAGTTTGTGTTATTTGTTTATTCATTTTGTCATTCTACCCATTCACATGCAGCCATTATGCTTTTCAATGCATTGAATGTCTTCAGTAAAATTGACTTGCACACTATGAATACCGACCAGAACAACACCTAGAGATATGAGTCAATTTCCACTGCTGATGCTCTCTGAAACCTTCCACTATAGAGTCTATCTAGAAAGTACACTTCAGAAGCCTGAGATCTAGCAAAAGAATAGCACTGTTAGAATTAATCTATGGGCTGCATAAATATACTGAAATAGCGTGAGAAACTGATCGAGACTAGTTTCAGTTATATTGCATTAACTGCTATTATTGAATAGATACAAAAGTCAAAGATAGTAACTCATATTTAAAGTAATAAAATTAGACTTAAAATACAATGCTCTAAACATTGAAGGACTAAAATCCCAGTTAAAACCTAAGTTTAAGTGGACTGAATCTCTCAAGCCAATCTCTCCTTGGTAAAATAATCAAAATTGACTCCAAAAGGAAGGGTTCATATTCCAGTTTTCAAGGGTCATTTTTGTCTGACCTCAAACAAGCTGCTTAATAAATATCTCAGTACCCTAATTCCCAACCTGTAGCTTAGTTAAAAATTCAGTACTTTTTCCATTTGTTCCCCTACCTCATCATCTGTCTTTGTATTACAAATTCATTGGATGATAGCACCTCTAAGTAACTGTCTGCCCCTCAGTCAGCGAGATTTGACACTGGAACTCAGATTTACCCTCCTAATACCAAAAATGAATATAAGGTGCTCTCTCTGATGGGAAGAAGTATATTCACAATTAGCCACTGATTGGCAAAGCTATCACTAATTCAGTATTTGGGAATCCTGTGTAATCTGATACACTTGTTTTAAGATGACTGGTGTTAAAATTTGCCAGGTGGTGGGATAAAGGAGCAGAAATAAAACAAAGCAAGATACAAAGATTTGATCACCAGGAGATGATTTTTGTAAACTATCAATGTCCAAAGTATTTTTTTTTCCCCAGCTAAAATATTTTTTAGCTCAGTTCTTCCACATTGGATAAAGACTCCATTGCTGTTCTACATCTCTTTTCTGTCTCTCCTTCATCATTTTTTCTACATCTGTTCAAGGACAGAGAAACTAAAGGTAATCTCTTTGCAGAGGACAGTACAAACTTCAATCTCTTCTCTGGGACCTCTTACACTTCTTGCATAAAAGCTAATAATCCCAGATTAAATTTAATACTTTGTCTACATAGACCCTTTTCTATTTCCTACAGATTTAATACAAATTAAAAAAAGAAAAAAGTATAGAATGATATAAACATACTAACTGCTGTTTTAAGAGAAGCTCTACAGAGATGAGAACATTAAAATTTAAGCAGGAGTTTTCACAGCAATAGCTTTCTAATGATGCCCTGTAGCAAAAATGTTTTGTTCTTAAAAAAATGTTTTTTCTTTGTTCTGTTCCAGTGCTCTCCCAAGCCTCACTTGGATGGTTGCAAATAGCAGACATACAAAAAAAATATTTCCTTAAGAATACCGAGCACTGAAGTATTAAAAAAGGATTTTAAAAATTGTCACATATCAACTATGTAGCAAATACGATGAAGGGAAAAAGTCTTTTGGAAGTTTCTACTACATGTAGGTAGGGTATGTAAGCATGCTCAGAGTAGGATGAAGAGGTAGGTACATCTTAACAAGCTCCACGATTTAAATATAACATGTAGTTATGGGTTTTACTGTATGGTTAGAATTACAATGTGAAAAATTTTCTAACACATTTCTTATAAATTATACACTAATTATACATGAGTGAGTCATGACTCACGATCACTTCCCAATTATCCTTCTTGTGAACGACAGAATTTAATTAGAATTTTAAGATATCAAAATACTGCTCTTTCTGTCTTTAGATCTTGGTACATCACTACAGTAAAAATAAATAATCCCTATATATAATCTTCTCTATCTCTTATACTTTTATTTATTTATTTATTTTACTTAGAGCACTAGAGTGCAAATAAACATGGAAATTCAAGAGCAGACCATCAAAAGATGCAAACCAGCACACCTAAACTGAAGTTCCATAGGCCACTATCACACCTGCTGACTCCTAGCAGGAACTTTTCCTTTTCACAACTTCATTACTTACCGGATTATGAGCTTCTAAAATCTGAACACATTCTGATTTTGACAGGGTTCTTGACATGCTCAGGTTTTCCAAGAGCAAAGCTTGCACACTTATGATTGCACAATAGAGCTCCAACATTTTGCATTTTTTAACACTCTTCTGAAACTCTAAAGAAGCAACATATTCCCCAAGTTTATTTTCCAGATCATGTATCTGACAGTCTTTCTCAAGAAGCAATTCATAACTGACCTAAAAATAACGACAGTCAAAAGATCACAAGATTAATCTAAAACCTTACATGTACACATCATTTTACTACTCTGAAATTAATAATGTGGATTAAAACAGAAAAGAAATCAAAGCTGTTATCACAAAATATATTGCTTAAAGAAGTGTTTACAGCATTACATTTCAGGCTTTTGAAGTATTCAGAATGATAAAAAGAAATGCTGCAATTAGGTGAGATATTAGATATTTCAATGAGTTGAGGCTTTATTTTAGGTAAAGATAACTTCAATATTAAACACTAACCTGGAATAAGAGTCTATATTAATTTTTTAATGTAACTAAAGTAAAAATTGGAATACAAATAAATCTCTGCTTAACTGTGTCATTGGATAAACAGCAAAACAAAGTATTTCCTTCAACTTAGCAAAAATAATATAAGATCTATGTAGAGACTACATTCAGTTTCCAATTGGCTTAAGTCAGTTGATATCGGCCGGTAACATTCAGCCTACTGTTCTTTAAGCAAATAACCAAAAATCCTCTTTTGTAAACAACCTTAAACTCTGAATCAAGAGCCTGCTGGTAATGGATTTCAAACAGAATTAAAACTAGACTAAGTAAACACCAAAGAGGATCAAACTGAAATGTTCTGACTCAGTAATTATGTCGTTGCCACACCTCTAATGGGACTTCTAATGGACACAGAAAAAATCCAGGAGTGAAAGGCAAACTGTGCATTTACAAGCACACAATCAAATGCATTGTGATAGACAAGACCTCCATTCTTTACCATTCATGGCCAGTGAAATTGCCACTGCATGTTTTTCTGTATCTCAGGTTATTAAAACCGTATTAGCTTTCCATTCATGTTAGATTCTACTCGATTCATGTTTGCTTTTATTCCATTCATGTTTATCAGAATTATGTACTTTTTTTTTTTTTATTTTATTCATGGTTTGCCTTAAAGGAGAATGACACTCATGAGTTTTTTCTGGGAATTTTATTGGTAAGAAATTTCCCAGGAGTGACTGTGTATCATCCAAATTCTACTATCCCACAGATACAGATAATTCAAAATGTTATTTGCAATAAATAATGCTTATGGTATGCTCATGCTCATATGATTTTCTCCAAAATCTCCAATACATCATCTGGAATATTCTTGAACACAAAGGAAAGATGTTAACATCGGGAAATATCTCTTACTAAGGAGAGTTAAACAATTACAACAAAAAACTAAAGAAATCCTCTTGTAAACACAATGTACAAACTAGTCTCCCCTCTTAAAAGACAGAAACTGCCTTTCAACATTACTGTTAATCTAGTCAATCTTGAAAAATATACACTAAATAATAACATACACATCAAATAATAAGCAAGCAAATAGCTAACAAACATATTGAATATTTGACTTCAGAATAGAACTGAGCTCAGGGGTCATACTGAAAATAAGGTTAAACCTAAATGCTAAAATCTAAGTTGTTATTTTGAACAGTGGAGTCAGAGCTCTCCTGTGAAAAGCAAAAAAAGTAAACAAAAGTAGATGATTTGTACCTTCATTTAGATGCAAAAATATCTGTCTTGTGTTTTTATGTTTCAGTTTTCAGTAGGCAATATTCAATACTAATATTATTTTTGTGTGTATATCTTTTACATTCCTTGCAAGTAGGTGAGAAACAAAATGAATTTGAGGTATTTTCAATGTCATACTTCCTACTGAAAAGCTAATAACTTCAATATTTCCCATCTAACCTCTCAATCCAACAGTTTACAGGCATTCAGACCTCTACGTTACACTATAGCAACACCAAACAGAAATCACATAAAACCATAAACATCTGTAAAGCATTCTACACATCATAGTTCGGGTTTGGATTGCATGAGACAGCCAATCCCAATCAGCTCAAAGTTTGTTGCTTTGTTTTTCTATCCTGTCATAGAAAACTTGTTTTCAAAATCTAAAACATCACTTCAAGATACTCTTGTGAGGTAATGATACAAGGCCACAGGCTGGAAAAAAGATTATTCCACACTTCAGTGCCAAGGCAAATATTTTAAAAGTCTTCCCTTGAAAGCTTGTGCACAAGACAAACCTCTCCAAATTACATCTTCCTAACACTTCCGAACAACAGCTGGTGTCTAACAAGGCACTCCCGGCCAACAGCAATAAAACACAACAGGGGACAATTTAAAGGGCACTGATAGAAATGAACCAGGCTAGACAACTGATGCCACAGATCATCTTTAAAATCTTGTCATTATTGAGTTTTGAGAACAACGGTACCCATTTAAAAGAATAATAAATAAGGATTGAAATGCAGTTTTACCCTTCATATAGGCACAAGAATCTAAGTTTTAATTGCAGCTGAATTCAAAGGCCAAAGAGATGACAATGATGACAGAAACACATACTTCCTTTGTCAGTCACTTCAATTATCACACAGGTTTACACAAGATGTTCAGTATATTCCATGAATCTTAAGATTTTTTTGTCCAAAGTGCAAAACAACGCAACATTTGCATATTATTATGTATGAAACAATATGTTAAGTGTGCCCAAATACATTGAAAGGATATTCCAGCTTTACCATTCAGCTCCTATTCAACATCATAAAATACATCAGCTGTTCTTAAACAAACCATTGCATTTCTCAGACTGGTAGTGTTATTTATCTCTATCCATCTGAGTTACTTTTGATATAGGTAACTGCTATTTCAGAAACTGCTGTTTCAGAACTGAAACATCTTCACAGCAAATGTGCAAGGATAGCTCAAAACAGCTACAAAACACAAGCAGATAAAATCTGCTTTCAATGTTTTTCACAGCACAGTGGATGATATTCTCACATAAAGACCAGGCTTCAAACTCAGAATTGCAGAATCATACAATGGTTTGGATTGGAAAGGACCTTTAAGATAGTTCAATTCCAACCCTGCCCATGGGAAAATTAAAGCAACAAAACGCATGCCAGATGGTGAATGCAGAACTAAAACAAACACTGAGGATGAGACAAGCTAAATTTCCAGTTCTAAAACAAAATTCTAACAAAATTTTAAGTCAATATTTGCACCAAAGTTGTTACAGAAATGAATGCTTATGAGCTGAGCCCATACTAAGTCGTACTTTCCAATAAAAAAAAGTATCTAAGCACTACCTATGTCTAACAGTTGTTATTGTAATATTCCTCTGGTACAGAAAATTTTACTCGTATCATACAAATGAGAAAACAAAGCAGAGAAAGAATGAAGAGCATGAACATTGTCTTGCAGATCTCATGAAAAGTCTATGGGCAGAGAAAGACAAAGACTTCAAAATCCTGTACTGGCACAAGCCCTACCCTATCCTTAAGGATTAAACTAGGTTGGGACTGGGACCCTTTTAAATGATACCCATTATATTCAAGGCTCTCTTAATGAGATGGGCATAAACCAACTCAGTACCTATCTAAAACATCTTCTAAGAACCCACTTCTGGGTTCTGAGCCACATTTGAAGAGGTCCATGAACTAAATCTTGCTCAGCAGTGAAGCACATTTCACCATCTGAAAGACTCCTTAAGAAATCCAAAGGACCTAGAGGCATCTTGCATTCAGTGCATACACTAAGCTCAAGAACCATCTGATGAAACAGTTAACAAAACGCTTTCAGGTCTAAGTACAAAAAATTAAAGCAAACTGTTAATTGTAACAAATGTAGTCAAGAGTAGAAAGATCACTCCCGCCATTTCACCTCGTACTTTCTTTATCTTGTGTAATTACTTAAAATACGAGCTCTGACCCCAGTACAGAACATGCTTTCATTTACCTTATTCAAATTTTCATCTTTCACTGAGTCTTCATAAATGAAAATTTTGTCCTGTAAAGATTTCTTCAAAATATCAATCTTATTTCTATTCCTGGATCCTGTTTTTTTCACTTTAGAATGCTGCTGTAAGAAGATGGGCAGAAAGTGCTTTATTTGTAAGAGACAGATGGGTATATTAACATTAAGATTACTATTTACTATATTTGGCAGATTCAACAATTAATGAAACATACGGCAAGGACAACTTTCACTAAGAAAATATTTCTAAAAGGCATGCATTAGCTGTTCACTCAGGAGATTCCTTTCAGACACTCAGACAATGATGGAAATTTCTTTGTAAATTTCTTTCAAGTAGAATTATATACTCATCCTTCCCATGAAAACTGTTATAAATTTTACTTTAAACAACCTTTAGCAGTGACAATACAACAAGATTTTAACAGATACATTATCTCCCCAGCACTGTTCAAAATGAACAAAGAATATTAATTTAAGAGCTACATTGTTTTCAAGACACATTATATGAATCCCAAGTGAACCATGATAGTATTAAGGGGCACCGTTCCATGTAATCAAATTATTCTTGACCTTTATATTTCTTTACAAGAATATCAACTAAGTATAATGTACTCTCAGGGAAATGATAACATCTGTTCAACTATGAGGCTGTGCAAAGTCATTTTCTTTTTTAAGTACTTCAGAAATTATTAAGGTTTTGATCTAGCCTACTTTCTAGTGCAATTATACCAAGTTCATTTACACATTTAGAAAACAACTGAAACAAAACAAAGCAAAGCCCTTCCTTCAAACAAATCATATAGGAAACAATTTTCTTTCTCCTGCTTAAAGATGGAAAGCAATTTGACTCCACAGGTTTTACATTTTACTGAAAGTATTAAACACCCTTCATACAATCGTTTAAAAATAAAAATAGGATAGCTAGATTTGATAGATGGGAAAGTTGTTGGTGAAGTCTCTCCAACTTTAAATGTACTTATGTAGATTTAAAACAAATAAACAGAAGAAAAAAATCCTCTGTACCTGCATAATTCTTTTGCAAAGATGACCAGATATCATGCTATATTGTTGCCAAGAAAGATTAGCTAACACAGGAGTTCTACTTTCTTAAGTGAAAAAGCCAATGTAGGACATTTCTCAAAAAATACTCCCTAATCTTCCCTTAATTCCTCCTTACTGCCAAATTTAGTAAAGCATGGGTTTTGCAAGAGAAATCTCAATTTGGGTTGTGCCTGATTTTCACTGAAGCTTAGCACTGCACCAGGTTTAGACATTTCTGTGGCTCTCCTCAGAAACGTGGTTCCTTTTGGCCACCCAGCTGCTTCCTTATACTTACACCTTCATCTTGGCAAGGCTGAAGGACATGTAAACAGTAGCTTTATGCAGGTGTGTGTGAAGTAAGCATACTTCCCTATGTTCAGTTATCTTTAAGGTCCACCATCTGCACACAGAGAAGCATACTTTACTGTCATCCCTATGGAGAAGCTATGGATCTGTATCTGCTGATGAGGCCAGCAAGCAGTGGATAACCCACGTGAACACCCCACCCATTCCCAAACTGATTCCAAATGTTCCCACCTGCTTATTGGTCATTGCTAGATTCTCACTGACTTTCAGTAGTTGCGCATCCCTCCACTCCAGCTCAAAAGCCTGAAGTAAAGTTCTTGCTCTTATCTTGGGCAGAGCCAAGCTGCTGTCCAGCTGAGAAAAGCAGCAGTGGAACTCTTGCCTCATTTTGAGCAATTCCTCTTCAGACAGCGAAAGGGGCAGAGTTAGAAGTTGCCTATCGGAGGAAAAATATAAATAAAAAGTAAAGCCATTTGCTGTTCAGCAATAAACAACACTGCACAAAATTTAAAGGCATACACAAAAATACATGACCTTGATAATTCTTTTTCATCTTATGCATACATGAGTTATTCATTTCACTTGGGACTGAGACACTCAATATGTTCAAAATTTCCTTGGGGATACTTTAATTTCTGCACACAGAACTTCCCGGATTGTAAAAAATCATTTGCAAAATGGAACAGATTCAGAATTTTAAAAAGTAAAATAAATACAACTTTAAGCACTTCTCTTATGCATAGAATCTTTTCACCACCACTTCAGACAATACAAACTCTTAATTTAGGGCTGTAATTATGGTAAAGACTTCCTGTAAAGCTTCTCTGTGCTTCTTCCTAGCACTTAGCTGTCACAGCCACCAAGAGTGGAAAAAAAACTCTTTATTATAAACTCATACACGTCATCTGTCCCATCACTAAGTGGTTTGACTTGTTCTTTGTAGAAAAGCTTTCAGCAGTCTAAAAAACACGGATTACATTTTAACAATATGAATCACTCAAAATTCATCTTTTGTAGAAGAAAGGTTTCTAACACAGAAGTCTGGGGACCTGCTCCTCAGGTCAAGGTGAAGTTGACTTTAAAAAAGAAAAAAAGAAAAAAAGATGCCAGAACTTAAATTCATGTTCCAGATCTGACCAACTTTAAATTACATTCATATTTTTATCATGCAACTAAAATATTATTTGAATATTTCATAAAAGGAGATTAACTTTTCTTTTGAATTTTTTCTACTTCACAAAAGAGCATTTGCATTTTAAGAATGAAGAGCACATATATTTTTAAAAAAATCATTTTTCTTTTTAAAATGTTACTATGCTATCAGTTCCATTAAGCCTGATCCTTTCAATCAATGTAACACAGTCCTACATAGTTCTACTGAAATATTCCTGGGTTTAGAAATGTTGATTCTATTCCTGTTTACTGATACAGCAAAGTACACTTAAACTCTATATTAAAACATTTTCAACATGTGTAGTGTGCACTTAATTATTTAAGGCAATATTACACCAAACAAGCATTTACAGTATACTTCCCATTCCTCATGCTGTCTTAGACCTTCAACAGGAAAATCCATAGCAGGTAAAGACTGCAAATCACAATTTTCTAAAGCTCATATTTAAAATAAACTGTCAGCATTAATGATCCTCACAAACTTCGGACTGACTCATTTTCTCTTCAATAAGCAATCAAAAAGAAAAGCTATCATTCAAAATAATTCTTTGTGAAAACTATATGTCAGATGAAAACACAAACTTAAGAGCTGGCATCTATGATTGAAATATTAACATCAACAGCCAGTGGATTAAACAAAAAGACAGTGACAGATTGTAAGGGCCTTTTGATAGAACAGTTGCATAAATGCTGAAGTTTTTGTATGTATTTGCCAGTATTTTACTGGAAAAAGCAAGCAGCTTACTATTGCTGTAAATAAAGATAGCAACTAACAAATCTAACAGGCAATGCTGTAGACTGGAACACAATTACCATGGAATCGAAAATCAGGAAATGAAAGACCTGCTGGGTCATTCAGTCTCCTTTCCTGCTCACGCACATCTGTTCTCGGCAATATATTCTGAGATAATAAGACAAGCTAGAAGATACACGGAAATGGCTTACAAAGAAGTACTCAAAATGCTGAATAAAATGCAAGGGCCTTGAAAACAGAACCAAACCAAGATGCAAATGGATTTTATATTTTAACAAAGCAAATATGCAGTGGTCAAAGTTTCTTTTCTTGTCTTGCCTGTACAAGCAGGCAAACTGAAGAGACATGCTGCCTGGACAAAAGCACCCAAGCAAATCTGTACAGAAGAGGTACGAATCAGAAAGTTTAACTGATGCTTTTTTTCTGTTTTGTTTCTCACATTTGGTGTGCTTGTTCCTGAGGCTCCACACACTGCCTGTTCCAGTGGTTTCCCCTAAAGCTATAATTCTGTTTCTGTGTCCCTAATCAAGTTTGTAATTAAATACATTGTATAGGAAATGTAGTACTGTAAACATTCAGGTAATTAAACTACAAAAATGTACTTGAAAGACAAATGCTTAAGAACAACGAAAGCTTCTCAAGGACCTTGCTGTGCAGCACCACGCATGCTTCCTCTCAGCTACAGTTACTGTCCTTCCTAAGGTCTCCCAGTGGTGGTGTCATGGCCTCTCACCTTCCCACTTCCCCAAGGTCCTTGGGGCATCAGTACCAGGAGCACTTTGTCAGCAGGACAAACTGGCCAAGTCTGATGTGTGGAGATCAAGAACTGGAGAGATCTGCTGCTGTGCTGGGCATTTATGAAATAAACAGAAATACTGTTGTAGAGCATAAATGAGCACACGATAGATAAGGCTTGACTTGTGGCTGGAAGGAATATATAAAAATTGAATGCAGGGCTAATCCGGCCTGACACATTAAATTACATTTGCAAAGTTCTGGATCTCTGAGAACAGACTGAGAACAGTAACAGAAGATGCACAAGTGACACCTGAGACAGAGTGAACTGAAGTACAAAAAGCACTCCACCTTTTCGGTTTTGAAAACACTGTTTCCTGGAAATTCCACTGAAGATTTAGACTGTAGAGTCAGACTGTCAGCTCATGCTGCTGGCTCTGCAGGGGCTGAGCATTCATGAGAAATCAGTTCCCAGGTGCACGAGACAGAAGTGATCGTTAACAATTACAACCGGACAGGTACGTTGGCTACTAGCTTATTACTATTTAGAAAAACAGAAGAAAACAGAGAGATACTTGCATGAATACTGACTGTTCCCAGCTCCTTAATTTTTTTTGTTGAGAAAGACTATTTTCCAGCTCTTGGCTTAGTTTTTGCCTGGTGAGCTGAAGCAACTCTTCAGCAGCCGCACTCTTTTCATGTTCTTCCCTTTCGAGCTGCTCATGTTTAACAATGATCTCTTTTTTATGCTCCTCCACAACTTCTAAAAGGAACATCTTTGGCACACTGAGCTTTATCAGTTCTTGAACAAATATTCCATATTGAACAAGCTTAAGTTCTTCAACAGTTTTCTCTGTTAGCTTGAATATAAGGTCTCTCAGCTCTTCACTGGCTTCATTATCCAGCTTTTCAGTAAGTTCTTCAAATTCAATGGCATGATCACACAGAAGAGTTTTCCAGTGGCTCAGGTAGTCAGTGATCTTCTTTGAGGTTCTGAAGGGATTCCCTACCGACAGCTGCTCCTTCCAATGCTCTTTCTGCCAATTCATTTGCCAAACAAAAATACAAGGTTAAGAGAAGAAACAGCTCTCAAATTTACGCTCGCTAAACATGCATATTACAGCAAAGCAAAATTTCTACTTTTCAGTGCTCTCAAAACCGCTTTTCAGTGTCCAGAGATTTACTAGGTATGCAACACAATGTGTATCTATCAAGCCTGAGATTATTCAGATTACTGTTGACAGAAAGGGTAGGAGTTACAGAAATGTATGACCATGTGGTTCACCACAATCCCAAAAAGATAAAACTGTAACAATGTGCAGGTAAACTAACCAGATGGGCTTCATTGGGTTTCTTCACTTATATTAATTTCTTGCAGGCTTTTTAATTTTTATTTACTTATTTATTTATTTATGAACAGCTTTAATTACTGAATAATGAACACAATACAATACGTTAGTACACAGTAAATAACAATGATTATTTATTTTCATCTCTGTTTTGACTGACCTCCATTCTAAGAACTATGCCTTAATTTTCAACTCATTCAATTTTTACTTCACGTGAAGCCCTGTGAAAATAAATTTACTGAAAATAATTACCTTTTGCAACATTTTCCACTTTCGCTTGGTAATGAGTTTCTGATGAAGCTTTTGCTTTTCTTGTTTTAAATCCTGATCGAATTTTTGTTTAACAGAATTAATTTCAGCCTCAGCTCGGTCCAGGAGCATTCCCAAATGACTTTCAGGTAGATGACCTGCTCTGCAATAACAGTGTTTGAAAACCTCTTATCCCAATTCTTATGAACAAAAGCATATTTGAAGCAATCAGTACCATAAGAAGGCTCAACAAAGTAGCCATAAAAAAAGATTTTTGTTTTTTTTAGCAGTAACATAATTCTTAAACAAACAAGCAGATAACAGAAAGATAACCCTAATCTCAAAGATAAGTGCAGAATCAAGGCAGCTTGAGAGGGCAGACTATAAAGAAGGAATGGGAAGAAGGAAGGCAAATGAAATATCAATTACATATCAGCTAGTAATATAAGTAATGTTCAAATGGGATATTTTAAACCTTATATATTATTCATAATATTTACATTTTTAATTTGACACCACTGGAACACAACTCTACATGTCTTTTATGTTTCCTTGCCATTAGAAGCAATTTTCTCCTTTTAGGATGTAATTTAACAAAAAAACCCACTCAGATTCAGCTTTCTTATTGCATTTAAATGAGAAAAAGATTTCAAACAGTGAAATACTACACTGTGACAGAGCAAATCCTCAGTCTTAGGCACACAGTTCTTTCAAACTGAAGTTTAGGTCTACATTCTACCTCCTTTTGTTATCCTACTTAACATTAAAGAGAAAGCAAAATACCAATAACAGTTTATTCAGCAGTTTGAGAATTAAAAAAAACTCCCTATACACTCAAAATTTATTTTCTAAAATTGTCTGCTATCCTATTTATGCTATTTACAACAGAAATTTCCCAAATCTTTCTCAAACAACAGAAGAATGGAAGAGAATCTTAATGCAGACCATCTTAAGTCAGAGCAGTCTGCTTGGCAGCTATAGTTTATAATTTCAAAGATTAAACACAGTGGAGTTTCAACGCGGTGTCGAAAAGGTCAAAATGAAATTCTGAGCAGAAAGCACCACTTCCTAAGATGAATCTGGATGTTGTCCAAACATTTCCTGGTTTAATTTTCAAATCCCCACTTCTCAGAAAACGTCAATATTAAACACAAAGCCTGGATTCAATAGAACTCTGCAAAATTTTGTATGTTGGTCTTTATATATTGGTATTCCAGGTCCGTGGTCCAGCATGATATCTAGAAGAATTAATAAGCTACAGTAGTGGCTAAACACAGAAATCTACTACCATGACCTTCTCCAATAAGCATGGGGTCTTATTCCGTTTTATTAGGATTTGTTCATACTGTTGCAGCCTTATTCTATGTAAAATACTCAAAACACAGGCAAAAATAAGTGAAGCAGAGTATAAAGTTTTAGCTTGGTTGCAGTCACCGCATTATAAATGCGGTATCCACATTCAAAAACTCACAACCCTCCACCTACAGTAGATGCATCTACACAGGTATCTGAGCAAGCCACAAAATAACCCCCATGTTATTATAACTGCTGGAAAGAAACTCAGATTTGCTTTCTCAGTTTTGCCAGCCAAGGAGGGTCTCCTTTTACAGAGTCTTCTTCTGATATCTCCTGTATTTTTCAAATCTTCTGTAAGGAGGATTAAAATACCTCTCAGCGACTTGAGAGCAATTCACCAAGCATTATTCTCAGATCTTTCAGCAAAGTCATTTTTGCCTTGAAAGCAAATAAATTTCAGTGTTACATCCAAGCAAACCATTATGGACCCAACAGCACCAAGTTTCCTATCTATATTTGATAGTTCTAATGATTCCTTTTTGACCAAGCCCAAGGCAAAAGATTAGTGCATCAAAGGTAGATTTATTATGGTAAGATAATAACCAAGACATTATTTTTAACAGCTTCAGTCTGTCTCATATTGAAGAAATAAACCCAGTCTTACTGCTTCCAATTAAAATCCCTGTCCAGAGCAGTGAAAAGGGCTCAATACAAAAAGATGGATGTGCTGGAATCATTCTGCAAATGAAAAATTTCAAAATAGATGTACAACACAGTATGACTGGAAGATGATTTTATATATCCATCTGTCCTTAAGATTAAAAACAAAACAAAACAAAACAAACAAAAACAAAAAAACACCAAAAAAGCCCACCAAAAAAAAACCATCCGCATTATTTAAGTTCGGGGTTCTTGATTACTTAGAGATCCGTATGTCCATATCTCAAACTGCATCTGATGCTTCATTATAAGATCCATCTATTTATTTGGAATCCACTTAATTAGAAATCCCAAATCATAAAACAGTGGGCTAAACTCCTACCACTATAGAGGTCAATAGGAGTTCAAACAGTAACTTCTATTAATCAGTACTCTGGTAATTCCTAGGAGGCTGTAATTCCAAGAAAGCTTCATTTCTAGCTCCATACAAATACAGTGTAAAAACAATGGCTGTATTAGAACTGAAAGATACCCTGTTCCTGAAGGACAGTGAACTGAAATAAAAAGTAAAAGGAGAGGAGAGAGACAGAGTAACAGTATAAGACTGTACTATGAACTGTTTGGTCTCAACATACCAGACAGCTAATCACTGACAAAATGTAAAGGCATATGTTTAATGGAGAATGTTAATGAAGGAGAATACTGGAGAAATGACAGAGAGGATTACAGGGAGATCAGCGCAAATACAGCGAGCATCTTGGAAGCTACAGAGATGCAATATGGGACAAGGGGAAGTACAAGGTCAAACACATAGGTTAAATAAAGGCAAATAAAGGCAAACCTTGATTTCTCCTTACTGAAGGAAAGCCTAAAGGTTTAGAAGAAGATGTGAAGTGAGAGCACTAAAAGTAGAAAGCAGTAGTTTATATTAGATGTAGTGGATAACTGTCTAATGAAAGATGTACCCCAGCAATGGAAGATTGCTTATTGTAGCTAGAGAAGAGAATCACTGAAGCAGAAGAGATGAATCAGAAAGGCTGTATATGGAGGTTGTCTCAAATCAGACTGTACGGAGAGAACCTGCATGATGATGTCCAGGTTACTGCACTTCAGCTATTTCAGGATTTCACCTGCCAAGTTGGCATACTACTGATAATAACTGAGGTAAATAATTCAAGGCTGTAAGAGCTTAATACAGAAAAGAACTACATGCAGAAAAGGTTGTAAGAGATCATGAGAAAGCTTTGTGTGCTGTTGCATTACTACTGGAGACATTCACTTTCCAACATCTTCTTCCTGAAAAGTTCAGTCAGACGCTGTGTGGAAAACTGCTTTGGCTATAACAAGGTCCACATAAATGAAGAATATTCAGAAGAATAGCACCAGAAGCTTTGCTTTGATCTCTTCTGCCAAAGATAATCAACAGACTACTTTAAAAACAATGAATGCTTATAGACATTAAAATGTGAGGACTTTGAGAAGGAAGAAAGCTTCTTTGAAAGTGCAGATACTTGCACAAGAACAATGCAACATGTTACAGACCAAAAACATCAAGAACTCTGCATCTCTGTGTGTAACTCAGAACAACACAGGGCTAAATATGTTCTCAAGTTGCCTTGTGATTCACTCGCACTTTAACAGAAAACATAAAAAGCCCAACTAGACTCCTCTACAAATGTACCACGAAAGCCGGAATTTTAAAATTTAAAATTTGTTTAAAATATAAAAAGTCATTTTCCTACATTCCAACACTGCAACTCAAGGCTTGATTTCCAAACAGCACCAAGTATAGACATACAGACAGCCAGTCCTAATGAAAGGGATATATTTGACCACTATCTTTACAAAGTTCAGTTTGGCAAACCAGGCTGCTTTATTTAATTTAAAATATTCACAAACCTTCCTAGAATTCATTTTGTTTTGTTTTCTTATAACCTTTATTTCAGGCTACACATAATCATTTTCATGATCACTTCGAATTGCCTTGCTATCGGATAAATTTTAAATACTGTATTATGGTCTCTACCCATATTATTTATTTTCTGTTTTATTTATTCCTGAATCTGTTAATCTGTGCTATATTGGTTTCTTAACTCAATATAAACAGTTCTACATTTCAGAATTCCATTTATAACTCTAAGTTTAAGGCTCATTATCAAAGCTAGACACAACTGATCAAGGTAGACATGTATTTACATTTAGACAAGCAGCTGAAACTGTAATATGAAAAATAAGAAGATATTATGGACATAAATTTAAAGTAGCAGCTCATGAAACCAAACTACTCTTGCTCAAATTTTAGCTCCCCAATTTGTGAAAACACCCCAAATCATTTCAGAGGTAAAAACTTAAATTCAAGCCTGCCTAACATAGATTGTAACTTCCCCTGGGTTTATACTAGAATATTTCATTTTGCTTGTAGGAAGAAAATAAATAGCAAAAGATCTGTTATTCTTTCTCTAGAATTGAATTTAAACAAGAATAGAATTTGGACAAAATTTGTTTGAATGGAATTTGTGACCCAGCAGGTACGGCAAGTTACAGGAAAATAACTAGCTCTACTCAGAAAGTGAGACCATATTTATTCTCTACAAATGACATCTATGGATACACTTCCTTTGTCTGCCACTCTGAAAAGTTGGAAAGGGGAATGCTACAGAATTTATTTTTCATCTTGGAAATTATGCCAAGATTATTGGCTTTCGGAGGAAACAGTATTATTTTGTGTGTGTGTGTGTGTGTGCGTACAAGTATCCCTCCTGTTATATTCTTGGGGATGAAATCCTCTTGGTCTTATTAATACTACACATCTCCTCTTCATTCTGTTGCTGATCTGTTTTCTGACCATTAAGTGCAGTACAAACATTAAACGCTAAGTGGAACATAGTTCTCCAGCTTGAGAAGTCACAGTTGTTATTGCAATGATTTGATCCAAGGATGCATTGGCTATGGAGATGAGAATTTCTCATTAAGGCTTTTCACATAATGACATCTCAGAACATTTCTTGCATAATACATTTCTGAAAAGAGGCATGAACTGATGGAAAGGAACTTTCTGTGGAAGATGCGCCTGAATCCTATTTCTTATGCCAAGAGATTTATTTTTGTCTTTGGGCCACACAGCTGCAGAATTTCGCAAAATAGGCAAAGCAGTGTAAGCACACTGGAAGAACTGCTCTCTGATCAACAAATCTTGAGGCTGAACTCACAGCGTGGCAGTAAACAGGATGAGTAAGCAAAGGTTACATGAATTAAATGTTAATTTATCATCTCAACAGAAGCAATCTTTTGGTTTTAGACAGATTTCCTGCTTTCTAATATTAAATTACTTTAATGTAAGTCAGCATCATGAAGGAAAATATACAAGGTAAAGACTGGTATATCTCTTCAGTGCTGTCTCTTGCCACCAAGACCAAAAGGTTGGTGTTGCATTACCTATTTTAAACTTGTTCTCTTCATGCATGCCCCACAGGATGACAGTGACTGATACCAGATGTTTAAAGCATATAAGATGCATACACAGGACCTGTAGCAGCAGTGCTAGACTGTTTTTTAATCAACTGACACTGCTATCAACTACAAATTACTAGAATAAACTCAACCCCCACAAATATTTTTATGCACCTTTCCTGTCAGGCAACATAGAAGATTTTTGAGAACTGTTCTGCTGTCACTGAGATACAGTAGCCAAACAGCTACCCAAAAAACAGTAAGACATTTACCTCTCCATCTTATTAATGAGGCTCAGTATCTGAGTTGCTGCTGCATTTCTAAGAGCAGAGGCCTGAGAATCCCGTAACTGTATCCTTCTTATAAGATATTCTCTGTAAGCAAATCTTCTCTTCAGATGATATTTCTTGCTGGCTTGCAAAAAGTCCATTAGGTCTTCAATATCTCCCTGAAGGAAAGAATGTGAACAAATATATCTAATTAGATGCAATGTTAATTTCAACTAAGGGTGTCGGGTCAGACTTGTCCATATACACTGAAAAATTAAAAAGCTTTTACAAGTAAAAAAAACAGTGACCTCATACAAACTTAAGTCTGGAGATCATGTTGAATTATTATCATTACTTCATCAAAAGAAAACAATGCGCTGAACTTTTTGCCTGAATACATCTATTCTGTGTTTACTCTCCTAAATTGACTTCAAAGACAAGGATACATCTCCCACATGTGTCCAGCACAGCATGGGAAAATTCACACCAGCTGTACACAGGCAGGCTCAGAAGCTCCCACTCTCAACAGCTGGGAATAGGAAAGGTTTAAGTCTAGAAGTGGCTATGGTAAACGCCAAAGGTGAGTACAGGATGGTCTGTACTTAGATCACCCGTATTCAAGTAGCAAAACCAACAGAATTAAGGATTTCTTTCACTTGCCCTATCTTATATGGTTGCTTAGCTGCCTTTTGGAGAACTGCTTACAGCATGCACATCTTTTAGTGACCCATGAAAGGCTTTTCTGTACAAAGCACTGACAATGTACCTAATTTTAGAAGTGGACTTTAGGTTTTAACACTTACTTTCCATGTACTGCTTTGTAACCTCCAGAACCTCAACGTCTAGGATCCCAACAGACATTCTTCAAGAAGCAGGCAGAACAGAGTTTTTAAAATCCAGAACACTAACTTCCAAACAAACAGAGTAAAAAGTTCCTTAAGGAAACAAACTACTCTGTTGCAATGCACCCTGGTATTTCAGTTCCATGCTGAGGGCCCCATTAGCATCACCTAGGGCAGACTTGGAGCCAGAAGTTTGCTGCATGAACACAAATCTGCTCACAGTCCACACTGTGCGAAAGGCCTCAAGGACAGAACTCTAAACTTCAGATTTGTATGTCACAATTTCCCCATGCATAGTGTAGACAAGTTCTCAGCCTTGTTTCTTCTGCCTGACATAGGTGACATCATAGCCTTATTTTCCCTGACCATTAAAGACTAGCCTTTGAAAATACTTTGAAAATACTACCCATGAAAACAGAAATCAAGTACTTAGCACTTAATACTGTAGCAAATACATCTAACTCACTGTTGTAGAAAAAGGCTGTGCAAATGCATTAATATACAGTTGTATAAATGTCTAAATGTACGTAATAATGGTAATATACTTTTAAATGTTATTCCTAAGAAAATTAGCGATAAAAGTGGTAATATATCAATGACACATTTTAAGCACAAGTGCATATGTTACCTGAAACATTTCACCAAAGTTACTATGGGTTTGTTTTCTGTCATTAGCTTAAGAAGGAAACAGTTGTCCTATTACCTGTATTTTAGAGTAATCTTCCACTAATGACTTTGCTGTTTCCAGTTTCAGTTCTCCCTTGAAAGTAACATTTGTTATCTGTGTAAAGAAGATGTTATGGAGCTCCTTTCTCTGGGAAACAGCCAGTTGTCTATAAGCCTTTGCAAAATACTCCTCCTGCTTTATGAGAAGGAACCTTTTCAGATGGTCTTGCTCCAGTTTGTGCAGTTTATCCAGAAGACTTTTGTATTCTACAGCAGGCTGCAGAGAAGAGAATAATGAATAAATCTGAATAAATTCAGCATTCAATATATTTTAAAGCATCAGAACTACTAGCTCATATGTACTTTATGCACACTCTGGTTACTGTCCTTTCCGGTTTGAATGAAGTCAAATACTAAATCCATGTACAGCTTCCATGTTTATCTGCTGGAATGATGGATTGCACAGTAGTCAGTTAGCAACCTAAATGATGCTTTCAAGGTGTTATTAGAACTGAGAAGTATTCCTGAAGGTAAATCATACACAACTACATGATATTCAACATTATATATATGAAACTAATTTCTTAAGGTCGGCAATCTTGAAATCATATTAAAATCAAATAGACTTACATAACTCAGAAAAAACACTCATATATATTAAAAAAACACATCAATTAGAAAAAAACCAAACCTTTATATTGCAAATCTTTGGTAGTCTTTGTTATCAGTCACCTACTTTATCTATCGGTTTCTACAAATTAATCCAACAGTACCACTTCAGAGTAGGAAGAATGGAGGAGAATTAAGTGGCAATTAATTCAAAAGCTTCTTTGCAAGAATAACTTTCTCATAGCTCTCCAGTAAGATTTATGTATTCAGTTTTAATCTCAGATACCATAAACTCATTTCAGAATCAAAACATGCGTGTCCCAAAGAGCAAAGGAGACTTCTTATGTCAGCAGAGTTATCAAAATGTTACGTGAGTTTTGTTCTAAATTTCATACTATTTATATGGAGAGAACTGTCCTCTGCACTGAGCCTCCCTAAGCACACCCCTCATTCCCAAGTGACGTGCTGTAGGCAGCAAACAATTAATCAAAAAAGCAAGGAATATGCATTCTTTGCTTCAACCAAAAAGGTTGAAGAAGTTTTTGCTGCAGCTGCTTCTCACTCCTGTCTCTCCGATGTCACTCACTGGCAGAAGTTCAAGCGTGAGACATCCCTAATTCTCCAGCATGTCCTCTTGGGCGAAGTTCCATGGGAAATAAAAAAAAACCCACATTCTTTAGTAGATTCTGCTGGGTTTTACTGTACTCCTTCAAAAACTATAACTACTGTCAGGATCTTACGGGACAGAAAGTTGAGTAACAGAACATAAGTAGATCATAAATGCATCAGGACAATAATTGTAGTGGTCTTAATTCTTTTAATGACTGGTACTGTGTGGGATTTCTAATACAAACAAGACTGAAATAGCAGCAATGTATTTTGTGCAAATAAAATCTGTGGACTGAACACATATGTAGTGAAAATTTAAATACTGAACTCTTAATATACTGAAATCAAAGTTCACCCAGAGCCTCCCCATGCTGAGGGTATCTTTGCTAGGCACCCCTCAGCAAAACACTTTTCTTTAAGTTGCTATCTTGAATTGCTATGGAAGTCCTCCATAATTATAGGTGCATGATATGCAAACAGAAAAAAAATCAATTTTTATGAAATGTCAAAAACTTAGGTAATGTCTATTATGACTGCAGACACAGGCATGTATAAAGGTCTGAGATAATCTAGTACTAAAAACAGCTTATTCAAAGACAGCTGAAAAGTGTTACATCTAATACCCATGCATCCATGTGTGCTCCAGAACTAAACTGGTAAACTCCAGAACCACTGGTAAATCATGAACTGAGCTACTTCTTCCCACCAATTCTTCTCTAATTTGAGTTATAAACTTAGACAATCACAAAACATTAACTTGAATATTTCACCATTTTAAGGTTACAGAGGTGAAATACTCAAAAACTACCTGAATTCTCTCCAGATGTAAATTAATAAGGAAAAAAAAATCAGTTTTATTGTAAAATTCACTATACTTGAAAGATGTGGAAGAACTGAGCACGATTTTGTACCTGGAACATTGATATGGAAGACAGATGACTTCAGCTCTACTTCCAGAAGTGACTACCTATGAAATCCTAGGCAATAATATCCATTCAGACAGAAGTCTCTGAAGGAAGACAGGCATAAGCACTAAGCTTTTGCTTATAGAGAGACTCTACATTTATAAAGAATCATATTCAGTCTTAACAGGATTTATCTCATTAGTGAGAGGCTGTTTTCCAGAAAACTTCACTCTCTGCTCTGCTTTAAATATAGAATGTTCTTGTTGCCTTCATTTGGTTTGGAAGAAAGAAGTCCTTAGTGGAGATGCCTAAAATATTTTCACATTCTTCAAAACAAAAATACTAGAGAATTTTTACCTGTGTTGCAGGTTTCATGATGCAGATAAGGTTTATGATTCTACCCTGAATGTGTAAAATACTTTGTTTACTGGAATTCTCAGAACTACTGCAGTACAAAATAGTAAATAACAATGTAACACTTTGCAAGGGTGACTATAAGCAACTATGCAAGAAAAAAAAAAAAACAAAAAAACAGGATAGTGGTGGCCTTTTGTTTTCAAGTGTCACAGATTCTCCAGATAATTACATTTTCCTGGTAAAGTGTAACAGTTCCTCGCTAGTACCCACTCTCATTAAATGTGATCTTTTAAAAACATCTAATTTGCACAGCTTTTGTTTTCTATGAGAAAAACTCAGCTATCCCAGTGCAAAAGAGAAATGATCTGCATGAAACTACATCACGCAAAGTATCTCCATTCTATACAAGACTTACCATTTCATTCACTTTCTTCATTAATTCTTCAGCCTCTTCATTTGCAGCTCTCTCTTTTTGGCATTGAGCCTCCATCTTCTTCCTTGTTTCCAAATTACATTCAGCTGTTAAAGCCACAACCTTCCTTTCATACTCTTCCTGGAACTCTCTCTCCATTGTAAAAAACTGCTTTTTGAAAATTGAACTCATCCTCTTCTCCACATGAGGAATGAGGCTGTGACTTAAAACCATATTCTTCATCATCACTGCAATCACTTCTTTACAGATCTGCATTCGATATGCCTCCAAATCAGCATCTGCCCGAGTCAGGCTGGCAACCTCCAAGCTGCAGAGAGACCATCAAGACTGAGTAACATCTCAGACTACAGGAAATTGATATCATAAAACCAGGACACCTAGACTCAATGAATGGTGTGTAACTGAGAATGGTAGGGAGAGAAGTGCAGGAATACCTCAGCGTATGAGTTTACTGATCATGATAGTATTCATTTATCTAAAAGCAGAGTGAACTGATTTCTACTACATTAACTTCAGTGAAAGATGTATATTCAGACACTTCTGTTTTAGAGCGAAAAAAGGCAATGGTTTTCTTTCAAATACAAACAAAAACCTGCAAAAACAAAACTAGCAACAGTAACAAAACTATGCTGGTAAGCACACAATGCAGATGAAGTGAGCATCTGAATGGACTATAAATTCCCATCCATACTAACGCATTACCCTTTTCTATTCTCTAGTATATTCTCCTCTCTGCAGGGAACAGGGGATAGGTTTGACTACCTGCTGATGTAAAAAAACCCATAATTATAAAGCTGAAAAAGCTGGTATCTCTCTCTCAGTGAGAGTAATGAAGTTCTATAAAAATAGTTGAAATTTTGTTAAACAAAATGCTGTAAATGCCATGTTAGATATGAATACAGTCTCGATTATCTTTAGAGCTAATTAAATTTGAATGACAATTACTCTCATTTCATACAGGACATATCTATAGTAATTGCTGTAGCTTTACCAATTCAGATTAAGTAGGTATTTTTTGCCCTCACATATCAACTTAAATGAAAATACAGCTCTGTATGCTTCTACACAGGCTAAGAACCTTTTCAAAAATCTAAAGAATATACAAAATACGCTTTTAAAAGCCAAAAGCCATTCTTTTTTGCAGTTAAGCAAAAATATTTTTTTGATTTGTTCTGCAGCCAAATCTCAGAATAGATTTCAAATCCATAGTAGAGGTCCTAAGATTTGTAAAACATGAAAAAGATACTACATTCAGAATGTTATGTATCAAAGCATAGAAATCTATATCCACCTAACCTTTTTTCTATCTTATTTTCCTTTCCTTACCCAAGCAAATGAAGTCTAACTAAAAGAAAATCATTATATACGTATTATCACTAAACCTGTATAAACCTGTATAAATATACAAGATGTATAGTTCCCATTCAGAAATAAAAGTGATGTAATTGTTATCTTCCTGAAATGACTGCAATTCTCTCCAAGTATTTAAGAGCTAATAGCTTAAGTTAGGTTTAATCATCATAAAGAAGTAGAGAAATTTCTGCTATCCTCATCTTGAACTTGACTAGTTTCAACTTCTAACTTCCTTCCTGTTTAATCTTAACCAATATTTCTCTGCTCTTTGTGCATGCAGTGATAGATGGTGCTCAAAGCATATCACAACACTTTTCCACTTTAGAGTGAAAGACTGGAGTTCCTTAACTAAAAGGCAATACTTCACAGTCTACCACTTCAATAGACTGCCCGCAGCACAACATTAACTTCTTAACAACAAATGCCGACTTCCTTCCACCAATACTTGCAAAAAAAGGTTAAATATTCCTAATCCACCCCCTTTCTAGTTTTACAGTCTTCTACAGCAGCGATCCAAGAACGACACTGAAACCACACACCACCACAAAAGTGGTCTCACCTTCTGCTTTCCTAACAGCATATCTTTTAAGAAGACAATGGAGCAGAGGAAGCATATCAGTTGTTCCACTAATGTAGGGGTAATAACAAGAAGAAAAGTAATTGCAAGCCAGGTCACATCCTGGCATACAGCAGCCTCTTTTCAGTGGTAGCTGAAGAAACGTGTCCATAAAAATTTGAAAATCTACACGTGATGTGCTCTGCTTCTGATCAGCCTCCTCCACAGCAGGCTGCAGGAGGGAATCAAGCCCATCACATGCATCTTTTGCCTCAAGTTCTCATACCAATGAGAGGTGTGCCTAGTTTTGAGGGCACCCTGATCCTTAGCAAGCTGCATCTTAGACAACAATAGGGCTGTTCTTGGCATTAACCTACTTCTTTAAGTCTCTGAAACCAGCAGTCAGTGGAAAACATGAATCTTCTATATAGAATACAACAAATGCTTTCAGACAGATGTCCCTAAGGAGAACAATACTTACAATCAACCAGATTAAATGAGCAATGCTTTGTGTTACCCAGGAGAAAAAAATCACACCTGACAGCCTGCATTCTTAAACCAAAGTGGATTTAATAAGTTGCTTTAAACGCTCTGTACTCTTCAAACAATTCATGCTTAAAAGGTCTTGCATCTCTTCCTGAGCTTATTCAAAACAATAGAAACATGAAAGCCAGTGAAGCAGATGGCAACCTACTGATGAAAAAGATCAAAGCTTCTTTTGGGCAAAGCATGCAGAGAAAGGGTAAGGATGGGACAGAAGGTAGATGGTACAGAAGGGAAAAGTGTACAAACACAGAAAATAAAGCTGCAAGCAGAAACTGTAACTCACTTGTAGAGGAAGAACGTTTAAAGATCTGTCAGAAAAATCTGGAAGGTGAGAATCCCAGACCAAACACAGAGAAGTAGAGAGTGAGTTCGATGTCTTCCACACACCTAATAGTACAGTACAGGAAAGCAACTAGTGTCAGGGAAGAAACAAGCATAGTTAATTAAAACAGAACAAACACACAGCCTCTAATTAACTATGAATTAATTGTGTCTTTAAGATTTATTCTTCAAATTAGAGGTTCACAGAGGGAATTTTAAAACAGGAGAACTAATAGCTCCTGAGTGTAACAGTCCTAAAATGAATTAATGTTTTTTTGATACATTTTTAAAATGAACACAGAGCTCGTAAAGATAAGAAACTACTGTGATACAGTTTTCTAATTCTAGAGTGGGGAGAAACATCACATTGAACTCCCTTTTGGTGAAGTATCAAAACAAACCCTCATCTATCGTCTGCAAATGGTACCCAATTTGTAGCACACACATCACAACAACATCCAGAGGAGACTGTAGCCCCATGGTGGTGGGATGTGACAAGCTGTAGCAAGGACGGGGAAAAGAGGACAAGGAAGAATTATTATTGTCCATGGTGTCTTGTTATGCTTCAGAGAAGTGAAAATGGACAGAGGGAAATCCTGCATTTCAGACACAGGGAATCATACAACTGTGACTCATAACACTACCTTCCTGGGCTGGTAAGCAAATAAAACTAACACAAGTATAATGGGCATCAAAGATATCAAGCTACAGATGTGGTTTGTTTCCTAAATTATCTATTCATTGAGCGATTAAATAATACATCATTAATAAGTTTAGGTGTGATTTTTTTTCTTCTTTATTTTTTCCTGTCTATCTTGTCGATTTTTTTTTTGTTTGGGCTTTTTTTGTTTGTTTGTTTTTTGTTTTTTGGAAATTGAACAGGATAATGCTTTTGTTAAAAAAAAAAAAAAAAAACAGTAATTCTTGGCAGTACAGGAGGTTTCTATCTCCCAGAGCTAGACTATGAAACACGGCAGTGCTAGTATTTCGCAGAATCCTGGCTTCAGAACTAGAAAGTAAGGAAAAGAGAAGAAAAATTAATCTCCTTATGACCCCCTTGTATTTTAAATGTCACAGGAAATTGCATAAAACCAATACATCACCTACTGACACTATTATTTCATTCATTTGGGGTCCAAGAGGACCCCATCTGTGGTGACATTATTCGCCCCCTTCAGCCTCTCCCTCTGCATCTCACACTCTCCAGCTGTGTTGAGTTACAAAAAAGCCTCTAAACAGGCATTTCATTTAGTAGGCATTTACCCAGGCTGCACCATAATGCTGTGTAGACACAATGACAAGAGGCATGAATGGCAACCAACAGCTATACCCTCACTCTAAAATTTCTATCACACATTTTAAAAGTTAGGAAGTACAGAGATAAAGCTTCTTCATTTTGTTGTACTAACAATCTAATTAATTCTCACATTTTTTCTATGTAGGGATACTCAGGTCTAGCTACTACAACAATGTGAACCTTGCTTTTTATTAGAGTTTAAGTTTTAAAGAAATTACATTTAGAGAGAAAAGGTGAAATTCTAATACAATACTAAATTGTTTTTGGCTTTTCTGTTAAGACTCTCTGGAAACATATTGGTTCTGTTCTCCAGTACATTGGCCTCAATGCCCTCTATCATCAGAAAAAAAATAAGCTTCAATGCATATGCTTTATTTAGTGACCTGCCAAAATAATTGGCAGTATACACTGTGTATCAGCAGTCAGGTTCAAGTTCAGCTAGATGTTCAGCTAGAATGCTGCCAAACTCAAGTAGGCATAGCGTAGTATGAAATGAAGATGAAAAAGAAAAGCTGCAGTAATTGAAAGTGATTTCAAAGAAATAAAGTTGCCTTTAAAATAGCTAACACTACAAGCATGGTCAGACTTCATCTTTTTGGACACAAAACCAAACTGTTCAGCTATTTTTTATGTTCTCTTCCAGAGGTACAATAGAGAAGACCTACAAAATTTTGGAACATAATTTTCTAGCGCTTCTGTCAAATACTCTAATTATATAGCTCCCTCTCATTAGCACTCATTGCCAGTGGGCCAATATTAAGAAATACACACAGCAAGGAACCTACTGAGAATAAAAAACAAATTATTTTGCTGCATAATGTGCAGCAAGCATACGACTTATTAAGACTAAACTCACAAAACAAATAAGAATCTTCCTTATGAAATTCTGAAAGCATGTTTTGCTCTCCAGACAATCCTCCTGACATCATGAACTGTCTGCACTCCAAAGATGTCCCTGTCCATAAATATTGAATACACGCTTCTAACATATTTGCTAAACAATTTGGCACTGTTACTTTGTAAAACACATTAACTATTAACATAGTTGCATGCTGCAAAGAGGAGAAGAAAAAAGATTATATGGCTCATACTTTTCTTAGTAATTTTCTCATTTGTGTCTGGATAACAGAGCAAAACATCAGAATGATTCCAATCATATTTACTATCACAGCGCAATTAAAATAGAATATATCTACCAAGTTGGCAAATTTATACATAAACCATGTAGAGAAAATGACACATAACTGTACCAATACACAAATGATCAAACTAGCATATGCTTGCTGAATAAAAATACATGCAACATCTTATTGCTTGGCTGAAAACATTGATTGTATCGACATTTCTCTAACAAAGGCCCATATGCTTTTCCTTTCCTAAATAAGGAGGATCATGCTGAAATTCATATTCAGTATGCACATATCACAAAAATAATGTTTGAAATACATGCCCCGTTTTTCTCCTCAGAATACTACTACTCCTTTGAGACTATTCAAATCTAATCTTTTATGCCCTTTCAGAAACCCCAACTATTCTACTTCTTGACTCTACCTATAGTAATACAAAACTCAGTTGCTGAAAACCTGATTCAGTGGCTGCAATTAGTAAAATTACATTTCATTCAAGCACAGAGTCCACTCAAATTGACTGTAATTATTCCTTAATAAATTACAAATGAACATCGTTTCTTTTTTTCTCATATAGCTGAGACAAATCCCTTTATCTTCTTGAACATGAAAAAAGACACAACGATCTCTGCACTTCTACTCTCAGGTGAATTGCTACCTCAAGCAGTTTTGAGGACACTTTTGAGGTGATGTTTTTAAATTTCTTTAAGTGACTGATTAATGTAAATCCTACTGGACACCTTTGCTGCCTTCACTGAGGCATGCTTCAAACATGTACCTGTTCTAAGGCCACCAGTGACTCCAGAGAGTCACTCAGACTTCCTACAAGAAATCCAATCATATAGCAAGTGTTGGCTGTACACTACTTCCACTCTTGTTCTACTACGATTTCCTTTATTGAAATGGAAAATCATTTGAATGGATTATAAAAAATAAAACTGTTACCCAAAGGAAAGTGCTGGAATGGGAAATAGAGAAACAAAATTTCTTGATTGAAAACAAAAACAAAAAAAAAAAAGGAAAAAAAGGGGTATGTGAGGAAGAAAAAGAAATTTTGAGGAAAGCAGAAACAAGTGAGATATTTGCACTAACTGCATGAGAATATCAGAAAAATGCAGACTCAGGATACATACTCAAACAGAACTGAAATCTTGTTTTATTGGTTTAGCTGAATGAATAAATCAGTTATTCAAATAACCCTATTCAAAGGTTTGCAACAATAATTACCTTTCCAAACAACAACGTACCTGAAAACAGTTCAGTATTTTTGCTCAAATGAGCAAGATATTCAATATATTCCATTAAGAAATAATACTAAAGTGAGTTAAAAAAATTATTTAACCTTTTTCAACATTCCCTTAGCAACTGTCAGTTTAATTCCTCTCAAAACCTGCAATGTTATACAGTTATAAAAGACCAACATGCAATTTACAAAGATGATGATGAATGTGATAAATGTGATGTAATGGAAGAAATTCTTACTCTTCTAAAGCTTGAAGCATATTCCTCGATTCTTCAAAGGTCATTATATCAATGATTTGGTCATTCATAATTACATCTTCACTGAAGAGTTCACCTGAATGGAACTGAGAATGCTCCAGTTTGTGATTCTGACTGAATTCATGTTCTATTTCCTAAAAAAATAAAAAAGAAAAATAGTAAGCTTCAGATTATTAAAAAAGTAGAAGTGAGAATCTCAGGTAACCCCAAGTTACTGGAAAGACTCCAACATAACATCACATTGCACAGATGGCAAGGGCATGAAAAGTTTGTGTAGTTCAAATACAAAAGTGATATATTTGATCCTAGATATGTTTCAGGCCGAACTTTTCATATGTCAGATATAAAATATATATAGGTCAGGAATACAAATGAAGACATCAATGCAGAAAGGACAGCAGACTTTAGCAGCCCTCTAGATTATCTTCTACTATAAACTTTCTATGACAATTTTTAACAAACTGCCATGGTATGGCAAGATTACACTACTACAAGGTGAGCAAAATGAAACATTAATCCTATGAATGATGGAAGTGAGTCAGATAGTTCACAGGAGAGTGAGACATCCTTGAGACTGAGGGCTAACAATATACAGCAAAATGCAAATATCTGATGCTAGGAACAAATTCCCCCTTTTTGTATAAAAATGTTATGAGAGGTTATTCTCTAAAAATGAAACTAAACAAGCCCTTTCCATTTAAAGGGACTATTTCTTCAGGCCTAAGAAAAAATAAAAAACATCAATGAATTAACAGTAAGCTTCAACCACAGAGAGGCTGGAAGTGATTTTTGAGACCATCTGGTTCATCCACTGGCCTGAGACAAGATCACTTCCGCATAATGAGATAAACTTACTCATCATCAGACAGAACTATTACTGCAAATCTATAAGAAATATAATTCACCTTATTTTGCCACTTGTTGAAAATAATGACAAAATATGCTGTCCACAGAATTTAAACCACAAAGAAAATACATGTGGGGAGACCTCTGTGTAGCTTTCCAGTTCTTGAAGGGAGCTTATAAGCAGGAGGGGGAACAGCTCTTTCCACAGTCTGATAAAGTGACAAGACAAAGGAGAATGGCTTTAAGCTAAAAGAAGAACTTTCAGTTAGATGATAGGAAGAAGTTTTTTACTCAGAGGATAGTGAAACACTGGAAAAGGCTGGGCACAGAAGTTGTGGAAGCCCATCCCTGGAGGTGTTCAAGGCCAGGTTGGATGGGTTCTGGGCAGCCTCTAGTGGGTGGCAGCCATGCACACAGCAGGGGGTTGGAACTAAATGATCTTTCAGGTCCCTTCCAACCTAAGCCACTCTATGATTCTTTGAATCTGAAACTTATAGTTTAATAAAGCAAACTGCACGTATTTAGTCCTAACATGAATTATTTCCAGCAAGACCACTCTAGGCATCAAAACACACTCTGAAATGCCCAACTGCAATGCCTCCCACAGCCCTCCATGGACTGCCTCCACACGAGCCACATCTCAGCAGTATCCCCCAAAAAATGCATATAAAGGGTTTCTGAGGTTTGAAGTCAGTTGGCATAGGAAGAATAAAAACCTAAACTGTTCTCCAGACAGCCCACATAAATGTGCTCACAGCAGTATTTCAACCAAATCATTACATTTATCATGGATTTTTTTTAAACCTTTAAACAGACACTTTCATTACAGATTACAAATTAAAGCTTTCTGGGTGTTTGAAAAATTAGATTACCAAAGGAAAAAAAATCAAACTGAAATCCAAATGTAGAGTTAACAACATAGCTACCAGTTAGAATTTTCCCTGTCTCTATTATCTGAATTTGACAGCACCAGCCAGCACGCCTTATACCGCCCCATAGCACCAGGGGGGTTCTCAACTGATATTTTCTCACTTGTACCATGACTCCCATAATAACCCAACATATTTAGACCATGCAAAGCTGACATTGCAAAGGACAGAGGGAAGCTGCTCACTTGACCCAGTAGCCCAGGTAGGAGATCCACCACCAAACTAATAGAGAATGGGTTCAAATCTCTAAGCATTCCCTCTTTCAGAGAATTGTCCTCATCACTGCTACAGTGACTGAGTTCTCTTGCTCCCTCGTCATACTCTGCATTTTCTCTATCTAGCCCAGTACGTACTGAAGTACTTTCTACAAACTGGCATGGCCTGACTAAAGAACACTGTAAATGCTCTATATGCAAACCCAACCACTCAAGAGACTAATGCAAATCCAAAGAACTAAGAGATCCAGATAAAAAAAAAAAAGAAAACAACCCTGTCTGTTCCAGATAATCATAAATACAATTTGCATTCAGGGTGAAAGGTCTATGCCAGAGACATTCTGCCTCTCATTTTGGGAGAAAAAGGAACGATGAAAATAAGGAGAAAGATGAAAACAAATGCAAAGCTAGTAACACTTCACTCTGAACCTTAACATCCAGGTATTGCCAGCAATTCTTCTGATCAGATCATTACCATATCCCCATCAAAATCTGACTTTGCTAAAGAGTAGGGGCTGTACAGATTACACTAGCTTGTGAGTCCAGCACTTGGTGCCTTTTTATTAATGTTCAAAAACTCTTATGGCAATCTGTATTACACCTTATATAACAAGATTTGATCAATAACAAAATTAAATAAGACACTGTTAAAGAACATATGACTCACCTGGTTTTCACTATGGAAATTCTGTCTTAATAATTGGGTTTGGTGAAGAATGAAGAAAACAGCACATGTCAATACCAGGGAAACAAAAAAAGCAATGAAGAACCCTGACACATGGATAGCATGGCTGTAGGAGACCTGAAATGACAATACCATTTTACATATATAAAAAGATAATACTCCAAGATTACAGCTGTACGTAACATAGCAAATTACTTTTAGATAGTGTCATACAACATCGGGGTTACTCAGCATTACAAGTACTAATTTTTATTAATATAAATTTTATTAATATTAGCAATGCCTACTTTGCATACATTTTGAAGCCTATATGCCTTTAAGACCAACTAGTTCAAATGCCTCTGTAATTCCAAGTAAAAAATTTCCCAGATTGAATTATAAGTGCTCTTTTGGACAGACTGTACCTAAAGCCTATTTACTAGCATTGCCAGTATCTCCAAAGTCTCACTGAAATTTGTGACATTTGATGATGCTCAAAATTTTAGAAAAATCAACCTAATGTTAGCTACCTAAAAATAATACTCATTTCTTGGTTTAATAAAAGTCAGTAAAAAATGATGGGATAAAACACTAGTATGAATTCAGAATAAACACATAAATGACAACTGACAAAACCACCGGATGCATGTACATACAGTTTCTTCATAAGCCAGAGTTAGAAATAATAGCAGGAGAACTGGAACTATAAGTCACCTAGCATCTTTGTAGGCCTTTCACTTTAGGCCTTAATTTAATCTGTAAATGGAAGCACATTGAAACTTAAATTGTACTTCATGCTTCATGTAGCAAAACCTAATTCAATGTTTGTTTAGTTCTTTGAAACGTTTGGATGAAAAACAGCATAGCTACTAGTATAATATTTTGCCACAAAATAATCACTTTGCTGAGGGTAGAAAGTGTAAATAATTAAAATGCCTCTTACAAGCATTGCTTGGTCATCTTTTAAGGGAAAAAGCTGAGAGCCTTCCATGCAATCAACAGAATTCCACACAGGAGACAACAATCAAATGTGGTCTGTAGTTTAAAAAGAACGTATTCCAATTTAACAGCAGAATTTCGTCCTTTTATTGCCCGCTTATTCCAACTCTGATACATGTTTTCGTATACTGAAATAAATGAAAGGAACTCCCTCATGTCAGACCCCGGCTAAGCTCCACAAAGGTGCTGGAGACTCAACACTCACTCATTGTTGGTTTGTTCTCCATTTATTTATTTTGAAAAATAAAACTTAGTACAAAATAAATGAGTCCCCTGAAGCACTTCAAGGTGCAATAAAATGTTTTGGCAAAAAGCATTTATCTCAGTAAATAAGCCATGTACTGAATTCTTCTTGATATTCATCAGTACTTGTAAATTTCAAACAGAAACAATGAAGAAATCACTTTCTTAGTTCAACTGTTTCAGTTAAATTCTCCTGTATCACAAAGGACGATCATGAGGACATCCAGCACATACGCAACAGTGTTATTAACAGCTCAATCCTCCTCTAACTCCACGCTGCCTCTCAGTCCCTTGCCAGAAGTTCAGTTAGAATTTTTCTTCACAAAAACGGAAGAGCAAAAAGTTAAAGAAGGGGAGTCAGTGTCATGCCAAATCACTTTGCAACAAAATATCTTCAACTTTAAATTTATTTGAAAGACTTAACTTTTAAGTCCCTTATATGACCTGCTGTTTATTCCCTCCATAGATTTAAATGGTTTCATCTCTCTAGCCCACTCCTCTTGAACACAGATATCTGACATCTGTGTGCGACTCGAGAAAAATACAGTTCTTCTTAACTGTCCCCCAGTTGTGCTGGATGGCCACAGAGGACATCACACAACGGTTCTTATTGAGCTATGCAACACCAAGGCTCTGCTTTCAAGGATGCTATAGATAGTAGCTAGGAAAGATAAAATGCTGCTTAGGAACCACTCTCACTTTGTCTGAAACCATTTGTGTTTGCCTAATTTCCAAGTACTCTGAAATTTAGAGATCTATCCAGGCTTTTATGGAAAGCAGGAAGCTGGTGAAGCTATGGGTTCAGTGAAGCTTGCTTAAGATTTGGCAGTGAAAATATACTGGCTAAGGAATTACCCTTCACTTTCTAAGTAAAAGCTGAGACCCTCAGGAGGACAATCTGTATCAGGGCAGACAGTTCTGTAAGAGGTTAAGCTCTTGTGGAAAAGTCCTCGGATAGGGATTTACCCGTGCTTTTACACTTGAGCAAAAGGAGTATTAGATGGACAGTCCACTTCCTTGGATATGGTAGGGACATAATGAGCTATAACGCCTGAAAGAACTGCAGCAGATGCTGCAGCATGAGAAGCCAGAGATATCATAGAAGCCACAGAACAGGATCAGTGTCAGTGTCAGGCTGACTTTCAAACCCATACACAAAGCTAATTTCTTAAGTGAAGTCAACAGGCATTAGAGGCCTGATTTTCTTTGAATAGGTGCTGCACTCCCACTGATTTGAGAGGAAAAAAGCCTGACAAAAATCAGGTCAAAGTAATCACTGTCACATTCCATGCAGTACAGTCAGATAGAAATGCTTGCTGCCTTTTTCATCACAGCTTCCTATTCAGTGCCAAAAACACTCAGGTAAGAGTGGAGCCATGCAGTATTCACAGTACCTGAAGCGATGTGGGAAGGCATCTGGCATGGACACACAGATAAGCAACGCTCATGTGTTTTCCTAACCCATGTTACCTCATCATAGGCAACCAAGCACTTTCATTCAGCAATACAGAAAAGAGAATTCACAGGGTTTGTAAAGCTTTCAAGAATAGCACAAGTGTGCAATTAAACCACATGAAAGCTGACGGCCCAACTTAGCATAGCACTGCCATGACTGTGCAAGTAGTTCATTATTCTAGACCCAAAGTAAACCTTCAGTATTTACATGGTCACATTACACATATTGGTTTCACCACACAATTTTAAATAAATAAAATCTGAATCTGATTTATGACATTTGAAGCTGTGGGCAAATTGCAATACTCTCACCTTTTTCAGCATGATACATAAACATTTTGTCAGCAGGTGGAAGACAGCTTTGGAAAAGGAAAAAGCTTTCTCATACTGTCTAAGCCCAAGAGCAGGTGAACAAATTCCTCATTAGATTTCTCTGTGGTGGGACAATGCTTCAAATGAAAAAAGAACAGCTAGGAATATAAAAAAAACTTTGTAGATTTTCCATACTAAACACTGACACTTTAAGACAACAAAGCTCCTTTGCTTTCTTCCTCTTAAAACTAGAGAAGGAAGAATGTCTGTGATTAGTAACAAGTAGCTCAGATTAACAAGACTTAAGTACACAAGGTTATCCCTAGTCCCCCATGATATAGTTTAGATTATCTAAGTTTAAGAAGGGAGCCAGTGCAATGTAAAACCATAGCATTTACCTCAGTCTTTTCTTCTTCAGTTATTGTGAACGATGTGGTCAATGATACGAGATCTGTTTGATTCTGAGAGAAATATTACAAATATTAAAGACAAGAAGAACTGAATTTATCACACTGCCAAACAGAATAGAGTCTCTACAAAAGCTTCTCCTTAGGAAAAAAAAGCTATACTTCTCATTAAGCATAAAGCTGAAATAAATCTGACAAGAGTGTAACAGTAACACTGCTCTGTGGGATCCACTCCCCTTCTAACCGTGCATAGGCTTACCTCCAGAGCTTACAGAATAATATTTTTCTGTACATATAAAATCTGGACTGACAGAAAGTGCACAGAACAAGATTCAAAGACGCTGCATATGTATTGTGGGGATCGAGGTTTGCTCACATCTATCAACTCTGCTGAATATCCATCAGTTCTGCTACATGTCCCTTACTCTTATGCTTCCCTTATTCCTGAGTCTTGCCCTCTGCATCTCTAGTACTCTCATGTGCACCAATTATTTTTACCCTAAAAACAGCAGCTTCAAATGAAAGTATATCCAGAGGTTCTGACTATATGCGTTTATATAAACCACAGGGAACAAAACAAACCGTATTTCAAAATGAATAAAGGTGGCTTTGGAAGAAGTCACTCCTCTTAAGTCATTAGTCCTGTTTCTTACTCAGGCTAATTCCTGTGTTAGGTCACTCATTTCAGAGCCTGGTGCACCTGAGTTCCCAATGGATATCAAGGCTGGAGAGTCCCCAGCTTCTCTCAAATCTCTTCAAAGGTCTCAAACCTCTCATACTGAAACACTGGTTTTGGTTAAAAGAAATTATTTTCTGATAAAAACATGGCAAAACTTTCAGTCTCTCACAGGGCGCAGGAAAAAGCCCATAAGGAGGTGCAACACATTTTCAGGATACACAGATCAACTGGAAAGAAACACAAAAAGTAGACAGAAGTGCTACAGGACAACACATGACAAGAGTTCTTTACATATTCAAGGATGCCTAAAACTTCCTATGCTATGACCAATAATTCACATATTTAAAAATTCATGGTACACAACCAAGGAGCCTCAGAACCTCGTTTCCATACATGTAGGCCTCACCACAGGTCTCACTGCTCATGCAGACAAGTATTGCTTTCCAAATTTTTCTTCACAGAAACTAACAGGAGCAAAACAAAATTGTACAGCAAATACCTGTGATGAACTTCTGAAAGTCAGCTGTGCAGGCAATGTCAAGACTCTACCATTCCACGTTTTCTTTTCATCAAGAAGTGCAGTATAGTTGATTGCAAAATATTCCCCAACTTTTAACAGAGAGAGGAAAAAAGTGTTTAGATTAAGTAGACGAGATACATCTAACAGTAAACTATTAGCCTCTAAGTAATAGCGTCTGAATTTTCTTAAATAAAACAGTAGCTATGCTGACTTGAAAATAACCCAGCAGAGTTGCATATCTTTTTTTATTTTAATACACAATACTGGGTGTGATTCTCTGAAGAGCTGAGCACCCCGCTGAGCTCAGCTGCAGTTACAGATGCTTGCAAAATATGAAAAGCAAGTTTATTATAAATAAAACATTTTAGGAGTTTTTTTAGGTTCCCCCTGTAGACTGTGCTTCCTCGCCAACAAAGGTATTCTCTTAGGAGCCTAGCTGAGGTAAGCTCACAACACTCCTCAGCAGGGGGACGCAGCCTGAGCCTATCAGCATACTCTAGAGAAGAGGAATATGGATAAATTTACTCTTTTTAAGGAAGATTTCTTGAAGATCCCTGGAGAAGATGTGAGAAAGTACGGGAGCTTTTCCCTTCCAACACAGCTTCCAAGTTCACAATAGCCATTTCTTGGCAAACAGGGGCCAGGCAACATCCTTCCTACCTGCTGCCTCAACTAATGCAAGCAAATTTTGCACAGTATCTGAAATTTCATTAAATGATGCTTCAAGCTAATGAAAAGCATCATGTTTGTACTACTAAAACTCAACATGAGATTTGTTTATATTTATTTTTTAAATCAAATGAGTACACTATAACCACTAACTGGTTTGGTCTGTTCCCACTGAAACAGAGCAATCTGACTGAGATTTCAGCTTCATTTTTATTCACAATGCAGCGGACCACAGGAAAATCAGTCTAGTTAACATGCAGCATGACAGAATCTACTTTCAGTTCTTTGAAAGGGTAGATAACAGCAGGACAAGGGGAAATGGTTTTAAGTTGAGGGAGGGAAGATTTAGGTTGGATGTCAGGGGGAAGTTCTTTACTATGAAAGTGGTGAGGTGCTGGAACAGGCTGCCCAGAGAGGTTGTGGTTGCACTGTCCCTGGAAGTGTTCAAGGCCAGATTGGATGGGACCCTGGACAACCTAGTCTAGTATTAAATGGGGAGGCTGGTGGCCCTGCCTATGGCAAGGGGGTTGAAGATTCATGATCCTGGAGGTCCCCTTCAAACACAGGCCATCCTGTGATTCTGTGAATGTTGTCTAATATAGCATAACCTTCATGTTCTAGCTCCGTGTTGTAGTTAAGATTCATTTCCTGATTCAGTAACTTCAATAACTGCTGCAACATGGTTTACTGCATCAGCACTGCGAGTCCATTTTCTCTTCTTTTCTCAAGAATCACTTTTTAGGGACACCTAAAAAGGAATTAGGCTGTCTTAGGAATGACAGCCAGCAACTCCTTGACAACGTTTGCAAAAAGCACAGCCCCATAATTAGTACAACTTCTGAAACTATTATTTTTAGAAATGGAGTCTAGCGATCCACTTGCAATCAGAAAACAACCTTTGTCTACTGATTTTGCTTTCCACTTTGGAAATCTTTCACCCTTAAGACACAATAAAAAAACCTAGATAAAATTTCCACCAGAAACGGGTGGAAGACTTCTGAAGCTCCAGGAGGAATACCATAACCTTAAAAATCAAGCAGTTAATTTTCTATGTACACCTTCCACCTCTTGCACATGTGCTTAGGAAAAGGAAAAGCAAATTTTTATGAATGTGCAATGATCCAGCTGCTACTGAGGAAACATGCTAACTCCAAACCTAGAATGGCTTTTTTGGTCTATTTCTTGCTTCGATTTTATAATTTGCTCCAGTCTGGGGACAGCAGAACTGCCTTCTTTCTGATTAATCACCTTGCTGACTTGCATGGTCTTTTGTAATTCCAACATATCTCTACCTTAGCAATGCAATATGCCATGGTTTCAAAGTCATTACTCAGTAATATGTTCACTTACTCCCCAACTTTTTTGCTTGGATAAATAAGAAAGACTTGTCAGACATGACTAAAATTGCTTGCATAGTAGCTTTCAAAAATATCCAAAATTAACAAATACTATAATGAAAGATTCTGTTTCATTTTGATGCAAGTGACTTTTACAGATCTCAGGAGCTCGCTGTGTGCCCTGGAGATCAGAGGAAATTCAAAATTAGGAGGCAAAATGAGAGTTAAAAGAATTTTAAATTGCAGCACAAAACATGATAGAGAGTATTTCACCTGTAATAATTGATAATCGGAGAGTTTATACCATCAAAATTAATAAATTCTACATGTGTAATCAGGGCTACATCCTTGTAAAATCTGTTACCTTGCAAGAATCTTTTCCTGTAAATCTGTATCTCATCTCTTGTCAGATTACCACTGTCTTTTTGAACATGTAGACCGGTGATATTGTCCAGAAGGATAAGATCAGTAATGTTTCTTGAGAGCAATGTATTGGTGTTATTAACCAAAAGTCTAATGTATGCAGTTTGAGGGTCATGTTCAGCATCCACCTGAAAACAGAAATACTAACAGTTCAAAATATCTACATATGCATCTAATAAAAAAAAACCTGTCATCTTGATTACTAGCAAAAGTTTATTATACAATTCCATTTCTGAAGGCGTTCTGAGTGACCTGCAAACAACATCATACTTGATTTGATCTCAAGATCTCAAGGAGATTTTAATTTTTAGAATGTTATGATGTTGCTTGGAAGCAAAGAGACAGAAAGCAGTAGTTGGAAACCCAGCCCCTGCTGAGTCAAATGTAACCTAAGGCTGTCTTTGATAAGCAAAACTGTACTATAATTTAAAAACCAGATTCTGGAAAATTCTTAATTTTTGTATCACGTGGATATTTCTTTTGCAAGCTGTTCTCATTGTCAGTTCATTCTCTTCACTCTTTTCCATTTCCGTTCTCCTTTTTCAAGTAATCACACTCCCCAAAAAGTGCCAGTTGCCATCTATTTGCCCTCCCAACCTAAGGGCTGATAGAGTCACCACTCAGGGTACAAAGCTCTGCTTCCAGGCAGTGGCAAAGTTCATGAATTAATAAGCAATCTCTAGTAATGCAGTTATGTGACTTTTTCTATTCATTCCATTAAGCATTTGTTAACTCTAATTTAGTAATTACACCCACTAAATGAAATTATTTTGAGTAGACTTTTCATATCTCAAATTCCTTTCCCTTATAAATTTATATTAAACCTTGACCCAACCAATGAATCAAGAAAACAGACCCTGTAATACTTCAGGTGGAAGCCACACAAGCTCTAAATACCATGTTACACATGTTGTACGTACTATGTTACGTTCCATAATAAGTATGGGTGGAAATACGCACACAAAAAAACAACAAAGGAGATGGGAAAACTGAAAGTCTTTGCCTTCCTTTGTTTTCCTATACCTCCCTTGCTATTCTGTAAGATGAAGGCAAAAATTTGGACACTGTGGTCTTTTCCCATGCTTTTAGCCACGCAGTAACTGAGGGAAATTCCTACAATAGAACAGACAGAAAAAAGTAGGATGTGTATATTTATAAGCAGGCGAGGGAATGTGGAAGCATTAGTCCCTTATCTACTAGTCAAGAGATTTAATGCACACTCATACATATTTTGTGCATTACCTTTATCCCAACTAAAATTGCATTTACTCTTCTATTAATTTAAAAACATTCTTAATTCAGTGATTAAACAAAGCAATGCATCAGAGAGATCAGAAACCTGTTGTCTATTTTCTACTGCAATTTCCCTCGGGCAGCCAGAAGGTCACATTGCACTTGTCACTAACTTTAAATACTTGTTTTACTTTGCTTTTTCTGATCAGCAACAGGTTTGAACCTAAGTGGCAGTGGGGAAAATTTGTTTTGTTTTACTGGATAGGAGTAGAAAAAACATCAGATGAGAACCAAGAATTGGGGAAAATATTACATTTGATTACTCCTAGAAAGAACGTTCCCCATATGCTGCTGCCATTGAGACCACTGGCCACTGGTATCTCCTTTAAGCTGTTACTCTAATTTGCCTCACGATGCTTTTTTTCTCACTTTTGGGACACATCATTATGCTGCCAAACAGAACAGAACTCAATGGCAGCCACTGATGATGGTGATAAGTGCTTATTTCATTTTCCCTCTGACACTCAAGAGTGTTACAATTCCCCACAACAGATCTCACTTCAACTACATGGATGAGTGGAATGAAAAGAACCACAGCAAGTGAAATAACATTTTAAAACAAATTGCCATGGAAGTGAAAAGAACAGAGGATATCTGAAATCAACTCTGAACAAAGATGATCTGAGACACAAGAACGCTTTGGAGGCCAAAATGAGACAGGTAAGTTTTTAAAATCTGAACAGACAAACTGAAAGATTTTTTTCAGCTCTGCTAAAGACAAATGTCATTACGAAGTACTACTAAATCTTCATGTGATACTGCACAACGAAGGTCCTATAGAAGCTTCTTTCTGGGAGGAAAGAAGAACAGAATACTCAAAGTGCAAGTGAAATCTAAACACCCCAATTACAGTCAATGCATTTCTGTGATTAGATGTTGAAAAAACACTGTCTTCAAGAAGTAAACATATGTCGTTGCCATGCTCTGAGCAGCCATTCATGGACAGTGGTTGGGAAATGTGCAGGATTCACCTTTTTTTCCCCATTTATAACAGCTAAAGACAGCCATATGTCCAGTCTGCCTCTTAGTAGGAAAGCATCTGTTCAAATGAATTAAGACTGAAGTAGATGACAAGGTAAGCAAAGAGAAACAAAAACACAAAATGCATTTGAAGATGGAAGACAATTCACACACAACTGCAGTTTTCAGTGATTTACAACAGGTAGCACTGCAGAATTATTTTATATAATCCTAAAATCTACAGCAGACTAATAATGTACAGCAGGATTTCTCAACTTTTAATTAATAAATATGAGGCTGTGCTATGACTAGCAAAAAACAACTGCATGAGACAGTCTCAAACTCTTGTTTCAAGAAGCTCCAATGTAAAAACTGGGAATCTACAGACCAAAAATATTCAGAATATTCTGTGTTACTGTTTCTTATTCCTGAAATGCCCAGTATTCAACCTCATTAATCATGACATGTAGCCATTTCGATAACGACATTATAGCTAATGAGTGCCATGAGTGCAATGAATATTCATTCTTTCAGTGCAAATGATTTGGTGCAGGTCATAATGTCACCTCTTCTGTACTGGGTACTAAATTCTCTATCCTCAGATGTAGCGTGGCAATGTTTCAGATTTGTCTTAAAGTTGGATGCACTTTCTTCCAAGGGACAAGTACTGTCAATAGTCTCTAATGACAGAAATTCAGACTTGATTCATCCAGTATGAGGGGAAAAAACAAAAAACAAACAAAAAAAATCAAGAGAAAAAGAAAGAAAAAATAACAGACTAAGTAGATCTACCAATCTGACATCTGAAAATGTAAAATGAATGTAAAATGAAAAACTTTAAAATTTTTCGTATCACTGAAGTCTTTGCTCCTCATAAGCATTTTAACTAAGTCAAATGAATATTTTTTTATTCATTAAAAACTCTGCTCTTAGCTGGGTTCTATTCAGTATGCTGACTGTGACTCTTGGGGTCTTCCATGGCTTTGTGACAGGATGTTCAAGGACAGAGTAGGCATCACAGAGCTCTGTTCCCCACGTTTCAAAAGGAGTCTATACATCTCAGAAGGTTTATCACATTCTCTAAAGAAGTTTCCATCATTACCCAGACTTGTTCACGTTTTTACAGATTCACACAGAGTTATTTTACAATGGCCATAATCAAAATCCTCTGAAGTCTGGGAAAAGATTTCACTGACTTGACTCAGTTATGAATCACCAATGCAAAATTACTCATGTTGCATAGATAACAACCATTTCAACATAAAAATGTACCCATACTCAGTATGAGTACAATTCTGTCGATAATTTTTAAAGGATAATTGAGCATAAATTTCCTATCAAATTAACAAGATAAATGTAAACAAAACTTACCACAGCACATTTCTGAAGAGTTATTCCAAATCCAGAGGATGTTGACATCTTTGACACATCTTCAGGCTGTGGTGGAAGGGGAAAAGACTACATAGTGTAAGAAACAATCTTAGTTCATAAACTCAGCGCAAGTCAAATTATGTAAATAAGGAAATGAGAAAAAATATTAGAGGTTTTAAACGTATGTAATTGCTATGATGCTTATAAACACTGAAAGTGGCAAAACATCTTTTACTGACCAGGTTAACAGAAGACTCTCGTTTGAACAAAGCCTTCTTTGTCCATGAGGATATCAGAGTAAATACTGAATGGCTCCACGGATCATCTGAGGCTGCAGAAGTCAAGAGCAGGTCAGGGACTTCACCGGCTTGAATCATCAGAGGCAACTGCAGTGCTGAAAACCAGGGCAAGACACTGCATTAGAGCTAAAGGTGGTTCCTGTGCTGCAGCTGTTTGGTGTGTGTCAACCCAGTGATGGGGATCATGGTACCCAGTGCTCTGCACACACACGAGGACTAGCACACTTTCTCCTAGAGCACTTGAAATCTAAATAGGTATTGGAGACATGAGGGCTAAGTAGGAAGCAGAGATGGGGCTTGCCCCAGAAAAGCCAGAAGGAATTAAAACAGAACTGCATCCTATCAAGGAAGCTCACATGTACTCCACATTAAATCACCTAATCCATAAATTAAAAAGTTTCAGCAATATATCAACTGTTAATATTTTCAACACAAAGAATCTTTTCAGGAAAGCATAAACAACAGAAGCACTCTACAATGTGAGTGGCCTCACTGCTAAGAGTGCTGTGCTTCTCTAAGTCTGCCAATTAACCATTACTTATTTCAGCACATATTCAGAACAAAAATACTTACTGGTTAACTACAGGTGTCAATTACTTTTCAGTTGATTTGGAGTGCCATCAAATCAAACATTTCAATTTAGTCATCAGAAACTGTACACCAACTCTCACAATTTTAGTAAAGATTATGCCACGATATCACATGAAATTGCAAGAACAGCTTTGAAATTACACGATAATTAGTTTCATCTAAGAAAAGCACATATGACATTACTAATAGGAGTTTATACTAAAAATCAGTAACACCCCCAACTGTAAAAACAAAGCTGCTGAATAGAGAAAAAATGTAATGAAAATTTCAAAATGATAGTTGGCTTTCTACGTTTAAAGATACATTTTGTCATTCTCTGCATAACAGTTTTCACTTATTACCTATTTTTAAGCTCCATATTTTAATCATTAGCAATACATATTCATATGAACAAAAGGTCTCACTGAGGAGCAAAGATTTTTTGGCAAATGACTTTCTGTAAGTTTTCATTTTTTTCAACTAGTAAACGTTAACGAAATATGAAAAGCTGAATGTACTGACAACCTCACAAATAGGAGAAGCTTCCTGTTCTGGAAAAGGCAGTGCTGTGCTGGAAGAACAATTTGGAGAAATAATGTCAACTGTAAATAGAAAAGATATTCACAGAGCATTTAGAACTCAATGTTTAGACGAAGGTCCTAGGATGTGTGTATGAATGCATATGGATCACTGAAAACACTTCTGCTAACATAATGAATGAGATGCATGCCTACCACTTACAGAACCCAGATGGACAACTGCACCTCAGGGAGCTTCACATGCAGAGAATTATGCTTTTTATTTGTGAGAGAGTGGTTTATACTAGATAAAACTGTGGCAACACTGGCCAGGAAAGATTACTTGTTTAGATTTTACAGCTAGCTTTAATTCATTCCTCTAAATTTCACTTGTATACTTGTTCACAGTGCAACATACGCAGACTAATTTAGGGACCATAAAAATAGTAAGGAAATCTTGTTGAGAAGAACAGTTAATATTTAATTACAATACCAAATGTCTGCATACTTTCTGGGCTGGTATTTTTCAGGGCATTCAGGCATGCTGGATTTCAGTTTCGAGACAAAGGAACAGCCCAAATCACTTGGAATGCTGCCAGCACTGGACTGATACGCTGGCTGCCAGCCTGGGCCCACCTGGCCGTGGCATTACCCAAAAGATCAAGCAGGATATTATACCCCACCTACGTGGCTCCAAAGCTATGTTCTGACAAGTGAATCATGCCCCTTCTTATATATATCCAAACACTGAAAGATTTGTTTCATACTTGCTGCGCCTCTTGGTGATACAATTGCCACCCCACACCAACGGAGGTGGAGCGCCAACTTTCCTGTTCTTGACAGACTACAGGAGAAGCATTTTCCCTTATTGAGACATAAGGCCTAATTGAAGATATGGACCTTCTTAGAGAATTAAAAGAATCACAAGTCAACATGGAAACATGTACAGGCTTTGCTGAGCAACTACTGCCCTAAAAGTGTTTCTTTTCTAGCAGATCACTTCCTTCTGCATCTTGGATGAAGGCAGTCAGACAAGAGAAGCAGAAACTGATTCATTAAATACCTTTTGTTCTTGTGCCCTACAGCACGAGAGCTCTCCATCAGCACATCCATAACTGCAACTGCCCTTTTCATGTGACAGCAAACCCTGATACTTCCCTCTGGACAGCACCAAGTCCATAGTAACCGATTTAATTAACAGATCGTTTCCTTTGCCTCTGAAGAGAGCTCTGGTTTATTAATTACACAGATGACTGCTTTCAAGTTGTGCTTTGTCATCACTTACAATCCTCAATAATGTGGACAGCCTAGCATAAGGCTCCGGGCACATTATTTGGCTTCTCCATCATAGGTAATGAGAGGCCAGGGATTTGGCAGGTTCTTGACATTACGTCAAGCAGCCTTGACGTTGATGACAATTACAAGGATACTTCTGCAAATTCACTTGCATCTTCCCAGTTCTTAGGGGAAGGCTTTGCTCAAATAGGTAAAAACAGTGTGACACGTCCATTTTTTTCTCATCTTTTATGTTTAACAGAACAGGCTATTAGCTAATAACTTGGGTTCTCTTGCAAGTAAAGCAGCACTTTTATATCTCGTTATTTTTTGTAGTATTAAATGTCAGTTAAAAAAATACACTTTTCCTGATCCACAGATATTTAACTGTCACTCAGTCCACCTGACCTGCAGGAATACAACTGCTTTTTGGCAGAATTTGTTCAATAATTTAACCTCAAGACAACATATTTGTATTTATCAATTCATATACTGCTTCTTCTCATATAAGGTCCTAGATGGATTGTAGATAGCTGATCACCATTTGAAACGCCAAGTACTGAACACCTCAGAAAGGATGTTACATGTATAAAATGCTCTGATGTTTCCAAGTCTGCAGTTTTACAAGTAGATTCACCTGAGGTTAAAAAATGCTATTGCTTGACTTCTGAGCCCTTTCACTAACAAGCATCGAGATTTCTTTTTGATGTCCTGCAGAACAGAAATGAGAGCACACCATTGTCAGTGCTTCTTCAGAGATGCATCTCAATTGTTACACTGACTCTGTACTCTCTTTATTCCTTCCACTCTCTTATAGTTCTAAGCTTTGTCATTTTTCCGTCTGTTTTCAAAAAAGCCATTATTTGAGCTGCACAGCGTTCACTTCCATTGGTTCTAAACAGAAGCAACTGCCAGTCCTTTTTGAAACAGAAACTTTGCTAGCAGAAGAGCAGCTCCAGCCACACGCTGCCAAGCTGCTCAGGCAGAGCAACTTCCAGCCAGGAGCTCCCTACGTGCTGAGCCTGGGGCCAAAACATCCCCCAGCGAAAATTGCCACAGAGCGTGAGGCTTCGTCTGGGGCTTTGCTGCAAACATCCCCAAAGATGCCAAATGAAACATTCATCAAAGAAAGGCAGCAGTTTTACTTTCTTCTCAGATCAGAGAAAATAAAGTAATCTCTAAGACAAAAATTTATTTCTTTTCCTTAATGATACTAGTTAAACATTCCACACATTTACAGTCTATAATTGATAAATATTTTAACTTACTTCATCAGCACGTTATTTAAATCTTTTATATTATTTAATCCTACATAACCAAATACAAACAGATAGACCAGAACCCTGGCTAAAATTGCATATTCCTAGTTAATTACTAGTAATTACTAGCGCTGGCAGTTTGACTTTGTATTGAATTGCCAAATGAACACATGAAAACAAATACTAATGTACCTGAAACTACTGAAAGACTGACATACTATTTTAACACACACTCCTATAGCATCCTCTCAGTCCCACATATGCACAGTGTTTCAATAATAAAAACTGACAAACGCACAATCAGATCAGAACAGCAACTGAGCACTATTCAATGTTCTTTGCTATTCTCCCTACACAGTAATTTGTCAACTCATTTGCTTTGTGCACTACTGCTTAGGGTGGTGATCTTCTGCTCTCTTGGAATTTTAGCAGTCACAGTCAAGCCACATACAATTCACTTAGAGGTCTCCCACCATCACCTCTCATTACAATTGCTTTCTGTCCAATACAGAGAGGACTCAATGTGGTACAAAATGCACTTATCCTACCATGTGGTCTGTGGTGATGGTGGGTTTGCATTTACACCAGCTGGAGATGGAAGAATGGCTATCTAATAAAAGAAACTGTCCTCTGTTTGTGATAGCCTATTGTCCTTTGCTAAGACAGTAGTTTGGGGACCTTTGTTGTTAAAGCACAAGCCTGAGCCATTGGACTAAAAGGGCCGCATCCTAAACATGTCAAGGGTATACATTAGTATCCATGGTAGATATAACTTCCACATCCACCAGTGCCTTATTTGTACTTGATAGCAGTTAAGATAAAGGCACAGCAATTAAATAGGATGACATTAAATTAAATAGCTTTGTAATAGGTTTCCAGCAAAGATTCCAGTATGTCCTTACGGCTTCCATACCTTTACAACAAATCCTAAACTGATAATATACACTAGGAATGTGAAGGCCTTGACAGATTTGTGGAATGTCAAGTTCACTTTTAAAAACTAACTGATTTAAAAACAGTCATTATAATTCTCAGCTCTCATAGGCTGCATATTTTAAGTCCCAGATCTGCAGTCTGATTTGCTTCTCCTCTGAATTTATCAGTAAAGCTTTGAATTACTTTTCTTTACTTCAGTGGGGAAAGAGTTAAATATACCTGCTTAATATATTATTTTTGTTGCTGTTCTCAATTATTCCTTGTCCTGAAAACTATCCAGGATACCAGATCCAATTTAAAGTCTTTTCAATTACACACAACAATGAACAAGCAAAGGTAGTAATTTACTGTATTGCAGATTTCAATGCTGCTATTAGCTTTCCTTGTTACAAAGTCAAAGAAATTACAGGCACCAACCAGACAAAACAAATCTATTTTCACGCTTGTTTTGCTAAATTAAGCCAGGCTCTAACATAACTCTACAAATCCATTGTGCTCCCCAATCACAGAGCTATTCTGGGTCTGCTCTTTCTCGTCTTACCACCCAGAAAACAAGCTTGTAAAGAACTTCAACCAGAAACTACGAAATCTGTGTGCTATTACAAACAGTTTCAATTCAATACGCTGCCAGTTTCAGCGGCAAATGTTTTATGCAGAAGTTCCAATCTCACTACTTTCACTGAGAACTTCTTCAGTAAGAAGCAAACATTCTAGTATCTTGATTAAGCAAACCCCTTAGAAATTAACTTTATATATGTTAAAAATATTTCTTACTAGCATGGGATAATACTCAGCCACAAAATCAGGCATTTGATCCAGAGCTTGTAGCAGCTTTTCCATTAACATGTATATTTATCTACTAGTGAAATGGAAGACAATCAGCAAATGACACACACAAAAAAATCATTAAAATCCTCCAATTACTCCACTTCCCTAGCACAGGAAGGTTCTTCTGAAGCACAAAGCCACATGCAATTCCCTTTTCAGAGGATTATACGTTATTAATTTGTAACTCATAGGAAGATGTGAGCAGCAAAGCTTACATCATATAAATACAGCAGGGAAGAAAAACAAACAAGTAACCTGAGAAAATCTGAATTGTTTGCTTTCCTATTTAAATTAATAAACTCATTTCTGAATTAGCCACAGCACAGAGCAAAGAAATTAGAGACATCTCACTACACGACTGCTTCAGCATGAGTAATTTCTTGACAAATGGAATCATCCCTTGGGGAACAGCATCCTCTGCCATGGAGGAGGGGTACGTTACAGATATTACCTTGTCCATAATAATGCAGTTTATGAAGATGTCATAACTTATCTCCACTATATTTCTGTGAAGTGGCATGCTATTTATTATCTCTGAGGAAGAAAATGAAGACCAGAGACCCAGAGAAACTACACAATTCGTTCAAATCTACTCAAAGCATCTGTGGCAGTCAACCCACACATGCAGCTCCTTTAAGCTGCAAGTGGCTCCTTCAATTATAAAGTTAGCTCAAAGTTAGCTTCAAGAAAAGCTATTGCAAGTCTTAGCAAATGTGCAGTGGTAATGGAAGCTTCTGAAAAGCAACAAATTGTTGACCAGCTTCAAGTAACATTTTTCCAAAATTCAGGGTATCAGAGCACGCTTCCCATACATACATCCTTATGAGTAAAAGGGAAAGAGGACTCCTCCTGAAAATGACCCAGGGCAAGGTATGAAATAAGATCATCTCATAGAGGCTCCTTTCTATAGGAACTGCATGGGGAGCCTAACTTCCAAAAGAACATTCCTCTGTGGTCCAGGATGAAGATGTCCCACTGACAGGTATGGAGATAGGACACCACGAGTGCTTCCACCTCTGCAGGGCTGTACATTAGGACAGAGAAGCTGACAGCACACATCCATAGCCAAGTACAGACGGTCAAGCTCCTCCAGCAAACTGAGATTATAAAGCAAAGCTCAATGCTACTCTGGAAACCAATCAGATTTAGTTTGCTGGGCCAGCATCTCAGGTGAAAACACTGATGGGGGTGCCTCTAGACTAGACTGCACTGTTTCTTCTCCCTTTCTCCCATCTCAGGGTTCAAGTAAAAAACTGGGCGCTGCTTCAGACCCCCTGCCCAACTGCACACACATCTCCTTGGACTGCTGAGATTTCCACAAGAAATCTCTCTTGCTGACAAGAGAGAAAACATATACATACCTGTCATCCCCAGACACTTCGTCTCTTTTTGAAGCCATGGATCATCTGTAATAACCTAAAGTTAACACAGAAGAGAGCAATTATATAAAAAAACAGTTGTTTTCCTAAACATACAATATTGCTTAATTAAATTCTAAGATGAATTTATGCTTTACAGTTAGAATCCCATTCCACAAAGCCTCGAGTTTTCAAAATTAACTAGTACAAAACACAGGTTTGTACAAGAAGAATGAGTGCTGCTGCACTGTCATAAGGTGATGCACACTAGGGACACTGGCTGTATTTATACTCAGTATTACGAGGCTGAGACTGCACAATAGTAGAGCCGAAGTGCTTGAAATTAAATATGAGTTTGTTCTTAATAATTCTTGTTATTTTCAAATGCAGAACCAAGGACACAGGCAAATCCCATTGCTAGGAGCAGAAGGAATCAGTTCATATTGAATAAATAATCCTACACAGACCCAAAGAGACCACAGGCTAAAAACTGTAGCACATGAGACTCCTGCCTGTGCCCAGACCATGAAATCACAGCTCTAAAACTTCAATAAAACAAACCAGTGCTTTATAATATCCAGTGTTCTGATCAAGATGGAGCAGTCACACAAACAAGCCCTCATTCAATAAAAATGGTTCCCTAGGAGAGAAAATACAGTTATGAGAGCTATATGATTAACAGCTACCTTTCAAGTTCGCTGAACAGTGTGACCTGCACTTGCTGTTTCTGTATGCTCCCAAGCACTGCATGTAAGTAGTGTTAGTCCTGACATACAACACCACCATTATTACAGCAGAGCAAGTAAGGGGCAATTTTATTCTTTACCTGCTTGAGAAATTAATCATCTTGATTACTGCTAGAGCTGTAGTGTCTGTTAACCTTGTGTGAATATAGTTCTCACTTCAGATAGGGCACCTTCCGCCAACACTACAGAAAATGCAAGACATCTCAGCATTTTTAAGCAGAAAATAAGCACATACAGTCTCAGAGCCCTGGGATGCAGCTCTGCTACACACCAGGCACAGAGCTATTCCTTGGGCACTATTTGCGTATCTCCAACCACCCAGCTGTACAGGTCCTCTTGCATAACTAAATTATTTCATCTCTCACACCGGCACTCATTTCTTCCCATTAGTTAATCTATCTAGATGACCCTGAATTTTGACTACCCAAGAGCACCGAAACTACACCAAACTCCATCAGGAATCTTATACAATTTTTTTTTCTGGTGATGATTTATACGTATATATACACATATGAATTTGTTATATATGCATACAGATATACAGTGATAGAAATAACATTAGAAGAGTATTAACCTTTGCCAGATATTTCTAGAACATTCTGTTTGCACTGACAAAATATGTACCAGTGCAGTAAATGGCTGTAATGACGGTGTTTTCATCACTGATGAAAATACCAGAACACAGGAGGATGATGTTCTGTTAAGTGTTAACATAAATCCTGATCATAAATACAAATCCTAAATAAGACTCTTTTGCAATATATGGGGTGAACATTAAATGTCATCAGTTTCTTTGTAAACACGCCTGTAACAAAAGCAGACAAACAGCAGTCTATGCATGCATAAATAAGCGTAGCAAAGGCGGCTCATTAGCTAAGTCTGCCTAGGCAATTAGTGTATAAATGACTCAGGATTTCCAGAGACTCCAGGCGTTCATTCATCTGTGATTTTACAACAGTTCACGCACAAAATCTATGGTGTCTTTGTGCCCATTTGCATCAACTATGAACGACACCACAACACTCCTTGCTCCTTATTTTTCTTTCTGCCTTATCCTGCTTTTCTCATAACTCTGCTCTGGAAAAGCGAAGCTGAACATCCATCTCTTTTCCTCCAATCAATCGCAGAGAACTTCCACGATACCAGAGGGCACCATGAGGAGCTTCACATCAGTAAGCAGAGCCCAGTGCCAAGCCTATGGGACAGCGCTGCCATGACGCTTCAGAAGTAGATAACCGAACGCACCCTATTTGCCAGGATGCATTCCCCTACATTTTACATTGTTTTTCTGGTGGAAAAATAAGATTGGGGCTTGTTGGCTCGCTTCCCTCATTTTCAAGCGCTACTGTTTCCTGCCTGTGAAGTTTTTGTAACCAAAACACAAGACAGAATCAGAGAGCCACAGTAGCCCAGCCATTGCCTCGTGCTTGCGAGCACCCGTATCACTCAGTGTGACATGTACCCTTTTCCTCCAGGAGCAATACTCCACCACCTCCGAGGGCAGCCTGCAGATAACAGTTCGTGACTCCCTCCATCCCCCACCACACGTTCGCTGGTCTCCACCACACGGAACTACGCTGGCGCAGTTTCAGACAGCTAAAATACTACCTAGAGAGAAAAATAAAAGCCACATCTTAAGCCGCTAACGGCGTCCCGATCAGCGGGCTGACACCAGTGGCCCGGGAGCGGGCACACCGCCTTACCCCGGCCGCCGTTCTCCCGCAGCGCCCGCGGGGCGGGCCCGGCACCCCGTGTCCCTGCGTTGGGCGCCGGACGGTCGCCCCGAGGGGCTGTGCGGGCGCGGAGGGCAGAAGCACCACGAGCAGCCCGGCCAGCAGCCGCCCAGCCCCGCACGGCACCGGGCAGGCCCGCGGCGCGCCGCGCAGCCCTTCCGAGCGCTGCTCCGATCCAGGCCGGGCCTCAGCCTTCGCATCCATCCGCCATCCGTCTCCTCCCACCGCGGAGAGGGGGCGGGGAGCTCGCCCGAGCCGGGTCGGGCCGGACCCGATGGCGGCGGCCACGGAGTGCCTGCGGGCGGTGGGGCTGCAGTTCTGGGCTCGCTCGCTGCGGGTGCTGCCCGCCCTGCTGGCCCCCGCCGTGCTGCTGGGGCTGCTGCTGGGGGCCGCCGCCGCCGCCTTGCTCTGCCGCTGCGCGCTGCTGAGGCCGCGCCGGCGGAGAGAGGTACGGGGCCGTCGGGAGGGGGGCGGGCTCGAGCCGGGGTACGCGGACAAGAAGAGTGAAAGCGGCTTTGTGAGCGACCCCGGGGTGATGCTGGGCTCTCCGCTGCGCTGGGGTTGCCCGGGCCCGGAGCGACTCCGGATTGACCGTGTGAACTCGGTGGTGGTTGAGGAGCCGTGTGATTCGTGGCTCTCCTTTGTTTAAGGTGTTTTCAGTGCTGTACTGATCTAAAAATCCAGATAAACGGCTCCAAAAAGACACTGCTTTACGTGAAGATGTGTTCCAAATCCCTGCCTGTATCCTTGGACTTGTTCGTAGCTGCCCGCAGCTTGTCTGTCGTGGGGAGATGAGCTGTGTTTGTGAGGCTCTTGGAAACAGCACTCCACCCTAGGACAGGAGGAACACTCCAAAGAAAGGAAACATAGAACACAAAAGTGTTAATGCTCACTCGCAGCAGTAAATCTGCGCTGAGGTACGTGTGTGTGGACGTGGGAAATACCCAGAGGGTCTGGTTGGCCTTGTTTCCTAACTGCACATTTTCCAGCCATACCTGCCCTGCTGTGTGTATCTATCTATCTGTCCCTGAATCCTCATGCTTCCAGCTGCTTTTAAGTGGCAGATTTGAAGCTCTGTTTGAAGCCATACTTTAGCCTAACAATGGGTTCGCTTCAAATAGTGGATCAATGCATCCTGTGCGAGTGCAAGCCTCTCTGATTCAGTTTCTCATTTTTCCTGCCTTAATAGATGGTATCTTTATTGTACCGTCACTACCAACTCAAATATAGCCTTGTACAATTTTATCCTTTTTGTCACTTACATCAATAGGAAATGGAAGCTGTCAGTTCTATCTGGCCCAGATCTTTAAATGCATCGAGGTACTTAAATGCCATTAAAATCAATGCTGCTGCAGTAGAAAAGTTGTATATTTCTAAAGACTGCCACATACAGAACACGCTGCAGGGTGGTCAGACTGTGCCCTAGGTTCTGATTTTCCAAACACAAACAGGGCAACCTTAGGCTGTACCTTTTCACACAGTCTGCCTCAGCTATGCTGTGGTGCAACCTCCTGGATGCAGTATTCTTACTATACAGTTGCTTTGATATAGTAGTATTCTTCCTGTTATAGTTACTATACAGTTATAACTATAATATAGGAACTACTATTCTGGAGCTACTGTATAATTATAATTTTACAGGCTTCTGTATCCAAAATAAAAGCAGGGGTAGCATGTCCCAAACACGTGAGTTAAGCTTACAGAGGGAGCAGTGCCTGGAGTGCCACAGTAAGCTACGAGGGTTTGTCACACAACCCCAGGTAATCACTGCTGTACATTCAGCCCAAGTCCGTGGGGCTTGGAAGCATGCAGTGTCTTATTGGTCTGAGGAGCTGTGCGTGCAGGGAAAGTTTATGGAACCTTTACGTTGATAGTTTCAGACACTGTAGTATACAGTAATGCATTTCTATTGCTGAAACTCTTATTACACTTAACAGCATTGCTAGAGGCTCTTTGGGTTGGAATTCGTCTCATTATGATATTAGATTAGTTTGAAGTATTACAGTAATTACAGTTAGACTTAGTTTTATTCAGCTTAATGACACAAAAGGGAAGCTCAGTATCACTTCATTTGTTTTTGCAGATAGTCTTTGGGAGGAGTCGCAAATGTTATGAAGGACAGAAACAGAGAGGGAGGAGATGAGATTAGAAATGTTAGCAGAAAAGAAATGAACGCTGGAAAATAGCAAATACTGTTAAAGTTATATGATGGACACATAAATAAGTGGAAATGAAAAGTGGGTGAAAATGAGCAGTTAGAGAAATAAGTTGAGGGAGTCAAATTCTTGTTTTGGAATGGCTGTGGTCTGATATACAGTGGTGAATCCTGCTTGGCTAATTCCACAGCTCCAAGTCACTCAGCCAAAGTTTTATGAACTGGTTTGGGACAAATAGTGCTAAGATTGCTAAAGTAGACTTGTAGCTGTTCTTCTGTCATATAGTAGACTGTTAGGAAACAGTGTCTTAGTTCACCAGGTCTTGGAGACTAACCTAAGAATGGGGGTTGGACTCGATGATCTCTAGAGGTCCCTTCCAACCCCTATGATTCTATGATTCTATGAAGAATACGATCTGTATTCTTGAGCATCTATGTTCCAGAAAGATGATAGAGGCAAGACATAAGGAATGAAATCTGTTCAAACTCTAGGCAATTCTCTATATTCTGAGAAAACTGACTATACACCAAGTGACCAAATAATTCAAGGAGAAATTTTCTGTTAGAGTTACATGCATAGTGCCTGAAGGCGTATCATTAGACTACATGAAAAAGCAGTTAGTGGATTGTACAGCTGAAAAGTAAAAGAAAGAAGTAGTCAGGGTAGGGTAGGTTCTATTCATTGCAAACAATTGCGGATAATTTTAGTTAATTTTTGTAGCTGAGAATTTAAACAAAGGCTATGAGCTTGACACCATAGTCAGTAGTAAGACATTTTGAGCACAGACGGGTTGGTTTGACATGTTTAGATTCTCTTTTTGGGTTTAAGTTTTACTTGTGAACTGACAAATCGTACTCATAATGTTCAGTAGTTTAAAAGCATGCATCCTGCATACATTAAGTTATTGTTCATTTTCAGTTTGTATTTTTCCAAAGTTATCATTTGCAGCTGGTACTGAAATCATTTTCAGAATGGAGACATTAAAGGCCTTTGACCATAGCCTGGATAGGCTCAGATGATTCTGCATTATCTCAAGAGTTGTATTTTGCCTTTTTTCTGTCGGAATTTTAGAAAGATGATTCCCAGAGACTTCTGGAAAGTTTCACCTGCAATGAAAAAGAGCATCCTCTCACAGAAAGTGAAGCAGAACCCTATACATCGAAAGAGGAGATGGTGTTGGAGGTAAAGCTGGGTTCTTTGGAGTGTATGTCCATTTTGCTGAATGTATTAATCAGCATGCTAAGGGCCATGTTCAAACTGTCTTGATTGTAGTGGGCTTGGAATTGAGCCCTTAAAAAGCATTCAATTGTAGTAAGGAGAATGAGCGGTGATAGCTTCTTAGGAATGCAATCATTTCAGGCATTCATTTCCCTTATGAATTACATTTAATTTGGGCAACTGTCCTTGTACATTTCTGTCAAGATTCTGAGACCTCTTTGGTCATTAGCTTCTTTAGTTTTGCCTGGTGGAAAATGTTCACACTACTGACAAAGGAAGAAGTACTTAAATACTGAAATCAGTCCTGATAGTTCATGATGGATTCTTTCCTTGAGAAGTCTTATTAGAGAAAATTTGAGATTGATAAAGTTCCCTCGTCAGGTCTTATCTGGAACACATACTTTTTTCTAGTGCCTCCTTAATGTATGGATATAGATCTGGGCTGGGTCGAGTAGATCTGTGGAAGGAGATAGAATAGGCCAAACTGAATACGTTAGAGAACAGCATCTTCAGTGTCTTTCTGACCCTCCCATCAGTTATCAGCTGAAGACACAGTGTAGAGGTCAAATGACCACAAGTAGCGGGACACCAGTGTGGTGCCTTGGGATTCACATACAAACAGAAAATAATTTGGAAAGAGAGTGGGAAAAAGTATAAATTTAATGAATCCTCAGTCAAAACTAACAATCACTCTTTTTTTTGTGTATAGTAGTCTCAAAATAATCATGAGAAAGGATCCTATGGTGTAGCTGTTTGCCTTTCACCCAGTGCTGATTTGACTGCTCTTGTTATGTTAAAAGTTGTGGGTAGAAATGTTTAAGTAATCTGCAGTACAGAAAACCCCATAATGTTTAATTATATACCTGCAGAAAGTATCGGTTAAAGCCAGCCAGGCAGGTGCTTAGCTTTCAATGAGGACTGGTTCCATGACAAAGAGAAAATAGACATTATTGTAAACATTTTAGTCTTGGTTTAGATCCTGGCAGACAATTGCTTTTCATTTCAGTTTTGTGATCAAGAATGGTTACAAACCACTGTTGGTCATTTTTTTTTTTTTTAGTTAAAGTACAGTGTAACAATAGAGCATTGATTAGATTCCCTTTTGGAGTGCAAATCCTGTGAGAGAACTTGTCAGTGGTATGAATTTATGAATATTATAATTCTTTTTTGAAAATGCATCAAAGCCTTTAAAAAGTGTTCCTTCATAACCATGTGTACATCCCAGGCAAGGTTGCTCATTTGTGACACGTTAAGAAGTGGCCTCGTTATTTGAAAGGGATTTCTGCAATTTATTTTCCAAACTCCTGAAGTTATATATGTTTTTTTTTTTTTTCTGTTCGTTTGTTCCAATTCCCTGAGGCTTTGACTTTTACTACTATCAAACTGACAGCTCAGGGAGAGGCATAGATAAAGAAATATTTTTAGTGAAGTAAAAGCTTTCAGAAAAACAGATATTTTCATTCTGAGACCTTCCACGCTGCAATAATACCATAATTACCGTATTAATAATAATTCTATATTACTCATGCCTGCTGAGAAGCAGAATGTATTAGCACACTGTGATACAGCTTTATGGCTGTGGACTGAAGCTGCTTTGCCTCCAGCCATTTCAGAGCAATGAACCTGTCAGCTCCTATTCCTGAATGTATGCTATAGCAGTAGGGCTACTCCGTATGATAAAATGTTTTACATACTGACCTCTTTGCTTTTTACTTTATCAGTAAATCCAAAAATGGCTTCTGCAAATTAATGAAACTAAGATGAAAAGGTGCAATGATAAGAGTCTAACAAATGGCATAGTTTACTCCTCTCTTCTTATCTCTATTTTTAAATTTTATTAGTGCACTGGTATGTTCTAGAAAAAATCTACGTAAAGAAAATTGGTTTAACAAATCAGATTCTTTAATTTTATATTAAAAAAAAAAGCAGCAAACAAAAATTGCCAACACTAAAAAGGATAGACCAGGAAATCTCCTAAAGCTCTAACTATTCTGTCTGTTGCATACACATAACCTTTTAATTGGATATGCATGATCTCATGAAACAAAGCTGATTATCCCATTGTTCCTGGCAGTGGATAGGGAAGGGGAGGAGCAGAAAGTCAGTCAGGCAACATGAAATAGCAGGTAGTATGAAAAGAATATATTTTCTGTAAGAAGTTCTTTGGAAGAACATTAGTATTTTCTCTAGATTATAGGTAAGGATCGTACTGTATAAGTTCTTCCTGAAAAAAAAGAAAAAAAATCAAGAAAAAACCTGCACTAGTTTTAATTAATCAATTGTTTATTTAAATTGAAAGATGGAATTTATAGCCATGATGTGTGTGGGGCTTATCCCTCAGTATTTTCTATTATTAAGATTCTTTCAGTCTGTTACGCAAAATCTGTAGATATTGCTAAAGAAGAAAAGAAGGGAAATGAAAATAGCTTGTGAATACCAACTATTGCCCATTTTTTCTTTGCAGGCATAAAAATATTTTGGGGCAGTGATGATGACAGAGTTTTCTTCTCTGGATTTCATATCCTGACCTGAATGAGTCCTAGAAGACTTTTCACACTAAAGTTGAAAAAGTCAATAAACTGGAATTTCTTAGTTATATAACCAAAAAGGGGCATGCAATACTTAGAGTGCTCAACTGTCAGGTCCACTGTCATTCTCAAAACTTAACTGTTTTTTTTCTTCTTTTCCATACAGGAAAATGAGTCTCCTCTGAACAGTAACGTTACAGCATTTGCACTGAAGGCAAAAGTCATCTATCCTATCAATCAGAAATTCAGGGTAAGGCTTTAGACTCCACCTGTAAATGTTAGTGGCAGTCGCTGTGAGTCAAAGTAAATCACAGTCAAGTACCAGAAGAAAATTTAATGCCAATCTGTTTCAGAGGAATCTTTGTTTATAGTCCATTGACTCAGGAATCGTTTTGTGAGGTGTCAGCTGCTTTCATCATCCCCTGAAACTTGCAGTGCTTTACACTGTGTCCAGTCAATTTTCACTGCAATCAAGGAACATTTTCTACCCATTAACATTAATGGAAGTTGTATCTGTCCAAAGAAAAGTAAGAAAAAAAGCATTCAAAGATCTGCCCTTTAATAAGGAAAAATGATTCAAAGCAGATAACCTCATCAGATGAGTACTTTTCTAGGCAGTGCAGAAACCTGTCAGGATGATGAACATTAATTTTCATGGAAACACTTGCTGTGTACGTTGTTTAGTTTTTTGCTTGGAAGCTAACAGTGTAAATTGATGAGATGTTTATCTCCAGATTTTGTTTTATTAAATAATTTTGTGGGTTTTTTTTTTTTTTTTTAATGGTAGCCTTTGGCAGATGGCTCATCCAATCCATCTTTGCATGAGAATCCAAAGCAGGGAGTTCTACCTAATCAGGTAACTGAGGCATCTACATCAGGCAGCCTGGAATCCCTTAGCCAGGGAGACAAGGAGGATTGTAGTTCCTCCACAACAATACATTCAACAACAAGTGATGACAGATTTCAGGATCGAGCTTTCTTCAAGGTAGCCTGCTTCCCTGAAGTGCTCACATGTGAGAGGTAAGCAGTAAACCAGCCGTTGTGTCTAACTGTTTCTTGGTATGCTGTAGTGGTTTTCAGAATAACCAGTAAAGGTCTGGCATAAACAGAAGACTGGGCTTGAATTCATACATTCACCACTAGACAGAGTTATAGGCTTATAACCCTGTAAACAATGGTTGGAGAGACTGGAGAAATGCATCATACTGTACACTGAAAGTCATTTCATTGTTTGTGAAATTCTGGGAATCAGAACTGCAGGAATCCAGTCTCATGAAAGGTGTTATTACTGTTAATATGAGGTGATCCCTTTTGCTCTATACTCCATTCACTCATGCAGTGGATTGTTGCTGAGCTGAGGAAGAGAGCCTGCTGCACATCTTCAAGTAACACAGCTGGTGTCTTGCAAACAGCAAATGACAGTGGTCCATTCTCCCTGCTTTAATAGGAACTGCTCACATTACGTTGAAGGAAGGTTGTATGCTTGTTAGATGCACAAGTAATGAGCAAGTAGAGCTAATCCAAGTAGACTATCAGCTCCATTTTCCTTTTAGCTACACAATGCAAGTTATTCCTAGATGAATAAATACTTATCTGTAGTCTTATTTGCAAAAATAAAGAGAATTGCATGTACGTCACTATGAGGTTTGAGTAAGATGATAGTAACAAAAAATATTCTCTAAACATCCACTCATTTCAGCAGTTTAATTAAAACCTTTGTTTTTCCTTTCCTGTAGCCATTCATCCTTATATTTACCACGCCTTTTTCTGAAGAGAACTGTATCTCCAACTTTGATAATGCACTATTTTGATTTGCTTACTTCTCTATGGAGATATTTTATCTAAACTAAGAGTCGCTGTAGAAATGAAATGATCCTACTCCTTTTCTAGGGGCAGTGGAGAGTTTAGTGATTAAATGAAACTATTGATGCTATTGATGCTTCTTTTTTATGTGACATTTGTTAAGATTGTTTTTAACACCTCTTTTATTCTTCTAGTTATGATGTTAAGCTCTGCCTTTGCAGTCTTGTTTTAAAAGATCTCATGCTTCTTGATACTGAGCTTAGAAAAGAAGAATGTGTGGTAGGTACTCATGTCTCATTTAGAGTTACTTGATTTGAAACTATTAAATGAATATCGCTATAGGAACTAATCAACATGAACCACAGGCTACATGGGAAGTAACATAGCAGAGTTGTACCTTTGCAGTATTGTTTTTATTTTTTTCCCTCTTTGTTCTGCATGTATACGATCCTCACAGAGGAATAAAACAATGAAGTCTATTGGGCTGTGAAATACAGGAAGTCAGACTGAATAGCATAATTTTATATTTTACTCCAGAGAATAAGACATAGCAGTTGGGGTTCATAAAAAGAAAAAGTATGTTTAATAGATAAATTTGTGTTTTATGGCAATTCTTGTGTATTGCAGCTCCAGGGATTCAAAAGCTATTTAAATAAAATTTAGCTGAGTCAGTACTTTTGCAATAAGTAGAATACCCTGATCATGTAGAACAAAGAAATTAAGACACACATTTAAATCACAGATGGCTACCTACATCAAAGCATAGCATTAAATGCTGACAAGAAAAAAAGTACTTACACAAAGCCACCAAATACTTGGTTCAGATAATTGTTTATGGTGCATAGTTGTGATCTTGTGATCTAGTACAGAATCTTTTCCATTACTGAGTTTTAGGAGAGGAAATGTGAATCTGGACATAAAGTGTATAGCATTCTCCTCACCTTCCTTTCCAGTCTCTTAAGTTTGAACAGACTTGTCATTTGCGATACAATTTGATAAGTGCAGTAGGAATATTTCAAGGAATGGGATTTTCAGAGCAAGTTTCTCCCTAATCTAAAAGAGGAAGCATAAAAGTAAACCTGGAAAGCAATTGTTCTTCTGATAGATTTGATTCCCTGGTAAGTAGAAGAGAAAGGGAATTTGAGATTAGCTTCCAGAATGAAGTTTAGTTTGACCAGGGAATGTTAAAAATCAATTTGTAAAAGAAACACTGAGAAAATTTTTCCCACTTTGTGGCCTACCAGTGATGACCTCAAGAGAATGGTGTCTTTGACCTTTAGCTGAAGCTTTTAACAGCTTTGTATTTTTGCTAGCAGGGAGCCAGGGTTTAAAAAACAAAAAACAAAACACAAACACAAGCAAACTGATTATGGGGAAAGTATGGGGAATAGTTTCTTCATTTTCTGCTAGTTTTCTCTGACTTTCAAGTCTATCTGCCTTAGAGTCAGTCTAGGAAAACAAGTCCTCTGTAAGTGCTTCCTTGAATTCTTTTCTTTCCCCCTCCCTTTTTTTTTTTTCCTTAAACAGTATGTGATATATATTCATGTTTTGTGTTCAAAACTTCACCACAGGCAGGTGAGATCCAAAACTTGACTATTCAGTCACTTCCTCTTCCACTGTGCAATGATGATAACGTTAAGTTTTTAAATTAAATATGTTTAAAAAAACAGGCAACTTCATTCATTTCATAAAGACAAAGATGGAATTGTCTCTAAAATAATGTTTTGAAAGAGACAAGGCATTCAATAATTCTAATTACCACAGGGTTCAAAAACGAACATTTGAAGCAAGTAGTATTTCAATTTTAAACAGAACTGGAACATAGTTGTATTTCTTGTTAGAGAAGGTAGTTAGAACTTGAGATTGAGTACCAGCCTGTCACTTGAAACAACTATCTTCCATAACACAATTGATAATAATTATAATGAATATGCTTGTATCTTTCAGCATAGGGCTTTCATTTTATAAGTGGTCTAGATACTCTCCAATAAAGGACAGTTTCATATGTGTCACATTATGTCCTTGTCTTCATTTGAAGAAGCAGCTATCACCCAATACTCCAGAGACAAAGAATTTTCCATAATGGAATGCTATGGAGCTGCTGCTGATGTTTCTGCTATTTTGCTTACACCTCACTGTAGTTTTTACTGAATAATTTTAATACAGATTTTGTGATAAATTCTGTTGATTTTATTCAATACTATCACTTCTTTCCTTTTAAATAGATATTCATTCAGATTCTCAAAATGTACCTCACAGACTTCAGTCATAAGAAGAAAATTACTGATGATCTGTTCAAGAAGATTTTTTTAATTCTGAAAAATGTAAGTTTCTGTTGATTGATATTTCAGACAACAGAGAGTAGGAGATAATTCCACCAATTAGTGGGGGCTTCCACAGCAGGCTGTCTCCCCTGTATTTTTATACAGCAACATCATCTGTAATCCATGTAATAAGAGGTGTGTAAAACTGTCTTGTTACTTGATTCTGTCCATTAATTGTCCTCATTTTCTCTTGGTTGTTACCTGAGGAGATCAGGGCAGTGATGTTTTTAATCTGTTAAGAATGAGAGCATTTTGTAGTTGAATCCACTCAAACAGAACATTCTGATCCTTATTCTCGCAAATTTACTTATTTCTAATTATCAAGTCTTTGTCAGGTCCCATGTATCATTACGAGTGAAAGAACAGTAGGGAATAGAGTATTAAAAGAAAATTCAAGGTTCCTATCAAGGGGAAATACAATTACTTTCTTCTTTGTCCTCCATCAGAATCCATTTTTCACTTCTGAACTGGAAGACATACTTTTGTAGTCAGTGTGCATTTCAGTTGGATTCACTATTTTTACTACTGCCAGAAAGAAAAAACAAGGCTTCACAAACTTAAGCTGGAGAAAATTAATAGGAGAGACTGCTGCTTTCTCACCATTTTCCACATTAGCATCATAGGAAAGACTATGTTGGAAGGCACCTATGAAGATCATCTGGCCCAATCTTCTGCAGGAAGCAGAGCCTCCACTGTCAAGACAAGTCTTCAGTATTTACCATGGAAGGGCACAATTTCTCTAGGCAGCCTAGTCCAGTATTCAATTCTACTCTCACAGTAATTGTTACCTTTTTTTCCCCCCTTATGTACTCATGAAACCTCACATTTAGGCATTAAAGTGAAGTCTGACAGCTAGTTGTTAACATTTATTTTGTTTCTGCAGTCCCATGATTTGTGAATCAGTGACAGGAATCTGTATAGTTTTAACAAATGAATAGAGTGTTTATGTCAATTATAGTAGAATATCATCTGCCTTAAAATCAATCATCTTTCTTAGATACTTAGGTTTAAGACTATTAGTTAATTGCAGTTACTAAATAGAGGGGTTTACACACCAAATCTCGCCTTTTTTCTGATGGATTTGAATTAATGACTTCAAATTGTAAATAAATATAAAGTAGATTGTGTTTCACAGTGCAGCCTAACCTTGGATGGTGCTTGCCAGAACAGGTGTTGCCATGCATGCAGCAGAGCTGCAGTAAGACAGTAAGTTTTGTTTATTAGATGTAGTAATCACTGGAGTAGTCCAGGTATTTAAGTATCAATATGGGATTTTGTGTCCCTGTATTCTGGGCCATGGAAGCATGACAGCCTTGAGGTTGAGATAACACAAAGGGAAAAGCTGGATATTGAAAGATTAGTCAGTGCAAAGCAAAAATCATCAGCATTGGAAAATGTGTAGTACTGAACTAGTGAGATCGAGGATGATTAATTTTAGACAGGATTTTCCTCTTTCATTTCTGCATCAGAAGAAAAATTCATGATTTTTTGATGAATTATTTGTGAACCTTGTCAAAATCTGGTTACATTTCTTTAAAGCAGGAGGTGTTAAGTTAATGACACTCAAAATTGTGAGATATAAAAAAAATAATTGTTTACATAAGGCATATTTTAGCAACTGAAGAATCACCCATTGCATTATCAAGCTAAGAAAGAGCAGAGGGCAAGTACTTGTAAATATTACTGTTGTTGGAAAAAAAAAGCCTTGTTTCAGTAGAGTGAAGAATTTGAAAACCCAGCTAATTGCATGGGCTGTAATTTGTTCCTTATGAACATTTCAGGTGTGTTCATCCCTGAGTGTTAGCACTCCACAGGAAACACTGTATCTGGATGTGTATCTGTACACAAACACAGCAGGTATGCTCACAGCTGCCATTTAAGCTGGGCACTTGTGTTAAAATGAGACCATTCATGGTTCAATGCAGAATAAAAGAGTTCATGGGCCAGTATCTGCCGAAACTTTTTGGCAGAGATGGACCAACTGTACTCACATACTAATAGAGATGTAAGTATTTGTACTAAATTGACAAATACTTTTTCTTCTCTTTGTCACAGAAAGTACATGACTAAGAAACAGCTTTTCAGACACTGTTTTTCAGTTTCCTTTGTCATGTGCGAGAATTGACACCAATTCACTCTTGATACTAGAAATGTACTTCTGATTAATAAAATCACTTTCTTTCCAGGATTTTGAAGAATTACAGAAGCAACTTGATTCCAGACTCCAGAATACTGAGATGTCGGGAGCCCATAATTCAGATTACCAGACTGTAGAAGACTTAGAAAGAAAAGAAAGGGAATATTCTGAGCACATAATAGATAATGTAATTTTTTTTAATTTTTGTCTCCTAAAACGTTAATCTAATATTTTTTAAGAGGAAAGCTTCTTTTAATTAACTGTTGTGTTGACTAGTCATATTTAGTACTTAGAAGGTTCGTGAAAACATTTTCATATTGCTGCAGTAGAGTATTTCTGATTCCCTTTAATGCCATTGTTTTTAAACACAGCTTTATCACACTAACTTAGATACGAGAAAAGTCTGCTGCTTGTCAGATGTTAAGATGTATTTCAAGCCTAGATATGTCCTGACTTACAGGAATTTTATCATAGTACCTTGTTCTCTTCAATGCCACATAACCAAAATACTAATAAGATTTTTTCCATCATAAATATTCACTGAAAATAATTGCAGTACACTCTTCCAGTTTGCTTTGCATATTTGCTTTAGCAGAGCATTTTACTTCAGCAGTTTGGCACATTATGATAAACCTACACACTTAATGTTAAAAAGTCTGATTATAGGTATTTGATTCTTAAATTTGTTTTTCCCTCTTCAGTGGTGATTGCTTTCTAAAATACCGGAGATTAAAAGTGTTCAGCATATTAATCTCCAGTAAACTGGATAATCTGGAAGATAGTCTTCTTCCTGATCCTGTTTCTGAGGTTTAAGAAATCTACTGTTGATAAAAATTTGAGAATGACAAATCAGACTGATGGCTCTGTGGGCTGCCTGCACTGATTGACGATGGCACATCAGCCCTTACCTAAACAGTCCATTATCTCAGTCTTGGGCCCTTATTGTAAGAGTTAACATTTTTTAGTGCTTATGATTAAGTGCTTCACTACTAACGTTATCAGTTTTCTTTTGATTTACAGTGGAAGCCCTCATAACAAGAGTAGACCTGTTTCTTTTACAGTTTGTTTCTTGAAGTTGATTGTTCAGAATCGAGAGTTAGTCACATAAAAACTCCACAGCAGCCTTGCCAAGCAAAATGAGGCAGTTATTCACTGATGGCAGTCATCCTTCAGCAATTCTGTCATTCTCATGCTAGCAGAAGCTTTTCATCCATTTTAAGATGATTTTCTCTATGCAGATCAGAACTCTGAACTAATCCATTCTTTACCCAGTAATAAGAAGGTTTTTAATAGGAAGGTTTTCTTGTCCATAACTGCCAAACTCGCATCTTTAACAAATCTTGGTGATTGATACTTTTCCTTATCTTTAAAGCATACTAGAAGTCCCATTGGAGCTCATAGAATATTCACAGTTGAGCAGTCAGAAGTGACTGTGGGATCAGAGCCTAAAGCCAGAAATTACCCCTAGAATAATATATTAAAATGGACACATGCACTGTGCCAATACTGCAGGAAGTGCTTAATTCTAGTGTAGTTAGAGTGTCATGTGATGTGTGGCTATGAAAGGCTTTGTGAATGAAAAATGAATATTTTTAGCTTTTCTTTTTCTGCAAAAGTGATATTTGACTGAAATGCCTACTGCTATAGATAAAGAAGCTTCCCAGAAGAAAATGGTTATCCTTTGTACTTTTCCCATTAACACTAACAACACAGTGGGTTTTAGTAGATGGAGTAGGTGTGGAACTAAACTCTGTATTGCACAGAATGACTCCTATTCCAAAGAGTTAGGATTGTCCAAACATACCATATATTGGTTATGTGTCATCAACACAAATCATAATGCAGTAAAGTCTCAGATTATAGCTTTATGCTATGATTAGTACAGAAAGCTGTCTGTAGTCTCAGTGACTTGTATCTCATAGTAGACTCATAGGTCTCTCAGTGTAATGTAATACTTGATTAACAAGGGAAAATGGATTGTTATTTGATTCATATTCAACAGATGGAAGCTTTCTGGAAGCAAACTGACAAAGCCCAGCAGGCTTTTTTGGACCAATCAAAATGTTCAAGTGCCGAAGCAGCAAAGATAATGATGGATCTGACTGAGAGGATGATTGCAGTAGAAGGCTTATTAAATGAATCTCAAGATTTGCAGGCAATGGTAAAGTACAAAAAGAAGTAAAAGTCGAGAGGTATTTAGTCAGTCTGAACACAAAGCACAATGCAAGTGTACAAGTTTGTCAGTCCTATCTTAAGAGCACTGAAGACCACTTACTCCAAATGTGTGTCTTTCAACCTCATTGCAAAGAGCTTAGTTCCTGTTGCACAGTACATTAGAGGATGAACCCCAATTCACTTTCATTCTAGTTCTCAAAATACAGTTTAGATAATGTTAAAAGAAGTGATGTACATGATAAGAATGCAGCCAATGAGCAAGGAACATGAACTCTGATGTGGGAGAATCGTTACTGTGGACATTAAGGCTTTCTTTCAAAATATCTATCCCACTTTGATTGAGAAATCCTAATTTAGGATGAGATTGTCATTTGGGAATAATTCTACATGTCTAGTGACATTAACTATACTTGAAAACCCCTTTCATAGAGATGTAGTTAAAAGAAGGAAAAAATAAGCTTATGAGTGGATCAGTGCTGTACTTCTAAAATCTGACAGATCATAGAATCATAGGGGTTGTAAGGGACCTCAAGAGATCACGTCCAACCCCCCTGCCAAAGCAGGCTCCCTACACCAGGTGTCCAGGACTCCCATGTTGCCCTTCTGCCTATCTCTATCCCTTGAGTATTACAGTTTGTTCTACAAGCTTTTTTTTTTCCTCTATTAATGTCATCTTGACAGTTAGTGAGAACACTAATAATTTTATATTTGCTCTTTCAATTGAACATGAAGTAAAACCTGCTATCCTAAATAGGTCAGGATTTTTGGAACTACTTTACCTCAGGGTTACTATCCACATCATCTTGAGAAGCCTCCTGAGTTTTCTGTGTTATTTAGAACTGAATAATTCAATTAAAGGTCAGGCATGACCAGAGATTCTTACTCTCTAAGAAGGACTCTTTGTTTGTTTTAGGACATTCAGGAAAGGTTATTTAACTGGGAGCTTATAGTGAAAATGCTTGACTCACTGAAGTCCTGTATACCAGAAGAGTGCAGATGTAGACTGAATATTCTGTCAAATATTCTGGACAATTTAACTGTAAAGAACAAACTCTCAGTTAGACAAAAGGAAGAACTTTTAACAGACCTTCACAAGGCCTTCTGGGAACAACTGGCACATTTCACTAATGGTGAGTAGTTAGACAAGAAGTTGTGGTTTAATTTAAGTATGGTTTTTCTCCATTGTATTAATTAGTACAAAAAATATGGCTTTAGTCCTACAAGCCTATGTTTTAAAACTGTGTTGATGAATTGGCCAAAAACATTATCTTCATGAAGACTGGATACTTAGTACAGGAAGTTCTTCAGCTTCAGCCCTTCCAGATCCTGTTCCTAGCACTACTTCAACTTTATTCTATAGGTCATATAGTTATAACTTATTTCATTGATCTGAAATAAGAAGTAGAGCCACATGTGCTGCAAGTAGCTTTAAGATGTCTCCATTTATTCTCTATGCACTTGAGGTTCTTGGTGATATTGGCTAACATCAAGAATGGCACCAGCTGTATATGTGAAAAAGTGTTGTGTTATCAACAGCTACTAGCACACAGAAATAGTGCCCAGAAATATAGTTGTGTTGTCACTCTTGGGAAAAGTTAACACTAACGGTTACAACGTTCAGAAATACTTGTCCTTTAACATCAAAAAAAAAAAAACACCTTTTCAGACTGCCTAGCTGTAAGTTATACAATATTAATGAAATCTAAGCTAACAGACTTAAGGTTTTCTCCTGTGTCACTGCAGGTATTATCTTATGTATCAGGCAGAGCATGAAAATGCCTCCAACCAGTTTTAGAATGACCTGAGAAAAGTATTAATCATAAGCCAGCAATAAGAAAAGAAGAGCTTACCTTGTTCCAAAGGCAAAGGCTTGCTGAAAGCTCCTGCAGAATGCAACCTCCTAGTAGAAATCTTTATCTTCTGGCTGCCAGACCTTAAATGAGGTTAGGGAGGGGTGGACCCTGGGTTCACCCTTTCTGGTTGAGCAGATGAATTGCTTGCAGCTGTGTTCTCAGGGCTAGCCACGCCTCTTCACCAGGTGCTCAATCACTGGTTCAGGCCATGACCTAGAAGTTCCCATACACCTAACATCTACCTTCTTTAGAAATCTACCCCTAACTTCTCTAATAGGTGCTGAATGAAGGGTTTACAGTTTCCCATCAGTAGTCATGGAAAATTTTAGTATGCATTCGGTTAAAAAAAGTATAGTGAGAAGTACTTTACTCTCAAGATTTTTTTCAGAACCATTTCTTCTGCTCATGAGTGTACTTAAAGAAAACTTTCCTACTCAAGCAGCTTCAGGCTTAGAGGTTGGTGATAATAAGTTCTTGTTGCACTACATTCTTGCTGCAGTGCTGCTTATCATTTTTATTAAGTATGTGAAATTTTGCCCTGCAATGAACAGGGACATCTACAGGTAGATCAGGTTGTTCAGAACCTAGTCCAGCCTGACCTTGAATGTCTACAAGGATGGGGCATTTGCCACCTTTCTTGACAACCTGTTTCAGTGCCTCATTACCCTTATAGTGAAAAAATTTCATCATAGAATCATAGAATGGCTTAGGTAGAAAGAGACTTCAAGGATCATGAAGTTGAAATCCCTCTGCCACAGATCAGGTCAGATTTCCCAGGTCCCCATCCAACCTGACATTAAGAACAGCTCCAGGGATGAGGCATCCACAGCCTCTCTGGCAACCTGTTCAAGCACCTCACCAGTCTCTCAGCAAAAAAAACCCTACCGCCTGATGTCCAGTCTAAGTCTCCCTTCTTTCCGTCTGAAACCATTTTCCCTTGTCCTGTCACAACCCTGCTAAAGGGTCTGTACTGTTCTTAGTTCATAGTCTTTGCATGTATTCAGGCACTAAATTCCCTTAAAAATCAGCTAATATTTGTGCCTATTTTTATTGGAGTCTTTCCAGTATTTTCAGTGCACTTTCAAATGTTTTGTCAGTGAGTAATCAGTCTGTTGTCATGTTTGATAAATGAATATTGAGAAAGTAGCATGCACAGTGAGGAGCAGGAGGGGGAACTATATTTAGTCTTCAGAAAAGGAGGCTGAGGGGAGACCTCATTGCTCTTTACAACTACCTGAAATTGGGTTCTAGTGAGCCTCTTTTATCAGGTCAAAGGATTGGATTAAATGACAAGAAGAATTTAGTCACAGAAAGGGTAGTTAGGCACTGAAACAGGCTGCCCAAGGAAGGTGGTGGAGTTACCATCCCTGGAGGTATTTATATGAGACATGTGGATAGGTCGTGATTTAGTGGTGGGCTTGGTAATCTTAATCTTAATTCAACCTCAGTGTTCCTATCAATCTATGGTTCTCCAGAAAATAATTTCTCGCAGTTAAATGAGCCACATCTGTCTCTTCTCTTGCATTCCCATTTATCTACACATGTCCAGAGTAAATCACTGATCTGGGACGAAATGTGTAGAGGAAATGAAGATTCTTATGTGGACAGGCAATATGACTTGAAATACTGAGACAACATCATAAGCATCGATTCTACTCCGTAAGATAGAGTTCAGGTAGACTTACTTATAAATTTGTATATCACATAGAGCAAGAGGAGGGATGAAAGAAGGAAGAACTGTGTCCCAGATATTTCACAGGGTTCATGCAAAACTGGAGGAACCTTGACAACTTATTCAAGGTTCCTGAAAAAGTCACTTTGGAAACCTGATATACCTGGCATCCCAGTTCAAACTAACAGGAACTGAAGCTCCTATGGACCTGTTTTCCCCACCATATGTTGCTGCCCTTGTCCTTGAAGTAGCATTTACTTGTCTGTAATTAGGTAATGAGCCATTTCTGGACCTTCCTAAAGCAGGAAGGAGAGGTTTGGTTGGGGTGCTGCAAGTAGGAATCTGTTTCACCACCACCTACACAAAAGCACTACCAGTGAAGGTGAGATTGCTGGACAGTAATGATCCAAAAAAATGACAGATTTAAGTGCCCAAAAGTTTGCTTTGGAAAAGATTTTCCTAGTAAGAAACAGCTTTGAAATTCTGTGTGGTAATTCCTTGCCTATTTTGTTCACTAACAGATTTTTGTGAGCTTATATTGTGTGACAGTAGCAGATGCTACTTTCTCCCTGTGGAGTTACAGTATCTAATCATTTGTATTTCATATTCCAGAATGCATCCAGCAAAGTAAAGACCTCATCCTGAAACGACTGGAGTGCCGTGCAAAGAAGAGAGAAGACTTCAAACACAGACAGAAAGCTGAACAAGGGAATCTCCTTAGTAAAGTTTTTCGTATTGGAGATTTAAATGATTTTCTCAAGGTGTGCACATAGAAACATTCCTTTATCTTTTACAGCGAGGGTGCTAAGGCACTAGAACAGATTGCCTAATAGTGTGGTTGATGCCCTGGCCATGAAGACTTTCAAGGCAGTGCTGGATAAGGCCCAGGGCAACCTGATCTATCTGTGGTGTCCCGGTTCATTGCAGTGGAGTTGGTCTATGTAGCCTTCAGAGGTCCCTTCCAACTCTAAGGAATCTGAGATTCTATGATTTTTCAAGGCAAAACATGCTTCATATTTCTCTCAATTCCATAAAATCAGAATTTTTAGGTTCCTCTATGAATCATAAGCACAAGTATGAAAGAGTCAAACATCCTTATGTCTAGGTTCGCCTTGGGTTTTCTTCCAGTGTTGGAATTTTCACATTGGAACCAAATGCTAAAGTGGGCTAGTGCTAAATTGCATGTTTCATACAAAACATCCTTTACTTAGATACTTTCTGTTTGGTTCAATATACAAAATCTCTGGATGAAAGTATCTGGCCTACACTATAGAATAAAGCAAGGTGGTCTGATTTAGTTGAACCTTTCTGTGATTGAAATTACAGAGGCTCTGTTAAATTTCACTTAAACAGAGGGAAAACTCATTATGAATGCTTGCAGGATACCTTATAAGGGGATTGCAGTAGATAATTCAGTGTGGTATGTGGTGACTAACGTAATGTTTTCTTGGCTATATTTTCTACAGACCTCTATTGTTATTGCTCAGAATGTATACAAAATCAGAATTCTCAGCTGTGAAATGCTGACAGCTGCAGAATTTGTACAACTGCTGAAAACCACAGGGCCAAGTTATTAAGAAAAAAAAATCAATCCTTTCTTGAAGTAAATTATTTAAGGTTAAAGTGGTTATTTCCAGCAGCATCGAACTTTTGATGAAGTCTAATAACTTAGATAAATTGCTATAGGAGAAGATTCAGATTCCAACTGTAGCAAACTGTCAAACTGTGTTAATCTCAACAATGCAAGCTTGTACTGTTAGCCAAGTTCTTTAATTATATTGTGTGAATTAGATAATTCTGGTACTGTTCTTGTATGCCACACCTGTCTGGGATAGTTCTCTTCAAAACTGCTTTTACTGTCTCATCTGAAGAAACAAAAGGTTTGAGTCACTTTAAAATACTGAAGCACATTTTACTTCATTGTCTTTCGTAACTTGGGACTAATAATTCTACCACACTTTTTTGTAGCTGTTGAGCAATTGTGAATGTATTTTCTATGCATACATAATTCTCCAACACTTCCCGACTTTATTAAACAAAGCTTATCAATTGTGTCATGATCTCTCCCCTAGAAAGTTACAGCCATGCTGCTTTATGCAGGAAATACTTTATTTTGTATGCCTTAAAAAACTAACAATTACTCTTGGATAAAATATAGACTAATGAGCTGCTTATGACAGGCTGGGAAGAAATGGGCAAAGGTGACAATTTGCTCTTTATGCTGCAGAACAGAACATAGTTCTTAATATTAGGTAATACCTCTGTGAAAATAATAAACGACAGAAATGTAAACCTTTCTACAGTTGAGAGACCCTTTTGCCTTGAGTCCATAGACTCTTTGGGCAGTAAGAAAAATATAATTACAGAATCATAGAGTGATTTGAGTTGGAAGAGACCTTTAAGATCATCTAGTTCCAACCCCTTTGCTATAGGCAGGGACACCTCTCTGTAGACCAGGTTGCTCAAAGCCATATCCAGCCTGGCCTTGAATGTTTCCAGGGAGGGGGCATTCACAGCCTGACTGGGCAGCCTGTTCCAGTATCTCACCACCCTCACAGTAAAGAATTTCTTTCTAATATCTAGTCTTAATCTACCCTCGTCCAGTTTAAAACCATTTCCCCTTGTCCTGTTGCTAGATGTCCTAACAAAAAAATCTTTCCCCAAGTTTCCAGTAGGCCTCCTTCAGGTACTGGAAGGTTGCTATAAGGTCTCCTCAGAACCTTCTTTTCTTCAGGCTGAAGTGCTCCAGCTCTCTCAGCCCGTCCCTGTAGGGGACTCCAACGCTCTGATCATTTTTGTGGTCCTCCTCTGGACCTGCTCCAACAACTCCATGTTATTCTTGTGTTGGAGGCCAGAGGTGGATGAAGCACTCCAGGTGGGGTCTCACAGGAGCAGAGTAGAGGTGCAGAATCACCTCCCTTGACCTGCTGGTCACACTTCTCTTGATGCAGCCCGGGATACAGTTAGCAGAAAGGCTGCAAGTGCACGTTGCCAGCTCACGCTGAGTATTTAATCAGTTGATACTCCCAAATCCTTTTCCTCACAGCTGCTCTCAAGCCATTATTTGCTCAATCTATATCTGTGCTTGAGATTGCTCCAACCCAAATGCAGGATGGACTTTCTTCTCTGCCTTTCCCACTATTCCCCACCTAGGGGCTCATACCGTCATGATTTCAGCCTGCACAGTAACTGACCTTTCTGCTGTATTTTAAGTGGTTGCCAATTGGGGAGGTGAATTTTACAGTGAACTTCCTTCACATTGGTTTCTTCTGAACACAAGTTGGAGGATAATGATTTTCTTTCCACAACTCTGATTTCTTTTTTATATAACAGAAAGATGTAGATTATGAAGGTTAGAGTTCTTACACTCTTTTGCCACCTTCAACTATGTTTCCACTGGAAAAGGGACATATTCTTTTTTTTTTTTTTTTTTTTGCAGAAAGTACAAGATGATCTATTGAAGCACACAAAGCAAACAGTGCCGGTTACAGTAACCCAATCTTGCTCAGCCAACAGTAGACACACAGCTCATGGTTATGAATGACAGTCCAGTTAGATGGAGATCTCCTTTGTCATTTTACCAGGACTTTGACATGAACTCTGTTCAGCTACATTTTTCAGTTTGAATGTCTAGTACAGAGGGCTTGCAGTCAAAAATAGTGAATTCTAACACAAAAGTTACGGGGCTATGGCATAGGTGATTTTTTTTCTATTTTTTTTTATTTTTTAATTACAGTCTGATAGAAAGATATAAATTGACTCTGTCCTGACTGAGTTTATTCAGGCTTAGCGGAATAAATTAACTTGTATATGCAAGCCATTATTATCATATACTGCAGAAGCTGTCTTAAGAAATAAGAGTTAAGAAATATGAGGCCAAAGGGGGAATGGCCTCAAAGATGATTTAAAAAAATAAAAAAAGAAGAAAAGCACAAGAAAAACACAACACTCAAACAGGAGAAAAAGCAGCAAGGATGTTGCCCTACATATGGATCACAGTTTCTCTGCAGCTCCATTGTCCACATATGTCTAGCAGTGTCTCAGCCCTTTAGTACTGCAATCTGCTTGATGTCTGTATGGGTTATTCTGCTCCTCAGACCTGTCCGTGATGGAGTGCTAACTTGTACAGAGTCAAGGAGTATGAGAATCAGATCATTTCACATATTTTCCAGTATTATGTATCCCAAACTTCTGAGGCTTTAGAGTTTCATACTCAAGACTGAATATGCACAAATTAAGGCAGGAAGGCAAGTTTTATGTCCCTCTGAGGCATGATTCTACACGAACACTTATTATTGTGAAGGTATGCATGAAGGGTTTGGGGAAGGGTACGGAGAGGGTCACAAGAAGCTATATAAACAGCATTTCCAGCTGTTTAAATGTATCTGCTGTGTTTCTTTCAGGCTTACCATGATCTGTTAGAGAAGCATTGGCAGGCACAGTTGCAGCTGGAAGAGGAAGATGACTGTGAAAGCACAGAGGCTGTTGTGGAGCTCTACAAGGTACCACCTCTAGTGATATATGCTATTAATTAAAGTAATTCTCAACAACCTCTTGCCCCATGACACAGTGTGAGGCCTTAGTGTGGGGACTGGAGAACTGCACCAGAGATCATGGCTGTCCCAGGTAGCTGGGCTGGCAAAACAGTTTGACAGTTTTCCACAGTAACTTGTCTTTTCCATTATCTTCTCAACACAGTATGTTGCTTAAATTCATGTTAGTCAGAAAATATCTACATGATCTTCCAAGATGTGCTGTCTGAGTGGCTGATGAGGTTGTAATAATGTTTAGAGTATACAGTATCTGGCATTATTGCTAGGAGAGAGACTTCATTTATATACCATAATTATCTCCTGCACACCATGGTACAATAATACTATTCTTAGTTAACTTTCTATGTATCCTAAAATAGTTTTCTATTTTCCTCTGAAAGAAATTTTTTTGACACTAGTTAGTTCCCTGAAACATGTTCAGGTCTGTGGTGTAAGTAATATTTTTACACTTTTTAATCTTACTGATTTGGAAAAAAAATGTGGATGCATCATGCCTCTATGTCATCTTTAATTATTTTCTGCCTGCACTGAAAAATAAGATAACTTCATCTATCCGATGAAGACCAAAAGTGTAGTTGGCAGTGACCTTTAATCAGACTGAAACTAATCGCTTTGAGCTCTGCAGGATCCTTGTCATGATTAATTATAACCAGATCAGGGTGTTATGGAAACTTGTTCTCTCCAGCACATCAAGGTAAGATATCCCTGCAATCTTAATTAGTGCTGGTCCACATGTACTTTTTAAAATTCAGCTGAAAAAAGAAAGTCATTATATTAGGAACAAATAAACAGTTTTTACCACAGTTTTATGTAATACTGCAAGCAAGCAACAGTATGCTTAAGAAAGACTACTGCTTTGGAGAAGGGTAACATTTGCTTGGAGGGCTATGGCCACAGATCAGAATAAATTAATTGTACAATACTACTTAAGGAAGTTCAGTGTGTCTGCTGTCTGCTGAAGTTACTGCTGGAGCTGCTGAAGTAACTCCAGACTTAGTGCCTTCTTCTCAAGCCCCTTCTTCATTTCACATGAAGTCTCTGGAGACCTAACATTTTTTTCCCTTGCATAGTTTCATTTGTGAAATTATATTGCTTTCTTTTGTTGTGTATTCTGCTTTAGTGACATTGAAATCAGACTGAAAACTTTACTTCTTTCAACAGCATGCTACGTAAACTTTCTTTTCCATTAAAGAAAAATTGATCTGGGTGAATTAAGTGTTTCTAAAATTGCCAAGTTGCCAGGAGAGCTGCACAAACTTGAATTCTGCTAATTCACTGAGCTCAAAGCCATTATATTCCATATTGTGGCTGCTCTCATTTTTAGACCCAGACAAATACTACGTAACGTGAAAAACTACAATAAGTAAAGTAATCCATCTGGCATCCATTGGATGAGAGTCCACAAATCTTAATTTGCAATAAAATATTTATAATAAAACTTCTTTGTTATCACATTTTACATAACGAACAACTGCACATATTACCCCCATTGCCTAAATACAAATGGTGCAGACTTCTTCTCAGTACACCTTATAAACAGCATAAGCTAGAAAGAAGAGGAAGTATAAATGAGCGTAATACTACTGTACATAAATGGAATTGTTCTGACTTCTGCAGCTGAGGGAAGTGCAGTAGTTCAACATTTTGCCAGGATAAAAAAACGAACAGATTTGATATTGAGGGAAGGAATTGTATCTCACAACCACAGTGCTTTTTATTCTTCATCTGTTTCAGCACATTTTCAGAGCAGAACTGTACTTTGGACAAGCCTTCCCCTGGACAGCAGGGCTTCACATCTTTCCATAGTTTCTCCAGCTTTCTGGAGGGAAAAGTTACTGCTTCCAGTGGTGAAGGCAAGAGAAATTTAAGGCACAGTGGTGTCAAGTAAAGTCAAGCAGAGATGAGCAAGCAATTATTAGACTAAGCAGCTTGCTACCAGCAACTCCCCCAAGGTGATATTCAACCCTGTGCTGCAAACCCTGTATCCCAGTTGGATTTGAGCCAGCTAGTTTGTAGTGCCTGCTGATTTGGGCACACCTACAAACACCATAGAGCTTATTGTAGTTCCAGAAGACTTGTAGTTTAACTGATAGCCATTTGCTTAGCAGAAAGTTCTATTTAGCTGCTCTTTATCACTCTAGTAGAAACTGAAGCCTAGTAATATTACCGAAAAATAGTGATACTTTCTATATCTAGACATGCTTATCTTGCTTATCTTGCTCCTCGCTTAGATATATATAGTTATTCTTCAGCCTATAGTCTACAAGGCATCCAAAGAGTGCAAGGCAGTTTCAAAAAGATTCATTCATACGTTTATAAACGCAGTCAGAATGGAAAGAGGTAGTTACGTATTTAGTTATTCCTAATTTTTATTTTGTTGCTCATAAAAAGTAGCCTTGCAAAGCTGCGCAAGGTTGTTACACTTCCCACCTACACAAGTTAAACAGCCCTTGGCTTAGGTTCTTTCTTTCTTCAGTTGTGCATTAGCATGATTTGATTTATTTCAGCAGAGTCACCTTGATTTGCCCTAGTGTAAACAAGCAGGGAAGCAAACATGACAGACTTAGTTACTTGAATAAGTAGAAAAATAACCTGCATGCAAGAGGTGATATTAGAATGTAGGGAAAAGGTCAGCATATAAAAAGTAGGAAAGCAGTGAATATCCTAGGGACAGAAGAAAATATGTCACTTCACTGTATTTGCCATTCCTTTGTGGGAGAATATCCTTATTTTGTTCTCACAGTGTTCTGTCTAAGCCCTGCTCAAAACTCTGCAATTTTGTTTTGCTTTTTTGCCTTTTAAATGTGAGTTCACCAAGATTTATGTAGCCTTCTAACACTAATGTAGCCTGTAGTGCTACAGTACATTAAGGAGTTATTCAAATCAGTGAATAAATATAGAAAAATGCAGTGATCTGGAAGCTGACTATGTTTGCAAAGAATAATTGAGTAGGTTTGTTTTCTTAACACATGAATACATCAATTAAAATGATTTAACCAAGGTCAATGGAATCCATTGATGCCTGAAGTGAATGAAGGTGTTATATTTAGAAGATTGCATAGAACTTTACAACCATACTAGTGAATTAAAATAATGCACCGTAGGTGATTAGTCTTGTAGTGAGTAGACAGAGGCTCTGTAATAATTTTTACAGTCCAAGTTGAGCACTGGTGGTGATTTTAATTCATACAGTGTGTCATAATTGAAGAAGGAATTGCATCAGGGCTAACTGAATGGCTCAGCCTAATATTTACAGTAAATGTAGCCTTTCAAGTTATCCCATACGCAGGGGATACTCTGTTGCAGTAACTGTTTTGTACTGGCTTGGGTAGCTATTGAATTGCAAGGTTTAAACTGAAATTATCTTTCATGTTGCATTGAAAGCCTCCCCATCCCCTGACCCCATTTATGTGTTATTCTGTTTCTCCTGATCTCTTGGGAAGATTAGTGGCTAGCTCCTTGCAAGTCTGTCTCAGTTGTAGCCTTCAGTCAGATCAGATATTAACCAACCTTTGATCTTTTCTTTCTCTGAGTTATTGTTTTGGGTTTCTTTGTTTGTTTGTTTTGTTGTTTTTGTGTGTATGTGTGACCTACCAGCTTATTTTAGCAGGGAAAGGAGGAGTGAAAAGAGGTTAATGGTTAACAGCTCATTGTTAAGAAAACAGACATGCAGATTACACAATATGAAATCAATTAACATAGCCCCTGATAAGATAATTATTTTTCCTCAGCTTTAACATCAAAACCGTAAAAAAACACAATATTCTGTCATTTGTAATTCCTTTGTGCTGATAGCAGTTCATTAAAATGTTATTTCATTTGACTTGACCGAACATAGAAAAGTATAAGAATTTAGATTAAAATCTAGTAAGTATTGAGCATTATCAACAGGCAAAGCAATAAACATTTTCTGAATGGGTAAACATGAATTGAAGCAAAGTGGGTTTTTTTTTCTCAGTTAATAAAAGGGAGAAAATTATCTTTGTCAAAATTGTAAGTTAAGCTTCTTAGACACTTAATTCTTTTGTTACTTTCCTTATATAATTTCATTAGCATGAGATATGGTTAGGCATGTCTGGCTATCCAGAGCTAGCTGCTTTTCAAGGTGAGTCACCCACATCTTGACTCAGATAGAAATCGTGATCAAGAGACCTCCAGCTCAGATGCTTTCTTCTGAATTTTGCCCTATGATTTAACCCCGAAAGTTTGAAAGACAGTGTCATCTAGGAGATTAAATATGAAACTCCTGCCACATGAGCTCAGTCTAATTCTGCTTTTGGGATCTCATTAAGTCATTTCAATAAAGCTTTGTGGTTTTTATTGCTATGTTTTGCTATGTTGCACATTCAGTTACAGTTCTGGGAACCATTTATTGTATTTGTAGAATCACATCCAAATGTTTCATTGATTAGCCACTATTAAAACTTATATGAAGTTTATGGTTTTGTAGTTGTCTAATACCTATAACCTTGACAGAATTCCTAGTATCCTTCTTGGCCCTTCCTATCTCATCACCAAGTGACCTGAGTCACTGTGCCCAAAGTGATTGACTCAATCAAATGTAAGTAGAAGAAATGCATCCTGTTTCTAGATATTCACATACACTCACTGTGAATGTACGTACTGTTGTGAAATACAAGATGCGTGATGTGAATAAGCTTCATTATGAAGTTTACTTCTTTGCCTTACTGCATAAGAAAATGCATTTCATCTCTGTGTGGATTCACTGTTTTCTAACAGCTATGACTGTTAAAGGATATCCCCTTATCTGAGAAGCACATTCCTAAAAAGGGAGGGCAGTACAGAAGGTGAAGGTTGAAACAAGAACCAAAGAGGGGGAAAGACTAGTTTCAATGTACCCCTATTTTTAATGCATAGAAATAAACATTTTTCTTTGTTTTATTAGCTTGCACTAAGGATGACTTCAATGCCATTATGTTCTAGTGTCATCAGGGTGCTTAAAAGCAGGTTACTGTATTCAGTTTGCAGTTATCATTCTGGAATTCTTATGAAATAGAGGAAGAAACACATACAGTCAACATTTCCCCATCTGTCCAGTACTTATGACGTGAAGTATCTTCTAGTGATCAATAGTATCCAAGAACATTAAAATTATTGTAGGGTGTATGATCTACCTATTTTTTTTTTCCTTATTAATACACAGTATGCTCCCTTAAGAATCATAACCTTAGGACTTCTGATGATGCAGAAGTGCTCTACAGTTTGACTAGAAATTTTAAATCTTTGAATGAAATGCTATTGTATCCAGTGTTAACAAGTAACTGTTACAAGTTAACAGATAACTATGCCATTGCCTCTTGGAGATAATATGTAATAGAGTGACTGGCATTTAAAATACAGTCCAGCCAGCCTTTCTAAATATATTTTCCTGCTTCACAATGTCATTATTCACGTTATTCTCATCTGCATGTAAGAACCATTTAATCATTTGAGTTTGAGGGAAAGCATTAACATTGTTCTTTGGATCTACAGTGAAATCTGATAAATTGTGTATTTCCCTTGGTTTTTGACAAAATTCTATATTTATTGCCTTGCTTGATATTCAGATGCATTCAGCATTTTAATCTGAGACCATTTTATTTCTGCATATACCCTGTGGTATTTCTTTATGCTTGATGAATTTCTCTGGAGATTTTTTGAAAAGCTTTCAGATTGACTGCCAGGTACTACAAACAGGTTCATTCACTGTTGCAATCAGCTATTCTATTAATGGAACCAATTTGAATAAATTTCATTAAGTAAAAGTTCTACAAGCAAGAGATGACATATCAGTAAGTTCGTAGAAACTATTCTGTAGGTGTCCAAAAATAAGTTATTGGAAGCAATAGGATTTCTTAATGGTTTAATTGTTTTCCTGTAGAAAACTGGCATTATAATCTGTATCGCACTGTCCTTGTTTATGGACAGACTTAACTGCTGTTTCATATTGAGTACTTTCCTCAGAGTACAAATAATTTCAAATTATTTCTTTAGCTTGAATTATTTCTTTTCCTGGGCAGCTTGACCTAGTGGGTGCCAAGCCTGTCCACAACAAGGGACTGGAACTGGATGGGCTTTAAAGTATCTCCCAACCCAAGCCGTTCTGTAATTCTATGTTTCTTGAGTCACACTGGTAGGATTCAGTTACACTTGCATTGTTTCCTAATGGAGACTCACTATTTTCCCTAACAAGCCCTATAAGGCTATTCCACCATGTTTCTGCAAGTGCAGTATTAAACAGTGTAGCCATCACATTGTACATGTATGTTCTTCATGCAGAGCACACTGTGCTGTTAGTGTTGCACTGACTTCATGGACTGTAGTATTAGTATTATGTGTTTGGGTTAAAGATCCCAGTGACAAGCTGAGAAGAAGTTAGCATTATGAGAGTCAGCACTGATGGTAGTTTATATTGCAATCCTGGACTGCAGCTGAGGCTGGTAAGTGCAGGATCTGTGGCCTACACAGAGCAGAATTTATTACAGTAGTTAAAGTGTTCTCTGCCGTTGAAAATCACTCTTTAAGGGGTTTAGCAACACTTGAACAGGATTCCTATTGCTTTGCCAGTTTGCAGCATCTAAGAGATGAAAAGCAGTACACTCAGTCTTGCTTGTCTTCCATATTTTTGCTCAGCTTCATCATTTCTAAAGGGACTGATGATGTTCCTGGATTTTTAGTCCCACTTTCTTGTCCTTTCATATCAGTTTCAACAGCGGGCTGCAAAATTTGTATTTTGCAAATGATTAAGCACCTGTGATTGAAAGGTAGTCACATTTTTCCTGGGTAACTATGTACTCACTCTGGTAGCATCAGTGGTAAGTATGAAATATAGTTTGAATTTGTGGGAGGTGCAAGCAGAATGCTGTTCAATTCATTGTTAAACAAAATAGTGTAACAACAAGTAACAAAATAACTTCTTTAGGTTCTGTGCAAAAGATTTCCTAGTAAATAATTATATAGGGTTGTCAGCATGCCAAGCAAATGCTATCAGTTCTGAAGCAAAGTATGTTGTAAAGTGATTTAGTTGCCACAGGTGGAACTCTGTTTGCTTAAGAATAAAGTTCCTTAACACCTTGCCTCTGGTCTTTTGGGACTGTAATAGAAATGCCACAGACTCCTCTAGACTGTTTTAGACCCAGGAGAGTTACTTATATCCAGGAGCATCCAGTAAAGGCGGAAGAATTAGCTTATATGGAAAGGCTAGAAAAGCTCAGAGAAGAGACAGTTCACAGTGACAGAGCAATAGTTATTTAAACGTGTATAGGACACAGAGATTAGAAATGTGGATTCTTTGAGTTTATGTTAAATCCCAGGATTTAAAGGCTCGAATTCTAAAATAAAGAAACAGCAGCAGTGAGAACTCAAACCATTTAACATTAATATTGACAAGATAAGCCAGGACCACAGCAAAACAGTTCATTAAGACAGTACAAATCCTACTTCTTATTATAACAGGAGCTGGTAACTGTAATAATTAAGGAAGAGAGATCCTTCCTATTTTCAGTTTACCGTGACTCATGTTTTAGTCTGATATCACAGAATCACAGAATTGTTGGGATTGGAAGGGACCTCATGAGACAGAATATACTTGTGCTGCAAATTGTCAATGCAGTGATGTATACAGCCCTTCTTTATGCACTTCCCTTCTGATGGGGCACATTTCAACCAATAATTTAGAATGCATGGGGTAGATTTTGTTACATTTTTCAGTGTTTCCCAATGCCTCGTCTAGATATTTAATCTGGGATATCTCAGCAGAGCAGATGTAGCTATAGCCAGTACCTGCACAGTAGGAATTTGCTGGTGGTTGTCCAGAATTCTTTGGAATGCAATTTCTTGTAAAAGCACTTCTAGTTTATTGCAGAATGGTCACTTAACATTGACTCTCCCCTGCCCTGTTCCTGTTTTGCTTAGAACACCTTGAGAACAAGTTTCCAATGCATCCACACAGTCTTGGCCACACAATATAGCCCTGCCAACCAGACCCTTTCCTAGTAAGAAAAGACTATGTGTTGAGAAATAAATCAGTATTTTCAGATGTTGCCCTAATGATACTGTGAGGTCCTTAGCAGTAGCCAGAAATGAGATAAGTGTAACCAGAAATGAGAAATCCAAGAGATGTCCAACTGATAGAAGAAATGAGATATCCAATTGGTGTGTGTCTGTCGGTTCTGGCCAGGACCCAGTTTCTGAAGTCAGTAGCCCAATGTGAAAGGATTCTGGACACTCTGAGATTAAACAAAATTAGTGGGAGCTCGATTCTGAAAATACTGAGTGCTTTTAACAGGTAAGAGAGTGGAAGAAATCAAGACAGCTAACCTTGAAGGTGTAGTGAGCACTTTTGATAATGTTGCACCTTGATTTTATCCATAAGAAGAGTTTGCTGCAGGGATCGGTTGAGCTAAGCTATTTATTGTTTGTGAAACAGCTCATTAATATGGTGATTAGCATACTATATCTCAGGAGGAAAATATAATTTTATATTCAGTGCACATCTTGCCTAGTTTACATTAAATGAGAAATACAGAATGTTTTCTACTCAGAGTCTGCCCCCTCGATGAGTACTCATAAACACTGAATGGATAAAGATCCTGTGAAAATAGTATGTGAACCCAGAATTTATCAGTATGGAGGCATATGCCCAGAGCCAGATTATACATGCAACCTAAATTGTGTTTGTTTTTTGTTTCTGAGGACTCAACTTTGCAATTTTATCATCCTTTTTTTTTTTTCTTTCATTCTAATTTTGTTTTTATCATACCACATCTAAGAGTTGGGAAGGTTCTTACAGAACAGTGAGTTATATCGGTGCGCCACCCAAAAACAGATAAGTTCACTTGACATTTTTATGTGTATGAGCTGCAGACAAATGTTTTTGACATTTAGATAAAAACATCTGTGCTTCTATTGAGAGATTCTGGATTTTGATCACTTAAGAGATTGTGATTAAACCCATATTTAAAGGAAGACAACAGCCAGGAGACTTGAAGTACTTGTTTTTGCAACAGAAATGCTGGAAAGGGTTTTAAAAATATTAGCTGTATTTTAAAAGAAAATGAATAAATCTTAGTGTTTTCAAGGGGTCTGAGTGATTTACAATGAAAGCCAAAACATGCAGACAATGAAGCCTTTTTGATTGGTATGATGATGCTGAAGTCACACAAAACCAGCCCTTCATCCTGCTGGAGTGCCACCATGTCTATGTGACCTTTCCATGTCTTTGTTTTCTCTCTTTCCCTAAGGAAAGCTGTCTGCACTCAGTTATTCTCCTCAGTGATTACCTCAAGTTTCTAGCAAGTTTGCAAACACAGCTCGTGTCATGTCACTGTGTATTTGACATTGAAATTGCAGGTTTGGAAAAGGTTTAGTAGCTTGGATACGGGCTGACTAAATCACCCAAACTCTTCTTGCCAATGACGCAGCCGCAGCAATTGAAAACCACTCACATGAGACTAGCTTTAATAGAACCACCAGAAGATGTTTGTTTTCCTAGGCTTGAAGCTGTTTTGCGTCAGAATGGATTTGAATAATTCTGTACTTCCAGAAGGCATTAAAGACGGTCAGATTTTGGAGCAATATCTACTAACGTGATCAGTGTCAAGTTTGTCTATCTAAATGTTATGCTGTCCCTTTTAACTTGTCCTTCTTCCCTTCATTTGTATCAGCACCGTTGAAAACATGCCTAAAATTTGTCATGTTGCACGAGGTTCTTTCCACTCAAACAGGCAAAATAAGTGAGTTTTACCACATGTCACTACAGCCAGATGAACACAGTATTATTTGCTTTGCAGTTACAGGTGGACAACAGTTAGGATTCAGAATCTCATGCTAATGCCACTGTGGCTCTTTAAATACTCTTGTGCACTTTAAACCAAAACATCTATGTTGTTACAGGCTCCATCTACAAAATCTGCTCTAACTCAAGCAGTTGGATTTTATCTCTAGGTGTCACTGGTCCAATGCATTAACTGAAGCATGATTCCATCACTGGTATCACACATCATGAAGTGAGATAGATGCAAAGGGCCACAAGGTTTGCTTTCTTACCTGTGTCACGTTGTCCCTTTTTGTCCCCCTGACAGGATCTGTATTCTAAAGCTTCCCATGCTTTAGCAGAGTTGGTGAATGAGCTGTTTCTTCAAACACTGCCTGTTGTGACCGGCCTCTCTGTAAGAGAATGTGAACTTCTGAAAGAGGACTGGCAGGAGAATGTGATCCCTCAGCTGGAGAAGTGGGACAGCCACCACCAGAAACGCTGGAAGCTTTTCCAGGAACAGCTACTGCAAGAAAAAAAGGTAGGAACCTGAGATGTTAGGGTCTGAAAACAGGGGTATGGAAAGAAATTATATACATACACAGACCAGAACCAGACTCAGGATGGTCAGTTCAAGCTGCTGTATGGAGTGAATATATATGCTGTGTGTGTAGGCTCTTACAGAGGAGTCAGAGAATAATTACTGAACATCTGTCCACAGTGTATGACAGCTTTGTCAGCAGATAAACATTTTTTGGCAAGTCTTCTGTTTGATTTCACAGTGTCCTCAACTCTTGAACATCTACAGAAGCAGTTCAAAAAAAAAACAACAAAACACCTTCACCAGTTTACAGGAAAGGAGGCATTATGTGCTCTTATGTACAGACTTCTTAATCATTTCTATGTATTAATACTGAAATCACTAGAAACATGTGATAAACATTCTATATAAAACATATTTTTTAAACTCTGATGAGGTGAAGAAACACATATCCATATTTCTTATACTGTTTGTGCCTAGCACATAGAAGGCACTGAGACCAGAGAAGAAAAGCAACAGAAATAAATCAATATTAGGGCTCCACTGCTCTGGTCCTTACGCTGACCCATTGCATATCAGACATTGCTCAGAACCAGAGAGGATGTAGTTTAACAGTTAGGATAAACCCCCACAGAGGGGTAGATCTCAAGTCTAGGGCTTATTCTGAAAACTGTGTTCATTCCTCCTGTAGTATCATTGGTCACAGTATGTACAAAGATTGAGTGGAGGAACTAACACTCTAGGATTGTTTCTCAAGAGATTAAAAGGATTAGTTCAGCTCCAGCAGCCAGGTGATGGAGAATGGTTCCTTGAACAGCATTGTATGATTAATTCATTATATCTGAATTCAGATGTTCCAGTAATGGCCAAGCATAGGATATTTAGATTTAAGAGTCGGCTTTCTTTATTTTTAGTGTACTGTAGCATTCATAATATAAAGCAGATGGCTTCCTAGCTGGAAAAAAAAAAAAAAAAGTTTACTGACAACGTTAACAGTAATTGCTGAGCTATAGAGGAATTCACCTAAATAAGGACATAGCATTCACACTGGTCTCTGGATCACCAGCAATGTAGCTGAGCATTCTTCATAAACATTGTGTGTTTAACAGATAGGACTTTCCTAAGGATAAGTGATTCTGTGCAATAAATTTCTAGAAGAGAGTTTCTTCTACTCTGAAAATGTATAACTCCTTGAGAAGAGTTAAAATGTTTAAATAACTAGGTTATTTTTTGTTTTCTTTTTCACTTACGTGTGGGTTTTTTTCAGAAGTAGTTTGAACTACACTGGAAGAAAGACTGCTGTATCTCTTAAAGAGAGTGTGTAGGGAAAGGGCTACTCCATCAAGGCTAGGCTGGCATATTTTCCTGTATAAACTAGTTTGTCACACAATTAACTATATTAGATTTAAATGCAAAATTCATTTCTTGACTCTTTCCTAGTGTGAACATACGCATCTAAACAGTGAGTTTACACCCACATCCTACTGAAAAAATCTCTTGTTTTCCACCTTTATAAAAGGAGGGGTCAGATGCTTGTGACAGGTGATTATGACATTTGGGAGATTCCATACATGTTGCACTGCTGATGACTGAAGGTCCATAAATCAACATTTATATTGACAGGCCTTTTAATTTATCAGATATTTTCCAGCAAGAAATATGCCAATCATTTGTCGTTTGACAAATATACTACAGTAAAGAATTGCACAGTCTTTACAGACTTAGGAAGCCTAGCACCAGAAGGGTTTTTACCAGATTATTTAAGCTTCACAAGGCAGGTCAAAAAGACATTTTTCCTGTTTACCTGAACTACGTTTGTTTTGAGATTTTCTTTATACGTTTATACGTATCTGGAATATGATGACCTCTGGGGAAACAGAATCTCTTTAATGCTTGAAAAGAAAAATCCAGTTTCATCTATAACTTCTGCCTTATAAGCTTGAGAATATGATCAAGGCAAGTAGAAATAATTGACTAATGAAAATAAATCATGAACATTTTCCCATGTATCTCCTGCCTTGTGATTTCCCTGGAAGAGCACTGCCATCTGTTACTCAGAGCAGGCTGCTGCAGTAGGTTAGGTACTTGCTTGGCATTCAGCGTGCATCACGCACCATCTACAGGCTGTTAGAAAGAAATTGCTTTCCTTCGATTTTATGAAGAATCTGTGCTAAAAATGTCAGAGAGCTGCACAAGACAGTGAGCTTACTTGGATCTAATTTACTGTTGTATCTGAGATCTAACTCAAAGTATTTTATGGGTTTCATTACATACCAAAGGCATATTCCACATATTTATTGCCAAAGAATAATGTTTAATGTTAGCTCTGCTCCAGAAGGTCTTATAATGGACTTGTTGCCAGGAGACAAAACACTGAGAAACTTACAGAGACAAGCAGGGTGAGGAGTTTTCCATCATCCTTTCTACATCATTGCTTGGCACCCACAGAGGCCAATCAGCAGCTGCTTTTCAGTTTTGACATTGGGTGCTTTTTGTTGCTTTCTCTTTGTTTTTCAGATGCTAATTTAATTAGTCGTGATAGGAATGGCTTATCTTTTCAAATAGTCGAACATTCCATAGAGCTTTCCTTCCCCTTTTAACATGATTTTGTCCTTGGTTTTACTGGTTAAATGCAGCTGAGGAGTCAGAGAGCCCAGCTGTTTTCCAGATGCACTGACTGTGCAGCAGTCATGTTCTCCATTCTTTACTAATCTGTCATTCTTTAACAGTATTTTGGAATCACTGTAGTGGACGATTGGTGGATGATGGGGAAGGAAAGTGATGTGGAATGCCAGGTTAGGAGAGCTGAGAGCTGCTTTATGCCATAGTCAGCCCTTACTTTCTAAGGGCCATTTGGATTTTCCACTCAGCGCTGACAACACCAAGAAATACATGTGTAGAGGAAAAACCATGGCACAGGTACAGGAATCCTGTCTAATGGTGTTGGGTCTTAAAGCAACGAAAAGATAAAGAAAGCTTTAAAAGGCTGCTGGCAACTTATCCTGGCACTGGAAGAGCAGTGCAGTGCATCAGGTGACCTTTTCTTCTTGCTTGATGAAATAGTTGTCTCTGTTTGACTGTTTTGAAGTCATAACCCAGCAGCCTCAAATTAAGATTCCCGAGGATCTTCAGTGTAGCATGTGTGCCTGCACGTGTGAGTTTTTTTAGTGTTTTGGGGGCAGAAAATACCCAGCCCTCCAGGTCCATCCCAGTGAGCAGCTGAAGTGTTTGCACTATGCTTTTCCTGCTCCCTTTTAGTCACAGAATCATTGGGGTTGGAATGGACCTCTAGAGGTAATCTAGTCAAACTCCTGCTAAAGCAGGTTCCCTACAGTCATACACACAAGTTTTCAATACCTTCAGATAAGGAGACTCCATCACCTCTCTAGGCAACTTGTGCTCTGTCACCTTCACAGTAGAGAAGTTCTTTCTCATGTTCAGATGGCACTTCCTGCATTCCAGTTTGTGACCCTGGTCCCTTGTCCTGTCACTGGACACCAGTGAAAGGAGCCCAGCCCCATCCACTTGACTCTCACACACTGATGTTTATGAGCATTGATAAGATCCCTCCACAGTCTTCTCTTCTCCAGGCTGAACAGACCCAAGGCTCTCAGCCTTACTTCTTAAGGAGATGTTCCGGGCTCCTCATCATCTTTGTTTCTGGACTCTCTCTAGAAGTTCCCTGTCTTTCTTGAACTGGGGAGCCCAGAACTGGATGCAGCACTCCAGATGTGGCGTCAGAACAGAGCAGAGGGGGAGGATCACCTCCCTTGACCTGCTGGCCACTCTCTTTTGAATGCTCCTGAGGATCTCATTTGGCCACAAGGGCACACTGCTGGCTCATGGCCAGCATCTTCCTAATGACCTTTTAGAAGCGAAACACTGTTTTAGTATTTGGTTCAAATCTCAAATCTTCCTTATTTATCATCCTTGAATGTGTAATAACTGTTTGTTCTCAGACCAGTTAATAGCTGATGTACTTCTGTTAAGTTTAATTACTGTGCATGGAGGATACTTTTTGTTTTGTTCTAGGCTTTCTATTGATCTCAGAGGAGTGAAGAGACATCTGGTAATTTTTGCATACAGCTTATGTTAGATGCACTCTCAGTTAGAAGGTGACTCATTCTTTTCCTTTGTAAGAAAGTCTGTGTTCTCCATTACTGTTCTATTTCTTTTGCAATTCCTACTACAGTCTCCCCTGACTCTGTTATAATTCTCCTTGCCTTTTTTGGATAGGATATACTAGCAGCAGCAGAGCATTTTTTTTTTCTTGTATTGTATAATCTAAAGATCCAGAATATTTCTCCTATCTTCTGTAACTTAGGGACCCACATCTGTTCAGCAGCAGGTGGAAGACAGGCCTTTAAGAACAACTTCTGGATGAATAAGCAAGTCTCCAAAAATGATGGGAAGCCACGTTTGTAGGCAGTCTCTTATTGAATATACTCCTTTAGAAAGTTTAGAAGTCTTTTTCAGCCTTCTTTTAACAGCTGAAAGAGACAGCAAAATGCACAGTGCAACGACTCAGGTTGGTTAACCAAAACTTTTAATGGTCCTCTTCAGAGAGGTGTGAAGCTCTAGGTTACTATATCCACAGAGCTGCTAAAGGGAAATACTAATACAGCTATTATTTTGAGGAAATATTTTGTATCTGTCATCATGATACCTGGAGACTCAGTACATCTTAATTTGTCATTTGCAGTATGCAGTCAGAGATGACGCATTGCTCAAATGGGCTCTTTGATTTGAAGAATGACCCAGGCTCAAATTTGCTGAGGTCTGACTGCCCAAGCACATCTTGCAGCTCCTTGTGAGAGCAGCCAGGAGCACTCCATGTTGGTGTGCCCACTTCTGTGCTGTCACTCTCATGCTGTTCCCATCTGTAACACAGACTGCCAGCCCATCCTTCCCAGGTGTCTTGGACAGAAGAATGTGCTCTGGTAAGGTTTTCTGCATGGAGAGGGCTCAGCTTTATGTACTGCTGAGTATGGTGCATAGAATGCACTATCCAAGGAAATAATTACATTTTTCTTCTAAAGCCAGAGATTATGTAGTTTCTGATGCTCTGAAGTTCCCTGGGGAGTTAATTCTGTGTTCACAGATTACTGATTCCCAAGAAAAAGACTTATCTAATCCAATATGAAGGCCCAGGACCACTCCTAACTCCTTGCACTAAGAGGGGCTGCAATTACACACCTAGTTTTTTTGCTACAGATATTGATTTGGTGAAATCTTACTGTCTACAGTAATTTAAAATTTACTCACTCATGTTGTGAGTGAGGCTGGAACATGAAGTGAAGCTGTCAGAGAGCTTGAGTATTATCTTTAGTTTAGGGCTCTGCATATGTATGCAAGTAACCTGCTTACACTCAGCTGCCAGTGTAGCCTGAAATATACTCTTCGTCTCACAGTAATGGAGTTTGGGCCTTACAGTCATTTCATCTTGCAGCCTATTATTCATTAAATTCTGGCAGTACAGTAGACCAAATCTAAGTCTGTATCTCCAAAAGTTTAGTTGAATGAAAAGTCTATCAAAACATTTCAAGATTGTTTGATCTAAATATTGCCTTGAAGGGGCTGTAAACTTACAGTTGAAAAACCTAATCACAAAATCTCCATTTCTGTTTTCACTGCGTACTATACACAGAATTGTGGTGGAGGATGATATCTTTGTTTTGTTAGGTTATAGTAAAAACTACATCTTTACGAGTGAAAAAAATCAAACAGAAAGCCCACTGCAACCTGCTGATAAAAGCTGATGCAAAATTTTGTGCCACGTTGTTCTTTTGTCCTTGTTCTTCTGTTGCTGAAATGGGAAAATCTGTAGGAGACAGAGGTCAAAATAAAAATAAAATAAACCCCTGATTTGTCATATAGTGATCAAAATGACAGAAGTGAGAATATCTTAAGATTGTGATTTTTTTTCCACTTCCAGCTATGGATAAACGAATATGCTCTCTCTTCTGTGATGCAAAAGCACCTATCTGAAAAACAAGAGAAGATAATGCAAGGTGTCATGAGCAGACTAGGCTGCCTCAGTGATGAGTAAGTATGATTTAATCAGTAAGCAGTGTGGTAAATCCGCAGTGCTGCAAATGCATATTAACACCCATGTTGCAGAAAACAGTGTTGAGGGATTCTGAGCATCCTCGAACAGTTACTGTAGGTTTTAATCCTAGTAAAAAAATTCAAAACAGAGGTAAGACCACAGACATCACGACTCTTCATAAATCTAAAGTCTTCTTTGATTTGTCAGTTGATACTCATTCTAAGTATCTCTTCCTACATTTGTGAGTAATTCCTAATCTTGAACTTTGCCCTCTGTATGTCACATTGGAATTGAGTATTGTTCAACATAAAATGTTCAGCCCACCACCATTCAGCTCTGTCTTTGCTTTCTGCTATTAGAATACCATGGAAGTGACTCCTCTCTTTCATTCTCTGTCTGTATTCACTGAGGAAACTTCCAGTTTTATGTCATTTTTGGTCTCTTTAAGAGACATACTTCTCAAAAGAAATTATGTGTTATCTGCCTTGTTTTGATTAAGATGTCAAATGGCTTCATCCACATTACCATAGATCAATGCATTTAAAAACTTGACTGTCTGGAATGTTAGCATTATTGCCACCACATTCCGTTATTTTGGCAATATTTTTCAATTCAGCTTTCTGATTTCTTGTTCTCTGACGTTTCCCACAGTTTGTTATCTGGACATCTCATGGTGCCTTACACATACACAAGTTAGGTACGGATGCAAACCCACCCTGATAAATATCATCCCAAATGTGCTTAGAGCAGATTTCACTTACTTTGTTCAGAATCTTCCTGGAATTCTGTTCACTTGCTCCAGCCCTGTCTGCACTGCCAGCTAACACTAGCTCCTTCAGCATCTCTTCAGAGTGTACCTCCTTGCTAATCCAAGACATGTCCTCCTGCATTTTCTTCAGCCTGAAATAGCTTTTCTGCGGTTCTGATTATATTCTCTTTTCATCTTATTTCAAATCTCCTATGAAAAAAAGAGTAATTATAGTTAAATTTTTATCTTTTTTCATCCTATCTTTATTATGATTTTATTTCAGCATGACAGAATTAAAAGTTCATCACAGCAGTATCCATTCTCTAGACCTGAGAAACATTCTAAGGCATACTTTGTTGGCGTGAACAGTAACTGTCATCTTTGAGCAGTGACATTCCTGACCACAGGTGTGCAGAGTCAGCAAGCAGCTTGGCTGGGTGATTTTTAATGGTCCTTTTTTGCAGGTCTATTAGCTACATATTGCAAAAACAGCGGCTCTTGCTGTGTTCAGTATGGAGAAGGTTAACTCTTCGAGGCATCGGAATGGCAGCTTTGACCCGGATGAGGATGTCCAGAAAGAAGAGCTTGCTCCAGGAGCTGAGAGAGCAACATATCCTGCAGAAGAGCTCCTCAGCCTGTCAAGATGAAGATCAGTGGCAGCTACAGAAGGCAGTGGTAGGTACAGTATCCTGGAGGGTTTTGTCCAGAGTTATTAAATGCTATGATGTCTGGCATTAGAAGTAGCCACGGATCTCAAATATAAAAACATTCAAGTTCCAAATAGAGAGAAAATACCTGTCAAAAATGAAGCCCCCTTGACATAGGAGGTACTTAAGTATTCCTTTTTAATTTGGGCAGACATTTAAAATTCCCTAGTACTTCATGGATAGTCTATAACGGACCCTACACAAGTTACTGCTTTATGGTAAGAGAAATTCCTATGTACTCTTCTAGAGATCATAATATACGCTTGAAAATTTCTTGAATGTCAGAAAAAATTTATTTCCTCCAACAGACCTAGCAAGTTTTTCTGTACCATTGTCTTTTTTCATTCTTCTGTTTTTCTTTTCCCTCTGTCCATAAGATACTTAATACACATTACCCTGACATCCTTCCAGATAATCTGATTCTTGGAGGTTGAGGTGATAGGAGAAAGTTTAAAGGACTGTTAAACTTTATATTCCCACAGATCGCCTTCATGATGTTTGTAACTGTGTTTTGGGGGTTCATCTTTCTGGTTAATACTAGATCTTGTTGGTTATTCACTTACCTACCCTGGATAGTTAACTAGAATAAAATTGCAGTGCTGATATTGACATAGAGGTCCCTTCCCAGCAGGTGTCATCAATATTAGCTCCTGCTCAGCTCAGGGCTGCTGCCAGTCTGGTTTGAACCCATCTAATACTTTGTATCAGTGCACCATGCCATTACTGTGCATAGAATATTATGCATGCCTCTCATTCTAATTGGCTTAACAGGAACTCTAACTCTCCACTTGGGAAAGGAATAAGGAAATTCTGTCCCTGTTAAGTATGAAAATCTAAAAATATAATTAACTTTTAGAAGTTAAATACAGTGAAATATAAATGCATATGACATCATTCCTCTTGTTTCTGTATTTATGTTCTTTCCACTGTTCCATCTCATTTAGCTCCCACAGGGACAAGAATTGGAGCAATCACTGTGTTCCCTAACAAAAATGAAATGTCCCCAGGTACTACTGGTCTTTTGGACTGTATCTGTCTTTCCAAGGCCTGCTAAAACTAGTCTCATAAGGAAATGCTTAGACATGTGCATACTATATCCTTGCTGCCAAAGAAGTAGAGTCTATGTGAGGAACTGTGAAAACTCAGAGAGAAAATAAATGTTAGGAACACCCTTCAAAACTAGAACTGATATAAAAGTTGAGGAGGAGTTTAGTTTGCAGCCACTCAAGCAGAGTTTTAGACATACTGTGTTACTTTAACTAAATTTAATTTAATCTTGTGCTTAAATTAATATGAGAGTATTATGTCAGTATTTATTTCATAACGTGACATTTGAGTCTTTTTCAAAAACAAAAACTGTTTAATGACTTTATGACTATCTTTAAAATGTCAAAAACGTATCTGAGCTCTAAATAAAGATGTCAGAATAACCAGCATTAATAGGGACATCATTATTTTCTATAGATGAATGTGGGCAAAGCATGTTCTTTTCCTACTTGCATTTTTTATTTATAAGAGAGAATCAAATAAGGACTGTTGAATTCCTCAGAATAATTTAATTTAGTCTTTAATGAGAATATTAGTATAATATTGCAACTCAATATCAGGCAATCTATAGAAGACTGTAATTTACATGGGAAAGAAAGAACAGGTTGTGCTGGTAAGTGTATCCTCTTATGTGTTGGAGAGAGCTTAGAGTGAAAGTGAATTTGAAAAGTAGCATAGAAATCAGTGGCAAGGATGGTTGAAAGAGACTAGAACTCTTCAGTCTAACAAAGATGTGAATGTCATTTCTTTTAAAATGGCGTACAGTATGTGAATAAAGAACAATTTTTCTCTTGTTTCTGTTGTTTAGTTTTTTTTCTAACAAAAGAACAAGAGAACAATAAACAAAGCTACTAGATACCTACTTGAAAGCCTCTTGATTTTTTCAGAATAAGCTGCAGAACCAGCGACAAGAATATTGTAGATGCCAAGAGTGCCAGTGGTCTCTCATTGCTTTTGAGTACAGAGCACAAATATACCTACTTCTTCTCAAAATTGTGTGAGAAGGATAACTGTGCTTACTGCATTCCTATGCTGTTTATCCAGCATAGGAATGTTTTATAAATATCTCTTCCTTCAGTCAGGGTATTTGAGCTTGATTGTTCACATTTTACATAGAAGACCAAATTCAATAGTATGAATATGAATGGGAGTACATCACTTGGATATGACTGCTGGGACAGGATGCTGCTGCTGTTGTGCATATGGTGACAAAGGCAATAGCTTTGGTGCCAAGATAAGTATGTTAAGTGACTGTACATAAAATTATGCTGGAAATTAGATGAAGGATTAAAACAGTAATATTCTGAGTAACTGTAGGACTTTCTTCTACTGTGATGCTGGCTGAATTTTTGTGTACATTTAAGTGGCAGTGCTTGCTATCATTTTTTCTAATTACCAGGAATCCCACATTCTGGAAGAGGAAGAAAAGCTTGAGGAAGAAATGCAGCAAACCCATTTAGAATTTCACCATCAGTTAGTAACAGAAATCCAAGAAGCTCTTCAGTTTCTTCAGCAACATATGGAGCAAGTGATTGGGCGGACATTGCTGCAGCATGCCAGACAGGAAGCTGCAAAAGAGAATTCAGATGATGAACAGGAGTTCAAGGTATGGAATTGTTCAGTAGCAGGTTTCAAAACAAATTGTGTTCATACATGTGAAAGAACTTCTGTGTGGTAAGGACACACAGAAGTGTGTGTGGTGGAGTTCTGGAACAGTTTGCCTGGAGAGGTTGTAGAGTTGTCTTCTATGCAGATACTCAAGACTTGTCTGGATGACCTATTCTAGACCTACGTATTGTAGGGAACCTGATTTAGAAGGGGGGTTGGACTTAATGGTCTCTTAAGGTCCCCTCAAACCCCTTCAATTCAGCGATTAGAAGGATTTTACTGTAATTTTTCATATTTCAGCATGTCAGTTTGTCACATTTTTAAAGCACAAAATCTACACTCTTGTATGCACATACAATGTTAATTTTGGTCTTCAGTTTTAGACAAATCAAAACACCTAGTTTTTTTACTTAGAACATGAATTGTTCTTTGTGATATGTAATACAGGAGAAACTGGTAGAAGCTGCTGTAGAAAGTGTGTATGGGACCAGCAATAACATCAATAGACTGGTAGAAAACTACTATCAGCAAGTAGGAAAAATCACAGAAGTCTACGAAGGGAAAAAACTTCAGCAACTGAAATCCTTCCGAGGTACGTATATTGTTGTGGGTTTTTTTTTTTTTTAATGTTACTTTAACAAATATCGATAGGGGGAATTAGAAGGCTGTGTGACTGGAGCCTGCAAAGTAGATCTTCCTCTTAGAAGGGATGAGATCTGTGTTTGCAGTTCCTTTTCACGTAAGCATCGCTGGCAGACAGTCTGGTTTCTCCAAGATGATTGCCTTCAATTTTAAGGAGGTTCTTATATTGGTAGGAAGGATTTGTGAGCCCCTGTTAATTGCTAGTCACACTCACTGGTTATATGACAACGAATCTGGTTTGCTATGGCCTACTATGGACCTTAAGATTGGAAGCAAAAATGTCTTGAAGCTGAAGTAACAGAGGCAAAATATGTGCAGGGATTTTTGATGACCTGTGTTTTAGACATTGGCAGCCAACCAGTCAGTTATTCAAGTTCTGTCAAAGTCTCACTAAAGACATCTTTGACCTTGATTTAGCTGACTACAAACAGAGACTAAAATTCCTTTGATTTGAGTTGGTTGCACTTCTCCGATGAGCAAAAGTTGAGGGATTTGGGCTTGTTTAGCTTAGCTCTTCTCCCCAGAGAATGCTCTGGGGAGACCTCATTGTGGCTTTCCAGTACTTGAGGGAGCTTACAAGCAGGACCAACTTTTTATATGGTCTGATATCAGTAGGACGAAGGGAAATGGCTTTAAACTGATACAGGGTAGGTTTATGTTAGATGTTAGGAAGAAATTTTCTATTCAGAGGGTAATAAGGTTCTGGAACAGGTTGCCCAGAGAGGTTGTGGTTGCCCCATCTCTGGAGGCATTCAGGGTTAGATTGGATGGGGCTCTGGACAGCCTAATCTAACATTTGGCAACCAGACCATGGCAGGGAAGTTGGAACTAAATGATCTTCAAGATCCCCTCCAACCTATGCCATTCTATAAGCAGGAATTACAACTGAAGCCCACTGCTAAGCACTTCTCTGATGTGAATGAGCTGACCCAATGTCATTACATACTTGGATGTTTTGTTTCATTGGTGTTTTCATACTGCTATCAACTAGTCTCCCAAATAGTGTGAAATACCTGGAATACCGATCACTAGAGCCACAGAGAGCCTTCTGGTTACTGCTCTTTACATTATTTTTTCCCCTAGTGTTTGTGTGGAGATACTGTTTCAGTGAATTGGCATTCCATGAACTATGAGAAAGAAAGTGACGTGTGTAAGCAGCTACTGAAAGAGCACATTTTCCTTTCAACTGAAGAAAAATAGATTTCTCTCTCTTGCAATGTCAGCCTGCAGGCATGAGGGAAGATGAGAGTATTTATATTGGTAATAAACACAGGCATGTTTGAGATTTGAGTGGCCTGAGAAAAACTGAGCTGAATCTGAAAGCTCAAATGAACTAGTACAGTGAAAAATATTGCAAAGATACATATATGTGCCCTAACGTGGCCCAGTTTTTCTGTAACAGCAAGTAAGTGCTTCTACTTTTTTGGTACTTCACATATTAAGAGCGAGAAATAGGTCTAACAAGAGCTTTTGGTGCTCTTTTGATGATGTACATACAAGTCCTTTTTTAACCTAAGTCCAGATTTGTGATTCAGGCCCCATGCCTTTTTCTTCTCAGCTGTTGTATTGCCCCCAGAAGCACTGAAATTTTGCACTGATTCTTAAGAGCCTGAAGCTCTGCCCCTAGGCTAAGCCCTGTCAGCCAGCCAGGAGGCAGGACATACATGATTCTTTGCTTTTAGAAGGGGCTGATCTGTTAGGGGATTTTCTAGCATGATTACTACACAGAGGGAGAGTGGTTCCCCTCACCAACTACACTGTCAGCCTCAGAGGTGCCTGCCATCCTCTCCCAGCATTCAGAAAAGGTTAGGTGCTCCCCACATGAGTGTTAAATACCTTAATTTGGTATCTACCCATCCATTTCTCTCCTTTTTTTAGAATAATGCAGTAGTCTACAATAGTGGGTATGAGGAAAGGGGTCCAAGCCAGCAGATTGCTACCAGGCAGGACTTTGAAGGAAGGGCTCATTCCCCACTCAGCGGATGAACAATTGTGTGTTCACAGTGTAAGCATCAGCAGAAGTACCAAAATTGCTTCAGAGAGATGTAATGTTTGGTGTTGTCAGGCCCCAGAGTAATGGAGGGGTTTTTTAATCTGGCAATTTTTTTCATAATATTTCTCCTTTGAATTCTGTGGTAATCATTTAGCCTAGTGGGAGAAGTAGGGAAGAATAGGAATTCCCCAACATTAAGAGTTTGAAATTTTTAGCAGATTTTTTTACAAAAATGTTATTTCAGCAGAAAGAAGTGAAAGGTACAGACTTAGAAAGAAAGAAGCGAATGACCAAGCACTGAAAGAAAAACAGACCAAAGGCATCCTGAATGTGTCATCCACTGTCCACCAAAGGTAAGAGCAAGCAGAAGCACTGCCAACAGTTCAAATGTTTTGGCTTTTGCAGATTTACATCAGTGTCTAACTGAAAAAGTGCTTCAAGTTTACTTTTTGTATTTTGTCTTTGATGGAAAAGAAATATCTGTTGCCAAATGTATCTACCCTTTGATCTCAACGAATTACTTTCTTATTAAAAAGAACTTTTGATGCTTGTTAATTGCAGACTGAACTATCTATAGACAGTTTGAAAAGACAGAATGAAAAGCAATGCCAAAATATATGCCATATTTTGAAAGAAATTTAATGTAAATGTGGGATGGGAATTGCTGCTGTCCAGTTCATTATATTCCATCTTCCCTGATTCAGATATAAAAAGTACCTATTTGCTGTTGAGTAAAGTTATACTATAATGAAGATAACATTTTTGAAGGATGAATAATATTCAGAATGGCAAGAAGATTTTGCCAAATGCCTTTGATGGTTGAGATTATTTGCGCAAAATTTAGGCTTGAATGCCTCAGATGTTAATTAGATAAAAATAATATTTAATATTTTATTGATCTTATGAAATTTAGACTCTGGACAAAAAGCACTGTAAATCCAAAGAGTTAATTATCATAAAAAGCTATATTATAAAAGTATAAGTTTGCAGGACTTGCAAAATGATATTCCCATAATATACATTTTGTAGTTGATTTATTTCTCTACTGTTCATTTATTATCCAAAATAACACTGCATGTGCAATTTTGACACTGTAAAGTGGTTAATTCATTTTTAGACATTCTGCTACTTCTAAATTGAAAGAGATCATTCCTCGCTTTCTGTTTTTTATCCTGATTTGAATTGGTATAGAAATAAATACATCTAGGAAAGGGCTTCAGAAAATATGTGTTAGATGTTCATTATCAAGCTCATCGTTTATTCTGACATGTGAGTTTGCTTCTAGCTGTTTCAGTTTTTTCATCCATAACCTATTCTATTGGTTTAAAAGAAAATACAATTAAATTGGACTGCATGCAGTTAGAAAATAGGGTATTAGAAATGCAACTATTCTGTATCTAGGTTCGTCTCATAACTTTTAGTCAAAACTCGGTTTCATATTGCCATTATGGTTTCTTTTAGGGTCAAATCCCAAACTTTCAGGATGTTAAATCAATAACAGAATTTCCATTATCTAATTCCTTTTATACTCAGTGGAAATTTTTATTTGCTTTTGCCCTTGGAAGGTTATGAGTGTGAGTTCAAAGAGCAAATTTTGAAAGCTAACCTTCTGTAAGCAGTGACCATTACAACAGAAACTGCATTGTGTGTAGCTGTCAGAAACAGTTTGTGTTATCTCCTTCCCTGAGGAATGTGATGACTGACTGACAGTTTTGCTTCAAGGTAGGCCAGGCAAGAGAACAGAAGAATTACAGATTTAGCAAAGTTGCAGCCATTCAGATTCTACTATATTAATATTAACCCTTAACCAGCAAAATAAAACAAACATAGAATATAGTTATCAATACTCCCATCACCAGGTTTCTAAATACCGTGTTTCTGGCTCTGTCAACCTGATACTGAAGAGCTGTGAATGAAATGTCTAATTCTTAATCCCTTGTCCTCACACCTGATCCTCTAACAGCCTGTCTCTTTGGCACGCGGATAGCAAAACTGATTCATTGCAGAAACCAGAATGATTCTGAAAAAAGACTTCAGAATTAGAGCTGAACTCCAGGCATGGACAACTCAAACTCCTGCTGCAATTCCAGCCTTAGGAAGGAGCTTGTGTACTGTGGTGACTCCAGGCAGGTTGTTAAAATAAGGAAAACGAATTAAAAATCTACTGCAAAATTATTTGTCACAGCAGAAACTGGATGGGCTGACACTGCTAATGAGCCTTTCCACAAGATCTTCTGAATGCACTTCAGCACTGTATTCCTCTCTTGACCTCTGGGAACCTGCTTTAGCAGGGGATAGGACTAGATGATCTCCTGAGGTCTTTTCCAATCCCTGTGATTTTGTGATCCTGATCAACATAGGTACTTTCAATTTTCCCTCTACCAGGATGGTGCTGCAGCAAAAGAAGGTTCTGACTCAGTTTGAGATGCACCAACAAATTCGTCTGGAGTCTCTGAAACAGAAGCTGCTGGGATTGCATCACCTAGAAACTGAGATGGAGAATCAGCTGAAGGTAAATCAGGATAATATGACTCACCAACCTAAATCAATCGATGACAAAGCATCTGTTGGTTTGCACTTGTTGGTTGACAGGTTGTAAGGGTCTTTTCGCTGTCCCAGTTGAAATTCGTACAGAGATTCACCACTGAAGCTCAGGGGCCAGTAACACATGCAGACAGTTAACAGTTTGAAACCATTTCCTACAAAGAGAACCTGGGAAAATAGGGAGGCATTATATTCTTTATCTTACTGGCAGTTCTGCATTGTGTCTTTTGCAAGCTCAGGCTTATTTTTTGTTATTTGAACATCTCTGTCTAACCAGATGGAGACTATTCAACCTCCTTACATCAGTGTGCTTGAGTTCACAGCCAGGATGAGGAGGGTCAGGCCCAAATGCCATGTATATGTGAGTTGCCAGGCTGCACTGCACATCTCCTGCTCTTCCTCAGATAACTCTCAGCATGTTTGTGTCAAGAACTGTTAAAGGGAGCTGTACCATATTGTTTCCCATGCTTCTGCAATGACATGAATGTTTTTGTCACACGATGTGTAGGATAACATAACCCAGAATCAAACCATTCTGTGTTAACTGACTTCTGCTTTATCCTCGTGTGCAGGAAGCAGAGTGGGACTTTGTGACTGAGTTGGCTGCACTGGCTCGAGTTCCAGTCACTGTGAAGAAGCAGCTGTCCAAAAGAAGCAAGCCAGCAGGTCAGTACAATCCAGGAGTCTTAAAAAACACACAGTTTGCTTACTCTGTTCAGTATGCTGAAATATGTCACAACAGAGTCCTCAGGAAAGATTTTTTTCATCAGATGAGGTAATTGGGATATAGAAAAAAGTACAGTGAGCTTCCAAGCTCTTCCAACTTGCTGCTAGCTGAACCACAAATAAATATGTTCCTACTCCAGAGCTGCCCTTTAACCAATAGGTGACATCATGAGGTAAGGCTTTACCTTGCACAAACTGAAGTTATTTTTCACATCTCTGTCATGTACTTTAGAAAAGGATTCTTCACCTTGTTCATTACATTTCTGGGAGGAAAGCACGGCTGAATCACCTGGCTTTCATTCTCTTGGTAGAATGGGAGAATCAGCCTTTCCACACACATACTCAAAAGTAAAATCTAATTTAATCAGGAAACGTGAAATATTTTAATCTACTGCACTTTTAGCAGATTAGACTAATCCATTATTCGAGACACTTTCAGTGGTTGCACCTCATAGGAACTTATGTCAGTGTTTAACAAATGTGAAGGCTGTGAGTATTTACAGTCAAAAACGTATATTCTAGGCCCACGTAAAGTGGGGTGATTTCCTTGCCATAATAATTTATGTGTTTAAAGTGTTACTATGCTGGAAGTTACTGTACAGTTTCTTTGGGTTTTTTTTTGTTTTGTTTTGTTTTGCTTTAGTTTTTTGGGTTGATTTTTTGGTTTGATTTTTGCTTGAGAATAACAAAATAAAAGCCCTAATATCTGTGATTTATTATTATTTTTTTAAATCCAAATGTCTTTGTCAATTCAGGGGAAACAACAAACTCAAAAAGAGGGACCTTAAAGTCTCCAAAATCAGAAGACAAGGATGATTCTTGTGAAAATATTCAAGAGTCCCTTGAACTGAATTCCAGCTTGTGCAGGTACAGTAGAGGCTAAAAAAATGCACTGTGAAAAAACTATTTACACAAAATAGTACATCTACTTTGCAAGCAGGCATGGCAATCCAAACCAAAATGTAACACCTACACTAGCTAATCTTCTTTAACACTTATTTCTCACACGTACTTGACCATTGTTTTTCCTATATCTTTTTCTAAATTAGGAAAATCATTGGAGTTTGCTTGTCTGTGCTGTTATGGATTTTGTCAATAACTTTGATTTTAAGCAGATAAATGAGAAATGCTCTTTCCAAATTTCCTTTAATTAGGCTTTTAAAAACCTGAGTCACAGACAGCATAAATCAGCACAGACAACTGAATCCAATGGAACTAAGTTGACTTGTAGCAACCAAAATATGGTCTGTGGTATTTAGGCTTTCAACTACCACTTTATTCCTTGAACAAAGGCGAGCGCCGGTCTTTGGCTGATGAGGGTAGCAGTTCTAACAATGATTTTCTTGATAGATGTTTCACTTGGCTTATGCTGGGGTGCTAACTAGAGAAGAAGAAATGGCTACAAACCTGAAAGATGCCAGCTGATTACTACGGGCAGATCAAACCAGCCAGCTGGTCGCTGGGGCTTGATATATTGAGCAGAGAAAATCCTGTTGACAGGCAAAGCAAACAGTTAGTTCTCAGGAGCCACAGGCCTTTGGGGGAAAGTATTTATCCCCTGAGTGACCTCAGCCTGGGACTGACTTCAGGAGATGGCTCCTTTCCCCGATGGCATCAACTCTTTTCACACACTCCTTTCCCACAGCCAACAAGGGTTATGCGTGTAGGGAACAGGGACACAACAAAGGAACATTTATCTTTATGCAACTTTGTTTTGGCAGCCTCAACAGAGGCAGCTGAAACCAGTGAGTGCAGAAGTTATAGTCATATAGCATGCGCTCTCAGAACGAATTTAGTTTAAGACAGAACAGTAGCCTTTGAAAAACCTGGTCTGCAGTTTTGTTTTATTTCTCTCATTTCTTTCAGAGAGAGGTTAAAGAGGCCACACGAAGGGGAGACTGAACCAAGGAAAAATACAAAGATGCTAAAAAAAAGAGGCAACAGGTAGCCAGAGTATTTATATGAACTGTCTGAACACGGAGTACCAAAGCATTCTTCTGGGAGATCTCAGCAGCTATAAATACTGAGCTGGGTTGCTGAGGAACAATGAAGAACATCAATAATAACCGAGAAATCTTCTTTAGCTACAGACTGAGAATCAATCCCAACATTCTCACTTAGCCTTGGCAAAGGGAAACAAAGAATTCTTTAAGCTCTTCCAGACGGTGTGGGAAACATGAAGGGGAGATAGTTTTAAATGAGGAATATACCTGGGGAAAATGCAGAACCAATCCACCCTAGACTGCTGAGGTCAGGACACGGCAGTAAGATTTCATTGTTATGTTGATGCAGCATTTACTTTTGAGCATGAAAGTGCTGGATCTGATCACGGTGTTTGTGATCGCTGCTTTGGACTGAGAGAAATAGAAATTTAAACACTATGAAAAGAGACTTCAAGTGCTATTGGTCAATCAAAAGATTAAATTTGTCTTTCCTTTGTCATGTTTTAATGCTTCCAAGGTAAGGTATGCTTTTTAAAATTACTACAAAGATTTTTGTAATTCTATTTCTCTTTATCTCAGATTTCAGATCATCATTTTTTAGAAACACTGAGATAAAACGGTCTACTATTTCATTTTTTTATATTTCTATTCTAATTCCTTAAGTAAACTCTTTCTTTTGTTTTCAGTGTACTTTGTTACTCCTATTACACCCTGTATGGGAATTTTTCTTGTTATGCAAAGCAGCTCTTTCTCTCTGGCTGCACAGAGCACCTGTATCTTGTAATAAATTGCCCTACTTAAGCAGTCTTACAGCTTTTGTGAAATAAAAGTTTTCTGTCTTTTTAAATTAACATATATTTTCCTAACTAAAGGGCTGTCCTTAGGCACTTGATGTAAAATAGTCCATCAGCAAAGCAGTTTACCTCGGACAAAAGGGCCGCCACACAAATGACTTTTCTGGGCACGTTATGCACGATTGTTAAATTGTTAATTTTCACTTCAGTCATTATCGAAATCTTTTCCTCTAAGCTGTACTACTTCAAGCATTAGATTCTGCTGTTTCAGCAATCACTCTCCATGGTCTCTCCACCTTACCGATGGGGACATTTGAATTGTCTGTTTGATGGGATTTGTCTTCAAATGGATGCAGCCTATTTCCTTCTGTTTGAAAACCATAATTCTTCAGCACACTCTATACAGATAGCGAGAAGGAAGCTTTTAATAATAGAGTTGATTATGTTGTGAAGATGCCGTTTTAACATGCAGTGCAGCAAAGTCTCCAGTCACGGGCAGAATGCAGCAGTCTACCCTGCTGCACTGTGTGATTCATTTCACTGGGCAGGGCTTGCATGGCTTTTCCCTGTCTTATCCCAAAAGCAGGGCAGCAGTGCCCTCTCCCGGGCAGCCGGTGGGGTTTCTTCCCCTTGCTGTTGGAGGACAGCAGTGGCTTGCCCAGCAGTCTCCACCCCAACTTCTTCTCTCAGCCCTTGCAGGTGAGACCTGGCCAGCCAGGGCTGTGTCTCTGCCAGCTCCCTGCCCTCCTCTCTCTGGGCTCAGCTTTCTGCAAACAGCCCTTTCTCCCATTCTCTCACCACATCACCTTTGTTTCTTGACAAAAAAAGAAACAGCGAAGTGCTACTCCTGTCCCTGTTACTAACTTCAGTCATTTTGCATTTCACCACTGATTCATTGTGTTGGTAAAAGTCCTGCACAGATTTTGTGCGTGGCATGGCACTCACCATAGTTCTCTGTAAGTGATGCAGGTAATGAACAAGAAAGAGTACCATAGAACATCGAATATCCCAAGTTGGAAGGGACCCATATTGAGTCCATCTCCTGGCTCCATGCAGGTCTCACAGTTTGTGACAGAATTTCATTGGCCAAGAAAAAAGTGTAGCAAACACCAAAAGTTGAGCTCACAACGGTTCATTTAAGCTCTGTATGTTATATTTTTCAACTTTAACAGTCTCGAGTTGTCTCTATATGCTGAAGATCATAGAATCATAAAAGATGGAAAAGAGCATTAAGATCACCCAGTCCAACCATCAACCCATCACCACTGTACCCACTAAACCATGTCCCTCAGTGCCATGTCTGCATGTATTTTGGACACTTCCAGGGATAGTGACTCCTCCACCTCCTTGGGCAGCCTGTTCCAATGCCTCACTGCTCTTTCTGAGAATAAATTTTTCCTAACATCCAGTTCAAAAACATCCGGACCCTCCTGGTACGGCTTAAAGCCATTACCTTGTCCTGTCACCTGGGAAAAGAGGCCAACCCCACTTCTGTACAATCTCCTTTCAGGCAGCTGTGCAGAACAGCGAAGTCTTCCCTGAGCCTCTTCCAGACTAAATATCTGTCTTCCATCAGAAGGATTATTTTCAGTACTGCCACTCAGTTCAGTTTAAATCCATCTGGCTCTTTCTTTATTTCCAAGACAACACAGAATAATGCTGAGACAAAGATTTATCCTGATGCCATGAAGTACTTTATCAGTAGTCTGACGGGCACAAATTACTGCAATAGTCAAAAGTCTCAGCACAGAAGGTCCACTTACTGGTCACGAGGAAAATATCTTTGCCATCAACAAGTTATTCAAAAGAGGATGCAGAAAAACACCTGCACTTTGAGGGTTGCAGCTCTGAAACAGGCTGCCCAGAGAGTTTGTGGGGTCTCCTCTGGAGATAGTCAAAACCCACCTGGATTCTTTCCCTACTTCGGGAACAGCTTTAACAAGGGGTTGGACCAGATGATCTCCAAAGGTCCCTCCAACCCCTTCAAGTCTGTGATTCTGTTATATTCATCCTTGAAGAGTTTCAGGGATAGGGCAGTGCTGCAAAGTACCACTTACCTTGTTTAAAACCCCCAGGGGAATGCCACGTGTAGTTAGCTCTCTGGTGGTGTACTGCAGTAACTCAGTAAGGCATCCATCACCTCACCATGCTGGCAACCGTGCAGCAAGTTCCCTGTGCTCAGAAACAAAGATGCCTTTAAATTACATCCAGGAAGCAGTGCTTATCCAGGGGGAAGAGATGCAGGCACCGCATGGGCTCAGTGCAGGCTGTCCCTAAGCAGCAGCACAGGAGCATGGCCAGGCTGAGGGAGCTTCTGAACATGATGGGCATGCTAGCACACTTCTCCTCAGAGAAATCCTAGAATTGCACTGGCCTGACAAGCACACTGTTGTTCATATAGGACCACTGATGCATGAAGCGCCTCAAACACCCATAGGTATATCTATTCACAGACATTTCTAACAGAAAGAAATAAGTGCATGTTAACAGTGGGGTGTGACTGCTAAACACAAGAAGTTCTTTGTTTTAGGACTGTGTTTTGCACGTAGAAAAGTGAAATCTGTCAGTACTAGTTACCCAGCAGCTCCTTCTATCACCTCTAACAAGAAAAGCCTTGTAGGCTGAATACTTTTGCCGGGAGCTGAGCAACCATTGCTACTGGAACAAACACGCAAAGAACAAAATCACTGTGGAAATTGTAACCCACAGTCTCAAAATGTAACACTGTCAGCCCACAGTTTCATTAGAGTAAACTGGATGAAAGAAGCAGCGCAGGTGGAGACTTTTGTTTCAGTGTTGCTAGACAAGATGGCTCACCTGCTAGGCTGTAGGTGATTCCAGAGAGATTTATCCTTGGGCTTCTCTGCTGACAACACTTATATATATAAAGTATATGGACCACCAGGCATACAACACAAGCCTAGGGATAAGAGTATTCCCCAGGCAATAGGAAACATGAATTTGAATCAGAATACAATGACAGGCTTCAGGTAGGCTGTATTCCAAAACTTTCATGTCCTACATGCACCTGACATGCAGCACACACCCTGTGCCAACAGCTTCTTGCTGCATGGAAGGGATGGATAGTTACTAAGTAGTCGAGTATCACAGCTAGATAACATCATTCCAGTGGCACTGCGCTGCTATAGTACTTTTCCTATTGCAGTTTGGTAGCGTAGGAAAGGGCAGAGTGGCACAAGGCCACTGGGAGGTGCTTTGCCAACCTGCTCACTTTCGTACTACCCACCCTGCACTGTAGCTCACACTTCCCACATCTGCAGCACAATTAGACAACGAGAAAGTGATTACCAGTGTTTCTTCTACAGAGTCTTGAGAGAGAGCCAGAAGAACAGGAGAAAGCATTTCCTTAACTCTCACTGGAGGAGGTAATACAAGCCCATTTTGCTCACCTTTTCTGTATCATGTCTTGTTCATGGCCTAAGCCCTGTCCAAGCTCAGGTCAGCACGGAGCACACCAAGAAAACCAATGCCAAGCCATATACAGCTTAGGTCAACTGGAGCCTTTCTTACTGGTTTTCTATGTACAGATGAAGACGATGGCAGTCAACCACCTAAGATCTTGGGAGAGAAGCTAATTTAAGTCTCACTTGGCCAAAATTGAGACAGCTGCAAGATAAATTGTTAAATATATTTTTTACAGTGAACTTTTATTTAATTAAGCCAGGTAATGCACACTGTGGTACGCATATGCAGAAATCTATACTTAAAAGTCCCTTGTGATCCAAGGAGTTTCCTTCTTTCACATGCTACCAACCTAAGAGACAATTTCTCATGAGTTTCTCCACACCAAACTTCCAGTCATTGAGAAAGAGCACTAGAAAGCAGAGGAAGACGCTTATCCATCAATTAATTTCCTTTATTTCACAAGCTTTGAATTCAGAAATAGAACCACGACTAGTAGATCTTGATACGGTAGAGTAAGTAAAAATGCGTGTGATTACAAAGGAAAAACTTTGTACAAAAAACTTTAAAAATCCGACGGCAACTTGAATTATCTGTAAGTACCAAAAAACTCATGCAGAAGGAGAGCACTACTGCCCAGGTGGAGAGGTCCCTGCAGGGGTGGCAATGGCATTGGTTTGTATGAAGTATGGCGCTGTCTGAAATGGAAACGGTGAAGACTCAGACTTGGAACACACTGAGCGGGTACAGACAGGTGCTACAGAGATTACTTGTCATTATTTGTCCTGATGGTTTTCTGTGTCCAAGAGAAGTGCTTCTTGGGTTTATAATAAATTAAAGATAAAACAGAAGCTGCCTATACTACTCTACTGCTACTCTCAAGATGGCCATTTTCTTCCTTCATAAGTGTTTTTAGTGGTGGTTATCAAATACAGACATTAATCTTGGCATTGCGTCTAGTCAATTGTTGGCAACGTGTTCTATAGGGACTCACTCACAGAATGCAACTTGCATAAATAACTCAGTAACATGCACTAACTATTCTAATACAGCGAGAGGGTGCAAAGGAACCATCATTCAGTTACGAGACAAAGCTAAAACCAGTGGTCACTAAAGGGGCAATGGAAGCACCATGCTTTAAGGTGACTATGGCATGAAAGCACAATTGTGAGGCAAGTAGTTCCAAGCAAACACACCACACTATTATCACCTCTTTCTATACAAATTAAAATTAAAAAAAAAAAAAAAAAAAAGGACATTTCGTTTTTTATTTCCATTAGTACCAAGTAAAACTGTGGGTTCAGTTAACACAGATATTGAAGGGAATGTACATAATTCCCACCATCCTTCCTCCTCATGTTTCTGTCCATCATCATTTTTCAGCCAAGACTGGTAATATTAGAACGACCACCAGGAGGTGCCACGATACGATGTCCAGTGCGGCGGGGGTTGTTGTCATCTATCTGAGCTCCTGCAACAAGAGGAAAACAGAAAACAAGGCTATGAAAGGGACAGAATCAAACCATCAGCAGTGATGTTCTACCTGACATTCCAGCTGTACTTCCCTCACATCACCATTAGCTGCTTTTTAGTGAGCCAGGCCCCTGCCTCAAGTGCTAAAGAGACCTTCAAAGGCACATTCTTGTGCCCAGCTCCAGTCATCTTCAATGAGATGCAATTTCCTATGTGGGAAATTGTCTTCCACTGATTTGAGAAAGAGTCCAGGCAGGGATGACAACCTGGATTCCCTTCACAAGATCAGATCCCGACAGAAAATATTGCTCTTTTATTAGGAAAGAAAACCATGAATGTGCAGAATGGCTTTTTCAAACCTGCCTCATTCATTTATAATACCTGTCCCCGCGGGGTCCATGGCTTAGCAGCACAGTAAATCTGATGTTAGTGACTGTAAACGCACATGAAAAGGAGCATTGATCTGGTATAAACTCATTCCCACTGCAAACTGCATTTTAAGCTACTGGAAGGTTAAGTTTGTGACAGCAAGCTTGCTGCCAGGCTACATATTGTGTGAACATACTCAGCTTCTTAAAGGCAAAATAAGACTACCATAAAAGCGTCAGATCATTTTAAATGCTATCGTAGCCTCTGGTTCAGGCACACATGAGGTGCCTGATTGGGATCAAACTTGCACCACTAGGTGCCATGGTAATACACAGGTCCAGCAGCAGACTCAGAAGCCACAGCTTCACATGCTTTTTAAAATCCACCTCCTTATTTATTATTGTTACAGGCCAAACTTATAAGCTTTTTTTTTTTTTTTTTTTTTTGCTATGTTTACATTTACATAATTCTGTATGCTCACCGTGGGCCCAAGTGTACAGGGAAGAATGCATTCCAACTCACCAGTGTTTTAAAACACTTGCTCTCCTTAGGCTTTCTTCTAGAAGTTTTAGTCTCTAAAGAGAGGATTTGTCAGGGATGAAAATGCCACCATCTCTCCCACTGGGGAGAAAATCCTGTGACTTTCATAACAACATCATAAAAAGTCACTTATTTACCAATTGGGCTGCAGACTTTTGAAGGCCAGCAATTTGACACGCTTGTAATTATCTTCGAATGACAATAATTATTCCCAACAACCCCAAAGAATGATTTTCCAGTCTATTTCTTAGGCACCATGGGAAATATTTTGGGCACCGAGAGTAAAGAGACATGAAAAACTATAATCTGCATGTTAATAGATACTGCACATGGTTTGAAGATCATGGGCAAGGACAGCTGAGGTTTCCACATCTATCAGTAAAGTAAGAAGGACATCTGAGGTGTCTGAGCCATGTGACTCACACCAGGCCCATGTGCCACTGAACACCAATGGGTAACACTCGTAACAACCACAGACCTCTGCTAACTGCAGTGTCAGGTAAATAACACTAACAGACTGCAAGCAGAGAAATATTTAAGAATATCTGGTAATCTATGAAACATTCCTAAGGAAAGAATGTATATGAAAATATTTATTTATATGTACACTTCTGCACATATATGTATTCTTTTCATACTGGATTAAAGAGGCAATTATTGTAACTGAAATTCATCACCAATAATACTCAAGGCTCTAATAAGTTGGGTTGTCTTACCTGATAAGCTAAAATTAGATTGATGGAGGTTTCTGATTGGTGGGGGCTGGTTTTTGGCAGGGGAGGATTTAGTTGAGGGTGCAGGAGTTGCATATTTTGGCGTAGCGGGGATTTCGTACACAGGCCCATCATACATTCCTCTGGAGACTCCTTGCAGTCCTCCCACCTACAGCAGGAGCAGAATAAAACCGGACACTGAATGCTCTGATAATTCTCCCTAATGACACTCCTACTGATATACAGAAGCCACTGAGCACAGTGGGGTCTCCGTATCTTATCCTATGGTTCCTATGAGGAATATGAGAAAAGAGAATTGTAACAGTTCCACTGGGTTCACAAAGACAGAAATCTAGGAACTGTATGTTTAAGAAAATGGTTCCAATTTTCAGGAAAAGTCTGAAGCCACTGGATTTTAGAAACCAAAGTTCATCGAAAGGATTAGAAATTCAAGGCTTATGTAATTATTGTTTCAGAACCATTCCCCCAGTGGGTTAACAGGGGAATTCAAATGCCATTTAGGAAGGCCATGCTATTCACAGGAGTCTGATCCAGCTCTTACAGAAATCAATGCCTTTTCTTTGTTTTTGGTGATTCAACATCAGGCTCAGAAGAATCTGCCAAGCTGAGCCAAAGCTAATGCCCAGAAGGAAGCAGCTGCTGATCACAGCAGTGATCTACTTCCCAGAGCTCCACAAAGGCAGGGATTTATACTGCTATCCTTATTCCAGGAGGTTTTCCTGGTGCCAGTTAGAGCTTTGCAGGCCCTCGTGCGATGTGTTCATCTGTCTTCTGTTGTGCAGTGATAGAGCCACAGAAGCTAATGGTGGCTGATACAACCATCACTGTTTTTTTCTAATATGCTTTCGATTAATAAAAGTTGATAGTGGGAAAAGAAACACAGCTGTGGGATTGCTCTCAGTTCCTCTCCGCGAGCAGCAGAGGGAGTTGGAAGCACAAAAATGTCACTGACTCACTTGGTTCCCCTGCACACCCTTCCCAATGCATCTATAATCAAAGGTCTTTCCCAAATCCAGCCCCATTGCAAGATGTAAGTTACTTGGCCCAGTTACTTTTGTGCAGATCTCTGCTATGAGACACTACACTATGATACTTGTTTTGGAAGTGCAGTTTTCACTATACAAATAAAATAACATGGTCACTCTATGTCACGCTCCCATTTGCTAAACCCTAGAAAGGCAAACGTGAAAAGAAGGCCCACATCATCCAACTCAATAATGTTAAAAAAAAAATAACAGTTTGGTATTTTGCAAACCTTTTACACAAATGCTTTTCATTTTTACAGTGTCTTTTCTCCTTAGAAGAGCAGACCTTGTGTTTCATAGCTTGACAGAATTCATATAAAAACGCTGAAAAGCCATCAACCCACTTGTAGGTTTAATTTCAACAACTGCTATCCACGCAGGGAATGGCACATGCTTAGTCAAAGAAAATAAATCTTTTAGTAAATTTTAATTTGTTACCTGATCTCTCAAAGTAATTTTATCACTCAACGGTAAAATTCGGCATCAAATTCCAAAGAACCAGTGACTACTGCCAAGCCCCAGTCTTAATCTAAGTCACTTCTCAAGCTTTTATTTAAACACAAGAGAAAAGCTTTCTGAACTGTGGATGCTGATAAAACTTAGTTCAGCAAATGCACCAACAGCAGTTCAGAAATGCCCAATATAAAGACTTAAATGCTTTTCTTCTCTGCAATGTGGCTGTACATTACACAAAGCTTAATAGCAATTTAAAATTCTCATCATCTTCTGGCTAACTCTTCTCCCGAAGAATCATAATTTCTTTGCTGACATCCATCTAGAAGTAAGTTGTATCACTACTCTGCCTCCCTTAGAAGACTGCACAGCTGGGCATAAGGCAGTTATACCTAACAGGCCTTTCCATGCTCTACTCACTGAACAGCACAGTGTTAAGTCATACCAGTTGCAGAGGAGCCAGATTTTTGGTCATGATTTGAACAACTCATGCATGTTCCATCCTATATGACTCATATAGCACAATATAATAATTTAAAAATTGCTAATGTGATTCCAAGAAGGTATGGCTTGGAAGAAGATTAAATACCGTGTGATGTTACCTTATTCCTGATTTTGATGCGCTGGTAAAGGTATTCAGGGAAGGGTTTGCGAGGGATGAAGCGGCCCATCCCTTTATTTACGTGCAGGTTCCCATCTTCATACACAATCTTCCCTTGGCTTATGACCACAAGCGGGGCACCATGGCACTCCATTCCTTCAAAGATGTTGTACTCAACAGCCTGAGGATCAACGACATATTCACTGCAAGTTCAGTACAAGATCTCCTTCACATAGTACCCAATTTGTAGTAATAATTTTAAGAAACTGACATTAAAAGGCATATAAAATTGCTTTGTTTGAAGGAAAAGCAATGCATTTCCATATGAAATGATTTAAAAGCATCTACTCAATTCAACTCTCCTGGATACATTGCTTACTTTCCAACACAACTTCATCACCTATTTTTGGAGGGCTTTTCCTCTTTACCTGGAACTGCCAGAAATGCAATAACCTCACTAAGAAGGAAAATTCTGACTCAGCTGCCAGATACCCACAAGATGTGGTCCCATCCTGTATGTGCTGTGGCTGTGTAAGGCAATTTCAGAGGCCCAGCAGAGAAAACTTCAGACTTTCAGCAAGCACTGAGCTTTCAGAGCCAGCACACACATTTCTGTCTAAAAAAGCCCAGAAAGGACCAGGAAAGCTTGAAGCTAAGCAAGAATGACTTCCAAAGGGCAGCTGATGGTTATTTTTTCAAAACTATTGAGATATATTAAGACAAGAGAAAAAAAAACAAAAACAAAAAAACAGAATCACTTATGTTTAATTTTTGAAGGTTGTCAAAGGTTTGTCTTTTTAATGTAAAGCATATCACTGCATTTCCACTAAAATTTCTATAAGAATTTCCCAATACAAAAGACCACAGCACAAGATACAAACGTTGAGATAAGAGATAAGGAGTAGGGAGCTGCCCCACTCCTCTATATCTCGTGTTTCTTCACATGAAATTGATCGACATTTGAAAAGTGACAGAGCCACTTCTTTTTTGTTGTTTGCTTTCTCTTTCAGCTTACCGATTTATGGCTTTTAGCTGTTATAGTCTTCACCTTATCAGGGTCCCAAATAACAACATCAGCATCTGATCCGACAGCAATCCGGCCTTTTCTTGGATACAAATTGAAGATTTTGGCAGCATTGGTGCTGGTGACAGCTACAAATTGGCTTTCATCCATCTTACCTGTGGCCTAAAAACAACACGACTTGAGCAAAACATTTGTAAGATAGAGACCGAGTCTCCAAAGTGCTGGATGGAGAAAAAGAAGTAAAACCAACAACATCCTGATGCTGTGGATACCAACACGTTTCTCAGCTATCTCCAAGGTCCCTTTCCCTACACACTGATGCCTATGTGCTTTTTTACCAGTCCTAACAATTTCTATGTAAACATCTTAATGAATGAAGAACAGAGAAATACATAAAGGTATTACAAGACTAACTAAAAGATCAAGTCTAAAATAGGTACAGATTCCTTTAGAAACATTTCCTGCAAATTAATTCCATTCTCCTATGTGCACTCTCAAATCTAAAAATCAAAGCAATACAACTCCAATTATAAAGCTCTTGCCTGGAGACATGTCACCACCCACTGAACTTCTTATACCGTCAGTGACAGCTTAATAGCAGCTATACACTGCAGCTTTCTGAGTTTCCAGTATTTTGAGGTCTGCCCTGGCAATAAACAACAGCAGTTTTCCAAGGAAAAATAAGACTGACAAATGTTTAAATATTAAATAAACTTGTATTTGCTGCCTGATTTATCATGAGATTCCCAAAATGTGAGTTAATCAGTGGTCCAGGAATCAATATATCCACCTGCAACCCTCATGGTGCAACCCCTGTGGCAGCTCTTTCCCACTGTATGAGTAACAAAATGAAAATATCACTGGCTGGTTACGTTTTGCTTGCTTCTCTGTATATGAAGATATCTGAAGCTGTTTCTGTGCTTGCAGTCTCAAAAGTAGACATTGGTTATTAAATACAACCTGGGTGAAGTGCTCACAAGAGCATCGTAAATACCAGCAGTGTGCAGTTTGTAAAACACATCCAAGTGCAATGCAGTGTAAAGAAATAAGAGTGTGTGTGTGACTGGGTGTGTAAGTGAAGACGGACAATGGAAGGAGAAGATCATTACTTATTAGGATCCATGGAACCATCAAAAAAATGCTAACATACACCGGCACCCCGCAGCAAAATATGCCAGTATGAATTACACGCAATGTTCTCCTTCAAAGCATTTTATGGTCTAGCCTCAGGCTCGGTTCCATCCAGTTGTAATCTCTGAGAAACGATGAGACACTTCCCAAATTGAAACAATCCATTCATTTCATTTACACGAGGTCTACTACACAACCACTGAACTGTTGCGTGTGTCACATGATCCTACATCTGTGAGCAGCATCCACTCTGACACAGCTGAAAAAATTACAGCGGTGAGGTCTGTAAAGCCTCAGGTCGAATAAAAAACACTATGGCACTGCACTGCCAGAAATGATACACAGACCTGAGTTCATAAAATTGGAGAAGATCTTTGAAACAAACAATTCATCTCATAGTAGGTCTCTTTCTGGGAATTCTTACAAATATATTAGAAAGTCACTGAAATACTGGCGAGGAGTCTGCTGCCTTGCAAAATTCAGCCAACAGTCAATTTCTTGTCATAAAAGTAAGTAAATACTTACTACAGCCTTGTCCCAGACAACAGTCATTCTCTCCTCAATCCCATTGACCCCTTCAGGAATCATAGTGAAGTTGTCCTTCCCGATGGCTTTCTGGGCAGTGCTATAAGGGCAATGTCCACTTCCTGTCACCTGAAGGTCCCCACTGTGGAGTTAACACACAGAAGGTTTAGACCAGTCACTAAGGTTACCTTGGTCTCAGACTAGCTCAAATGCACCTTTTAAGTCCACACACTGGAGGTGTAGGCTCTAAATCACATCAGCAGCCTTTCCATGTTGGCTACAGATCACTGAAGAGCCAACAGCAGTTTGGATATCTCCACTTCCCCCTGGAACACCCTGAGCTCCTGTGGATTACAACCATCTTGGGTTTAGGACTGCTACCAACAGAGATCAGGCACAAGCCCAAACCCAGACAAAGGATAACTGTAAGATTAAGGAAATGATCAGAAGAGTCTATGGAATGTCTGCCATACTCAAATTCATAACCATGTTCACAAATAACAGGACATTTTGCAGCACAAACAGATGAGCATCAAGCTTATTCCCTGCATTTCTCCCCAGCACATACACTCATACTGTAATTCTTTATACAAACGTTCCTTGAATGGCCTTCCAAAACAGAATAATAAAAAGGAGGAATATTTTTTTACCACATTATCTTCTAATTGAACAAAAAAGGGGACAGTGCAAGTGAAACATACTCTGGATTTGCCTAACTGAAAGGAGTTACACAGAGAAAGGCATGGAGTGAAACATGGAAAGAGCTACCCAAAAAATGATTTTGAGTGTAACTTTTCATCCTAGAGAAAAATATGTTGCAGAGATCAAAACTGGAACATTGCCACTTCGAGGAATAAGGAGGAAGAGCATTATTAATAAGCAATATTTTGCAAAAATAGGAATAGGGAAAAAAAAATAGGCTCTTCAGTATCTACAGGAAAGCTTATAGGAGTCAAGCATGTTAACAAATTGTAATTCCTCCTATCACTCCAGAAGGGTGATGTCCCCAACAGCCTGCCATCTTTTTTTTAATTGCTAAGTTCCAGCTCAGAAACATCTGAATGATTCTGGTCCACAGTTACAGGTATCTGCAAACTAACATGTAACCAAGTGCAAAATAAAAGAGTCATGCATCAGTAACTCTAGTGCAGTTTTCTGGGCTGCCAGCCCTAATGATTGCTGACATTTGGAGAAGACTTCTTGGCCTCTGTTCTGGTTCTTTGCCATGCTCAGATCCAGCCACTCATTTTTTTGTTATAAGCTAAGCCTCTGTTTTTCATAGTGAAATTGCTACGTTTTAGCTGTTCCTGATTACCAATGAGTATATGAATGAATATTAATCCATGAGTGCATTAATGAGTACTAATCCATAGGATTAAACCCAGATCCATCAGTAAAACATTAATTTATTCTAACACAGCAAGACATAAGATTGTATGCCATTTCTTCTTTCTTGTTGCACTGTCAAGTGCAGGGGGAGCGAGCATCACATCAGGTGAAAAACTGAGATGAAGGGATCACTGCAGAAAACATCTCAAAAAGTGGTGGGAATTAACAGCTGACATCAGTGTCTCTTTATACACCACACGAATACCTCATGACGTTTTTCTTCACTGCAGACAAAGAGCAGATGATATCTTCAAAGTAGTACTGAGGAATCACATCTCTAGCTTGAGAAGAGATGGGCCCACCAGGGCAGCACTAATGCAGCTGTACACCATGGAAGATGAAAGCAACCTGAGGTGCACAAGGCCACAGATGAAAAAAGGACCAAATCTGCAAACCCTATGAGACACACCATGGATTTTTGTACTTTCAGCTTTTCGGTAAAAAAGTCAACAGATTCTGTGGTAAACAGCAAAAGCAGTATGTGTACTTGCAGGAAAATATTGTGAGTATTATTTAATAGATGTAAAATATTGGTCTCTGGATGAACGGTGAAATAGAAAAGTGAAAAATTATAATTACCATCATCCTTGCATAAAATTCCCCACAAATGCATGGATAATATATGTAGCTCTTTTTTTAGTTTCATAGTACAGATTTAAAGTATTAAAACCAAAAGCAGGCTAAGCTGCTGTCATTTAAGATCTAGGACTCTAAGTCTGTAAGAAAAAAAAAGGCATTTTGCATGCTTGGAGAATAATGAAAGCTTCTCTGCCTCCTCTGTTTGTCTTTCTAACATTAGGGTTAATATTATTTGGATTCCAGGTTTAAAAACTCTCTTGCTATTTCAGCCAATCTATTTTGACCCACATAATATTATTTGAGGACACTCTTTTTGAAAACGTATAGCTGTATCTGACAGAATAAAGGACCAAATGTTCTGATACACATATACGTGTATGCTAGCTAAGAGCTTTACCCCCACACAATGAGCTTCACTCCTTACAGTGCTGTTAGTGACAAGTCAGACAAGAAAAGCCATTCTTCTTCCTTGTCCTTATTTTACAGAACGGAAAGCTCAATAATGGAAAATCAGGCCACAAGGCCTACAGAGCAGAACAAATGCCTGCACATTCCTGCCAGAATTGCATGTAACTCAGAGCTCGACTGCACATTCATTAACAGTGCAGCGAATGCAGCACCACGATAGTAGTTGAGCTGAAATCTAGATTTGGTGGAGCACACAGTCTGACCTGCAATGCGCAAGCAGAGATGTATGCAAGGAGGGAAACATCCCTCCACCTGATGCAAAGCTCTGCTCACATGAGTTCCACACTACAGGGGCTTTGTATCACCGGCCCCACTGACATTGCTCAGTACAGCCAGTTAATTGTGCTGAAAAGTAATCTAAGGAGGAAATGCTTTCTGAACGCCAACAGGCCACGTTCAGGGTTAAAATTGTACTGTGCTGTGTAAAGCAGAGAGAGCCCCCAGAAAGGAGAGGCAGCATGTGAGACAAGTGTCACCACAGGGGAAATAAGGGTTTCAGTGGTTAAGCTCCTCACTCCAGCACCAGCAATCCATCCTGGTGGAACCACAGCTGAACTTCCTTATGACTTCAAAGATGACCCACAGTTGGCTACAGGCAGCACTTTCAGGGATGGATTTACAGCCTGTGTTGCCAGCAAGACATTGTTGATGTCTTCTATATGAAGAAGACACTTGTCTCTCCACTATCCACATTGCTTTCCCCTCCCTTCTGATAATTATCTCCTCGCTAACCTGAAGACAAACAATCCATTACTCTGTTGTGTCATGTGATGCCTTCAGACACTAGCCTGTCTTCATCTGAATCCCTGAAAACCATTCTGGTCGCTTTCTCACACCTGACATACATTCTCTATACATATCACTTAACTTCTAGCTTGATGACTCTGAAACCTATAAAAACATAAGGCATCCTAGACTGTTTATTTAGATGTACTACTAGGAATCACTTAAAAAGCAGAAAGAAAAAGAATTCCTGGATAACCAGAAGTCTCATCTCATACAAGCAACACAGAAATTGGAGGGTCCAGGTCCGTCCTCCAGTCCAACAGTCTCAGCACAGGCTCACAGATATTTTCCTACCATCCCTTCTCTTCTGTGTCATGTATGGCACAGGTTTTAAGGAGACTGAGCTGATCCACTGATGCTTTATCCCACGTGACATTTGCACCTGCCTGGCCACCAGCCAGTTAAAAAAAAAAAAAAAAAAAAGGTCTTACCATGCTAAAAGTGAATTTAAGTGATCTGGAGTAGTAGGATCAGGGCTTAGAGGTGGTGAGGTCACAAAAGCTGCAGCCTTGGCCCAGTTTTTGCTCCAGTAATGTGTCCCATCTGTCCCCAGGCTGGCAGTGATCGGCTCTCCAAAAACGAGGGGACCTTGGGGAAAGCAAGGATATACAGTAACTGATTACAATCCACTCTTTCCAGTACATTACACAGCTTGCTGCATGCAGCCATGTATAATTTACACATTGCTACATGGTCAGCACAGCCCCCAGAAAATTAAGCAGCCTTGGCTTTGTCTGTATAATAAAAAATTAATCAGGAGGCTCTCTGAGCTACACATGCTTTTGATCAGGATATGTACAAAGCTCTCTTTCTAATCCAGAAGGAGACAGTTCAGACCTGGTTTTAATTTGTACTATTTTAATCACAGCCATGTTCTCTCTGTTGCTGTGCTTCGGAATGAATTTAGGAGGAGGAGGACGGGCTCCAGCTGACAGATGCCTTTCTACCACTCTCAGATTGGGCATGGCACCAATAGATAGCAGCATATGGTCCCACCAGCAAACTCCAGGTCCCCAAGAACATAAATATGAAGATAATGTTTAGCTCTTTGGCTTCCCCACATTGCTCATACACCAACCAGCAGAACAGGGCTGACTTCTCTGCCTACCTTCTTCACTCTCAAGTGAAACGAATGGAAAAGTAACTTTGAGAAAAAGGTGGAAAAGTGTGAATCAACTCTTTTTTGGTTTAAGCTTTGTTCTCATCACCTTGTAAACAAGGGCAGGTGTAAGGAGAGAGGCACTGTGGGAACAGTCTGAAGAAGGAAGGAGCTAGAGAACAAGTAAGAGAAGAAAAGCAAAACGAAAAGGAAGGAAAAGCAAGGAAAAACAGTGACAATTCAGCAGAAAAAATAAATCATTAATAACCTACCATTTGTGGCAGCAAGTGAGGATTACAGATGAAAGATTAACAGTGCAAGAACAAAGCTTTTCAACACAAAAGGGAGTGAACTGCTCCACTGGCCCTGTGCTGAGCTGTACCTTGTCCCTCAGCCTTCGAAGAAGAGCTCCCAGTATGGCAGCACTTCAGGAGCTATTTCTATGATGCACTAGTTTCAGCAAGAAAAGGCAGCTTCAAAACGTGCTGCATCCAGGCTCAGATGTCCCTTTTGGGTGCTTTTTAACCCGGATTCCTGCATGGCCAATGAGCTAGGCTGACCCACAGACATCCCCAGTGCATGTTACTGGGGGTCAGCCTCCAACAGCAAGGATGAGAGTGAGGAGTAAGCACCTCGTAAGCACATCCACTGCCCAAGCCACTGCAAACTGGAATTGACCCCTCACAAGGTAACTAACTGAAATAAAAGACACAGAGGATGTGCTAGGTCTTGTAACAAGGTGAAAGTTGAAAGATGTAAGTTAAAGGTGAAAGGAAACCAAAACAAAGAGTTGCGACACAATCCTGAAGACAATAGGATGCTAAGAGCTCGTGGGGAGAAATCCTCTCCAGAAAAATAAGAAGGATCTCTTTTAAATTTTCCCAGTTCTAAATATTTAGTGTCTGTGACTGGGTACACATCAGACTGACAGTAATATTTTTTTGCACTGAGATTCTATTCAACACAAAATCCAAGTTTGAGGGCAGAAAAAGAAGTCTCTTACCTCTCTTTCTGGCCAGTGCAATGATATCAGCTGCACTCTTACTCATCACCTTGGTGATGTATACTGGGCAGTTTATTCTACTGGCAATGGTGATGGCACGGAAAACTGCTTCTGCTTCAAGCTGAGGGGAAAAGGAGGAAGAAGTTAACTGAAGAAGCAGACAAGAAAAAACGAAGTGGAGGACTGAGCCATATTTCTCATTGTTTAGTAATAATTCTTCAGGAAGTGATTGGTTTCTTTCACAGTGGGATATGCAGTGCTGGAAAGCAGGATCTAACCCAACATCACACACTTCTTGTTAGTAGTAACCACTGTATTTAGCTGTACTTGTTAAAGGGGTACAGTTGGTCACATCCAGGTGACTGACAGGGCTCCTTCTTACCCCATTTTCAAATCTTTAGACCTTTCCCTTTACTCTGCAGCTGGAAGGAGAACAAAGCAAGGGAAGAGTGACTCAGCTCATAGCTCTCCCTGGCAGTCTACCCTCTGCAATCTTTACATAAGGATAAAAGGACAGTGAATATAAAGTATTCTCAAACAGCAACTTTCAATCTTGTAGGTCCTTTCCAACCTTGTGATCTATGATTCAGCACTACGGACTGAATTTAGTCCATAATCCATAAAATCCTTAGAAACATCTCCCTCTAAGCATCAACGCAATCTCCCACAAGAAAGCCATTTGGGACACAGGCACAAAGCAGTCAACTTCATGTGGAGCTGCACTGCTTGCCAGTGACTCTGATGCTCCATTACCCAGTCATCAGTTTTACACCTCCTTCTTTCCTAAACAGATGCACCACATCAACATTTTAATACCTAATAATCTGATGTAATTAAACATATTGACTTGACAGTGCAGTAAATTCTCTCCAAAAGCTGTGCTAGAAAAGGTGAACAATTCAGCCTGCCAAAACCACTGTCCTTACTTCTTCACAGTTTTGTAAAACACTTTTTTTCTTAAAATAAGACTATTACTTCAGGTTCTCAAAGGACTTTTATGCCAACATTTGCTCTCAAATCCCCAGAGATGCCCACAGAATCCTGAGGAAGGAACACAGAACCTCTGCACCACTGCTGAGTCTGAGACCATCAGATGGTAGAGTCAGAAAGACATAAAATTCCTTCCTGGAAACTGCAAATGTAGATTTTCCTTAGGCCTTTACTCTCATTAAAAGGAAATGCCTCAATTATTTTGGAATAATTTGGATGGAAGTTAAACAGGAAAATGAAAAATATACATAAACAGCTCATCAGAATGTGACCAATTAAGTTTATTCCTCCTGCCTTGGGGAGAGGTTATATAAAGATCTGCAAACCACAACAATCTCTTCAAGTTTAGCCTCAAATCCCCAGGGCCTTGTCTCTTTAATCTTCAAGGAAAGCAGTCACTTCCCACTACCCCCACTGTGCCATTAACAGCCTGAACTGTCTACATTAAGAGACACTGACACATCTCCATCCATTCTTTCTCATTAAGAAAGCCATTTCCAGATGCCTGAGATGATTCTTGCAACGTCTAGTTTTATTACAAGAGAATCACATAAGCTGAGCTGCCTTGCAGCATCTTTCCATTCTCACATATTTGCTTTTCTACCATTTGCAGTTCCATTACAAATGTATCTGCTGACATTACCATAGATTCACACATACATGCATGGAATATACATACTCGTGCATTTAATAGGAGATTTTAATGAATCCAATACGCTAAAAGTCTAACCCAGAAGCAGAACTAGTGGTGCTCAGCCTGCTACGCCATGACCTAACCCTAGAGTCAGAGCACAGCTGAAACGGTTCAGAAACAGAAAGAAAGAGAAGAGTTCTGCAAGTGGCCATGAGAGAAACAACTGCCTCCTTCCGTGCACCCATCTATCATCTGCACATATAGTGGCCAAGCTGCAGTACTGCATGCTTGGCAAAGAATTTCCATCAACGACAAGATGAGCAAAACCTCTTACCTCCTCAGGCCTGCTCAGGGCATGTCCCTCTGGTCCTGTGATTCCCATCTCCAGGATGCGCTTTTGTTCCTGGAACATAACAGGTAAATGTGACACTTCAGGATGAGATTCTTGAACCAGTTCCCAGTAGATTAACAGCCATGTTTTCTGATCTTGTGTACAAATGTAACTCTGTAAACCTGATGAAATCTCCAAATCTCCACTGGCCTAGAAGTCCTATTTGACCATAACATCAGCCTGACAAACAGACTTCAACCAACATTTTAAGCAGTAATTACGGATATTCTCATCCTGCAACTCTTTCTTTACTTTCTGCGACCCATGAAGTGTTGTTATCTTCATTACACTGTTAGCATTGCATTTCTGTAAGGCTTTTTTCCAAGAGTGAATCACTAAAATTATTTTTTCATGAAAGCAAAAAGCCCTCCTAGAGACCAATGGAGGTTTATCAGAAAAAAATTGTGCTATCAGTTTCGCAGCAGGGAGATCAATTCTTTTTTGAATAGAAAAGAAGCTTCACTTATCTTTCAATGTAAGGCCAAGGAATGGTGTTGGAATAAAGCTCCCCTGTCATAGCAATTGCTAATTCAACCACTTCCAACCTGAGTTTGGTACTGGTCTACCAACAGACCCAACATGGGAACAGAGCAGCTGATGTACCTCAAAGCCCAGCCTGCCATCCCTTCAGGTCTCTGAGGAGCAGAGTTCAACAAGTGTAATGTCTCCAATAAAGACAAATGTCCCCGAGAGACCAGGATGGAGTTACTTAACATGCTTCACTATATCGTCTAGTAAATATTTGATCCCAGGTCCCCCAGGGTGCAAAGCTCACACATTACCAATTACACCAGCAAAACCTAAGTAAACATCCACACATACTTTTGCCTTCACTGCAATCAATCAAGGCTGAACAGCCATTCAATGGGAATGCACTAATCCGACTGTGTAATGAAGATTATTTTGGTTAGAAAATCATAATATTTCATAGGTATTCTTAAAAATGGATATTCTAAATCATTACTGCAACAGCTCTGAACACTGCAAGTTAAACACTCAGATAAGTAAAATGCAATAAAAATAAAGAGTCACAGACATAAATAAAAAAATAGCAAGGCAGCACAGAATAGGAACACTTATAATAGGATGCATTTACATCCTGAAGGAAATCATAAGATCAGACCACATGATAAAATTACTAATGTAAAAGGATTTGATAGGGCTAATACCATCAAATATTTGATAAGATCAAATTTGAATTTTCACATAGAACAGTCCTGCAAAATATCCATGCACCCAGCTTTGCTTTCACCATTCCAATGTTCCTTCTAAATAAAAGGGACTGGCTGATTTTGGAAGATATAGCAATGCTGGGAAGTATTTTTGTATACAGCATTTCACATTTCTTTACTTCTTTTCCTAATATTTTTTTCCTGTATGCTCCTATTCCATTGGTGTATACTAAAGCTGAGCAATGAAAAATGTAACTGAAACAGATTTCTACTAAAAATGCAATTCCACAAGCTTACATTGATTTTAATGGCGCACAAATCAAAACATCATGGGTGCCATTTGATTTGTTTCATTTTGCCATTCCTACAGTAATTCTGACGCATTGATTTTCATTCTACTGGACATTATGTGTCATGCTAACACTATGAGCAACAAACTAGTTTTATATCACGCTAATCTTCATGAAAAATCAGCAGTTTTTCTCTCCTGATGGTTTTCACCTGGTTTCAGTGGAATAAAGACACCACTGTGCTGTATGTGCCTGCTGACTTCTCACTACCCTGTTTCGAGATCAGTGGTTGCTTGTACAAACTTGATTTAGGGAGATAAGGCTCTCAAAGGTAGTAAGTTCTTACCACGTAGATAAAGGACAGAAATCCCACTAAGGGAAAAACAACAAAATAAACTCTTAAGGGCAAGAGTAATTACACACTCCACAATCATTCAAATATTTGTTTGAGAGTCTCACTTAAGCATGCAACAATATGGCTTCCCTAACGTTGACTTCAAAGACGACTTGTTTTCAGTTACTCTAATTTCCCTGTCAGCTCCATAGTCTAGTCCTTAGCAGGTAAGCCAGCTGATAAACCAGTCAGCTCACCCAGAGCCTCACAGACCTCTGGTATGCACTGCACACAGACAAGGGATCTGATGTTTGAGATATCTCCACAACAGCCTTTAAATATTCACCTGCCACAGATGTATGCAATCATAACAGTACCCACTCAGAACTTCCCACTCTGTTCTATAGGTGAGTGGAAGGTTTGGTATTGACTACAGTCCTTGGGATACCTCACAAAGTGAAGCAAAAAATCACAGTTCACTCACCTGAGCTATCAAGTCTCCGTTTTCAGCATGCACCAAGATGACAGCTCCAAGGCTTTTTAGAAAGGTAAAGGCTTCATAAAGCTGCAGGTGAAGGAAGGAAATGCTGATGAATAGGGAAAACATTAACACTCAGACAACTCTGTTCATTTTTGTTTTGTTCCTTTTATGTTGGTAACTCTCTAGGTGAATAGCACATTATCTTCCTTTTCCACAATCCTCTTTTGACACACATCCAGAGCTACATTGCTGGGCATCAGCTGGCCCACCACACATACACCCTCCCTGCTCAGGACAAGCCTGTGCACTTCTACACCAATACAGGGTCAGAAGTCCCAAGTGGTGCCGTGTCTCCCCCAGACACAATGGTTCCACTAGCTCCTTCTATTCCCCATGCCTTCCACACAGGCCTAGGCTAAAAAAAAAATGGAACCAGTGAGACGCACTCAGGTGGAATGGGAATATTATATAATGGACTACAGACACTTGTAATGCAGCCAAAAAAGACATCCTTCCTGAAGTGCAGGCATTTTGCATCATTTAGAGCAAATTGTGTCCAGTTTTCATTAGTACCTTTAGTTTTATAATTAAAAGTATTCATATTTTCTCTAGAGAATTCTTCTGTTTATTACTTTCTAAGACTCTAAACTGATCCACACAAAATAAAAATTGTTGATCCTATTGCATTTACTGGGGATTTCTGAGGTTACTGAATTACTACATTACTGAAACTCTAGTTCTCTTTCCAACAGGTACTAAGCTAACATGATTCTTTTATAAACCAGACTTCAGTAGCATGGGAACCCATTTTTCAAACACAGATCAAATAGTGAAGATATGGTTTCTTCACCGCCTACTTTTGCTTTAAAGAGAGTAGAAGGCATCAGTCCAGCCACATTTAATATTTCACTGTATTACTTCTGAAAATTCCAACAGTGAGTTGAATTTGGCACTCACTGCCTACAAGAGAATATTTATATGCCATTTTGTCTAAAATTGCAATTAAAACCACATGTACTGGAGGTGCAGCAACAGTTATTTAAGAGACTGAGAGCTACAGCTCTGGGAATAAGTACAAATGAAACATTTTCTCAACTGAATAAGCAAACATTATTATTATTCACAGATGTCATTGTCCATTTACAATGACCTGATACTAATGAATGGGAAAGCTGAAGAGTGTGGAATCTGTAATGAGCACTGAACAAACAAGCTCATTGTTATCTCCAGCCCTAATGAGAAAAGGCCACCTACTCCCGTCAGCAACACTATTAAACCGTTTGCAGCAACAGAGAAACTCTTCAATTCTCAAAACTGTCACTGCCTCACGTACTTCATCATTTCTTCCTTTTCTGACAGAGTTACAAGAGCTCTTGAAAGATAACAGCAAACTAAAATGGAGGGCTAACTGCTGAGCAGTGCTGAGCCACAGTGTTGTTGGAGACACTAGATAATCCCTGCAGAAGTTGGATATCATACAGTCCAGAGAACACATGCAGATGTTAACAACCCCTCACAGCACTGACCCTTCAGAGAAAAAAACTCCTCGGGTGCAAAGCCCCCAGTGCCACTCAGAAATCAGTAGGAATGTAGCTTTGGGATTCAACCTTAGCAACAACTCAGCTGCGGTAGGGAGATCACAGAAGAAAGGACAGATCACATCAGTGAAAAACATTCAGAGCAGTACCTGGCTGTCAGACATTTGGTAGAGATCCTTGTAGGCCATGTAGACTTGAAAAGAGTTAACACCTGTTCCAAGACAAAATGCAAAGGTGTTGCCATGTTAGGTGGATTCCTAAATCGTATTTGAATAAAATAAATCAGGAAAAACACATCATATCTTCAACCTTACCAAATAATGCTGGAAATAAAGCAGGGGTCCACAGCTGTATTACAGCTGCTGTGACTAGGAGCCTAAATCCCCCCTTTTCAGAGGGAATTTGGTGGACTCAGTTGACTGCTGTGCTCAGCCCTGGAGCAACACAGCCATTACTGCAGATGAGATTGCTTGGAGCCAAATCACAAACAAGTGACAGCAGTTTAAACAAGCATGTAAAGTTCATAAAATGTTAAGAAACTTACAAGGTACAAGGTTCTATACATCACTTTTTAGGTTTCTTTAACAAACCAGAAAAACATTTTAGTTTGACATGGAACTGTGCTTTTAAATAAACTTCCAGTTACGCCACCCCAAAATGCAGAAATCGTGTGTCTGAGCTGGCAAGCTGACTTGCTTTTTCTTGATCCTGCTGCCCAAAGCACCCAGCTGAGCTGATGGCGGACAGAGAATTAAAGCCTGAAATCATCTGCAAGTGCAGCCTGCCATACCTCTCCCTCCACCTTCCAAAGCTGGAAGGATTTATGCTGGCAGTGATATAGAACCATGAAAGATGACAGCTCCAAACTTTAGAAATCAGTAAGAAATGCTAGTGTTGAGTGCTGGTGGCCAAGTATCAACTGTATTCCACTACATGTTTCAAAAATTTCCTCAGAGGGATTATACAGCTTCATATTCTACAAGGGAATGAGAATTCCAGACATCTTCTGTTTATGTTTTCTGTACATATGAATTTATATTGATTTATAAACTTGCTTTACTTTTTAGTCTACTGACAATATCCCCAGTTTGGCACAGGGACTGATCTCATGCTTTTCTGGCCTAAAAGAAAAGTCAATTCTGAGCTAAGCCATGTAAGCTACATTTCAAAATAGCTGCTGGGAAAACTGAGCTTCCTGCGGTAGGAGGAAAAAGAAAGAGGGCTGTGCATGTTATATATGTTGGCTATGCTGACTGAATAATGCTCTCCAATTACAAATCCTTCATGCATCCAGGTATGCACAGTCATATCCTCAAACAGAAGGTTTGGGTCACGCTCACGCAGAGGATAAAACTTTGAAATGATCCCTGGCATTTTGTCTTCCTGCTAAGGCCAGGCTGCTCAAGGAAAAATATGAAGGGGGAGTTGGTCCCTCCTCACAGTCTTCCCAACTGAGCAAATCCAGCCTGAACCATGGAGCCACCTCAGCCAGTGATCCTACCTTATTTTCTATTTTTCAGAATCCCAAAAAAACACGCACAGACTTAAGCAGCTGTAATCCCTCAGCCTGATCATATTACATATTTTCAATGCACTCAGAATATCCTTGTTTAAAAACCTTTAAGTCTGAATGTTCTACTTCATGCCAACTTTTGCAGCCTCATACCTGTGGTCCTATCTACCCACACCAGCATTTCACCACCCTGTCTGTGAAAAACTCCCTGACATCTAATCTATATCTCCCCTCCTTAAATTTTAAACCATTTCCCCCTGTCCTATCAAGACATTAGTTGGAAGACAAGCACTACCTAAGCATCACAGATTCTTTTAGGCCCCTTTCTGACTTTGGCAACATGGCTATGAGCTCTACCCCTTTTTAAGTTAATGCTATCCCTGAAGTCCCTGGGAGTAGAAAGCATCCCAGAAGAGGCTCTGCTATGGGACATTATCCTGCTCCCTTACTCACAGCTTCCATAGTGCAGAAGGAAAGACTACTGATGTAGACACAAAACCACATTAGGCGCACACAAAATGGATGCATGCTTCACAGTTAGCCTTTACAGCTAACATGAAGATGTTTTAAGTCATCCTACTTTGCAAAGGAACTACCTTGACAAGATACCAAGGTAAAATAACACCAGTTTACACATGCAGATATTCAACTCTAGATTGTTTGCCTAATTACTTAGGTCTGGTCCCTCAATCTCCTCCTTACTTGGAATATGTGGCATTTCAAAAGACCTGGTCCACTGCATATTTAATTTCATGTTTAACATTCATTACATGCTATAACCTTTTTCCAGTCATGGGTGAATGCTCATTCTTGCACCTCTCCAAATTTTAAACAATTTTTTAACAAAGTATAATAGCTAAAGGAAACATCAAGACCTCTGTCAACACATTTCAGGCTTTTGCGTCTTTATATACACTGGAGAATCACAATCACAAATTAGTTGTTAAAAAGCTAAAAGTCTGAGTCTCTACAACCGACATTTGGTTCCACAAAACCTCCAGGCCCATCCAAATCCTATGTCTCCTTAAATTAGCTTTGTGTTGATTTAAAACTGATTAATTATTCAATTATACCTCATGACAAGGCACAGCAGCAGCAGCTCTCTGAGCTCCCATTACTCATACCAAGATTTTATTAGGCACATACAACACTGAAACGTGATTAACTGAGCCCTGCTCCTTATCTAACTCTACCACCAAACAATCAGCTGACAATAAATTCAAACCAGATTCTCAGATGAAGAAAACCAGCGTCAGTCTGTTCATATCAAGTCTATTGCAACAGCTGGCTCAAATGTTTCCAATTATCAGCAGATATTACCCATTAATCCTAAATCTCTTGCCACACTGACACATTTCCTATTTTGCTTGTGCTTTCGTACTCATCTGTCTCCCCACATACAAAGTAATTCTCACTGACTGAGACACTGCAGCTTCCAGGAGAACAAAGGTGACCTCTTAGCACTGCTGTGATCAAAGAGGACACCAAGAGCCCAACGTGGATGAACAGCTTCCTGCCTTCCCTGAAGAGTGAAATTCACATTTCTATAGTTGAAGAAAACTGCTGACCCAAATGTCTGCATGGGGCTCTTAATGTAAGCCCCAGGCACGTTTGGAAGCGCTGAGCCACATGTGACTCAAGGGCTCTGGAAAACAACATCTAAACTTTGAAAGTAAGCACAGCACTCTTCTCTGGTATCCAGCTAACACAATTCAGTGTGTCCATGTCAACACCGATAACAGAGGAAGAGCACCATCAGTATTGACAGATGTCATCACCTTGTACAAAAAATCCAAATGAAGACCAGCAGCAGTTTCTCTAAATTATGTGCCATCTTGCTAATTGAAATGTTTTCTTTCCTAAAACCTGGTCATACAGCAAATGTACTGCTAACATGCTGAGGTACAGGATTAATTTCCCTATAAGAGCACAGCACCTCCACAGTAACTCAGTGAACAACTGCTCACTGTAAATACAGGATTTTGCTTCATGTTTCTACTTTGATAGAATACCATGACATAGAGAGAATTTTTCAGTCATCACTAGCACTACACCTTACAAAGAATGCTGCATTAATATACTACTTAAGTCTTTTCAACAGAAGGGTCTTTCTGACTTTCACGGTAATTGAATACTGTTTAAGAAAATATTTCCCCTAATTAATATCCAAAGAATGTATCAAATAACAGAAAACCCAGGCTGCCAGACAGGAACTAGACCACGGTTTGTTTTCTGAAGATTCAGTTGCCAGCACACAGGTACATGGTGCTACCAAGATGCCTCGCCATATATGACTCTCCTATGATGAAGCAGCAGGTGTGAAAGAGGATTTATCTGTCCTATTCCTGAATGGTAGCTGGAGGTCAGGTAAGGTAACCTACAGTATTTCACATGATAGTAGGCCTGTAAATAGAGCTGAATCATGCCCCTGAGTTCTTAAACAGATTCCTAAATAATTGGCCTAATTTTTATGTGTCCTGATACAAAACGTACTCTAGTAACTTTAGGGAAAGCCACAGGAGACCAAGACCTTGTGAAAATCAGGACACTTTTTCATTATTTGAGCCTAAAGTTAGGTACCTCTTTTCTCCAATAACTTGAACCTGTTTTAAAAATATAGCCATTTTCTAAAACAATTTATGATGAGCAAATTACCTTAAGAAACTGCTGAGAAATTTGCAACAGCCTGTGATGAGAGTCTCTCAGACGCATGATGAACAGGCCCTTCATACCTGGGCTTACTTTGAGCCAGTTAAACAGGCTCTGATACACAAGCCTCGAAGTCCATTTATGAAGCAGCAAGGAAATACAAACATACAATCTTGGGAAGTATACCAAGCACCTGGGCATTCCTTTTCTAGATAAGGAATTCTTTAAACTACTTCAAAATTCCACCTCCGTAAGGCAGTTAATTAAAACAAAAATGGTGCTTATTTTTACTCACTAACCTTTGTCTTGCACCAGTACTTCCAGTTCTTCTCGAATCCCATCATACCAGCTAGTGATGTCCACATGGAGAGAGTAATCGCAACAAGATTTGGTGTCAGCTGCCTCGTGCCACTTCTCAAAGGATGTCAGTAAACTTGATCCAGGTTCTGGAAGCACATGGTCAACTGAAAAAGAGAATCATTGTCTCTTATCCAGACTACACACTGTTTGGATTTCCTCAGTAACTGGTCTTCTGGCATCTCAGCTAAAACAGCAGCCTTCAGAGCAGTTTCTGTGCACACAGTAACTTCAGGATGTCAGCCAGAGCCTGCTGTCTCAGGCACAGCAGACTTTGTAGACAGTGTATGTTAAAGGTGAGTCTGGCAAGTTGCTTGGTACAGCAACAACAGATGTTCAGCAAGAGAACGAAATATCTCATAGTTTAGGGCATATTAAACTTTCCATTAACTGCTCTCTGTAAGACCTAACTTCCAGACTTATTCATCCATTTCTATGTATTTTATTTCACAGCATTACTATGAACCAGTGCCTGCTAGTTCCTGAACTGGCTCACTCTGCCTCACTAATGTATCAGTGAAGATGCTGATAGCTTTCCGAACAGCCAGAATTGGGAAGACAGCCAAATGTTTGAACAGAGACGCTGCAGAGCACAAACACTTGGCCATACCACATGGCAGATTGAGTGTACTGGAATTACACATCTCAGCTGTCTGAAGAGACATTAAGTCATTCGATATAACTTATGCACAGTTATCATTTTGCTGACCTACGTCACACAACATTATGGAAACAAAGTAAGATGGGCTTATGGATGGCATATACAAACCAAATGCTTTACAAAAAGCTTCAACAGAAGAAGCTATATTGAAAAAATTTCTAACAAAATGAATGAACAGCAGTGTACTTTTCGCTTATAGCCAGACATCCTTTCAGCTGATAGTTGCTTCTGAACATAGGTAACAGGCAACACTACTCCACAAAAGTAGCCACATTCCAATTCAGAGAGAAAAAAATGCCATTGGGCAGCTCTACACTGCTGGTATGGGAGCAGTGTCCTTCCATAAAGTACACAGAATAACAACTAGAAACACTTCTCCCATCCACCAAGGATTCCAAGACATCTCCAGTCAGAATTTTCTCCATTCTTCATGCCAAATACAAGTTCGCAAATAAGCATCTTGTTATTCCCAAAGTCTCTGAAATGTCACTAAGCAGGATCAACAGATTTTGGTGTGTCTTTGTCTGTCATAAAATTATAGCACTAACTACACTGCTTCTTAAAAATCCCAAAAGTATATTATTCCTTATGCTTGTTCAGTATTTCAGAGGGTAATCCAAGAAACAGTTTGCATGCTGCTGCTTTTTTTCTGAGAGTAGGTTATCTTTCGAGCAAACCCTGAGACCTCCAAAACAGTGCCCAGAAATTTGAGCATTAATCAGAGAAGACCTCAGAATATCAGTATGGAGCTTCCTGTAGGTGTCTCCACCTACAGTACCTGGGCTTTGACTTGGGATGGGAAGAGCTAGTTCTGCCAATACTCACTGATCATGGTGGTGCCCCCTGCTACTGCTGCTTTTGTGCCTTGATAGAAGTCATCAACAGTAGTCATTCCTTGGTAGGGCTTTTGTAGGTAAGTGTTGACATCTATTCCCCCAGGAATAACCATGCGCCCATTAGCCTCTATGGTCTTGACTCCTCCAGGAACAATCAGATTCTCTCCTATTTGCCTAGACAGCATCAAGGAAAGGCAATATTACGTTACTTAAATAATAAAGCAAAGGGGACAGAACTTATTTGATGTGCACAGGGAAGAGAAAACTAGGGTCCATACAAAAGGCAGAAAGAACTGAGAACCCAAAATTAGGGAGAAACTCAGCCACCTGCTCTGGCTGTTCCACATGGAACTGGCAGAACAAACCATTCACGAGTCTGTTAGCTGGACCACTGCTTTGTATTGCTCTTGTGGCCAATAAAAAAGTCATCACGCGCCAGCATCAAAAACTGATTTTTTTTTAATGTGACTGAAGATTAGAATTAAGCGTTCAATCTTTAAACAATTACAAATATCTAGAGTTAACATCCTTTTAGGAGTTCCAGGATTTAAAATTAATTTCTATCAGAAGACAGAAAAACATAGATCAAATATGACAGTAAGTAAGTAAAATTGTAAAATACATGGCAGAGGCAAAAGGTACGGCAGAAAGGAGCTATAAATACTGTGTAACCAAACAGTGTGAATTTATCCTTAAAAGGAAATTTAAATGTGCTAAGATACAGAAATACGTATTTGAGATTCAAACAAATCTAGCCTACCAAGTCACATATTCTTCATCCCTCTCTTGCAGTTGAAGCTTAGCGGAACATTCTGCACAACTGAGTACACAGTTGTGCACACTTTTAAATGCTGTTGCCATCTTTCCCCTTACAGTTCTTCAAAACAGGATTGTTTTCACTACTAAAAATATTAATCTGTTCCCCATGTTGATATCAAGTGAACTTCGGATACCTACAATCAAAATACTTTCAGCGTTCATTGTCATAACTGAGTAAATTAACCTTTAGATTTTAAAGCCACATAACACTTTTATAGTCTGTTTTGCACAACGTCAAACAGGAAAAGTATGGGAACTGTGTCCCAGCACTGTAACCCCTTCATCTATCTGGGCGTAGAGACAATCATAACGCAGTTTAAGTTCATTTAGTTGAGCTCATATTTCTGATACACAGTCAGCCCCTGCCTTAATTTCCTTTTGTCTGGGATAAAATAACATTTACCCACAGCTAAACAAATACCCCAGACATCTGAGCTGCTGCATCTGTTTCTCCCATATTAAAATGCAACTCCCACTTATGGAGCAAAACACAGTGCCTGATTAACAGCCAATCACAACAAGTTAGAACAGAAAATGAATAAAACTGTTAATTAAAATCAGTGAAAAAAAACAAGGATAATTATTCAAACTGGAATTTGGCCAAACCACCAGAGTTAATAAACAGCCCCAAGAGGTCAAGAATTCGCTTCATACCCTATGCAAAAATGTCAACCCCAGCACTGTGGGGTTTTGCTGGAGGGAAGCACAGCCATTCCATGAACAAACGCCCCTGAGCAGCCCGAGCTGCAGCCTCACCTCAGCGCTGAACAAATCCAAAAGTGCTTAGCTCATGAGACTTGTTAATATCAAGGCTTGAAGACACGCAGCTCCACATCTGACATCTAATACTCATTAACACATATAGCACTGGGAGCATGTCATAACCTGTTTACAGTGGTGGGGAATGCTTATGATGCCATGAAAAACAGAGAACCGATATGCAAAAGCAACCCAGCACATCAAATAGCACAAACAAGACTAGAAGCTTCTCTGCTGTTAAAATTTGAATTGCAAAGGCATACCATACGGCACTCCAGCCCACAAGCAGATTGAGGCATAGATAAAGTAAGGTAGCCCTGTATATAATAATAATACGCTGCACAGATTTTTGTTGGTTGAATCCATTCCTGAAATGTTAACCTGAACAATCCTCAAGCCTGTACAGCATGGCTTGGAAACAATAATAAAAAAATTACTATGACCAATTTATTTGAAATATGTTTAAGGTGGAATTGCAGTCCAAGGAGTACCACACCGCATAACATTGCTACAGAAAACCTATGCAAAAAAACATAAAAGCAATTCACTTTCATTTTCCTCCACACTCAGTATCTACTAGTTTCCTATTCAAGAAAATACACACCCAAATGAAGTTAAAGAGTGCTATATGCACACTGAAGTTTTCTGATGACTCATTGCTCGTTACTGAGCAACAACTTATTTCGCAGTCACTGGAGTCACCCATGCTAAAGTTATAGGGGACCAAATAGTCTCTGTGGATGATGCTGTGCTACTACATCTCAGGATGTTGACCCATCTCTTGCCTGGCATAAAGATTAAGGCTGAGAGAAGGTATTCAAGGTTATTTTTATTCTATAAAGAGATAATGTGACAGGATTCCTGAGTTGCTCACTTGTTAATACTAAATACATGTTAATAAGAACAGGGTTCAGTTACTTGTGAGTGAAAAAATACAAGAGCACAGGTAACTATTCTAGGCACAATATAAATGATTGAGCTGCTTTTCTAATGCACCAGCAATTTAGCAAACTAGAAAACTCAGACTCATGGAAAGTCGATGCACTCTGCAGTTCTCAGTTGAGCAAGGTGGCACATTCTGCCATACACAAGCTGATTAAAGCATGATGGAAGCACGTCAGGCTTCACCTCTTTGTAAACTTAACTTGAGAAAGCTAGAAAACTAACCCAGAACTCAATTAAGTTATATTGGCCACTATCAAGACGGATCTCTATTAGACATCTCAGGCTCCTTCTACCTTGGCTTGTTGTTGGCCCAGCTCCGATCCCCAGTGACCTACCCTGCCCACTTGTTGGTCCCCTACACCAGGAGTGACCCCACACCTTCCTTTGGTAGGGCTGGAGCAGAGGACAGCAAGCAGCAGACAGGATGACCTGCTGTTTGGCATTAAGACCAAGGTTTGTTTCCCCATGTGGATAACAAAGACAGAAAAGACGTAGGCAAAATGTATTATTTATGTACTGACAGCAATTTAAATTACTAAATATCTTAGTTACTGTTTAGATACCAAAGAACAGCCTCTCAGCTCCTATTTCATTGTGCACAGCTTGAGTTTCAGCTGGAAAAAAGCACATGCTCCATCATACATAGTGAGCCAGTCTAAGCCTTTACCATCTCCCAAAATATAGACAATTTTCAAATGTATTCAAGCTTACATGTACACTCCTCTCTGCAGAACAATTTGCAAATGCATAGGTCTTAGTGGACCCTACTTCATTTCTTTAGTCTGCAAGAGAAATCCAACCTTTATTTTCTAATCAGTTTCCACTGCAGAATAGGAAAACGAGCCCTGATCTTTATATCCTGGCAAAGCCATCGCACTATTGCCTATTCCTGGCAGAGTGGATTAGTGTCCATTCCATTCTGTGGAAAGAATTCTGTATTGTCAGCAGGATCTACAAGTGAAGAGTTAGGGTATCAATTGAAACGTGGCTGACTGAGGTTCAAGATTCAACTCCAAAGCAGCTTGAGCAACACTTACCAACTATGTTAAATACTGAGACACACTGAGCAGTTTCAGCTGGAGAAAATAAAGGTAAATCCCAGAAGACACAACACTTTCTAAACTGCAGAATTTACCATCAGAACACAGATAGGACCCAAGCCCAACTCACACCAGGCTGCACTCGCAAATTAGCTACCAAGTTTTCCAGAGCACAGAAAAATCTCAAGTCATCTAAACTCAGAACGCCAGTCACAACTCAGGTTGTTCAATAGCAAACTTGCTTTCTTTGGCAAAGATAAAGGCATTTTAAAATTTAAGATATTAAAAATAAGTTCAGAACTTTTTCTGTTGCAATAACTTAAGTCATGAATAATGCACAAAGGCACAGATACAAAGAAGCAGACTTTTAATCTGATGATATCTTCTTAAGAAGAGGAACTCTGAAAACAAGTAGGCAATTAATTATTTACCATATAACCATAATTATGCTTCTGTGCATTAAATTGTGGCCGCTGGAGACCGAACTTGTTAGGTCATGAAAGAAAATGTTTAGCAATTGAGAAAAATATTTGAACCTTATGAACATTAAAGTGCTTATACACACACATAATTTAGCAAAACTATAAATTCTTATCTCCACAGTTGAAGTATGACCAGTAGAACGACACGACATCTCTGTTACTCTTTAATGGGCTTTCAGTAATACATATTTTTTTATTCATCTAAGGAATACATTCCCATTTCCTATGTTATATACTCAATAAATCAGTAGGATTTCCTAACTGCATTAAAATTGAAGACCAGATACTTTTTCTAAGCAAGAAAAGGACATATGAGCAATGTATAACACCACTGTGCAGACAGAACATGCAGTACTTCAGCATTAACCAGTGGCAAGACTGAGAAGGAATTAGGCCCCCTAAACCAGTGTTAACAGGTCATGAACAAATTTCTGTGTTACACGATCTTGTACAGCATGGATTCATTTGCCATGATCAGATGGGGTGAAGATGAAGCTGTAATAAGCCGCCAGTTATATATGGACTCAAAAAATATTCATCGTATATACTACTTGCTTTGAGGGATTCTACCTGTTTGCTTTGATTTGGCTATTTTTGACAAAGATAGAAATATTCAAAGAGCAATCATCTTCCCTATACAGTCAAAGAATTTTCTACCTATCTAACACTAGCAAAGATTAACTGGCAGAATTTCATTATATAGCACTCCTTTACAATGGCTCCAGATCAGGAGGTAACCAAGATGCTAGATGCAAGGAATCAGGTCAGCATCACCAAGAAATCACATTAGTCTATATGAAAAAGCATGCAAAAAAAGTTCAATATTTAAAAAACCAACTTTATAAGTCCATCTTCCAGGTACAGGTCTGCATAGAAGGAGTGGTCGTCATTGATAATTCTTCCACCTTTAATGAGTAGTCGGTCACTCTGGGGGGGGAGAAAAAAAGGAAAAAAATGTGTTTTTGTTCAAATAAATAAACACAACATACTGATGATGTAAAATAGGATTATAGTCTATGCAAAGCCATTAACATCAAAGCACTATATATAGATCTATGCCACAGATTTGGTTGGGCACACAGACAGTGGAAGTGCAAACTATAGTTTCACTGAGTGTTTATTACTGGTTTTTGGGACATCAGTCATCACAGTGGTCACATCCTTAAAGCAGAAAACATGGAAAGACTTGAAATCCTGCTACATCCTTGTTTTACCACCACCTCACCAGATACATAGGCCAAAAATAAACGAAAGCCCTACAGACTAAACTGCCCAACACTGTAACATCCAAGATTAGCTCGTCACCTGGGACTCTCAGCACCCCTGGAAGAGTAATAGCTTGGAATGGAGAGGGACAAGATCAGAATAGGCTGCTGAATTCTGTAATACAAAAATTCCTGCCTACAAGAAGCTGCTTTAAGCTAAGTCAGCTCAGCAGGACCATTTCTGCTGTTCCACCAAGGCTACCAAGATGCACGGACCACTGCTCGCACTTGTACTGCGTTTCCAGCTGGCTGTTTCTGCACAGAGACTGAGGGCACCAAGACAGAACTGCTCTGTGGTGCCTGACTCATGCATGCACACACAAAGCATGCTTATAAGTCAGGCCGTTGGGGGCAGTCCATGCTGGGGCTCCCCACAATGTCTATCACTCCCTGAGGGAGTAGGGAGTACAGTTATCAAAGTCAGGTTTACCTGAAATACCATATATTACATAAAGAACAGTACAGAGGGCTACTGCATCTTGGTATATTCCAAAGTGCAACAAAAGCCAAAATAATTCAGTGAATAATTGTTCATGTATCAGATCTGCTGTGAAACTGCTCACAACCATCACCTGTTTTCCTTTTTTCCCTGTTCAAATGGCTACACTCTGTTCTTCAAAGAATACATTTTACAGAAAGCAAATTTTACCACAGTGTATTCAGAAGAAGCAGAGTTTTAATTGCCTTTCTGGAGGAGTCATGCTGGAAACAACCAGCACCCTTCTGGAGACAGGAGAAGTCTGCAACTTCAGTGCACAATGCTTTTTGAAAGGCTTTTGCCAAGTGACTGTGAATGCTGAAAAACTCTAAGACAGTGAGAACCCTCTTACCCCATTCATACATTTAAAAAGCCATTTATTATAAATTATTTCCTTGGCTCACCAAACAATAACTCAGAATCTATATTTTGTCTGTGCTTTATACTCCTCACTCCTGACTCAGTTCTTGGTTTAATTACAGAATGACTCACACACATAAACCATGCACGTCTCAAGTTCCCAGTTTAGAAAACAACTAAACAATTCGATATGCTTTCTCGTCTATAAAACCAAGACAACAACTGAGAGCTCTTAAAAATTCACAGATAAAAATTGCTCAGCCAGAATTCGGGGCATTACAACAACTTTACAACAGCTTTTCTTCAATGTAACTTCTCTGATATATACCTAATGCTGAACATTTAGATTGTGTTTGAATGTTTTGAAGGTCTGAAGCCCATAGAGAAAAGCAAGAAGGGATAAACTATCCATCATTTATACAGACATTTTAAATACAGTGCATGACCACAGGGGATGTGGAGTGTGAGGCTCTTCTCAGGCTGGGAGTGTGGGGGGGGGGTAGGGAGGGGAGGTCAAGGCCTAGAACTGCACTGCAATACATCCCTGGGATCTGCCTTGGGTGTTGGCATTCTTGGCTTGAAGGATGAAGACAAATGCAAGTCCTCACTCTGGAACTTTCCAGACTGGGCTCCATGTTTTCTCCCAGTCTGCTGACATTCATAATTGCATCAGCACAAGTACAAGTAATAAATTATTTTGCCATGTGCTGGCAGTAGTATCTCCTCACCATTATGATTTATACACTGTCCACTGACCTGTGGAGAATTGCCTTCCTATGTGTTAACACTGTCCTACCATAAAGAGGAAAGAGCGAATTGACATAGACAGGGAATGCTACTGGAGCACTGCATCTGCCACTGCTAACGAGTCAAAAATCTGCATGCTCATTGAGATGTTCTATACTTTTTCCTTTCAAAACAGAAAAATATGCATGATACATAGAAACAAGTGTAACAGGACAGGAAAATAAGTCAGACTGAAGTAAAACAAAGTGCAACTCCAGTAGAACTGTAAACACAAGGATTTTATGCATTATATATATAAATATATGAGGCAAAAGGAGACATTAGAAGAATCTGAAAATAAAAGGATACAAACCCAGCCTAAAGAAAGCACTCAATTATGCAAGTCATCCATTAAATGAAGTCTATAGTTTATAAAGCATTATTGAATGTTTAGATCTAAATCACTCCTTCAGCATTTCAGACGGTCTAAGAAACTGCTGAAGAAAGAGAACCACACGTCATAGAGCCTTTCAATGTTTAAATTCCTGACATTGTTCTGCCCAAAAGAAAACACAAACCTTCCAAATCTGTTGCAAAAGGAAGCAGATCTTGCACCTGAGCTGGCCATTGGCTAATGTCCCCAGCCAGGAACAGGAAGCCACTGGAGATGAGGGTGCCAAAAACCCACAGATTTTGGTGTTTCTCATCGTTCTCCAGGTCTCCCAAGCTACTGGGGACATGAGCTACCAGGTAGATGCCTGTGGAGCCTTGCCCGGCTCTCATCAGGATCAATAGATGTGGCAACATTCCCAACATACATTTTGATTCTAGTGAATCAGCATGTTCTGATAAAAAAAGTGTTTTGTTGGAATCTTTCCCAACTGCTCCAGTTGTAAGTGCACCTACAGGATGAGCTACAGATTGCTACAAGCCAAAAGGACAAGCAAATGGTAGTGATGGGTTGATAGCTGCACTAGATGATGTTGGTAGTCATTCTGACCTTAATGATTCTATGAAGCACAGTACTTTGACACGGAGGGTGCTAACAGGCATCAGCACCTCAAGTCAGATCTTGCAATTTTCTTCATGCAATGCTGAACACCCAGGAAAACTTGCGACCAAAGTCCTCTTCTCCCTGCCCAGCACTGCAGGCTGGAGGACAGCTGCACCACGGGTAAAGCAGGGACAGCAGGAGCACCCCAAAAGCTGGCCTCCATCACACAGCTCTAAGCCATGTTCCCGCTCCCAGACATAAACCCCCTCAAGCAGGACGTTTTCTTTGCCCAGCTCTCAGATGTGCCCCCAGCCACGGGCCGACCTCTGGGTGCTCTCGCAATGCAAACAACAGCACACTCATTGCTCAGCGCAGCGACCACAGAACAGGCCTTCATGGGCCTAACAGTGGGAGCGCTGAGCAGCGAGGGGGGGAATTACAATGAACACAGAAGCTGAGTGATTCACTGGGTGCCAAGCTTCATGACAAAAAACCCTGCTCTCATTGACATGGGAGGTGGAGGAAGCACCACTGTGAGTGCGTACAATTGCTCAGCATTTATGGAGGCATCGAGACGAGGTGTTTCTCCTCCACCTATTGCTGCAGCAAAGCTGTTTGCTTCCAGGTTTGTGGCTGGGTGAGACAGCAGCAGGGACTCATGCATCCTTGCAGCTCCATTTTGCAAGCACTCCAGCTCCACACAGCTCTGCTCCAATCTCTCACAGCACTCCGCCTTCAAACCTATGCTCTGCCTTCCTGCTGACATTCCGCTGATCTCAGGGCGGTTTTTCCTGCATCATCAGGCAGCAAAGCCACTAAGCTTGGTCTGTGACATGACAGCAGTTTTCATGGCAGCAGAAGGAGATGCCACAGCCTCAGCATTGCTTGCTGCGGGAGGAGGAGCCCAGACACCAAGCTTTTGCTCCGTTACAGCTATTGTCTGCACTACAGCACGAGCAACACAAAACATCCGTAGGCTGGTGACAGTTTGTACAAATCGCCTGGTTTGATGGTTAGGTTTTTTAAAATCAGCTTGGCTCAGCTCTTTGTAAAGTATGTTCATATTTTCAAGTGCTCCCTGTGATAAAGGGCCAGCAGAGCTGAGCAGGGATGTGAACCAACACGCAGCGACCCACACGATGAGCACGAAGCTACTGGGGGGGCTGAAATCTGCATCACTGCCCTGCACGATTGCCAAGGATGTGAAATCCCTTGGGTTAGTAAATCATTTATCTCTACCTTCAAATCTAAATGATCCAAATGTTGCATTTAACGTTAGAGGAAGAACAACTGCAAGGAAATTCAAAATTATCCCTTTTTTCATTTACCTACTGCACTGAGAGCTACATGTATTTAAATTTTTTACATACAACAAAATTCAAATACATTTTTTACACATGCAATCCTCAATCTTCTAGGACATCCGTAAATCACAGCAACAGAAAGAAATAAAACTGGCATGAACTGATACAAAAAAAAATAAACATTTGAAAGTGGTGCAGCACGCCATAGCAAAGTGCAGCACAAGCTGTAGAAAACACACCTCTCTGCAGTACCCATTGTACTGCACTTGCATGCAACTCTCAGAGAAAACCACACCTACAGTACAAGATGGAGCTTGGGGAAAGAAAAAGCAAGAAACAGTCTGACATTATCTATTCTAACTACACAAAAAGATTCAAAGAGTGTTCAGGAGTGGAGTTTTAATCAAATATCAGCATCTGTTCAGACTGCAATCCTGATACATTCTATTCTATTTTTGTTTTTCTTTCATGAATGGAATGTCTACCTATTACACCTCCAGCTCTAAATCCAGCAAATAATGTCTTTTTAATCATTTACAGTTTGCTTTACAATTTAACTACAATGAAAATCACATGAGGTACCCAGCAAATAGGGACGAGTACTGCTTCGTGCTTGGATTTGGAGTTTTACGATTGCTGCAGAGCAGCCATTGGCAACTGCAAAGGTTTTGCAACACTTTTAGCCCCAGTATTTCCAGGCCTGAAGGAGAAAACACTCTGTAGTGATTTCATCCTTTGCATAACTCTAAGGACTTACTAGAATATACCATTGTCCTCAGATCTCTACAGCAACAATGGGGGTATTCTCTAAAATGCAGAACAGTGAAGAGCCCGAAAGATGACAAAGGATTTTATGCTGAACAGCAGTTAAAGAATAGTTCAGATTCCAAATCCACCTGTATTTCCAGCTCTGCCTATAAGTATGTGACCTAAAAGATATCAGGTTAAACATAACAGACACAAGAAGGCATTAGGTTGCGTTATCACACATACAGCCACAGCATTCATCTTTACTTCTTCAGCATTTGAAAGGTAGAATCAATTATTACTGAATCTTTAAAAGGACCACTGGGAGTTAAAAAAAGACACAGCATCCCTTTTTTAGAGGTAAAGTTCAAAAGTCATAGAATGACGTTTGTCTTCTCCCTGGCTATGAATCTTTGTAAGGGAGCAGTGCCTCAAAAGCAAAACTCCCACAGGTAGACCAGGAAGGGAGAGCTCTTTGTGCTTAACATGTGCCATTAACATGGTATTTCTTTTTTGGATACATTTGGTTGCTACCTATGTTCAGAGCCAGCCAGACTGGGAACCAGTCGCAATACAGTACAGTTCAGTTACTTTGGGTTTAGCAAACTACTTACAAATAAGGAACATTTTTTAACTTAATGCCAAAGGAAGAGAGAGATCCCTCCCACGAGGAATGCTTGCTTAAAATCCTTTCATAAGGATCAAAGAGCTGTAAATGGGATTTCATGAGTACTCTCTGCTTATAGAAGATGTGCTTTTAATCAGCACTATCCCACCCTTTCTTTTGAATTTTATGTCTAGGTTACATTCCATAGGAAGTAATTTTTAGCTAGTGTGACCTCTGAATCACTTGTAAATTACTATAGATTTAAGGTATCATGTCTGCTACATTACTAAAGGAGAATCCGGCTTTTAAGGCCCTCTTCTTAACAATGTACTCCAGTACACGGCAATTCATTTAGAAAGGATTATGATGATTGTAGTAATGTTGTATCTTGGTCTGTAGCCAACATAATCATTCATCTTTATTCATTTAAAATATCTGATGTTCTTTTGTTTCCCCTTTGGAGACCTTGCTTTTTATTCATCTAGTAATTTTGGTCCTTAATAACATGGTCTAAAAAGGCTACTCCTACAGCTACAAACTCCACAGGGATTTCTTCACTGTAAACGTCATCGTTGCTTTGCTTTTGGAGCAGAAGCACAACAAACATCTCATTGATAGCAATCTTCATTGGCATCAGCAGGAGTTTCACCTAAATATGGGCTGCAGGGTTAAACATATTGCAGCGTGTGTCATAAAACCCAGCTCTCAGGTTACACACTGGTTATGTCAATTAGAGCTAATCTCAAAATCCCAGCAAGCCATTCACAGGCAAGGCTGAACTTGGGAATAAATAACAACAATTCAGCACAGTTTCCTGCCGCGTGCCACTGAACTGACGAGCAGCTTCATCTGTGTTTTAGTCAGAAACCTGCATCAGGTTACCCAGGCACATCAGCCTTGGCACCAGTCAGAGGCACTACCAATGGCTGAAAGCTGGCTGAGACCTCAAGGAACTTCTTCTCTGACAGAGGAGGTGGATGCAAGAGAGACAAAAAGGGGGAATATATCTTGACCAGCTCAATGCATATTGTTTGCAAGTAGACATGCAAGTCACAACAGGTCACAATGCCCGCTGCTCCACCAATACAGTTTCTTCTGAGTGATGTGCAAGGTGGACTAAGATTGTCACCTTTGTTTGTGCCCTCAACTGATATGTGCAGGAGATTATGGAGTGTAGATTGTACTGAAAACAATGGGGACATTTATAACTCAGCAGGAACATAAGCAAGGTCTGGACACGTACTACAGGTTGAAATTTCATCAGATTACAATCACAGTAAACAAGAAAAAGTAACCCCACAGTAATTCTGTCCCAAGGTACAAGGCTGCGACCTTTACATGCATCAAGATTAGAAAACTAACAATTATTTCACTGCTGAACACCTTTGTGCTAATGCAAAGGAAAATGAGGCTTCTCCCTTCTTCTGCACCAATAAACTTCTTACAGAAGAAACAGAGAACAGGACCCTCATGTGTCAGGGAAGTGGTTTACTGCCAGCAGTGGCTCTCAACAATTGTGACAGTAGCTCAGACTTCCTCAGTGACCACTTCCCACACAGCAACTATTCCCCTTCCAACACTGTGTGGCTGCCAGCAGAACATAGCCCAGATACCCAGGGCAGCACCAGCTCCAAACCAACAGCCCTGATGGGCACAGAGCATACTGGCTGACAAACTGGCAGTGGCACTTCCAGGAACCACTGCCCCAAACCATGTTTTCTGTCCCTATGCCAAAGGTTTTAACCTCCAAAGGAGATGGAAAGATAGGTCACCAAAAGACCTACTGTGAACGTAACTGAAAGCAGCAGATGGAAATGGCTGAAACAATGGTTTACTCTCCTGGAGAAAAAAAGGAAAGAAAAAAGACTTATCACAAAAATCATAGAAATGGTGGTTTCTGGTTGGTTTCTACCAATCAGCAAAAGCATCTCTGCAGCTGCCAAACTCAAGCTCAGAACAACAGGCAATGAGAATTTACAAATGTTCGCAGCAGACAGGCAAGCTGAGAGCAGCCAAGCCTATTAAAAAGCTATGGATAGAAAAAAATATATATATACATGATATACCAGAGTAAGAGGGGATCCAGAAATCCCATGAACTGGTATTTTAAAGCAGCACAAAAAAAGTGCTGTCCAAATCAGTCTAAATCTTGCACCAATAACAGAATGACAACGTGAGAAATGCTCCCAATGCCCAGTGCCTTTCCAAACCCTTTTGGCAAGTCACACACCTGGCTGTAGCTCCACACTGTTAAACAGAAGTGAGTGGGGAGAAAAGGGGAAATGTGGAACAGATTCACATCCAGACCAGGGCTTAAGACTCAGAGTATTCTATTCTGTTGTCTTCAACTGAATCCTACTTCCTTCTCATCCATGTCAATCAATCCAAAAGACTAAAACTAAAATTATTCTCTGTGCCCACTCCTCTGAATTTCTCCACCCCCTCTTCACTTTTCTGCATCTGTTGCTTTTCTCATCTCATACGAGTTCTTCTCTTTCCTTCATAAGCATGGTGAGATCTTTCCCCTGCAACACCTCACTTCTGAGCTGTCCCCCCACATCACACAGTCCGTCAGCTCAGGGCCAGCAGCTCCTTCCTCCATGGAAGTGTCAATTCTTGGACTCCTCCCATGAACACCACCTCATCCCCAGGGGTTTTAGACACCCTCTGCTTCTCCCACGTGCTCCCATACATTAGCTCTGCTGACTGCTCTTCTCCCTTTGCTCCGTGGAGTTGTCTTCACACCTCCTCCTCACTGAGCTCACGTTTTAATGGTTGCAGTTGCTACTGGAACAAGTCCTGCTACGGACATTTTACAAGCCATATGTTTTTTTAACTTGGAACTCTGAGTTCATCTGGGCTGAGAGCTTGCTTGAACCACCACCAAAACACACAAGCCAAAATGATTTGCAATGGCTACTTCAGTGTCACCGTTGATTGTCCATTTATTCCATGCCGCATCCTGCACAGGAGGAGAACAATGGTGACGTTACAGCGAGAGGCAGGGGGATGCACCCTGGAAAATCTGCTCTATGTGAGAGCGCAACCCAAGCACAAAAGATTGCCACCTCATGCAGAAAAACACCTCAGCAATGGCTGTGCTGGATGACTGTGCTGCACTTACAGAGAAAGCACTCCTGCAGATAGATCCACGGTCACCCCTGCTTTACAGACCATTGTCCCCATCCAACACTTCTGAGACCCTCAAGAACTCAGCACACAACAGTTGAGGGCATCACCAAAACTCTCACACTTACTGGTCCAGCACATCTCTATTTTACATCACCCCAGCACTTGTGTGGAGCCTCAAAGACTGAGCTCCCCACAGTAGCTACAGTTTCTCCAGTCAAGCAACTGGACAGCACTGTGCACTGGAGCACTACATTGGGACTCTAAGATCTCTACATCCCACAGGAGAATCTTGAACAGAGATTAAACTATCCCATGCTTCTTCCTGCATGAAGATCCCAGTGCTGCAGACCTGACCCTCAGCAAGCTCCCAGAGGGGTCTTGCCAAGTCCTGACTGCAGGGTGGGGACGGGATGCTGAGGGATGCTATGGGACAGCTCCCTTCCCCACACAGATTTGCCACAGGAATCAAACATAGTAACAAATGACATTTTTTTGTATCATTTCATTACTGCTGTTGTTGTTATATAACTTTACAGTGCTGTCACACTTCCTCAGAGCTCAGAAGGTTTGAAGATGCGTTTCCTCAGAGCAGAATGAGGAATGTGGAATGGGGATAAGTGCAGTTAGAGCTGGTGGATGCTTCTGGGGCAGGAGGTGTATATGAGGTGTAACTGAGTGTGCCTGATCTGCTTATGCTGGAGGGCAGAGGGGCTAGGAGTACAAAACATGGAAATAGGAAAGGCAGTCCAAGCCCAATGCCTGCCAATTTCACTGATGTTAATTTATGCCTTTGATTTGGTCATAAAACTCAACTCTGGCATTAATGAATATTTATTTGTAGAAGCTTCCACACACCCCATTTTAAAGGAAAAAGGGCTTTGGGTTTTCATTTCTTTTTCCCAGCACTCTTCTTACATAGAAAGAAATCTGAGAAGTGAAGGAACCCAGCAAACTGTTGATGCCAAGGCAAACACCTGTAATTCTTCTGGGGTATTCTACTCTGAACTGAAGAGCACCCCAAGCAGCCACAGGTGGGCACCTGCTGCACACCTGGGCCAAGCCCACACAGAGCAGCCAGCACCCACCCAGCAAGCATGGGGGGCTCCCAGTGCAGGGGAAGCAGCAGGTGGACAGCTAGCACACCGAGAGCTCAGGACCAAAGCAGGAGGAGCTGTTCCCCACTGAGCTCCCACAGCAGCCATGCTCACATCCTGACTGGTGCCTATTGGTAAGGGATAACTGTAGCCACAGACCGATTGATATTACTCAGCCCTGCCTTCAGAAAAGGGCTGTTCCCCTCATAACCGAGTAGTTGGGCTAAAGGAATTTTTTTCAATTACAAAAATGACCTTAGGTGCTCACAGCCACGTAACACTAGCTCAGGTGATGCCTTTAGGAATACCTTTTGCCTCCTCCCTAAGCAAAGAACCCTCCTGAAACCCACCCCCCTGGCCCTGAACAGCAGCGTTGATTCTGGAGCCACCACACCCACCCAGCAGCCCGATCCCTGTCTCCAGAAGCTCTCACACACCGCCCCAACCCCTTTTCCATCATCCCCAGCCCGACACTCGGGAGCTAAGCAGGGCCCAACCGGGGGACAGACCCCACAACATTACTGCATGGCCCCACTCGGGAAAGATAGCTCATAAAAGCCCCCTCCCCGCCAGCTCTGCCTCGCCTTCATAGGTCTTTGGGGAACAATACACTGAATAAAAGGACCCAGATCCTTTCTTTCTGCCGTGGAAAGAGCTCTCCATTGTAGTCCTGCTGGATGCACATAGCAGGAGGATGGTGACGATTAACCCTTTGACTCCTGATCCCGACACGCCTGACGCATTCATTCCCAGCGCGGAGGTGTGGGCGCTGGCATCATGGCGCTCTCATTTTCCACGCTTTCCCCCCCACTCCCCCCCCACTCCCCCCCCCCCCCCCCCCCGCCCCTCCGCACCCCCGGCCCAGCCCGGCCCCCGCCCCTGCCCGCTGCCGGGGGCACGTCGTGCTGCAGCGTCCCCTCCCTCTTTTGTTCTGCCGAGCCCGGCGGCCCCCAGCCCCGAACAACCGCCGTCGGGCCCGGGCTGTGGGGGCGAGCAAAAGGGAAAAAGAACAGAGCGGAATCACCCGCCATCGAATCAGACGGATGCGGTACAATAACGAAATGAAATCGAATGAATGAAAGGAAAACAAACCCAGCGCAGAGCTGCGGAAGGAGGGAGCGGCCCCGCAGCCGGTACCCCCCGAGCCCCGCTCCCCACCGCTTCCCCCCCCGAGCCCCACTCCCCGCCCGCTAACAAAGGCGTGGGGGCACCGCCGGGCTGCGCTTACCGTGATGTGGGGGATGCTCTTCTTGCCCTGGTACGACATGTCGGCTCCCGCCCGGAACGCGCCCCGAAGAGAGACAGAAAAATAACGGCGGGGATAACGGGAATATAAGGGTAATTCGGATGCTGGGGTGGAGTGGTGTGACCCGGCGGAGCCGTGTAATGGAGGCAAAGTTTCCTCGCCCGGAGGAAGGGGAGCGCCAGGCGGAGCCGGCACCTTTTTTTTTCCAGCTGCAATAAAACAGGGACGCGGCTCCCGGGGGGGGGAGGACGGGGAGGGGGGGGGAATGGAGGGAGGGGGGGGGGGTCGGCGGACGCTGCTTCTCCCGGCGGCAGCAGCGCCCTCCCGGCTGCAGGTCGGAGCGGGATTCGCTCGGCTCAACCCAGGAAGCGGTTCCTTCCTCCTGTCCCCCCACCCCTACTCCCCCTCGGCCCCCCTTTCCCTGCCCATCAACCCAGCCACTCCCTCCCACACCGGCGCTGGCAAACGCCGCCCCCGGTCCCGGCCCCGCCGCCGCCCTATCGCGAGCTGCGGGCACAGCGGGGCTCCGGTGCGTGGGGACCGGGGAGGGCGAAAGGCATCGCGGAGCTGCCCCCGTGTTAATCCCCGCTTGTGCAGCCGGGTTGGCACGCTGCGCTGCGACGCGCACGCAGGCACGTGGCATCTCCCAGCCGGGTCGCGTCCCCTACGCTTCCCCTCCGGATCATCCCTGCTCAGCGCTCCAGCGGCCATATGGGGTCCGCCGTACCGCCAGCTCATCCTCACCCCCGTAGCCTTAGAACTCCGGGGGCCGGCAGAGCAACGCGCGTGTGCCCCGAGGTGGGGGGTGGGGTGGGGGGGGGGGGGGGTGGCATCATGCTTGTCCCAAGCGATGGGGGATGCTCAGGATGCTGCTCTGTTGCGGGGCTGCAGGTGGGCTGGGAAACACCGCAGTGCAGCTCCGCACGGACCCCAAGGTCACCGCAGCGAGCGGGATGGGCGCGGGGCCGTGTCCCCTGCGGGCTGCCCAGCATCGGGGCGAACTGAGCCCCGTTCGCGTGAGGAGCGAGCGGCGGAGCTCCCAGCCCGGCCGCAGGCAGGTGGCCGCGAGCGGTGCCAAGCGGCGGTGCGGGGACACGGCTGAAGGCCGCGGCTCTTCCTAAGGGGACATCAATGACAGCCCCGGAGCCATCTCCCGGCCCGGCTCTGCCACGATAGGGGGAGATGGAGGCGCAGCTCCCCCGCCCCAGCCTCACTTTTTCCTGAAGTCTACAAAACGAACCACGCTTGTGCCCCCCCCCCCCCCCCCACCCACACCCAGGCAGAGGCTGCCGTCCTCCTCGCTCCCCCCCGCCCAGGGCACAATGAGGGCGTCGGGGATGCCGGGGAGCGATCCCACGCGTGGCGGGGCCGGACCGCTCCGTCCCACGCGGGGAGGGCTTTGGAAGGGGGGGGGGGGGGGGGGAGGGAAGCAGAGACGACCCTGCGGCCCCGCCCCCCCCGCCCGGCCGGCGTTTTACCGGCACGAAGGAACGATTTCTGCCGCGACCCATCGCAAAACGTCCCCAGGAAGCTCACAAGTGAGACAGTTCCCGGGCCGGGCGGGCCGTTCCCACTGCATCCCCGTGCCAGGACTCGTGGGCAGCGCCCAGCCAAAACACTCCACCGCACCCCACGAGGCAGCCCCGATCCCCGCGTCCCGGCTCACCTGCCCGTTGTCGGGGCCCTGCAGCAGCTCCTTCCCCAGCGGGAAGCGGATCTCCACGCCCGGAGTCTTGTCCTCCCGTTCCCCCGGGGAGCTGATGACGGAGCCCGACACCTCGCTGATGTCGCTGGCGGTCTCGCTGTAGTTGTCCCCCCCGTCCAGCATGTCGTGCCGGCTCCCGCTCCTCGGGGTGCGCGATCCCTTCTTCCCGACGCTGTACGCGTCGAAGTCGATGGTTTTGTTCTCGTAGGCCCCCTCCACCGAGGCGAACATCCCCCCGTATTTCTGCCTCGGTGTCTGCGCTGTGGTCCCCGGCCGGGCCAGATACACGGGCAGGTCGTCTTCTTTATTCCAGTTCCTCTTTCTCTCGGCCATTCTCGCCGCGCGGGTCTCTCCCTCGCTCGCTCTCTGCCTCCCACTTCTCCGCACCTTCTGCTACCGGGATAGGCTGCCGGTGACCATAAAAATGAATGGACGGCTGCGGCGGCGCGGGGTTGGCTGCGGGGATGCTGCCCTTAGGGAGATGCAGGCGGTGGGCTCCTCTCCGCCATCCGCCCCCAGCAGAAAAAAGAGGGGGGGGGAGGGGGAAATAAGAAAAAAGAATCACGAAAAAGAGAGAGGAAGGAATGAATCCAATCGGGATTTAAAAATAGCCGTGTTAGTAAAGAGCACGTGAAAATAAAGTACAAAGAGAGCAGAGGAGAGGGTGGCAGAGGCAGGTGATTGGAAAGCCCCTGACGAATCGGAAGCGCAGCAGCAATTCCCAGAGCAAGGACCGCAGTGCACACGCTCCCCCGGTATAAAGAATGAGCCGGGAGGGGGGGGGGGGGGGGGGGAGGAGGGAGCCACGGCCGGGACCGGGCGGGCGCCAGTCACCTGCTGCTACGTGGCTTCTGGGGGGAAGGGGGGGGGGGGGGGGGAAAGAAAAAAAAAAAAAGAGAAAAAAAAGAAATACAAAAAGCCCCCAGTCCACCGAGCGAGCCGGGGGGGAGTTTCTCCCACTTCGCACACTCGCACTCCCCTCCTCGCGGGGCGGGGGGTGCCGCTGCCGCCTCCGTGCTGCAGCAGCTGGTGCTGAGAAGGGGGTGGGGGTACGGGGGGGGGCGGCCCCGCTCCGCCCCGCAGCCCCCGACCGCTGCGCGATCCCGCGGCGCGGAGGCGGCAGCGCTGACACGGAAGTGATCGCGGCGGGAACTACCCCGCGGATCCGCCCCGCGCGGCCCCCGCGGCGAGGCGCGCCCCCGCGGAGCTGTCCCTTCAGCACCGCGCCCGAGGGCGGCGGCTCAGCGCGCTCCGGCCGCACCGCTTCGTACCAGCCGCCAAAGCCCGACTGTAGCAGCAGTTACATAAGGAAGTCACTCTGTTGCTCTGAAATGTTAGAGCAAGCTGCTCTGACATTGATTAAATGACTAAGCAAATTTGAAGCGCTGGATCAATCGCAAGATCGGACTACAGCTCGTGTACGACGTGGTTATGCCGTCCGAACGCAAGCCCAGCCGCACAGCCCTGCTACTTCTGGCCCACAGGCAGACCTGGCTGTCCCAGCAGAAGAAGAATTGCAGGTTGTAGGTTGGTTAGGAGAAGTGGGAGATTAAAGGCAGAACTCCCTGAGAATGTGTAAAATAACAGAATATCCCAAGTTGGAAGGGATGCGCAGGGATCATCCAATGGCACCACCCAAACCCTATGGCTGAGAGTATTATCCAAACAGGGCAGCCTGTTTCACGGCCTTTGCCCTCTGGTGCAGACCCTTTCTCTAACCCCAACCCAGTCCTCCCCTGACCCAGCTCCGTGCCGTTCCCTCTGGTCCTGTCACCGTAACCAGAGCTCAGCACTGCTCCTCCACTCCCTGTGAGGAGCTGTAGCTATGATGAGGCCTCCTCTCAGCCTCCCCTGCTCTGTGCTGAACAAACCAGGGGCCTCAGCTGCTGCTCATACCCTTTACCATCTTTGTAGCTCCTTTGGATGCTCTTACATAGCAGATAAAGGCTGATAGAGACAGCTATAGGCAGATGAAAAAAGACTGTTTTCCATAATATGCCTACATACTTCAATAGGGCAGAGTCCTACTCAGTTACACCACTGTGAAATCACTCATTTCATGGGTTTTATAATACTTATATTTCCACTGACATAGCTGAGAGCAGCATTTGGCCAGAACATCTCCATTCAGAAGCAGCATCCATTACATACAATAGATTTCCCCAGAGGATAGCTGGAAACATGTGCAAATACTGAACAGTGCCACAACATTTATTCCAAACTATACCTTAAGAAAAGTGTGAATTTGGGGAAATATAAAAATAAAAACAACTGTCAGAATCTAATTGCTTTTCCAGCATTAACAGGCAGTTAAACAGCCACGAGGAAAAAGGAAACTGAGTCTTTTTGAAAGGAGTTAAAATTGGATTTTTTCCTCTTTTAGTCAGACTCCCTGACTTCTCCCATTCCCAGTTTTTTTTCTGCAAAGTAGTTGGGCTCTATTGCTAGCTAACAAGCTAAATATTAGTGCTTTATTATTACTCACATCATAACCCAGCTAACATGTCTTAAATCACCTCCCTAAACTCAAAGAGTGTCATCAGTGTAATAAAAAAACAAGTTCAAGAATTACTGCTCTCAGTCTGAAGATGCATTACAATACTGCACCATCCAAATGCCTTCTGTCATCCCAAAATGCATCATTAAAGTATACCAGCTTTCTCATCAACATCTACCATTGGGCCAAAGCCATATAAAAAGCAGTTATGTAACATATCTGAGCACTGCTCTAACAAGTCAAAGACAAACATCTTCCTTTTCTGCTTTTCTTATAACACAGTAGTTACTCTTGTCACAAATGCCATGAAAAACTGTGTTGTCTGCATGAGGGGAGTTAGAGAATTAGTCAAAAGACCCCTGGTTATTAACACTGATTTTAAGTAGTTGCAGCATCACAACTGACATTCCTATGCATGTACGCCCAGGATTCCACAGCTAACTTAATAAAACTGGCTACCGCATTAATACATTCATTACATATGAATGTGTGAAAAAAATATAACTTCCAGGATGTTGCTTTTCTACTATTTAAGCAAAACTTGATTTTTTTATTTTATTCCTAATGTTAACATTGAGGTTTATTGACCATGTTGGGAAAAAAAGTCAATTTGTTCCTCCACAGGATGCCAAACCTGTTCAGTTACTGAAAGATGCAGGTGGTACACTCAGGGTGAAGTGTGACCTTTATGTCTTCCTAAATACTTGAAAAAATATTTGTTTCATAACATTTTTCTTTCCAATCAAAAGATTAATTTTGAACCTCAGTAAAATACGTTTCAGATGGTCACACAGTAGGTCCAGTGTGTTGTATGCGATGCATTAGTCTGCCAAATGATTCAGAGTTGAAGAGTATTTTTTGTTTCACATCCACAAAGCCAAGACAAATGGACTGTGTTTACATGGTTTCTAGTTAGTAACAGTACTGCTCAGTTTTTTGTTTGTTTGTTTGTCTTTTTAAAGGACAAAGAAAAATGCTATTTTTTTGGTATTAAGCTAGAACATTCATCTTAATGCTGATGCATCAGGAGTCTGAAAGACTCAGAGGACGCATCAAACCAACATTTTAGAAAACTGTTAATCTTTCAAGTTAGAAACAAAAAAATCATACCTGTCTTTCTTTGTTTTTGCATTTTCTTTCATAAATTAGGCCTTTGCTCACTGAAACCTGTGCTTTAAATGAACAGATGCATACTGTTCTTCTGTTCACTAAGAGATGAAGTTGTTGTTTCAGCTGCCCCAGAAGACCCAGTTACAGCCTGATGCTGTCACCCCATGAATTTACCTAAAAATACATATGCAACTTTGGAGAACCGTATAGCGTTGGAATATTCTGCAAACACAGTGTTTCATCTTGTCTTGGCATAACTTGGTGACAGCAGGACAAAACTTGATTGAAATTTCACCCTCTTCCTATAGGACCCTTAAGCTTTACACTGACATAACATTAATGACAAATAAATTATATTCCAAATAGGTTAGATGACAGTGGAAAAACTAAAGACATGCTTGCTTTCCTTAACAAAATCTTTCATCAGAAGTCCAAAAAGAAAGACATTATTTACCAACCTGGTAGCTGGGACTCTTCTTTCAACAGCACGAATTCCAAGAGCTGGAAAATGACTTCCCGAATGCAGGAACTCAGAGAACATGCAATGTACATTTTTCACCTGTTTTTGTTGTTGTACATTTTAAAACAGAATCACCGGACAAGAAAAAAGAAGGCATGAGCAGAAAGAGAGAGAGAGAGATCTGAGATTTCTTTCTTCTAGAGGATAGAGCTGAGTCACTGAGATTCCTTCTCTGCTCTACATGACTATTTGACTATTGGATTTCTGGCTGTTAAGTCCATCTCCTGCCCCCAAATCCCATCCTATACATTGGAAATTTAGACAGTCCCTTGTTATGTTGGAACCACAGACCCTAAATCCCACAAGCCAGTAAAGGCTCATGTTTTCTTCTTCCTGATTTAGTGATCCAGCCAATACTGTGCTGTTAATTCATGCTAATTCTGCAAAGTCATCAGAAGCTGAATGGAAGCTTTTCTACCAGGAGGAGCAAGAACTAAGACTGAGCAGTATCCTTATCCTGGTAGCAGACCGAATAGCTAATAGTTGTGGGCCCTTCCTCAAAATGGAGACTTTCTAGGTTGCTGTGCAGGGAGACAGTTGTATTTACAACCGTATTTAGAAGTTCCACCACCATTTTGGAGTTAAAAATAAGTAAAATTATAAAGTTTTTAATTTAAAATATGCATACATTTAATATACAAAATTGTACAAATTATACATTTAACTAACATAGAAAAATACATTTTGTTAACAAGATAAAATGTCAACATATCTTACATAATTTAAGTGAGAGTTACAAATCTGTGATAATCATCAAGTAGACTTTGTGACTTCATTACAATTCTGTGCTCACCCTAATTACGTTGAAAATTAATACATATGTACAATTCACATCCGTGATAAATGTCTTAAAGTGGAAATCTTTATTGAAAAGTTATCCGTAAGGTTTTACTGAAACAGATCAAAATCAAGAGTGGTCTCTTTTGTGTTACTAAAACTTCTTGCTTAGCTTCTCCACTTTGACACCCAATTAGAAGGTAATCGTGGGTAAGAGTTTAACTTTTTGCATTTATTTACAACTCCTTCCCTCCAAAAACATCTAGCTGGTACATCTGTTTAATAAGTATCAAACCATAAACCCCAGCCTTTTTATGAATTCTTTGGCACCTCTTCAAATGGACCCAACCTGTGTCCCCAGTGCTTTGTGGTAACTGTAACACTAGTGGCTGTGCAGAAGAGTTAAATAGCTGCACAGCAGTAGAGCTCAAAATACAAGATCTCCATACATTATTCATCCCAGATTTCTCATTAATACCTCAGGAGGTGGGGAAATATCATTGTTTCAGTCAGTGTGAGTAGAGAGTTTTTACTTCTTATTCAATTTACACGGTTTCTTTCTCCAAATTCCAAACAAAAGACGGAAGCCTAATTTATAAACACGCTGTAAAAATCTGTTCCATGCTGCATCTTGTCTTACATACCGTGAGCTGTGTAATGATTTTCTTCTAAATATTTACATATTTTTAAAAATTTGTTTGTCATCACAGGGAGCAAAATAACCAACCACTCCTCTGAGTTGCATAACCACTTTTCTTTTTTCTTTTTCATTTTTTTTCCTTTGGTAGCTCTGTGCCAAGAAACTATTTATAATTCCTAGAAGATAAGATTCCCTTTCCATCTCCAAGCCAAAGGCTGGTCATCTTTTCCTAAGAGCTGCTTAGGAACACCAGTGAGAACATGGATGACCTCTCACAGGCTTTTTGCACAGGAGTGGTTTTAACCAGTTAACTACCTTTTCCCTTCATTTTAAAAAAGACACAACCACAATTCAGAGAGCAGAGAAATGCAGATATTCAGCATCCATTGATGCACACTGCACAGTACCCTCTCACATTAGAATTCATATTTGCATATTCGTATTCCAATGGTGAGAGTCTGTTACAGACAGAAATAACATTGAACAGAGATTTATACCAGAGATCCCAACAACTCCAAATCAAGGTACATCTACACAGCTGTTCATCTCTCTTTTCCCTTTGTATATATTCAGTAGAAGTTAAACAGAGCATATTGTTTTAATACCTATCAGATGTGAGCATTTCTTAAGCCAAGTAGAAAATTGCATGAAATCTTGGTCCCAGGGAGGCCAATGGAGATTTGTAGTACAAGTACCTCATCCACTACATTTAAACTTACTCTTTTTATTCTTATTATTATTATTATTATTTTAATTCTACCTCCAACTTGCAAACATCCTTGTCACCAAATAATGGTTTAGGAATGAAAGACAGCGGTAAAACTTAAGTTAGCTTATTTTTAATTCACATCCTACATAAGAAACAGTATACTCTCTTTCCTAACATTTTTGTGGGGACAAAAATTCCTGTCCATAATCCTACTGCTACTGATTTCCAATTCAAATATGTTTGGAGCCAAAGGCACAATATATTTTAAAGGAACTGTGCTGAAGCAGGAAAGAGGTTTGAACAAATTTCCGTAATCCTAAGGTCTGTTTCCCCTCTGCCTCCTTAAGGCACTAAAGGATTTCCAAAGGATTAGTAGCAAAACCCAGCATGTACATGTCCCTCCCTCCACCCACAACCATAGAAAATTGAAATACTAAAATCCTTCCTCTGCAAGTCAGAAATACAGGTCAAGGTTTACACTTTTTAAAAGCCCACAAGGTCAAACATCATCCATACCTTAGCATGGAGGTTTAACTCGAGAATCCTACCATGTATGTGAAATATTTCCCAGCAATTGCATTATTCTGAATGTAATGTGATTATCATGCAGGAGTCAATCATGGTACGTCCAAGCATATGCCATCCCATAGTAGTATGAAGAATAGAATTTAGGCTTTAAAGATTGCATAAGGAGCTGTGGAAATACATTAAGCTATATTTTCAGTATATTGTGATGCTCTATACAGTATAGCGTATGGAAATAAGTGAACTGTCAAAGAAATCATCAAGTAACATGGCTCACTTTGTCTATTTAGGGTGACAGAAGAAGGTTATTTTTACTTAGGGAGAATTTAGCAACACCTCAATTCTGACTGTGAGGAATTTGGTCAAAGCAATATTGTGCATACAAAGCAATCAGAACAAAGTGCCTCATTTTGCATTCTGAGAAAGTTTAACACAGAACATGAGCATACATAAAGCAGTGCCTGGCCTGTTTGCTGTAGACAGCGCATCTAAACAAGTTAACTTCTGCTTAGCAAAAGAAAAAGCAGTTAGACAACATTTTTCACCATAAGGTATCCAGAAAATAATAGCTAGGTTCTCCATTTCAGCTGACAATCTCACATTTAAAAATTTACTGTTAGTAATTTAAGGTAAGACGGGGATTTTAATTCCTGATCCTCAGCAACATGGTCTATCAATTTAATTAATAAACAGGATTTTCCAATATTGGTGGGATGATTTTCATACTAGGCTTTGGCATAATTTTAAAGGCAATCATGGTACAAACCACAAAGAATGAAGTGTGCTTTATATTTTTTATGCTAATCATTTTAAAATGAAATCTAATGGTAGAAAGCCTAAGATGATACAAAATGGATAGGTTTATTGTCAGCATTTTTAATTCATGGTGGGAGATTATTCATAAATGCTAGGAAAGAAGCATGATGCCTTAGTTCAGTGCTTAACTCAGAAGTAAGTAGTAGGGTTTAATTGCCTGAGTGTTGCAGAAATGGTGCATGTTTCCTGGTGGATGGTATGCAAAGAGAGAAACCTACACAAATGTCATTGCTTCATTTTAAGAACTTGTAGTTAAACTCCAAGTGTTAACATACCAGCGTGCCATCTTGTTACTAATCATAAGATGGAAATGCACACTACAATAATCTGTGTTGGGATTTCATAGTTTTTTATCCTTCTGTGTCCTTTCAAATAGTATCTATTATTATTGGGATACTGAGCTTTGTAAAAATCAGCACATTCTAGCTGTGAGCTCAAGGAAAAAAAAGGAAAAAATAATTAAAAAAAAGAAATAATAAAAAAAAAGTTGCCAACACTGGAAGTCCATTACAGTGAAAGGGATGGTTTGGGAGATCAGTATCTGTGGCTGTTCCCACTCAGATAACATGAGATACCACAGACTTCAACAGTGCTGTACAAGCTTCTAGTTAAAGATGGAATGTATATATCCATATGACCACTCATGTCCACTTAAGCACAAGTCTTGTACCAGTATCTGTATCTCACTGCCTTCACAAATAGGTACTCAGATATGAATGGCAGGAGATATGAGTGCATAAATGTGCACTGTGCATTGTGATTGCAAAATAGTTTTGCATCGCATGTAATATTATCAGCCAATGGGTGCAGAAACACCTACGTCCAGAAATGAAAGTATACATATGAATACCTTATCTGAAAGTTAAATTCAGTGTGGCCTATTCATGTGACTGAATTCAGACCCATGAAGACTGAGATCTATGCTTAGTATAATAATGTCTTAAAATGGAACTTCTGAGATCTTAAGAAAATAAAACAACATCATAACAAACCGCATATCAGGCTGGCTCACATGGTCAAGTTTCACTACAGGATGTGGTAGATGGTAAGTCAGTGCAGCTTCTCAGTTTTTTCCCATAATGAAGCAGTTGTGGTAACCTCCACGATAAAGCACCTTTCGTCATTCCTTCAGAGCAGTAATTGTGTCTTTGTAACCAATCCATTACTTCCTAGAGAAGAGAAAGGAGAAAATGCAAAGAAAAAAGCCTAAGATAAGAATCTGGATTTCCGTAGTTTAAGGAATTGTTCATTACTTGTTCAAGGAGAAAATAAAGCATTTGGAAAGTAGTAAGCTTTGTGTGCTTCCATGCATACAAAACATAACTGCAGCATGAAGGGAACACATTGTAGAAATTGTTTTAAACACATTGAGTTGTTCTCCCATAATTAACTGATTTTATGATGAAAATCACATCTTGTACTTCTCCCTTTTGCTACTCCTTCTTGTAAGCAAGTTCCATTCATCCATTTATCAATACGAGAATGAACACTTCCTACCATCTTCCCAAAACCATTTTGTAATCCTCTTGGAGGTAGACTCAGATTAAGTGCATTCCAGGGATGACAGCCATCAAATCCAACCTTCTAAGTAAGTTCTATCTATATGCCTCTTCCTTAGAGAAAGTTCAAATCCATCATTTGAATCATCTCTCAGATATAAAAAGTCTGACTTTGCAACTTCTAATGTGGCCACCATTATTACTGTTAAAAACAGTAATGCATTGTCAGTATTTGTTGTCTATAACTTAGTGTCTATTGAAGAAACATACATTTTAGTATATCAAGAGTATGGGAAATGATTCCCCCATACAAGATTCTAAAATGTGGATATATTGAAGTCATCATAAAACTGGCTAACAATGGTAATTAACTATCATCACTAAAACATATTATCACTAAAACATATTATCACTAAAACATATCCTATTCGCTGACATACTCCCCGAAAGAGAAAAATCAGAAAGAAGGAAAGAAAAGAGCCCTTCTGGCTTGTACTTGAGGATGGAAAAATTTTAACCAGAAAGAAAGAGAGAACAGAAAATTGTGCAAACTGAGGCAGAATAATGGGGAGGCCATCGTTTTTGGAGCAGCAGCTGTATGGGATATTATAGGAAACAAAACCAGTGAGGTATGCAAGAGACAATAATTGAATCAGGAGTGTGCCAGATGTGCAAGAACACAACTATGATTGTTATGGATAAGAGGCATTTGGAGTCCTTCCATACTCACTAGTTCATATTTCCATCTTGAATCTAAAGGTGACAAATGTTCAGTCTTGCTTCTTATTTACAACATAAGAAGTTTTCTGCGGCTTATATTTATGATGTTATACATTATCTCCACTTTTTTTTTTTTTTTTTTTTTTTTTTTTTTTCCTGTAGGTACATCCAAACAAAAGAGTTTGGGAACTTTCCTCCCTAATCATAGTGAAATAGAGCCCCATTCTGTATTGCCAACAGAGCCCTTTGCAGGTAGTCTTTTTCTTCAGGCAAAGAAAGAGAAGGCTTCCAGAGTACTGATGCCAGGCTACAGAATCACAGAATTATTTAGTTTGGAAGAGACCCATGAGATCAATTTCAACCATTGCTTCATGCTACCAAGCTTACCACTGAACCATGTCCCCACCACATCTGGATATCTCTTAAATACCTTCAAAACAGTGACTCTACCATATCTTTGGGCAGCCTGTTTCAATGCCTAACCACTTCCTGTGAGGAAATTCTTTCTCTGATCTAATCCAAACCTCCCCTGGCACCACCTGAGGCCATTTCCTCACATCCTAAAGTCATTTCTTCTTGTCCTATGAGAACACTGTCTCTGGGGACCATATTTTAGCATGAAATGCAATTAGAACAACATGCAGGAGAGTACATTTAAGGCTCTTGATATCCACAGCTACTAATAATTGCACAGGATGTCAGCCACTTCCCTTTTTATAACAAATATTACAGAGAGAATATTATAAAGAGAAATATGATCTTATATTCTGGAACAGTCTGAAAGACTGTCTCTCTTCTTCCACTCACACAGTCTCTTCTCTGTGATCCCATCAGTGTGCATATGCTCTGGACAGGATTGGAGTGATGTGAACCCATGACCTTCTAAAATTGCATCTTAATTTAGAAGATTGAGAATTTTCACTTTAAGCCTTTCATTTGCTTGCACAGGAAACACCAGTCATTTCCACTGTTTAACCAACTATTTCAAAGGGAAAACTATCAGATCTAAAAGTAGCAGCTCTGAAAAATGTTCTGGCTAGAATAACAAAACCTGGCCCAAATTTTGTTAATTTTCTGACAATATCTTTATGGTATACTTTTATTTTCAGTTTTTAGTTTTTGCATTTTAGTGGCCACATCTTTTGTCACTGAACTTTGAAATAAGTTTTTCACCTTCTTCCCACCATCTTTGTCCTTGCTCCTTCCCATGTGGTGCTATTTATCCTTCCTTTTATTCTTCACTCCATGTCTTTTATGACCCTTGTACTTCTTACAGTCTTACTTCCATAGTACTCAGACATCTTCTATTCTTTTTCTTTGTACCACTTACCTAACTAAGTAATATGGCAACATAAATGACTAGTGATCTGTTGAAATTACTCTTATTGGGGAGGATGTCTGTTTTGTGAAATGCTTGAGGCAAATAAAGAAGGTCTTAATGACGTCACTTTGACAAAGAAAAATACCGGCTAAGCATTTACAGTGCTTAAGCACAGAGGTGCAGTCACCAACAGGGTATCACAGCAATTAATAACCAGACAAGTCTTTATTAACAATGAGCCTCAGAATTTCAGCAAGGGTATTTCTGCTCAGAAATCTGTTGTCTTCCTGTTCTTTGTTCCAGCTAAAGCACTTGCTTGAGCAACGATGCAAAGGCTGGGCTTATGATCCTTCACATCACAGGAGGAGCAAAATCGATTTCAGGCACCAGCACAAAGAATTGCTAATGCAGAAGGTCATTAAAGAAAACTGATTTCTTCATGACCTTAAAGGGAATCTTATAAAATTAAATGATAAGACTGTACCATACTCTAAACCAGAGTTGAGTCATACCCAACATGACAACGTTATGGAGGCATTCAAGGCAAGGCTGGATGTGTCTCTGGGCAGCCTGGTCTAATTGGTGACCCTGGCCACAGCAAGGGGGTTGATAATAAATGATCTTTGAGGTCTTTTTCAACCCAAGCCATTCTATGATTTTATGATAACAAAGATCACTGCATTTTCATATGCTCACTTGATGTTCTTCGGTCTTTCACAGCATGTGCGCTGCCTGCATTCATTTGTTCTTGCTTTTTGTTACCATCCTCATCTATCCTTGTTTATCATGCACTGAGATTCCCAAAGTATAGGATCATAGTAAGAACTGCAGGTCATTTAGATCAACCTGCTCTAGTAAGAGACGGTTGTAAAGCCAGACCAGGTTGCTCAGGGCTATATTTATCCAAATCTTTAAAAGCTCTAAGACGGAGAATGCATGAACCTCTCTTTCCTGGGCAACCTGTCCCACAGAAGTATCGTCCCTTTTCCTGTATTCAGTCTGAATCTCCCCTGTTTCACCTTATTCCAAGTGATCTCAGCAATTCCTTGCAGGTTGTTGTGAAGTCTCTCCAACGCCAGCTCTTCTCTGGGGTGAACCTGCCTCAGTCATTTGGCCTCCCCTCAAAGGGTAAGGGCTCTTTCCACAAAGTACCTAAACTAACATTTGTAAGGAAGCTGAGTGAGAGAGAACTAGTAATGCTATCCAAGGCCATACCTACTTAACCTGTTCAAAGAATGATGATTATAAATGAATGCAGAAATGGCACTGTCTGCTCTGCACAGACTTGTTATCTGTCCCTGATCACAGCAGTGGAACACAACCAGTGCTCCCCAGCTACAACTACTTCTAGAAAAAGATGTCCTATCTGACAACATTACCCCAGAAATCAGAGCTCTGCATTCGCTGCCAGGATTTGTGATAAGAGACAAACTACTATAGATACTATTAAGACAAACAACAGCAGGGATGAAAGGAAAAAAAAAAATAAGAAGAAACTGCAGTACAGAAGTCACATTCCTAAAATCTCTACACCACTTTCAGGGAATGCCTGTTCTTTTTTTTTTCTTTTTCAGTTAATGAATGCACACACATGCAATTTCCAGCTAAACACTTCTTTCCACTAGGAAGTTAAAGTTGGATAAAGAAAGACATTATTTGCCTCTTATTCTCTGAAAGAGACTGTGAAAACTGGTAATACCTCTGTAAAAACTTTCCATGTATCTGGGGTGGGCTTAAGCAGCAGACCGTCACTTAATTCCAGCTGCTTCACTCTGCCTCCTGACTAATCTCAGACAATGCCTACTGGAAACATTTCCTAATAATAACTGACACCTAATATCAAAGAACTGAATACAGCATAACAACTGAAAAGAATTCATGCTGCGAAACATGATAGAATTATTCTGCTCTGTTTTGACCATTACCAAACATCATGTATCATCCTCACTTTGACATCACTGAGGCGCTATTGGCTTTCACCTCTGTTCCAGAGCTACAGCAGCACAAAGGAAAGAAGATGTCAGGCAAGTGGGCTTGTGCTGTTCTTCAATATTTGATAAGGTAGTTACAGATACTTGGTCCTTGGTCTATCAAATATAATGGGCATTCAGTCATTTTTATCGTTTCTATTAATTACAGAAAATAAAAGGTCTGTGGCATATGCACCTTACTAGGAAACAATCTACAATAAAATATTCTATGCAAATCTTAGATTACAGTCTAGTTTTATCATGTAAACTTTTCTATTTAGGAAAACTTTGATTACCTGCATGTAGAAAAACTGTTGAAAAAGAGTGATTGAAGGAAAGGAAGTGTTGAAAAACTGCTTTTTGCCACAATACCTGTGGGATCCCTCAGCATTATGGTAAATAAATATTGTTTCAAGAATCGTATTCTGACCTCTGTAAAAACATTTGATTTTTGTATTTGGAAAAAGAAAATCAAGTAGAATACAGTGGGATCTTCTCATTTATGACTTACTGTTTATAAAGTTAGTTTCTAATTGATGGAGTTCAAGAGGTGTGAATCTCGTTAAACTCGGAGTGAAGATGTATTAATTCCAATTACAAGCTAAGGCCAACAGACCTTGGCTGTACATCAGAGCAAAGGAAAAGCTATGCCAATTGTATTCAGAGGAAGAAACAGACAAATAGCCTTCCACAGCTATTAAAAATTATGAATAAATTATATTATCTACTGTTAGAAAATGAATAATCTGATTTTTTGTGCTTAATAAATGCATTACGTACTAAAAAGTTTTGCATTTAGAGATCTGATTCAGTATTGTTGCTCTGACTTTATGCCAGTGCCTCTTTCCAAACTGATGCAGTAACTCTGGGAAAATGAATTCATGCAGTGATGAATGAGCTTTGTTTGTTTTAACCAAACTGTACATATGACAAATTAATTTCATTAACAGTTGAATCTACATTATACTCAATATACAACATATGAGTAGTGCTATTTAGTGGAGTAGAACTCTTCTGGAAAATGTAGTACATTCATTTTCACACTTTGGAGAAGAGCAATTTAGGAATCTTAGTTGGGGTTCCAAATATACATGGACAGTTGAATTCACTGCCATGCTGAGCACTATTCTAAAAGTTTCTTTCTCCTACTAATGATATAATGTTTAATATGTAGAAAGAATACCTTTGCTTTCAAAATACTTTCTGAAATAACGCATTTCTTGTTCTGGTCCAAGACATCAACTCTGACACACAAATGCTTACAGAAGAATCCTGATGTTTAATGAAATACTACAGAAATCTACAGGCAGGCAGCAGTAACAGATGAACTTAACAAGATCAGACTCTAACTCATAGTCTTGAAAAAGCATCCAAAGCAAGCCAGCTTGCCAACAAACTTAGGGTGAAACATGCTGATATGAAGCAGTCCAAAAATTGAAAATGACAAACTAAGAAACCTTGAAGTCTGATCACAGCTTGTTGAGAAACATATACGTGTGTGTGTGCATGAAGGAAAAATCCGGCTGGGTCGCCCTTTTTCCTTACTGTTTCTCATAGAGGTATCTCTAACATCGCAATCTAATTCATATGGTTCTGCTGGTAATATGCAATGCAAGTTTTGAAGAAATTGAACTGCTGTAATTGCAGTAAGTAACAGTTATGAAGCCTGTGAAAACGTGCCTCATTTGCTGTCTTTGATTCACTGCAGCAAGGCACTGCAAACTGAATTAACTGACAATGAGAAAATCATAGAATCATCAAGGCTGGAAAAGAACACTAAGATCATCTGATCCAGCCATCAACCCATCACCACCACTGTCCATGAAACCATGTCCCTCAGTGCCACATCTCCATGTTTTATGAACATCTCCAGGGACTGTGACTCTATCACCTACCTGGGCAGCAGAAAACCCTGTGCCTCAGAGCATGTCAGTGGGGAATGACAGGGAAGACAAGAAGGTAAGTGCAACCATGAAAATCTGTAAGACCTGCTGGGTGAAGAAAGTATACCTACTGTGAGCAGGAAAACAAAAAATTCCACGGATAGAAGGCCATTGGAGTCCTTCCATTTTGAGACTGCTGTCATTTTACCAGATGGTCTTTCCAGGCAGACCTATTCACATTTCATAGAATCATAGAATCATTTGAGGTGGAAGGGACCTTTAAAGGTCATGTAGTCCAAACTCTCCTGCAACGAATAGGGTCACCTACAGCTTGATCATGTTGCTCAGTGCCCCTTCTAGCCTGACCCTGGATGTCTCCAGGGTAGGGGAAAATTATCCTTTTGCATGGATAGTGGCTATTCAGAAGGGTCACATTCATCTAAGCCACAGCAACCTTTGTGCTGGAGGGGTGTTGTCATTGTGTCAGTGGTGCCTACAAACGCGGGGCTGCCCACTGTCCTCCAGGAAGTCTGATAATCTAGAAAGCACTGTAGATGTTCTGCAAAAAATTATTAATATAAATTATTAGGAGAAGACAGACATTTTCTTTGAAATTCAAGGTCGTTAAGTATGGATTACTCAGCGTGAGACAAGGTTTTATGACTCATAGGAGACTAGGAAAAACCATCAGCAGAACTGCTTATTTAGAAAACTATGTTTAGTCACCAAAGACACTTTCAGAGTTATTGCAGTATCCTTAAACACTTTTTTTAATTGCTGCAACTGTGCTGTAGCAGTAACAAAGAAATATCTCCCCCTTAAATGCACAGTCATGCGAGTAACTGATCAGCAGATCTTTCTTGCTGTTGTCAGCAGAAGAAAAATGGGCAAGTGATTTCACATTTGATCAGGGTATTTTACTATCCCACTATCCCTCCAGCCAGACAGGGGAAAATTATGTATGCTCATCCAGAACAGACTGTGTAGCACTTGAGGCTAAGGATTTTATTTTTTTAAGTAAAATCAAAACAATATCACTACAAGTCTGTGTGCTAGTCAATAGCAAATGAGAGGCTTTCTGTGGCTGCTTTCTCACCCTGTTGTTTGACCAACCTACAAGAGATTCGAGTGTCAGCCTGCCCAGCCCTGTCTGACAGGGGCAGTGGGTGACAGCCACAATGAGGCAGCACTGCAGGGACAGCATCCATGGACACCCCACAGCGCAGCTGGACAGTCCCCTCATTACTGGGAAAGCCTGAGGACCAGCAGAGAATTTTGCTCCAAGGCAGAGGTCAGTAACTGCGACACATTGTTACTGCAGCATATTTTAATGCATTACCAATAGTAAAACCCAAAGTGAATTTATCCCAAATCTAACTGCTTTAAAATTATTGATGGAAGAAAAACATTTGTTATTCTCATTAATATTCACAGAGGCAAAGCAAGTTTCCCTGGTCAAGCTTTACTCCTGTGCTGGAGAATTCAGCTTATGACCTACATAGCAGAAAGTCATGTTTCATTACAATCCTGTCCCCCTGAGCACTGCAAAATTTGGAAATCAGACAAGATGAACACAGTGGCCCAGATTTTCTCTGTCATTTGGGCAGTTTTGCATTGCATCATTAGTCCCAAATCACCCTAAAGGGACCATTGAGCTTGTTGTCTACCATCCTCCTGCTCCATGGCTAGAAAAAACAAGAGCATGTTCACCTTCCAGGGTCCCTGACTGCTAAAACACCACTCTGAAGCTGTGGATGTTAAGTATAAATTACAGCAAATTTAGGCTTCTACAATTTACATGGAGGATGCCTATAGCAATTTAAGGGCATGCTCAGGATACATAAATGCCCTGTTTTCCTATCCACACTGTTTGAATCAGGTGGTTTACTGGGTACAAGGGTGCTGAGCTGATGGTAGACTAGATGTTCTTAGAGGTTTTCCCGATCTTAATGATTCCAGTATCTCTACTCAGATACACACCTCAAGGTCAGTGTTAACACAAGCATGGACAAAAGCACTGGGCATCAATATTTATTTCATCTGTCTTTACAGTGCCATCCTATCAGCCTCTAGGCTTCCTAGAAGAAACATGTCTGCAAAAACCGTGAGGGCAATGGGTATTTGTAGGCTGTTTGACAGCCTGGTGCTACATGAAGAGTGGCATCCTAGCTACAGAGCTACGTGAGGTAGGCATAGCAGTGAGCTGCTGCCTGACCCCACACACAGTTTTATATACATGGACTTAACCAGTAAATCTCAGACCAGTGCAGAGATGGTCCACAACTGGCGGAGCCACTATAGGATGATGTATGAATCTCTTCATCCCCTCTTTCTCCTCACTGAACTTTAGATGCACTGTATCTGAAGCAAGGGGACATAGGATCTCTACAGCCTGGTGCTGACAGGTTCGGGTTTCAACATGGGATTACTAAAAGTGGTCAGAGAAAATTTTCACAGAACATTTGATTTTGATGAGGCTGCAGGATTCACGCCTGATTTCCTGCCAGGTCCCCTTCCCTGGTCTTCAACAGCAATTCTGGCAGGTTGACAGAGAGTGGGAGTTTGAAAGAAGTTATTGCTCCAGGATTGCCTCAGAGATTGTAGAACTCCTTAGCTGCTGGCTCCTCTACAGATCTCATTAGGCAGGTTGCCAAGAAACTCAGAGTGGAGTATCCCTGCTCACAAATTCCAAGGCTGCCAGCTCCCTGTTAGCCCACCAGGCAGAAAGACAAGAAAGATGAGTGTGGGAGCTCTGCAAATGTGCAACTCCTTGGCACCCTCATCAGTCACAGGATCCAGACAGAGACTTTTGAGCTGGGGACCCCAAAGTTTCTGATGCCTCCAGTTCTAGGTGTTATTAAGAACAGAAAAAATATACACTTTTGTTTCAAATCAGAATAAAGCCAAATTAAACAAATCCGTCAAAATCCTCTGCAAAAAGGAACGATCTCTTTCCATTCCACACAACTTAAATAATGGGCCATTGTGAATGGTCTACAGCACATCCCAGAGTCCAGATGCTTAAATACACAGATTGTCCTATTGCCCAGCAGCTTGCACTGTCATCATCTTCACAGCAACTTCATTCTTCCTTTTTATCTCAATCAGTAATTCCCTCCCCATTTTCAAAAGCAAGCACTTCAGGGAATACCGTGTTTTATGTTTAACGGGGAAAATACCATATCTATGTAGCCATATAACAGAAAACAAATAAATAAATACAAACAATAAAACTAAAAAGACACTAATTTCATACAAACACATGATCTAAGTTGAAAAAGATTTATTTTTCTCAAATTCCTATAATTACAAAGCCCTGTATCAGGTCAGCAGGCTTATGTAACAGTGATGCATCAGGCTCTGTGTCCCAAATTAGACAGAAAATGCTGTGACTGATACATAACCTTGTGTGCTTGTTCATCAGAAGCTCACATCCATCTATTTTCTATTAAAGGAGACCCACTGAAATCTCAGCCTTCAGTTTTCCAAAGACCTGTAATTGTTACATGTTCTCAGCCTGGTTCTTGCAATCAGACTCACTGAATCATTTTCCTGAGGCTTTTCTCTTTCTTTTTTTTTTCCACCCCTCAGATTCACTAGTGTCAATCAATTGAATTGCAGTTTTGCTTCTAGAAAGAATAGATTTTGAGTTAATTCACATTTGCTATATTTCAACATATTCTTTCAAGTTCAATTGTTAATTTGATTGTTCACACTATATTTTCTTACTGCTGTTTCTCGTTCCTCCTTTTCCTTTAACCTCTTCAATTTTGTCAGTCACTCACAATCTATGCCCCTGTAATGGCCATAGTTGAGCCACTTTACACATCTTCCCAGGACACAGCACCAAGGAGACTCTACCCAGATTGGGATGTCGAGAAAATGTCTGCATTAAATCTAGGACAAGGTATTGGGAAGGGGAGAGGACATGAATCAACAGCAGGTGCCCAGTGCTCAGGCTGACACGAAGTACGCACCCATGGCAGGCACTCATACTTAAGAACAACAAATGTGATCTGCTATTGTAGTGATTATAGTGTTTTAGATATCAAGTACTTGTGTATATCTATGCAAATCCCAATTCTAGACCAAGAAGGTAACTCTAAGCAATTCTGATTTCCAGCTGGCATGTAAATGAAACCATTGACTCCATAAATATTCTAGAATGGTTAAATTCAAGATGACACCCTAGGAACTAAGTGTACAGCCCATGCCCACAACATTAAAGACTGTGTCCGTGATAGCACCAAGGAAACAAGCAGAAATTTTCTGGTCAACAAGTCAGCATGACCATCAAGCAGAAAGCTGAAAGGATTTGGGATGTAAATGAGCAGCTGACAGACAGACAATTCCACCACATCTCTCAGGGACGCCTACTCTGAGCGGCATATGTGAAGTAGAATTTCCTCAGCACTACTACTGAGTACAAGGCTTTTCAGAATACACAAGCTATTCTATAGGTAGTTTGCATATTTCTTTTTATATTTGCTTCAATTCTTACCACAAAGTAAAATACTGACACTAAAATAGGACAACAATATGATATCAAATTCACCAAAATAGTGCCTCTGTCTGCAAGAGTATACCTATAAAACTTCCTAAATCTGCATCTCTAATACCTTCCAGAGCATAACCTGTTAGGTTTAGTCACATAGTAGGCATTTTCCAAGTACTAGGAACAACTTTATGCTCCGTTAATATATGCAGTGCTATACTAAGCCCAGCTAATCAACACTATCTATTCTGCAAATAGGAAAAAAATCTGTATGTCTATCACACTCCATCACCTTTCTCCACCCACTTCAAGCAATTAGTTTCAAAGACTTTCTGACTCCATTTACATAAAATATACCCTCCTCTCCTACAGCTTGTTAATGCATTACACTAATTTTACAAGGAGCTCTTATAGATAACCAATGGCAGCAGTTTCCTGGGTCACCTTGTCTCCTTCAACAGATCTGTAATCCCATGGAGCAAGAATGCTATTCACAACCAGAGATCCTCTGGATCTGTCTGCAGAGAGGAGGCTGTAGATGCAGATAACCTCTGCTTTTTTAAGCAGATAATAACTGGCAGAAAAGGACAGCTGTCAATGGACATAAAGATCAGATATGTTCACTGGAATACTCCTATAAGTGGGAAGTTCAAGCATTTGCAAGGGGAGAAGTAGGTGGAGCAATCTGTCTAGATAAGATTTGACGGGTGAGAGTCTTATGGCCAAAATGTGTGGTTACAAGGTGCATTCAGTGGGGACTTCAACTGGTGTTACTGGATCAGCATGCTCAGACAAATGTGCGTGGGAACTTCTTCACAGTGCAGTGATGGAGCACTGGCACAGGCTGCCAGAGAGGTGGTGGAGTCTCCTCTGGAGATGTTCAACACCTGCCTGGATACCTACATGTGGACCTGGTCCAGGGATCCTGCTTTGGCGGGGGGTTTGGACCCGATGATCCCTAGAGGTCCCTTCCAACCCCTACAATTCTGTGATTCTGTGATTCAGACCTATGCTGGTGGTTTAAGCAGCTGCTAAAATATTTGTGACATTCAGTAAATGGGCTTGGTCTTGCAACTCTCCTTCAGCAGATCTGTTCAAGAGGGTTGGAATGGGAACACTATACTCAGATGACAGAATATTAAGCCCAAAGTGCTAGGACACAGCAGTCCTGTTGGCAACCAGTTACTGCAAACAGTTGTGTAAGCTTTTGAAAAGCAAGAGCAGTAGTTCCAAATGTCTGCTTTTACCATTACATCTATAGCTTTTCCCTGACTGTGCATACATTAAGCAGCTTGCAAACTTGTAGTGAGTGGAAGGAACAATAAAGTTATTTATAAAGCAGTTAACCTTTAGGATTGACCTTTGTATTAACATTAAACCAGTCTGCTTAGTGTTCAGAAGAGCATTATTTAGAAAATGAGAAATACTTCAGTGCTATCTGTGAAGACAGCCAGAAAGAAGTTTTCAGCCTCACACTCTGTTGGCTGGTGCAGATTGTACAAGAGATGGAGCCCTGGGACAGCAATGAAGCACAAGCAGACAGTGGCACAATGAAGCTGCTCCAGAAAACAGGACAGGATGGGGGAGAAAAACAACATTATTCTGTGTTTTCTTGACATGGCAACTGTTCAGTGCAAAGTATTTCCATTGACTTTCTGCTAATACAAACAAACACACCACACCTGTCATTGTTCAGAAGTTACTGCCAGTATCAGCTAACACCTGGAGCTCCAGCAATATCATTTATCCGGTACTAAGCTGGGACAGAAAAACTGAAAACAATGGCTGGCATGCCACCATTTTTCTGACCTTATCTCAGTGTTTTCTTGTTTCCAGGGAAACACAAAACTCATGTAAAAAAAGTCCCTGTTATAATGGAAAAAAAAATAGATTTTTATTTTTAGATATGGTTAACCCATCCATTAAGAAAACACAGTCAAACAAAATTTGTAGGAGCAGTAACACTGATGTAGGATAAACACACTGGTGTCACTGACTGCATCTGCAGAAACAATTAACTGGGAAATACAAGACACTGCTGTTTGCAGAGGTCCTGGGCTGCTCTGCACAGATTACTGTGTACCTCAGCAAGCTATTTCATAAAAATACGTCACACTTATCCACTATGTCTTCATTATGCCTTCAGATGATTCAAAGATTCCTGAGAAAAGATCGTGTGAGCCAAATCCTGCGATTAACCCCAACCTTCAACAGTGCAGAATCCAGCCCCAGGGAGATGGCAAGCCTCAAAGATTCCCTTTTGTTTCATGGGAAGACTATTCCATAATGAGGACAAGTACACTTCCCCCTCAGAAATCTGGCTTCACTTTAGCAGTCAGGAAACAAAAGGGGAGTCTCCATCTACTTCCAACTATCTTTTTCTCATTGGTAATACCTGGAGAAGAATTTGAGGTAATTCACACTCCTCTCCCTTCTCCAGGGCATTTGTCCAGTACAGGTTCAGTACATCACCAACTATTGTTGCAAATAATCCCAAGCCTCATTTTCCAAATGTGAAAAATGAGGTCTAGTTGAAGAAAAATACCCTTTGACACACAGGAATACTTCTTGGGACTAATTAGTACTGCTTTTACACTGCTGTCTGACTCAGCACATTGTAAGGCGTATTGTAAATATGTGTATCTGGAAGAAAAATTGTTTCACTTTCACCACAGAAGCATGGATTAGGGGAAGTAATGCTTCATTATCTGTGGCCAGTTGTTACGCAGCAATTAAGCCGTTGCACAAAGAAGAAATATTTTGAAAATAAAGTAAAAGGAAAAATCACAGGTTTCCAGAAAATATGATTATCAGTCCTTCAGCACAGAATAGATCCCTTTATTTCTCTAGTTCATGAAACATAACACAAAATAAAATAATTTTGGAAGCCTAAAAAGAAGACAAAATACATGCCTCTTTGGAAAAGTTATGCACTGTTTCTGTGGATAAAATTAAACTCCAAAAAGAAAAAACATGAAAATATAAATACCCGGTGCAGTGCTCTTTAACATCTTTAACAGATGACCTTCTCTATTGATTGAAGGCCTTAGGCTGAAGATAATGCATCTAATATATCATCAGTTCTAGCTCATCCGTTTCTGATTTAAATTTTGTATCTCCCCAGGTAATCATTATTTAGCAATACAGAAAAGACAATTCAAATCTTCTTTACTCTCAGCAGTCATTTTATTCTAAGTGATATGAATTAAGGGATTTGGACAAAATCACAGGGAAAGGTAGACCTCCATGGAAAGCATGAGCTAATTTTTAAATAAAATAGTTAATTTAACCTAATTTTCTTCCACCCATCCTCACCTCTGTATAAGCAGATCTCCATGTGATGTCTTCACAAGGCTTGAAAACATCACAGGGACACAGCTGGGTCAACTGCTCTGCTCATCAAGGCCTCTTACATGTCACACATCTGAGCCTAGGCAGCAACAAGGAAGAGGATTACCTTGCTTCCTTTCCATTCAGACCCCAAGCCAACATTTTAACTTGCAGTGCCAGACAATAGAGTCCATACCCTAAGTTATTTGGGACAAAGGAATGTGAAGGCTCTAATTAACCGAACATTGCATCCTGTACCTTTGCTGGAATGTATGAAGTTGCTGAGGAGTATGTGGCTGATTACTGTGCAAATTGCACAGTATTGAGCCTGACAAAGGGCACCAAACTCTTAAAGAATGACATCAGACCACTTCACAGCTGTATTTTAGTTATTCACATTTCTCAAGAAGATGCTTTCTTTCTCTGCTTCAAAACGTATAAACCTTATGTAGAATGCAGAGGTGAGAGATACACACATTCCTTCCCAGTTTCCTCCATCATTACCCAAGGGCCTCAAGTACAGATCTGGGTGTTCAGTTGTCCAGCTTGTTTTAGCACCTGACTACCTTTGTAATATGAGCATTCTTGCTGCTATATATCAACCCTTGAAATGTGCTCAGCTTCTGACATATTTTTGTAAGACTTACAGACACAAGAGTCTCCCCTGTATTCAACGTATCTACCTCAGCTCTGACAGGAAGAAGAATAATGTGGTTACTTTTCTGGTCTTGCAAATCCTTGGTTCCACGGAGCAAGTGATTAGGTTAATATCTACATGAATAGGACATTTTCAGGGGCAGACTTTGTTTTATCAACATAGATTTTACACAAAATGGAAGTGAAGGGGGAACTTCCATTTTTAATTCTGTAATTCTAATGCTATTTATTCTGTTCACATAAGGAGCATCTGGATATGCCTGGCTTGGTGCAGGCTGCATGCATTAACTGGTCTGCCTCTCTCCCACCTTTCTGAGAGCATCAAAGATTTTTAGCAAAAATGTGAGCAAAACAAATATCAACAATACCTGTTTCCCACTGATTTCCCTCCATTTCTTTCAAGTTCTCACCTAACTACAATACAAAACTGCTTCTGACAAGAATACAAATCCAGCAACTACTGCCTCATTAATTGGTCTGCAGCTGTGTGAAACGAGACAACAACTGGCTAATGTAAAAGTTATCTTCAGTGGATGACCTGGAGGAGGAGGGGGTATGCAAAACTTTGTTTCTGCAGCTGCAAAGTGTGTCTTCTACTCATTTTCTCTTTTCCCGAGGAGAGCTCATTTCACAGCCCAACTCTTTAGCTGGCTCTTGATTTTGAACAAAACCACTTTTATGTTAGGAAGGAGGGAAGGAAAGCAATGCAAATGGAATTGCTGAAGCAAAAATCTTTCTTTCCCTCTTTTCTCTGCAGAAGGCTGTATGGACAGGCGCTCGCCCTGCTAGTGATGACAGTCTCAACAAAGCAAATCACAAAACTGATCTGGCTTATTAGGGCCAGACAAAAAGGTCTGGTCCCCTTTCACAAGCAATGAGAGGCTTCCTTTGTAGGGCTGCAGCTCATAATAGATTACAACTTTAACTCTTTCTTTGATTTCTCTGGCTTGGACTTGAGTTCTTCCACAGTCTTAGCCAGGAGCTTCAAGAGACAGCACAGCTGAGCTGCAGCTACAGCAGTATTTTTAGACTGGTTTCCAATGGAAACGGAGCACTCACCACTATTGTACCTCTCCATTCCTGCCTCTCTCCATCACTTTTGAACCAGGAGGCCATATTAAATATATACAGGGGAAAAACCTCAAAGTTCTCACAAGCTCCCATGAATTAGGAGGTCCATAGAAGAAAGCAACTCCTACAGTAACCTTCTTCACTATAGGAAAAGCTACATATTAGAATTATTCTCCTTAAAGAGTGCACATGGGTCCTCTGTCCACCCAAATACTGCAAATCCACTTTTTCTCTGTATTCAATCCAAATACCCACTTTGAGGAGTACATTGAGACATGGGATCAGTTCTGGGACCACCTTTTGATGGTAGGATTGCAGATTGCAATGATAAAGCTGTAATGGCATCACTGGCCCATTCCACACAAATTTAGCTACAAGTGTCAGCCTGTCTTGTACTGTAAAAGCCCAGGACTAATCCATGCAAGACTAAGTGCTCTCTTGATGGACTTAAGCATTATATTAATAAGGGTGCTGGTTGTAAACTCCCCTTGACTGTTTTATTTATATAGATAGCCAGATCCTTCAGCATCTTGGCATTGTTAATACAAGGTTACTATAGCAACCTCTCTATGACCTGCATAGGCCTGATACCAAGGAAGAGCTGGTAGAGGAATTACTGTATTTATGACCTTGAATAGCAAACTTTAAAGATGAATGGTCTATGAAATTCATACTTGCCATATTAACTTATCATGCTATATTTATTCCTTTTCATCATCTTTTCAAACTACATTTATCTTTAAATTCTAAACTACAGAGTGTGACACAACAGATTAAGAGAACATCCCTTAAACTTGTTTCTTGTCCATTTTATGTTTAGTAAGGAATTGAACTACTCAGTAAATGCCAAAGACTAATGTGTATTTCACAGCGTGGTTGATCAAATTAACATCATCTTATTAGAGTTCTTGACTCAGTTTTCAGATTATATACAATTTAAATAAGCAAATTCAGAACTAGCTAGCCAGAAATAACATTTTCCTTCCATTTGCTTTTTGCTTTCCTGAATTTATTTATTTTTTTTTCTTTAGGAGGTTGCTAACTTCCATTCAACTAGAGACAAGCTTGGCAAAAGTCCATGATATGTCAAAATAAAATTTTAAACTTTTCTTGACTTTTCTCATCAGACAAGAAAAGACATTGCTCTGAATGCAGGCTGGGTGAATGCTACACGACCAGGATCACCATCACATGACAGGAATGTACTGTAGATAGAGATAGTGAGGAACAGAAGCATTTTTATTTCTTTTTTACTTTTGCTGGACTGTCATTACAACACACATTCAGAATGACAAGCATGTATTTAGTTTTAGCCTGCATTTTCTTCATTACTTCTGTGCAAATTGCTTGAGCACACACACATGATTTTAGATCAGAAAGGCACAAGCAGTTCTGTCTGGTTTTGACTGCCTCACAACCAGGGCAGACAAGAAATTCTCATTCAGATCAGGGCTTCAAGTGAGACTTAAGTAGCATATAAGTCATATAGCAACCTACCATATAGACATGAAAATCTGTCACTGTGAGACAGTAAATAAATGTTCATTGTTCTCTCATGAGCAAGTTCCTTTTCTATTTTTTATTTTTATATATGTCATGCTAATATAAATCTTCTCTGGGCCAGTTTATTCTCCCAGAGGCAATAGGATTATTTTTCTATTTTCAGGAAGGAGGGAAATTGAGCTTCAAAATGCGTTGCCTTAAAGCCATACAACATAAAAAATACAACGCCAATATCAGTGGAGGAACTGACAGGGATGAACTAAATCCGCTGTAAGGATCTTCCATCACTGTAGTCTTGACACAAAATGGAGAAACATTTTTTCCCTTGTAGTCTCATAAAGAAGGCAGTAGTTTAAGAGATTCTTGGACTTAATAACTCTGTCATCCAGAGGACAGTTGGGATTTTTCAGGTTTTTGGTTAGTTGTTTTTTAGCTTTCTTCAATTTATTAAGATTTGTGATTTAGCTAACAAATAATGTATCTTATGTATTTGGCTTTTCTTTAAAAGAAAATTGCTTCTACTGATATCTCTAGACAGCATAGGAAGGGTAGGCCTTTGCAAGTCCAGTGAAAAATGTATCTTTGTTAGTACTCAGACATTTTCCAGCAAAACCATCAATTTCAAAGATACCTGTGTAAGACTGGGGGCAGGGAGTCATAGGAAAAACAGAACTAATTATATTGGCTCCATCCACCTGCTTTCCCAGTATTAAAAGAGTTCTACTTAATTTCATTCAACTTGCATAATTGAGTGCAACCCAAAAACCATCACACCATATGTCTAACTTCACACTTGTAACATTCTGACTTATTTCTCTTTGATATCATAAGGCTTTTGGCTAAGATTTTAAAAACTTGCCTTTCTTAGCCCAACAGCTATATTTAAATGACCTGCTTTATGAAAGTGCTGAGTATGTCACACTGTCACAGAGGTCTAAATGTTGCCTAGTTTTTCTTGATGGTGGTCTCACAAGTTTCGAGTTAGTCTTCAGAAAATCTTAGACCCTACATTTCTCAAGAGTCAGATAAACCTTCAAGGAAAAATCTTCCTATGCTCCTAGTATAAGAGAAATGAGAAGGGTTTTTCTGGGAGTCCTTCACCATTGAATTCCTTTTGAAAGTGAACACTTAATCTCTCCAGCTAATATGATTGTACATCAGCTCTTTTCACCTCTTTGCACCCTCCTGTGTTCTAAGCCTTTTATTTTAATTGACTTCAGAAAAGGTTTCATTAATGGGGGCATTTTTCTGGCTACCAATTAAAGTGTATCAACATCATTTCTGCAGCTCTCCTTTGAAAACCAGCCCATTTGTTATCATCTGCAGAATAGAGACAGTCTTTAAAAGCAACACAAAGACAAGCAAGAATATCCACAGATATATCAAAGTTTTGCCTAAAGCTTCCATAAATAATTATCCTGCTAAAGGTTTCAGTGCTCTTTCTTAATAAAGCTTGTCTAGAAGACTCTGAATTATATTATCTGAAGCATGCCTAGTAAAAATCTCTCATGGTACAAAGACTCCACGTTTTCCTATATCAAGATTTGTGTTGACAAGTAGCAATGCAGAGACACTGTCTGTATTTTAAGGGTGGCTTTATAGGTCACGCTTGGGTCTAACCAAGAACAAGAAAATTGTGTTCAGCTTCTTTATCCCACTTCTTGGAAAATGCTGGGAAAGTCATTTTGTCATTTGTTCTTTGTGTCTTAACTGTCCCCTTATAAAAACAAAGATGTAAAACCTACTTCCATATTTAAATACCTGCTTAACCCTCAGGTAATCTAGTCCTTTATTTATGCTTTTTTTTTTTTTCTATTGAAGTTCATGAATTTCCATTATATCCTTAAACACACATTTAGGCAACTTTGACCATGTGGCACTAGAGAGTGCATAAATAATTTCCATCTCTGTAGTTAAAATATTTTAAGTAAAATAAGAATGTATTTCGTGATCATTAACTAAGTCAATATTTTCTTTTTCAAACCCCATGCAATCAAGTCTGTTCTGCCTTTGCCTAAGAATCAATGTTGCACTTGGCCACATGTGTCCAAATTGAACCCATTAATCTCTCCCGTTTGTCACCTCCAGATTAAAGTGGTTTTGCAACCAGAGAGAGTCCAACGTGCTCCCAGCATTAAAACAAAGCTGCAGGGCTCTCAGGAGGCTCTGCTTACGTGTAAAGGATATGAATTGAAGGTTTTATGAATAACACCATGAGCAAAACGGAAATTGCCTGTGTATTTATTCAAGCTTTGATCTCACCAGAATTATGATCTATAATTTACTTTTTACTTGAACAGGAACTATTTTATTGCTACTAAGAGTGTGCAAGTAAGTATTTAATACTCTGTTAACAGCAAGTAAGTTTTGGTCTTCTTTTTGGGGCTGTATGATTCTAAGAACAAAGACTCCATGGCTGAAAAGTACCTGGCTACAAAATTTCTGTTTTAGTTGCTGTGGATTTTGTAGTTGGCAAAGGGTTAGTTTGTTTAGTTTGTTGCTTTGGGTGTTTATTTTGACAAACACTTTTAAAGGAACTTTCTATTCTATGAAACATATTTAGGAACAAGTAAATATATTATTAGTCAAATTTTAAACATTTTAGTACAGAGCACTTATAATGTGTTTGCTGTTGGAGTCTGGCTACTGAAGTGTTTGCAGTGCCTCTGGTGATTAACAAGAGCACCTGAAACATCATTTATGTGCTGAATGCTCACAGATATCTGATAGACATGGTGATATCTAGTTTAGGTAGCTATGAAGTGCAGTAGGAGCAGACAGGGAACAAAGGTGGTATTAAGGACCTAATGTCCATACCAGACAAGTTGGACTAGGCTTTATTTTGGAATAGCCTTATTCTGGTCTCAAGGACTGAATGTCACTAGCAGCTGGAGAGCATTTTCCAGTTTAAACTCATCTGAAAGAAACTCATTTTGCCTGCTCCGCTATTAACTGAAGAGCAGCAAAGGAGAGATTACCAGGACATTAATTTGAAAGGTGCAGACTAAACACTCAGGCCTGCAGATCAAACCTGAATACAAATTAGGGATTTATCACATGTAGAGATATATGTATATGAATGAGCCATCTATAGCTTAGAATTTCTTTGTAAATTTGGCTCCACAGGCATTAAAATTCACTATCATCTTAAAATTTTTGAAATCCAATCTGGTAAGAGATGAATAACTGTATATGGTACATGGAATAATTTGTGGTATAGAAATTCATATTCGTCTTAAGAAGACACCCCACAAAAGAAATTCAAGTTTCCATCTGGAAAATATTCCACCTATTATAGGTAAAACCTTTGTTATGATTAATTAGGTATATATTTCTTAGCTATAGTTTAAGAAACAATCTTCATTCCTCCCTTGCTGAGTAGCAAGCACAAGAAAGCTCACAATCTGTCTCCTTCAGCTCAGAAGCTTATCTTCCCTTGAATTTTTCTCATAGCTCATTCTGTATCTTCCCTCAATGAACTCTCTAAAGGACAATGCAAGAGTTTAAGGCAAAGACGTTCAAAAGCCTGCCTTTCAGTGTCCAGGTGTGGACACAGGAGGCAGAACATTAGTTCTCCAACTCTGAAAAACCCATTTACAACTCAGTACAATGTGTTGGATCTAGTGGACCCTGTTATGATGTCAATCAGTTGTTTCTTATAAAAACTATGAATCCAAGTATTGCAGATCAGCACTCACAGATCTCTCATTTTTATCCAGGACAACTAGTTTATTTCATCATTAGCTTACTATACAATTAGAATCATAGAATCATGAAGGTTCAAAAGACCTCTAAAATCACCTAGTCCAACCACCAGCCCATCATCACCATACTACTAAACCATGCCTCTCAATGCAACATCTACCCTATTCTTAATCAGCTCCAGGGATGTTGAGCCCACCCCTCCCTGGGCAGCCTGTTCCAATGAATTACTCTTTCTGAGAAGAAATTTTTCCTAATATCCAACCTGAGCTAATCCAACCTAATACCCTTACTACAACCTGGGATGGGATGTGTCAGGACAGCTGTCAGTTCAATCTGAAACAGGTCAAAAAAGATCTATGCATTTGGAAAAATGGTCTTAAACTACATTAAAACTCCTTAATTTTAAGTTTGCTTAAATGAATAAGTAATATAATCAGAGACTTTTGAAGTCCTGTATGAAGAGTTTTGATTAAAGATTTGCAATAATTAATTAAAAAGTAAAGTTAAATGTAATGCACATTCCAAATCTTTTATATGACACAAGAATCAAGAGATTCTCATTGAGATGAGTAAAACTTTCTTGCCTTGACTAGAATATGGCATAAATGTTTGTCTGGATCAAGACTGCTTCCTTTTTGTCAGCGTAGACTCCAAGATTAATGCTGCTTACAATTGTGTGAAATGGCTAGCATTCAATTTTATATTTTTTTTTCATTTTTAACTTAAAAAAGAAAAAGAAAAAAGAAAACAAGGTTGTATTTTAGGTGGGTAAATTTATGTCAGGTTTATAACCCAGCAGACTTTTTTCCTGTGGTGATACGCAGCACAGCCTGGGCACACAATGCAAACATGCAACGGGAGGAACCAACAAAGTCCTGGAGACAGGGCTGCAGGAAGAATGTAATGATCATCACAGAATGGCTTGGGTTGGAAGGGACAACAAAGATCATCAAGTTCTGGCACCCTTGAATGCCTAGGATTGCCACCAAGTAGATCTGGCTGCTCAGGATCCCATCCAATCTGGCCTTGAATATATCCAGGTTTGGTTATAATACAAGGGGTGTTCAGACCTGAACACTTGGCCACTCTCATCTGGTTATAAGTCACATTTAGACCTAAGTATCTATTCATACATTAAACTTACATTATTGTATTTATTCATTTAAGATAAAGGCACCCACCAGAGCTCAGATCTCCCTGCCAAAGAACTGGGTAAGTGGATTTTCAAAAGCATTCTGGAACATTTCAAAAACCGAACCAATGCAAACATTTAAATAAACAGATACCATTACTTACCTGGTATCAAGCTGTGTGTGCAGGGCATGTAATAGCAGTATTTGTTACTTCTGTTTGCATTCCAGGATGTGTATAATGCAGAATTGTTCAGGTCTCTGAGTAGTTACCTGCACTGTGTAACAATTTCACAACAAAACCCAAACACAGATTCTGGTGTCACATCTTACACACCAGAGAATCTTGTTGAAATATCTCCCTACTCTCCTTCCTGTGCTGCAGGAAGCTCACCTTTCAAGGGACATTTAGTTGCCATGACTAAGATTCGTTTAGCAGAGACAGTCTTTGTAGGCAGTATTTTTCATTAATTTTCACCTATATGATATATCCTGACTTTAGTTTCTTCAGTAAAAGAAACTAAAAAATTATTCATAAAGCTTCTGAAGATCCTCCAGACTTTGATCTCCATGATGTTTCTAACCCACAAGTGTTTACATATGATTTTTCTTAAATTCTCAAGCTCATAGATAAGTCCCCTTTTACTGTGCCATCACTAAGAGCCTGTGCCCATTAGAGTGGAAAAACAGGTCTTAATCAGATGATCAGAGGTTGCTTTTTATCTCCCTGCTCGAGTAATCTCCTTATCAATCTGTATCAGAGCCAGATATCCCTGTGTTATTCAGGGTAGGAGGCTTGACTATTACCACTGAAACCAACCACCATCAACTCTCACTTTCCTTACAATTAATCCCAGTTCCATCTCCATCTGTTGTCACTTGGAACTTGCCTTTAACAACACAGAAACACTGTTCACCAGATACATGGTATGTAGTCAGAAATCAAGAACAGATTTCTAGTTAAAATAAAAAGAAAGAAAGTAGCACTAAAATGCTGCATTTCTGCTGAATTACTGTAATGTACCACTAAGATTTTGCAGGTTCTTTTGTACTTAAGTATCTCCTTCAGACCATGGGACTTCTCTCCTTCCCCTACAACAGGCACTTGAGTTCTAGAAACCAAGCCAGAGACACCAGCAATTTGAATGCTGATTTTAAATGCTACACAGTCTTTTTTAAATTTTATTATTATTATTAAGACTGTTTACAAAGAGAAGAGTGTGTTCCCTACAACTTTTTCTGCAATATTACTCATTAGGCAATATTTTTGTGTAAAATACTAGAAAAAGCTTTTTGTTGAAGTAAATAAGTACTTTTCCTTTGACTTGTGAGGGATTTGGTTGAGGCAGAAGTGATTGCAATACTCTGTGATGTAATATATAGAGTGGTTAGCTCTCAGAGGAGCTTGTGAGTAATGCAGGTCTTTTTACATTCTTACCGATTAAAGTCTTTGTTCTCTATTCGTTGTTATTTAGAAAACTGAAAAATATATTTTCAGCCAAGAACTTTATGGCTTTACTGCCCTAGGTTTTGCCATTTGGAATCCTAATATAAAGAGCTCACAAAAGGTCATAAAGCTCTTTAAAAATTAAATTAGTTCTTTAGTCTATGTATTATGGTTTTAATCTTTTAAGGAACTGAAAGCGTTGAATCAGACTCAAAAAAATTCTCTCTCTCCTTTGGGAGAGAATACAATAATATTCTGGTCTTTAGCAATTATCCTTGACATAAAAATATTTATATTTAATGGCTTTTGAGATAATCTTATCCCCTTCACAGGACCCACAAAGTGATTTTTTTATCTGTGGGATTTTCACCAGAAATAGAAAAATTTTATTCTGCCTGTTTTTTAGTGACAGCTTGCAGCTCAGTGGAATGGAGTTCTGGAAGAGTCCCTGGGAGCAGAGACCAGGTGGAGGGGCCAAAAGGGCAAGTTGAAGTAATTTATCCTATGGCCATTTAGTTTATGATATTTCCATTGTCTTTATCATATTCTTATCATCAGGACACACAGGTAGGAAGGCAGAGAATGGAGTCAGTATCTCCAGTGGAAGAAGCTATTATGTTCCTAAGGACAGACATAAGACACTGACATGAAGAGTAAAAGGTCAAATGGGGTATGGATTTTTAGATCACAGACAGAAGCAAATAATAGGACACAATTAAGACATCTGGGGAAAAGGATATACAGGTAATGCAGCATGGGCGATGCTTTCATAGAATTTGTGGTGAAGCTCAGAGAAATAAACCTAACCTTGGTGAATTCACAGGAGTAACTGTAAATGATGACACTGGAGAGCTGCCATAATAGACTCCAAAGATGTGTCAGCATTCAAATCTACCAAGCATGGAAAAGCCTAACCCAGCAATAATGCTACCAAGAGCAAAGTGACCTAGTCTCACCCCACTGCTTATCAGGACTGACCTGATATCTGCTAGGAGCTCACAATGGGAGAACTGCAAATCCCAGGAGAAGTGAAAATGCATCTGTAAGGCACATCCCATGTTGCATTGTGCCCTGGGAACAAGCCTCTGAGTGCCAGGAAACCCCTGAGCAGCCAGCATGCTAAGAGACCTGGTGCATCCCAAGCAACTTACAGAAAAACTGCCAGGAAACTAAATGTGCACTGCCACGTACTATTAAATTGCTTTGCGCCTTTTATCAGAACACAGCATTTTGTGTTTATTCTTTCAAATCACTTCTAAAATTGAAGAAAGCATGACAGCATTAGAGGTGTTCAGGGAGCGGCACACACATCTCTATCAAATTATGCAGTTCACTTATTCCTCCACATTAAATATTAATAGAATAAATAATGTCATTCAACAAGGACTTGCACTACCTTGCACTTGCTGAATTCATGGATTCATAGCAGACTTGCATATCTCCTCACCTGTATGTAAGAATGGGAAAAAAAAAAAAAGGTACAAGACATTCAAAGTCAGGCTGGACAAGGCTCTGGGCAACCTGATCCATCTTCAGATGTCCCTCTTCACTGCAGGGGAGTTGGAGTAGGTGGGCTTTAAAGGCCTCTCCGAAATCAAACAGTTCTATAAAACCTGTTTACAATATTTAATACAGGATAGATATTTGCCTTTGGGTGGACTATGTTTTATAGCATCTGCTTTACCATGATTCAATTAAATGGGCTGAGATGGCTGCAAGTGGATCTTCTCTCAGAGATGGAGACAAACAGCACTAAACCTCTTCGACCTCGACATAACCATAGTGAAAAGTCACTCACAAGAGTGACTGGAAATTGTCCTATTAAACATATCTTATGTCTGGTTGCAAATCCATCTTCAGGTTCACACCCACCATTGACTGCCTAAAGGTAAGAGGAGACACTAATGAGTATTTAACAATCTAAAACCTAGGGTAAGTGTATTAGGCTATATCCTGTATTCACTTTTTACTACCCTCCTCCATACATGCATATTTAGGTAACAGACTTGCTTAAACATCTTTAAATAATTGAACATCTTTAACACTCAGGCAACTCATTCTATTTTTAAGCTGAAGATGCATTTCCAGTCTTTCATTGGAAGTTGTCAGTTGTCAGCTTCTACTGCCTGTACTCTGCATCACAGAAAGCCATAAGAACTCCTCTGACCAACCCAATGTCCCCTGCACAAGTAAAATGCTGCAGGTTCTTGCCAGTCACTCCCTTATTGGGGTGGCTCTGATGTAAACCAATTTTCTTTTAAGTCAGTGTCTACATCTACAGTCCATTCAACTCAGTTGGGTTATTCGGATTAAATTTCAGCTTAGCATGCCAAGGTACAACTTGATCCACAGGAAACAATAGATTTCATGGGGACTGCACAAAGGATCTACACTTAGGGTAATGCTGAGCAAGGGCTTCATCCATGAAACTGTAATTTCTACTTGCAAAAAAATTCTCCTGAGCACCACAGTATAAATGCTGACCAAAACCCACTAGATACAGCCATATGGTAACCATGCTCAATAATAATTCTCTTAATATGATGAAGTATCAAGTAGAAGAAGAAGAAGAAGAAGAAGAAGAAAAGGGCAAATGATCCTGAATCAGTCATCACATTTGTACTGGTTTATATGAGATTCAAGTGAGCTATAGCATGTTCCTGACCAGGTGTCAGTGGTGAAAAAATTTGGAAGTGGAATGGACATGGTGAGATAGACCCAAAGAATACTCACTAAGAAAGTGATGAAAGTCACTGAACTGTGGTTGGGAAAGATGGAGCACAGCAGGAAAAAAAGAAATACTCTAACTTCCATAATGAGTCTGATAGCACGTGTCCCCCATTAAGAGCAACACAACCAAAGTATGGATTAGTAACTCTAATTTTGATAGAAAAATATCTATTTCAAGACTGCAGAAGTTTCCAATAGCTATGCAAATGTGAATTCTTGTATCTATTGTTGAATATAGATTTTTCTGTATCTTCCAGGTACCAAAACCGATCACAAATAGAAACAAATCCAGTGGTTACTGGATTTAGATCTTTGATACTCCAGTTTGCTACAGACTGTGCATGACCTCAGACTTTCATTTAATCTCTCTGTACCTCAATAAAAGAGAAAACTGCTCTTTTTAAAAGCAAAGTGAAAGATGACAAGACTTAAGTGTATGAGTTTCTTGAACATGATAAAAACAAGCGTTACACGGTCTATGTGAGGCAGAATTGTTGAGTTTACATCTCCAATTCCTGTCAAAGTCCAAGTGTTGAACCAGAACATAATGAGCTAGAAATTCAGCCCATTTTTTGTGAATAGGAAATACAAGTAAATTTTTGCCTAAAATAAGACTAATAACATAAAAAATAATTTTAAATAGTAGAATACAAAATTATCCTGGTGACTTATGCTTCTAACTAGGGTTATATTTACTTTTTTTTTTTAATAAGGCAACGTGATAGATTATTCATCAGTGACCACTGTGCAAAAGACGTCAAATCTGTGCTTGTAACCAGAAATGGATCTATTGATTTTATTGAGTGTTTCAAGAGCAGCACGCTGTATTTGAAAATTAGTACTATTAAAAATTAACATACAGGGTTTTCTCTATCCAAATGAAAATATACAAAAAAAAAAAAAAGTAATGCTTTTCAAGATCAAATGTTAACAGTTCATTTATGTTAGAACTCTATTATTTTGTATCTTGCAATGAGTGCCATACTGCAACATCTAATTCATCATCCACAGGTCTCTCTAACCTGCAGGCTGCCTTTCCCCAGTTTTTTTAATAACACAGACTGGCAGAGTGATCCCTGGAGAAAAACTGAAAACCATACAGAATACTATTATCATAGCTTTTCAAATCACTTGCAGAGCATAAATGCAAATGTTGGAGTTTTCTCCTTTTTAGTGAGAAAATACAACAGTGTTCTCAGTTCTGCATAACATTTCATCTGAGTCCTTACAATGAAGTCGATTTTCAACCCATTGGCCAATTCAGCAATGAAGTTACATTATGATTTCAGCATTTAATGCTTTGATTCAATAAGGATGTATATTTCCAGTAGTAGTTCCAGTAGTTCCTCACCAATTCTGTGAATTTCCCCATTATCTCTATGCTGTAGCAAAACACAGAGTTAACTCATCTCCATCACAGTGTTCTGCCATTAGCTATACAGTCAAATTGAACATGGCAATAAGATTATTTTAAGGAAAGAAGACTTCAGCAGAAAAAATAGTGAATGAAAAAAAGCAGGTGTAATAACGTAGAAGAAAAAATTAAGATGACAGTAACCAAAAAAATAACTCTAATTTCTCATGGCTGGAGTATGAGAAAATAACAGTTCAACCTAAAAAGAGTGACTGCTTTCCATAATATTTAACAGTAGAAAGAACATTTGGTCATTTTTTTGGAGTATAAAGTCTTAAAGTCAGAAATACTTTGGTTTTCAGTGTTCATTTCAGAACTGACAGCTACTGAAAAAAAGGAAGAGGAATCATGAAGTTTTTAGTTGTACATACACAGCTTTAAAGAGCCAAAAAGAAGTGATTCTCATTTTATTTATATATAGAGAGATAAAATTCACTTTGCACTTAATTTGTGAGGCTAAGGACTTCCAGACCAACAAAGCAGTCTAGAGTTGTACAGAGGAGAGAGTGGCATTATAAATATTTCCTGTGGAAGCACTTACCTGGAATTAAAAAGAAATGTTATCCCCTTGTTTTCTAATTTATTCAGCTTTACCTATTTACTATAATTGCTTGATTTACCTTATAAGTTCTGATAAGGGACTCCAATTGTAATATCAGTCATGCCTCCAAAAGATTTGTCTGTGCTCTGGAATTGGCCCAGTGAGCATTTTTTCTTGCCTAAAAAATAGAAAACAACAAAAATAAAAAAGTTTGCATTTTCCATTAAAACATAATTTTGGAAAAGAAAGGTTTGAGATTTTTTCACAACTTTTTCTTTACATACGTCCTGAAATGACTTTCGACGTGTGAGTTCTATTGCAATCAATTAACAATGCTGTTGTTTGCTAGACAGATTCCTCTGTAAAACTGATGCTTTACAGTGAAGACTGATACTTGGGTAGAAGTGCAAGTAAGAAGAAAGGGAAACCATGAATAACAAGAGCCAAGGAACACTACAAAAGCCATTGGTAACAGACTAATAACAAATCAGTTCTTAACACAGAATCAGAATCACAGGCTAAGGTTGGAAGGGACCCTTAAAACCATCCAGCCCCTACCCCTGCCATGGGTGAAGCAGACACCATCATATCAGGCAGCACCTCCAGGGTTGGGTCATCCACAGCTTCTGGGGCAAAACATACAACCAAGTGTTGAGCATCCTGCCCATGGTAAAGAGGAACATGCAGATATCTAATGTGGGTTCAAAGGGAGAGTTGGCAACTTAATCAAGGTTTACTGAAGTAATAGGAACCAATACTACTTCAAGAAGTCATTGAGTTTCAAATGATCGAGGTCTTGGAGACTATCAACCTGTCCTAGTCCTTTGTCTAAGTAATTGCTTTCAGTTACTGTATTTTATATTATTATTATTATTATTATTATTATTATTATTTATCTGTTTACAAGCATATTTCTATTCTATCAAAAAAAAATGTCAATTTGCCTTCCTTGGGTGTTTTCTAGTATATGCCTGTAGAATACGGGAGGACATGACCCTCAAGTGAGCATCCATTTTATGAAATCATTCATAAAATAACAGCATCAGTAACTGAAATGCCACACCTCAGCTGCTGATAGGACGTCCAAGGCATGTGTGAAGAACCACTCAGGCACAGCCTACACATCCCTGTGCTGACACCACCTGCAGCCCAGTACCCCTTTAGCCAGCAGTAACCAATGTCATCTTGAAATAGGAAGGTCTGAAAGAGGCTTCAGTGAATAAAATAAATTCTTAATGATGCCACTCCTCTTAATGTCTGCTGAAGGGTGTAGATGTTAGCTGAGGCAAGGTGGCACACACACCAGGAATGAAACAGCCACAATCTATCTGGATCAAATCTTAAAGAGCACAAAGAGAGCTCTAAGAACTGTGGTAGAGGAAGCAAAACTCAGCTGACAGTTTAATTTGTGCTAGCAAATCAGACAGTAATTCTGTCTCATTTAAAGCTACTTCCAGAGTAAAATAAAATCCACATCTGTAACTGAAGTGACTCAGCAGTAACAACCATCAGCTCTCTGTGGAAAAAAAAAAACAACACATTATATCCGTCATAGTCTTCTAAAAAGGTCAGCAGCTGAAAGCATGTGTTATTTGTCACAGGATTTCCTCAAAAGCCAGGTGAGTAAACAAAATGAATGTGAATTCCTGCCTAGACAGCATCTGTTTCTTCATTTTTTCCCAATAAGTCGTTTGGCAACCACACTCTGCAGAGATGCATGTCTTCCCCAGCTCCGAACACACGTGTTTTGCTGTCTTACAATTTACCAAGTCTGACTCAACCCAACCAAAGCTCTCTAATTCTGGCTGCATGCTGTGGAGGAACAAAGGGCTCCAGCATGCTGAGACTGAATTTCACATGAAAAATGCAAAAGAACCATTCGTGAAACTGGAGAGCAGAAAGGATATTCCACGTATTTTCCTTTTTTTATCCCCACCATTTTTTAAAAATAGCATTGTGGATCTGATGCTGGGTGACAGCTTTCTCTGATTGTGCGAATAGTTATCAGTGACAGTAATAAAAGTCTGTTTTAACTTCAAACCATTCTGTGGTTGAGCTTCCAGACAAGCTGCCCAGGCACACCAAGACCAGCAATGTCCATAGAATGCTGTGTGTGCTGGAAAAGCCCAGCAAACCAAACCAAGGCAAGAAAGAGTGAATAGACAGTATTTAGGGGCCACTACCAATGGAGGGATGAGAGAGGGGTGGTCCTAAAACACCATATTCTTACTTGCATTTTCTTTGTTTTCTTAATTTGTGACCTTTTCTTTCCCTTTGGTTAGCCAAGACAACAACAGTGATTCACTTAACCCTTAGAATATTTTTGTTTTAAAGAAGATTAAATACTGAGACAGAGCCAGCTTAATTTATGACAGAGCTAGGATGAATAGGAGCCCATAATAGCTAGACTTGCAGACCTACATTCATACAGCATCATCAGGCCAAGTAAAGCAATGATTATACTGTTACCCTTACAGATATCTTTTTTGATTACACCATTACCCTTTCAGCTATCTTCCTTTCCACTCCCCCAAGTTTGTTTTTATCAAACTAGATAGCGCCTAACTCTACAGAATAACACGGTTCTCCTCCACCCCTAATTACTTTCTGAAGAGGAAACAAGAAGAAAAGAGGATATCCAATCCCCTTCCCAATCCACCCAGGAATTAAGAGTGTTTACAGGGTCTGGCTAAAATGGGAGATGAACGTGTTTGTTAGATGTAATAATGTATGCCCATATGGAAAGAATAGCTAAACTGTCCTTTCCCTAAAAGAAACTGAACAGATTGTGTAGAAATAGGCAGCTCCCATTCCCTCAACAGAGAGAAGCAAATGCCATCCAGATGGAAATTATCAAATGGATCTAACAGCTACATTTTATTCCCAAACGATCTTTGTTCTACTTATCACTCATTATACCAAGAAAATTATTTTCTCTACATCTCAAGTGCAGACAAGAATATTATTTATCATATGCTCATTCAAAATATTTTGTATTGGAGGGTTCCCTGATGAGATATTGATTTTTCCACACAAAAAGGGGGAGAAGAAGAGTGTCCTTCCCAGTGGGAATATTCATTTAATATCTGTGGATTCCCATTAAGTCCTACACTTGAATGAGGACTACACTGTTCCTGTGGCACAGCAGCCAACTCTGCAGCATCTTCCTGATGCCCAGCACTACTAAATGTCTTTTCAGCACTCCAATCTCTTGCCAAGTTTTAAAAAATGTTTATGTTACAAAGCTGCAGTTAAATAATCCTGAGATTCTTCATCTACTTTTATTTATATTATCCCATGGGTAAGTATTTCAATTGGAAGCTCGCACTGAATAAAAGCATAATTTTAAAATCACCAAAAGTCCACATCATTAACTGTATGGGATTATATATGGCCACGTACGATCAAATTCAATTAATTACGGGATGTTTTCAAAGGCCTAAGAGGAGTTAGTTAGCAACTAAATGTAAAGAACATTAAATCTCAATATCTAATTCCTTCTTACAACTTTGAAATATTTCTCTAACAGTTAACGTGGCAGAAAGTCATATTTGTATAAGTGATATGCTCCCATAAATTACTGATTGCACTTATGGATGCATATTTCTGGTCTCATTGAGTTATATATGCTCTGGATATATGCTTTATTCCAGCATGAATTTCTTTAGCTTGAACACCTACACAGCACAGGTACCTTCTTTTATGAGGATATAAATTTTAACAGCTATGGCTGACTGACAGAATAAAATAAAGAGCATCTTCCCTAATCTATCCGGGCCATGTAACACTGTCTTTTATTTCACATTAATTATTGAACACGAGTTCAGCTTGTGTCATGGGCTATAACAAGCAGGCCTATAAATTAGGCAATAAATTAGAAGTTGATTTTTTAATGGTGTGTTCCTAAACAAATAATGCTGTGTTCAGCTGCAGCACTCCCAAAATGCCAAGGATCCCACATCTCTAGAAAACACAAGAACAATGCTGTGAGGGTGAAAATGAACATGGCACCTGTACACCATCCAGGGCCAATGTGCCCAATGCTTTAATCTCTTTTATAATACAGATGAGTGGATGGATGGATGGATGGATGGATGGATGGATGGATGGATGGATGGATGGATGTCAGCTTTGCATCGTCTGGGAATATAGTGGCTCTGATGCATAGGGTTCCCACTGTAAAACACACAGATGGAAATGCTATTCTGATGATTCAAGGAACAGACTTGAAAGCAGATTCAGACTTACTACAGATTCAGATTTACTATGACAATATGACTTGGTAATCAGTCCCAAGCCAATCATTTTGGAGCAGAAAGAAGTCCCTAACATTAAGCTGACAGAATATCCAGGTGAGATGCATTGCTTCAACTTCTGTTTAACTGAGAGCTCAAAGGTAGTAATTCATTTTATAGCATTCAACATGATATTACAAATAAGTCTTACAGACAATACAACCTCTACGAGGTTGTATTAGAAAAGCTAGTTTAGGAAATAAAATATGAATACTTATAAATTCAAAGAATATAAGCTGTTAGTCCTAATAATACTGCTAAGATAATAATCTTGTTCATATGCCACTGATTTACAGTATGTTCAACCTATCACAGAAGTTACCCAGTACTACAGAAGAAAGAAAACTATGCTTATTTCAAAAGAGAAGAGTGCTTTCTTTCATGCTAAAGTTTAGATTATCTTTTTTTTCCCAAGGACTACCTTTAAATTGAAGCAGAGCCTTCTTCTCAGAATGGTTTATTAAACTGAAGGATGTATCTTGACAATCACATTATTCTTTCCCCAGCATTCAGTTTGCCAGTGCACAGGGCTGCACTCATTCTTAGATACATCATCTTCTGGAGACTTGCAAGAGTCTGAGCAATTGCTTTTAATTTTGAAGCAGCAGAAAATACTTCTATCCTTTACACTCTTAAAGCTCCCAGGGAAGCATACCACCAAGGATTTCTTTTAATATCACCCTACTTAGGACAAAGAAATTAAAGTGAAGAACACAAAAGAGGTCAGAAGCCCTCTAAAGGAAATGTGCTTACGTGATTTCCCAGAAGAATGGCAGCGACTGCAGGTACGAATCCACTAAAGAAAACTTACCACAAGCCAGGCTGAATCCACACACTTGAATACACTGTTTTACAAGTTGTTACTCTTCCTACCACGTTGTTCTATTTTACACTATTCAAGGGGATATGCAAATAAAGAGTAGTGCACAGTTTACAGATGAAGAAGAGTGAATTTATTCTACTTCTATGCAAAAACTCCAGAGTATTAGCACCAGATCTGGTGTATGCTCAATGCCTCACTTGATGAATGTCATCTCTGATCTCTTGTGGCCCCCAGAGAATTTGTGTCAGGTCAATAAGGCTTCAGATTTACACACACTTTTTATTTCCTATTTAATATATTTATAAACTGCTACCTAAACGCCTTACAGGGAATTCAAAAGAGTTGAAGAATATAAACAAAGATGAAACTACGTGGAGAATCGAATGAATAAGTACAAAGGAAAAGTCCTGAGGCAGAACATTCAAAAAAGAGATAGAACATCATAAAAAACAGTGTTCCTAAGTGTTAATGTCAATTATCCCTTACAAGACAGCAGCTGTTTATGATGTGGGAGGAGGATAGGAATCACCTCCCCCTTCTTCTGCCATACAGACCTGGCATTCAAAATCCCCCTTGGCTCAGCTTTATAGTCAGTGATCTGAAGGGTCAGCTCTAGAGTGTGGGTTGCAGGGCCTGTTGTGAGAATGAATCCTGTCCTGTAGACCAAGTACTGATTTCTCTTCAGAACTGCCAGTGGCCTCAGGAGATTAACTTTACACTTGGTGTAAGGAATCCCACTTTCTAGATCACAAATTAAGCATAATTCAAGCTTAGTTCCTAAACAGATGGTAACAAACCTCCTGCCTCCTTTAACATTCGCTGCTGTGAAGGTTCACAACAGTGGCTGAGCTGTACTAAGCTGAGTAATGTCTTCTGATATGTGAGAACAGCTCTGTGCACCCCAAGGTAAACTCCAAGCACAACCATAAATTACCAGTGCCCTCCAGCTACTGCCAAAGGCAGCCTCACTCCTAGATTTATTTTAAAGCCCACCTCACCAGAAGGGACTGCCTGCAGCCAGATGGAAACTAAGATGTGGCTGCTGAGAGACGGAGTCCTCAGCCTACAGATGGCAAAGCAGAGAGTTGGCACCCAGCAGATGGTGGGGGCAAGGCAGGGCAGCAGTAGATGGCCATGTTCTCCCTTTCTAGCTGTGGCTTTCTCTAAGAGCAAGAAAGAATCACTCACAACTTTGAGCCTTAGAGCCATGCTACAAAAAATGACAATGTGCTCTAGGATCTTCCCGCTTAAAGAACACTTTGCCAGACAGCAATATGCTGAGATGCCACACCATTCAAAGCTTCTCACTCTTGTCTAAAAAGTAAGTAGTGCAAGTTCTACCCAAGTGAACTTCAAGGAGTACTTTGCTGAAGTTCCCATTTACTTTGCTCCTTGTTCTCACATCAAGACAGAACAAGTAACACCTTAATTTCTGATTAATTTCTGATTAAACGTTCTTAGAACACCACCAAAGAATCAATCAAAGAAACAAAAATAAAACTACACCCCTCTCTTTCTATCCTTGATCCTTTGACCTCAGTGCCTGAGAAGCAAGGGTAACAGCTGGTCTTGGTCACCAAACTGAAACAGAGCTGCTGTAGTACGCTGTGAACCCGACCCATCATCTGTAAAAATATCCTCATGCATTTTGCTAGAGTTCAAAAGATCTTCAGCAAGGGTGCAAGTCGGTCTAATTTCCAGCACAAAAGTTCAAGATTTTATGCATATAAAAACAAGACAAAAAATGTTAAGAAAATTTTATGCAAACATTGATCTTTACTCTGCAGAAAGTAACTTGTCCCTATTATTTTATACTACTTTCATTTACGCCTGCATTTATACATATGTAAGAATACAAATGTACATAGATACTTCATGTATATTTATGTATAAAGGAACACATTGTCCTGACTGGCAAGATCTGGGACACAGTCTGGGGAAAGACAATGTTCTCTTTATTCTGAAGAAAAACTCCTACAAGAATGATAGACCTAAGTCAAAGCCACCAGCTGGCTGGCTTGCTAAGAATACAATTGCACAAATAGATTTGAAAGTTTCTTGGTTTAATCAGTCCCTATGAGAAAGGTCAGCACTGAAAAAACCTTCCATGCATTATCTGGTTTTAATAAGCGGCTTTAATATTCATCAGCTTAAGTGCTAAATGAAAAGGTTCTTTCTAAGAAAATACTAGATAGCACTCTTACACATCAGATTTGTCACCCAAAAATAAAGTCATAATTTATTAAGGACTACAGAAAATATAATCATTGTCTACTCTTTTTTATTCTGACCCACAGCAATGTGAGTTCTGAGCACGAGACCAAGTTACCGTGGTCTGAGCCTCAGATTTGATCATCAGATCTCTTATAATCATAAAGATTCTTACAGTAGGAGACATGCAGTAGATAAGAAGTGATAGGCTTCCAGAAGCCCTCTCCCTTTTCTCAAAATGTTTAATCTCCACAAGAACCTAGAGCTAACATTGGCATCACTTACACTGAACACACTAAGTTTTGCTCCCTTTTTTTTTTTTTTTTTAACCTCAGATATGCCGTCATTTCCTTTTCTAAGTTTATCATTCACATTGCCTTTAAAATATTGTGTGTGCACTATTTCAGGTTATTTCTTTCATTTATATTTTATTTCTAAATAATACTTCAATTAAAACAAGAGAATAGAGAAGACTTTGCTGCTAAAATAAGATATTTTGGCTTTGGTACTGGGGAGTTCAAGCATGGAAAAAGGAACAGAACAAATATTGCCTAAAAGCGTTAAAAAACATTAGTTTGACATTAATTGTTGATCCTAGTAAACAGCTTTGTCATGTTTCTAACAAGTTCTTTATAACTGAATGAGTCATGATGGAAAACAGGCTCTGAGTGTGGGTTAGTAGATTGTGTACTGATGTCCAGTTTCCCTCTAGGTGTGCTGGTAAACCCATCAAGCTCAGATAATACCATTTGACCTGAGCAGACCTTGGATACCAAACAACAGATAATTAACATAAATCAATTGTTCGGTTGTGTTCTTTAAGCACACTGTTACCAACCCTTAATTTAAAAAAAAAAAAAAAAAAAAAACAAATAATTTACAGAATAAGAGGAAATATTAATCATTCTGTTTGAGTCACTTAGCAAGCTCAGACTCCCAAAGGGCTTCAGCTTGGCAGGACACCAGCATACAAACCATCTGGTCTGCCACTGTAGATCTTGGAGCTGGTTTCTATAAATGACAGCGTTTAAAGAATTTGAAAGACCTTGTTGCTGATGCAAACCATCATCTAATCTTGTACATCAATTAGCACAAAATTATTTGGCATCATGTGACTATCATTTCTCATTTCCTAATCAGTGATGAGATGAAATGGAGTAAGACAGAAGTTCCAAAAAGAAAGTCTTTAGGTGATCCATTTTTATATTTTTTCTGGGCTGGGAGTGGCTGCTGTAGGTGACACAGCAAATGAACACTGCTAAATTATTAGCAGTAGTATCTAACATCTTGCATTTTTACTTAGGAGAAGTGAAAAACAAGTTACATGGATAGAAAAACTGTGGTATCTGCACATATATAACAGTTGTTTTGTTTGTTTTGTAGTAGGACAAATTAATTTCTTACAGAATTAAAACAAAAAACAAACAAAAAAAAAAACCCAAAAGGCTACAAGATTTTAATTAAAATCTACAATTTGGAAAGCGAAGCTACAAAATGCCAACAAATTATCTATTTTCCTAAGGAATTTCTTGAGTCCATTGTAGTATTATGCAGTTCCTTGTTGGTAATAGGTCTGCAAGTGTTTGCTACAGCTGTGTGTGTCCTCAGATCTGATTCAAGAAATAATTCCAGCAGGAGGAAAAATGGGTCCAAATAACCTACTTAGCTGTAACATGAAGCGTACTAGTTAAACCATATTTATCTTTGATAGAAAGAGAATGGACTGAGAAAGGCTTAATTTCATGGTAAGATACTATGATATTGATGATAACAGGTTATCTTACCATCATACTATATTATTATTAATGCCTTTATTATTAACACGCTTCATGTATTATCATCTGACCTCTAGCTGACATGAGCTACCAGTTCATGTAATTTACTATCAGCAAGATGAAGCCCTAAAAATGTTTTCATTAAGTGCTGATTCATAAAGACTCATTTTATCAGTATGAAGGTTATTGTGTAAAAGACTGTGTTTTTCTACATCAAAATATCCTAGACTTAAACAAAACAATTCATGGCAGGACATCAGATTTATCTGCAGTACTGCTGGCCAGCATTAGTAAGAATAGGAAGACAGAACAGAATTCCAGATTTGGATACTCGTAGGTGTCTCTGCTTAGACAGTGCTTTAATACATTGCATCCAGAGGCTATTTCCCTTGACGTCTTATGTGTATTTTCTAAAGAGGTTTTGGGCGAAGACCAATTCAGTTATTGCTGTAAGCAATTGCTCTGCTACATTACTGAACTAATGAAGATGGGTTTCCCTCCATAAGGAGTGAATGTGAGCATTAATGTATCTTCAAAACCAGTCATTTTGTTCTTGGTTTTTAGGAGCGGCATCAAACAAAGCAGTTATACTCTATGAACCAATTGGGTGTAATCAATGAACACAGAGAAAAAGCACAGAACAGTGTTACAAATTAATGTGTGTTAAAAATGCCCTTTCCTAGTAAAAGTGATTAAAAATAAAGATAGCTAGGAGATTTGAATAATTGAGGGTTTCCAAAAGCATCTACCCTGGTTGGTAAGATCCCAACATAAATGGCACTTCAGCATTTAGGGGAATTTACAATCATGCTCTGTTAAATATTCCAGTCTCAAGTGGTGTTGACTCACACACACCTCCTTCCTGCCCATTTCCATTACCCTAGGATCCATCAAAGGTTCACACAGACCAGACCACATCTATTTCTGAGTCAGGATCACAAGGAAGCTCTGTCAGCTGTGCTAGAGCAGCTGGTCTGGCACTGCCTTCACTTTTGTTTACTGCAGGTATAGGGGTCTGCAGTCTCAGTATCAACCCCAGGAACTTGATGTTATGGTACTCACAATGCCCAAGCAGTCATCTAAGGAAGCAAGCCCCATGAAACTGCTGAAGTTGAACTGGAATTTGAATAAGGGGCTTAAAAGTAACAATTGAAGGATGATGTTTTATGGATACTACCATCTACAGGAACACATAAGGAGTATCCTGTCGTAAGTTAGCTTATAAAAAGAAAAAAATCCCAGGACATTAAAGAACTACTAACAGCAGAATCACATTTATATTAAGTGGGAATTTAGGTAGTCCATGCCACAATATCTCCTTAAGTTCCAGTCACTCAAGCTGGATATTTTTGCAGAACTTGCCACTGCGCTCTGAGGAAATGGGTAATATATAAAAGCAAAAGTGTTTTAATAAATTGTTTCACAGTTTCATTTAAAGGAAAAGCAAATCATAGATAAATGGTAAAGCAAAAACTGAAAAGCAGCCTGGCTGTTGAAAACTCTGCTGGTTTCATTTATCTGAAGTGTCTGAAGAAATCCTGGTCCTAAAAAGGACATTATTACAGCAGTTCCTCATATAAATTTTCCAGACATCTCAAACATGCTAACCAGTAAAATATTTTTGATTTAAAAAATCAGCAGTACTTTTCATACATTCAAAGTAGTATAACAATGAGAAATTCACGCTGCTAAGATGCTTTACCTTGTTTTATTTCTGAGGTTTTTATTCTTCCCCATGCAGCTGATTTCTTCCCACAGGATTTCGACCTTTATTACTTGCTGACAACATGTCTGACAAAGAGCTTTTTGCTGTGGTAGCTGAGGTTGAGCCATCTGTTTTTTCTCTAGAGAGCCATGCATTATTTGTAATGACATCTCTCTGTTTAAATCCCTGGGGAATAGCACTTGCATGCTGATTTCCTATTTGACCCCCAAATACATCATCCCATTTGGACAAGCAGTCCCTCCCCTGCATGGACCAGTCATGCTCCAAAAGCTCCAGTGTGTCCTTCAGCCAAGGTGTTTCCTCGTGAGTCATGGACAGGTTGGGGTCAGCCTCTGACTTTGTACTGGAAGAGACAAATGAAGGCATCTGAGGAGAAACAAAGAAAAGAAAACATAACCTCAGATGCCCTAGTATATTTCTGTACTCTGTATAGAAACATGCAACTCTGGATCTTGTGGTTGATTTCAGTTGTAGTTTCCCATTTAATACTACGATAGGCCTGTGTCATGCTCTCCCTGTGATTTAATTAAAGCACACTTGGTGCAAATATATAAACAAAATAAATACAGAAATTATCAAAGATCAGGGTCATCAAAAAGCTGCTTGCGTTTTGCTCTCCCTAATAATTTCCCTCTACAACAATATTTTCATCAATCCTTTTTATATATGACTGTGATAAAGAAGACCGCTGGGAAAACAGCTTAAATTGTCACATATAGCCCCTGGATTAAATAATTTGGAGTTCTATTTGTTACCTGAATTCTGAGTCAACATTTTTTTATATAATTAACTTCTTAACTAAACAGAGACTTTAGTATCTTACATGATTTTTTTTTAACTTAATAGTTGAAAAGCAGAAATTATGTATTGCCTGTTTATTTTATGTTAATCTGAGCTAACAAGGAAAATTCAATAGAGCAATATTCATAACTGCTCTACCTATAACTGCTCCAGTAATTGCATACTCAGATTTTGTTTCTGTGTAATTATGGAGAGGTTATGTTGTCTTAGAGAGGGTGAAATCTCTTGCGTGTTTAGTTTAGCAGCAGTCTGTCACAAATGCAATTGCAATTGATCAACTTTGTTCTTAACAGGATTCCTGCAGTTAATGGAAATTACTATAAGAGCTTCAGGGCATAGGAATAATTGGATCACTAGAAAAAAAAAACAAAATGGAAGGAAAAAATGGTAGGACAGAATCAACATAATAATTCCTTTTTTTTTTTTAAACGTCCAACTACTTTCAAAGATAACCTTAACAGAGAGTATACCACTAGGAAAAAAACTTTTAAACATCTTTACATGTTTGAAGTCATTCTTAGGCAATGAGAAAGAAAATGCATAATGAAAAATGCTAAGAATTTGTTATCTTCAGCTTGTGTAAACTAATGATAAATATGCACCTCTGGAAGAGAACATCCAGATGTTTATAGGATCTGTAAAATAACTGTCAAGAACAATTGGTTTCCCTAAAATAAAAATGATGAAAAAAAAAAATTTGACTGACCTGGCAATTTTTGCGATGGTTTTGTCTTAGTTCCCGGTGCAAGGCTATGATCCTCTCTGGACTGGTTAATTTCACAGGAGAACTGGCGTACATATTTGGAGCGATGCGAGAACAGTGAATGCCATCTGCCTCTTGCAGAGAGTTTGCAGGTATTGACCCCAACATTCCACTGACTCTGTCAAAAGCCTCATGATACTTTGACTGTCCACTGGCTTCTGAAATCTCTGCGGAAGAAGGCAGCATCTGCAAGACAAAATTTCATTTTTAGAACTTAAAGCTAGATGAAGCTTCCCAGCACTGTTTATTTTGGGTAAGTAGAAGCTGTTTGGATTAATTCATTGCAATAATCATTCACAGAAATTAAAAGTAAAGTTATGATACTTATCAAAATAAGAAAAAAAGATAATATACCAATTACTTCAAGTGTGAGACATTCTTGTATCTTTCTAAAATGGTATCCTGCATTCCTCAGCTCTTCCCCAAGAACTGAAAGTTCCAAATTTGCATCTGGATATTTAGAGAAACTAGGAAAATATAGGAAAAAAAAAAAAACACTAATTTTACAGATAGCGTAATTCATCCTCTTGAAGAATTTAAAAATTTATAGAATGTTTCTTCCACGCATATTTGCTTATTCGGCAACAGATTCACTTTTGTCTACCTAAGAACACTCAAGGAAGGTAAATTCAGATCCTCTTATTCCAGATTAAATTAATTTAATTGATTTTATTGTACAACAAAATTGAATTCAGGACTACACAATGCTTTTATGTTACTCTTCCTGAATATCTTCTTCACTTAACTGATGTCACGTTATGCGAGAAATGTGATTAATAACGTACCTTTTCATAACAGTTGCCATCGGGAAAAGAAGATTTCACTAAAAATAAATGACTACCACAAAGAAGTAGCATTATGTCTTAAACACAGATCTATTAATGCATCAAGATTTATGATACATTCTTTTTCCTTGTAGTGGCAAAGAAAATGAATTTAAGACTGCTAACAATATATTCAGCCATTAGGTATTTTGTTTATTTGAATTACTTCCCAAATCAGTGCATCTGATTTCAAGTTATCACCCCATGGCCATTAATTCCCTTGCAAAAACTCCAGAAATGCAAATACTATAAATGACTCAAATAGAAAATGTTATTTTAGATAAAACAGATTTTACTTTAAAAAAAATAAAAATGCATTGCTTTTCCCTTCTACATCTTTAATGAGCATTAACTACATCACTTGTGTCTATTAAGAAAAAAAACAAAACAACAACAACAACAACAACAACAACAACAACAACAGAAACCAACATGGGGTATTGTACTGTTATAATGGCATAAAATTGTTTTGAAGTGATCCCCCAAATGTGATTATCATTTATTGACAAGCAGATCCACCAAACTAAAATGCTATGACAGTATAAAAGAGGATACACATTGCATGAGCTGCTGCCATTGCCAAGGAGAAAAGTTTCACCATCTTGCAGAAGCTATAACCATGGACCTTTATGTGTAATATGCAGTGGTGCTTTTTGGTCCTATAGCCTTGGAGGTGACCCTAAATACTTCTGGGATCCAAGCTAGCCTGATCTGAGAAAGCTCATCACTCTTGTCCCCCATTTTGTTGCTTACAAAAGAACACTTTTGGCTCTTAGGCTCCCTAGAGTTCTCACTAGTGAGAACCACTAGTGTCCTGTGGTTCTCAAGTACAACAATGCACTGATAACCAGTCCATCGAGGCAGGAGTACAAATTGCACCATCCATCTCTAGATCTGATGTATTACAGGACAGAGCCTTCCCCAGGACACACCACATAAGAGACTGTGAATGACAAACATAAGTGATGGACACTGACTTTGATCCCACTGCACATTACATTCTTGTCTCCTCATCATAAGAAGAGGGAACCAACACTGAATTCTGGCCATCAATCCCATTAAAGCACCAAATGCAATTTGTTTTGACAACAACTCCTCAATAGCTGCCACCTGTTTCTTTTACTTCAGGCTGAGCAGCAGTTGAGGGAGCAGGACAACAACATCAAGGAATTGAAGAACCATTCACGTGGACCAACTCTGTGCACATAATTTAGACTGCTGCTCCTCCCTAGAGTAGGACTTGCTTTCTCTCTATGGTGATTATACAGATAGTCTGTGACCTGCATTTATTTAGGCACGGTAGCAATAACACCCAATCATATCCTAGCACCAATGCCACAGACAGTTGGAAAGCAAAAGCTTTCAATTTGGGTGTTCTCCTGCAAACACTGAAGCCAAAGAAGCATCTCCAGAAATCCTTGATTTCTAGCCAAAGTTACGAAGGACTGTCACCAACGCTCACAAAAAGTGCTGGCTGCCTGAAAGTAGTGGAGGGGTTACAAAAGGCAGCCCTGACATGTTCTGAGGCGTGAAGAAATTGGATTTAAAATTATTTGATGAGAATTTCCTCACTACAGGAAGCACAGTTAGAGGCATCCCTAGTGATAGATGAGGCTCAGCAGGAGAGGCACAAGTTCTGGAGTCCAATGACCCGTGCAAAGGCAAATCACTGTCCTCTTCAGTAGGCAGGATTGCTGCTAAAGCTACCAGGAAAAACACAACCATATCAAAGCTGTGACAATCATACATTCCATTGCTAGAAAATATAATCGTTTTGAAGTCTTTTCTTCTATTTTCCTCAAATATTCAACTCATAAACTCTTAAGTTCCAGGATTACTGAAATCTGCTGCAGCTGATGCAGCAGAATCAGCAGAAATGTGGGTTATGAGTTAATGCAAACCCTGATGAGTGGAATTGTCACCACACTTACCAAGCGTTCACAGAAAGGTCTATATATGAAAGCTGGTATGATTCTCTCTAAAAGGTTCATCTTTAGCATTTCGTAAGGCTTTGTGAAACCCTAATAATCACATCTTCTCTAACACTATGGATGTAGCCAAGCGTCATACTTATGAACACAAAAATTGCAGCTTTTGTCTCAATGTCTGTGTGTGAATTTCTTTGATTAGCTAATTATCACACTTAACTATTTACAGTATTAATTCTATTTTACTTTGGGTTTGTTGCTGTTGCTGTGTTTTTTTCTTTTCCTTAAATGTTTCCACAGACTATCACCACTGGGAAAAAAATGAAAGTATTGTGACATTCCCCCAAAGTTGGCAGAGTGCAAATTTATCCTTCAAGTTCTTGAAAGGATCACTTTTAAAACAACAAAATAAATACCACCCTTTCTCACATTACAAACATAAATGATACTGGTGTCATCGACAGAATACAGTTTGAGTTACTCTGTATAATTTTAACTGAACTTTTTTTTGAATAGAAATAGAGTTAGTTTCAAAGTTACTTTATTTATTTTAATCATGGCTGTTATGCTACATGTATTTACTGTTACACTCTATTTGCACAAAAAAAAAACACTGCTAAAACATCTCTATTATGCATGCTGCCTAAATCTGAATTTTTGTCAGCCAAACCAACTTTTACTTTAAAATAATGCTAACCTTGAGTGTGTACCAACCCCTCAGCCACTACAAATTCTTGGGATTCCCTCTTTACAAACAACCATTACATAATTATTGAACAGCTTTATCAGTTATTTCACTGGAAAGGACAGGCTGCCCTTATCAGTTTTTAAATCCATATTTATATCCTTCATTATTTTTAAATGTTTTTGAGGGTCAAAAATAACATCCCTCTGCAATGAACTCCACCCTTCTATAACAAAATGACTAAATGACAACCACCATCTTGGTTCTTCTATCTGCTTAGAATTCCAATCAACTCTGGCCACATTTTCCATAACATCAGAAAAGGAAGCCACAGGAAAACTTTGTCTGAAAGGTTCTTTGGTCTAGATCAGCTTGGTCCTCAAAAGACTGAAACACCAGAGTCCACTGCCTTAAAGGGTGGGACTTAACTGGACAAAGGACATCTTCTTCTGTCCATTGTTACAACAGAAAGTCACTTCTTAGACTCCTCTCATCACGTCTAAGCAGATAAAATCGGCAGAGTAACTGTCAGTACCTCTTTCTCTTCATGAACTATGGAAAGATTCAGAGTAACTACCACAGATGTAACTGTGTGAAGTACAAGCACAAAATGTGGACTGTAGCTTGCCCTCCATGTCAGAAAACCTTCTGATCACAACACTAATGCACAAATTGTTCTATGGAGAGCATAAGGGAATATTATCGCAGGCCTGTATCTTTCAAATATGATTCACCAAAAAGCAGTAAGTGCCTTCTTACGAAGAAATGTACAGGGAGAATATACATACATGTAAAGAAAAAAGCATTGTTCTGCTGAAAAGTACCTTTGAAGAAATCCCCTGATATGAAGGATGATTAGGCTGCACTGTTTTGCACATTTGTTTATATTCTGTAAAACACATAAGTCACTGCACTGGACGCATTCTATGCCTGGAGCTTTCCATACATGAGGTTTAAGACGGCTCCATGAAAAGCAATAAAAACCACTGCCATTTATCCTTATGTTCTTTGAACAAATTCCCTTTTGGATCTGAAAGAAGGGGGCAAATAGCCACAGTGGTTTTGGATCCTCTATGGAAAGAATATATAAAATACATTATCAAGTCAAAGGCTTCCTGTGCAAGAGAAATTGAAGTGATTGAGTACAACAGCATTATCCATTATGACCATTAGTCATCTGAATGGAGGCTGTTGACTTAAAAGCAGGACTGGCTGGTTCAGACATTTGTGGGTAAGAATTGAGCACACTCCTGTTTCTCCACACACACCCTGAAAGAGAGAGAAAACGCCTGAAAATACTGTACAGCTGCACAGTCTGGGGTGAGCTCATGTGAAGGGCAGGTCAGGCTCTCTTGCTCCTCTGTGCGATTCTCTAACATACCAAAAGCAGCATGGGGACAGCCTCATGTATGAGGCTGTAAAACAGGTTAAGTCTGTTTCTTAAACAAGTAGGAAAAAAATCAGAAAAAATGGAGGTTTCTATTTCAGTTTTCTTATTATAAGTTATCTGAAATATCATCTCTTCCTTTCCACTCCAAGCTTGTCAGCTATAGCAAATTCCAGTCCTAGTCTTCTTTGTTACCTGTCCGGTAAGTACAAATATCTATTATCAGTTGATGAAAGCTGCCCTATGTGCTTTCCACTGAGAAGAGCAGAGAAACAAAAGCTGTTAATAATGGCTACTAATTAATCCTACTTCATCAAAAAAAGAAAGACAAGTCCTTTCCAATTGAAAAAAATAAACATTTAAATTGAATCCTGAATAAGAAAAGGACTAAATAACAATTTTTTTACTTAGTCGCAAGTAACATGTTGACACTCAACGTCCTCTACTGAAGACACGCCATCCTCACACACAGCTAGGACAGATCGATCCTATCTTCATCTACTTACATAGTTGGTTATAACAAATTAAATAAATAATTTTAGAAGAATATTTTTCTGAGAACCAGGTACATAGCACTGAATTAAATGCAGAGTCCTTCAAAGGGCTCTTGGATCAGCCCATCATAGTCCTTGCAAACTTTCAGTCAAAACCCATTGTTAAGCTAAAGCAAGCAAGTCTGCTGGCAGTATGTAACAGACTTCTGTTTGTCACTGGATCCAGAACTGAATAAACCCAAGTGCAAATCTTTACATCAAGAAAGAAAAAAAAAAATACATCCACCAACTTTTCTCTGGAAGCATTCAAGTGTTAGGAAAGATTTAGAAGTTAAAATCTCAGGAGAGGAAAAAGAATGAACTTACAAAGGAGTTTTATGTCAGTAAAAGCTGGAAAACTTAGATGTGAACATCAGCAAGAATAAGAGTTGAAATGAAAAACATAACTCTTAAAGATGAAAGGTCAGTTCAGTTTAACACGTCTGCAGAAGTCACCACAGAATTTTGAATATGAAATATTCCCTTCTCTTTGTGATTGCAACTAATTACATAAATATATACATATAACTTGTAGTAGTGTCAATTGGATATTTTCTCACTAAAATGCTTCCGTTAGGAAAATTTATTCATAAATACCTATTTATTCATTTTCATGGGAACACACAAATCTGCCTTGGCAAGAAGGTTTTCCTCTCTTACACAGGGAATTACTTTCCACAGCCAACTGAAACATCTGGACCCAGAATGGTCTGAAGCTTAGCATCACACTGCTCAGCAAGAGCCAGGCTGTCTTTTGCAAGAGTCTGAAACCAGGCGTGAATCCCCATGTCCCCAAGTCTTGGTGGAACCTCTGGCCACTACAGTGCTGGATACCATGTGTAGGGATTTATGCTCCATTTGGTGAATAGCTGAACGCCTGCTGAAGCAAGCAATTGAACTGGGAGCTCCTACATCCCAAATAAACTCATTAGCCATCCAGACACAGATTCAGTTTAGTGCTATCCTGTTGAGAGCTGTTTAGTTCTGTGATAATTAGACATTCAGAGAGACAGAGTAAATATGCTTTACTATACGCTCATTCATCACAGCAATGTCTGAGAAAACATCTGAAGGTAGTGAAGTATTGTCTGCATTTCTGACAGAAAAGTTCTTAACTCTTGTTGCATAAAACATTCATTCTCAGTTTGAGTTTAGGTAAGATAGTGCTGGGATGTGACTTGAAACTCTTGCAGGAAACACTTCACAAAAAAATCACTGACATCACAGCAACTGAAACTAGAGGATCCTTCAAGGACATGCAGACACTTACCTCTTGATTACATGTTGCTGTAAAAGCGGCTGTGTATTCTTCCAGGGCAATGTCATTTACCAAGCTTTTCACCTCTTCATCAAATATGGAGCTGTTAAATCCTCGACGGTGAAACTCGCCATGCATCCTGGTAATGAAGCTATTCCTTTCCTGGCATTTTCTGGTCAGACAAGCCAACTTAGCCTATGCAGCATGAACACACACACAGTGATTTCATTCCCTGTTTAGATCACAAGATTATATTTCATGTCTGGTGAAATTCCACATATTTTGACCCAAACTTGTACACTGTAGCCCTATACTTCCAGGCCTTTCAGGTGCTTCTGCACCCTGCAACAGCAATATGTGCACACAGATTAGCTGGAGAGAGGTGTTCCGTTTTCCATCTCTGAAAACCCACTTCTTCAAGCTATAATATCAGCTAACCCTCACCTAAAGCACAGGAGTAAACAGCTAAGTTAGGAGGAACTGCAGAAAGCAAGCACGCACAGAGAACAGCTACAATATGCTGAAAACTAGAGCAAGCCTGGAAACATGGGGATATCCCTTTGCATCAGCCTGCATCAGCCTTCTAAAATATATATTACCTTTAGAGGAGCAAGTGTCAACATTGCTTCAGACTTTCTCTTCTGGACTTCTTTTGTCTGAAAAGTTCAAAAACATACCATATTAATATTTTCAGTAGCAACTTAAAACTATTGCAATAGTTTTTGGATATTTGTTTTAGTCTCGACTTCTGAAGCATATACTTTGTGTAATAGTGTAACCTTGCATCACAAACACCCTGCAGTAATGTAAGGAGTTGTTTTTATAATGATAAGCTTTAGCATTGATGTTGGACTCATGGATTACCAAGTGCTTTCGGATGCTTTTAAACTGAACCCTGCATCACTGAGGTTATTTCTTCAAAGCAGCATCACATTAAAGGCTTGATATCATTTATTATGCATTCATACTCCCATTTGATCTGTGAATCCTCCAAAATATTCTTCTGGGGAAAAGTTTTCCCCTTTCTTATTTCTGTTATGTTGTAGAACACAAACAACACAGGGAGATTTCCAGCACATGTATTCCATGGCAGGCTTTCAAAAGTAAATGTCAATGTCAACAATTCTCTACTCTGAAATGATAGATACATTTCTCCTACTAAAAAGTGAGGCAGACAACCTGATCTGTACTTCATGATTAAAATGTTTGCTATTAATGAGCAACCTGCCTTCTGATTACACAGAAAATGTATAATATTCTGTCAGGTAAAATCTCTTTCTGTTGTAAGTGAATACAGTATTATTTGGTTAAAAAATAAAAATAAAAACTAAAAGTACAGATTCCTTTGTATTCATTTTATTTGGTTATTTGTATTTCTATAAAGCCTGAAGTAAATGCATGATTAATGATTTAATGATACATTAAAAATATAAATATATATATTCCCTTTATAAGGACTTAATTATGCTGAAAGAAGTCACCCAGTCTTCAGCCAATAAATTATGGACTTGGGAAGGAACACAGTGGATAGGATAGAGACATCCTTATATTACAGCAGCACTGAGGGAACAAATAAAATTCTGGCAGTAGGCCTCTTCACTGTTGACACTAAATTCTTGATGAGGCACGGAACAAAACACTTTGCTGATGCAACAGAATAATTAGGAGCTGCTCACTTATGTGGATAGCACGTCTCACCCTTTACTCACCTACCATCTGATATGCACCATCCATCAATACAGACAGCAGACACTATAAAACAAATTCATTTTACCAGCACTATTCTGTTAAATAGCCGCCTTATCAACTCCTGAGAGAGGCTACTAGTTCTCCATGCAGTGTTCTTTAAAGTAAATCACAGCACATAACAAGGTGGTGGGTTTACTGAGGTGGAAGGAGGATGAAATTCTCACTCTGCAGGAAGAAGAAAATTCTTTGTCTCCTGTATTTCAGAGGAAAGGCAGAGGAGAAGCACATTCTATGTGTTCTCTGCAGGGCACAACTGAGAAAACTCTGTTTATTAGTTGTTTCACAGAACAATGGACAATTCCAATTTGGTTCACACTGGAACAATCATCCTTAAAAAAAAAGTGGTTCCAAAGAAATAGAAAATAAAATCTAAGGAAAAGAATTTGTTAATTCCTCCGAGATCACCAAAGAGATCAGTGATTGTAGTCATGCTGACAGCAGTTTGAACTTAAGGCAACAGCTCTTCAAGTGTTAATGAGCATACCTGCTCTGGTGTGCCTGCGAAATACAATGTACAGATCTAAAATCTCTTACTGTAAGTAGACCTACGTGCACATGGAGGCTTTCAATAGAAAAATAATGTCAATGAAAAAAAAACTACACCACACATACAACTGAATCTCTTAATATGTAACCCTAACTGCTGGATCAAAGAAAAACTACAAAATTCTGCTGCAAGAGAGCTGGGAATGTTAAAAATTCTGACAAAGTAAGCCAAGGAGGTAGCTCTGTAAAACAACTCAGCACTTTTCTTGCATTATGATATGGGGATTGAGAAGAGACTGGTGGCAAGTTTTATTATGTAGAGACTATCATCTTTCCATAATATTGACCACCCAGGCAGTTTACATCTTTCCCTATTTCTTTGAAGTCAGGAGTAATTTTACATGCCTGTAAACCATTTAATTATCTCCTGACCCGTTCCCAGGAAAATACATATACATATATTACTCTGGTTCTTTCTTTTGGGAAGAAAGAAGTATAATCTGAAGCCTGAGCTCACATCAGTTCACCCATTCAAGCACACAGACATCAGCTTGCTTATACCTTTTCATATAGCTGAGCCTGAAGGAGTTCTACTTTATTTTTCAAGTCGTGGAACTGATTCTGTAATGCAGTCTGGTCCCTGAGCTGGGCTTTCAAGGTCAGTACTTGCTGCTGTAATCTTTTATTGGATATTTTACTTTCCTCTATTTCCTGGTTATCTTTCATGGTGTACATCGGCTAGAGAACAAACACACAGCATTTCAGATTAGATGTAGAAAATATTCTCAATCATGCTTTAGAATAATGTACCTATCTTTACCTCATCTTTTTCTAAGCTAATACAAAATGTATGATTTCAAATTTTTAGGAACATAGGAGCACTAATACTTTGCAACAATCTTAAAACTGTTTATGAGCAAGGAGTTCTTGATTCCCTCTGAAAATAGGTATAGGACTGGGATATCACCAAGTTCCTCTGAGATAAGTACTGCATTATAATCATTTCATACTTGGGCAAACTGGGGCACAGGCAGATTAAGTGACTAACCTGAGGTCACACAGTTAGTAAGGATAGAATTTAAAGTTCCCAGTCTCCTGCTCTAAGTGCTATATAATACATCCCTTGGTTTTCACATGTGTTTATCTCACAGAGGAAACTGCATGTTTTCAGTTATCTTTTTATTTTGGAAGATAATTAATAAAACTAACCTGAACAAATTTCAAAAACAATTAAAAATAAATTATTAGTTACATTCAAATGTAATGCTAATGGTACAGAAGAAGTGGAAGGAAGAACTTTTGAGTTTATTTCCTCCTCCCCCACGCTTCATTTTTTTGTTTCAATTTCAGGCAGTTAGCTGGAACGGATAAGTGACTGCTTTAGTCTTGCAGTCAGCATTGTGAGGTCAGCTCCAGAAGTGATACCAACAGATTAAACAGATAGTCTGAGAATGAGGAAGATCTAAGAGTGAAGAAAGTCTTGTGAATATTGTCTGCGCTATTTTGAATTCAAGCTTTCCTGTAATGCTATATATGCAAGCCTAAAGAGATTGAGCATTTCTGAGATTATGTTAAAAATCCTTGTCAGATCTGTAATAAGACCATAAACTTTCTTACAACACAGTCAGGACCAAAACAGCTGAAAGAAGAGCTAATGTTCAGCTATTGTGCACAGCAGTACAGTGTTATTCTCCCTGGATCTGGGACCACCTTTCCAACTTGGACACCTTTGGTGACTAGAAGATATTAAAGGTACCATTTCATAGAAAACAGAAAACTGAATTGACAAATTCATCATTCATTACTGGAACACAGGCAAAACCATGAATATGATATTTTCATACTCTTCCTCGCCAAGCAAGAGTTCAATACGCAATACTGTCATTTGTGCTTGCTTTTTATCAAACTTCTTGGCTCCCTCTTGTGTTAAGAGTGAAGAACAATAGTGATTGTTGAACAAGTCAAAGTTGATTAGACCAGTGTTTTTTGTTTTTTTTCTCGTCTCCTCTCCACAAAAAAAGCATGTTAAATCTGAAATGGAAACACTCCCTGATGGAAAATGTTAAATGGAAAAATAAGTAGGAAAAAAAATGCTTGAAAGTTAAAGGCAGAGAATGGTTACCTCCTTCCTTCTGCATTTTGCTGGCACACCAGCAGTTTTCTCTATTTTCAAAGAACAAACAAGTACACAAAAATTATTTAATGTAATGATGTCCCAGTTTAGAGTAAGTGTTGTTCAGGATCCAAGACTGTGACAAAATCAGAAACTTGGAAATAACTGAAGGATGACTAAGCCCAAAACTTAACTTATTTAGTGTACATCCAAATAATAGTGTATTCATTTCCAAAGCTGCAAGTAATATTCTGCTTCCTCCATGCTCACACACATAGCTCTCCCAGCTCCTACTACTATAGCATGGTTCAGAAGGACAGAGAAGCCTAGAAATTTTCCCCAAATAATCTTATGGTAAATGATACTTTCCCTCTCAGCAATACCAGAGAAACAAGAAGTCCGACCAGAAACTTTGAGATACATTGCCTGCGCCAAAGGCACAGAAAAGCTTAAATTGTTTGTTATGGATTTCACACTAACAAGCTGATGTTCATTAAAAAGTTTGTTTTAAATGAAAGTGAAAAGAAGTTCCAATCTTTCTTAAAATATGTCTTTTCATTAGTATTTCTATCTCTATTGATATTTGCTTAATTTTACTAATAAGACCTACATCCCTTGGTTAAGACATAACAAAGTCATATAGATAATTAGTTGATCCATCAGATATTGTAACTGAAGGATAAACTCATCCCTCTGATGTACATACACTGCAACTTTGGCCCTAAGATATGTGTGTATTTAAAAACTTGATATTAATCCTAAAACAAAGATTTAAATTAGACAAAGTAAGAGCCAAGTCAATCGACACTGCAAACACATTCAGCTATGGGTGATCTCATTAATACACCTGAAAATTCATGTGTCAGAGAATTATTCTGTTTAGAGAGAGCATTCTGAAATTTGAGACATCTACAATGCCCACACAGAACCCAAACACTGGAGTATCCAATAACAGAGGCGGTGTGCCTTGCATGATGTCTCCTCACTTTCAAGTTTAACCTGCATTGCCTCTATACTTATGTCAAATCCATTGCCACTAACAATAATAGATGTCTCAACACCAAAAACATCCTGTCCAAAGGTACTGGGCTTTTCTCCATTCCATTTATATACATACCATTAATCTGCAGTGCTGCTTTCCAAGAGAATTGTCTCCAGATTCTTGTTTAAGACGGTCTAATTCTGAGAGAACCTGTGTCAAATGAGTCTTGATTCCTTCATATCTTGTTTCAGCAAAGCCAAGTTCCCTGTACCATTTCTGAGCCTAATAGTGAAGTTAAAAAGCAAAATTACTGAGTGTAGTTACTGTAGCATTGATTCTCAATATTGGCTTACAAACATGGATGTGAACAAAATTTCCCAAGTTTTAAATTGCTGTTATTTTATTTAAATACATTACATTTTACCATATACTGTCATCCTAGAACCAGAAATTGGTAAGAACCTTAAATCAAATTATGTTCTGAGGAGATTAAATTTTTAAGCTGATTTCTAAATTTAAAGCTACCTTGAGTACTCTGAATGAAGTTTGAAATAAAACAGCCTGAAAGCCATCAGAGCAAAAAGAAGCACGAGATTTTATCAGTTAGTGGTAAATAAAAAAAATAAATAAAATAAAAAATCCTCAAAAATGTCCAAAATGAAAAATGTAGCAGAGGAAATAAAAACCTGCACATTTACCTTTATATTACCTCTGAGATTTGTTTTCCCTACTTATACACATTAACTCATTTTGAAACAAACGCATTCAATAGATGACTGACAGCAAGATCTTTATGTCATTATTTCTTCTTACTTTTGAAATCAAAGGTTTTGCATTCCTTTAAATTAACAAAATAAGTTGTTGCAACACAAAAGGATTAGAAAAGCCCAAATTAATCAGACTTTTAAAAAATTAATGAGTCAAATCATATATTTGCATGTAAACTCCAAGGTCTGGAGTCTGTCCCTATCAAGCCATTGCTCATCCCAAACCACCCCTGCGCTGCAGTTGCCTCATCTGAAATCATGGAGGTTTCCCACAGTAGACATCAAAGGACAGCCATTTCATACATCCACAATATACTGCTTCTTTACATACTCAGTGTGACATTTGTTATTGTTGATGTTTTTCCACAGACAGTCTGCATGATGCTTGCTACTGTGTAAAACAGACCCATTAATATAAGCTTGCCGTAAAGCATACATTCCATTAAGATAAAGAGGACACAGAGACTGTGAAATAAAAATAGGATTCTCAAAGCTAATGTGTTAGGAAAGGCACAACACAGAAAGCTTAGCTTCCTCTGTTGGTATTAAAACCACAGATACGTTGTACATAGGCACAGAACTAGCTCTCCATTCAAAAAAGAGTTTCCATAAAGATGGCTGTTATTATACAGATGTCTAGAGAAGAGGCAGCATGCATGCTTTGCAGCATCACTTGGTATATCAAAACCACATGTCAGAGTCAGCTTTTATGCCACTTTTCCTCATCTCCAAAAATCATTCAGAATTCAGGTTTGCCACAATCCTCAGTGCTTCATTCCTAATGAGGGTGAGGGAAGCTACAGTTGGCTACAGAAGGTATTTTGTTTGGTTTGTCTGTAATAAGCCCTCAGTTTCTGTCAAAGTGTGCTGAAGGAATGCAGCTTCACCTGAAATTCTGGCCAAAACCAAATAACTATGCAATTCATCACTTAGCTGAAGGATCTTGGTTATGCAGATCAGAGACTTCCCGTTTAGTAAAAACATGAAGCACTGGAAGAAAAAGCATCCATGTAAAAAAAAAAAAAAAAAAAGCATTAGAGAGGAGGTTACCTCTTTTTTTGATTTTTCTAATTCCTTTTTCTGTATTTTTAATTCCTCTTTTGTCCTTTCCACTAGTTCTTTCATCTCACTGTAGCTTTCAGACCTGCTGCCCTAGAACAAGTGGAGAAACAGAAAAACATGATGATACTTCCCACCCATACACAATGGTTCACATATTTTTTAGTGAAAAATAGTTTCCTTTCATCTGAATTACAACAAATATTTGCATAAAATCAGAATATTAGAGATAAATCTTTTTTTGTTGATTATTCTTAACTGTAGTAATAATTCTGCTGTTACAGAACATTTCCCAAAAAACAGAATTAAAATATATATGTATACACATATATCAGAATAAAAGTTAATAAATAAACATTTTTGTATTTCCTCCTTTCTTCAAAAGATCCTGCTTCATAACATTTATTGTTTTTAATATTTACCTCTTCGCTGTGGAAACAGCTGGAAAGGTCTCTTCCTTCTTCTTCAGTCTGAGTTACACTACATGCTGTTTCAACCTTCATTGGCTTAACCCCGTACTGTTGAGTTTTTATTATCTTTTCCTTTGTTCCCAAACTATTTTCTTTTCTCAGATCTTCATAGGTGAAACCCAAAGAATACAGCAATTCTTTCAGTTTGTTATTTTCTAAAATAAAGTCTGCATTTGCTCTCTGAAACACATCAAGTCTTTCTCCGTTTTCTTTTTTAATTTGCTCTATAGCTCTTATCAGGACCCATTTTTCTTCCTGTAAATCAGAAATAGTTTGATAAAAGCTAGTTTTGCACTCCTGAAGTTCTGAGACCAAGGCCTGGTATTTATCTTGTTCACATTTTTTTTCTGCCAAACTTCTCAATAAATTTTCTTTTTCGCCTTCTAGAAGAGATATTCTTTTTAAGTTTCCCTCTCTCTCTTGTGTTAATTCATTATATTTTGCTATGTAGATTTCTTTGTCTTGTAATAATTTAGCTATTTCTATGAGGTATCTACTCCTTTCTTCTTTCAAGTCAGAAAGAAGCTGGAAATATCCAATTTTCTTTCCATCTAGAGGTAAAACGTTCACGTGGATTTTATTTGATTCAGTTGTTAATGAGTCATTCCCCAGATTCCTACTTTTCTCTTCAATGAGATCCTTAGTGATGGTTTCAGCAAAAACTGTTCCTGGGCTCTTGGTATTTCCATCAGATATGTCATAACATTTACCAAAAATTTCATTCTCATTAAGGAAATTTTGAAAAAAAACATTATCTTCATCAACTTCTAAAATGTACTGAAAATATGTATTCATGTCCTCCTCCAGTGCGCACATCCTCTGAATCCATCTCTCATTCTCCTCCTGTAATATACAGACCTTCTTTGAATAATTTTCTTTCTCTTGCATCAGCAGAAATATCATCTGTGAACACATTGCCACTAATTTTTCCAATGTATATGTTTTCATATTATGCTCATAAACTGCTGCCAGTGGTGACAGGTGACAGAAATACTCAGAAAAGCTATTCTCTGTCAGGAACTGTTTGCTTAAGCACATTGAAGACAATATATTTAGTGGATAACTCTCTTCCTCTGACCAAAAACATTTCTGAGGGTATGAATATTGCGTGTTTTCAGCAGCAATGTCCTGACATGAGAAATTCTTCTCTTTTGATTCACATAGTTTCAGGAATTGGACTTTATTTTCTTCCAGTCCAGTATTTATTGGATGGTTTATTTGGTGAGTTAGCGACTGAAGTTTCTTCCCTTCCTCTCCCATTTTCATCATGTCTCCATCTTTGCACACCCTCATCACATCAGAGATGTAGATTTCTGAGAGACTTCTTTGTTTATCTACTTGTTCAGGATTTCCACTGAAATGCTTCTGAAAGTCTTTCACATCAACAGAAATTCTGTGGACACCTTGTGGATTACCTTGTTCGTCTTTGGCTTCAATTCCTTGCTTCTCAGGCTTTATCAAATCACTTTTATTGAAAACATTAGAGTATTCCTCCAAAACACAGGTAACTGGTTGTACTTGGGCTTTCTCATTCTGTATTTCTTCTCCTTCAACTCTCAATCTAAAGATTCTTTTGTGATATTTTTTATAATAAACACTTTTATTTTTACTTATGCTTTTTGGTAAAATTAATCTCTTTTGCAGACGTTTTTCCACTCTACATTTTTCAAGACAGGATGAAAAATTTTCAGACACACAGCAAGGCATTTTTCCACAAAGAACTGCAGGAGCTTTATCAGAAAAATGTTCTTCTGTAACAACACACAGGTCATCCAAGCAACGACTGGTATTTGCCCCACTGAAATCCAAACTGCTCACATTCTCCACTGTTGTGACAGCTTCTGCCTTGTAGCTTCCAGGTTTTAACAAGATAATGTTAGATTTGTTCCTCATCAAATCTTCAACCACAGAAACAGGGAACGTTTTTGCTGGTAGATGTATAACTTGTTCTTTCAAGAATGGAAAGTATTCTTCATCTTTGTTTCCTTTGCTTGTTTCACCATTAGTTAATCTTCCAGAGCAAGGTGGAAGCAGTCTTGCTGTATGATAGTTTGGGGTACATCTAAAGAAAGTGAAACTGCCTTCTGAAGCACCTGTACTTTTTGTACCTAGGGTGACCTGGTAATTGCAAAAGAGATGTGTTTCAAACTGAAAAAAAATATATAAACCAGTGGAAATAATATTTAATTATGGACAAATGAGAAAAATATCACCACATAAAGTTTTCAGATAATTTAAAGAATTTAAATATAATAAAGTTAAAAATAAGAAGGTACAAATAATCATTTACTTAGGGAAAAACATTGTTCACCTTGAATAGCACCTTTTCTAGATATGATTTCAAATGCTTTTATATTCACCTTTAAATGCACCAACTCTTCTTTTCAACTCAAAATTAACAGATTCACTGTGCTCACAAAGATAACGAGAATAGCAGGAGTTTCGTACCAGATTGATCTCAGCTAAACCAAGTTCTTCAGCAGAGTTTGCAAAGGTGCTGGAATTGTGTTCCAAAACTGGTAGAGGTTCTTCTGGCAGCTTTTTTGTCTGTTTAGCCCCATCACAGCTGTATCCTGGTGTTTCTGTTATGGTAAAGCACCGGGTACGTGTAATGACTCTCATAGACAGTTACATGAAATACAAACCCCAACATTTCTGACCAGATGTTTTGAATGGGAAGCATTTTAGTAAGAATATGCGCCAAACTACCTTCTCTAGCAGTAAGGTAAACCACGATGCACAGACAAGCATGACGTTAAGCAAGAAAACATGTCTCATTAGCAAAGATTAAGCTCTAAATTAAGGTAAACTTGTAGATTGTTCCCCTCCTCCAGTTCTTAAAGCCTTTAAAAATGAAAAATACATCTCATTACAGAGGATAACTTACACGTTAAACTTAAAGGTTAAACCTAAGGGTTAAAATATTTGGTGTAGGTTTGTGTTTGCATGAACTGAAATTCGTCACAAAGTTCACATTAATTTTAGTTGGAAAATTAACTCGATACAATTTGCCAAGATCAGACCTTTCATGTAATGTTTAGTCTAAAAAATTCATCTGTCAGCTGCACAGTATTCCCAAACACCACACTTCAGTCTAAACTTGAGAAGTATTGCCTAATTTCTCAGCTCTTTAGCCTCTTGGCAGTCGCAAGATTTGTTGAGAAAGCTCACATCTAAATCCACAAGTCATATAAATGGTTATTCCTCCACATTCTCATGATACTGTTTCCAGATGAGGAGGTTTTTGGAGGTGTTTTACCTTCTAAGTCATGCACAGCACATGAAAGAAGTAATCTTCACTTTTGCTGCACAGAAATGAAATAAAAAATTGCAGCTAATTTTCATACCATGCTCCACAGCACACAGCAGCACAACTGGAGTTTGAGCAGCTCTGCTTATCCATTGATCTGACATGGCTCTCCTTTTCTGGTTTTGAACATTTTGCTGGTCTAGGTCTCTGTTCTTAATGGGAAAAGGAGGAAGAAAATAAAAACTAGACTATAAATACACCATTCCTAATATGAAAGCACACAGGCACATAACTTTCCTTTGCTATTTTCTATTATTGTTCAAAAGACCAATTATTTCATCATAATTGCTACGAGTTTATATACTTTTCTCATTCCATTATTTACCAGTAAATGTGATTGTTAGACTTTGCCTTCACACTTTCTTAAGACTACAGCTACTTAAGGAAGAATATCTGAGTAATAAGCATGCACAACATGTTGAAGCACAGAATGCTAGCAGGGCAGAGTCTAGTTTACATGCTGTTCATTAACAAAGGGAAAGAGACAGTTCAGGCTACAAAGACAAATGCATCTGTATTGTAATAGCTCTTTAGAAAAAGTAGAATAGTTATATGGAAAAAAAAAGTTATCTTCAGCCAGTAATTTAATTACAAATTTCATATTTTCTTCTCAGCATCTATCTTCAGTATCTGATTGTATTTGAATGCTAGGACAATTTCTGGTGCAAAGCAGATACCCATAATGTCTGGTACACTGCAGAGCATGTTGCAGATGTGCCATGCTTATTTTCAGTGAATAGAATAATCAGGTTTGATTTCCTCAACAAAAAAAACCATAATTGAGGCTGTAGCCAGACCAGTTACAGCACAGAAACCAGGCCAACAGTCATTTTCGTCCTCCCAGACTGCTTTGTATCAAATGCCAGCTGAAGTCAAACAGGACTGAGCTGCAGCTTTATAGTTACATGTGGATGGAAAAAACAGTGAGTTCAAAATAAGTCTGCAAATGCCACTTGCTTTTCCTCTCAATAACCAGTGAGAGTAATTCTGATTTCAACCCAAGCTACATCCTTCATTATTGTGCCCTATTATATCTTCTCTGTATGGCATGATTTATGTGGAAACCACGATAATTTCAGATTTCTTCTATTTTTTTCCTCAGGGATAATGAAGCTAATATTAATTCCTTGAAACACACTCATTCTTTTCATGCAAGTTTGTCTCTGTTTCCTCTTATTAATATGGTGGCCTTGGCAGAAGACTGTTATATGAAAGATGGGAAAGATACAATCTCTAAGTGCCAGGAACATCACGGCACGAAATCAAACCTTTGACTCTAATCTGAGAGTTGTAGAAAAGTGTGTTGCGTGGTGTTTCTTAAGTTTCCTTACCAAGATCTTGAACAGACCCTTAATGTGCGCATCTAGAAATTGTCTTATAAATAAAGACACAGGTACTTGGTACTAGCTACTTTTTTGAGCATTTTTCATTCAGGCATAAGCTGCAGTTAGAACACTGCTGACAAGATTCTGGAAAGTCAATTTTCTTATTATATTTAAGTTATTATACTCCTTCATGAAAATCAGTTCACTTCCACAGCATCAGAACAAAACATACAATTAGTTCCAACAACGCATTAATATATAGTAATGAACAGAGGCTAGTTTTCAAGTATTGATGAGCTTATAATTTGACACATTTTTTACTGTGGAATCTCAGACCTCTTGTATTTCATATGGGACCGATGAGTCTGTTTACACAAAATATTTTTTTTCCTGGCTGCAGAATAGCCATATGGTACCATTCACTTTCTACATGAAAACTGGTGTACCAGAAAATTTCCAGAAAAGTACCAACATGAGATTTTTTCCTGTTATGCATATAACTTCTCATTGTTATAGATGGTGATAGAGTAAGATGAGTTTAAATAGGATTTTTTTGGTAGCTATTTTGGCTTGAATACTACAAGACCAGTGTAATGAGATTAGGAAATTCTATTAAGTCCAACTAAAACATGAGTTGAAGGGAAAAGCCTTCTTCAGTTTTACAATACAACACCAGAGGTCTCCCTCCTCCTTTCAGCACAGAAATTGATTTTTTTTTTTTTCCTGACTATTTGAAAGCACAATTTTCTACTGGAAAAATCCAGGTGAATCTGTCACAGTACTGAAAGCGAAGGAAAACACAACTGGCAGTGTGCAAGGTTTGATGCTGCTGACGCTATAAAACACAACAAGAAACACAACCTACTGTGAATCAGAACCAAATACATTGGCTTGACATATACTTTGGTGTGCTCATTAATACTGTAAGGGCAGGTAACTCATTAGATTCCTAATACAACACAGCTATACATTAATAACTGGAAAAGAAACCTTGAACTCATACCTTCAGCTGAATATTTGTTTTCCCCCTCTCAGTTTTTTTGAAGTAATTCTTCACTACTTATTCTCTGCCTCTGAAAGCCACCACCCCTTCTGATTTAGCTGGCCAGTTTCCTCACACAGCACTTGGCTGTGATACCTGTGTACAACACAGTGCAAATCTCTCCAAACGTATCTTGGGATGTTTCCAAACCTACATTCCTCACAAGAAGTGAACTCACTAGGTAAAGCACCTGTGGCAATAGTTTGGGCTAAGTATAAAAATATGAACAGCTGCAAGTCCTTCTGCCAATCCAGGGCAGCTAAGGAGAAAAGTGGCAACACAACTTGCGTGCTCTTCACAGAGGTCATACATGCTGCCAGTTTCTGCAGAAGGATCTTAACATTCTTTCCCTCATTTAGTTGGGTTTGAAGAGTAAGAAACAGTACTAAATGTCTGTGTCTGTAGAGATGTATTCAAGTGAAAAATTTCAACTTGATTTCTTTTAAGCTTTTATGGACAGAGGGTCCTCTCTACTTCTAGCGGTTTTGAGAGTACTCACCATATATTTGTCCTCATATACTAAAGAGGCTTTGTTCATGTTCATTACCTTTCAGTTAACTGCAGATAATATCAGGAAAGTTCTAGGAATATCAGTTCACAATCTGAATGCATAGCTGAGCATGAAGCTGAACTGATTTTACTTTATTTAACAAATCCTCAGAATAAAAATACCCTCTGTCTCAGTACAGAAATAATAAAACCTTGTTTGTGTCCCCTCCACAAAATTATTCTTTGTCAGCAAAATGAATTGGCAGAAGCTGAATGCCATATTTTGAAGCATAGACAGAGCTTTCCCAGGCAGTGCTGGAGTGAACTGCTTGAAGCAAAGAAATCCTATTCAGTGTATTCAGAGCACATCACAATGCTGGGGAGCTGCAAACCACTGAGTATCTCAACTCACTTATAGACTTTAATATGGTATCTATCTTCTCTTGTGCTCCATTATCCAGAAAATCTCATGAGCAAGACTTTTTCTCAGCTTGCTTTTTTCCTTTGGCATCCGGGCATGAATAAGATGTGAATACTCACCCAACCATACATGCACTCTTCATCTGAATGGTGTCCATGAGACAGATGTCTTAGAGGTTCTTCTGGGCTCTACTTATGGTGGTGCCAACAGAGACCTTTTGCCTTGGGCAAATCACTTGAAATCTTAAGGAAACAAGGTTTGTGAAATGCCTTCAATATATATCTAATAAAAGCAGTGATGCATTAAAACTCCAGCTGCTGATTCCAATTAGTGTGAATTAGACACTGAACTTCTAATACATCAACAGAAATAAAAGAAACAAATATAGGACGGAAAAAGTCTCAGGGTTACATCTTCATTGCACACCTAATAAACAGTGTAATCTGGGCTCAAATGAAGATAAAACTATATTGTACTTAGCCTTACTTTCACTTACCAGGTCAGCACTGTTGTCTGTACTTTCTAGTCCTGTAAGTTGTGAGTCCTTTTCTTCCTTCTTTTTTAACATTACCCTAGCTTGATATTTTAAAGCCTTGTTTTCATCCAAAAGTTTGTTTACTTGTTGCTGTAGTTTGATTTCAGATATTTTCAGATCATAAACATGATGACAAGATTCTTCCAATTTTCTCCTGAGAAAGTCTTCAATGTCCTGGGAGCACTGGAGCTGAGTCAGCAGGTCTGCTCTTTCTCTTCTGTTGTCCTCTTCTTTATCCCTTAAGGACTTCAGATTTTGCTGAAATGACTCACAGTGACTTTTCATGTCATGCTCCACATGTGCAATATAGTTTTTCAGTTCTGTGAATTGCATACTAGAATGCTTATTGCCCTGAGTACCTTTGGATGCTGATTCCAGCTTCTTCTGGAGACACTGAGCTGTTCCCTCTCCTAACTCACATGTCAAAAGAGCAATATGGGCACTGAGATCTAGCACTTGCTTTTCCAGTCTAAACACCTCACCCCGAAGGTAACATTCCCTTTTTCTCAGCGCTACTGTCTGTTGCTTCTGCCTTTGTTTGTAGTGCTCAAAATACTCACATTGGCTTTTTACTTCATTTTCTTTTGTCTTTAGCTGCTCCTGAAGCCAACGTAATTTCTCCTTTTGTTTCTTCTCCGACTTCTCTTGGTTTTCAACCTAAAATTTTGGTGATTTTTAGAGTTAATATCAACTCTAATCTTCTCTTATCTTTTTTCTTAATTTTGCAATAATTCTGCCCCTTTTCTCCCACGAAAACTCAGGAATAACAAGTAGGAAAAACAAAACAAAACAAAACATCCCCAAACTAAAAAACACTTACTTTCTTTTGCATGTTCCACAAGATTAAATCAAGATTAAATGAAAAGAAACTTTGAACTAAAAGGCATATAACCAGCTCTAAAAAATACTGTATACTGATATTGGTATGGCACTGAGATGTTACAGATGGAGAAGCCATAGTTCTGTTGAATAAAAGAGAACACACACTTTTATAAGAGACCAAGTTTTTGCCCTTTGCCCTTCCCCATACCTGTCATCTGTCAGCTCCTTTTATGAGCCCATTGGTAAAAGAAGAAAGGAACAGATGCCTTTTGAATCAGTTTCAGAAAGACTTTAGTATTTTGGTTGGCATCAAACTGTGCTTGAACAGAGACATACAGAGGTGAAAGAGGTCAATGGAAGGTGGAGAATTCTTTCGTGATTCACATGCTGCCCTTGTGTAGAGCCACCAGTATCACACTGTCATTTATACCAACATTTAAGTAAGACAGAGGCAATGAGACACAGCTGTATTCCCTGCAGATGAGTTGCTACATTTTGTACAGAAAACAGACTGTCATGGTTGTGTTGTGCTGCTGAATATTGTATGGTGGGGAATGAAAAAAATGATTTAATTTGAGGCCAGAAAAATATAGGCTGAAATGTAAAAAGAATGTGTTAACTTGGAAGCATATATACCAAAGTTCAATGGATCAAATGGCAGAAATAATGTCAGTGGTGTCAGAACAACTAGAGAAATAGAAAACAAGGCACAGAAGAAAGTAATTCTTCTGATTCCTCTGGTTTTACAAAACAAAAAATAATAATGAAAGTCTGAGAAAACAGACAGGTCACTGGAGGGGAGATTGACTTGTGAACTACTACCTTAAAAAGAACTTAAACTAGGTCGTCTGAAACAATATCCTCCTTACCAAGTTCAGCAACTCCTCCCAAACGTCTCGCAGTTTCCCTTTAACACGCACATTTGTGTTTTCAAAACGGTGCACCTTCATGTTTAGTTGATCAATCATCCCAAGAAGTGCTTTTTGTGACTGCTCTAGCTCTTTCATCCTGTTATATTGAGAATGAAGATCTTTGCTGAGTAAACAGCATAGTCCAAATTGATAAAAATAAATTGATGTATTGCTGATGACAAGTTATTTTCCCATTTTTTTCTCTAAGCAATAAGATAGTAACACTTATTTGATTATTAATAATTAACACTATCATAAAGAGTCTACTAGGGTTTGAAAGTTTCACTGGAGACTATCAGAGATATAAAAGACAATGTTGACGTTCATTCTCACTGTGAACATTTAATATGACAACCATAAACAATGACATTTCCTGAGATACTGTTCACTGAAGTTTTGTGTGTTATACAAAGTAGCAGTTTACCACAAAGATAGCCACATTTCTGGTATCTACACCTATCCAGTCACAGGATTTTGTATTTTCATGGTTAGGAAATTCAAATTTTATTATCTATTTAAGTCTCTAGCTTTGTTAAGAATAGTGCAATTGCAAGGCACCAAAAACTTGCTTTTATTCTAGTCAACTACATAACTAATGCTCAGTCAGCAGCAGTAATGTTTAGCATTAATATACTAAGCTACATGCATCTTTTTTCAGAAAATGTATTTTAAATTTTATTATATTTTTATGCAGCACAGAACTTTAAATTTAAATGTAAGTGCACATTCCTGTTACAAAATTAACTCTTATCAGAAAAGTGATATATTCTGCACGCAGAATTTACACCATATGAATATTTAAGGTGAAATATCCTGTGTAAGCTCAGGCTAGAAAACTGATTCAAATAGCAAAAATAAAAATTCGAATAGAATATTTCAATTCTGACAGATACGCAAAATAGTTATAAACTCATTTAATTAGACACTCTAAAGATCCTTCAAGCTTATTTGCTAGTTTTGTATGTATCTGTTGACATCCACTACATGCAGAAAAAAAACCCAAAACTTTTATTTACCTATTTCTTAGCACAGAATCTGACTCCATGTATTCCTCTAAAGTGTGTTTCAGTTTTTGCTCCAATTTCTCCAGCTCTTTTATTCTGAGGTTCAAATTCTCTTGTCCAGCACTGTTTTCTTGCTCATCAGGTATGTTTGCTTCTTCTAAATCCTGAAAAATGCAAGAAGTATCAATGTTAATATTAAAATTCAGAACATCAAATCCTTCATTATTGAGCATTTTAATACAGTAACAAAATTCTTTTGCAGATGAAGGATCCATTAAGAAAATAAATTTTTAGGTTCTCAATGTATTGCAGTCTGAGTATGCAATAAGAGTTTAAGCCTTTCTAAAGATCAAATTAGCAGTCTTCAATTCTGAAAACATAAATTATTTATAAGAGAGTCTCATTTCACTAGCCTCAAAGTAATTTGGATACAATTAGATTAATTCATGAAGGGATTAGGTATCAAACTTCTGAAAAGGGGATAATTTTCTACTAAATAGAGCAGCTGATAACATGGAAAAAATCTACTACAAAATATCTTATTTTGGATAAATCTTTGATATGTGTATTATTTTAAGACAGTTGATTAATGCCTAATAAGAGCTTTCAAACTTGAGCTTTCAAAGTCTGTTTATTTGATTTTCTTTACCTCCTTCAGCAATGGCTCTAAAAGTTCCTCAGTCCATAGTTCACCTTCATTTTCAGAATATGTTTTCAGTAAAGAATAGTCCTACAACTAATATCTGAGAAATGCCACAGCTTTCACTTTGTGAACCAGTTTTTATTGATTTGAAATTGGACCTGTAATAGTAAGACAGCTACTGCACTTCTTGGGCTACTGAACAAAATAATGCAATTAAATTTTTCTGTGTTTTATTGCTTGCTTTCATATACTGTGGCTTTTGTTTTGGTTTTTTTTAAACAAATGCTGCAACAAGAAGAAAAAGGAAAAAGAAACATTTACTTTTGTCACTGAAGAGAAGAAAATAGCTCCAAATCAGTGCAAAAATGACAAATAGTATTCTACTGCCCAAGTCTTCATATGAGTTATCCATACATATGTTGAATTACAGAAAATGTTGTTATTTTGTCCTGTTGTATCACTCTTCGGTTTTATGTCAGTCACATAGGACCTAGACCTGAAATGATTCAGGCACTCCCTAGTCCTTTGAAAAACTGTGATACTTAAAAGCTAGAAGTATGGAAAGACAAACAAAGTGTAAATCCACACAGAAAACAAATTCAAATCCCTTTGTCATCGCCTCTAGGCTTACCAACCTAAGTGTCTCCTCGGAGACCATGGTTTCCCAAGATTTATAAATATAAACATGTTTTTTACCCAGACAAAAGGAATAGTATCTTTGCTTTGAGCTCCTTGAAACACGAACGATTTCTCTGTAAATATTATCTGTAAGATGAATAAGGACCTTGCTCTCCTACAATGGGCAACTCTGTGTACTACAAACTACTACTACTAAAATAAATTTACTACTACAAAATAAATTTATAGTAATTATGGACACAATTGCTCTGCATGTAAACAGTTTACACCAGAAGCCAAATTAATACAATTTTCAGCTGTGCCCCAACCTAGTACCCAACTCATGAGCTGTAAAAAGAAAATTTCTCAGAGATTCCTCTTGCAGAAATCAATTTTATCATCAGATAAAAACTGAAAGAAAGATCAGGCAGGAATTAAACTCGCACTTAATGTAGTTGTACAGATTTCTACTCACATTGTATTTTGTTACTCTTAAGTGTACTTTTATTCACTGAAATAAATATAATGAAAGTGAATACTATTTATAAAGTTGATTTCTATCTCCATGATCCAGGAAGCCTATAAGCTTCTCACACTTTGTCCTGGAAAGTACTTAGTACTTCAGCATAAAACCAATCTGATCTCAGAAATCAGAAGCACGTTGTTTCCATCTTTGCTCACACGTATGGGAGAGATGACTTAAAATCTGTGTACAGAAGGTACCAGGTGTGGCATGCTGCATGGCCTGAATACCTTAAGCCTCTTCCCAGTTTTACAGTTGATATCAACATGCAATGGATAGTAAGACTGAAATGTTACACACAGAAATTTCCAGAAGTACAAACCTGTTAGTTCAGGATAGGATAAAAATATCATGAATGTCACATGGAAAATTTCACTCAAATCAGACTTTAATCTTTGGTTGGTTTTTTTTTGTTTGTTTGTTTGTTTTGGTTTGTTTTTTGTGTATGTTTGTTTGGTTATGGAAACAGTAATATGAAGTACAATGCAATAAAATACATACAAGTTAATAAAACAAAACTGATCGTACCTTTTCTGCTTTGTAACAAGTCCATCTCCCATCTCTGTAGAACACTTAATGTTGCAGTCAGATGCAGAGTGACCATTTGTGTTTATGCTTCTAGTTTACTTTCCAAAGAATTGATGAGCAAAGCTATGTCTGGTAGAAGAGTGCTTCTTCTCCAGGTCCATCCAAACTCTTCCCAATTTTTGTCACATCATCCATTTCTGATTTGGTTATCCAAAGCTCTGATTAACACTGTTATGGTCCCTCTTCAGACTAAAAACGAAATTTTTCCTTCTGCAGTAAAGATTTCAATTTTCCACTTTCTGTCATCACACTGTTAAAAAGTTTTAAATAAAACGTGAGAAGTCTCTATTTGAAAACACATTATTTGAAGGCTTTTTCCTTTGTGAACAAAACATTGTGAAAGTTTCTAACTTTAGTTATGCTTTGTGTCAGGAAACAGAATTATTCAGAGCCTCAAATATTCCCCAGTTTGCAACATCTGACTGAATTAATGTTGCCAAGTGCTCCAACTACTTCAGCAAATAGATGACCTTGGCTGGTGATTTTTCATCTCTGATCTTACTTCAGAGCCAAAATATTCGAGAGAGCTGGCTTCTTCTGAAGCTGCATCCTGCACATCCAGCAGGGCGATATTCAGTTGATATGACAAATCTGTTCTTCAGCTTCATTTGCATTGCTTTGATTGTTCTTTGCCTTAAGTTATTTTTTCTCAATTATATAGAAATTATCCGATGTATTACCATAACCATCTTATTCCACTCTACTTTTGTGTTCAAGTTCAGCATGTCCATGGGAGCAGACCTGTCTACAGTCTCTGTAGTTTTCTACGCAGCCCTTTTTAACACAGAAAATTCTGAGAAAAAAGTTTTCTTTAAATATTGTGCTTTTACTATTAGTGTCAACTCGCCTCTACATTCCCGAAATATCTGTGCTTCACTAGTTTTTCTTGCAGTTCACTTGGTTAATGTCCTTGACTGTGTATATCCAACTCTGCTGGTTGTAATTGTGCCATTTTTACTTCCTGGTGGCTAATGTCAAATAGCTTTTGTGAGGATAAAATTTTTCCAAATATTTCTTTCAAAATGCTTATCTGCTTATCACATTCATCTACACACCCATATCTCTGAGTCTTTCTTCCTGAAGAGGTAACTGATGACAGCACACCATGCATTCTGTTTTCTTGGCCTTCCAGTGCATCTCACAATCTTCCATTCTCCCAGAGCTATCTTTACAAGTTACTGCCTTAATTTTCCAGGAACATTCAAAAATTCACGTCTATCATGCAGCTCTTACCCACATCAAGGATGTCCTTGTTCAGTCTACCATCTTGCTTTTTCTCCAAACCCTATATCTTCTCCATCTGTGAATTTCCAATTTATGAATTTAATATGAATTTTTTCATGGTGGAGCTATAAATCTCTCTTTGCTTTCAACTCAGAACAGTTTTCAGATTTTTTCTCTTTTTTTAGCCTTTTTTTTTTAACTTGTCAGATATTTACTACAGTGAATTTATTGTCAAACACATCTATTTTTTATATGGATACTACAAAGGAGATTTTGTGTTATCTGTGTGAAATGCAAAAGACGTCTGTTGAAAGCATGCAGTATGTAGACAAAGGTCTCAGTACTGTAAGAAAACTATTTGGTAGAGAACAGTTCACATAGCATCCAATAATTGCACTTGTTTTTGTTTTTTCCAGTGTTTGATTGGTGTGTGAGTGTAAATTCCTTTATACTTTTTTCAGTGTGTATGATGTGCTGGTCCCTATTTGATTATCAAATCATTTCAGCTTGAAGCTATAGATTCTAAAAATCTCTGATTTTAAGTTCAAATATTTTGCAGCTTCAAGTATTATGCAAACAGTTTTATGAAAAAAAATGCACCAATTTAAAGCTGCTCTTTAAATATTTTCTGTATTTTTGCATGTGGACTCAGCTGTTCACTCCATAGGTTCTTTTAATAACCTGCATAGTAAAAGGAAAAAAAATAGGGAAAAAAAAAAATGTATTCTCAGCTTCAGATAGACAAAATTAACGTAGAAATAAATCACGGCATTTACTACATCAAAAAGTCTTCCTCAAAGTTTAATGTTAGCTTCAAAATAGGAAGTACAAAACTAGCAAACAAGCCAGTCTGAGTAATTCTAAAGTGTAATTCTAATACTGCTGTTGGTCTCACTAAGTTTATAGTATGTTCATAAAGTGTCTTCAGACCAGGACAACACTTTTTACAGCATGTAAAAATAGATACATTAATTTAGGTGCCTGCATCTATAACAGAAATAAGAGTAAAAATGCTGCTTGAAACTCTAAAGAGAATAGTTTAGTGACTCCGCTTCACATAGCACTTTCAAAATTATAGTCACTGAATTAGCATTTATCCTCCCCAGTCTCTGCAGCACAGAGAACTATAAGTCAGACTGGAGCAAGGTGATTAGCCTACCATCAGACTGTATTTTCTTTAGATGCATCTCTATAAGCATATGCTCTGCATTTTTATTTTTTATTTTTTATTTTTTTTTAATCAAAAGAAAGGAAAAAAAAAAACAAGATCAGAACACTGTAAAAGCGTACCTTAATTTGGCCTTATTTTTAATACCTTTCTAATAACACAAAGTAAGCTACTGCAGGAGACATATAATACTCTTGGATTACATTCCACCCACTAGCATTATTTCATTCCGAAATATAAAACCAATGCAGAAATTTTAGCACTGGAAAACTTGAGCCAGATTCCAAGAGCATCCACAGGAACATGATAGATAAGCTGAAAAAAAATCCAAAAGAACCCATGGTAATACTGGACTGATTTTTCAAATGCTCTGGGGTTCTGGGCTAAAGATAATACAATTTCAGACTAAATTAAAAGTAAAAACAATAACTTCTTTGAATGGACTATTATCATCATGCTTCATCGTACAGTACTAGATAATGGTTTGTGAATAGATCAGTTGACAACAATCTCTTATTACAAGCAGTTTCCAGGAACATAATTTAGAATAGAATTCAAAGAAGGAAAATACTTTAAAAATTGCAAAGATAAAAAAAAAAGATTTAATTTTCAGATTAAAAATAATATCAATATCAATAGTTTTAAACCACATCTTAAGCCTCTGTAACTTAGGTTGTGAATTTACCATCCTCACTTAAAGGGAGCATGCAACTTACACTGCTCCATGAAAGAGGAGTAGGACTGATCTAATCTCTCTTTCTTGTTCTAGAGCTGCTACAGGTAAAGAAATTCACTCTGTCCTTTGCACTGTGAAAGGGACAGTGGGAATTATGTTTATGTCTACAGGAAGACAGACTTCTTAGTCTCAACCTTACTGTGTTACTTGGGCATAAAGAAGGTCAGTTATACTTCACAGCATCTCATAATATGAAAATCAAGTCATTTCTTCCTAATTTACTTTGTGGCTTCAAGGATTTTAAGGACGTAAAACGAATCTTTTCTTTGCATGCTTAAAGGACTTCTTGAAAACAAAACTGAAAACCAAACACTTTACCACCTATTGTCCATCCTGGGGGACAGGAGTCAGGACCTTACAACAATAGTTGAACTTCAAGACAAAAATGTACCTGCCCTACAGAATTGAAGGTACTCACTACAGTTCAGACATTCAGGATCTTAGAATGCAAAATCAATTCTTGTTAAAAGCCAAATGATTTTCTGCAGAAGCCTAGGAAGGTAAATGAAGGCATCAATGTCGTATCTTAAAGGTGATTCTTTTAGTGCGTGCAGGCAAAACCAGTAAATGCTTTCCCAGACATTCAAAGTCTTACAGAGATGATTGTCAAAACACAGAAAAATCTGAGAGCTAAAAATTGAGTGAAAAATAATGTAAAGAATACCAACCACATGTCTTGGCTCAGTTCTGTCATCAAGGCCACAGAATGAATGCTAGTGAAAAAAACAAAAAAAGGAACAAAAACTATAAAATAAGATCAAAAGAAAATGAGGAAAAAAGAAAAAAAAGAAGATGTAAGATATGTAATATGAAATCCAATGACATAATTTTACAGCAGTTGATTTATTTTAATATTAATTGATCTGAAAGATCATTACGCCAGTCTGACTCTGAAAAGAGGTAAGAGAGCGCAAAATTCATTATCTGAGGACAGCTTTTGCAAACAGTAACATTTGTAGATTATGTAAAATTCAGAAATACTAGGCTCGGCCCTGTGACTTAGTCACAGTAAATACTCACAGGCCTGAAAAATTTTCTGACCAAAAACTTACCCAGACTGAGGTACAAACTATATGGAACTTAAAGGTCAGAGACTCAGTTATGAGAAAAGCATAACGTGCTATAACAGCACTTGTTCCTTATGTATTGGCTGATAGAATGAAACCGAGATTTTACATTACTGTTCTGTGTAGCCTGAGGAAGCAAGACAGTTTGCTGAAGAATCTACAGGGTAAAAACACTGACACTCATATTCTGATTTGAAAGAGTTTTACATAAAACTTAAAAATTGCATACGTTCCTAAGGAAAAATAAAAAGTCATACTTATGATGAGGTAACTACAAGTAACATGCTGCCCATAGCTACAACCAGCAACTGGGCTCCATTATAAAAACAGACATTCCTTCAAAAGACAGGATTTCACTCCGTGGGAAGTCATCATGCTCAGCATCAGTGTGATATAAATGTCATTTCCTATTCACTTATATATTATACCTTCAAAAGAACAATGAGGTAGAAGTGTAACATTCATTGATTTTCTGACAACACAAACTTCCTTCAGGCACTCAAATTCTGAATGAAATTTTGTCTCAAGAAAATAAAAAAGGTAAATGTAATAGAGATAGAAGGAAGCCCTCCACTCATCTAACAGTAGAAGGATTTCAGAAAATGAAGCTTGAGAAGTCTGTCATTGCAACATTAAGAGAGAGAAAATGAAAAATTTTAACTCATTCCCAGTTTTCTGATCAGTCTGTGATCATGCTACTACTTTTCCAGTACTTTTCCCCATCCACTGCACATAAGAACCAGCAGAGATAACGCTAACTGCTATTTTCCAGTTTACCACAATATGTCTCATCTAATACCCATGCTACAAAAAGTAATGGCTTCTGTTTTGGAAGTAGTAACATCAAGAAATTTTATTTATATTTTCACACTTGAGAGATTTGCTAAGCATTATTCATGGAACAGGACTAAGATAACCTCTTTTGTCAAACAGACAAATCATAATGCTGTTACTAGACCTTAATCACAGAAAAAAAATCCTTCCCCTTTCAGTCAAAGGCTTTCCAGATGCCTTGTTTCCTTTTCCTACTTGACAAAAAAAAAAACAACCAAACAGCAGCTGATGATGAGTTTATGAGGGACAGAGCTTCATTTATTGCAGTAAGGACTTGAACTAAAATTTGATATTTCTTGTATTAAAATAAACCTCTTGAGAGTAGGTTAAATGCTATTAGCATCAGTGTAAGTGGGAAAAAATCTTTGTTGTCGACCAGGTGTTCATTTACCTTTTCCTCGATTTCTTTGAGTTGCCTTTTTTGAAGTTCTATTTTATCTTCTAGTTCTCGAATCCTCTGGAACAAAAGAAGTGAAATAGATCTTATAGTACCTACTTTGGAAAACATATAAATCAAGAAGATGTTAAATAGTTTAAAAATGAAAATAAATATCCCTTATTAACGTAGCACTTCCTGCTCAGTTATATTAGATGTGCAGACAGCAGGATTGCTCCACATTTCCATGAAACCTTGCAATTTTAAACAAGCTGTATCTCCAGATCATAAGGCCAATTAGAATCAAAATTCCAAGAAGTGCAACAAAACTATTCTCTCTGCAACTGCCAGGGTTTTTTACTTACCTACACAGTCAGCATATCATTTAGTTTTAACACTCTACTCTCCCATAAACCACAAGTATGCTTCTGAGATATTTATGCTATATATATAGCAAATATCAGAAAAACAATGTGTGCTTAGATGTTCAAGTCAACACCATGACATCATTCTGACATTGAAATCCATCCTGTTACGAGGACTCCCTCCCACCAAGAGAAAGTCTCCACTACAGCTGTCCCTATTTTTAAGAACTTTCTTTGTTCAAAGCATCTCCAGAAATATGATGTTGGGATGCACACATTTTACCTTATTTCTGTCCTCCTTAGTTCCTTTATGAAAGTTCCCTTTTTTTTTGTTTTAGTTTTCTTTTTTAATAAATTTACTGGGCTTCTAGACTAAGACGATGCATTTCATTAGTATGTTTAGTATATTATACTCGCTTCAGATTTTCTGAAGTTCATAATATCTTTTTATAGGTAGAAACCTGGGATCTCCTACTAATATTTTCTGGGAATTAAGAAGCAACTTTATGAACTATCAGCTTGTCTTTGGAATTAAATACCTGACCTCTCTGCGGACTAAAAAAATTCACGTTATTAGCAGTTCCTGAACTCCAAAAGGAAAATTATCTTCCAGTCTAATTTCTGTGCACACACCAATACATTTAATATAGGAGCTGCTGCACCACTCCCAAATTATTTTATTACCCTCAAATTCATTTAAACAGTATGTCTTTCAGAATAGCAACCAGTCAATACTTATAAATCAGTGAGATCAACTGAAGATTTGAGTCAATTACAAAATCCACAAAATTATCGCAGTCAGGTCACAAGCAATAGCTTTAATATTGCTGCTTTTTTAAAGACAAGACTTTGTTTCAGGGACTGTTTTGAACACTGCGCAGCTGGACTAAGTTAATGAAAACCCCTACCGGCCATATCATACTGCACGGCTCAGAGATTTCCCCAGATAATCTAAACGCACAAACCAGATTGCCCTCACATGACACAAGTACATGCAGCCTTGCTGACAGTAATAAATGCTTGGAGCACAGCTGTATTAATTTAACTTTTCCTCTTTTACCTTTGAATTGATTTATACTGCATCTACTCCCTGCTTAAGGCACGTCTATCTCTCAAGCAATCATTTTCATATACTGTATGTAGAAGGAATATTACAAGCCTGTAAGAAGCCACAAGATAGAAACCAGGCACATGTAATCACCTCTGCATTCTCTGCTCTATTAGGTTACACTTTTATTTCTCTCCCACTAATTTCAGTTCTGCTGATTCCTATTTACAACCATATCTCAGATCTGAGTGACAGAATTCAACTCTCTAGGGATGATGCCATGCTCTCTGATAAAATCAGACTGCAGTGCAATGAATGGAAAGCAGCAATATCTTTAAACACTGTTTTCACCTTCAGGATTCATTGTGTGAAATGTTTCAATACCTGTGGAGAACTATCCTCACTAAAAAAGAAAGAACATTAAAAAAAACAAAAACATCTGGTGGCTTTTTCACCTCAGGGTTTAGAGCAAGTTTATTTTATACAAGAGCATTTTAATTAGAATTAGGCAGCATTTTTCAGATTAGGGAATTGTGTTAATTAAGTAAAAACTGAGATGCTATTATTCCCTCATGAACTTTTAATTTTTTTCTGAAGATTACAGCTATTCAGTTTCCCTCTCCAGTTATTCAGAATAGATCTAAATATGAGGGCTGAGGTTTCTGTTTTGCAGTTCTCACTCATCAGAACTGTTAAGTTTGGTGCAACATTAGAGAACAGTCTTGGGATTAAAAAATCTATGCTTTTCTAAGAATCAGTTTAAATACCAAAGCAACCTAGAAATCAAAAAGGAATACATACAGGGCTGCATTTCCTAGCCTTGAAAATCTATTTACAGAAAACCTTCAAAATGACAAAATACATGTCAGTAGGGCAGACATAAACAAGGTGGATATGTCCTGTAGGTCAGATATTTGTAGGTATAGACACAGACACGCTTATATGTCTACATAGAGACTACTCCAAATTTGCCCCCTAAAACCAAAACACTGAAGTTAGGATGCAAGTGTTTAAATGCACATTATTTCTTTTATGTGAATGGAAAAGACAATTACAGTGGAACACAGGAGACTTAAACTTCAATCTAGTAATATCTTACACTTTTACTACAGGAGCTACAGACAGGTCAGAATTTGCTCTAAAAACCAACAGCGGGCTGGAATTTTCCACCGTGGTATGAAAGCCTGGTGCTGTTTACTTGCATGTGCTTACTCATGTTGTCCTGGAGTGTGGTGGGAGGATTATCCAGAGGGATGAAGTGGGTGTAAATATTGCAGTCAACATCTCGTGACTGTACAGGGTCAGCCTAGCTCAGCTATTTTTATATTCCTGAAAAATCAGGTTCAAGTCATTACTTATTTCCATTTAATATGAGAGATGTCTTTAAAAATACAGAAATAATTTTGCAAAAGGAAAAAAGAAACACAAAATCAACACAGATTTAAATCACATTAAAATAATCATATTTCCCCTTCATGCATCTCTGCATTTATGGCATTACTTGATCATTTTAAGATAATATTCTGCAGAATATGACTTCAAAAATACACATAAGGTACATAAAATATAGCTTAAATAAGAGTATCTTCTAGTAACAGCAATGTGTTCCTCAGTCAAGAGTTATATTAAACAACTAAGAAATTACAGAAAAATTACACATCCTAATCAAGACCGATGTCGGAACTGCTTGATATTCAGTACAAATGCCTACATCTTTATCTACTCTTTCTTTCACTTGCAAGTATTAGCAATCAAGAATCTGTGAACTCACTCTCAGATCTTCACTGCGCTTGATTAGCTGCTTTCAATGAACTCTGATTTGTTTATGTTTGCAGAAGCACAGTTGCAACAACAAATCATGCTGAAATATTTGATTGTTATCAGGAACTTCCATCTACTGTCATGTTTCAACTTTAAGTTGATGATAAGACAAGATTTCCTACTGTGTCATATGGAGGCATAAATATTTCAACATTAAGATCCATTTGGCTTTTTGCTTTAACAACGCAGTATAAAACCAGTGTAGTTTCTACAAAACAGCAGAATGCAAAGAACTAACGAAATCTACAGTATCTTGCTATCAAAACACTGAGACGTCTTGGTTGAGAAGACACCTATAAATTGTTCATTAGCTTATTTACACCGTTTTAGAAGCAGGTGAAAGGCACGGGTAGAAAATCTGAAAGCATGACAGTAATTATGTTTCCATGAAAAGTGTTGGTATTGGCCTCAATCAGTGTAGGCATGAGTGACCAAACAAAGCAGTGTTCAGCTGGATTCCAGCTGCTTCTGTACTCCTACAGTCAGTAGCTGCCCAGTAGCCCCATGAGTGCTTTCTGGGACTGGCAGCGTTCGTGAGAATAACACTGTGTTGTCAAATCACAAGACCATACAAAGGAATCGTTTTGGCAAACTAAGAGCCACAGTCGAACAGAAACAGCACAACAGAGAACATAACCGTGAAATTTGTGAAGAGTCAGTTACCACTTCACTTGCATGAAGGTCTCCCAAGCATCCATTTTAGTCCAGAAAGAACCTACTTGATAAATCATAGTTCCACCAGCAGTGAAGTTTGTTACCACTACTTTTCAGGGGCCTGCGAGCAGCCAGAAGAAGCAGGGGCTGCCAGCCTGCCACCATCCCGAGGTAACAGCAGATGGCTCTACCAGCCAGGCTATGCTGCAGCAACAAAACAGTTCGGTCAGCAGTCAGGCTTCTCCCGGAAATCTATTTGCATTTTCAGTAAGACACAGAAAAAGCACGCTGAAGATGTGTAATATGTGCCTTACTTATTACTTTACTGCAATCTGAACAGGCTCTTAAGATCCATTATAAATTATTTTCGAATAGTAGTTATTACATATTTTGGCAAAGGAAAGTGGTAATCAGCCCTGCAGCACTCACCTGATAGACTAACAGTAAGCTAAGAGAGAGAACATCCAGAAACTTAAGTCACCTGAAGCATAAATATTCTTTGAAGTCAGTAGTTTAGTGATAAGCATATGATGGAAAGTCTGCTGAAGTACCCCTAGCATGGCACTGTGCACAGTTTTATTTAACTGGACAGAGATGTAAGAAAGAAATTTAAAGTCAGTCACTTTCACCTACATGAAGAGAGCTCACTCACTGCAGTGGCCATTCCTTTCTCTCCAGTTCCATGCTCGCACAGCTATCAAATGTTCAGGGCTGTCAAACTGCCTAAAAGCAGCAAACTGAACATTTTTCCCAGTGCAAGATCCTTAATGTGCAGATTTCTCTTAAACTCATATAACTATCATTTTCTTTTACCTCATGGTAGAAAGTTCGTCCTTCTGGGAAACGGGATGTGCTTCTTGAAGTGCAGTTATTCCTTAAGTAGTCATTTCATTTTGGTTAACTTGGATGGCAAGTGCTTCTGTGTATCTTCCAGTAATGGCAGGGAAATTCAGACACTAAGCTCTTACTTCTAAGGTAGTAGAGAGCTGAGGCACCAAGATGGGAGTACATTATGTTGCTATATCTTGCTGTCTTCTACAAAGCCTTGACAGTTCCACAGTGCCTCAGTACTTCTGTGAGAACTCTTCATAACAATAAGTAGCCAGCACAGATATGAAAAGAGCATGTAACTGAGTTAAGGCAGCAGGTTCCTTGCAGACCATTTAAATCAGAGGTAAGGTTCAGTGGAAGGATGTTAATGCATCGTCAGCAGAGAACTGGATAAATATGCTAGGTGGGAAGTTTGTTTAATTTTTAGTATGGTCTGGTTCCTGTGACTGTACAGTGACCTCAAGTTAAGCACCTCTGGACCAGCTGAGGAATCAAGGTTTATGTGAAATGTAAAGAGCATGATGATGGATATTCACCTGGAAATGTCACTCTACTTTCTGTAACAGACAAATTCTACTAGCACAGCTTTTAAAAACCTGTCTAAAGGAGTGAAGAAGATCAGATGACAAAGATAGTAGTGAAAGATATAACATTGTGCTGCAGTTACTTCATATGATTGAATACTTTAACAAGTATGAACAAACTTATATTTTTTAAAAAGTTGACTACATTCCCACCTAGTACGCATGAAGTGTGTATGCACAGCTGGTATTAGTGATCTATCTACCTTAAATATCTTTCCCATGAATACACTACCCACACTAAAGGAGCACTTGATAAATGGAAATTCTTCCCTGAGCTCAGTGAGCCCTGGATTTCAATCACAGAGCATTCATTTTTCTTCTGGGGATAATAAATCAACGCACTGATGATTTGTCATCATTCTGAGAGTTTGGCATCTCAGGAAATTCTGCATTATGAAGAGAGATCTGAAGTGAAAAGAAGTGCCTTGCTACTCTAAAGAGCAGAGGTGCAAATTTTCCCTTATATCTAACAAAAATATGTAGATTTCTTAAATTTCTTACTTTTTCTTTTATGATATTTCAAATTCTGATGAGAAATGGCCCATGCCTCTGTGAAATTATGCAATTCATTTCAAACATTCAGGTTTTTTTACCTCATCTCGGAGCTTCCTTTTTGGTAGCAAACACAAATTTTGAGAACTCTGATGTTTCCTGGTTATTGGATAGTAATGCACAAAATCAGCACACACTGCATGTGCTATAAAGGAAATAAAACTTTCTTATTTATGTCTTTTGTCCTCTCCAATTCACTCTTAGTACTAGCCAACCATTCTCAGTCCTGAACCAACGCCCTGGATGGCTTCAAGTCCTCAGGGAGCTTTGCCAGCCAGGGAAAACACTACCAGAAAAGAAACTTCTGTGACAAATTTCAGCTGCTGAAACAATGATCCTACATGCAAGCATCCAGCTGCCAAACCAACATTCTTGTTTTCTAGAAAAGAGCATAAGGAAAAGGCCCATAGGAACAAACTTTGTTCCACTGGCAGCATTACAGGATGAATGTGTCTGCCTGCAAAATACACTTCTTGTCACGCTTTTATAGCTGTACTCAACAGTGTACTACTAATCAGGGGGTATAGAAATCACCTTAATAGTTCCTGTGACCCACTCTTATTGGATTTACATCCATCAGCAAATCAAAGAAAACAATTTGATAATTTTAGCACAAAGCAGACAAAGGAGGATTTGCTAAGCTGCTTATGGCCTTGGCTCTGAAATGTTTGAGAGGTTCACGCTGATGTACTTCTACAGGATGTGCACCATGGATAGACTCTATCAGATGTTGAATGTTTGAATCCAGCGTATGATCAAGAGCAAAGAGAAGAATTCATGTTGTTTCATTTTATCACTCTTTTAAGCAGCTTCTCAAGGATATTAAGATGCAGGTATGTAATGTATTTAATAATGTGAACAGCATAACTATGATACATGTACGAATTTAAACAAAGGTGCACATAAACTTAGCTGATGGATAAAATTCCTTAATGAAAAAAAATATATATTTATATTTATATTCAATATATTTTAACAGTTGTTTTAAGGATTATATTGTATATACAATAAAATGCATATGGACAGTTGACACACACATCTACTCAAGCTGTTGTACCTGCTACTGTAAGAAACCTTGTCTCAGGAATCCAAATACTGTGTTTAGTTTCATATTTCTAAAATGTAATTTTTCATAATGACAGTAAGGAAAAAGTGAAGCACACTTTAATATCATTAAATTAAGCTATTTTTGTTGACATCTTGCATTACTTTATGAACAAAAAACTTTAAGCCAGTGGAACATACCACTTTTTTACTCTATACTTCTCAGAATGTCATCAAGATATTTCTTTATAAAGCTGGTAATAATCTCATTCCTTTCTGTGTTCTGTAATCTCAACCTTGATAATCCAGTTGATTATTAGTCAAGCAGGAGAATTGTTCTTAATCTTTATTACACTCTTGCAATTTCATTATTTACCTTCCTGGAGAGAATGAATCTCTTAGCAACTCCACTGATGCATTTTTCAGCACGAAAGTTAACATGTTCTCAACCACATTGTTCTAGTAGCAAACCAGTGAATTTTACAAATGAATTTCCCTTCATATGAACGTTTGTTATAAGCTGATACTGAAAGTGAAAATATGGCTTAATATTGACTTGATTTTATAACTTGATTTATTATCAAAGTCACTTAAGTCTTAAATGTATGCAGTGGTCATTTTAAGCCTATGTGAGCTCGGAAGACCAAACACATTCAGTATCTTGACTTCTTGACAGTCCACACACATCATCATTATTATTATCATTAATAATAATAATATAAAGAACTTTTTTTTATTTAGCACTAAATTTTTATTATCTGTAGCCTTGTTTTAAATAGAAAATTTCAAATTAATTATCATAATACAGACATGAATTGTGCATATGAAAGTACATTTAGCCTCCACATCTTAACACCTTCTGTTTTCTAGATGCTTCAGTACTCTTTCTCTTTTTAGAATTGCTTTTCTTAGCCTCTCACTGTCCTTCCTAAGGACACAGGACAATCAGGATTTCAGCATTAAAACCACAGATGGGAGTTTTCTAGAATTTCATATTACTTTCAGTCATGCAGTTGCTCTTAGTACAACCAGAATCAAACCTCACATAAGCAGCAGATTTTTCATCTAGACTTTGTAGGTACTGCGTGCGCCAGCACAGCTATCATCACTCACACAGACAAGTAACATCACTAAGGCATTTAGCAAATTTGGCATGATTTGATCTGAAGCCTAAATAGACAGAAAACATAAATAACAAAGCACTGTAGGATAAACATGTAGAAAAGTCTAAAATTAACTCTCATCCGTGGGAATTAACATAATTTTATTGTGCTGCTGTTTTTATGGCAGCAATTACGGTTTGAAAGACTCAATATTCACTCCTGCATAGTAAATCAATACCACAGGTCAACTGTGATTAACCTAGATGTGATATGTTTGATGACTGCAGATTAAAGTTAGATAGCTTCAAAAGCATTTGTGAATACCAAAAATGCACCATCAACAACAATCTATTGTAGACTGAAGCGCAAATATTTCCCAGCTGCAAACATTAACGACTGCTCAAAAATCCCTGATTGCCCTATGGATTCATCTTCATGTATATCAGCATGCAAATAAATGGGGGTGAACTCTGCCACTGCCATAACTCTCCAGATTTAAAATTAGAGCATTAGAATAGGTGTTATATGTTAAGAGGTAAATTAGCTGAGAATTTCCCCAACCACTGATGTTTAAGTTATCTTAGTAATAGTTCTACTTGTGGGATTTTGACCAAGTCACAGACTGGCACAGGGCAATGTGCCAGACAGGACAAACTAAACACCTTCTCATGCTTATCAGCAAGGTACACCAAGCATAGCATCCTCTCTAATTCAATAAAGTAAACATCTGTCTCTCTGGTTCTCCGGAGCCTCCACAGTAAAATTTTAAGCCTTAACAATTCTCCTCAGGTGAAAAATAAATTGTTAATCAACCATAACTGATTACATAGCGAAATAGAATAACTGCTGGGTTCATCCAAGTTCTACCTGAGCATCACTAGTATATCAAGCAGCAAATATGAGGTCCTGACTTTGCACTGGCAATAAATATTTCAACAAATTAATGTTATTAAATAACGGGTTTCAGAGAAAACCCTAAAACAAAATTAAACAACAATGAATATGTATTCTGAATAGCTGAGCTAATAGAATCATAAGGACACAATGAAATCCCACCCTATACATTTGTGAATAAGTTGCTCCCTCCCACATACTACATGATGGTGTGGAGAAGCTGTCCTGCCTGAGTTAGCAGCAAGAACTGATGGAGAAATAGCATCCTAAATGCTTAACCTATAAGCAGTAAGTTCTCTTGCCTTCTCATAGGACACTTTTACTATGCCTTCTTGCAGTAAAATGTGCAAAGTGGTGTTCTGCGTTTATATTACTGATGAATAATTCTGCCTGGTCATAGGAGTAAAGACTTCAAGAAAGTACAGTCAAAAGATTTACAGCTATATTCTAACTATTTGGGGCTGGAATTTGGATGCTCTCCGCATTTCAGAGAAATGAAATGATGATTTGCTTTACTCTGTGAAGCTGGGCTTCACCCAGTAATATTCTAAACTAAGTTCAAAACTAAACTAAACTCTCCTCCCCACCTCAGCTTAGTGCGGTGCTCACAAAACAACTCAGAGGAAAAAAGGTTTTATACATTTTGATGACACAGTGAGCACATACATATTTTTTGCTTCTTTTTATTTCTTATGATGTTATGCTATGATGAGACTTATCTGGGAAATTACTGGATTACGTTAATAAAATCTGTCTCCCATGTTCTTTCTGGTTGGCAGAAAACAGCTTTGGAACAGAGAGGGTATCAATCTGATGTTCTTCATGGATTTTCTAGTTTCTTTTTGTATTTAAAATTAGTGAAATGAAATCAGAATAAATTCTGATTCTATTATATATTTTCCTCACGTATGAAGACAGCCAACAGTGCAATGTAATTCAATCTTAGAGCCTGGTTCTTGCCACTTTCAGCAGTTTCTTTCTCCAGAAACAAGCTACAGCCAGAGTAACAGGAAAAAAAGGTTCTATATGATAAACATAAGGCAAAAATGACATTTAAAATTTACTAATTTCATCAGGGAATTAATACACATTTTTTTTCAGGAGTTCTAGCCATGTGTTTTTTAATTAGAAAAAGTAAACTGAGCTTGCTTAATTAAGAAGTTGATATCACTACTTCAGAAACATCTTGTACTGCTCTACTTGAAGTATTGTTTTCTAGGAGAGGTTTTTTATAGCTACACCACCACATTTTTCTCCTTTCCAGAAAATGCCTTCTGTGAAATATGTTATTTATATAGAATCCCCTCCCTCACACAACCAGCTAGAAATAATCCTCATAATTTCCCAAGTGCACAAAAGTCATGGCTCTGCACAGGCTAAAGCACAAATGTCAATTTTAAAAGAAGTCTCTTTAGAAATGAACTGACTTACAAAAGCTTATAAAAAGACAATAGAGTAATTACAGGAACAGCAGTGGAACTGCCTGCCCCCTATGGCTAGGAGCAAATAGCACAAGCTGCTTGTGACAGCTTTTTAATTAACATATCTTGCCTCCCACAAATAGAGAGGGTGATGTAAATCAAAGCACCTTCTCTGACTTGAAAGGAATACTGTCAGTATGCTTCAGACACAGACTGTCCCCCCAAATCTGCTTCTTGCTCATGGAGTCAGTAAAAGTTTTCTGACTTAGCAAGCAGATCTAATAGGTGTTTGTCTGATTTGGTTCCACAAAAGCCTGGTTTCCTCTGTATGTGTTGGATACACGTGAATTATTATTTGTTATAAATAGAATGTAGTACTAAACAGGCACAAGATGAGTAGAGCTACCACTGTAATACAGGGCCTAATATCCTAATACGTGTTTATTTCACTCACACAATATTTAAACACAGTGACTAAATACTAGGGCTTTATATCTTGACAAATCAGTGCACATGTAGCAGCCCAAGCTCACTTCGGACAACTTTTACCTATGTGTGTCTACATCCTTTTCAGACAGTATATTTTCCAGAGAGAACATTTATCTGTTTTGTAAAACCTGCAGGTCCATCATGCTGCCATGTCACTCTCTTTATCTTCCATTTCAGGAGATTAAGAATGGTGGATAGAGCAAAAGCACTGTAAAGAGCATAAATCTGTACAAGTCTTGACTATATTTTCACCAGAATAAAGTGTAGTTTATGCTTGCTAATGACTCTGTGAGAGCAAAACCTCTGGTGGCCAAAAATATATCAAGAAGAGAGGACACTCATTCAGTGTAGCATATTTGGAACAGCTTCATCCATACCTTTCTTTTCTGTAGCATTTCAGCTTCTGTTACCAGCTATGGCACACATATGGAGTCCTGTGAGGATTAGCCCTTTAATACTACTGCTCCATGCTATGGCTTTTTGTTTATTTCTCTGTTGTTGTTTTTTTCTTAAACTGTACAGATTTGCACACACACAGTAGATTATCAGCATTGACCACTGGTCCCATACAAAAAAACAAACTTAAGTAAGAAAACAGCTGAAAAGAAACTTAGAAAAGGATTTCAAATGTGCTTATTTTCCATACCCTGGGGAAATTAAATGCAATCTTCGACTTTGTTTTTCCTGCCAACATCAGGGGGTTAAAAATAGATGACTAAAATGCTTAGCTTCTTATTAGGCAGTAGAATTAGCTTAAGATGTCCTGCAGGGCTGCAACATTAGTATGTCGTGATGGCCACAGCACAAAATTCCAATGACATACTATTAAGTGGATCTGGAGGCAGGTACATAAACATCCACGGCTAATGAGACTATGCTTATATTAACATTTTGCTTTAAAGCAGAAGTGAAGTTTCATTTCACACAGGATAAGGGGCAATAGTTTTAAGACAAAAGACAGGAGATATTCGCTAAATGTCAGGGGAAATTTTTTCACCAAAAATGTGGTGAAGTGCTGGAACGTGTTGCCCACAGATGTTGTGGATATTCCAACTCTGGAGGTGTTTAAAGCCAGTTTGCATGGGGCCCTAGGCAGCCTGATTTAGTGGCTGCCCTCAGCAGCTGATGGAACTAGATGAGCTTTGAGATCCTTTCCAATGCAAGCCATTCTATAATTTGTCATATTTAACTTTGTGTGTTGAGAAATACATAAAACATAAACCAGACTGAAGTGAAGATATGTTCCAACATATCTCCAGTGAGATTTCCATGGGACCAAACAACCAACCCAACACAACCCAAAGACATTTAAAACACATATAGTATAGCTGTTGGGTCCTTGGAAACAACAGTTCTGTCTACAAAAGTACTCCTATTAGTGCAGCCTGTTAATGTCATGCTTAATCAGGAGCTCCACCCGGTGTTCACTAGTGCCACAGAAAGGTCTTAGCCAATTGTGGTCCCTCAAAGAAGACTACAAGCCAGACGGCAAAAAAGGATCAGATTATATCTAGTCTGATGGAAAAATCTCATATTGTACATCACTTAGGTGTAGAGGACTTTGCATCAAGTGTTCAGACAGTGTGATCTGTTCCTCTGAAGCTTACTCTTGCAAATGCCGATGTAAAACTTCATCATCTATCAGATCTAGCAACAAACTCAAAAGAAAATATGAAAAGTCATGAATCTCAGCAGCACATGACTGCATATGTATGAGAAATAAATGGGATTTATACAATTAATAAAAGATGTGTATTCATCAGATATTTAAGTTATTTCTTCAAAGGCTCTGGGCAAAGATAGACTTGTGATTGTTTGGACCCAAGAAGTGATTTATGTACTTATTTACTTATTTAAACTTTCAGAGCTATTACAGGAGGTAAAAAGATTGATGCTGTACTCATTAGTCAGCGGCATCAGTCCACATAAAATCCCATTCACACTCCTATACAAAGTCAGTAAAAATAGTTTTTACTAATTCTGAACAAAAAAATAAAAAGAAGCAACATCAAAATTCTGGCTAGAAAATCAGACTAAGATACTGAAAAATAAAACCCATTCTCAGTAATTTCAGCTATGCTCATAACATGAAGCTAATGACTTCTGACTCCGTTAACTTTATCAAGTTTTGTAGATTAACTCTACCCTTTTTTTGTTACACTTGTCTGCTTTCTCCAGCCTTCTGTATACCTTCACATATTGGACAGTCATTAACGAAGATTTAAGAGTTGCTCATACCCTCCTGATCTCAGTATTACATCTTCCAAATGAAAGGAACATAGTGAGGGAGTAATAAAACAGAGATTTAGCTGATTTAGCTCAACTCATACACCAACAACACTCCTCATCACTGTAGAATGAGAGGAGATGAACTTTTTGTCAGTATGTTACATCAGTTCTAGTCTGCATTAATCTACACAGAAAATCAAAATAAAGAGGGGCTTGAGCTAAACTAAAATGCAATTCCTAAGTCAGCAACCAGTATTTGATATAGCAACAACATCCTGCAGATATTTGCATTGTACGTTTAGAATATGTAATTCCAGATTTGCATAGAAAGCAGCCAGAGCAATCAGAGGGCAGGCTCCAAGACATACAACATCTGGCTGCATCTTCCAGATGTTACTATAATGAGGAGCCATACAGGAATTATTCCTACCGGAATAATTAACACCCTAAGCCATGCAATTCTCTTATCTCCCTGAATATTTGAGCAGAAAGACCGATCATCCTACAAAGGATTCTTCATTAAACAGTTACCCTGCTTCAACAAGGCAGGTATTTCTCTATGTTGTGTTTGTCCTGAAGGAAGTAGTTCAGAGAGACAAGGCATTTCTGAACTAATGTAAAGGCATGTAGGCTTGATAATATTTGTCACAGCGTTAAGTCACACAAGTTTTCCTCCGTTCTGGCTTTTACTAACATAGGCCTTAAATTCGCAACAATCCCCCCATGGAGTCCTGTGGATGACTGTAGTTCTACACACAAGAAGCAGACTGTGCAACAGGACGTTGTAGTGAGACAGTGGCTTGTTACACATGCATAAGGTCCCACAGGGACCTCTCACTGCCCGTCTCCCTGATGTGGGAGCAGTGCAAGGTCTGGACTAAGCCCAACTCAACACAGTGCAGTGAGGTGCTGCTGTATGGGCGGTGGCAGCCACCACAGAGCATCACCGACAGGAGGGAGGAGGGAGAGTGGGGATTACCTGCTGGGCCTGCTGCAGCAGCTCCATTCTTTCATGCAAGATCTGGCTGTCAAACTCACGGCTCTGCCTCAGGATCTGCCGTCGCACCTTCTCCACAGCAGCCCGCAAATCTTCCTTCTGGGCTTCCGTCAGTGACTCGCTCGCCCGCCTTCCCGGGTCCTGCTGCAGGGCATTATACAGCGTGGCTTCCAGCTCCTGGATTTTCTAAGGCAACCCAAATCACATACAGACAGGCTGCCGTTTGAACGCAGGAAGCACACAACCCACCCGCAGCTCGAGGAGGAGGAGGCCAGCGAGCACAGCCGTGGGCAGGAGGGGAGGATGGACACAGACACGGGACGGGAACAGGACAGAAAGCAGCAGCCATGAGCAGTGAGGAGCATTACACACACAGTGCACAGAACCACCCAGCACCAGTACACACGCGGGCTGTGATTTCTGTTCTACTCAATGATTAATTGCTTCTGTTTAGGAAAGTTCTGCGTTTAACATGTGGCAAAAACCCCAAGCCCCTGATGCTAAAAATTACAAAATCAACAGAAACTGAAAGATTCCCTTCAGCTGTGACTGAGTTACCAAGTCATTCCATAAAATGCAAAACTCATAGCATACACAAAAAAAGCTGTGAGCAAAAACTGTAGCACCCTCACTCCCTCTGGCCCTACTGCCCTGCTATCCACTGCTCAACATCAACTTCACTCCCTTTGCTACACACGGCTGTAATCAATGAGAAGAGAAACACTGCAGGGAATGCTAATCTCTCCTCAATCTCTCACCCTTTGTCAGTCTGCTAATCAGATTCTCATACACTAACCCTGCCTTCAGTACTTAGCAAAGCAGAGAGAGCACGGAAGAACTTAATATTTGTATGGAGAACCATGTTTCCAAGAGGAAGGAAAGAAAGGAATCATATAACAGCATTTCTCTTGCTCTTGTGGTCAATATATTTCTATATTTCCTATAACAAAACAACTTAGAATGCTATTTTGATCAAAAGCACCTGACAACATCCCTTTAGCTCTCTTAACACCTTTGGGAGATAGGTAACTCTATCCATATTAGTGATGCATCAACAGAAGCACAGAGAGGTTAAATGGCTTGCTCAAGGTCATGGTGCTAGAAATAGAGCCTGCTTCCTTCCATCATCTGCTCTGAGCACAAGACCTTGATCCTTCCCTGAAAGTATTTTCCCCATATTAAATATTTACAACGTATAAACAGTTCTTCATGCCATTATATTTTGGTTTCCTGAAGTCTCACTATTAAAAAACTGAAGTCTGCAATTTTGTCAATTCCTGGATCATTCCCAAGGCTCCATTTTGTGCTGCATAGCCTGAGAGAAGGCAAGGTTGCAGCTTTCCACTTGAAAAGCAGGAAAAGTAAGGTTAGATAGGACAGCGCAGGAAGGAAGGGCATAGGAAAAATAAGAATTTCCAGTAATATTTACAAATATCAAGGGAAAAGTAATATCGGAGGAGTTCTAATGTTATCCCTGGTATATTTTACCAAGATAGTTTCATGCACAGACAGACTAGCTCTTACCATTCTAGGTGTACTAACAAGATTTTAAGGTATTTTAGAATTAAAAAAAGAAAAGAAATATCAAGACAATTCTAAGTACTGTAATCCATTCCCTAAGTCCTCGTTTACGTTGCACTTGATTTTCTAGTTTGTTAAAACACTAAGTAAATTAAAAGAGAAATCTATTTAAAATCAAAAGAAAAAAAATATTTCATCAAATCTATTCAGATATGAAAATTTAATAACTGTTCTTTTCCTACCATGTATGCCTGGTCCAGCGCTTGTTTCCTGTAGTCGAGTTCTTCCTCTAAATAACCCTTCTGTTTACTGAACAGGTCCTAAGCAATAATAAAAACAAGGAAGTATTTGTTCTTCATCCTATGTCATAAATAATCATAAATGCCATCATTTTCATGTAAGTTTTCCACTTGGAAGCAAAAGGAAAGGTATAGACAGTGACAACATTCATCAGAAGGATATTTGGATACCAGATTTACAATAGAGGCGCTTGAAGTATGTGCGTGCTATCAACTAGTTGTACCCAGAAAGTGCAGATGTCTACATCAGTGCACAACTCAACTCTGCCTTGATATGGTGGAGGTATAACCAAAGGCTGGAAGGTCAATGTGGGTGTACATGCATGAGGCCCAACAGCCATCATGAGAACCAGGCAGGTCAAGGGAGGAATGGCAATAATGGCAGTGAGGGCACTTTATTGTTTTTCTGAAAATATCCAGTATGACCCTCAAGGAAATCATGAGACAACTCAGAATCTGTGTTAGGAAATTAGAATGTACAGGGCACTAGTTGGATCCTGCATCAATAATCAGAGATGAGTTAGAGAAGCAGGAATAGAAATTCAGTTTTCAGCTTGTAGAAGTAGGAAGCCAGTTCAAAATGGGTAATGGGATACCCAGGGAGATTAAGTGACTGTAGCTACAGAGCTGAGGAAGTTTTCAATATACCAAGGATTTTTATGTATTTAAAATCAAATGCACTACCTTTCGCAGACATAATAACTTATAGCTGATATTTCAGTGAAACTCAGCATCTGAGAGGAGGATGCAGGAAAATTTTGAACGTTTAAAATAGTCAAACTACACAGAAAACATGCCTCTAGAGTGCTTCAGTGATAATAAGTTGAACATAAAATAGTAGGTTAATTTTCCTCTCTAGGCAGATTGTAATTCTTAAAAATAAATATAAATAAATAAAAATAGTAGTAGTTCAGGAAACAGAAACCATCTGATCAAATTTAGCATTGTAATGGTTTTTTTTCTATACTCAACAAACACTTGTAACCCATGTAGAAATACATACAGTATGTGTTAACTGGAGTAAATCATCATTTATGTATGCAGGATTCTTAAGATGTTTGTTCTAGCTTTTATTAGTGTATAAAGCAAATATCAGACGTCTGGTTACATTTGTTGACTTATTTTAGTATATGACCATTTCCAAATACAACAGAAGTACACTGACTGCAGAATATACATATGCTGACAATACAAAAAGATATTGAGGATTATCCCCAAGTCAAATACTTGGCCAGTTTTTACCTTCAAACATTTAAAAACTGTTGGAATTGTACATGACACATGTATGCCACTGTAGCACTTGTGTACAGTTTGCCTGGGCATGAACAGTACTGATGATCAACTCTCACTCCAGTTTGAAAGAAATCTATTCCAATCAGCAAATTAATTTTTGACAGGGTCTGTGAGCCCTCCAGAAGGGCAGGGGTCTCTTGAAGTTGCTACAAAACATGTTTCCCAGCCTCTCACGGACATAACAGAAGAAAGTAATACGGTATCAGGTAGCATATCAACTGCCCAGCTGACATTATTTTCTTGCATAGATTATGGGAACAGTCCTGTGGCTGTTGTAGAAGATGCACTGTGTAATGCAAAGAATAGCCCTGGTCAAAGCTGCTCACACTGGCTCACAGCAAAGTGGACTGACAGCCTTGCCCAAGACTACAGAGAGAATCAAGCTACCAGCAGATCCCGGAATAGCAGTGCAGCTGCTCTGGTCATATTACCCCTCCAGAAGCCATTGTAAAAGATAGCCAACTAAGCAAGAGAGAGAGACCAAGAGTGAGATCTTGAATTCTTTACATGGGTTCCAAGGACATCTAAACCAGTGCTCAACCCCTCTGTGATATGACAGAATATTATTTCTGCATATATTTCACAGGTCAGTTTTTGGAGGCACAACCACCAGCAAAAAAGACATTCAGATTGCTATTTTAACAAATAGAGGGCTATCAAGAGTAGTATTTGAAAACATCACAGATATTAAAAAGGAAGATAATAAACTAAGTTAGAAAGAAATAGACATTTTCCATAACCTCTTTGCCTCTGTTTCCTGTGCTTTAAGGTGGATCTAATGTTGATTACTTATCTACCTGGAAAAGGTGTAGTGAGATTTAATTTTTGTTTGTAAAGTCATTTGAAGATGAGAAGCACAGCATGCATGGCAAACCAATAAAAACAAATATTGCAAAACTCTATGTTTAACATGCAAAAAAAAATAAGGGTCTCAATCTAGATTAAGTAGAGATCTTTACAATTTGTCCAGAGATTGAATACCAGAAAGCAAAGAAATATCCTTGACAATTCTTCCAGACAATGCTGTTGCCAGACAAATTAATACACAGAGAAAGCATGAAGACAATTTCACACTGTTCTGTTAAGCTGCTCTGTAAAGCTCTACCTTCATGTACTATTTTGTGTACATTTTACTGGTTTTGCTCAAAATATCTTTGATGCTTCCACCTCAATCCAAAGAACACAAACAAGAAACTGTTCTGGATACCTCTTGCAAAGTTTACCATGAAATAATCTCAGTTAAACAGAGAAAGGCAGCAAATCAACTTGTGAAGTTTAAACACTTGCTTTTGAAACAAGTTTTAGTCAAATGAATTCTATTTCTGTTGTCCTTTCCTTACCTTCTCATTTTCCAGGTCTAACATCTTCTGTGTCAGTGCAGCTTCTGTCCCCTCTATCTGTTTTAACCACTACATGAACAGAACAATATAAAAAGGAGAAAATGAGAAGTGGAAAAAAAAGAGCTTTTGAAAAATTTGCGCCAAAAATTCTGCAAGCTTGTTGCCAACACTCCCAAGCATATGCTTCTGCTATATTAACTATTCACTTTGAAGTAATACACAACTAAGCAGGTTGTGAAAACAAGCAGATCGGAAGACTGCAGAAGCAATCAAGAATAATATGGAGGTTATTTACTGATGATTAAAGATTCTTTCCTCCTCTAAAATTCAACATTGACTTTGGTGAACAATGTAAAATCAATCTGATTTTTTCCAGCTTAATATATTAACACTTATTGTCTTCATTTATAAAAAATATTATGATGGCATCAGCTCCGCATTTTCCCAGAAAGCAGTATAAACAAAAGACAAAGTGGCAAACTTGGACTGGACCTTTAATTTGCAGTTTGTTGAGTCTTTACTGGTAAGAAGCACACTTATAAAACATCAGTAATGTAGAAGAAATAATAAAATGGAAAGACAGAAGCAGTTAACATGGTTACTCTCATAAAACCTTTCCTATTCTGGGAAGAAGCAAAAAAAAAAAAAAAAAAAATTATGAAGAAAAGCTGTTGAATTCCAAAAGCATAATTACCTATTGTAAAACCTAAGAGCAGACACAGAAGATACTTGCTTAATTACTTAATTAACGATCATCAGGACTAAATTATATTCAGCTTTATCAGAATGCATAGGAAAGCTCTGCCTGTATTTACTTCTTTTACCTTGTTAGTCTACAATAAGGATCAATGACTAGTTTTCAAAGTGCATAGTTTAGATTAATCCTTCTTTTCCTAGGACCAGCTCCCATTAAGACCAGCCATAGCTTTGCCACTGATGAATGGGTAATTATCCGTTTGCTCCTACATAGTTTAATTCTTTGGATAAGAGTTACACATCAACTTTTTAAATTTACGGTTTTGCTTTACATATAAACAAAAAGTGAATTAATGAATTGATGCTTTCAGATCTTCCACTATTCAAAAGATTGATTGACCAAAAAAAAAAAAAGAATCTTGTTTTATCTACTTAGTGCATTTATCTTGGAATACAAAGCTGAAAGAACCAAGTAGGAACATTATATTCTGTTTTCATCATAATCTTTCTGTTCTTCATTTTGAAGGTGATGGACAGAAGATACTGCTCAACAAAACAGCACCACTGATAAAGGATTCTGCAAGACAGAGAGCATTTGGAACCCTTGAAATCAATAGAAATTGAATGTAATCAGCATCTCTCACAGTAACCCTCAATAATTGCAAATGAAAGGCTGTTTGCAAGAATTAGAGGTCTAATTTTTTGAACCAATAGGTGATATGAAGAACTAAATTTTGATTCTGCTCTTCTCATGTATGTAAGTCATTCTAGAAACAGGAGCACAGAAGGGACACACATGTATTTACAAGTCATAATCAGATGTAGCATTCAAAGTAACTTCCCGGAATTGTTCCAGCAGTACCCAGAAATCTTCCTTCCCAGCAGCTTGGTTTCCAAAAAAAATTACTGCCAATGGCTGAGTATGGTAGATTTGATTGAAATAAGCATTAAGCATGAATAATTAGCACACATGAATTTAACTAGCATACCAATGTCTGCAATACCCTTACTTTGACAAAGATCTCATTATAAGGTGGTTATATATCTCACAACTAAGGATCAATAGGAACACACATGCAAAGTCATCTGTCCCTCACATAGCAGGACATCTGAGAGTTACATTACACTAGAAGAGGCAGTACAGTTGTTTCAGATTTCTTCTAACTTAAAATGTCCATGCATCCATTAGGACTTCTGTTAAAGCAATAATATAGTCTTGTTTATCAGATTTTTTATTTTATTTTACATTTTAGCTCCCCAGTGTGTGTTGTAAAACAGAATATTATGAAAATATGTGGCAGTGCCTGTCTTATGTTGAAGACAATATAGGACTATTCTCTCTTATTCCTTGTCTTGGTAAATTTTGGATATGGATAGTCCTTTCTTACAGAGTTACTTTGCTTTTAGTAATTACTCAGTTAAGTCAACAATTACTAAAATTGCTTTACTTAGATTACCTAAATTAAAACATTAAGATAATAGATTAATAAAGTAATGTCAGTTAGAGCAATGATTAATTATTCAATAAAATGCTCAGGATTCAATTTAAACTTTAATATTCAGAAACAAAAAGCTTAGGAAATGTTTTATAGCAAACTAAAAAAAAGGAAGAAGTGAAGTACCTTTAAATAAAAAATGAAAAAAAAAAAAGGTAAGTTTTTCTTAGTTCATTTTAAATGCCATTTTTATTCACATATAAATTATGCTTATTTTATAGCTGGAGAAGTAAAGAGCTAGTCATTGAGTGAGCTGACTATTTATCTTGCACTTTTTTGTTATTTATGCCCACTATACAGAGGAAAGGATCACAGCTATTCAGAATTTTCTGTCATAAACAGAAATGGGCCAAAGTGGACTAGTATTGTGACTCAGAGAGAACTTTGCAGCAGCTCAGGAGGGTCCCCTGGAAAACATAGGCACTTTTCAGCATGTAGTTGTTCTTGTCCAGAGGCTTTTTAGTACTTTATTCTGAAGAAATATCACCAGAGAAAGTATTTATTTTTTAAATTGGTTTCACTTTATATGTTAGATTGTACCTCAAAACATCACAATCCAAATAAAATCATGGAAGAATGAATAAATGCTCCAGTCCAGATCCACTTCACAGAAAAACCACGCTTCTGCGACAAAGCTACATGAGATCTCAGCAGTCATAGTCAGTCTCTTAAACAGACAAACATCTTTATTGAGTTCTACCTTTTCACAGAGAGAAAGTACAGTCCCCGCTTGGATTATTGCAACCTGTTCTTCATTTCTCAAATTCTAAAGTACGAAAAAAAAAACAAAAAAACAACATTTTAAATTGGATTGGAAATCCATTCTTCAATACAAGTGATCAATTTTAACTGCAACTTAGAGAATCAAACAAGTTACATTTAGCACTTTATAAACATGATCGGACTGAAAATAAAAAGTGCTTTAATTTAATATACCAACAACAATTATTTTGCACCTGTTTATTATTTCATGAGAACCAAGTCATTTTTGTCAAGAATTCTAAAATTCCCCTTTTTCTAGCCATAAAAAATACCAATTCAATGTACTGTATGTATAGTTCTGCAGCAGTGAAGGCTACCTCATGCCCAGTTCTGAGCCATGTTCCCATTTTTGAAAACAATATAAAAGAAAGAGCAAGTCCTATAGAATTAGCCACACAATTTGCAGCATAAAAATAAATTTGGAGCTTAAAATGAGTATAATTGAGATGCCAAACTATTAAAGCTACCTGTGAATGTCTCCATGGCTGTTTTTTTCCCCCAACTGTGTAACAAGAAATTTATTTTGTATTTGGCAATTCAGGGAAGTTATCCTTGCCCTATTTCCCAGTAAACATCCTCCTGCAGAGACAACCTCACTGCAGAAGCTACTAGTATTACTACCCAAGAAATACAAATTGGCCTGGTTTTGACTTCCTTGATTTTCTCCCTTAGCTTGCATTATGCCTTATTCCTGTGCCTACTACAGTTTCTATTCTTTTAAGTAATTCAGGCAAGATCAAATCCTATCTTGAGGAAACACGCTCCAATTTATCTGAAATCTTTTAAGTTTGTACAAGTAGTGTTTGATCATTCATATTTTTTTGTACAAGTAGAGACATACAAAAATCACTCTGTACATTTTCTTATATGCTTTTTCGTGCTGAGGAAAAAAAACTCCTGCTTAAAAACAAAAAATCTAGCGTTATATTTGAAATTTAAAAATCATTACCCCATTATCTCCAAGAATATCTAGCTTCTTCATGAGCTCTGATATATTCACATCCTGAAAAAGATGTTCAATATTTATTTTTATAAAGAAGGTGAGAAACAGTTTTACATGCTACATTTTAGGTACCATTGCATGCGAAGAGTCTTAAAATGCCAGTAAGTTAAACCTGAGTTTTGCATCATAACTACCAAAATGATACTGATCATTTCAGTAATAAAGTCAAATGCCACTTGGTTACAAGCAAGAAACTCTGACATCTGTGCATCCTGCTGATGTGCACCAGTGAAAGATAAAAACTGACAAACAGGCATAAAGTACCTTTTTTTCCCTCATAGTTTGGTATGGAGTGTGAAGCACATCAGGCCATAGAATTAAAGGGACAGCAAAATAATTGCCAAGAAGGTTTGTTGTTGTTTTTGTTTTTTTGTTTGTTTTTTACTTTGGTTGAACAAAATAGAGCAGTTCCAGATGTTTTCATGGCAGAAGGGAGTGTTCACAGTGGGATGAACATGCTCCTGCAAACGCTACTAACTTACAACCTCTCTGAGAGCCACATTTCTCGGCCAGTCATCCCCATATCCACAGAGAACAGCAACCAGTGCCCCAGTCACTGCAACCAAGGCAAACATTTCACTGACAGAAAAAAAAGAGGAGGAATACATCTACAGATAATGCCTGTATTTTAGATCTAATGGTGCTAGAGACCATTCCTAGGCACCAGAGCTCTATTTTCTGCTGTAAAAATTTGTTGGATAGGTTCATGGAACTGCTTAACCAGTGATATCAACACACCAGAATAATTTCAAGTTTGGTCCACAAGTTCTTGTGATGCATGGGTATTTCCATTGACAGCTTGTACGCAATCATGCTGTTTGAAGGTAGGAGATAGGATGAGCAAAGACCAGCTGATATTAATCCAAAAATGCTTAATATACACACATAAAAAGCCATTATAATGCTGGCACACTCAACTTCTCATATTCAGTGCTTCTTAGTAGAGGTCAGCATTACCCAATGACTGTGCCTTGGCTCATTAGTTTCATTACTTACAGCATGTAACATGCTGTTTTCCATCTGTGTGCTATGCAGCTGTGTAGTACAAGGAGTCAGGATGACTGATCTTTTAATTTCTTTTAAGTGAAATTAGCTGTGCTTGCAAAGAGCATAACTACATCAGTTATCATCATACAGAACTACACTGTTCTGTATCTCCAGTGAGTAAGGTTTAATAAGGAATTGAAAGATTTCCTGAAAATCAGAAATAGGTGTGGGAGAGAATCTGTACAAAATAGAATATCCTGTCTCGAAAACAGGAATAATGTACTACACTGGTCCATCGTGGGAAGTATTCTTCATCCCTTCCCATCCACCCCAACATTGCAGCATTGCCTCTACATGCCACAGTAGCTACTGAATAGTGCACAACAGTAATTTTAGAATGGTGCAGAGCTTAAAATACACTTGTGCATGGGCTGGATTAAAGTTAAAGCTAGTGATTCTGATCAGCAGTGACAACGTTGAAAAGAAACTTTAAATGATCAGTTTCACTGGTGAGGAATGGAATTCAGTAAGATATGCCAGTTCTTGACCCTATTTCTTCACCCTATTAGACCCCAAATTCTCATTCTAATTAATTTATTTACACAGAAAAACAAAAACAAAAAATAAGAAAGATTTAAAAAGCAAATCAGAAATGTGTAGTTTGCTGCCAATAGCTAATAATTTTGACAGGTATTGAAATCGTATAAAAAGCAAACGATTTAATATGCCCATATGTGGTTGACTATCTCTGCTTCAAGGCAAGAAAACTGAAAAGAGGGCAAAAATCAAAAAAAGAAAAATGTTTCATGCAATGGAAGACAACAGGTAAAAATGAATTCAGGGTCCTGTACCAGCTACAGTCAACACAAATTAGAATAACAGATAAGTTGAATGCAGATCTAGCAACCTCTGGCAGCTCTATTTGAAAGGTGATATGTTTGGTGGTTGGAGAATGAAGAACTTTTAAGTTTCTTCCAAACAAAACTTGTCTGTGATTCTATGGTAATTAATGACACTCAATGTGTTTTAGGGAGATGACTAAAGGACTGAATAGAAACCAGCCTTCTGTTAAAGAGCTTGTAAACTGACTGGTCCACATTTTCATTTATGAACTCCTTACAAACTACCACAATGTATTCTTCTGAAACCCTTTTCCCAGTTAAGTATAATAAGAAAACAATTTTATTTTTTCAGGTTTTCTTCCCTACAGCAAGATGATAATGATGGAAAACTATTCATTTGAATATCGAGTTCTTCATTCCAGCCATCCAGCTGTTCCTAATGTCCCACATATACCTTTATTCCTTCATGTTGACAGAAAAGTTGCAGTGCACTTCCATTGTTTTCAGGGAAGGTGGTTATATGAAGATTAAATGCAGGCGACCTTCGTTCTCTCTCCTGAGGAAAGATTTTGTTTAAAAAGGATTATACATTAATATATATTTCCCATATTTACATGAAAAGCCTTGTACATTAAACAGACAGATTTCTATTCACATTCCAGATACGTGGGATTTCCTCCTACTTTCACCATACTCAAAAGATTTTGGGCTTAGCTGAGCACATAAAATAACTTCAAATTCCAACTGATCCTATACACACAAAGTGTTCACAAAATAAATTGCTACACTCTTGTAGAAGAAACATTTTTTGTTGCCAAAATAATTGGTTAGAGCAATAGTAGCAATTGCAATAATTAATTTCAGTTACAGTCTAACTGTTGTCCTCTTTCATTAAAAAAAAATCATTTAGGAATAAGAAACTGCTGGAAAAAAATGAAAACTCTATCACCAAATAATATGGTTATGTATTTCCTCTATAAAACTAAAGCTCTGTATCTACTCTATTCTACAGTTAACCTTTGGATTAGAGCATGTAAAATCCTGTCTCATTCACTGCACAATCCAGGATGTTGGAATATGCCTTAATACAAACACTAAAAATTATAAATTCTCATCCAATCCATCTACTTGATTTTCATGTGTTTCTTCAAAATACCTACTTATTATTTCTTCAGAAGACAAAAACTTAGTAAAACAATGAATAAGAAACCTTATTTAAGTGAAGTTTCAACATATTTGGAATGACTGGAAAAAGACTCTGCAAACCAAGGCAGTTGGTTAAACACAGAACTCACTATGGCCATGGGAACACAAGTGAGAAAAACTACTTTACAGGTACTACAATAGTACCCTTGGTTTCACTTTCAATGAAAGAGAGTTGCTGCAAATTTATTTATGTCTGTCCATGCATTACCTGATTTCTAAATCACAAATGAGATGCTTTAATTGGTAATCACAAGCGAGAACAGCATTCACTTATTCACTTAAGCAGGTTACAAAGCATGGCAACACATGTTCATAAACTAGCCAGGCTGGGAACTACAATGTAGAGGGAAAAAAATTCTCTTAACTCTCGACATTTTTTCCCTCTCATAATCACTAATTTTAATATTTTTTCTGTTAACAGTGTAATTTTGAGATAGGCTTAAGTGACCTAACTGACGAGAAAAAAAACAGAAGCTTAATTCTTGCCCAAATTCAATTCAAATTTAGACATCCTTTTTTTTTTTAAATTAGTCATATGCTATTACACTAAACTTACCTGCATTTACTTGTGTTATATTACATATAAATGGCTCTACTTCTACATAAATGTAATTTTTATCTGTTTAGGTGTTCTGAAAAAAATATCCTTCTGGTTATGAGAAGTGTTCGTGACTTTACTAAAGCATTCACATTGTCAATCATGTGTCTAAATACTTGCCTACAAAGGAAAAAAATCTTTCATGCAGTCACACAAAAATACTCCCTTTTATATCCTATAAAATAAGTTCTTAAAAATTTGTCAGATAATGAATCTAGATTCATAGATACATTAGGTTGGAAAGGACCTACAAGATCATCTAGTCCAACCATCCAACTAGACACACTGAACTAAACTAATTTTCATACAATTCTTGTATGTGGAAAATATTTCCCTCAAGGATGTTTTGAAGCACATTTTTTCCCTTTCAAAGACATTTTTTCAGACAGCTGTACTTCTAAGAACACCTACATTTTAATGAGCAGGTTTTAGGGTAACTGGCAGTTTAATGCTAAATTCTTCAACATTATAATCTACAGTTGCTTACTAAAATATAAATAATATGTATTAGAAAGTATACTTATTTCCCAGAATATCTACTGAAATTCTAATAATGCAAATTTTTAATTTTGAATATAACATACTATGTCATCAAGATACAGAGTTGATAAAGTAAATGATTAAAAGTAGATTAAGAAAAACAAGAATGTCCACATAACAGGATGACATGACATTTTCATCTTAATCAGAAAAGTTACACATGCCAAGATTTTGGTGAAATGTGCTGGGTGATGAAATTATGGAGCAGTGACATTGACAGACTTCTCAGAGAGTTTATTCAAGACAGAGTTAAGAAGACTAGTGATCTTTGAACTATGTGTTATCAGACAGTATGACTGTGTGACTGAATCATACAAGCTGTGCACTCCTAATTTTTACATAGGCCTCATTTACAAGACAGTGAGTACCATTGCTTTCTACTGTGATCAGAGACTACGTTCAAACTGTTACTCATGACAATAATTTCAGTTATTTCACAGGATTTGTTTAAGAAGTTTGCAATAGGCAACTTCCCACTTCCACCAATTGTACTAGTGCCTCACCACTAACACTGACATTCTCAGAGATTTATTTTCCTTCTTTTAACTGAGTGGTGAACATTATTTTCATCCCATGAACACTTTAGACCATCTGAAAGCATATTTCAGGTAAAAGAAAGTATTTCAGCTACAACCAAAGTGGGTCCATTGATACCATTTTACTTCATACTACTGCAGTCAATCTTAAATCAGTGTAATCAAAAGCAATTATACGTTGATGTGATGGATGTGTCAGATCTTTAGATTCTGCTGCATGCAAGATGTGAGGCGTGTTAATTAAAGCAATGCCAACCAAGGCTGTAATATACATACCAAGTGATTTCACATGCAGGAAAGGAGTAGTTATGGAAATGAAACAAACAAAAAAAGGCAAAATATTGCAAAACAAAATATTTTATTAGATGTAAAACAAACTATATGCAATATATATTAGCTATATTACAACTTCATAAACATTAGTGAGTACTCTCTCCAAAACATATTAAGGCAGCAGGTATCAATCTCATTATCCCAAGATACAACATTTAAAAAATAGATACCTATGTGATTTCCCTTAAACATGCACCAGACATCAGTAATCTTTACAGGAATTTCAGCTTGGGTTCAAACATAATTTCTGATCCATTTGAGAGTTTGCAACAGAGAGAATCTCTTACTTCAAGTTCTAGCACTCTGAATTCTAACAGCTCATTCTGGTCTTTTGCATCTTGCATCTCATTCTTCAGCTGATTCTCTTCTTGTTCCATTCTGTAAATCTACAAGAAAAAAAACAAACACACACAACATCTAACATCCTGTAAATAACAGAAAGGGAATTATACTGAGTTATGGGTCAGGGTTTCAGGCAAAACTGTTATTTCAGTTTCTCATTAGATGCTGGACCTTTCCTTGGACATGAAGAAGAAATATCACATCTGGAAGAATTTGTGAAAACTGGCTGAAGAAAATAGTCCATGATCTCTTTGAACAATAATTTGGAAGCCAGTATGAAAAGCTGTATGAATATTACATCAAAACAAGTGAAGAAATACAAGCATTCTTTTAAAAATCAGATGAATAAAACTGATTAACTTTGGATAGACTGTTCTAGTTGTCTTTGTGAAAAATATTAAACATAATAACTGAGAGTTTTTTTTAATGATTTTTTATTTTATTTTTTTTTAACTTTACAGATTTCTACTTCGGGACACTAATAAAATAGAAATTCTAAACTGACTCCTCATTATGCCAACTAACACTTTTGGTCTATTGTTTGGCTTATACATTGGTAGTCTTCTTAGTTACATGAAACTGAACAGAAGAGTAGCACCTGAATGTGATATAGCAGAATGTGATGTTGTAGTTGCTTAGAATAGCTGTGTGTCTGGACAAATCAAGTCTAGCTGTAGTTGCTTTTATTCATGCACTTCATTTTGTTCCTATTGTATTAATATTGTTCTACATTAACCAAGAACAAAAATAATGGTTACATTCTAAGTACCAGCTAACTTTTTCATCTACATTAGTAAAGATCAATGAGGATCTTTGTTTAGCTTTGAATATTTTGGACAGTAAAAGGTATAATAGTCTGAAGTAACATGGAAAAACTGCTGAAGTGAACAGGTGATTTCAGAATTTTAGTTGGAATGGTCCTGGCAATAAGAATCTTTGTGTAACTGTTTGGTAAAATTCAAGCATGTCAAACGGTAATGAAATGTTTGACTGTGGTCATGGGGCTGTACTGTGGCAACGGTTACATTTTGGCAGAAACTTAAACGATCAGATACCCTGGGTCCTCCTGAGGGTTATACAACATGTAGTACCACAATAAAGGGCAGTTTTCATTCCCAGAGAATAAAAAAGTACACTAGTACTTGGAGCATGCAATGTTTATGTTGATGTCCCCATATTCAGTCATTTCCTTTTACCATTCATTTTAAGACAAACCACAGAAATTGTGAAATAAAATGCCAGATTCTGAACATATACCTTCTCTAGTAACTCCTGATTTGTTCTGATTAGTAACTGCTTCTCTTCTACCCATTTTGAATCCTATGAGGAAGAAGAGAATTTAAAGATTACACATATCTTGTTGAACAAGACAAATAAGTACAATTAGAAAATTCCAGACCATTGCACACTCACATAAAGAAATGATCACACAAAGAACAAAGCTGTCATGAGTATTTCAAAGACAGAAATGAAAGCTATAGAGAAAATGAAATGAAAGCTATAGAGAAAATAAAAGGTTGATTTTTGTTTTCCTGAAGCATAGTCTCCCATTTCCTAATTTGTTCCATCTAGCTGTTTTCTTTAGAAGATGTACAAATAGCACTATGGGTAAACACATACATATGGCGTTCTGTCATGTTAAAAACATTTATTTATTCAACTTAGGTTAATTCAAAACTATATCTTTTCCACTGCAAGGAGCTGAGAACTTTCTTGCAAAATCATCTGATTTTGAGTTTTATAACAAATCCGTATGGAGAAAGAGAAGAAAAATTATTACACAAAAGGAATGAAAATCAGTTTTGGAGATATATACAGTCAATTGCTCTCCACTAGAAGTGTGAGAATCAGGCTTATACACAGTGTTTGTGTCAACAAATTCAAGACTACGTAGGAAGGGAGGTGATATAAGATATTCTCCAATTGAAAACTTTGTATTTTATCATTAGTTCCAAAGCTGATCTTTGCTTTTAGGTTTTATCATGTTTCCAAAAGCTCTCATCATATACTGCCTTAAGGATCCAAATTACAAAAACAAAGTTGGATGTTCACACCTAGTGGATTTTAACATCCAAATTCACTCTACTTCACTCCATTGAGAAAAGTATTTACACAACCTAGCTCATTGTGCTATAAGATTTTATTTTCTAGGTAAATAAGAAAATTTGTTTAAATTCTATTTTTTTTTCTTTTTGCTAAAGTATCAAGGTTGGCCTTGAAAAGTCAACAACAACAACCAAAATCAAGACAATATTTAATTATTATTTTTTTTAAGTCTTAAGTTTGGTTTTCTACTTAGTGTAAACAATAGTTTCATACTCAATGGACTTTACTCCTTTTCCCACTTGTAAAAAAAGAATGGGCAAGCACATTTTAATTTCCACACAATAAGCAATTTCTTCAGTGATATTGAGTTAAAAGCAACATACCAAGAATACTGTACTAAGATTAGTACTGAAAAGCACAGTATTTGTCAAGAACTTTTGAAATAAAATAAATGAATGACATAGTAAAAGAAATTCTTTTAACTACAAAATTTCAATGTTCTGAACTGAATTTGATATCAAGAGAACTGTTAAAGTCCTTGCAGCTTCTATTTCATACAGTCGTAATATATCAGACTATAATTTCCTGTGATAACACCCTAGAATCTTATAATTCATTGCTTCCTTTATGAAAATATTTTATGGACTGGTTCTCCAAATGAACATTTCACCAGTATTACTAAACAGTCAGCATTATTATGTACTCCTAGATGACAAAGTAATTTAAAAAATGACATAGGGCACAAAGAAGTCAGTTTATTATCGCAATCATTTATTTTGTTGAATATAAGGACTAACAGGTTAGGAAAACTAAGTAGGTTCTTCAGCTCTCAGGTAGACACTGTGACAACCATGAAAATAGTTCAGGGTACAAACTAGCCCAATAAGGACACTATTGTAATGCTCAGTGTCATATCCCTGTTGGCCTCCTCGGGATTACTAAGAAATAAAATGCCGTAAATGTGGTTGAGATTTCCATAATGTAATAAACTACCTAAATACTAATTTCTAGATGTATTTTTTCATATTGCCATTCAAAAATAGAAGTCGCTAAAGTAATTTCTTGTCTGTGTATCCATTTTCACTTGTCATATTTACACACACTGCTTGCATTTTGCACTTCAGTAGTCAATTATTTTGTTGTTATTTTCAATTACACAGTGATTTGCCTACATCGCCATCATCATCAGCACATGAAAATGTCAGCAGATGATCCTCGTGAGGTTGTCAGTTCCAATTATTCTTCCAAAACCTCAATGAGTCATCATTTTTAGATTGATTACATGTTCTTTAGTAATATTTTATTCACATAGAATTTACTAAGCAAATTGTAGTTGGTGTGGAAGTGTGCATAAACAATTTTTTAACAGTTATCTTCAATTTAAATATAGTTCCAAAATGTGCAAATTTATACAGAAACCTGCAGAAAGTTTTCTTTCACAGAACTATGAACTGTACAGAAACTACAAAATATCAATAGCATTCACCTGACATAGTTTGTATGTTGCTTTCACTTGGTACTGTAGCATTATTAGTCTTCGAAATATCTATCCATAGATAATATACCCTATTTTATTACCATATACCACCTGCAATCTTAATATTTGTATTTTAAACAATAAATAAATGATAAGATAACATCCAATTTTCTCAGTGTGTTGTAGCAGATATGCAACTGGACATCTTTTAAATCCACCATGCACTCTCTAACCAGTCTTCCTGACAATCCTAGGTATTATTAAATATGCATCACCAGCCAGATCTTCGCTAGTTATCTACAAGGTATACTGAAGCCCAATTTTACAATGTGTGATGCTGTGGGAATTTGAAAGCAGCTGTGTCCTTCAAGCACTGAAGCTCAGAAGAGCTTACACAGCTTCCAATGGTCAGACACACTCAGCAGTTCATTGCTCCAGAATATGGAAAAGTTAAAAAAAAATTCTAAATTTTCCTGTGTTACACACCAAAAATATTCTAATATGATATCTTTTTGGAATTTATAGCAAAGATGGGACAGAAAAGAGAAGAAAACCTGCACAGAGTGGTGGTAGGAACAAAATTATAATACATGTATATGTGGATATTTCTGTATTATACTGGGTGTATTATGTTTTAGAAAATGAACCTTTGGTGATTAGCACAAATACCAATTTCCTTTAAATAATCCACTGCTGGAGTAGGAATTAAGCTGCATCAGACACACTAACACACCAGCAAGCTATGAAGATGGCAAGGGCACCACTGCATGCAAGGGAGAAAATGATGTTGTGGAGGACATTAAGAGAGCCTTTTACCTGTCCTTTCTCAATTAGAGCTTTCTCCAGGTCCTCAATTTTTGCCTGACATCGAAGAAGATCAGCTTGCAGTTGCTCACGAGTCTGGGGAAAAAAAGAAAATTGTATTATAAAGTGTATACGTGTGCACATGCATCTATACAGACACGTTTTAATCACATATGGAATCAAAGTTACTCTCTTTTAGATCATCCAATCAGCTTTTAATGCTTTTCATTAAAATAAATACTCGTTAACAAACTCAAAAGTATTTAAAGCCATCAATTTAAGAGCATTTTTCATTACTAGTTTGACATCTCTAGTCTGTACATATTCTGTGACAAAATAATGTTAGGAACTAAAAGAGCTCTTCATAGGAAGCTATTCATAAGCTTTTACAATACAAGGTAATTAGGGAAAAAAGTGCAGGACAGAATTGAAGTAAGCACTAATTAAGTTCACAACAACTATACAATACCAGATTTCAAGAGCTATATGAAAATAAAGCATATTGGCTCCAAATAACGCATTTCTCCTTTAAATAGCATACACCACTGCATTCTCCTCTTTCTGTACAATTGCTAAATCATCTACCTACCAGGTTCAGAGGTGCCCTAAAAGGGACTGGATCATACAAGTGAACAAACAAAAAATGTACAAAACAAAAGATCTCTGGAGATTTGCAGTAACTGAGGCTCCTTGAGCTACCACAATCATTCTTCCTACCCAACTTCAGCTATTTTTTCCACATAAGCTGTTCAAAAATTCCCAAGAGGATTTCCTTCTCTATCTTGATGTCATTACTGTTTACCTTAAGCCTCATCCAAAAGTAGCAGGAAATATTCATCACATCAGAACAGTAGGCCCTGCAAAACTAATCATGCAAAAAGCTACCTTCTGAAAACCTTTGGATACCCTCAAAAATGTCACTGGAGTAATCATTTTGCAAAAGATAATTTTGAAAAGCTATTACAAAAATATTCACGTCACTGTCCTCCTTCTCATGAAAGCAGGAGGAAATATGTAATGGAAATTTTGAGAGACCAAGCACATCAGTGCCTCTGAAATCATAGAAATCACTATCATAGCTGTAGTAGTGTTGCCACACCACTAAAGGAAAATGTGGTGACAGGCAAGGTAGCAAGCCTACGGTGTTACACCACCCAGTTCTGTCCCAACATCTACAACTAGATTGATAAAGGATCTCTGAAGTCCCTGTTACTTTTCCTAGCTGAACTTCCTACATTGGGTCCCAAACAGGAATGGGAATGAAGTAGAGAACTCTTAACAACTAAAGCTGTGCAGCAAGAATTCTGCTGTGGAAAGAACTGCATTTTACAAGAAAAAAGGAAAAAAAAAAAAAACATTAAGTTTGGCTGAGAGTCATTTCAAACAAGCTTGACAAAGAAAAAAAAAAAAAAAGATGATGACTTTTTATAGTACAATCCAAATGTCTTATATACTGATTCCGGAAGAAATAAACCATGATTTTAAGCTGTAAAGTCACTGCAGATATTGTACATTCTTTTTAAATTTTATCTAGAAATATTATTAGGAAAAATTTCTTCCCCGAAGGAGTAGTCAGGTACTGGAACCGGCTGCCCAGAGAGAGCAGATTTATAGTATACTGTTGCAGTAAAAATAACATGGGACTTGTTACAACTTATTCTCTTCGGCACTTCAAATCCATCTTATTGCTATCCAAATTGCAAGTTCTTCTGGAATACCATTCACAATAACAGCATTTTACCAATGAAATCTTTTACACATGGTTCACATTGGAGTGAACAATATTTTTTATATTTTGTTCTGAATGCACTAGGAGGATCTTAATGGCTGCCTTACTGATATTATCCTTTAATCCTCAAGAATTTTGTAGCATGTATTTTACTGACCTGTAAAGATGTCTCCTGTTCTTCAAAATTTGTTCAGATTTTTCAAATATTTCAGAGATAAAAGAAATTGCAGTTAAAATAATTACCCTTGCTTCTCTCTCTGCATCCAGGGTTCCACCAACTTGTTCTTGAAGCAATGCATATGCTCTTTGCAAAGCTTGATACTCTCTCGTTAGCTGGCAGAATCTTAGTTCAGCTTCTTCTTTAGGTGTGCTCTTAGAGAAGAGGAAAAAGAGGTGTTTTCGTGTATGTAATACTAAGAGCACATAGTTTTGTATGTATAGACATGCACAACAAGTAACACAACTCTACTCAGTCTCAAAGTTCAAGAAAGCCTTAAAAAAATGACATGAGTATAAGTGGAAGGAAAGATGGTTTAAAAATGAAAGAAATGTGGAGATCAGCAATTACATTTACCTTATAATTGCAGGACAGAGTAAGCTGCTTTTATAAAGCAGTAATATATAGAGATGGCAAGAAACTGACTGAGAAAACATGAAGGGAAACATTTGTGTTCATCACTTTTCTTCATCACCTCCAGTGCCACAAGGTATAAATCCTACCTGCCATGCAGTCCATCGCTCCATTATCCTGTCTCTACCACACCAGTGTAAAGCACTTAAGCAGCACAAGCACACTAACACAGCAGTTACAACTCAATAGCATTAAGACAGGCTTATTTTTGTTTTTTTTTTTAAACAGGAAATAACATTGATGTCTTGAGTTGCTTAGAATTTTGAACATCTGATATCAACGATATCAGGATTTTTTTTTGTATGGTGCTGGGGGCAAAAAAGTCCTTCAATTAATTTTTGCTCCTGGAAGTCAGGCTACAAGGAAAAGAGATTAAAATATTATTAGATATTAAGGCTAGAAAAATAGGAAGCCTGTTGTGAGCGGAAATGCGACACATATCCTAGCAAAAAGGATAGAAAGATGAAAGAGTATCTAATTCATGCTTTGTCCTCAGCCCTGCAATCTTCTGAAGTAGGAAAACAGCAGTGTGTCTTACAGAGCTCAGACAAAACATGACAGGAGGTATTACTCCCAACAATCACTACAGCCTTAATGAATTGCAAAAGCTTCACTCAGTATGTCAAAAACGGGAAGAAAATCATAGTTGTATTAAAAGTCAAATAAATTATAAAGTTAAAAGGCAAACCATTGACTAGTAACTTGGTTTCTGGCAAAGCAGCACATCTATTCATTTCTTGAACTCCCTCTTACTGGTCAAAAGAAAAACTCAGTTTTGCTTCTCAGCTCAGTATCAAACAAATCTGTCAGGCAGAATCTTAACATTCATTATACTACAGGGACTGTGGGGTTTCAAACTGGACTTGAAACAAAACCAAGTAATTCTCTGCCAAATCTTATGTAGTTCTTGTGACAGAATAGTTGAAAAATGGTTGCACTTAGAGTCTGTTAAGAACAGATGATCTGCTACTTACATCTTCCAAATCTTCCTCTGGTGTTGCTGGTGTCCTGTCTGTTTTATCTGTGTTATATGAAGTTACAGATGATGTTTCTGAATCTAAGGATTCTTCATCAAATCCAAAAAATGTCTCCACAACATGCCTCTGAAAAGTTAGGTTCCTTCAGTTATTAGCAAAACAGTTAGAAAACCCCAGTGACCCAGTAAACAGCAGTGAAACTCTTCTCTGATCACTCAGGAGGAAAAGTGGCTCCTGTGTAAACTCTTGATCCATTGAATTAGTTACTTTTCCAGCATCATCTGCTTAAGTAGATGCAAAGACTGACCTCCAAACAGCAATGAGAAACTGTCAATAAATTAATGCTGTAGCACAAAGATACAAACTAATTACCAAAGCCGTAGAGATATGTCAAGATTCACAGTGGAGGACTGCAGCATCAATTGAGAAGTAACCAATCCAACAGAATGTAACAAATAAGGTTTCAAAAAAAAAAAAAAAAGATTCCAAAGAAATATGTAGAATAAAAATAGTTATTCATAAAGCTTAAATATATATATATATTGCAAAATTACACTTAAAAGTATGAATTTGATTTTCCATTATTTGTCCAGTACCATAATTCTGAACATTTTTTTAATCTTTGCTCCAATACTATGACAAGCAAAAAAATGTAAAAAGGAAAAACTACGTATTGATAAAGAATTTAAAAATTGTACACAATTTAATCCATTAAATGTATGCTTGTAGACTAGAGAAAAGAAGAAGCCAATGGAGGTCAATAGTACGGTACTATTAGTGACTGCAATAATCTTTTCACCATTCAAAAATTTCCTTTTCCAAATTCATGCTCAGGAAGCAGCAAATGTCTATAGAAAACTTTGCTGTTCAAAAATATGAAAATATTGTTTTAAAGTCCAACTAGAAATAGAGTTTTTCGAATATTGTTCCTTCCAAAATAACATCAGAAATTCACTATTACTAACCAAGATGAGTGATGGGAATTTTTTTTTTTTTTTTTTTACACTATGCAAGTGTTCTGGTAATGCACAGAAACTCAAAGGAGTAAAACCAAGTCAATAAACATAAAGACGCATACTGCTGGAAAAACTGAGTCATGTTATGAAGCATAATAGGCAGAGAGGTGTCTCCATGAAGGTGAAGAAAAGTCTGCTTTCTGGTCTCTGCATTTTTTGACACTGTTTGACATTGAATTACAGATGCTGTGATTTAAAAAAAGCCACTGCCACCACCACCACAACAACAAAGCAGTAACTATAAAATACAGGCTATATGTGAATAGATAACAACCCAGGTCAATAGATAAGCCTAAAGGATGAAAAACAGTCACTATTGGTTCACAAAATCAGAATTGTTTTCTTATATCTCAGCAAAGTGAATTTGCCTTAGTGAGTAGAATTGTAAACTATCAATTTTAAGATGCTGAAAAGCTTTTTATTTGTTTATTTAACATATCTTTCTTTTTAATCTATTATTTTTTTAACCCTACCTCACAGTGAATTCCAAACACTCACTTTTCAATGATCTAGACTTGTCAAACCTTATATGTTCCTCCCATAGGTCTGAAAAGCACTATTTCCACTTTCTCATAAGGCTCCATAATGTGCACTCTTTTAGCTCAACATAACTCAAATTAGCGATCAGAATTCTCTATCTTGAATTAAGCAGTTCAATAAAATCAAACCAGTAGGGGTATGCTGGCACTTGCATTTATGCACACACTGCACTTACAGCCTGCAGCTCTAATCAGGTTTAACTCTCAATCGTTAGCTAAACAGCTCCATAATTGTTTCACATACAGCTGATCCCACTCATGCTACTGAAGACAGTCTCAAGGCCGTGTCCAAAGCCATTGCCTTCCTTGAGATGAGACAACCACATAATAATTCATAATAATTAAAAATACAATTAAAACTGAATTATAAGCTAACTGGTTTTACTAAAATCTCCAGAAAGGATGTTATGCATCCAGTCACACCTTCCCCAAATTGTGGAACTAGTTTCACATCCATCCATGGACATACAGATAAATTTAAACACAGAATCACCAAGGTTGCAAAAGACTGACAAGATTATCACCAATAGTTCTCACTAAATCATGTTCTTTAACACAACATCTAAACTTTCATTGAACATCCCCAGGGTTGGAGACTCCACCACTTCCCTGGGCAGCCTATTCCAGTGCCTGACCACTCTTTTGGAGAAGTATTTCCCAACAACCAATCTGAAACTCCCTTGGCACAACTTGAAGCCATTCCCTCTAATCCTATCACTTAGTTACACAAGAGAAGAGGCTGACCCCCAGCTCACTACACCTGCATTCAGGTAGTTGTAATAGAGAGGCAGTTATGGTGTCACACAGGTTGCCAGAAGCCTTTTACCAATCTTTAGAAGCCAGCCTTATTTTTGTAAGCAACTAACCCACTAGCATTACTGTTGGGTATATTCACAGGAAAAGGAGTGCAGTTGTTGAATTAAAACCCTGTGAAGACGCATTACTATTCACTCCATCCTTTAGGAAGCACTGTGTTCCTAGCACTGTAAGCCAAGCAGAACCACTACAGGCACTGACAACAAACACTTCCCTGTGACACTGCCTTCTAGGGAGATTCTACTATAGAGTAAGAGTTGAATTGCAATGGGTTTTGAAAAAAATATATGCACATGTACAGTACTCAATGGATTTTGGTAACCACATGGTTTTCATTGAAGATTAATTCAAGCTTTTCTTAAAAAGCAGGAAAGTCCTCAATAAATTATGCTTTTATATTGATTTGTATATTCAATTGTTACTTTTAATAACTTTAACTTAACAATTTAATAATTTTTTTCATAACTGAAAAAAGTCACATGAGTTGCTGAAAAATTCTGATTTGAATTCTCATTTCCTCTAACTACTGTAATATATTTGATGGCAAATATTTTTCACATGAATTTATAACAATCCTAACACAAAATCTTGAAGTAGAATTATGCATTAGGCTGTTGTAACTCAAGTATTAAGGCTTCTGCTGAAGAATAACACTTCGTAAATGTAAAAGTTAAGAATGTTATTAAATAAGACATAGTACTCTCACATTTTTAATGGTAATCTGATTTCTCAGTTCCTAAAGCAGTTACTTCACAGTTAAATATCAATTTTCTCAATAAATTAATCTAATATGATGAAAGCTATCCAGGATTAACTTCCCTGTAATGCAATCAGAGGAACTAGTCAGTAACTTCTTACCTTCATGCTTATATGTCATTTCTTGACAGCCAGAAAAATACAGGCACACCAAAGCACAGAGGCAGATGAAAAAAGAAAAATACAGAGCAAGGAATATGAATTCCATCGCACCAGTGTTCAGGCTTTCCTCAGTTGTGAATGCTGCTTATTTCTTAAAGTTTAAGTGAAAAACCAAGTCTGTAGAGACCTGCAGTTTCCAAAGGAACTTGACAATAATGCTTTATTTTTAAAAGCATAACATCATAAATCATGGAATCACAGAGTTTCATTCTGTGTGTGCAAAACAAGCAAGCAAAAGAAGACCAACACTGTTTCACAGATTACCTTGGTTATTTCAATTCAAAAACGGGGCTTTGGGAGACAAAGCAAGGATAAAAAGGAAACATATCCCAAAAAACAAACAAAAAAACAAAAAACAAAAAAACACACAGCACCTGAAAAAAAATGCTTTGAAAAGTGAAGGAAAGATTCACACCTGGCACATTAAAAATAAATCTCTACTTGCTTAGGCTGCTTCACTTCAGAAAAAAAAATATATATCCTACAGTACCTGAATATCCACAATCATTATATTACTTCTCTAAACGCCTTGCAATCAACAGAGCTTGTAAAGCCCCATCCCACTGTGCTGCTCCTTTCCACAGGGGGATCTGAGCTGGTTGCCAGCACTGTTCTATGGACACCCATCTCCCTTGACAATTAAAAGAGATTGCAGTTAAAACTACGTTAGCAACAGTAACCAAGAGCACTTATGGTGCTTCAGAAATAGCAAACATCTAATTGTAAAATAAAATATTTAAACCCTTGGGACTTTCAAAAGCTTTGCAGCTGAACAAACATTATTTGGAAACAATAGGGCTACAAATGCTGTCAGATTAGCATGACATATCATTCACACGAATCTTACAGACTAGCAAAGGTATGGCTTAGATTTTGTTCTACCTAACAGGAACACCTGGTTAGGAAAATACTTGTGATAGAAATGCCCACACATACTGGACATTAACTGAATCAGGAAAAACTGCAACAGTACAGATGTAAAAGAAAATCATGTAATCATGGAGTGGTTTGGAAAGCTTGGAAGACCAGTTTTAACCCCCTAACATAGGCAGGGTTGCCAACCACTAGACCAGGATGCCAAAAGTCTCATCCAATCTGGCCTTGAATGCCTCCAGGAATTTCTCCTTCTCCAGTCATTTCTCCTTCTGAGCGGTTGGCAGGACAGACATAGCCATGATTTCTTCTAACGTTACATATAGGTTATCGTCTGTAGGATATAAAAATCTTTCACGGATCATAGACAGAAGTACTCTTGCACTGTTCATGTTTCTATAGAAAGTAACTCATCCTAGACTGCATTTATAGTCCATTGAGAGAAATAGTTATTTTGCAAGACAAAACTTATATGGCCTGTTAAGGTACCTGCTTCTAGAGGAGAACAATCAAAACTTAACATTACTACTCCATAATGTACTGCTCAGACAGACATGTCTATATCTCACCACTGTTAGTGGTGTCTGATGAAGCATTTGGTTTGATGAGTTGTACAATTTTCAACCTGATTTCTGAGACAGGCTGTAAGAATTGAGATGGTGCAATCCCCACAAGACATCTGAGTGAAAGTCCCCTCTACATAGATTTAGTAAGTAAAAAAGAGCAGCCAATTTATATATCCTGGGTAATTTTGATTTATCTTTTTTGATTTAGCCCCTACCAAGACTATCTTAAACCATTTTGATTCTCCCTTCATGAAATGTGACCTGCAAGAAAAGACTTCTGACCTGAGATAACCTTTTGATATTCCTGCTAAATTAACAATCTATTGAGGCACAACTAAGACAAAGCACACTTTGCAGAAGAACTTTGAGATTTTAAATGATATAGCTTTTCATTATAGATGCCTATGTAGATTCAAGCTATGCAAACTCTATATAATATAGTAATGAAACAGAATTTCTTTGGCTTATAACAATGATTAATAAATAAGGTATAAAATGTTAAAATTATCTACAACTGGTTATTTGGCAACAGCCTCAATGAAAAGAGGGAAAGAAGAGGGTTGGATGTTAGGTTTTGGATGGTGGAGAGAGAGGGAGTAGGAACTGCTGGGTGTTTTGTTGGTGGTGGTTTTCATGGTTTTTGCTCAACTCCACCTGTAACTCAATATATTTCTAAGGAGAATCAGAGAGTGAGGAATAACAATTTGATCTTAAACTGTAAATCTAAAGAGCAAACTTAGTTATGTGATTTGATACTAAGACATAACAGATTAGCTGTGTACCTAGCTTACTTTAATGCCTTTCAAAATTATGCTTTCTAGTTCTGCCTTTACACAAAGGCAGTCATCAATACCAAAATCACATATAATATTCAATGGTATGTAATACATTTTTGCACGTGGAAGAATTCAGTTCCATCCCTTTGCTTTATCCACACTTCTGTATCAAACTCCATTCTGTAAGACTGCCTCTCTACTGCCATCTTGCACATGGATTTGAAATGTAATGAATAAGTTCACCCTCTACTGCCATACCACCATTTGCCTCTGACATTGTTGTGGGTCAACATAACCAAAAAGGAGGCATTACTTCCGGAGTAAGACTTCATATATATAAGGTCCTATTTTAAGCTTGTCCACGACAGACAAACTTTCAGGTAAAGTACAACAAGAAAAAATAGTTCAGCTTACTGTAATTTTGGCCTTTATCAGCCTTACATTATGTAAAAGAACAAGATACGCAAGACTTATCATCGTGTCCGAATTTTTCTTTAACATGACAAGTACACGTCACTATTAGAAACATCACTTAAAGAATTATCACCAACACAGTCAACAGAGCAGGATAAATATTTCAGAATACGTAAAAGAGCACAGAGCTATAAAAAAGCACACCTGGAGGTCATCAGGAACACATGATGCTGAACACACAGACAACTAGTGCAATACCCACTTACAAAAGCATGTGTCTTGTTATCAGGTATATGACAGTATATCTCTACTCTTCACTTTCTCATCCTACCCCATTCTCTCAACCTCACAGGCTCCAACTGTCAATGCTCAGCTTGGCAAACAAATCAGTACTCAGCAAAATCAATTACTTTAAAAACATTACTATAAGAAGTTGAGAGTTTTGTGCCTTCAGTGCTGATTTCTCATTTTTTTCTCTTTGCACTCTAGAGCAAAATACTTACTGGAGAAAAATAGTCAGATTTTGTTCTATTTTTACCTACAGAAATATTTCATCCCTGGCATGACTTAAAGTTTTCAGTCGCAATTAAGCTATAACTTTCTGCAAGTACTTTAAAGAAGTGTATTTTCTGTAAAATTACACTTCATTATATCATGTAGGCCTCGAGCCGCTTGAACATTTAGGTCACATTGGCTAAAAATATTATTTACGCATTAAAAACAAGATTGCAGACAGTTCAGATCTTGCAGCTCCTACATTATTCTTAGAAAAAGTTAATAAATACTTGAGAAAATAGGAGAATTACATGAAATTTTACCATTAATTTAAATAGAGCTCTCAATTCAGGTAGTATTTGAAACAACTGCTATTCACAGCAGCCAGAATGCACAGAAAATGAAGTGTTGCTCACCTTTTGAGGCTTCAGAATTTTCTTCTTCTGCTTTTTAGATCTTAATAGTCGTTCCCTTTCCTAGAAAAAAAAGGTAACATTTCAGTGTAGATTTCTTCTGAAATATGCATACTTAGATATGCTTAACAGAAATGAATTAGACTTAAAAGCTTAGGTAAAGCCAACACAAAGACCATGCCTTTATACTCTTGGACTATACCATGTTGGTGTCACACCACATGGTACTGCAGTTTTATCCCTTTAGCAAAAAACAAACAAACAAACAAAAAAAAAAAAACATTCAGCCACACATTTTACATGCTTGATTGGAAGTTCACAAGGAAAGGCTTTGTTAAACATCGGGCACAGATTTCTGGCAATTCATTTAACTCTTTTACCAAGAAGCTCACTATGGAAACAGAATTATCTTTCAATATTTCAATATTTAATTGTCCTGAAGACACATGTTGGTAGGCAAAAATGAGTCCCAGTCAGATGCAATGTTACATTTAATTTATAGGGATGAAGAGGCAAAATTCTCAAATCCAAAGACATTTATTCACCAAGGGAAATCAGGTCTACCTTAGCATCTGTCTAGTTTCTAACATGGCTATGGAACAAAATCATAATTTTCTGTTATAACATGAGAAGATCGCAATTGGAAAAATACTAGGTTTAGAAATATTCAAGCACAAAAATGCTGTCTTGAATTTAAAAATTTGAAATGTATGTAAGAAATGCAGAGAATGTGGAGAGTGGGGAGGGAAGGTGATGGTAGGGGAGGACAGGTGATCTGACTCTACATCTACTTTCTTTTAAAAGAATAATAGTAGTTGCAAGTTACCCTCTGGGAGTCATTGCTCACTGTGTATTTCCCTATTCAAAGTTATTTATTATACAAGCAGTTCAGAAATGAAACAAGTTCACAGTAGAAATAAAAATAAAATAATTCAGTTTTATAAGTACATTGTTCCAATAAATAAGTTTTGGAAACTAAGAAATAATTCAGAAAAAAAATATGGCATCTTTAATACATGTGGCTTTCAAAATCTGGAAAAGTAATGACTGCTAAGGTAGACCGAAGATGATATCTCACAGTGTAGGAAAATATAACATTAAGTTAAAGCTGTAAACACACAGCTGTATTTTAGATGATGTAGGAGAATAATGCTCCCTCCTCAGAGAGCTGGGTTAAGGCACAGTCCCTGCTTTAACAATAGGTTTCCTGCTTCCCAGACTGCTGCTCAAAAACATTGGAGAAATGAGGTAACCTCTTTTGTCTTTCCTTCCCTACCCTCTTCCATCACTGCACAATTAAACACACTTCCTAAATCTCCTGCAAAAACTACCTGCTGAATCACGTGTGTATTTTGTAAGCATCTGAGTTTATCTTGACTGATTTCCTTTTAAGAACTGGCCAAGAAACCCTAGTTGTGTGAAAATTCAAGTTGATAGGTTTTCAACAACAAAGATAGTCTAGAACTGACAATGTAAATCTGTTCAAACAGCCTTATTGCTGAAGACTACCTTTCTTTTCAGCATGTATCACATTGGAATCAGCTGGAGTTAAGATGACTTTTGTGTTAATCAAGTATGTGACATGTGGGCCATTCTTGATATTTATGATTCATTTGTATTCTCCTGAGGTGCAATTTGAACCAGAAATACAGCTCAAAAGCACAACGGAATTACTGAGTGTACTGCATTCATATTGAAGGCAAAGCATCAATTAGTTTGCACTGACAAGCAAAGCAGTACACTAGTTTACAGTTTCTCTTCTTTCTACAGGGAAACTGCATCTCTAAATAGGACACAAAGTAATCAATGAATTCATTTTACAATGCTTATTAATTTTATTTTTGCACTAAAAATAATTAATACTAGTTGACCAAAGTTAGGTTGTGTTTCCTCAAATTTCTGAGGAAAGTGAAAAACAGGTGAGGTTATCTGCATATATAGGGAATTTAATGTCATGAGATAGTCCTGGTCTGTAGAATTGTGCTTGAAGGTAAAGCAGCATCTCTCTGAATCAGCATCTGTGACGGGATGACATCCTACTGCTTGTAACACTGTGACACTAGGCAATGCACACAGACATCTTTGGCGCGATTACAAAGAGAAATCCTTGGTCAAAATCTGACATGAACTGCCAAGAATAGAGACAATGTTCCAAATCAAGTCAAAACACATCATCTTGTTATATAAGTTTTTATCTTCTATTTTTATTTTCTATTTTGAGTGAACTGATTGCTTTATCTCTTAGAACGAGCTCAAATTTGTTGCATTGTTATGTAGCTTTCATAGTACTATTTTAGATGCCACAGAACAGCCTGCCTGGATTCATAGATTCATAAGGTTGGAAAGGACCTACAAGACCATCTAGTCCAACCATCCTCCCACCACCATCCCTACCCACAATTCAATGCCAAAGAAATCATTCTGTGCCATTACTACAACTGGAGTTAAAATATTGCTCTCCAATCTTCAGCTTGCCTACCATTGTATATGCATACATATGTGTGTACCAGAGATGAGAAGTATTACCACTGTGAGATCATCAATAACATGCTGCTTTTCTTTGACTTGCAGTCTAAGAAATTCAATTTCTTGCTCATCCCGTGTACTGCTAAGATCATTTAAAGATGTGTGCCTCTTCAGCACTGGCTGTGCAGATAACTTCTCTTTCTACAAAAACAGAAATGAAATCTGTTATTAAACACAAAGAATATTCAAATTTTCTCTCTATAATGATAAGAAAATCCTGGTGTGTGATGTAGCAAACACGAATTCTTAGACTCATCAGTGCATATTCTACTACAGCATAAGGCCCCTTTCACCAGCAAAAAATATATCCTGTATGCCTTAGTGTTAGCACTTTGCATGAAATATTTTAGAAGAGAAACAAAGAACGTAGTCGGGAAAAAATTTATCAGTCAAGCAGACTCAACAGTCTCAACAGTCAAGCCTTTGGCACATTACAATATCAGTTTTGGCTTTTAATCAGAAAAAAAGAAAAACCATTGTTTTACAAAGATGATTTTTAGTTGTACATTTACAGCTTTCAAATATAATTTTTAATCTACTTATTAGTAGGGCAAACCAATACAACACAAAAACACAAAGGAATACCAAGCTGTACTTAGAATGTGAATATTCAGCTGCACTGGCTGACTTGGACAGATATACCATCCCATTGTTGAGACTCTGAAAAGCCCATCAGAAAGAAAGCTTCACAAGCATTTCCACTTCAGAGTAACTGAGTTCTCCTATAGCAAGTCAGAATCTGTTACTTACCAATTCTACATTTTCCCTTGATAGATTTTTTATTTTTTCTTCCATTCTCTGGATGCACTGCATCATATCATCATTTTTTTTGCTCATCCTCTTATTTTTTTCAACCAAAGGCTTTAGCTGACTTTCTGTCTCCCGAGAACGTTTCAGCTGCAAACAACAAAGGAACAACCTAAGCTGTGCTTTAGTTTACAGCTGTAGGAAAGAAAAGATTGTGTGGGCATTCTCTTCCCTTTTTCATTCATTAGGAAGTTTAGTTCTTTTGTTAAGTAGCATCTGATATAGACTTCTGTACTAAGAGCCCAAACAGAAAAGAAATTGCTCTGGTCCTTGGATTTTGCTCTGACAAAACAGTCATGAAAAATCTGTAAAACTGATTTCTTGATAAACTAATCTTGTAGTATCTAAGTTTCTTGTGAGCAAATATATATAGCATCATGATCTTTCACTAACTTAACTACCTTTTAGTAAACACTTCCTCCTCCACTTTGAAAAAACCTATATCTAGAGTGTAATTAGAGCAATGCAAGAGGCAGCCAGAAGTCACAGACTCAATCTCAGCATTCTGTTGACATTTCCAAGCTGCTCAATTTTGCTCCTGTGGTCTTACTATGTTAGACAACTGAATGAAACAAATTACTGCTTTTTCCACATATATGTGGCTATTCCATATTTCAGTACTTTTGTTTCATTGACCCTTGAGTAGTTTTCATTTAAATATATCTATATTTTCCCCACAGTGGTTAACCACAGGAGCTTATTGATATTAGTGGTTTTATATAGTATTGTCTCAAAATATGACAAAATCTCCTCCATATCATTTCCAAACTATGTTTCTGAAACCTCAAAGTCAAGCATCAAGAAGAGCTTTTGACTGAGTCATACATGCCTTCCATTTAGAGGGAGACTGCAGTAAAGATGTTGCAGTACTTTAGCATTCTTCAGGGATGTTTTGACTGACTTATGTCCACAGAAAGGATTAGGAGGCTGAATTATCTTGTCTTTACATAATGCAACCTTGAAAGAAAGCATGATGTTCTTGTAAGTACAGAGTAGAGAAAAGCAACTGTACTGGTAAAATTAGTAGACAATTAAAAAAAACAAAAACACACTACTCAGCATCCAGGCAAAGTAGTGAAAATAGCTAACAGTATCCAGGTTAAAAAGCATGCTCTTACATAGTTGTTTGTTGGGGGAGAGCTGTTTTCTTTTGTTTGTTTTGGTTTTTTTAATTCATAATTATGCTCTCAATTCATCCAGTTTTAGTCTGATATGGTTCAGTTAACTTCACTAATCTAGATTCAGCCAAGATTTTGGACAGGAAGGTTTCAAAAATTAGTTTTGATAATCATCAAGATATCGCAACTAAATTAAGTCCCTTTATTATAAAATAAGGCCCTTTGATCTCTAAACGAAAAAATAAGTCTGCCAAAGAAAGAAGAGGTCAATGCTGCACTCAAACTACTGGAAAGAAATTGTGCCCTCACTGTACATAATAGCATTACTTTAGAATCACAAACACAGGTTGTGTGAAGGAAAAATTCTACTTAAAACAAAAAATCCTTTCTACTACCATTAGGAGTAGTGCATTACAATAGGACAATTTTTTATTGTTAAAACTCACCTTGGATTGCAGTCCATGGGAGTTTTCCCATTAATCTCATTACATGCAATTATGTAGCAATGCAGACTAATAAAATTCATTCTCAAAATTTAAATCCTTTCTTTAATAAGTTACTATCATTCTCCTAGGATAATTTCACCTACATAAGAAATTTCCCTTGAGAAATGGGAAGGGAGATTTCTCATCTCCAGAATAAGAATGCTTTTAACTCCCAGCTAACATAAGCATGACACAAAACTATTGTTGAATTTTTCTATTACAAAGATTAATACAGTAATTTAAGGACATGGATTATGCATGTTTTACACGACATCATTAGACAGTGCCACAGGCAAACTGACAGTCAGTTACAATGACCCCAAAATAAATTTATAAAGCTTTATTTCTCCGGAACAAAAGAAATTCTATCCATGTTTATGGTAACAAAATAAATACCCATATAAAAATCTCTTTATATATAATTGATTGCATCCAACCAGGTCTTATTTGTAAATTATTTATAACACCGACTTCCCAGCATTAATTCATTTACCATAAAAAATGTCCTCCCAGTCACCATCTGTGTTATTACTAATTAATTTACCAGTTCATTTCTTTCATCTGCTAAGAGAGTATTCCTGTCTTCCAGCTTCCTTATTACAGCATTCAGTTCAGCGATTTTCAGCTGAAATCTCCTCACATCTCGTTCATCCAAATGCTGCTCCTTTGCATCAAACACATATATATATACAAAACAATCTTAAAAAATATATTTTACAATCCATAAACATAAAATTTTGGTTTAGCAAGTAGATTGCATAAATCTAAAGTAGACTTTTACATCAATGTTTGGAAAACTTATTTTAATTAACTGAAAGACTAAACAGCAACATCCTGTGTAAATATTATGTGATACCTTACCTGAAATGGGTCCGCTTAACAGATATATGTAAAGATTTAACGGTATTAAAAAAAAAAAGCTAGATATAAATAATTCATCCATTACTGACAAATTCTAGCAAGATTCATAACCATTATCTAGAAGAAGTTTAGTGCATTTTCACAGACTAAAAGCTCTTGGAACAGTTTTTAAAAGTATGGTCTCATAATTTCTATAATTATGAAGTAACTCAAGAAAAAAATAGCAGGGTTCTAGACAAAGAAAGGCTGGTTTTAGTCACAGAAAACAAGTAACTTCATGGTTGAAGCTTATCGTGTAAGCTCTAGAAGTTCTGTGTTCACCTATTTTTCAACAGTCTTTGAAATTCAAGAGGTCTGAGGATTTTCTTACAAGCAAAACACTACATGTAGCACAAAGCCATTTACTGTGAACCAGCCCTTCTAGTGATTTATAAACAACCACAAAACCAATGTGAATACACAGGCAGTAGTTGCTCTGTGCTGGCCATCGGAAGGAAACAGGATTTTCTTACCGGGCTTCCCATCAACTCGGTGATGTCCCCCACTCCCACAGGAAGCTCTCTCTTGGGGCTGCTATGGTACCGCTCTGCCTCCTTCACTTGAACAAGCTGCTCATCCAGAGCTTCTTTCTGAAGGAGAAGTTTCTGGGTATGTCCTGCCTGGATGCCGAGGTCTTTCTCCAGAGCCAGAATCACTCTATCTTTGCCTTTTATCTCATCCATCTGGAAAGAAATAAAGCAAGGAAGTTTCTATAACATCCCCAGGTGTGGACATGCTGCATGCATATCCACAAACCTGTAAATAAATAAATAATTCTTTTTCTCTCAGATTACCAGCAGCAAAAGAGTGCCTGATCTCTCATCTGAAGCATTTTCCCCTCCCCTTAAAAATGTTTCAGCTCTCACTTGACAATAAGCTTGCTGGGTAGTCTCAGTTCAAGTGGAAACAAAAATAGATGCAGACATACACGGAAACAAAATATACAGCCACTGAGATTGAATTGGTATTCTCAAGTGAAGCAGACAATATGCAAAAGAGGAACCTCTCTTCACTGTCTTCTGGAGAAGCAACACACAACTAATAAGGTAAGAGGAAAAGAGCCTTTAAAACTCACGTAAGCTTTGTTTTTAAATTTGAGCAACACACATTTGCCCATGTTGACTCTCTTCATTAGTGAAAAATCACATGCACTGAATCTCTTCACGGATGTTTTAAGGTCAGCGAACAGAGAAACAGCCACATTTCAACTTAAATCCCTAAGCATGCCTAAGCATTTTGTGCACCTTTACTTGTCTCCAGGTGGACAGAAAAGAGCAAATGCATGCAGCACTTCAGAATAAGTGGTAGGAAGAACTAGTTTTTGAACACCATCTATGGTTATTGAACTTCATTGTTCAGTCATAAAGCATACTAATACAAGGGATCTATTGCAGCTCTTTTAGGATTTGTCCCCCACAGCATCAGTGTTACATTCACTTGGTACTATTCCAAATGCCAGAGGAAGTGACAATCTGCAGCAATTACTATAGAAACCATTTTATTAACAAGAATGTTAACCATTAGAAAGACACAATCTCCTTCAGTCTATTAAGTCATTTTCTTGGCCACCTAATTCATGGAATTTTGGAATATTCTCACATAAAAAGAAAAAAAATCACAAATTTTATTTTCCATAACTGTTACTTTGTTATTTTCTATAGTCCAACCCTTATATCTGCCCTTCAGTCAAATTCCAATCCTACCACTTCATCACAAAATAAAAAATATAAAGGAAACTTTAAGTCTTAAAGTCTGACAGATTGAGTGGTGTACAGGATTAATACAGTCAGATCAGATACAACATAACTCTTCAGAATTCTCATCTTGTTTCAGTCTACAAAGCTTGTAAAATTAGTTTGTGATTAGGACCTGTATGGCAAGGTCTTGGCTAAGTCAATTAAATGAGATTTAAAAAAAAAAATCATCAGATTTGAAGTGAATAAACTGGTCTGGACTGCTCATAAATTTCAATTATTTGTTCTGATATAGATTTTCTTCCTGATCTGGGAAGGCCAGAAAGATCTTAATATCTTCCAGTAAGTTAATTCAGACTTGTGTCACTTTTAACTATGTCAAGATCTTCCAGGACAAGTATGCAGTTTTTATTAATGGAAGAATCTGTAACATGCAGGGTTTCAGAGGGACTGTGCAGTAAACAGCAATGACAAAAATTAAGCAGCTGCCTCATTCACGGAATGCTATCTGTCATGCTCACAGATCTGTCAGTGGTCCCTCTTCAGAGGAAAAAGTGTCATGTAACTAAATACTGCGGACTCTCTGCTAGACTCTGTTACACAGGTGTTCATTCTGAAATAAATTGAACATAAATTTGACTATGTGAGGCATACACTTCACAAAGAAGAGCTAACATTATGTAGGCAGCAGAGATTTTAGTCACCCAATTAGTAACATGTTTCTTATTCTTGATATTCTCACAGCTGAAACGCTAAATGTTTAAGTTGGAAGAAAAAAGAAAGGAAAAATTTCAGTATAGACTGCTATTTGATGAACTATATTAGAACATCTTTTGAAACATGTCATCAGAGATAATTGTGCCCAAGTGACCCTTCCATATGCCTCCATCCATACAGATGAAATACAGATATTCCATGATGGAGCATGGCTTTGAGGTAGGGTTAGGGGAAGGCAAGGATGAAGGCAGAATTCTTCTCTGGACTTTCCAGTTTTTCTAGATCACCTACATTTGATGAAACTTTAAGTAGAGAAGTCACTGATATATTGATAATTATTGATAATAGAAATGTAACAGTCATCACTACAGACCCTTTTCTATACATACCTTAAGTTGCAGGCACACACAATATCTCTTACATTAATAAATGTGAATGTATACAAACAAAAAAACACTGAGTTGGTATTAATTTCATTACAAGTACAAAATAGAGCTATTTTACTCAAGTAACTTAAAACAAATAGAAAGATATGAATAGAAGAGCAGCAACAGCACCTCTGCCATGAATCATTTCAGCTGTTGGGTTCACAATACAACTTCTGTTCTCCTGAAGAGAACTGTCACACACATATGACGTCTTCAATATAAATATATCAACCTAATCACTGCCTCACTTTTCTTAAATTAACCCAAAACCTGACTCAGAAATTCCCCATCTTTCTTCTGACTAGCACATTACAGAGTAAACTTGTTCATCTTTCCCACTTTGCCACAGTGCATACGGTGCTGCTAACGATGCTTTCCTTAACCCCAAAACTCTCACCACTGTACTATGTTTTAGTTTTTACTATATTAAACAAAAAAAATCACACTTCCTCTCAATGACATGCACTGACTAACCTTAGCTCATTTATCCATATGTAATGTTAGCTTGACATGTTTCCTTTCTATTAGCAGTTTGCCATGTTTGCAGGTAAGCATTTTCATGCCTTCTCCCATGCTGCTTTACAGGTTAAGGGACTCAAATATCCATTTGGTTACCAGACTAACCCCAAATTCCTCTTAAATATCTCTCCTTTTTTATGATACTTCTAAAATACAAAAGAGAAAAATGAAAAAGCATCAATACTTAATGGTAATTGCATCACTAAGAATTCAATCTATTTTCTGGTTATCTAACAGCATGTCTAAACTAGCAAATCCCTGAGAACCTAAGAGGTGGGAAGTATGTTTTAGGAATGTAAAACATTCTCTTCTAGAAGTTAAGGTATGCCAAGGCAGCACTGGACTGAAGCTTATATGTCTGGGAGGATTAAGTCTCACCTGATGATTTTTTACCTGACCCTGAGCAAGTAGAAGACTTTCCACTCTTCCTCAACCCCTCATGGTCCACGAAGCCATAGCAGGTGCCTATAGGAGGTCTCTGCATCAGTGGCATAGTGTAGCTGAGGTAAGCAACACACAGCAACTGAATGCTGACTACACTACTCTTGTACTTCTGTGTACTCCTTCCTGTAAAACCACTGAAGAACTCTCAGTAAGATACAAGGAGTGGAGACCATCCTTCCAAAGTATTTAGAATAGACCACAATCCATGAACTGACCTCAAAGGAAATATGTTGAATCAAACATATCATCACAGAAATTCCTTCCAAATGGCTGTTTTAGTTGCTGATTTGTTCTCAGTTTTTAAACATTGCCTTTTTTCTATTTTTTTTTCTTTTTTTTTTTTTTTTTTGCAGCTACATAATATAACAGGAATGCACAAATTCTTCTGCATTCTTCTCTGGCTAGATTTTAAAGCATTTCAGAAATGTCACATTTTTAATGCAATTAAGCATGGTACAATTCAGTATAAAAAGCCTGTGGTCAGAAGGCAATAGAGCAACAAAATGTTAGAATTTATTTTCATTTACATGCTTTTAGAAGTAGTAGAAATAACATCAGAAAGAACACTGTAAAGAAGGTAAGGTCTGCAATCAGTAGCTGCAGAGTTTATTACTACAAATCATCCTGGTGTTGTTGGCTAAACATCCTGGTGTTGTTGGCTAAAATTACAGCTTTCTAAAGTATCATTTCTTAATTAATGGGTTTTATACTGTCAAATGGTAGTTGCTGAATGCAGCGATTACCTGCATTGCACCAACAAAGAGCCAGTATTCATAGCCTTCATAGCCTGCTCCAGAATTACACAGTTTTCTAAAAAAAAAAAAAAAAAAAAAAAAAAAAAAAAAAAAAAAATCCACCTAAAAATCTCCCAAAACCTATAAGAAATTAGTAGAAATAAGTGTTTTAATAACATTTATCAAGCATGAAAGAAAGCTTAGCTAGACATTGGAAAATGTATCTCTGTGCCAATTATCCCACACTTCAATAGCTACAATAAAAGTAAGTCAGAGACCTCTGGGGGAACTTTAGCTTCTCACAAAGTTGAAAGAGAAATCCCAGGGGAATTAATAGCTAGCTCTATCAAAGCAGTGAGATACTCAATTTTCAAAATGGAAAAAGCCAGCTGCAGCACACCCAAGTGTAGGACCCTCTTCTTTACATGCCCTTATCGAAATTATTTGCTAGCTAACTGAAGAACAACATTCTATAGCCTTTTGCTCCAGAAGAAATTGAGTTCAAATTTATCCTGAATGTCTGAGGTTAAATAAATAAATAAGGCATATCTTGACAGGATCACTCATTACTAAGAAAAACACACTGTAAGCTACTTGAGTTTTTAAGATAGAACTAACTGGAAGTGACACATTTTATATTTCACAGGACCACAGTATTATAGGAAATGGAAGGGACCACTAGAGATCATGGAGTCCAGCCCTGCTAAAGCAGTTCCCTACAGTAGGGTGCACGGGAAGGCATACAAATGGGTCTTGAATATTGCTAGAGAAAGAGATTCTTGCCAGAGAAGGAGATTCACGAGCTTTCTGAGCAACCATTTAAGTTTTCCTTTCCCTCTCACAGTAAAGAATTTTTCCTTCATGTTCAGATGGAACAGTGTTCCATCTGTGCCCTCTTTCCTTGTCCTGCTGCTGGGCACCAGTGAAAAGAGCCTGCCCTCATCACTTCCACCAATTACCTATTTATAAGCACTGATAAAATCCCCCTTCAGTCTTCTCTTCTCTGAGCTGAGGTGCCAGCCTTCTCTCATAAGGGAGATACTCCAGATCCCTCATCACCTTTGTGGCCCTTTGCTGAATTCTCTCCAGCAGTTCCAGAAAGATCAAACAATGGAAAGCTCACTTGAAGGGACAAACCAAAATATTCCTGTGTTTCTCTACAGTAGACATAGTCACTTATTTGTTTGCTACTTATCTAGAAACCCCGAGGGACAGAGAAAAAAGATGTGAGATGCCCAGGGAGAAGGGTTATATACTGGAAGATGGGATCTACTCTTAAAAGTCATCATTGCTATTTTTCTAAACCAATAGCCAGTATTTTCCTCCAATAACTTTTCCAATTCTTTTAAGGTTTGCATATCTAAGGAACAGATTAAAAGTTTTGCAAAACTATACAAGAAAGACTATCAAGGCAGACACCAGAAATTTTCAATAGGTATACTGCACATTTCTCAATGTAATCCAAATTTAGGCAGATTTTTTTAATCTGTGTGCCACACCATACATCATTTCTGTGAGTTTTTAATACCATACTGGAAATTGAATACTTTTAGTGGAAAAAAAAAATCACATTAGTGATTTACCTACCAAAATTGAGTCCTAAGAAAATATTAGGAATAAACACAAAAAGCTGAGCCTGTGTTGTAAGGCACTTCCATTAGAACTGCTTGATTTATGAAAAAAACAAGGTGAGATGTTGCTCTGTTAGCTCCTGAGAGGACAAGCATAAAATCTTTAGAGGTCTGAAAAAGAAGTATTATTTGCGATCTTAAATGCTAAAAACATTTAAGTATAGTTCACAGTCATAAAATGCTGAAGGTGGTAAAAGGGTCTTTGTTGAGCCTTGGTATGCAGCTCAAACAGGCTTCTCAAACAGATGGCAAAATCCAGAGAAGCAGCCTATAATTTGATATCGGCAGCTGCGAACAAAATACATGGACTATTAATTGGGTGACAAGAAGCATGCTACTGAAGTCTCTACCCAACCACGCCCGGCCATACACACTAGGAAGATTAAAAACTCAGCTTTACAGTTTGGAAATTCAGTGTTTGGAAGAAGCAACAAAACACACAATATTTGCGCTGCACAAGTGCAGTTAAAGTCATGCCAAATCGCTCTTTTCAGGCCTCAGAGCAGCAACAGAATACAAATTCCTCCTGCCAACAGCAACTACCAGAATTCTGAGAGAGAGAAAGTATCAGCACCACCTGCACTACAAATTATGCAGCCTTAAAATGGCAAAATCCTCACAAGAATGGTGAAATATTGAATTTCATTGTGAAACTACTGCAGCCACAGAAAAGAATGCAATTTGGGTTTTAGATGGAGGGTTAAACTTTTGTTCCTACCATTTTTCACAATTTACTGGAAAGAGCTGCTGAATCTTGGAAAGCAGATTTTTATTTGGTCATCTAAATTTTACCCCTTAAAAACTGAAGAGAATAATGCATATAATATCTTCACATCCACTTCTCAGATGAAGAAATTGAATGCATTGTGGATGACATCAAACCTGGGGAGCAGTTGCTGTACTAGGATAGCTGAGAGTAAGGGTTCCACACTGGGACTTTGAATTCATGCAATTATTAGCATAACAACAGATCAGGCTCAAAGTAACTGGGGTTACCATGGACACATGGCCAGTAACTAGTGGGAATCCCCAGGGCTCCATTTTAGCCTTGGTTCTATCCTATGTCTTTTTGGTGGTTTTTTTGTTTGTTTTGTTTTTGTTTTGTTGTTTTTAAGTGACCTGGACACGTCTAATTTCACAAATCATAGCTGATAACAACCTTCTAAAAATCAGTCCCCAAAATAGCTTTGTATACTTGTATTCTATGAACAGAATTTTTTTCTCCTTGCAAATGTGAATCTGTTGTAATATTACATTGCATTATTGTCTAGAGAACTCTGTAAGGTTGTTTGCAAATCAAAAAAATGAAATAAGCAAAGCTAATTCCCCAGTCTACTGTGCATCATCAAACATAGATCCGACACTGCATCCAATAGTATCAGTGGAATCTTTTACATTGATTTTCTGGATAAGAAACCTAAGTCTATTTTACACTGAAGTGACGTAAGTGGTTCAATTCATCTCAATTCAAGAATATTTAGGAATATTCAAGGAAGATTATATGTGCAAAAGTTTTAACTAAGTTGAATTTTGAAACGAGCAAAAGTTTTGATGTTAAAGATAATGCCAGTAGAGGGAACAGTATTTACCTAAAACCCTATATCACAAAATACAGGATACATGTCACCTGTTTGTTCCAAAGTTGAAAATATTACATTGATTATTTTTAACATTGTCAGACAAAATAAACATTTAAGTTCCTTCTTATGCAACAATATAAACAAAGTAACGTCAAATCAATATATTCATAATATATTGATAAATATGTCAAATCAAACTATTTACTGCTGAAAACTAATCATAAACTTGATTTTAAAATCAAATTAAGTCAGTTAAATAACAAGTTTGCTTGAAGCAAAAAATGTCCTGTTATTTTGAGTGTTTTTTAATTTTAGACTAAAGCATTTTGTGCTGTTAAAGTTCTACTTTTTATTTAATAAACATTTAAAAACCCATCGCTTCTCTACATCATTAATCAGGTATTTTATCAAATTTACCTTATACCAGCCCAGACTTCAGAGGGAAGCCAGGTACCCTGCTAACAAACATGCTTTTGAAACAAGAGTCTGTTGGTAAAGAATTACTGAGGTGTGTGCACTTACACAGTCCTCAGCAGAAGGTCTGCTTTGAGGCTGTTGATGTTGAAGCTCAGTGGGTGAAGAAGTGAAACTATGGTTGTGCATACTGTTTTTTTCTGAAATAATCCAATCCAGAAATAGAACAATACTACTTCAGCTTAGCTCCTCAAAATATTAGATGAAAAAAAATAAGTAATAATTGTTCTTGCTTACTTATCTTCAAGTTGCATCTTTCCTTTTAAAGCTTCTGTTTCACATGCATCTTCAGTTTATAACTAGCTATTTTTACTTCCTAATTTTCTGCTGCATGCACACTGTACCCTTGCATATATACAGCAAAAATGTGTTTTCTTTGGGGAAGGAAAACAAAACTAAAAGCTAGAGCAAAACAAGAAATCCATGTCCACAAGCATTCTATATGTTAATGAAAATAGTGATATAACTGCGATATGAAGTCAATTACAGGGATATATTTCCATATAATTTTATGCTGTAGAGATAAAGTGATTTCTTTGCCAAATAGCTATTTTACTTTCCCTTATTAGACACTGGGTTCTTCCCATTCATCTTGTTTCCACTGAGGCTTGTTGGGTGATTTTCATGGCTCTGTTCAGAAGCATGAAGATATATTTTAAAACTGATGAATCATATTTCCAAAATACTGACATTTGTATATGACAAGCATGGTTGCTTCTGTATCCAGTGCAATTAAATCTGTATATTCATACATTCTTCTCATTTAATTCCTCAAGGGTAGAATCTAAGCCAATCAAATACTCCAAATCAGTAGCTGATAAACTTGATTTGAAATAGAAGGCAAGCATCCCTTGCACTAATTAAAATGATGAGGCAAAGGGAGAGAAACATCCTGATGATCTATAATTCCATTTAGTCTCCTGGAAGAAGACAGTAGCTCCTAGGAAAGCTGCAGTGTTTGTGGTGCTTTTTTACTTCTGTTTTTCACCTTGCAACAGATTAAAATAGTGTCCTATACAAGAACAGACACCTGAATTGCTATGAATTCCTAGAAGGAACATCTCCTTTCAAAATAACATCTCAGACAATTTAATAAAATATTGAAATCTGTAATTTGAAAGGAGCCAAGCCACTGCATGCCAACACCAATCTTCAGATATTTTTTCCTCATTGTTTCTCCTTGAGGTGAAGAAGGATGCAAACACTTCAAGTGAAAAAAACATGAAGCTAATAGCAGACTTCTTCTGGAGCTGTGAACAGATAACAGTAGTTATCTACACATGCTCCAAATACAATTAGATTTTACAGACACACTTGTACTGAATAACAGCCAAAGAAATAGAGAAACCCAGTAAAGCTCCAATTGTAATTTGGAATGATTTGACAGGATTGTTTCATGCCAGACAGAAAGCTTGAGTGCCCTCCTTTACCTTCATATCACAGCATGTTTAAAGGCTCAACTCTTTAGAGAGAAGAGCTAAGCTGTTCCTGTACAACACCACTCTACATCACACTATAGGTGTATTTTTGGGGGCAATTTAAGATGACAGAATTGAAGGTGCGTAAGTATGTGCTTCTTCTCACTCTTTCTCAAGAATGGTAAATTTAAATATCAGCTATTCTCCAGAATACTCCGGCAACAATGCAGTTAATTTCTCTCTTCTTTAACACTCTAAAATTTCCTGGTTTATTATGGTCATTTTATGATTCTAGATTTATAATACAGATCTAATTGGAAATAAGTTATTCTCGTAATAGTATCACATTCTCAGTCTTCGCAGTGGTCAATTAATCAAGGAAATGATGCCCTTGAGAGCTGATCAAGATTCAGTTTACTTACAGAACAAATATTAACTACTTTAAAAGCCTTCATTACCTCAGACAAAATGATGATCACTGTTAAACAGATATTATACTTGTTTGTAGTTTATCTTCACCATCTTTCTTCCCAAGGAACAGAAGAAATAAGAGAACATATCCGTATAAGCACAAAATAATAGAATAATTTCTGCTTAAGAAAATCAGTGATTTATTCCATTTGAAATGTATATTTCTTTACATATGAGAAATATTTTCTTATAAGATCACATTTTACTTGCATGACTGTTGAATTGTTTGATTAGCTAGACTAACAACCAGATCTTAGAATCATAGAGTCACTCAGGTTAGAAAAGACCTTCAAGATCATCAAGTCCAGCCACTGCTGAACCATACTGCTCTAACTCTGGCAACACACTGATAAATCATGCCCCTGACCACCACATCCAGATAGTTTTTAAACACACTCGGGAATGGTGACTCAACCACCTCCCATTTTGAATATACGTAACAGAATCATGTAACTCCTTGTAGATGGCTTACACTTTGTATAGATGTAAATTCGAAATATATGGGGCACCCACTATCAAGAAATATTACCCATCATTCCAATTTGTACAAACAGCACAGCATACCATCTGCTCTGAAGTCCTATGGTTTATAAAACTTGACAGAACCTGCTGTCCTGCGCCCTGATTTTTCTGCCCCTAAAAGATGTAATCTAAAAATCAGAAGGTTTAAGGAGCCAGAAAGTGTTACAAAGTCAAATTAAATAAACAGGGCAAGTATTCACAAGGAGAAAATACTTAGTCTTGGTTCAGCACAATGTGTTTGCCAGATAAAAATACAAAATTACCCCAAAAAGTTAAGTTGTCACATAGATGCTGCTGAACTACTTTGATCAGGGTGACTTCTATAAGAAGCACAATTCAGGCATATAGGAAAGTAAAAAAATAATAAAATAAAATAAAAAAATAAAAATAAAAACTCTATCTATGATACGTTTGAAAAAGTTCAGTCTGGAAAGTCCTGTTTCAGCCACATTCTGCTTGATGGGACATAGGCTTTGGATTGGATTGGGATAGCCAAGGAGCCAAGGCATGAAGCTACATTTCATGGGATAAAAAGTAGTGAAAATAGCAGCCTATTGAACCAATCAGCACTGGTGGAAGATAACACTGCAGAACAGGTTGGATATTTGTCTGTGGACAGATAATGTTTTATCTTAAATGCTGCCATAAACAGATGAATTATTTCATGAACTTACCAGCCTGCGGATATCCCTCTCGCATTCACGCTTTATTCTATTAATCTCATCCTGATGGGATTGGTAAGCCATGCGCAGGTCAGCTGCCTTCATTTTATCTGCCTGCATGATATTGTTCAAAGCTTCTTCAAGCTGCTTTTTACCAGACTTGAGCTCCAAGATCTCCTGTTGTAACTTCATTCGTTCACTGTCAAATGCCTTGCGAGCCTCCTCCTTCGCTTCACTCAGCAGCGCAGTCTTCACCTTGTCAGCCGCCCCATCCCGCAGCACATTGACTGTTGACTGCAAACGCTGAATTTCACTGTCTTTAATTTTCACCATTCTCGCTACTTCCTGCTCATGCTGCCGGATCAGCAGCTCTCTGACACTCTGAAGCTCCTTCATCTTCTCCTCGTGGAGCTTAGCTTTCAGTTCAGAAACATAGGCTGTGTGCTTGTGTTGCTCCTGCTCCCTTTCTTGCTTAACCTCTTGGATCTTCTCTCTCAGTTTACCCACCTGGAACATCAATATAAACTATTGATTAGCAGCTGCTTATCACACCTTCACAAGTCTTCATCAAGAGAGCTTTTTGTAAACCTTCTTAAAAAAAAACAACAACAAAAAACCACAGACTATTCAAAAGCAATATACACAAAAATTTCTCTCTTCAACAAAGAGCAAGAGAAGTAGAGCTTGAAGAAGGCTGTTCGTGCCTGTGTGTAGAGGAACCTGCTGTGCAGAGGTGCTACTGGCAAACAACATAAAGAAGCATCCAACCTAGTTCTCTCAGTTTTCTCCACCAACCCTCCCAGATTACTCTCATCCACAATCTCAGTGTTGCTCACAACAAGCTGATGAAAAAGGAAGCAGAGAGATTAAAAGTTTTCTACTGTTTAACAGGCCATTCTTCGAGGATGTTTATAGTGATTCAGATCTTCACATAGGCTCAGGTAATTTACTCCCACAGCATCCTTCTGTAGCTGAGCACTATCACTGTACTGCAGATGGGATTCTCAGACAGAAATTGATTTAACTTATTTATACATGTGCTGTCTCTGGGATTTGAACTCCAAATTCTTCCACCGAAACCCACTGTTTGGCCTAAGGTAATTTACAAGTGGGATTAGTCATTAATACAGATTGGGTGAGGGGAAAAAAAAAAAAGTAGAAGCTCACTTCCATATGGTAGTATACCAGAAAAAATATAATGTATCCAAATAACTCCTAACATCAGTAACACCTTCCTACAACCTTTATCACTGCATCTGCATATTTATAGGCCCTACATGTGATCTTCTACTTTAAAACAAAGCCAGAGACAATCAGAGATTTCAAAAAACTTTGTTTTGACCTTGAGCATTTATAAAAGCATATAATCCACATAACACCTCATTGTAAAAATCATGTTACAAAGCAGTAGAACATTAGTACACTCCACATCATTCCCAGACTTCCTGCACCTATGCTGTGCACCGCTGGGACCTGTGGTCACACAATGCATTAATGTATTTAATTTATGCTAAACTAAGGCAATGATGCAACTTGCCCCAGATTTTAGTGCATTGTATCGACAAAGATGACTTACTGCAGTTCACTTTTTCCACAGCTCTGAATTCCACAGTTAAAAAAAAAAAAGTTAAGGGTTAAATTAAAGTGGTATTTTCTTCATTTTCTTCATCATAAACAGGCTGGATCTAAACAGGTACTCTTGTGCATTTGTATTAGGAAAACCATGGCATCTTAACTCAAAAGCCTCAGCTGTAACTCATCCATTGAAACAAACTTTACTACTTAATTTGATTGGTAGTAAAATGAGACCAGTCTGATGCACACTAAGCACCTAGCACTAACTTTGGGATTTCCAGAATCAGAACACCACTTGAAGCACAGAGGTTGCTATAGTCCTATAATTTCAATAGTAATCCTGAGGCTTAATCAATTCAAATTCATATGAGGCTAAAAAAAAAAAAAAAAAAAAAAAAAAAAAAAAAAAAAAAAACAAGTGGAAGCAAGATATGGGGGGTATGGAAGCAATGTTCTAAATATACTGTGGACTAAACATCAGTTGGGACAGCATTATAATCGTGGAGAAGTTAGTACTGAATCAAGCACCATACAACTAGGATATTCATCACATAGGTACTGTTCTCCCATTTCAGGATGATCCAAATCATGTATGTGTTTATTCAGAAAAATAATTATTTCCCCCCTAAATGGTAAGTCTGGCTACTAGAAAATATCTTTCTTTAGATATCCATACTTTATTTCTTCTGGTGAAATAACTTGAGGTTTCAAGCCTGTAGCAGATAACATGAATCTTTACTGCTTGCATAAGGACATGAAATTCCACAAGAGAGTCTAAGAAAAATTTAAGCCTATCACAGATGAGTTTATTTATAGATAAATTTGAAAACCAAACAACACTCAAATTCACTTAAATCTGATAATCCTCCAGAATGTCAGTATTTTAAAATTACAGTAATTTCATATGTTAAATATGAGACTGAAAGGCAGCTTTCAATATAACATGATTATTGATAGTGGCTTCCAAAAACAATTTTAAATACGTGAAAGAGATTCTGACATTTTTGAGGGAGTACTGGGTTGCTTGGTATGCTTGAGTAATGGTTTTCATTTTTCAATGAGCACATCCCAACGTCTATATCCATTGTTGCTGTCTGACAACACATCAAACCTTCAGCCTAACTGAATATCATCACATCATCTAGTCATTTCACTTACAAAGTTTCTGCAAGCACAATGTAAATAATAACAATCCTTCTATAATCCCTGAATTTTGCATCTCTTCTTAAATGCATTTCATTCTACATGACCCAGAAAATAGATGCATCCTAATCTTCAAGGTCTTTAAAAAGCCTCTTCTTGTTATTGCTTCTTACCAGAGAAGATGGAAAATTAGTTCTAATACAGTTATGTCTTCCCTGAAGGCCATTAACTTTCTGTCCTTCTCTCTCTCCCAGTATGGTAATCTCTACACTTCTGGCAACTGATGGAACAAAAATAGTAATATGGTATTTTCCCATATGCTTAACCGTCTCAGTTTTGAAATGAACTTAAACACAACTGAAATATATTTAATTTTAAATTCATAAAGCTGTTCTGTCTACAATTTGAAGCATATCCAAGAACTGAACCCAGTGAGAAAAAAAAATGCATGCAGGCTTTCAGGGCACCACTGAAAGTGCCCATCTCCATCTTTACTCCCCCCTTTCCATCATCTATTTACACATTTTGACCCCCGAAGACTTCTCTTCCCCAGTTTCAACAGCCCCAACTTCTTTCTTGAAGGAGACAGTGCATACCAACATGTCTTGGAGACAGAAAATTGCTGAGAAACAGGCTAGTTTCAGTATAAAGAGATAACGATGTGGAAAGTTCATACGATTTGAACTGATTTGTATGTCACAGGATAAAGTCACAATTGACTGGATTGCAAGAAGTCTGCAAAGTAAACTTTAAACAATTTCAGAGAGAAAACAAAGTATTCTAAAATTTTGTACTTCTTAGGACACGATAACTTTTTTGCAGAACATTAAACTTGCAAGTGTAGAACTCTGAAATACAAGAGAAAGTCTTCTGGAGAATCTACAAGCCTGATACAGTCTCCTCATTGGTTGTGACAGTTTGTCACATCAGTCCGTAGCCTAGGAACTGTTCTGGCTTCTTTCTAGATTGTATCACTGTATCACACCTTCTGAAAGAAACAGCTCCTATCAGTTCCAGTTACCTAAGAATCCAACTCTCATTGCCTTAATGCTGCTTTCAGGCAATCATTTCTCCAAATCTCCTTCTCCTCTAATAAGAGCACAGAAGATGTAGAAACTGCAACTAGATGAGAATCCACATTGATTTTATGTATCTTACACTCACTGCTCAGTTACCACTTTTCCCACCCACCTGTCTCTATTTCTTATTTCTTTTATTTATGTGATCTTACTCGTTCTTTTTCGTAGCAAAAAGCTTATTTTATTCACTCTATTCTCTGTGCACCTTCAAAAATGTCATCTTCTTGCTTACTCTTTTCTAGCAACAAATAACTCTTCAAGAAAAAAGTAAAAAATTCCATCTTGTGCATCTGCTGCAATCTTTCTTGCATCCAACATTTCAAATTCTAATAATTTTTTTAACCCAAACTTTCAAGATTATGTGATAGACCACAGAAAATACATTTCTGCTCACACCTGAGGTAAGTTCCCTCTTTTATATAAGGATCCACTAGAAACTCCTCAAGGCTGCAGCTACTGCCCTTTGACTCCAGATCAAAATGAAGATGTGTAATTTGTCAGATACATTAATTGCACAAACACCACTACAATTCTCAATAGAATTCTCCTCCTGTAGATAACATTGTTTTCTGTCAGCAACTTCAAATACAATAGCATCTAAAAGATTTGTGATACTTCCTTGCTTATTACTCCAAATTTAGTATAGTCATTGTTTAATATCTGCCTATTGATGTCTCCTCTCTAATAGCTATTTTACCAGGACAAGAAGTCACGTTAGCAAGTTTAGTGTATTCATTCCTATTAGAAATCTGAATTATGCCACATTTATTCCTAACTACTTTCTGTTGCTGACAGATGACCCAAATGCTCCCACCTTAGTGATTTGTAAAGTATTGATTGGCTTTGTACAACAAGAGTATGGAGCTGAATTCAAATGTCCTTCGACTTTAATTGGTAACACTATTACACATTGTTATAGAAATACTTCATCCATAGATTCATAGATGCATTAGGTTGGAAAGGACCTACAAGATCATCTAGTCCAACCATCCTTCCACCCCCATCCCTACCCACCAAGCTATTACATCAAATCCCTTAGGCACCCCATCTAAACGCTTCTTGAACAGCGCTAGGGACAGTGCCTCAACCACCTCCCTAGGCAGGCCATTCCAGTGCCTGACCACTCTTTCAGAGAAAAATTTTTTCCTCAAATCTAATCTAAATCTTCCCCGGCGCAACTTGTGGCCATTCCCTCTCGTCCATTTCCCTGCTCCAAGATGGTCGCCATGGTTTTTTTTCCCCAATTAAAATACCTTAGCAGCTACTTGCTATTCAGGAGGCACTTTTTAATTTGTAAAAATATCTGCCTCATTTATTTTACTATACATAATATTATATATAGTGTGTAGTAATAACATTATCTTATAGATATTCAGTTTGTCTAGGTTCTCTAAACAAATTCTATTACTTAGAATTCTTTCATAAATATGTAGCCATAACTTTTTTCTACAGCATGTTTTTTTTTTTTTTTTTTTTTTTAAACTTTTCATACTGAAAATAGAGTTTATAGAACTTGCAGGAAGTTGCTGACACATACAGACTGAAAATCTGACACCAAATCTCAAAAAGAAACCCATAAAGAAAACCAGGCAAAGCATGAGGACTCACTGAAGTCTGTAAAACCATGACTCAGCAGACTTTGGTATGTAAACTGTATTAGGAAAAGAAAGAAACTCCTTTGGGGCTAATTCATTTAATTTCATTCTCCTAAACTATTTTATCCCTTGTATATATGCACATATTAGTGATTTATCTGAGGAGAAACCTTCTAATTGATCAGAGACATTACACATAGAACATGCTTCTGCCCACAAAATACTGCTGTTCCATGATCTCACCTCCAGGAAATGTACAGACAAATGCAGAATACTGATGCTAAAAAAACAATAATCAGAATTCAGTAGAGATGGAACAGCAGTGATTGCAAACACTATACTACACTGTTGTCACGAACAAATTTCCTGAACTATTGGAAGATTATCTTCTGATGTTCCCTAATTATCTCAGTAGGAATCTTTACTTCATAGAACTGTTTTAAAACATTCACTGTTTCACTGCAAATTGTCAGCTACAAAATGCACTTTTTTTTTTTTTTTTTTTAAAGCATAGGGGCCACCCCATTGCTTCTGTATTGTTTGCCAGGGATGAACAAGAGCCTGCATCCACACTCAACAATTTGCACCAGAGGATGTGGCCCACTGATACTGTCACCAGCACCATTTTTTCTAACTGGAGAAATTCAGAGCCACATCTTCAGCTTATCTGCACTTCCATGTCAGACACTACTTTTTCAAACTGCTCCCTCTGCTGCCATCTGTTGCACAGCAACAAAATGTAATGGAATATTGGTGGGAATGTTCAATTTCTACTACCACACCACCACTATCTGCCTCTAATAAAAATAATAAAATAGGAGGCATTACTTTCAGAGCAGCGTCTATAGTTTATTCATCAGTCAAGACTTTCATCATCACCTTACACAGCTGCTACACAGACAGCATGTCAAAGCCCAGACGGTGAAACTGTGCTGCTTTTTTCTCAATTCTGTTTTAGTTATTTACAGCATGAACCACAGCAAAGATAAGAAATTTGAAGACATTGTTCTCCCCATCCTCCCAGAAATACTTTCCAGCATGCAGCAGAATTTACAGTGGGCTGGACTGCACATTCAGTAGGACTTTAGAGCACTCTGGCTAAATTTCTTAATTCAGGCACACATTATACACGTGAGACTACTCATTTCTCCATTCATGTATCTGAAATGCAATATACAGATGCATCTCCTGCAATGACCTCAGTACTCACTCAAATATAAAACTTCTAAACTGCAGGAGCATGAACAAGTAAGCAAACTGAAGCGTCAGATGCTGGACTGGATATAAATAAGGAGGCTTAGTTATAGACAACTAGTAGCATTCTGAAAGCTATTACTGTGTTAAAGCTAGAGTTTAACCTTGGTTGAGTTAACTGGAGTAGAACCTGACATCCAACTTCAAAAGTATACCAGGGCTTAGCTTTTGTGTGGTCTCCAGTGTGAACACTTAAAATTAATTCATTTGCCCTTGGTATAAGATAGCTTTATAATTATATGCTCTAACATGTTTAAAAATTATAAAACTTATATTCTTACACTCCTCTTCCAAAACAGAATTTAAAAAAATAAATAAAAAATAAGGTTGAAAAAGACAGTGATAAGTACAATACATTAGCTGCTAAAATTAATCTTAGAGGTTTTCAGTCACTAGTCATTTTCAGGGAGTGTGTTTTTAAGAAGCAGTAGTTTGCACCACTCATCTTATAGTTCATTTTCATTTTGTCAAAGAAGAGCAGAAGTTGTAAGATAAGCAAGCAAGCCGCAACATAACTGGATTTTCTGTTCATTCATCAATTCTGTAAATCCATAAGAGATAGGAGAAAAACTCAGACATGATATCATAGCCTCTGCAGTCAGAGGCAATCTAGGCTGCAGTAGGAAATAAGCAAATATAAAACAGCTGAATTTTCAGTTTTATGTTGTATGAGCAAGCTTTTTCTGTAGTCTGTATTGAAAAAAAATCTTATTTCACAGAAATTTCCCTTTTCCAACAAATTTAGTTTGACTGATCTGTACTGAAAACTATTACAGTCATTCAAACAAGAATTAGTGTTTTTTTCCCCTCTGTAAGTAAAAAATTCTGGATGTTCTATTTGTAGGTTTGTTTCCTTTTGTCATGAAATGATAATATGAAATAAAATATGAAAAAGTGCTATTCACACAAAGCTGTTAAAGAAACATGAACGTGGATAATAGACGAGTAAGCTACAAATGTTTCAAATTTTGCACCAATATAATGACACAAGTACAGCAATCCATGTAATAACAATGAATGTGGTTTTAGTACATATTTCTTTACTGAGAGGTCCTTGAGACTTATAGAAATAAAGAAATAAAGCCATATCCACATGAATTTGTCTCCAGAACTGCTTTGGGAAAGGTCAAACACACTGAGATTATCATAAAATATAAAGAACCTTATAGCCTTTTCATAATTTAAAGTACTATATTAATACATAAACAGAAATGCAAAAGTGCACCCAGGCTACATGGTGCTTTGAGCAACTTGGTCTAGTGGAGGTACCTCTGCCTATTGTGGGGGGGACTGGAACTACATGACCTTAAAGGTCCCTTCCAACCCAAACCATTCTACAGTTCTATGATTCCATGTACTTCATAAAATGAACACTTTCTCCTATGTGTTCTCCTGACTCCTCAAATACCTGCTGAATACATGCTAGAAAAACAAATAGTTACAGATTTGTTTCATTAGTAAACAGATGCATCAGAGCAGCTAAGGACAACAGCACATGTAACCCAATCGAACCACATCAGGATTCCTGCACACGTTATTTCCAAGCCAGTTACAATCTCTGTAGAGAAATACCTAACATTGTTTGAATACAATGCTTGTGTTCAACTCTGCACGCACTTTTAAGATACAATTTTCAGAGCTAAGATCAAATCCTAAACTCCTTTGTTTCCTTTAAGTCCAGCTAAGTTAGTGCTAATAGTATTGAAATCACATCAAGTTTCAGCAACAATACCTTTGTGAATTTTAACTTCTGTACAGTATTAAAATAGTTGGAAAGAGAATGGAATTTCACACTCAGTTCTTCTCATATTTCATACCATGCCTTCCCTTGACAAAAATTCCAGTTCATCAGTGAGTGGTTCTTGAGATATTTCGTATAAACTGAATGCATATTTTAGTAGGGAATTAATTTGAGATTCCAGCTCTGCTTGTTTATAACATCGTTACTGTTTAGAAGAATGATCATAAAAATACAGATACATACCTTGCTTTTTTCTTGCTGAAATTCTATCTGAATGTTGGTTAGTTTAGTCCGTAGCTCCTCATTAGCAGCTTGCAGAGCTTCAATATCCATGTCGGGCTTATCTCCCTTGACACGACCTTTCTTTGACATAATTAGTTTTGAAGTTTAAAATATATTTTTGCTCCAAATTGAGCTACCAGCTAGGGCCTTCTGCTTTCAGCGTTTAAGAGTTAAGTAGTGTTCAAACAAATGTTTCACATAGATCTCCGTCATTGTGTGCTTTGTCTCCCAAGTTCTGAAAGAAACAATATAGGAAAAAAATTAGACTACACCACAGAGAAAAAAAAATCAAGCTTGATATCAAGTTTTAAAGCACATTACTACATCACTGTAGTATACACTACATAATGTACTAGATCAGGAAAGCAATAAATCAGAAAAGTTATACAGTATTCCTCTTCATTCCTAAAATCATATCTGCTCTCATGCTTACAGGAAGGAAAGTTTGTAAACATAAATCATTTTATTCAGGACCTGATGACTTGGACCACACTCAAGATTTTCAAGAGGCACTGAGACAAGAATAAATTAATATAGCTGAGTGGTGTTTAGTGGGAATTGCTTATTTTCTCTAGTAAGGAATAAGCACTTTTCACCTTAGGATCAGATGTACTGCATCATTCAAAACATCATCATATACTGAAAAATTATCACAAAACTAGAAAAACACTTTCAAAGACAAAGAATATAACAAACATTCAAGGTCAACAGTTTGAAATTACCTAGTCAAAATATTAAGGTATTTCATTTCAAAACCAAGGAGTTAAGCATCTTGCTAAAAATGACAGCTCAAATCAGGATAAGAGAACAGAACTCAGAACATCATCTCTACCTATGTTAAAATAGAGTTCTATTGTTTGTTAAATAAGTCCAAAAACAGCTCAAAAAGGACCAACTACTTTCTAATAAATAAGAAAGAGAAAGAGAGAAAAGATACCGGAGATAAATGGATTGCAAGGCACTTCTGGTACATTCCAAATGCTGAAGATGTCACACTTGAGAGACGCTTACAAATGGGCACATGTATAGAAATTTCATTGGATTTGAATCACCAACAGTTTAGGGGACTAGCATGTAAAAGGTAAATATTAACAAATTATTATTCAATTCCTGCTGTACCTTTCAGGAAATCCAGTATTTTTTTTTAAAGCACATGGAAAACAACTGTACAATATTTCAGTCATATCTGCTAGTTTCTCTTATTATTGTTTTACAGAATTAAAGGATATATTTCATCACAATTCTCAATCTCTTCCCTTTTTCTATGAGATTGCTGGTTTTAGTAAGGAAGATCTAGAGCTAGATAATAAATACTTTCATGATGCTTATAATTATTAAATATTAATGCATAGCATTGCAGTACCAAAAAAAATGATTTTCAGAAAAAAAAGCAAAAAACAATTCTTCAATTCAGCTATTTCTGCTTTGTCGTTACTCCTGTTTTCCACTTCCGTGCAGCATGAAAACCACTAACACTGCTAAGGTTTCTTTTCTACCCAAGCAATATTCTAGAAACTTTATTCATAATCTTCTGCATCAGTATCTTCATTTTTTGTACTTCATATTGTACAGCCATTTTTAATTTCTTCCTCAAACTCAGATTTTTAACTTGTAACTATCTTTTGAGAGAAACGAAGACCCCACAGTCCTTCAGGGTTTCAAGAATGCCTGAGAACTCTGAACTTTTCCACACTCATAGTTTCAACAAATTTTCCTAACTTCTAACTGGGGAAAAAAACACGTGTGTAAAAGCAGCAAGTATTCAAATGGTTTCTATTTCTAATAGAATTTCTATAGAGATTTCTGATTTCCACAGAATTCTTTAAGGATTGGAAGTTACCTTCCAGAAGTTAAAAGAAGGTGATTTCTCATTTTACTTAATCTTCTCTCCTACAGTACTATACAGCTTTACTATGAGCTACAGAAAATATTTGTTATGCTTGCAAAGACACAAGCATACCAGTGCTGAATATTAAAGTTTAAAATAAAATTTATTACCCTGGCATCTGATAAAAGCAAACTCAGTAGGCACAGGTAAAATCTAGTATCCTCAGGAATGCCAGTTCACCTATGTTATATTTTTAACAAGTGTGGTAACCAGCCAATAACTGTATGAGAAAGCTGACATGAATAGCTGTCAATGCCCAAGGCATATTTCCCAGAAGGTTCAGATGACCTACATTTTTTGCCTCAGTTCTCAGATGTATGTAATGAAATATGACTGAATGGATAAAAGCAACAGCATCTCTACAAGATAAAAAAGAATACTTACCCCAGCCTACAAATATAGATTTGTGTTATCAGAATAATTTTCAAAGTACATTGTAGACTAGTAAAACATTTTAGGTACCCTTTTGTTAGCTACCAAACTGACCTATTTCTGTAATAGTAGAGGTTTAAATGGTTAATTTAAATCCTATCCCACTTGCAGTAATGTTAAAGTGCTCCACTGAGGAAACTCAAGTGTCACCTGCGACTTCTTTTTCCAGAGAATAAAACCCCAAACTATTGTTAACTAACAGCCACACTTTTTCCTCACTGTTTCTGTTTTAATAATATCACTCTAGGTCCAAAACTAGACAAAAAGCAATCACCAAGAAGCACTAGAATTTTTAAGTTAGTGAGATTTTTCTGGAAAAACTAACATAACTGCATTGAGTATTGTTGAACAGAGGAAACATTTGCTTTGTAGAGATTGTAGTTTAGCATGAGTTTGACATTCATGATTCAGTAGCTTCTTCACTAATCCCAGCCTTTCAGGTCTCTCCTCTGTAGTTAACTGAACTGGAATTTGGCAAGCTTCAGAATGATTTTCACCAATATATTAATTTTCACTTCAGTTAATTGGTTTCCTTTGTCAAGCATGCATCTGCTAAAACACATGCAATGAGAAAATGCTTCCAAGTGACACATGACACGCACACACACAAAAAAAGTATTTCATACTCATTTAAAACCTATATGCACCTTCAAACATTTATCAAATGATGACATCTATACAACACTGAATAGATATTTTTGATACACAGTACTGCAGGCCACTGGATTGCACCCAGTCTAAACAGAGAACTTAAGCACAGCCAAAAAAAATTAAACTAGCACTGATTGGAAAGAAGTTATACAGTAAACACTCAGTAAAAGGGAACGATTGAGCTGAAAAGGATGAGGTAGAATGAACTGATGAATCACAAATGCATTTAGTCATCAAGATTCACTTGAACTAGTTTTTAGATGATGTATTATTATTATTTTTTTTTTCGATCTGTGCTGAAGCAAGAGGGGGTAGTACTGTCAGTAGTCCTTGTTAGATATTTAAAATACAAATGACAAAAGTTACACAATGAAAAAGGATTTAAAGGAACAACAGGGATCTGACTTTATAGATTATTTTGGAGGAGAACTAAAGGACCAGTTATAAACACAACTTAAAACAGACTATTTTACTGTGTCTACAGGACACATACCACTGGATCCCCTGGCCTCTTCGAGACCCTATTAGAAACTCACTCTGCAGCTCTCTTTCTGCACTACAGCACCTTAATATTTCAGAAATTTCTGAAACCTTGGCCTAAATCTCTTCTCAGAATGCTATGAGCTTGAACCTAAGCCTTTGAAATAAATAAAAATTCACTGCCTTCAATTAATTTTGGACTGACCCCTGCAAGTATTTACTAAATTTCACACGTGGCACTTTTTTGTGGATTCTTAAAACAGTCCTACTAAACACACTAAAAGACACACAATTACAAACAGCAGCTCTGTGTCACATACAGGATGAAAGAAGGAAGCAAAAAAATGTGAAGTTCAATTGCAGTTTAAAGTAGTAAGACTCTCTTTCCACAAGCTTCCAAAATCAGTTCCAGTATACACTGTAGTAAGCTGGTTAAGACAGGGCTCAGCCTCTGATCTTAGTCCCAGTTCCTTTCTTTTGAGCATACTAAGGACACCTGACAAGTGGCTTGCTGTCTGCAATAACATATACCCAGTCTTCCATATTTCTGCTTGCATCCTGTGTCATTCAGAGGGAGGCCTTGGCTTTCATTGATAAGTATTTCCTACTTGAAAGCACAGGATTTAAGAGTCAATGAAGACTAGGAAGAAAGATCAAATTTTAGCATTTCCCAGTTCAGCACACAGAAACAACAAAGTCTGAGACTGACTGTAGTAATGTTATTCACCCTCACTGAAACCCACAGGCTTTTGGATTACACTGGACCAACTTTTATTGAGTTATTTACCTGAATGTTAAGAAAAGATTTATTATTATTAATGCATAGTATTTTTTTTTGTTTGTTCGTTCTGTGTAGGGGGAATTGCTTTTTGTTTAAACTATTATCATCACTATTATTAATATTTCTGTAGAGGTTTGGAACAATTGAAACCCAAAACCATAAAAAAGAAGAAATTGACAGATAGGTAGGAAATGTGCAAAGCAATCAGATTTAGGGAGAGAGGTTCAGGTTCTCAAACTACTTAGAAGGGAAAACCAAACTTCATGAGAAGAAAAACTTCAGGAGATAGTCAAAGAAGGTTCAGAGGGGATCTGATCCACATCTACAAGTATCTAAGGATCGGCAGGCAAAGGGATGAGTCTGGACTCTTCTCAGCAGCGTGAGGTGATAGGACAAGGGGAAAATGGACACAAATCACAGAAAGTTCCACACAAACACGCGTGGGAACTTCTTCACAGTGCAGTGACAGAGCACCGGCACAGACTGCACAGAGAGGTGGTACAGTCTCCTTCTCTGGAGAAACTCAAGACCCGCCTGGTTGCCTACCTGTGCAACCTGGGCTAGGAAGCTGCTTTAGCAGGGGGATTGGACAAGGTGATTTCTAGAGGGTCCTTCCAACCCCTACAATTCTGCGATTCTGTGAAACACAAACAAATGTTAAACTTTTATTCTGTACGTCTGACGTGACCCTCAGAGGTCAAGTTTAAGGAGAACAGGTATACCTGGATATGACTTAACAGCTAAATAGGGAAAGCAAACCAATGCGGCCATCTTTTGTTTCTAGAATTGTGTATAATTAACCACATTTACTAAACCCATAAGCTACCTTGCATTGTTCCAGGCAGGCCGAATTCCCACCTCACTGCTGTACCACAGAAGAAAAACACTGTTTTAAACAGAACAGCATGACAATTTATTTCAAGTTATGCCAAGCAGGCTAATAATAAAACTTCACCTCAACTTTGACAAATCTCATTAAAATCAAAACTCTTAGCCAAAGAAAATATGCAATGCTGGCCTGTTCTAGTAATACAGGAAGACTTAAAAGAACTGTTTCCAAAGATGGCACCTTTAAAGCCAAGTTCCTTTGTTCCTGAGATTAGAATAACTGTATACTACAGAGCTGGATGCGTTGTTTAGTTTTTGAAGAGTCACAGAATCTCCAAAAAGTGTCTATCCACCCTCAAAATCTTAGAATCTCTAGCTGTTAGCTGATGACTAGTATCAAGGACTCCTGCTAAACTACATTCCTGAAGTATGACACCTCATGTTCAAATCTAATTTCAAATAATTGGTTCATGATGATGATCGTTTTGTGAGCAACACACAGGGTTAAGGCATCCACGGTTCTGACACAAATGCCATGAAATGACTTTCTAACAGAGATTAAGTGATTTGTTCAGAGATATTACTCTTTTCTACCTCATATTCTGAGGACATTAAAATATGAAGCACTGAATAAGAATTATGATAAATTGTGTTTATTAGAGCCTACCAAAAGTTTACAACAATTGTTAGTTAGCAGAAACCAATATTTTTAACGTATAACAAAGCTGCAATTCCCTCAAAAAGATATGCCTGGAAATACCTGAAAGGTATGCACTTCTAAAACTAATGTTTCCCTGAACAATTGAGCTCAGAGGCAGGACAAAGTATTTTGAATACAGATTCAGTGTAATTGAGTGGGATTAGACAAAAATAAATACCAAAAAATCACAGTCCTCTAATATTTTTGTTAATCAGCTGTTATGTTTCACTAAAGAATTCATATAATCTTTCCAGATCGAGAATAACCCTTTAACTGCTGAATACAGACCAGAGCATTCAAAACTCTAGTGATCAGAGAGATGGATTAATAATGTTTTCTGCTGTGTAGCTTATAAAACTCTCACATTCATACTTCAAATACTGTTCTACAGATACACAATACCCTGTATCCATGTACTGTATTGAGAGCTAAGATCTTATCCTGATCAAAAGGTTTCAGCGATGGTTTCCTATGTGACCAAGGACCGTGCTGACTCACCCTCCCTGGAAGCAGTGATTGTATTTCTTCACATGCATGCCTACCAGTGCTGACAAGATGAGGTGACTCACATAAATTCCTCCTTATGACAGTGCACTGAAAATCAGCCAGCTAAAGCTGACAGTTCAAGCACTAATATTTGAGTGAATGTTCATTGAAGCGAACAGAGCTTCATGCTCTGTACTGCAGGCTGATGGAACTGCATCATCCACATCAACTGGGATGAAGTATTTAAAAGGACTTTCAGCCAGATGTTAGTTTCTTCCATTTCCCTCCCTTCAATTCCATAAGGGAGCAGCACAGTAGCTTAAAATTACAGCCAGCAAAATGCACAGTAAGAGCTCAAAGACAGTCTCCTATTTCTTATTCAATTTCAACAGCACAGAAACAAGCATGACACAGGAAAAGAAAAGCACAGCAGAGAAACCTTGTGAGCTGAAGACTTTCTTTGTGTAACCATCTTCCACTAACCACAAACTGGAAGCTTTGCTATAGTGAGAAGAATGCCAGTAAGACATCCTTCTGCTGACTGCCAGTGATTTTGATTCAACCAGTCCAGGCTGCTTGGGACAGTGGTTGGCAAGGTGTTCCCCAGAAGCACAACAGGAATGCTCAGAGCTAAACATGCTGTCTGAGAGCACTTGGGTATCTGGACAGAAGTATTCTCTACATGTCAGAATCAAAATGTTAAGGACAGCATCCCTCCTTATGTTAAGAAACAAACACAAAAGACTAATCAGCCATAAGTTGTCTTGAGAAGAAACACACAAAAACAAAACCTAAAATAACTCTGATGGATCACTGTCCAAAATGTATTTTGAAGTGCAGAATTTGATTATTGCCCAGAAATAAAATTCCCTGTATATACAAGAATGGTCAGATATGGAATAGAGGTTAGTGCCACACAGGATTTAAACTTCTCTAGAAATTTGAGCACCCAACTTCAAGTTCTGCTAGTACAGCATTGCTGCCAGTTTATCTCCAACTGCTGGCTTCTGTCATAGCCAGCCTGTTCTACCCACTGAGAGGAATTCCAAAATGATTTTTTTATTCACACTGAGGAAAATAGGGTTTTTTTTTTCCCCCTTTTACTAATGAAACATTTTTCAGTTACTGTGAAATCAGATTTCTCAGTATACTGACTCTCAGAGCTGACCACAAAGACAGCACAGTGCTCTACTTGAAGCAAAGGCCTAGATACCTCAACTTAAGTTCACGAGAGCCAGTGTAATTAAAGGAAAGACCTTTATGTTTTTTGAGCCGTAGTAAATGCAACCTCCTTCTTCTCTAGTCTGCTTCTGTAAATTATCTGTGACTATGGACAACATATTTAAGTTCCATTACCGCATGTGTAGGATGCAGTAGTAAATGAAACTTCATGCCAAGTTGCAGAATAATGTGTTTATATAATTTGTGCTATGTACGGATCTTAGTACGCTGTTATCACTCACCCCACCTCATCCCTTAGAAGAGGTACTAGAGGGAAGCCTAAAACATTAAGGCACCAACAGTAAATAAGATTAAAGCATGGCTACAGAATTAAGACTTTATGGAGTAATAGGAAAACAGGTGTTACCTCATCTCGCCAGTCTGAGCCACAGAGTAAGACACTGCTTTAAAGTTAAGCTTGGCACAGTTTTAGCAGCAGGAATGCAATTTTTCATATCTTAAACAAAGCTATTCTAGCAAAACTAACAGTTTCCAGAGCAGGAAAGAAAAGGAAGGGGGAAGGAGGTGAGCATATACCACTGGGAACACCCTTACAGAACAGAGCTTGCCAAAGGAGCATTCAGTAAAGGAAAAGAAAGAGAACTAATCTTAGTAGAGCCCATTTCTTATCACTTATCACAAATAGCAGTCCTATCTGCTGTTTTTCCTGTTACTCCCTCAACTCTTTACCTCACAACTACCAGTTCTCAGAGACATAAGAAAGGAAATGTATATCAGAAGAGGAAGAAGAAAAAAGTGAGAAGAAAACAAATAGCTGAGTTCCACAAAGATCAAGATTTGCTCATTACCTGCATGTATGTATTACATGTTGAAATGTTGCCTGTTTCAGTAAACACTGTGAGAAGTAGAAGATATGACCATGTTCTCTCCCAGTAGGGGAGATCAACTAAAATACCAATGCTACACACATTTACATTTCTGCTATTTAATTAAAATCTGGAAGCATCATATCAAAGATTTTCACTAGCACTTCACAAATGGAACTGAAGACAGGAAATTAGTTGATATTTTCTTTGACATATAAAGGTTTTTAAGCAGTAAATAATTAGATAATCAAATAAATAAATCTTAATCTTTGGAAGTTTATTTGAAATGCCCAAACTCTCTGCCTCTCATCTACTATCCAATTTCTATTTTTCCTGGGTTGTGATAACAGCCAGCACACCTATAAGCTGTTCTCATGCCTCTACCAGCACTTTTAATAGTGCTTTACCACACTTCCCCTCTTTCATTGATTTCCATTTACATTAATCACAGAATCATAGGGGTTGGAAGGGACCTCCAGAGATCATGCACTCCAACCCCCCTGCCAAAGCAGCTCCCTAGCCCAGGTTGCACAGGTAGATATCCAGGCGGGTCATGAATACCTTCAGAGAAGGAGACTCCACAACCTCTCTGGGCAGTCTGTGCCAGTGCTCGAGCACCCTCATTGTGAAGTAAGTAATCATCCACATCTAAATTTCTAAATGCAAAGACGAGAAAAATATTAAATTACTCCTGCACAGAAAATTGCTATAACCGCACCCTTGCAAGCAGTTTGAAACAAGTTCTTCTACTTAAAATGGGAAGTCTCCTTTCAACAGTTTCCTGATAAACAGAGAAACATCAAACTGTCACAGTGGGATAAATGGATTAAAAGTGCAACTGATCCCGAAAGTGAAAGAATAACATAAAACTCACAGAATCACAAAAAAATACTATTATCCTTTTGTATCTTTCCTACTTCTTGCCTGAAACAACCACAAAGCAATAAAGTATTTCCTCAATAAAGAAAATAAACTCTCCTGAGCAAAGCAATAGAAACATCTCTGCTATAATTGGAAATTCATAACTTACACTTCAGTAGAATCCCTTATACATCTTCCCTGCACATTTTTTAATTTTAAGCCAAATTTAACATAACTGAGAAATAATTTATTTCCCTCTCCAAGACTTGTGCTTTGGGTTTAGTTGCAATGAGCAGCACTTAAGCTAGCAGCACTTCAGCAGAGACATTTATCAAGTCTGCAAAGTACATTTTAAGTTTGCTGACTAATCTGATTGCATTAGTGCTCCCTGGCTCTTTTCCCAACCATGAGAATCTCTCTCACTTTTCCATCTCTGCAGACTGCATGCAGCTGTCAAGCCAACCTGGCACTGAAAACTGCTTTTTTGTCTCTCCACGCCTCTACATGGTGTCTGAGCCCTGGTGCTCCTTCCTTTTGAGCTCCAAGAAGAGATCTTTTTTGTCAGTCTTTTCAAGGAAAGTAGTGTTACCTACATCACCACATGCTCCTCTCATTGGGAATTACTCATTTCCAACCCATGCACAAAATACCTGCTTACTTTTCATCACTTCATTATCTGTCAAGACATCAAATTTAAGCTTTGTCTCCACTTAAAATGACTTAAGTAATGCTGACTCCCCTCCCATCCCTCAACACTTTTCATCATGTTCCCCATCAAGATCAAACACATCCTACCTTAATACTTCACTTTCAAGTCAAAATCTTGGATGAGCAAGCAATTTTTTAAACACAAATCCAAACTCTGCAGGTCAGATTATGGTGTATACTTAAATTATTCAGTTCCATCCAGACTCAGAAGGGCTCATTCTCTGGGATAATCTTTTTTACATTATAATGGTTTGTGTGCGTCAGCAGACATTGCTGGGTTCACATTCTGCTTTACTCAAATTCAGTTTCTGTACTCTCACATATGGACCTATGACTCATTCTTCCCCATATTTTGCTTTTGTAATTTCTTTTCCCTGCTATAACCAAACAGAAGTGCTAGTAATACATTTTTGAATGATGTATTTATCATTACATTATCAATAAATCAAATTCACATTTGAAGTTCCTTTTCAAAGGAATTTAAGGTAGATTTCTGAGTTTGTGCTGAAGTTTAGTTTTTTACACAGTTCTCATTAAACACAAAGTGAACTGTGTGAAGTGCTTCAGTATGTAGCACTTCTCAGGCACACTGACTCCAAATATAATAAAAATACATGATATACAAGAAGATCAAACAAGGAATGAAGGGAGCAGAAAAGCTTCAATTGATTAAACAAATTCCTGATACTGCTGTAAAAATAAGGCAAATACAGTAATGATCAATTGAGAAACGACCTGAAATCAATTCCTGTTGTCCAAATCGATGATAATACAGAAATAAAACATTTTAAAATATTTTTACTTAAGTTTATACATAATACTATATTAACATAATATTTTCAACAAACATGGATATTTGTTTTGTGTGTATGTGCACAGTTTCCATCAAGAAGTGTTTTAAGCGGTGGGATAACAACTCTTAAGAACCAACTCTTATACTAATGCATGTTTCTGTATAGAAATTAAACACATATGCCATAATTAGATCAAGTTGTCCAATTAACTTCATTATTCATAATGCACTGTTCACAATTACTAATGCTTTCAATGAATTAAGAGCTGGAAAAACACCACAGCAACACAAGCAAATAGACAAAAACAACAACGACAAAAAAAAAAAAAAAAGGTCAGCCAATTTCAGAAGAGAGACTATCAAGAAACACACTATTACAAGGACAGTATACTAGAGATGTCAAGTCTCCAACTTTTTGTTCTCACTACTATTTATTAAAGGTATAACACATCGGCAACAAGTTCCTCAGGGTTCATACCTTCTTCCACTCATATAAACATAGGGATTGACAAGGAGCTTGACTGAAGATCTGCTTGGCTTAATATCCAACAGTGAGATCTAAAGAAATGAAAGACTTTTCTATGGTCTTGGAAAAGTTTTAGTATTCTTTTTAGCACCTCTCGCAATCATTCAAAACATCAAAACAAGTATTTTTGGCTAAGTGAAACATGACTTTTCTTATCTTAGGATGACCATTAGCAGCCATGTATTTATCTAACTGTAAAATACATGTGGGAATTCTGCCAGTAGCTGAAAAGCTATCAGCTATCCAGATGTACCAACTTTTCAGAACAGCTGAAAGTTTGCAAGTAAGACAAACCATGGAGATGCATGTTATAGAAGGGTTTTGGTTTTTTTTTTTTTTTTGCTGTGTTTGAAGAACAGCGGATCTACAGTCATAAAAGAAGAAGCATTTGCGCAGAGGATTAGTCAGCAAAGATAGATTGCTTGAAGGCTGTTAAAAAAGACTAAGCTCATTTAATCTACACTGAAATTGCATCAGTTTAAAGCAGGGGGTTGGAAGCAGTTATGGTAAATTTCACAATCTATCAGTCAGCAAAACAAAGAAAGAAACATTTAAAATACAAATCTGCCTGGCTTTATACCCTGTACATTGCAACCACCCTATATTTTCAGACACAGCCATTCTTATTTAAAGAAACAAACCCACACACAGCAGCATGATGTAACAGCTCCCATTGAAATCCTGTTCCTGCATAAACATGTTAGTGTTTATGTGGTCATTGTGAGGAAATAGTTAGGAAGTATCAGAAGCAGTACAACCAAAATAATAGGACATCAATATGCAAGAAATAAGAGTAATCAAATAAGACAACTTGGGGCCAGATAGGGACTTTCTTGCCTTTCCTCCCCGTTTAGAATAGGGCGAATGTGCGTAAGCAATCCAAAAGATGAAAATCCTATGCTAGCATTTTCATGAAGTAGTTACAAGAAATTTTCTGTTTCCTCATAAATAATTAGCACACAAAGTGATTACTTTCAGAATTAGGTATCAAAGACTTTCTCATATCTTGAGCAGTCTTCAAAGTCTATTAAATAAGCCATTCAGTCCAAGTCAATTTATTAACCCATGTTCGTCTGTTTTGATACATAGAGGAGCAGATAGACTTGAAGATAACAGAACATCTTTTAAACTGTAGTAGAGATTTAAAATCAAAATTCATTGGGAAATGTTATTCAGTAATTTCATTCTTTTCAAAATCAACATAATCTACTTCTACTGTGAAAGGTAAGTTTCTTATTTCTGTGGAAATTACAACAGATGTTGAGAGCACAACAATTCTATTTGATGTAACAAATTCTCAGCTACAGAATCCTATTTTTCAACAGTCACCACCATCAGCTATGCATTTTCATCAGTAATGAACAAGAGCCCACGTGCCACACTTGTAAAAAAAGAATTCTGCAAGAGCAGAGGTGACCCACTGCTTTCCAGCTGCTGTGTCAGCATTGTTGCTATAGGAAAATTTGCTTACACAATCCACCCTTCACTGGCTCAAACAGGTAGAAGTCTGAAGGTTCCAAATCCAGACACTATGGTGACCATATTCAGCCAAAATCGACATGCTGCATAGTCTTTAAACTGACTTGGGGCCTGGCATTGTGTAGCAAGAGAAAGATTGTCTTACTCTCTGGCCTGACTCTGGAAGTTCAGACCTTCAGCTTAATATCATCACATAGAAGCAATGAGCATTTGATAATTTGTTCAGATTACAGGTAATCTGGAATATTTTTCCTATCCAAAGAGCAGCAAGCATCACTTTACCTGTGGAGCAACATATCCTGAACCCAGCAATAAAATGTAACGGAATATTGGCAGGAAGTTCCAGCCTCCATTGCCACAGCATCAACAGCTGCATCTGATTTTGTGGAACAACATAACAAAATAGGGGGCATTACTTTCAGAGCAGTCCTTGTATTATCAGATAGGCACATCAGTACAAATCACCTTCATGGCTGTCACTGAAGCTCCTCCTGCTGTTCACCATAAGGAGTTAAACTTGGTCGGAGGTAAATATTGAACTAATTCTTTGTCTTTGACTGAGAACAATTACCCATAGCCCCCAAAACACACACAGTTATAATAATTCTTCTCTTTAGTAAAGTTAATTTCTTCAATTAACAACAAATTATTTTAGACTTGTTTTCATTCTTTCTCTTCTGCTTTTTAGTGACCATGCTATAGGGAACATACCTCAGGCGCTAAAATAAAGATACTAATGAACTATTAGCTGTAGTAGAGCATCACAAAAGGCAATTGAATACTACCCAGAGGGGCCCCTAAGGCATGTTCTGTACTTTTTTTTTTTTTATTAAACATTAACACTTTACTCTTTCCTTCTTCAGAAAGATTTCAGTAATGATTATACATTGCACAGCTGCCATTTCTCATAGCATTCTCCCAACTTAGGATCACAGTTAACCCTTCCATTAGGAGTTCTTCCACTATGCACTGTATTCAATAAAACATCAGGTTTTGTGAACAGTAAAGAGGCAACAATTTCCATATGCAAACTGCAAAATATCTGCCAATAAAGGATATCTTCAGAGTTACTGATGCTTTCCTCTTTTTTTCTACAATAAAATTAATTTTTTTTTAAACTTTGATAATATTCACAGTATCTTTCTAGAAAAATATCATTTCTAGGATCCACTGGCATTTTTGCTGCACTAAGAACAGTTACATGGAATGGGGGTTGTTCAGTCCTTTTAATATTTCTAAATCTAGTAACTGTTATCTCTGAAGTTTCAGTGTAGGAAGAATCTAGAACACATAAAAGCCAGTAATTAGGCAGAGTACTAAAACTCTTCTTTCCAATTGGTGGAAACTTATATTTTTTCCTCATAAGTGTATAGCTGGTCCTTCAAAGGAACTCCAACCATTGACTTCTAAAGCAAAGCATATAAAGCTGCTTTCTCAGTGCTCAGACTTGCATACACTATATACACACGAAAGCCAACAGAAGGCTGAGAAACTCTGTCGAAGAAGCTTAGCATCCAACAGAAACCAGGCTAGTCAAAGACTTTCCTCTTTATTAATGGTGACAGGCATATGTGACGTAGAGACAGTGGTCACGGTAGCAAGCGCGTGATAAGTATATGACACTGGGCATCATTTCCGTACTGCAGACTTGAGATTCTACAGAGAGGAGCCTTACAGAATTAACAAAAAAACGAATAAAAACACTGCTATAAAGAAGCTCACTCAGAAGAAGCCTTTCCGTGTTCACTAACTAGAACCATATTAAAGCAGATAGAAACTTAGTAAGATAAACCAAATTAGTACTGACTGCAAAATCTAGTTGGGCTGAAGGTTTATTTCAGCATACGCAAAAAGAACTTATAACTTGAAGCTTCAAGTGATACTGACTGCAAGTAATTAATAGCATTGTAACTCTATTTTAGGCTTATCCTTGTCCTACCCAAAAATACAGTAGCAATGCACAGTACCTTTCTCTTGTTCACAGGTCTCTGAGGCAGTTGTGTTTGATTTTATGTTGAAGACATTAAGTCCAAGCAGCACCAGGAGCTATGTCTTTAAATATATTTGTACTGGGATTTTCCACGCAATGAGTCCTATTGTCCTATTGGCACATCCTCTTTTTCGTCAGGACGAAGGGATTTCTGAGCAATATTGGTGACATTATCTGTTCAACAAAAGAGATTGATCCCAAATTAGACTTGTCTGATAGCTCTGACAGTAGTAACGCAGTGAAAAATTATTTACACAAGGTAACAAAAAGAAGAAAAAGCATGCAAAATTGTGTGGCATTCTTTTTTATTAACAACATATATGCAGAGTCCAGTTCAAAATTGTCTTTGCTAGCTGATCTTCAATCAGAGTGACATAAAAGTCGTTAAGCTACTTAACAATTAGAATAGTGCAAATTTAACTGAGGTTGTATTTCTTTTCAAAATATACCACTTGCTTGTGGGTTACAGGCTTACAGTGTTATGGTAACTACATATGAGTTGTCACATGCACTCTGCCATCATCATGGATCTCTGTAAGTGTCAAAAATATATCAACATAAGGAAGTTATCGTATGTCCTATTCAGCTAAGAAGTAGACTGAATTTCAGAAACCTAAATATGCCTAAACAGTGAAGGAAATTTTGCTAATTTCCTCTTAAATAATGAAAAAAAAAAAAAAAAAACACACAAAAGTTTGATACCGTTTCCCTTCACACTTCACGAAAACATTCAACTATTTTGAACATGGAAGCACAACAACTTCTTTATTTAAAACCAATATAAAAAATAGAATAGAGTCTCTCAAGCATTAAGTCCTTTCACAGTATACCCTTTATGCTAAAGCATAAGACTATGACTGATTAAAAGGGATTCAGGCAAAGAGAACAAATTTCAATAATGTCTAATGCAGGCATCTAGGCACTCCAGAGCACAGGACTGCTGTGAGTGACATAGAACCCAACAAAGTCCAGGGCCTTTGGCTGAGAGCTACAAGACAGGCAGGATGCCTTGCCTGAACAGTAGTGAAATAAGACAGTCTTGTTATCTTGTGCTTGGATCAAGTCTTCACAAAAAGTTGTGCTTAATGAAGAATACATCAGGCTTGCCTCCAATGGTAACAGTCCCCAAATCATTAACTCCTTAGATTCCCATTGCTTTGGAATACTTTCACTCACTTTGAGTGGTTTGTTAAAGGCTTTGAGTCAGTGCTGTTGTTAGTTGAGCAAATACAAAATCCTCGGGGAATAACTGAGCAGCTTATTTCTTCAATAAGGACAATTATCTAGGCAGGGTCTAATGGAAAAAGAAAAAACACCAAAAATTCCACATGCGTATTTCCTTAGGGCCAAATTCTCCGCTGTGAGAGAATGCTTTTTAAAAGTATAAAAGTAGAATGAGGGTCAGATTGTGGCAGGAGATCAAAGTGCTGAAACAGCTTAGTCAGCATCTTTAAGCAGCACAGAAGGCTGGAAAAGGGGAATTTGCTTGGTTTCCAGAGCACAAAGCTTCCTCAGGGGAAAGGGAGCCAAGAACTCAGATTTTTGTCAGATGCAACTGATTTGACCCTACCTTCATTATTCTTTAAGGGTTGCCCTGTTTCTAAGTATTTCAATAGTCATTACACATAAAACAATATCTTGTTGTTCTCCTCTAGCCTCATAGCAGCTAATTTGTACAGGTCCAACTTAAAGGGAAAGAGGAAAATTTGCAACATTAACAGGTAAATGCAGAAAACATTCAGCCCAGCATGAAAGCAACGGAGTTAGAAGACAGTATTTGCTAAATGGTCACTGTATAGATCTCAAGACTCAAAAACACAATACATTTTTGAATTGAAACTTACCCTGGTGAGTTGTCTACATTTAAACATGTATTCAAATTTCAGCAGATCTACTCATTGCACAATACCAGCTCTTTGAACAAGTTCTCACATTCTAACAGCTTGTTAAGTTCAACAGTAGTTGCATTAAAATTCTTCAGTTAGTTGGAAACAAAAAAGTATCTGAATAATAATTCTTGACCAGGAGTGCTCCCTGAATGGAATGTGCAGTATTTACAGAAGCTTTCAGAAGGATGAACGTGGATCTAGGACACGCAATTTCAAGTTGCTTTAATAATAGCACATCTAATAAATATAGTATAGCAATGTCACATACCCTTTTTTAAAGTAGTTGTTTCAGTATCACAGCACAGCATCAAAATTAAAAAAGAATAACTGGGAATAAGTCCTGCAGAAAATACTGCAGACTTGAAACATATTTAATTATGTCTATCATTAGATCATCAGAATTACTTCCATTACAAATTACCAGCAACCAGTGGAGAACTGCAACCCAACAATCCTTAAATAATCTTCTCATAGTTTCTCAAAAGATACAGTAATACAAAAATAGATTAATTGGATATCTAGTTTCCCATTCCCAGCAACTGCTAAGCTAAATCTACATCTAGTTGGGGTTGGGAGAAATGTAAAGAGGAAAGGGATGCTGTTTCTTTGGAAAAGCTATTTATTACCCCACAAACATCATCACATAAGTGATACTTATTCAGCTTCATTCTGAATTCCAAGTGTATCATGTATGCCAGAAAATCCTCAAAGAGCCAAAGCTATTATAGAAATAATTTGATAGATGAACTGATGTTTGACAAACGAGTAATTTCATTCAATGTAATAATTCACTCATATCCTGTAGTTAGGGCAGTACAGACTAAATAAGCAAAGTTGATTGAATTACGTGCTTTGTTATATAATGTCCCTCCAGACGAAAGTTCAGTGTTACAAGAATGAAGGATTTATTTCTGTTTACATGGCAATGACTTGCAAATCTGTCAACACTTCCCAAATAGTTAAGAAATTATCTTGGGTACCTTCAGAACTTTTCTAAATTGAGAAACAAAAATATACGGAATCTTTTGTGAAAAATTCAGCTTCTCACATGTTATGACATCATTTCCAAATTCATCTGTCCTTCAAACAGACACAAGCAGGGGCTAACTCCTACCTCCAGAGCAGAAAAATGAACAATCACATCCTTACCCTCTGGTAAGAGGAAAGTATTTCTTCTGTTTCAGAAGCCCTCCATATACCCTTGCACAGCTGACACACATTTTGAAGTTTTTTTGGGAAAAAAGGCTTCTGGTGTTTTAAACAAGTAAAGCATGGTAAACAGCAACATGAATTAGCCAAATAAGAAGCAATCCCTTTGGCATGTGGAAATATAGTGCCGAGTGTGTCTGTGAGTTCCCTGCAGTAGCTGCTGTAAGTTTTGCTTGACAAATTCTTCATAATGGAAATTTACATTACCTTTTTGTTGTTTTCTAAGAAGTTACTCTAATCAGCTGACAAAGAAGGTGAGACCTTATCATCAGAGCACTCAAGTATTAAAAAATAGGACACATTCATTACATGTTAATGTAGTGCCTTGCTTTTTAGTCTAAAACCTTGCATTAATAACATTAATTTGATTATTACCCACCAGAAGTACCAAAAAAAAAATATATATATCTTTCTTCTGAAGAAGGAATCAGTAGGCTTTAGTCATAGTCAGTACCAGGTAATGAGGAGAAAGTCTATTTTAACTAAATTAATTTCCATTTACGACAAGGTTGCACACTAAGTTGACCACAATATCTTACAGGACAAAGTATCCAGCTTACAGTCAGACAAAACACCATGGGTTAACAGACGGCTGATGAGTCAGGCTCAAAGGGTTATAGTACGCAGAGTTACATCAAGCTGCTGGCCAGTCAGTAGCAAGGGCTTCAGGTGTAGAACCAGTTCTTCCATATATTTTCTTAATGGATCTGGATATAGGAGGCAAATGAAGACTAAAGAAATTCAGAGACAAAACCAAATTGAAAGAAACCATTGAATTCCTCAAGGACAGACAGGTCCCACAGAGAGATTTTGACAAATTAGAGGGCTGGCCAGTCACTAACTGCGTGAATTTTAAATGTTTGATTTTCAGGGACTCCTGCATGGAGCCAGGAGCTGTACTCAGTGATCCTCATGTACCCCTTTCAGCTCAGGATAGTCTATGATCCTGGGAGATTTTTCCAGGCATTGCTCTCTAATGGAATCTTGCCACCAGATAAGTTTCAGGATGCTTCATTCCATTTTCTGTGCCCTGAAACGACCCAGCAATTGAAGCTATTTTGTCTTCCTATTACACAACTCACTCAAAGACATTGTCTAGAGCATTGAAGGTTTACAAGACTATTTTTGTTTCCCACTCCTACACACAGCATTTAGTATGACTCCAGCAAAGTGAATGAGATTGCTGATGCAAGATGGCCAATTAGATTAGCCCTGAAAAGGTCTTAATGTACTGACTTTCTTCTTTACTATTTCAGCTATTATAGTGTTGCTGTAATATTCTTCATTCATACATAATTTCTTTATCAGTGACCTATGTCTGAAGTCCTTCCATGATGGAAATGGAAAGATTTACCTTTCCAGAAAGAACTCCAGTTTTCCCACGTATGGCCCTCAGGCCCTAGTATTTACTTAAGTGTAATGCAACATTTACTAGGTTATTCAGGCCTTCAAGCTTCTCTCACATATTTACTGTTTTGCCTCAGCAGTTCAATTCAGTATGTAAATATGTATGACATTTGTTCAGGATTTGTAATCATATGAGCACATACATATTGGTGGCCCTCTTCAAAAACAATTGAGTTTCTAAACCTGAATAACTTGAAATCTGATTCTCGTACCTTAACCATGAAAGCCTCTATGCAAAGGCTAGAATTTACTCATTTAACATAATTCACCATATCGAAGTCAGTTAAGCAAGAAAATTTCACATCATTTCACATCAGCAAGTTCTAGGAGGAGTTTGGAAGTAGACAGAGGTGAGTATTGCTTCAAATATTATAATTCCTCTTAAATTCCATTGTGAACCTGTAGGAAATCTACACAGTGGTAGTTGCAGTATGGATTTTATTTTTAAGAGGTTATAAACTACTTAAACTTTTCCTTGCAACTGTGGTAGTCCCTTTTTTTAAAAGCCCAATCCTTACAGGTACCAACAACTTAGATCACGGTATTCAGTGAGAGCAAAAAAATCATAAGTACTACACTTAAAATTTCAACCAAAACAAAAGCCAAGAGTTATGCAGCTAGAATAGAAGTTGGTATGAAGAACTGGTAGAGCATAAGTCTCTGCTTCACAACAAAACAAAACAGATAGCTAGTAGGGTCAGATCACATGTTAAGCCACTTTCCCTCTAGTTTCAGACTGAAAATTCCCAGGTTTAGGTGCTGCTCTTTTTACAAGTTCCTGCATTTCAATAATTTCCTGTACAGATAATTCATATAAGAATAACAGTAGCTATCTCAAAACAGCTGAAGAACTTGAGAAGTTAGAACATATTCTATCTGAACAGGCTAAAATTAATCAATATTTTAAAGGTTCATTATATAGTCCAGTATAGTGTTATCTAAACCCAATTCCATAAATTGTATTTTAATAAGTATAAAATGCAGACCTAATCCAATTAGAAATAACATGAAACTGGGAGATATTTGTTGATGCATCTACCATTAAATTTCAGTACTAGTTTTCTTTATTTTCCCTTTTTAAAACACTGCCTTCATGCTAGCTTTGAATCAGTGTTGCTGGATCAACCTGCACACGCTCTAAAAAGAAAAAAAAAATATATATATATATATATAAAGGAAGTCAAAGATACAGTCACTCAGTTTTCATTCTCAGTTCTCTCCTCTTTACCTCTCAATACATACTCAAACTTTTTTCATTACTATTGCACAGTGCTTACAACAGTGCTAGTAAAAATTCTAAAACAGAGCATTCTCATCAAATCTGCTGTTCCCTGCATCCAGGAATACCCATCCAAGGTAACAACTAGTACTTCTCCCTTGCAGATGAAGTATTCTGAGGAAAGAGGTTTCCTCAAGGTCATGCAGTGAGTCAGCTGAAACTTGTGAAAAGGACTCAGTGCAGCCGCACTGTATGTGCTTGAACTGCTGCTGCTCGGCCCTGAGCCCTCCTCAGAAGAAAACCTACACTTTCTAATCTCAAATCCACTAATTAACTGCATGTTATGAATAAAATTGAACAGCAGTTTTTATGTTCAGTTTGTAGCACATTTCTACTACTTCAGTTCCAACAGCAAATTTATAGGTCTCAACATTTCACAGAGTTGCACAGAAAGCATATAGTGCACAGATCCTGCATGCTCCATTAAGACTTCATAATCATCATAAAATGACACATGTAGGTATATCTATAAACTCTGAGCTTGTGTTCTCACTTCTGTGTTTCTGCAAAGAAATGAGGTGTAATATCAGAAACCAGACAGCATGTTTCTCCACCTACTCGTAAACTGTATTTTTCTACAGGAACAGAACATTCAAGTAATTCCCTGCAGAAGCTGTTAGAAGTTTTATTCTCCCGGAAACCCTGGTAAGTCCAATTACACACTGACAAATGTAACAGTTTGAAACAGGCACTGTTTGATACAAAGACATTGTTATCTTCCAATAAAGGACTTCACACCAGTTTTACACAAACAAAGAGCTGCTTACCATTAAAATCAAAACAGTGGGGGGATGGGAGAAGAAATCAGTCCCAGTGACCTTTAGATACTTTTCCTTATGGAACGATTACCCTATGGTATGGTCACAGCCCTCTTCAGCCATTCACCAACAGCACAGTAAGGAAAAGTGCCATATAGAGGTGGCAGTATGGAAGCATGCAAGGTATTCAGTTCCAGATCTCAGTTAATTCCTGTCCAGTTGTTTATTGAACTGAATCCATCAGGTGTCACTACTGTGAGGATTTCATGTCTGAGAGTAGCACATTTCAAAACAGATCATGTAAAATATTATACCTATTACTGAAAATGCACCTACCGGTGAAATTTTATTTAAATATCTAGAGACACAAGGAGCTACTCTCATTTCTCAGAACTCATAAGTATCAGCATAAACTGATTATAACTAATACAGATTTTTCAGTCTCTAAGACTGAATTCCACAAGTTGTGTTTCAGTTACAGTAAGAGCAAAGACTTTGGTAGTTCCTAAACTTAACAGCAGTGCCAAAGCCAAATACATGTATAAAAGAAAACATAAGACACCAAAACCACAAATTCAATACAGACTTTTTTTTTTTAATAGATAAAACAGATAAACTGAAATTCATCCTCTTCATCCCCCTCTCCCCTTTTTATTTAACTACAGAGCATATACTCTGTCTCCTAAGAAACGAGGTACCTAAGGCACTAGCATAGGCTGCCCAGAGAGGCTGTGGATACCTCATCCCTGGAAGCATTCAAGACAAGACTGGATGAGCCCTTGAACAGCCTGATCTAACTACTGATTTAGTGGTTGGCAACCTTGCCCTGTCAGGGAGGTTGAAGCTTGAAGATCTCCAAGATCCCTTCCAAACCAAGCCACTCTATGATTCTGTGATTCTATGATTTCATCACTTCATTTCAGCCTGATCAAATTAATATAAATTTCTATGCCATGAGTACCAAAGATCAGCTAGAATATGTCTAGAAGAGAAAATAATCAAAAGCAGACCAAGTCCTCTTAGGTCAGCATAAGCTGGCCTTTGAAGATCATGGCTTATGATTCAGACCTCATTAAAAGACTACATATATGGGATCTTGTCTAATTCTTCCTTTGCCTTCAGCTGGATTTAACAAAAGCTGAGTGCCCATATCAGCAAACATTGTTTAGCCAGGCTAAAGACTCACCATCCTTTCATGGGAAGTAAAAATCAGCAGACAGAGATTGAGGGAAAGAGCAAAGCTGGACATTGAGGAACAAAATATAAAGTTCAGTAAGTTATGCCAGAACAGAGGCCTTCATTCTTTCCATCAAGTTCAGCTCCTCATCTCTCTAGCAGAATTTGGCTTTACCAGTTGCAAAAAATCTGGGTATCCTAAAATCATGGACATCACAGCCATCTCAAGGTTTTTTAGTGGAATGAGTTTGATTTCTCTAATAAGTCAAAAGTAGAAACACACCTTCCAAATCCTGCTATCTGAAATATTTTTTTCCTTTGTCTCCTCACACATCTTTATATTGTATGTGCACAGATAAACACAAACAGCCAGTGTGCTATATAATGAAGCAGGATGCCATCAAACAGTTCTCAGAAGTGTCCACAGATCTGGAAGCAAATGGAGATGCCCAGTTTTCTGCCCTTACATCCGCAAAAACAGTGACCATACCAAAGCTTTATGGTTCACAAAGGTCAGGATCAATTCTAACCGGAACATGCAGTATCATAGTACATCAGTCACACTACATACTGGTGGGAAGAAAAAAGGTGACAGTGCGATGAGTCAGCCTGTGGGGCACGGCACACATAAAACACCCTATGTAGGATATTTTCACCTGGATTTGTTCTACTCCTTCAGGCATTTCAGAGGTCTGTTTGTACACACATGCACCAATGTCTACCTCTAAAAAACACGAGTGTGGGAATGAAGCACAGGCACAAACCTGCTTCTAACAATTCCACAAAGGATTTCCTTGCAACTCTCATCACTAAGACATACGCTGAGCTAAAGTTCTTGCAGGCTTGTCAGCAGCAACAGCTCAACTTACTTTACTTTGCCAGATCACAAAGCTCAAGCTCAGCACAGACCTAATTGCAGCTCAATGCATTCCGCTTTCCACACCTGTGCAGAGTCAAACCTTTCTTTTGCTGCTCACTCACCCCCTTTATTTATATTTCAGTCGTTTGTACCTTGCTGCCCTACTAGGTTTGCAGAACAAAAAGTAAACTGAATTAGATAAAAAAATGTAAATTATAATTCTTCTAAAATTACATCAGAAAGTATCAACTCAAATTATTTGCAATACCAAGTACATAGTACCAAGTATTATTATTCATGATTCAGTTAGGCAAACTTGTCTCAAAATTATGTTACACTATCAACTTGATTTGTTGTTCTGACATTAAAAATTTTAATTCATTTTTCATTATCTTTTTAACACCACCTTTAATACAAGCCATAAAATGATTAAAAAAAAACAACAATTTCTGCATTGCATTACCATATATAACTTGAATACTACAGAGAAAGGCTTTGAGACATTCTCTATTACAGATTTCTTTGTTATTATTTTCTTTCTGTGGTTTACCCACATTTAATAAATTACTTTGGTTTATATCACATTCAGTGTACTGCATATTTATATAATCACCTCCTAGTAAATAATATTTCAAGTGAAATAGACTGCTGCTGGAGTCAGCAAAGATACATTAGGAAAAGAAACACTGACATATGCACGCCTAGTGCATCCATATTTATTAGGGGCAGTGGAACAATAAAGTCAAGGAAAGTGCGACCATCAGCAGAACTGCACGTGTTGCTGATGAAATGCATTTCAGAAGCCATATAAAATGGATATATTTCTCAGCCATAGTTCAGCTTGATTGTACTTTCTTTTTGAACAGACATAATTCACACGAATAAGAACACAGATACAAAGTATACTCATACCACATCTAAACTAAAGATGGCTTTTGACCAACATCCATTTTTATACATCTTTCTAAACCAGGAAAATACAGCTCTTTCAACATCACTTTCTTCAGAAGGGGATGAAATGGATATACATACAATTTGAACTTGTATTACTGGCATACACTGCCTTTCATCTGTCCATCCATCACCGTGAACAAACCAGCACTCTGTTTCTTCTGTCATCCTACAGCCAACACATCCACAGTCTTCAGAAGTTCACAGTATTCTCTAACCACAGCAAATTGTTTGCTGAAAGCATAACAGCTTCCGTCAAACAAAAATACAATTAAAATTTCATACTGAAACACTGCAAAGTCTGAAGTCCTGTTGCATTTCAGATTTGATGGGTTCAAAGAGCTGATTTCAGAGCACTGAACGCTAAATGCACAAAGGAGAAATTATTTCAACAATATCCTAGGGATTACAGGATATAATGTCTGTGACTTAACTGCCTACTTATCATCCATTCATAAATACCAAGCCAAGTAGTAGCACTTGAGGAAAAAGAAGAATTACCTTTAAGAAAATTGGTATTTACTGGAACTTCACAAAGAAGGCAACAGAAAGGAAGTCATCATTTATACCCAAAGAACCCTCTGGCTGCTGTATAGCAATAAAATAAAGGACCACTTTCCTTTTGATTTTGCTGTTTCTAAAATATGACTTAGTACTGCTCCAAGCAAGCGATCAGTGGGTTTGCAGAGGGTGGAGGAGGTGATTTATACACATGGAATCTTTTTTTTTTTTTTTTTTTTTTTTTTTTTTTATGTATACACTACTTGTTTACTCTGAGCCCCATATAGTTTGGTACCTGTATTTAGAAATCTTAATGCAGCCTACTCTAATCTCAAAGGATGGAGACACAGAGTACAACTTACGCCCTTATAAGCAGCTCTTTGAAAATCTGATATAACCTGAGGCACATCTCCAAACAGACTTGTTAGGGAGCCCAGTTAATCTAAAAAAATCGCTAAGTGATTTACAATAATTCAGTAAGAAATGGATGAAATAGAGAAAATTGATGGCTGCACTTTCAAACAGATTTGAGGTACCAATTCAAGAGAAGCACTTGAGATTTCTAAGGTAGAGACTTGAAGCAATAGTATGAACACATTGATAATCGGAAATTAGGTAAAGATTCGACACATTATATTCTGTTCCCATATAGAATTAAAAATGTTTATGAAGAACACAATTTATATTCAAAAATAAAACTCCAAAGTAAGGCCAAGTTTAAACTATCAACGCCATTTGGTTTTGACAAAAAAAAAAAAAAAAAAAAAAAAGAAGAAGAAGATATGAACTTCTTCGCTGTTTGCACAAGATCTGAGCTGCAATGGCAGGGTGACAAGCTGAAAAAATGCTTGTTTTCTGATAGAGCTTTTGCTAATTACCAGTCCTAGAATTACTGGATTTTTGCCTAATTAAGAAATTTAATTAAAGCCCAATCTACACTATAAATGATAACTATCTTATAGCACAGCACCTTGCAGGCTTTGTTTGATCATTAGCACCTCTCAGGGAATGTCTGCTGCAGAATCTCTCCTAGATAGCTGTATTTCTGAGCCCCAGCTGTGGGGTGAAGAGATGCCATTCTGCTATCCCTGCAGCTACCCCAACAACCACAACATATTACTCAGATTAATAGATTCAGGTAGCTATAAACCAAACAAACAAGCTTTAAGATTGAGCAAAACCATTTTTTTCATTGTTTGTGACAGCTGTTTTCATATTTCTTAGCTGACTACTTGTAGGACAAAGATTTCAAATTGGAATTCCCTTTACTTAAAGTTAAAATTTAATTCCAAAATATGTTATATGTAATAAAACACTTACCTACACAACTTTTTAAATTCATATTTATGAGCTCGAAATGCTTCGAATTGGAATTGGAATTATGTCTAGAAAAGTATACCACATGACTGCCAGGAAGGTATTCTTATGTTACCACCCAGAAGCAACAAAAATACATATATAGTTAAGAAGAAAATTTGGTTAAAAAAGAAAGTAATCATTTGAAACATCATAACTAGACTGTCTAGAAGGTTCCAGGTAGCACTTACCTAGAAATACCTTTAATTAACACACCATTCATCTGTCTACAAAAGCAGATAGACTTATGACCAAAATACTCTGTACCAGTAATAATATTAATAGGTAAAATTTAAATTCAGTAGTAATAAGAAGGTTAGATAAAGCATAGAGTCTCCAAAACCACATGTTAGAATGAAGGAATGAACCTTAGAACATCTATCAAATAATTGCTAAGTTAAGGTTAAGGCTAAGATAATTGCTTATAGGAGCAAAGAGACATTTTGAAAGGGCAGAGACCAAACGACCACTGCATTTGCCTTGATTAATCATCATGTGCATTTTTTTGTTTGCATATTTTAAACAGCGTTGCAAGAAGGACTCCTCTCTTTTAAAGGACAGAATTTAAAATCCTTGCTGATTTCAGATCTAAATCACATGTAGCCACCTCAAAGAGTTCAACAAATTATAACCAAATGGCTTTAATAACACATTCATTCAGACATGAAATAAAATCTTGGTCCTACGTATACAAAGAAAGAAAAAAAAATCCACCAAATCTTATTCTTTGAGAGATTCTTAACACTAAATCTCCAATGAAAAAGACTTCTATATCCATTTGTATTTTCCTATTTTTAATAATTTACCAATTAAATTCTCATATTCATCAAGAACTACAAAAAGTATTAAGATATTAATTGTGTATCTACAAAACATTCAGTCTGAAGTCAGACTTTAAATTCTGAATCATCAAATTGTAAGCAAGCAGCACAGGTAGAACTATCTCACTAAGAATTTGTTAACTCAATATATTCTGAGAACAGCTCTCCATGACATAGCAGTCATAAATAATCACAATGGATGCGCTCATAGATCCTGCTGCACTTTGAATTTTTAAAAACCACTGACTAATAGTCATCAGAGAGACAGCTGACTTTCAGTTCAGGTGTTGTTTTTTGGAGGGAAAGTGTTGGGGAAATTGCATACTTTTTGAAGGTTTTTTTCCTGACAGCATACCTTGCTCAGATACAGGACATCAATAAGTGCTAAGACTGTTACATGAATTTTTCTGCTCTGGAGAGATTCTAGCAATCTTCCTGATAGGACACATAATCAGCTCAGAGTTTGTATAACTGCTGTCAAATATCTGGAGTGGGAAGCTACTAAATGAAACCTAACATCAACAGCATTCTCTATAGCAACAGAAGTGCTTCTTAAAGCATTTCTCTTCACTTTCTCCAGACACAAATACACATAAAGAACACTTTTTCCACTGAATTTAACAACAGCACACATTATGTAAGTGTTGCTAACCACCTTTTTAAGATTTAGTTTGGATACTACTACTTATGCCATGCCAAGACATAGATCTACAGGACTACTCCTGGGGTAAATGCTGGATTCTGGTATTCCCCTCTCGTCCTTATCTAAGTGAACCAAGTTTTAGTCAAAGGACTATTTCAATTTAAGGATTTGTATAGGGGAAGAAGGAAAAAAAATAATCATGGTGTCTATTTTGGAATCAGCATAATACGTTTTTCAGAAACTTCTGAAATGCACTGTAAACCTTTTAACGAAACCAAATGTTACACATCCTACCCAGCATACAATTCAATACACATACACACAAAATAAAGTATTTGTTCCATCATCTAAATGCTACAGGGATGGTGTAGTTATTTGCACATTTTTTCTCTCCTTGCTCAAGAATAGTACAGACAAGCTCATTTTTAAGTATCAGTTCTCTACACATTGATAATTCATTGGTATTCTACTGACTTCTCTGCAATTACTCAAGTTTGTCAGAAGCAAAATTTCTAAGCAAAAACAAAAAAAGTCCATAGTTTAATTTAACTGGCATTTCTCTGAAATGGATGAGCACGTATTTGTTGAAAACAAAACATAAATGCTCTGTTTACTCAACTCTCCGCAAACTTGCATGGTCTCCTTAGAGCAGATTAGATTCTTCAAAATATAAATTATTATGGGATGTAAATTCATACTGTAGAGTACTCAAAAGTTCTTAAAACCTTCAGTAACAACAACTGACTCACCAAGTTGTTAATACACTTTGTAAAAGGCAGATCTATCATACGTACAACATTTTTTATAAACAGATAAAGGACTTGAAAAAACAACTGATGATGTCATTGTGTATTTCATGATAGAAATTCAAGCAATAAAAAAATTCTATTTTAAATGCAACTTCGTATCTTTCCAACTTTGTACATGATAGTGATATGTATGATTGGTCTCAGCTTAACTCTTTCTTTTCTTCCCATATATCACTATTACTTACTGGTATTAAAAATAAAAAAATCTGCAATTCCAAAGAGTCGTTTTCACTTTTCATAGCACAGATTGACTATGACACATCAGTCAGTTCATTATCTTGATTTCTTCACCATCTTTTATGTATTGCTGCATTTTACTGGAATCATGTATGACCCCTCAATACCTGCAGAGACAAATTGATCTTTGTTAAGGATGGGATTTTAGCATTTTGCAATACAGGCTGATCTAAGAGAACCTTTCTCTCTATTAACATACTCAAGGGAGAAAAAAGACTTCTGAAATACACTTGGGAGTCAGACACCCAAGTGAAAGAATCAAGTAATTAATTCAGTCTTTAAAGCCACCTTCCCATTTACAAGTGTCATGGTTTTATGATTTTTGGTATTGGTATTCCACATCATAACATCATGTAGCTCATTAAGAGCTGGAGAGTTAACACTCCAGCTCCATGGATCATTGATAGTTATGGGTATACCTGCCTCAGAAGAGAAGAAGAACTACATTACCCAGAGGACTTTGCGATGCTTTGCATTTTTACGTATTTTCTGCTCAGAGGGAAAAGATAAAAACTGTCCGCACTCACAGGACATTCTCTTTCCTTTGGGATTGACTCAGCAGCGGGTGCTCACTGCCGTATCGCCTTCAGCGTTAGCATAAGGCCTTCATTTTATTGGACACTCTCTCTTGCTCATTTTATTTGATTTATTAGCTTCAATTCCAATTATATTGTATTATATTGTGTTATGTTGCTTTCTGATATCTTATTTAGTAAATTAGCTTTCCTCCTCAGACCGTTGCCGCTGTTTTGTTTCTAGACCCATCTCCCTTTTTCCCTTTTCCCTTTTCCCCTTCCCCGGGGCATGGGTCCCCCGCACCAATTGTCACGGAACCGGGCCAATCCAGCCCAGAAAACCACTGACAACAAGAAAGGTTACACAGTTTAAACTCTTGATATACTCTTGATCAGGAGTTTACCACATGCAAAAGAGATGTGAGTACTTAATACATAATTCTGAGCAGTAAGGAAGCCATGATATAAGATTTTGGTCACTGAAGGACTGTGAAAGACAATAGCTGAATCCATTTTTCCTTCAGCTCAAAGGTCACTTTGCAACATCTGTAATTTATCTGGGAGTGCAGTGGTGGGTGACACTCTGTCAATTAACATCACTTTGTGGACTTCTTTGGACATTCTTGCCTTCAAAATGGAGTGTTCAGGGGCAGCAGAAGACCTGGCCTGTGTGCAAATAACTCCAGCTTGATAGGGGAGACTGATGGATGATAGTAAAATACCCTAAAAATGGACCATGTTCGCTACACTTCAGTCTTCAGTTGTCTTTAAACAGCAGAATAAATAAATCTGTACTTCTTTTTGTGGTGGGGAAAACATTAATTCTACTGCTACAGAGCTGGCAGCACTCAAAACCATTTCCCAAAACCAGGAAATTTTATGCATCTACTCTGTTAAAGTACATGCAACCCTTTGGTCCATATCCAGAAAGTGGTCCTGATTATTTTCAAGTCAGTAATATGTCCCTAATACCTATAGTACAAACACCCAACAACCTACCAAATCCTGTTTCCTCTCTTTTGACGTAGTACTTAAAACTAAAGTAAAAACAGTTTCTCACACTTTTAACCTCAAGAAATCTAAAATCGGACACCTGAAAGAATTGAAATACTGGATGAAATTCCAGCTATACCATTTCAAACATCATAGCATGATTAGCAATGCCACAAAGTAAGATTTACCGTATGTATCCCAATTTTCATTTTTGACAAGTTACAGGCATACAAAGAATGATGGTGTCAAAACAGCAGACATAAAGCCAAATGATACAGTTGGGATAACATAACAAATGTTTAGATTATATTTATAATTGTTTTGATATATGCAGTGGATTTATCAAACAACACAATACTGACTCTTTATAACTGCAATCATACCTAAGGAAGCCTAATGACCTCAATTTGTAAGTTGAATAACAGTTCTCCACTTACAATGCTGAAAGTAATTTGAAGAGAAAAGTTCATTAAATGAAACCCCTGAAACTAGAGGTCACACATTAAAGCCTAGGGGCTGTAAACTTAAGGAAATTATCTCACATCAACTTCCACAGCAACATTAACAAAAGTTAATTAAAGGGGGAATACTTATAAAACTGCCACATCTATCAAATACAAAACAGTTTTTCATGTGCATAAGAAAAGAGGAGCATAAAAATCCCTCTCACTCAACATACCTTATACAGACAAAAAGTTACAACTTCAGTATGAACATAAAAGCTAAAATGATGTAACAAGAGTGGAAACAAAAGAAACAAACAATGCAAAGGTAATCTTAGGTATTGATTAGATACAAATGACTTGTAAATCATCACAAGCTGTACATAGCCTACTCGGATGTGAGCATGTCTTACTGCGCTGTTTACATATTCTTCTAAACAGAAGTTCAGGATAGAAAGTAGTGAACTACATTAACTGAAGGTCATCACGAGTGAGAAACCTAGGATTTCCCTATCTTAACAGATGAGTCAGATTAATTCAGGTTAGAGTAATGCATCTGAAAAAAAAAAAAAAAATCAGCAAAATCTGAATAATCTTGGAGTATCAGTCTGGTCAATCAAGTTGTCAGCCCAAACATGAGCATTTAATGAATATGTAAGAATTCTTGCTAAATATAAACCTTGGTAAATTTTATTGGAAGTGGGAGAACCAGACTTCCCTCTTTTTCATTTATCTTTCTAAATTACTTGCAGATGCACCATCTGTATTACTTAGACAACACATAGTACCAGACAACAGCACAGGCTGCTGAAGAATTCAAGCATAATGACGTTGGCTCAGACCAGGATCATTTAGCAAAGCATGCTGTCTCTGATGCTAACTGGGTACTAATCCAATAACAGATGTCTTTGGATAAACACATGAACAAAGAAAATGAGAAGAAAAAAAGGCAAAATGTTTGGAATAACTCCTGTGAAAGGAGACTCTTCAAAGAGAGGTGGTTTAAAGAAGGATATTCACACAGGTGTCCAACCTTTTGACTTGTTTGAGGGAAGACAAATTCTTGAGCCATATATATTTATATACACTAACTGTACCATATGTTTTGTTACTTATTTTTTAGTGAAACAAAAGTGGGCAACAAAAAACAAAACTAGGGGGATATTTGACCTTGTTTTTGTGAAAAAAAAATCATGAGCATATGATTTGATAGAAGCAGCTATAATTCTTAGTACATTTTCAGATCATCATAGAATTCCCAGATTTGGAAGGGACCTTTAAAGGTCATCTAGTCCAATTCCACTACAACGAACAGGGACGTGCACAGACAGATCAGGTTGCCCAGAGCTTGATCCAACCTTGCCTTGAAAGTCTCCAGGATGGCATCAACCACATCTGTGAGCAACTTGTTCCAGTGCCACATCACCCTCATTGTGAAAAAATTTTCCCTTATATCCAACCAAAATCTACCCTCTTTGAGCTTGAAGCCACTACCTTGTTCTATCACAACAGATTTTGCAGAATAGTCCATCCCTATTCTCAAGGTGCTCAGAGATTTTTGATCTTATTTCATTCTTCCTGTGATCCATCCTTGAAAGTAATTGTTCACAATTGTCATTGCTTTTCAGCAGTATGCACATGAACGGTGCAAACTGTGAAATGAATTACAGTTTTCTATAGTAATAAAAGTCTCACAAAAGCCTAGTTAAAAGACATGATAAAATTTGAGTTGAATGCCTGATTGTAACTCTATACATTTGAAAATTCAAAGGTTTGTGCCAACTGAAAATGGAGTTGCAGATACAAAAAAAATTTCCAGCAGTATTGAAAACTATTCTCAAATTCTTTTATCAAAATTGAAAGAAATGCTGCAAAATTCTTACTGTTCACAGGACTGAGTGTAGCCAACATATCAAAAGGTACAATTACTTGCCATAAATTGAGCTTATCATAATTTAAGTTTGATTTTGCTAACACCTACCTTTGTAGGTATTAGAGATCATATCAAGAACAAAAAATGTTTTTAAATACTTTTCCTGTACTTTTTATACCACAACTGTTGAAAAACTGTTTTTACACATCAACTGCAGAGATTGTAAGGGTTGTGGTCCTTTCCTTTCTGCTGAAGGGCAGATAATGCAGGCATTGCAAACACATTTACTCTTCCAGAAACTACATAAAGCAATTACCAAGCTGCACATCATGTGTTTAATTTGTTACTGGCAGACAGGATTCAACTGGTCTTTATTGAGAAATCTTACAGATAGCCCATTTGTTGACATCTTTATATTTGCCTATTTAAGATTTGCATGTCTGCTAAATAAAAGAAAACACATATCCTTATAGACACACACGTAGTAGTGCATGAAGGGTGTGAGATGCAGTTCATGCCACTCTGTGCCCTCTCCACAGCATTCTGCTGTCACCTACGCAGTCTGCATTCAAGCTACATGCTATCATCTCATGAAATATCACTACAAAAAAAAAATCACAGAATAACGTGAAAGGTTTATGAATTTGTTGAGCCACAATATTAACTGGCCAGGACCACAAAGGGCCTGCAGCCTGGATGCATATGGCTTAGAAAATCTCTTATATTCCTAAGCAAAGTATTTAGACTAAAATTTTTGTTAGATAAGAATGGAGAACAAGACTATTTCTAGATTTAGAAATGAATAATGACCACTTAAGCAGAGTTTGGAAAGAAGAGGGATGAAGTAATTGCCTAAAGACCTGTTATAGCCTTCACCCTGTATTATCACGTCAAGCTGCCTCACTGAAACGTATATAAAAACCTCATAAGAGAAAAGTAATCTGAAAGTACCATATAGAGAAGAATCCCCAAAGCTGTAGGAAATACAAGAATTGTTTGAAATACCTTTGTTGTTTTGACGTTTTCCCCCTCTGCCTCGGGTTATATCTTGATTCCTGAGCATCACTAGAACTACTACTTAAAGTTTAGGAAAATTCACACCCAAGGCATGTCATGATTTTTCCTGACTCTGGGACTTTAATTATATCTAATGCTTTGAAAGGCTGTTGAACTTTCTGAAAATTCCATAAGGTGTAAAATAATTCACATACCTTAACAACTGGAATCAATAAAACTCACCATTTATTACATCAATTTCTCTCCAAAGCTAGTTTTTTTTTTCCTTTAAATCTAGACCATTTTTCTACTACCTGTCAGGAGGCAGAAATCCATAAAAGGACACTGAGAAATGTTGTATAATTGACAGCTGTTTTACTACCATCAGCAATACTGCTTTAAAAATTACTGAAATCAGTTTCCTAGTTTATACTACCCCCTCTAAAACAATCAATAAAATGTTTTTCCATGTAACCAGAAGCTGGCCTGCCTTTTTTTGTTCCTTCACCAACATATTGGATTTCAGTTCAGTGGGCATCCAGCATTCACATTTGAAAGATGAACTGACTGGAGAAGGTCTGTTCCTCCACTTGGATGTGGTAAGTGCACACTATTAAAATTTTTCATAGATTTACACACTTGAAGCCACAAGAAAGCTCACATGATGCTACACCATAATACATAATCAAAACACCTGTCATGTACTGATATTGTGGACATTCATATTAGTACAAAAAAAAACTACAAATGCTTTTAAGAGAAAAAGCAAATCCAAGATGTGGAAAATATGCATGACTGACATATACATGCCAGAACAGCCAATATTTCAGCAGTGCTTCGCTAAAGATACTAATTGTACAAACGTACAGTACAGTGATCTACTGGCTAGGTAAAGTCTATAAAACAGAATAGAAGAATACCTACTTCAAATAATAAAGACCACACACGAAACTATGCTAATGAACTAAAATGGGAGGACAAGGAAAGTCTGAAGTTTAGATGCTAGCATATGTTAAGTATTCTTCAGGAAAAAGTGTTAATAGTTCTCACAGAAACACCTCTCAATGTTCTTCATGTAGTGCACTCTTACACAAAACCTGAAGAATTAATATCAAGAGAAAGGGAAGAAAGGTTTAACACAAACTATTAAGTCTCAGCATTCTGACAGGTGACTTTGTTTTAGACCTTCACATGATCAAGAGAAAGTCTAACAGCACTTTCTATATCTAACACTCCACCATGCAATGGCATGCGTATATATGCTTCACAACAGAAAAGAAACTTAAGTATTTATGCACTTTGGCTAATGCTAAATTTTTTTTATTTTCTTTGTTTGTTTTTCCCTTTATAAGGAATAAAATGAATTTTGCAGAAAATGAGTGCCTCATAGCTTCACTCCTTCTACTTCTATTGAAATCCCGAGCCCTAACTGCCTGAAGTTTTCCTAGAAAGGAAATAAAAGAGGAAAAAATCTCTTAGAGAAAAAAAAAATAGAAAAAAGAATTTGAAAGATTCTACAAAGAGGAAAAAAGAAATTGCTTGTATTTTCAATGGGAAATTCTCTAAGCAGGGAAAAGACAAAAAGGCTTTAAAAGCTGTCCAAATTACACACGCAGCCTGTGACAGAAACAAACTAGGACAATCCTTTTAGTTGATGATGAGACTTAATCTTGTTATGAAAGCTTTACATTTGCTTGAGGTAAGGCATGAATTTCTGAGTTCCCTCAATTTTTCTCTCCTAATATCCTGTTCGGCTTTCTACTAACCATCACGTAAGAGGGAAACATCACATGAAAACTCTCCATGAGCAATTTTTTTCCCCTAAGGTTATCAATGTATTGCTTTTCCAACAAAGTTTTCACATTATTAATACAACTACCCATATAATTGTTACCCATAACTAATATTTCTGTCTCTGCAACTGAAGGAAAATCCTAAGGTACACATTGAAGTGAAGTAGAATAACACTTTCTAAAAAAGGTGCAAGAGTACTTCTAGTCCACTGATCTCTTCTACAGAGAACCAATCCTATACTGAGCCCTTTTTAGACAGCCCATTCCATTATTTCTCCTTTAGTTAAAGCAATTATCAAGCTTTTCTCTACAGAGCAGATCCGCAGATCCACAGACCACTGTCCACAAAAAAAATCACCTAGACTTTCAGCTTCCCACCTACTGGTACATAGTTAGATCATACTAGTTTTCTCTGAAAGTCTAGCTACATCTTCAATAACATTGCTTGTCATTGCTAACTTTTTTTTTCCTTGCAGTACTGGATTATTCTATTTGAATTCTTAATCTATTGTTATTCATGCACTACTTCCATTAACTGGGATCAGAAAAGAAGTATAGCATTACTGATAAATTTCTATTTCCTAATTCAGTAATATACAGGACTCCCATTTCCTACTCCATCAAGGCTCCAGAATGGAGCAGCATCCTGGAGAAGAAGCTCCTAAACTGAAGTTCATTGTTAATGGCACTACTGCCATGCACACTTAGAGTTAGGACATGACAGAGGAAACAGTAAGAAATGTTCACCAGAATTGCAGGGCTGATGAATAACTCAGATCACAAATACTCCAGGGAGCAATATTGAGCAAAACACTCACACCTGTTACAATGCAAAAATCAGTAATACCATCCTTTGACACAAAAAGCCCATGAAACTGTAGGTTACAATAGAATAACATAATAGATATTCCAACCCCCAAATCTGTCGTCTTTGAAATTTCAAATTTACAGAACTTAGAACATATATTACAGTTTCTCCTCCCATTAGAAGTCAGTAGTGAAACTTGATACTTCTTCCTCTCCACTCCCCCTAAGGAACTTCTTTAGTTCTCCTTCAAGCCACATCACATACTTTTACTTCCTGCTCTCCCCTAGCTAGCTGCCAGCCCTGAAGACTACTCTTCACCCCATTTAAAGTAAGAGCAGAGGCCAAGAGTCTAAGGCAAAGAGCCTATTCACTCTTTTACTAAGAAAAATGTTCATTTTTGCGCACACATACAAATAAATATACTCTCTAGATGTAGAAAATCTTCCACGGAACAGATTCGTTCTATAGAGATAACAAAGCAATACATTGGTGTATCGAATAGGGAAATACCATCAGAAAAACAATCTCACATTGAGAAATGATTTACAGCCAAAGAACTTACAAACTGAGCAACTAGGTTGGTTTTTTGTTTGCTTTTTGTTTGTTTTCATTTTTTCAGTTCAATAACCCGTGAGGTTAATACTTTAAAAATCACTCAGGAAGCAGCAGAACAGGTGCTAATGATTTTGGTTAATAAGAATTTTTGTCCTGCTTTTGCATTGGCAGGCTGCCCCATCATAGTGTGGTCAGTTCCAATTACCTTTAACAGCTCACTTAGAAGAGCCACCATAACCATTTTGGAAAGTGTTTTTAATACTTCTATGAATCCTTAAGAGTGTTCTTAAAAGTACTCCTCCTGTAGAGCTTTACTTGCATTCATATCACAACTCCTCAGAAGTCCCACTTTACATCAAAAACTAATTTTCAATTGAACTTTCGCATTATCAATTTGATGACATATAACACATTTCTCTTAGCAATCTTTTTTTATCTTATTGAATTCATTCTCATTTTTTCAGTATGTCAGTTCCCTAATTAATACTTCCCTCCCCCTTAGCTTTATGGAATTATTACTGCTTTTCCTGTAACAATCTATATGTAGAATTATTGAGTTGGTCATTCCATGATTCTAGGGCTTCCTAGGACTGTTTGCCCAAGGAAGCAACCAAACTGCTTCTGACAAGTACTCCGTGATACCAGGCAAAGCATTGTTAGGAATACCAATACATAAGAAAAAAATTGACTCACCCAGACAAAGATGAGGGTCTCTAGCCATTTAATACATCCTCACAGAAAGCACCCTTCATCCAGGAGACACTCTCCCTACAGAGGCTAGCCCTTAAATAAGCCCAAGGGTGTGTGGACCCAGGGTCACATGAGAAGCACTGGTAAATGGTTGCACCTGCACTTAGTGGGCCCGTCCCCCCCATTCAGCAGGTGCTCAATCAGGCATCTGGTTCAGGCCATGGTGTAACAGCTCTCCTACACAGAGGCTATTAAAGAACAGTGTTTTATGTTTGTTTTCCGTACATAAAGCACTCCCATTTGTAGGGATAGATAAATAATCCTGTCATCCTAAATAAGGATTTGGGTTTGTCTGACTACTTTATTTTTCTTGATTCAGTGTAGCATAATCTTTTGCAGCTTTCTGAACTTCTACAGGTATTGCTTCTCATTTTCAGGTCTTGCTGGCGAAACTAGGAAAATTCCTCTAAATGTTAGTGAGTACAGTCTTTTCTAAGTATTTCTAGCTCTTAACCTCTTATTGGTATTCTTGGTTTTCCTAGTACTAACACTGGCTAACCGGAGACTTGAAAAAAAATCTAATGAAAAATGTAAATATTCAAAGGTTTCTAGATCATAGGGTTTTCCAAACAACAGCACTAAAAATGCACTCCTATGAACATGGATTTTTACATTACAGAAAGGGGTTTATTGCAGGATTGTTTTCAGTAGTGTTATCTTTGAACTCGCCAAATTTTCTTTCTCCTTGTTTGTGTGATCAAACAGTTCATGAAGGACAGGTTAACTGGAAAGGCTTTTTAATCTTCCTTAACTGTATAATAATCTGATGAAATCCTGGGAAGTGCCCTTGGTTACCATCAATCATCTTCATCCAAACAAATTAGAATTATCGTTGATGGTGGAAACAGCAGTTCTCCCAGGCAAGGAGGGTCATACTTCAGAGCGTGCCTTGCAGTTCTGTAGGCTGGTATTTCTAGCGTGTCAGAACAAAAGATGCACTTCACAGACCTCAGCATTGCCAACACCATGTCAATGCAGCTTTCTTAAGCCACTCAAAAATCAGTGTTACCACTAGTATAAGATTATATCAATGACTTAGTAAAACAAAACCAACATACACTTTTATATTAACTCGTTAACAACTCCAGAGACACAGGGGACCACTACGATACCCTGCAACCTTCCTCTCCACCCTAGAAGAGTCTTCATTAGTGCTCAAATAACACATAATCCATAATTATGCCATCAAAGTACAAGATGGGGAGTAGTAGGAAGTGCTTCTGAGAAATAGCTTGACCACAAAAAATAATATATTAAAGCATCATAGAAGCAAGATTACAATAGTGGATTTCTGCAGTGTTTTTCTTTTTAATCTCAGTGTATCTTTTCCAAGAAAAGAAAGCTTAATATATGTGTTTAGATTGCAGTAAAAAACAGTTCTTTGCTACAATCATGTTTGTAATAACAATAAAAAGAAACCAAATTCCTATGGCAAATGATACTTAAAAAAAAAAAAAAAACAAAACACATACTCTTGATTCATAATCTTCATTTGAATTTCATTAGAGTTGCTCATAAACTGGATGGGGAAAGAGAGAAATAAAGATATTACTTTCTTTTCAGATTATGTTCCTGCCTTTAAACAATATATAGTTCATGATTTCAATAGCTTTCTTAATATCTCGGTCCTATCAATAGAATTAAAAACAAAAGCAAAATTCCTTACAGCACCATTTTGCCCTTTAAAGCATCAGCATGGCTTTGTAGAACCCTAATGACTCAAGGAGGTCATTAAGAGTATCTGAGTTCTACTAGAATTTACTATTTTTAAACAGAACTAGACTTAATGTTACCTGTGATGTTATTTAAAAAAAGGAGGCAATTGTGAATTTCTAGAAAATATCAACTTTATCTAAAGCCATCCCAGATCTAAAATTCAGAAAGCCATCAGCAAAATACTACAATGATAATCAGGTGATCACTTTGTGAAATTACCTGAACCATTAGGTCACTTCAAAAACAAAATAATTAGGAGAAAAAAAAATGCATCCAGAGGACATACTTGGAACAGGTTCTTTGCTTTTAAATCTCTTAATATAGGAGGATTTTCTGGCAGAACAGTGAATTGCATTTCCATCAATTATGGAACAGAACAGTCAGCATTATCAAGCCATTTACACTAACTGAAACCCCGCTGTGCTGAGAGCACTCTGTGACTTCCTGACCACCAAAACACTCTGACTAATACTTTTTGATTTTTCATTATTACTTTTTGATCTAATAAGAACCAGACTAGCACAGTGTTGTAAAGACATACTATGCTTCTCAAGAATAGTGAAGCTCTTATTTTATTTAAGTTACTGCTATTTAATAAGTCCATTTAGCCCTCGTAGACCTAAGTAGGACTGGAACCTCCCTCAATCTAGGACAGACCTTCCTGTTACACAACAGGAGGGAGACAGAGCAGTTACTGCAGAACCTAAGGTCATTATGCAAATACACCTTCAACAGACTCGGGGCTAAGAATTAAACAGAATATGTGGCTGGAGTTTTATTGCAAGAAGCAGTTTGGTTTTTCAAAAGCAGAAAAGTTCTCAGAAGATCTACCATAACTAAAGATATTGGATCAGGAAGCATCATAAATACTAAGAGGAAATAATGCAAGCAAATGAACAAAATGCTGTTTCCTTCTTTCATGTTGGTTACTGCACACTCCTGTTGGGTACAAACAGGAGTACATGAGGCACTAATACTGGGAATCACCTGAGATGAAATGGCTAAACAAATCCAAAGAAATATTTATTTCTCATACTCAGAAAATGAAGGAAGTCTTCAACAACATTCTAAAGCTAACTTCTGAAATCATAATAAAATTCTCACATTATGAAATAGAAGGGCTGTAAAAATAAAGGCAACTTCTCTGAAGTCTTTGTTTCCACAGAATGTACTGTCAGTTGGAATACTTGCATTAATTTTCCTTCAAACCCAAATTATCTACAGTGCCAAAAGCATCCCTATTTTTATGCTTTTTCCTTAAAAATTTCAATATTCAATGTTCTAAAAATTCACTAAAGTCAAGGTACGGGGTCCTTAATTTTATTTTTTTCTCCAAAGAAAAAAAAAAGCTAAACAACATAAAAACCAGAGGGTTTACTACTCTCAGAATGCTGAGAAAGCAGATCATACCCTCTCCTGCATAAACTTTGGTGTTGAAGGAGCATAAACATTTAAAATTAAGGGATAAGGATTACTATAGCTATGACCTGCAGCCAAGATCTTACCCTGTAACAAATGCTTGAGAGTAATGCTCCAAACAGATGAATAAATAGTTTAAGTAACATGATTTAATCCTTCTCTGATTCAAGACCTGCTGCATAACATGCTTTTGAATTTTAAATAAATACATGCATAAATTGTTGTCTCTGTTCCTTCAGCAACAGACAATGCAGCTGTGTCAAGCAGCATTAAAAACATGCCATTTATCATCCTACTGAAGTTCTGCTTTCCTGTGGAACACTGACAGAAAAGACTTTTTCCTTCATGACAACATGAAATATCCGTAGAGCATTGCATAACTACATGCATTACATTTCATGAGAGGTGTCCTCATTTTGTAGAGTACTCCCAGCTATAGGAATTAAGTTGGGAATTTCTGCCTTGCCTTCCAGCAGATCCCAGAGATGCCAAGTTCCTCGGGCAGGGCTGGATGAGAAGTGCATCACAGCACTGCCTCTACCTGCAACTGGCTGCTTTACATGTTGCAAAGCAGTTTTGTTTCCACAGCAGGGTAGGACATGAAAACATTAGCGTAAAAATAAAAGTATTTTTGAATTTCGCATTACAAAGTATAACAGCGATGCTTATTCTGCAAGAATAGTTATTTAGGAGTCTTCTTATCATAGTGGTTTGGTTTGTAAGGAACTTTTAAGATCACCCAGTTCCAACCCCATACTATAAGCAGGGACACCTCCCTCTAGACCAGGTTGCTCAAAGCCCCATCCAGCCTGGCTCAAATGCTTCCAGGAAGAGGGCATTCACAGCCTTGCTGTGCAACCTGTTTCAGTGTTTCACCACTCTCACAGTGATGAAATTTCTTCCTAATATCTTGTCAGAATTTACCCTCTTCCAGTTTAAAACCATTTCCTCTTTTTCTGTTAATATTTGCCCCTATAGAAAGTCCCTCCCTAGATTTCCTGCTGGCCCCCTTCAGGTACTGGAAGGTCTCCCCAGAACATTCTCTCCTCCAGGCTGAAAAGCCCCAGCTCTTTCAGCCTGTGCCTGTAGGATAGGTATTCCTCTTTATGAGGCAAAATGACATTTACTGTCAGCATCATCTTTAACATACCCAAGGACTTTAAAATCTCGCTGCCTATAGTTGCATATTTATGTAAAATTTTTTTCTTGATCTGCCTACTTTACAATTAAATAGGAGCACAAATGGAATTTCTGACCGGGGATTATCAAGTTGCTTCACTTGAAATAATAGAAGTTATGTAAATATTTTTTTTAATCTCATTTCAGTACATAAACCCTCACAGGAGAGGTCACCTCTATTACATAGATTTGAAAATGAAAATTTAATCTTATCTCCCTTCCCCATCACCAAAGTGAGTTTATAACCTTTGTAGAAAAGAAAAGCAATGAGAGAATGATTACGCTGGATAGAACTGAGTTGAGTACAGGAGCTGGAAGCAGAAGCATGTTAGAATATCAGAAACTGCAGCAATAAAGTTGTTTCATAGATGCATAAATATAATTTTTTAGACTAGGAAGAGGAAGTTAGATTCATTTTTTTCCTCTTCATTTCAGAGAACTAATGTAAGTTGGTACTCAAATGAGAGCAATGAGAGATGCAGGTTAAAAAGGTGAGATGATCCCAACTAGAGAAAAAAAACCCTCCATAACAATGCTAAAATAAATCAGAAGTTTTATTAGTGGTGTACATAGTTCAAGCCTGCATTCATTTGAAAAGAGGTGAAAAAATATATATCATTAGTTGCTTCGCTGTTCATAGCTAATAAGAAAAAATGTACAATGTATGATAGTATCTAGCCCTCCCTCAATGATAGACAGGCAGTGATACACTGATGCTTTTCACCTGCTGGGGATCTGAGATGTACAACTTTGGAATCTGAAATCCTTTGCAAAGGCACTGTACTGCTGGAACCAGCAAGCTATGCAGATAAAATGCTCATAGTGAGTTCACCGTTGTCCAACATTTAGGCTCAATTGGCTCTCATTCTCTGTTATGATGTCATATTTCTTTTTATCTTCATTTTGATGATTTTCTTTTAGCCTTATAACATTTAAGCTGAGCCAAGACAATATCTTTCTTTTTTTTCCCCTGAATCATCAACAGCTCTTTGCTCAGAACAGAGCGCTGGAGAGTGAGATAAAATCCCTTGATAAGTAAGCTGCCATCAGATTTCTCACTTTTCTTCAATATCACTTGTGCTGTTTTAGCTATTTCTGCAGCTCGAGTTGCCCAATGCATTAAAATCAATCAGAGGTGAAGGAAAGGCTTAGGCATTCAACATTTAAAGCATTCAAGTCACTGCCACTTAAGCTACTCTTGGAGAAGAAAAAGAAAGCATTTCCAGCACAGTCCAGAAGCTGTTACTGAGGAGAAAAGAAAAAAGTTTTGCTGTTGGTCACTTGAGGGAAGCAGAACATCAAGCCTTTCATTAAGACCTTCCACAGCATCTTCAGCACAGGGACAAGCTCACGTTCCCTTCTTTCTACAGTCCTCATCAGAAAAACAGGCATTAAGGCCTGTTTCAGACACAAAGACTTCCTAAGATGGGCATCTCCACTGAACACAGTTCTAACCCGTCTTCTGTAGTTCATGTTTTTCACCCAGTTTCATCAAAAATGAAGCAAGCATCAGTTATATTTTCAAGATGCATTTGGAAGAGTGTGCTCTAACAGCCCTTCACACAAACATCATGACAGCAATACTCACTGACAATACGAGTAATTTATTATTCTCCACTGATTGCCCCAGACACTCAACCAGGGATCTAGGTCTCTCCCTAAGGAACAATAAATCTTTAATCATTTTATATAATGTGACCTAGTTTCAATAGGGAACTGGCATCCTATAATATTTTGTATCAGAATTATTTCAGCTTGAACAAAAGATTTCTGCATTCACAGAAGGCTCTATTTCCACTTCAGTTATGTTTTCAAGTAAAATTCCAGTAATTGCACCTCACTACCAGCGTACTTTAGTGCAATACATGTCTTCATTTGGTCCACTTTGAGTGGAAATATTAGGTTAAAAACAGATGTACAGTGACTGGCTTAGCAAGGAGAAAATATGGATTAATTTAGAAACATGTAATACCCGAGCTCCAGATATACAGAAACTTACCTTTAGAAATTCAGTCATCTACAGATGGTAAATGGAGACTAGTGGAAGTGCAGGCACAGTCTTAATGAATACATCCCTTACCTGCTGCCTCACTAGACTAGCCTCCACTGATGGCCGTATAAAACACAAGCTGATACTGTTAACAGAACCTGCAGGTCTGTGACAGGCACTGATGACATCTTTGCAAAAATATGCATTGCCTAAATTGTGCAGAATTCAACACAGAAGCAGTGAAAATCATCGAACTTCAAACACTACTGTGAAACATCAGTGATTCAGTCAGTTATCAGTCTGTTGCAACAGGGGAAGGCAGTCACATAAGTATTTCCAGAAAGGAGGGAAGGAGATGCTGAAAAAACTGCTGAGTCATGGACCCAAAGAAAATACCATCTTGGGAGCAGTTTCCACTCAGAAATATTAGAGAAAATCCCTTGATGGGTGTACAAGGACAGCTCTCATTCTTTCTCTGCAGCATTTTAAATGTACTGCAACTCTCTTCTATTTTTTTTTAATTTAAATACACATAATTGAATAGATAGTGAATAGATGGAATCCGTTTTTTCCATCTATTAATACATTAGATATGCACTTTGATTTAACTAAAAATGAAAGTAGACATGTTAGCTGTAAAATAAAAACCACCAATTTTTTGCAAACATACCAAAGAACAGTTAATGCTGTTGTTTTTTATTCACTTCAGAAGGAATGAGATCCTTTGCTTGCTCACTGGACAATATTCAGTGTAGGATTTTCCAATACCTGCAAAACCTTTATAGAATAATGGAAGAGAAAACCAAAGGGATATTTGAAAAAGATTTGATAGGGCATGCTATGATGAAAGAAAGACAGAAATTGTCAGATACTAGGGCTAAGTAAAATAGGCTGAGGACAAGTGTGGCTCAGAAATTGTCCTTTAAGAAATGAAACTTGGTTGATTTAATATCCTCCTGATGAGATAAACTGAAGAAGATCCTAATCAGAATATTACTACAAGATGGTTTATTTCTCCATGAACACTGAGCAAACAGGAAGCTGTCACCTGATAAGACAGCACAGAGCAGAAGCTGGCAATCAAGCACATAAGACGCACAATGGAATTTATAAGCAAGGTTTCAGTGATCTGTAGGAAGAAAAGTTTGTTTTGTCTAAAGACTAAAAAAAAAAAAAGCACTGCAACAACACTACTTAATATTAGCATGACAGCATTCAGATAATAAGTAAAATTTGTTGTGAATCAGTTTCTTTTGTTCACCTCACCCTTGCTGGGAACTATGAGGAAAAATGCCAGCCTTCTTTGTGAAACTAGCGGGTGTTATGAAAACAAAGTAGTAGTTCCTAGAAAGTGAGTATTTATCTTGACATTCTACAATATCTCCTTAATATAGATCCATTCAAGTGTAAAGGCCTCTTAACAATAGCTCTGTTTTCACTTATTCTATCTTAAGTAGTTTCCAAAGTTCTATTTTTAAGCAGGCAACATTTATAATGAGAGAGCTGAGAGTGATAGATTTCAGTGCAAGATATCAGGTGGCACAAATATCTAAAACCTCCCCATTGAGCCAGTATTTCACAATGAAAGTACATCATAAGCAAATAGCAAAATTAACTTAAAAAAAAAAAAAAAAACAGTACCAGGTCTCCACATGTTAAAATGGGGCTGCCTGCTGTGTCAGAAGGAGGCAAAATTGAAACTCCTTTCTTAAAGTCACATCTAAACTCTCATGTTGAGCCATTATAACACTATGCTGATCATCAAGTTCCAATCTTCCTGCCAGAGGTGGGTTTGCTAGCTACTAGGTTCAGCCCAGGGCCCCATCCTACCTGGCCTTAAACACCTCCAGGGATGGAGCATCCACTGCCTATCTGGGCAAACTGCTCCAGCACCTCACCACTCTCAGTTAAAAAAAACTTCCCCTTGACATCTCATCCTAGTTTCCCTTCCTTTAGTTGAAAACCATTCCCTCTGGCACCATCATTATCTACCCACAGAAGTTGATTTCCCTCATGCTTATGAGCTCCCTTTACATACTGGAAGGCCACAATGAGAATTCCCTGGCACCCTCTCTTTTTCAGGCTGAACAAGCCCAGTTCCTTCAGCCTATCTTAATAGGAGGGGTGCTCATGCCCTTGAATCATCTTTGTGGCCCTCCCATGGACCCTCTCCAAAAGCTCCACATCTTTCCTGTACCGGCAGCCCCAGACCTAGATGCAGTACTCCAGCTGGGGCCTCACAAGTGCAGAATAGAGGGAAGCAATCACATCCTTTTCTCTGCTGGCCACTCCTCTTCCAATGGAACCCAAAATACCCATTTGTCTTTTGGGTTGCAAGCACACACTGCTGGCTAATGTTTTGTTTTTCATCTACCAGCACTCCCAAGTCCTTCTCAGCAAGGCTACTCTCAAGGACTTATTTTCCCAGTCTGTATACATACCTAGGATTGCCTCAACCCAAGTACAAAACGTTGCACTTCACTTTGTTGAACTTTATTAGATTCACAAGGGGCCCATTTCTTCCATTTGTTTATTCCAACAAAAACACAATTGTCTGCTTAGGACAGCCCCAATCAAATTAACATCATCAAGTGAACACGACATAGATAGAGACTATATCACTATGTTTATCAAAGTGTATCTATTTCATTGCCATCATAACGTATATAAAGAGGAAACAATTTTCTCTCATTGGATATGATTACTTCCTTATAAAAAAAATGAAAAAGCATTCTCCTCTTCATGCTCTACATATCTTTAGATCTCTTCTCCCTCCCCTTTCTTAATGTTTGTTATTGTATAGCCCATTCTTTCCCTTTCCAAATTATTTTCTATTCTAATATAATTTATTAGTATTGTTATAGGACTCCAATAAAATCCCATTACCAATTTGAGTATCTACTATACCTGAATTGCACAGGGACTGCGTTTGTCCTTACTTCTGGCTCAAAAGATTTTGTGAGCCTAGGTGGAAGTTCAGAGAAAGGACACTACAATGTCCTTCAAGCACAAAAGAAACCAAACCAAAACAAAAACAAAAAACAAACAAACAAAAAAAAAAAGAATGGCAGTGGACAAACACACTCCAATAGCACAAAGCCATTACTCAGTACTCCAGAAAAAAAAATGCTGGAAGTAACAAAATGATGACAATTCTACAAAAGCAGCATACACAATGTTGAGCTCTTTTTATAATCCATACTTTTATATAAATCAAAGGTCTACATATACATCTTCATCTCTGGCCTAATACAGTCACTATAATCTAAGAACATTTATGGTGAGTATCCCGCTAGGCATGAGGCATAATGGAAGATACTTTCATCTGTATATTTCTACTTTTCCTGACTAGAAAGAGTTGTATACATGCCAAGAATATATATTCATATAAAATCACACTGGACACATTCACTGTATATATCTAATGCATAGTGAACAAGCTAAGACTCCTAAGAACATAGAAGTTACTACCTACAAACAAATAATCTGATGCACTATCTAACCACCTAGGGCACACATATGGTAAAAGAACACAATTACAGTGACTTCTAGAAGGCTACAAACACTACAGAACAGCAAATAAAATAAATAAATAAAAACTACTCACCCCTTCTGATGAGCAATAACAGCTCAAGAGGATCGCAGTCTCTACTCAGAAAGACACTGCCTCTCAGCTGCTAAACCTCAAATGAGTGCCAGGAGGGGCAGATCCAGGCTACATTCTTCCAGTCACTCAGGTGCATTGTTTGCACCTGAGCTCCCCGGGTTCGCTGCACTTTCTCACCTGCTGCTCAACCACAGGTTCAGGCTGTGTCCTGGCAATTCCACTGCAGCATGTCATAGCAATTCAGCACAGTACATCTGCAGATTTTGCTGCTGGGGAAATTCCAGGCAGAAATACAGCTGCTCTGTCCTTGTTGGCATTAGAAACTGCTCTTAGAGCTCCTGTCTACATTTTTGTAACTTGAGTACAATGTTTATCTCTTTGTGTTCCTATTACTAAGGCATGTATTGCATGTCTGGCAAATCTCACACTGTAAATTACTTAAAACATAAATCAGATGAAGTGGCTTCTGATAGAAGTTACTTTTACTGTGACACCTGCAAAACATCTTCTTAAAGAGAAAGAAGTGAATTTCTTGTGGACAGAGAGCAATTTGAGTTTGTTCACACATTCTTAAGTTGACAGTTTTATGACTATGACTTTGTTATCACAGTTCCTTAAGTACTTTTTTCTAGAATTTTGGGGTATTTACTATACACCCAAAGACACAGGGAAACATAACAGTATCAGTTGAAAAAAATTGTGTGTGTGTGGGGGGGGGGGTTTAATCTGGACAAAGTAGTTTGATAATAGCAATACTATATATTATTATTTGAAAACTGAGAGGTGTTGAGAGAACCTAGCTGAAAATCAAACTACTCCTCACATAAACATGCTCTCTTCAACTAGAAATAAAAACTAAGCTGCCAGAATACAGCAAGAACATCGTCCAGATGAAAACAATACAAAATAAGTACTCACCATCCTTAGAATCACCTAAGCCATACAGATAAAAAGCTCAAGGATAGACAGAATGAAACTAGCAAAGCCACATCTTGTTAAAGCATATGCCACCTGTCTACAATACTCCTAACACATGCTAGAACATACTGGATGTATTATCACATTTATTGCCTTGACAACAAATCTAGAATTAATAGTACAGGGAAGACCTTATTCCAAAGAACTTGAATTCAAGAGGAAGCAGAGGAAGAATCAGGTGTGTTTTCAGATACTACCTGAAAAAGTACTTTTTCATTGAAAGACAGCAAGCAAAATCTAATACTCTTTTAAATAAGAAATTAACAGTTTGGGAAAATATGTGATTTTTCACAAGTCCTTCTCAGAAGATGCTTTATGCCTGCTGGCAAAGAATAAAACACCTAATTCTTTTGAGTTTCTCTTATCTTTTCCCATGCAGTGGCAGTTAAAAAGGAAAAAAGTTTAAAGTCTATAGAAATAGAATGTGATGAAGTTAACAGATCTTGATTGTTATCCTACAGTTTTCTAAAACCACACTTTATCTAGGTCTGATCTTGGTTACCATGTTTAGGAAAGCTCTACTGAAAACACCTTAAATCAGGTTATGCTTCATCTCATGTACTAAATTCTCATAAAAAGCATATTTTCTTTTCATTTTTATTTCAGTGTATCTCAGCTACCTCCAATCAGAAAAATACTGAACTATCCAGAAAATGTTAATCAGTCAAGAATTTGTCTCAGATAACGAACTGCAGTGTTAACAGCAGCATTTTTTTTTTTTGGGGGGGGGGGGGGGGGTGGGCAAGTCCAATGAAACTTGTAGAAAGGTAACAGATGCTGGATAAAAAGATAAACAAATGGAAATACCAAGGCAAACATCTGTTTAACAATGCTCATGTAGCAACTAATGACTTGCCAACAACCAAACTAATAATGATGCTTTAAATAAGATATATAATCTATCAGTTGTAATGCAGTGAAGCAATCCTACTTTTGGCTTTTGATAGAATCTCTAGAATTTTGGGAACTAAGCCCTGAGTTTTTACATTTCTAACACAGAGCCTCAGAAGACTTTTTTTTTCTTGTAATTTAAATTATTGTCATAAAAACAATGAGGTCTTACTAATGGAAATAGTCCAGTGAGAACTGTTTTTATCTCACACATACCAAACAGGATTTCCATAGCTCTTAGTTTTTAAATAAAATTAAAAAAAAAAAAAAAACACTTATGGTCAACGGTGATTTCTTCTTCATTAGTAAAGTGAAGACTATAAAGTTAATTATCTTTACGTCCTCATTAACTTGTTAAATAGACTCTCTTCAGATTCAAACAAAATAAAAACAGCAGCAAACTGACTGCATACTATGAATTAGACAAGGGAAAGATTTGCACACACTCACAGTATGTTTTTGAAAAAAAATTACTACTACAACTAGGATGTATATATAATAGGACTATTCCTGGTGGACACATCCTGAGCTTACCAGATTTGTATAATCTTATCTGAAAAAAAAATCTGTGACCTAGCATTATCACCAAGCTCTTATGGGCTGCACATCTTAGCTAAGGCTTTTGGTTAGAGCAAGCCATGCACATCTCCAGATATGGGTATGGATATATGGCACTGACTTCATATTTGAAGCTGAGCATAACTTCCCATCTGGTGTGTCCTCACTTGACCACACATGAAACTTTTGAATGGAAACCTGAAATTGATTAGTAATAGTATTTGCTAGAAAACTTGTGCTTAAAAGTAAAGACGTTAGGTCTTTACAGCAAAATATATATTCTACATCTTACCTAGGAACCTTGCTTCTAGAAGTCCATGAGTCTGTTCATAATTTTATTGGAAATGTAGCAGTTCTCAAAAAACTGGCCAAAAGAAATCAAGAAATTCCTCTAATACTTTTATTTTCTTTGTGCAATATATTGCAAAATCATACATTTTAACTGGCAGATTCTTATAGTTGGAGGTATCTGTACTTCAGCAATAGCACGCTGTAAGATTATGTGTAAGACAGAAAAAGGAAAACAATTTCATTATTTCATTAAGGGAAAAATGGATAAATGAGAGATATACTGCCTGTATTTCAAGTTAATTCCAGTCCAACTAGTTAATTACTATTTTTATTCATGAAAATAAGAAAAAGAATAAAGCCACTCTAAATAGCACCATAAAACTCACAATAAATTCAATGAAATGTTCACCTGTGAATTTTCTGTTCACTGTGGTTTTGGTTTATAATCATAGCACTGAAAAGGTAAAGAAATCATAAATCTACTGACAGTCAATACAGCCACATATTAGATTAAACTACAGAACTATATTTAACCTGGCAATAGGGTCCCATTTATGTAATCCAGCTTTAGAAGCTTCTAATGAGTTACTGCAGCCTAACCCAGATTCGCCTGCTAGCATGTTCACTGCCTTTTTTTTTTTTAATGCCTACACAATAATGAAAGTGCTATTTCATTGTAAAAATTGCTGCACAGCACAAAGAACACTCTTGTTAAACATGCTGGTCACCAATATAACCAGTAACCTACAACAATCAACTATCTAATTTAACTCATATTTATAATGCAGAAAGTTTATTTTTGCTTCTTTTAAATTGAAAAAGGTTTTAAGCCTCTAATTACATGGTACGTGAGTTATTATCACAGCAGCTTCTTTTTGTTTTAAAAACCCAACAATAAGAATATGCTTCCACATGTGAGCACCCACTGTGGACTACAATTCCCACGTGGGTGCCCTGAGGTCAGCCACCTGCCAGGCACACACATATGGCACTGGGGGATCAGCAGGGCTGGGCTGAGTACCGGTCACCCTGCAACATCTGCCAGCTGATCAAAAGTGGCATTAATGGGGGGTTAGTTCACTCCATGTTGGAAGGCAGCTGTAGTGATAAAAGGTGCATGTAAAAAGCAGCACAGTAAGACAATTAATGGCAAACTTGTACAGGGAAAAGGATGATTTTCTGAACATACTTTCTGACCCAATTCACAGAATGCCTTGAGTTGGAAGGGATCTTAAAATTCATCAGTCTACAACTCCCTACTGCAGGCTGAATGCCACCCACCAGATCAGGTTGCCTAGGCTCCATTGAACCTGGTCTTGAATGACTTCAGGTCATCTACAGGAAACATTTTACAGTACTGATTGAAATTAAACAGAGCATCAGATGTAGAGCAATGACATAAGAAACTGGAATAAGAATGATAAAAACCTGCAAACATGAGAAAAAGTAAGAATTCATTATTATGATTTGTCATTGAATCACACACATTGACAGCTGTTGTGTCTAGATTTGTCTGTATTTAAGGATTGGTGGTTTGAAGATCACTTCAATGAAAGCTCATAATGCAAATATGAAACATACATAAAAGTTGTTTGTATTTCAATACTTCCAATGGTTTTCTTTATACTGCCTACTGATGACATTGTAAATATAGAAAAAGTACTACAAATACAGTAGTTACTAAATACAAAAACAAAGAGTTTAACTTCCATTTCACTACATTTTCTCCCAGTGACTAGGCTGCCATTTTCTGTTCATTTATTGGGCTGATATCAGGCCAATAGATTTCAAATTCAGAAGCAGTGGCTATAGTGAGGATGCAGACAAGGCATTCTGAAGGCCAAACAAGGCCAACAGACCATAAACATAGTGTCTTGGCTTGAAACGGTTATTATTTGCTGCAGAGCTAAGGCTGTATTCCGGAGGAAAGTTCTTCCACTAATTTAACTCTTCACAAGAAAAATAATGAGATGCCACAAAGAAAACAAACAAATTCACCAGTTTATTTTACTTAAGCATTTAATCAAACAAAAGTACGTGGTGAGAAGAAGAAAATAATAATGGCCCCTTTTTAGCAACAGAAGACAAGAAAGAAGAAAGGAAAAAGGTTATGTAAGGAAGAGAAGAGCAAGTATGATAACTAGCAATCTGAGCCCCAAGCTTTTTAACTATTATGTACAAGTAGATCAGAGATTTTATTCTGCAGTGCGAGTGAAACAAAACGTGAATTCCATTACCTTGCCTAAATTATTAAAGTGGGAAAAGTTTTTGCACCATGAAAATGCAATACAAATACCTCTTATTACAACCTGCCCAATATCCAGCTTTCTGTGACAACACTGCTGCTCAAACTTTTCTTGCTGTAATCTACCATCATCCATGACATGAAGAAGTAACAGAAGATAATTCTCAGCTCTGGGTGGCCTGATCTAGCAGTTGGTAACCCTTCTTACAGCAAGGGAATTGAAACTAGGTGATCGTTGAGGTCTTTTTCAATTCAGACCATCCTATGATTCTATGATGTTTCCCCCTATATTCAACAATTCACATGTTACTTGTAGTCCTTCAGATTTAAAACAGAAACACAGTAGTTAAGTGACTCTGTGAATGTATTTCGGAAGTTATAACACTGTACATACAACATTGTCTCCAGTCTACCAGTAATTTTGGTACTGAATTGGTTGTTCATCCAAATGACTGTAATGCAGCTTAGTCCGGTCTCAGAAATATGAATGTCTCATTGTCTAGTTACGTTACTGAAGAAGAGATCTTATCCTTAAATTAATCCTATTTTTCCAGTATTAAAAAGTGTACATATAAATGAATTTTAAAAACAAAACAGAATAACATGGCTTAAATTCTGCAGAACATCCATTATCCCATGAAGAAAAAGAACACAGCAAACTAAGAACATGTAGCATTTTGTCATCAACAAAGCTGCCTACATAGACACCCACTCTTTCCTTTTTTCTCTGTAGCATATTCTTTTAACTCACACATGTCCTTCTGTATCTCACATTCACTGACATGCCTACCCGCCGCACAGCTTCTTTAGACCTATTTCCACAAGAAAACCAATGAAGGAAATAGCTATTCTGTTACAATCAGTTCAGAATAAGCCACTCATTTTAATTTTTCCCTCTAATGAAATATTCAAATGCCAATCAAAATTGTTTTCTTCAGAAAAAAGAAAGGGGGGGGGGGGGAGGGGAGGGAAGGGGAAGGGGGTGTTTCCAGGGTATCTGAAGAAATGAGAGCAGGATAGTTATTCTGCAGTCTTATCTCCATGCTGTGATAGATTCATGCATCTGGTCCCACTTCTCAGCAAGGAGCTGGCAGCTCCTGAGCATTCCAGCAAAGGACTATGGACTTTTTCCAGCTCCCTGACTCCAATGCCAGTTACAGCTGACTGAGGCAGTTGGACCAGTAATGTCATTTTGCACTGGATGCAAAAGAGATAAATATACTAGGTATGAAGGAGTAAACTACCAGTGTATTATTTTCTTTCCTTTTTCTGCAGATTATTATTATTTATTTTTACAATAATGATGCTTAAGTCTCCACTTTACTGACATAGAACAGGATTTTAGATATACACATGCAAATCAGTAAAAAAAAAATACCTCTGTCTGAAGTGCTCTGCAGCTATTTCCTGCAGTGATACTGGGACACCTCTCTCTTTTTAGAGATTAATAAGCTTTGTGTGATCAACGTGAAAATAATTTAAATTGAAAATAATTAGAATGTTATGTCTCTTTTGCACTCCTTGAAGAATTAGCCTCAAAATACACATTAAATAAACTAAGTGCTATAATTAGAGCTTAAATACTGTTTAAATCAGACACACCTTCAATACATCCACTCGTAAAGACTAATCTGGCATTACTATGAAATTATTTTACAGCATTAGAGGGTGGAAACCTTCTGTTTCATACCTTTTGTCGTATATGCTGACTGCATATATTTCTATTTATTTGTATGTCAGTTCCTGAAGTACTTTCTTAATGCATATTTGTGTATGCTCACAGAAGTTCTCAACATTTATGGTAGAAATCACTGCCTTGCTAGCAATTAGTTAGATTAGTAATAGTTAAACAGACAGACTAAATCTACCTCAGCTGTATCTAACACAGAAATAGCCATCTAGCCTAGAAGTCATCTAGGAAATATTAAAGTGAGAAGATAATAAAAATAAAAAAATAGATGATAAAAATCAAAATCTTGCAGGCTTTTTTACGCAATGGACATTTTTAAAATATAAATATATATATATAAAAGATACGGAGAAAATTTTACATATTTTTTAGCCATAAAGGCATTATTAGTAAATTAGCATTTAGCTGAGTGCAGGAAAACAATGTATTTCAACACAAAATGTATTAATAGACCTGACTTTCCAGCTGGTAGTATGCAGAATCTAAAAGAAGTGGATGGTAATGCATTAAAAACAAGGTAACAAAAATAAACTTGAAAGCTTAACAATGTGAAGTAATGATGGAAAAAAAAGAAAGTAGTCTCTACATTTTCACTTTTCAAGGTCACTCTTTGCATAGATTACAAATCAGTGTTATGCAATAGTGAATCAGCTTTAAAAATAATAGTATTAATAACACAGCAGATTTAACCATCCCAGTCAAGTATCTACATCTTGACTTCTGGAGCAGGAGCATTATGTCTGAGACTTCAACTCCTCTTACAAATGCAGTGCAAATATCAAGTGTGGCCAGCAGGTCCAAAACTTAGTCATAGGGCACTAAAAGACAGCAGAGGCATTTAAGACTCATTTCCTTAGGAAGCCAAGATACAGCAAATGTAATTCAAGATTTTAGTAAGAGCTTGCCATTTTACTAAACAACTCAAAATTGACAGAGCAGACCTAAGTACTGGGTGCACCCATCCTCCCTCCCCATGGTACTGGTAGTGGCTAAAGCTTCATGCAGAAGCTAATAAGGTGATTATCTTTGAGAGGATTATGCTGCACAGAGAAGCTGATGTCTGGCTTTGTGAGAATTAAGTTCATCATCCTGATGGTCCATGGAATTATTTTATTTTACCATAGTCCAGGTAGATTTTCATTCTAATCTTTCTTAACATTAGTAAACACAAAAGAACATCAATATGAGAAGCTGGGATAAAATGCATTCTTTTTGGTCATTCTTATTTGTTAAAAAATAAAGAGACCAGACAAGTAGATGAGGAAAAAAAAAAAAAAAAGACTATTCTTCTTTAAGAAATAAAGTCTGCTTCAATAAATTAACAAGAGTATAATGATAATATAGTCTATACATAGGTAGTTTTGTAATGAATGACTAAGACACATTCTATTCTACTGGAAATGTCAAGAAGTGACTCAAAGTACATTAACACAAGGTAAAAGTATTGTGAAGGTCCTGCTTTACGTCTCTATAGGGAAAACAGCTGTATTCACTGTTTCATCTCCTATTTCCAGGGATATTAGAGAAGAAATACACCACAACACATTCTCCATCCTGACAGGTAGCAGAGTGACTTTTAATTCAGATCGGACAGAAAGAACTAACTGAGGTGCTGCAAATGTCATAGAAGCAGCTGCAGCTGAGACACTCAAACAGAAACGGAATCACTGGCTCAGAGTGATTAGTTATCAGTTGCTGGTTACTTGTCTAGATAGAAAACAGAAAAACAAGATGAAATCTCAGCCTCATAATCACTGACATTTTGGAAAGATATATTGAAATAGAACTATTTTAGATAGATAAGATGTTCCTCATTCTGATCATTAAAGAGGAGAAATAGGATAATCTTGGAAGAAGCCAAGGGAGATCGCTCTGCAGCAGCTCACTTCTATGCTCATTGTATAATAATAATTATTATTATTATTGCATTTATTATTATTATATTTCAGTTTCAATTACATTAATGTGCCATTTGGCCCACTTCATCTTAAAGCAAACAGGTAACACAAGGCTTAAACTTGAGTACACAGTTCTCAAGTGGGAAAAAGAAACAATACCTCCTCACCTGCATAGTGAATACAAAGGTTTAAGATAATTAGTCAGTGACCAAGATCGAGGTTGCCAACCACACTTACCTTAACTAAAGGCATGCCATTTATGGAGGCTACTGTCAGGGAGCCATGCATTTCTTCTGCAGCACATGCTTAACATTAGTGCTAAATCAAAAGTGAAACTGCAATAAACATCACTAACGACACTTCCGTAACAAATGAAGAGGTAAGAGCTATCAAAAAAGCAACTAAACTTAGTATTCAATACTAATGTTCTATCAAAGACAAGTGAAATGGAGGACATCTGCTTGTTATCCCGAGAGGATGAAAGTCAAAATGACACAGAAACATGAAAAACATCCTTTCTGAGACAGCTCCCATTTTCCTTACTTTCAAGGTAGTGTGCTACTGAATGGGCAGATGCTGTTAGGGTGAGCTGAAAATGAGAAGTAAACAGCAGAAAACCTCAAAGATGACTGCAAGAGTTATGAAAAACATCTTGAACTTCCTACAGCTGTGTCTATGTTCAGGATATAGTAGGGAACAAATAAGCAACATACAAACAAATACATGTGGAGCTGATAGCATAAACAGCTCCCCTCATAATTCTACACTGATTAATGCCTGCTCACAGTCTAATTTAATGGGGGAGGGGGAGGAGGCAAGTAACAAGAAACAAAGCAAGTAATATTTACATTGAAGCTCTCTCATCATCGTTAAAACAAAATGAAGATGTTCTTCAAACATCTTCCACTTACAAAAAGAAAGAGGGAGAGAGGGAGGAAAGAGAGACCAAAATAAACAAGGAGGGCAAGGCCAATGGGGAGGAAGTCATAGCTGATATACTACAAATAAGTAAGTAAAGAAATAAATAAATAAGCAGGCCAATTCACTATTTCTGAAGATCTCATCATTTATATTCTTTTTGCCCACCAGAAAGAATTTCGCCTCTAGAAGCTCCTTCGAGTTCATCGGGTTGCTCAGCATGTTACTTGCAAGGAAACAAACTGTAAGTGTATTTAACTGTTTTTCCACAATGTATCTTAGGCTCTCTTCTCTTAAAACAGGAGGGTAAGAAGATACATTCAAACTGGTCTGTCACTGTATCTCTTTTATATTGACACATAATTTCCCACTGTGAATGGTAATCAAGATTCCTGGGGACTACTACAAGCTCTTCCACATAAAATCCAGCAAAAACAGGAATCCAACTTCTCACCCTGACCCTCACTAGATGAAGCAACCTCATCCCCTATTAATCTAACCTAAAGAAACAGCTGCAGGTTGAAGAATCCCAGCACATTTGGCTCTTCATTTGTGTTTCTGCACTTGCTAGAAAGCATGTACAGAAAAGAGAAAATGAATCAAATTCAAGAAAGACTGGGAAGAAATGCCAGATCTATGAGCCTGGTGTTGGGCTGAAGAAAAAAGGGGAATAACTCATCCATCATAGCACACTGAATTTGTCCCCCTTAAGCTGCTACTTACAGTAGATGGAAGAAGAGAAGAGAAGGGACATTGCAAGGGAGAAACCAATGAAAGCTTTAACGCTCTCAAAGAACAGCTCGGTAAAGCATTCTATGAGAAAACATTATAGGATTTATCATAATATGCAAAATAAGCTCATATCCCTGAAAATGAATGAGTTAAAATGAATCTAAATGACTACAGTCCCATTTTGCATTGTCAAAAATTAATGTATTCCATTTTTATTGAAGCACTATGGGTATGTTGCCTATGACAGAAATTAGGAAAGATAATACTTCATATTTAAAAAAAAAAAAAAACCTTAGCAAAAGTAAAGAAGAAATTTGTTACAAAATTCTCATATGTGAGGAATCCTCTCCAAGGTGGGGAAAAAATTAAAAAAAAAAATACATAATTAAGAAAAAGGACTTTTTTAGACCCAAATTGTCCAATATATTTTATTGTAACATGTGAATATATTGTGAAATAATGAGCATGGATTCAGTTTTCCTGACTAATACAGAGTAACATTGGAGTAAGTGCAATAAATCACCAACTGTTCCAAATATGAAACTTATTTTTAATGAAAAACTGGAGAGATGGAATGTGCTTATGTGGATCAGTACACAAAGATGCAATTAAGGCTGCATATTGTCTCTTCAAAATGAAGCAGAATAGTTAATGAAAGTTGAGAGAAAAAAAAATAAATCAGGAGGATTGCACAGAAGAACATGAGGAAGATTTTTATTTATTTATTTGTTTTTGCTCCCTTTATTGGCAGAGCAATCTTATTTCAAAGTTAATATTTGAATAGATAAATCAAGACCGATGGGTAGCCCCACAGTAATCAGTGGTGCACATCCATTCACCCTCCTGGAGCGTGGCAGCATGCAGCTTTGCTTCTCTGCAGAGAGGCAATCCAACCTCACCATCTTCACTATTTTCCAAACCATATTTATGCCAGCTGACTTTACATCCAGAAATGTGGCTCAAGCCCATTTGTTACCTCGCTGTACTCCCTACTTCCATGTACTCTATTTTTCCATCATACTCTAATCAAAATATTCAACAGAAACAAACAACAAACTATACGTGAAAAATAATTATAAACATTTAAACATCAACAAATAATACTTAACAGCAGAAGCTGACAGCAGAGCTGGGGTAACCTATAATGAAGATGGTGCTAGAGGGAAACTGGACTGGACATTACCAGAGACACCAAAACACCAGCTGCAGAAAACAGTTGTATGTGTGAAGTGATGGACCTCCAAGAGAGAAACCTTGATGAGTATTCTCTGATCTATCACTGTATAGTGGAGATTAATTCTCAAAGAAAGTACAAGTCTTCCATTTCAAGACTCATTTTTAGCTCAGCTTCAACCCGTGGCCTCTTAAGGATATTTCCAACTCTTGTGTTCCCATAACAACAATCTAAGACTTTAAAGGAACATATATTTCTACAGAGAATGAATATCATTCAAAGCATTTCCAAAAAGAAAGAAAAGAAAGCATTATCATACACATAGGCAAATCTCTGCAGCAGTGACATCCTACAGCACCTCACACAGAGCAGAGCTAAGCCCACATGCCACAGTGGCAAAGTCCTGAGGAGCAAACTCTTTCTCAGACTTGTAGAACACCTCCCCAGGCATTCTTTCTCTACCTGTGAGTACAGTCACCTCTTCTGGCAGATCCTACATCCTTGGCTCTTGTGTTTAAAACTTCAACACACGCATTGGTTTACATTAACATCCTCAATTCCTGCACCCATCTGAAAATGAACAACCAGACCCACAAAGATACCACTCTACCTCAGGTGCAAGAAAATAAATCATCCCAATGGAATGAGAAATACAAACAATAGGGGAAAAAAAATTGAAAGTAAATGTCTAAACCCTATAGAATACCACTGCTCCTGTACTGCATGAACTAATTTTAAGCATTATTAATAGTAAACGTACATATTTTCAATGCAGAACAAAAGCTCCATCTCAATTGACAATTAAGTAGAATTTATAAGTCTTCATAAAACCTTCCTGTGTAAGTGTGCCATGAATTATCATCTCTTACAATCAGAGCACGTTTATTTTCAGCAGGCTTTAGAAAAGCCCACACAAAGCACATTCACCCCTAGCCATATAAACCTGAAACAGAAACAGGCATCTCATGGAGATAAAATGCATAAGACCTTAATGAGCACTGCAGAGCCCCATTCCTGCATAAAATTCATATGCACATCTTCTTACTGTCAGTAAAACCAATCAAGGGAGAAAAGATATTACTGTGTATACATGATAGGTCCTAAATATATGACAGTGATCTCAGGGAGCAAATGTAATCTTGAAATGAAGTGGGACTCATTTTCTCTCTCATTATGAGATTCACAAGGATTTCCTTCTAGTAATTCAATGAATTCAAGAAAAGAAAAAAAAATAAAAATAACATTTGTTTAACAATGTTCCTTAGAAATTTTGTTAATTTATAGGCGGCATGTTACATTTAAGGTCATAATCAGGCTAGTACTGTATGAATCCTAATCTGTAAATACCTGTCAGAAATAGTTCTTGCTTGTTTGTTCAACCTGTCCCTGCTCTCTTTCAACAGAGACCCAGTGGGTCTGCCATGACCTCAGGCCTGATGCTGCTCTAAGGGCTAAGATGAGGAACTTTTCCCAAAATCTCAGCTATTCCCCACCACAAACCAATAAACAAAAACTGACACTGCATCGTTATCCCTGTCATCCGTCCCCGTGACTAATCCGTTCTGTAGTGTTGCCATAGAAAACGGAGAGGAAGCCTCCAGTTAGCGAGGAGGTCACACTTAAGCAGAGACATATTATGTAAATAGCACCCTGCCAGCACCCCGCACGGAATAGCAGAGGCCTCATCCCGCTCGCCCTCCAAGGGCAGGCCTGGGGACGGCTGCGGGCAGCCCCACGGCAACGGGGCTCAGCCCCAGGCCGCAGGAGGAGGATGAAAAAGAAGCGGTGGAGGGCGGCGGTCCCCGCGCCGTTATCCGCCCTCCCGCAGGTACCGGCCGGCAGGGCACGGCGGGGGCAGTCGCTAGGGATGGCAGGGATGGAGAGGGGAGCGCGGCAGCCCCTGGGGTGGGGGTTCTCACTTCCCCGCTGCAGCCGCACCCCAGTCCGCGGCCGCCCCAGGACAGCCCCGCCGAGGAGCGGCAGCCTCCGTGGGGTCCCTCAGCCCTCGGTCCTAAGGCACGGTGCGCCGAGAGGAGCCTGGCACAGCATCGCCCCACCCCGGGCTGCACTTTTTTCTCTTCGGGCACCTCACGCGGTCAAAGTCTCCGAGCACGGCGGCATCCTCCATCCTCCCTCCCCCGCGTCTCCCCAGAGCCGTACTCACCCACTCACGCCGCGGCCGGCAACGGCTGCCGGGCCCCTCCGGCTCCCCGAGCCCTTTGCCCCGTTTCTCTGCGGTGCTTTCGCAGCCGCGGATCGGGCGGCGGCCGCACCTCGGAGCCGGCGCCGCTCCCTCCCAGCTGTCACCGGCGTTCCGCCCTCGGGAGGCGGTGGCCCCGAACCGCTCTCGCCACTGGTGCCGGGCGCTGCCGCTCCCGCAGCCCCGCCCCGAGCAGCCCCGAGCAGCCCCACTCCGCCGCACCGGCTGCGTGGGGAGAGGACGGCGAGGGGCAGGAGGTGTTGAGCCTGGGATGTGCATGGTGCCCATGAACACTGGGAGCAGATGGGTTTATCGATTTCAATTTTTATCTTAACGTGCTTTCCTCGAGCAACGCAATTAGACGTGGAGTTGTCAGATTCACTCAACTGGCAGCACTTGCTAGCCGTGCCGGACAGCTGCAAATCCGAATGCCATTTGAAACCTTATTATTTTGTCTGAATGCAGCAGGATCTCTGAGGCTCTCAGGCACGGGCATCGTGCACTGGTATCCAAGCTGCCTCTGCGCTCTGTGTGCAGCTTCCAGCGCTCCCAGACTAAAACTTCTGTACTGTGAGGGTGACAGAGCACTGGAACAGGCTTCCTAAAGAGGTGGTGGAGTTTCCTTCTCTAGAGATATTGAAGACTCCCAGCATATGGGATGTGCTCCAGGCCCCTAATCATCTTTGAGGCCCTCCACTGGACTCTTCCCAAAAGATCCCTTACAGAAACCCGCATTTCCCTAGAACCATAGAATCACAGAATTATAGAATGGCTTGGGTTGGAAGGGACCTCAAGGGTCATCAAGTTCCAACCCCCTGCCACAGGCAGGGCCGCCAACCTTCAGATCTGCTGCTAGACCAGGTTGCCCAGGGTCCCATCCAACCTGGTCTTGAACACCTCCAGGGATGGGGCATCCACAGCCCCCAGCACCTCACAGCTCCATGCTCCAGGAGGTGGGCTAGGTCAGAAGGACAGCACAAGGGTGACTGGACTGCGGCATGGTGATATGAGTTCTGTACAGCTGAGCTGAATACTCAGGGATTTATGTTGATGGCATTCTCACAGAGGTGGAGGGCATGCCTCTCCTTTAAACAAGATGGTACGTACCTCAGTATCAGCGGTGAGTTTGTGAAGAGCTGAGGAGCCAAAGCACAGGGTTAGTTTTTTTGTCTGAGATAGTCAGTTCCCCCTGTACTCAGCACTGGTGAGGCTGCACCACTAGTACTAGCAGTGTTAATTAGTACATTTAAACAAATCTCTTTCAGAAGGAAAACATTTCAAACAGGAACTAAAGGAATTCTTGTAGCCAGAATAGCCTTGGAAGGGTCATTTCTATAGGGAAGATGGTGCTTTTGATTTTAAAATGAAGGACTTGAATGTTCCAGTTGGCATTAATTAGTTCACAGAGTATATCTGTTCCATCTTTCAAGACAATTTCATGTATAAATGTCAGATATATACACTCTTTAAAAGAAAGAATTCAACACATTTATTAGTTGCTGTACTTCAAACCTGGATTGATGACACATTAAGAAGCAGCCTGTTATGCTTCAGCTAATCTGTTTTTAATAGGAATAGGAATTTTGGCTATAGTAAGAGAGGAAAGACACTGAAGCTCTTAATAATCTATGCAGAGCCTTTTTGCGGAGTTGTATGTCATGCAAGGACACTGGATTGTGTTCTTTTTATTTTCAAAGGCAGGGTATTCAGTATAGGATTTGCTTATTGTAGACTGATGCCAAAAGGCTGCAACATGGAAGATCATTTTCTTATGTGTGAAATCATTTTTGCTTAAAAAATGAATAAGGAGGTGAAATCTGTAACCCAGCTAACACTTTGGTTCTCAGTATTTGTCATTCATGAAAGCATTTGAGCTTTGTTAATGTGATCTGTTGGGGTTCACTTAAAAGTAGAGGTACACGACCACTCTGTTCGCATAAAGTCAAAAAGATAAGCTTCCTGTCAGGCATAGATCTATAGACTACTTCCTTTCTGCTGGAAAGAAACCTTCACTTTATGCAGTCCAGAGCATGCTTATAAGAGCATGTGGTCTGATATATCTACCAACACCTGGAAATCATTACCACATTCATGCTGAGGGACTCATTGCACTCAGTTTGCATGGCACAGATGTACCATAAAGAAGTTTTAATCCCCAAAGCATTAATGTTCACAGTAGATACAGAACAGCCAAGGAACTGGAATACGTGCAAAAGAAAAGATTCAAAATCTGATTTCTTCATTTGCATTGGTGTTGCATCAGCAAAGCTCTGCTAGTCCCAGTGAGGAGCTTTCTGAATTTCTGAAAGCAGACAAGACCAAGACTTGCCACAGTTCCCACACTACAGTCATGGACTGGACAGAAAATAACCCAGGTGCACCCCAGTAACTACAATGCCCCTAACAGTGAAGGGGGCTTCTGAAAATCATTTGTGTAGTATCCAGTTGTTCACTATAGAAGTAGTCCACAAAGGAAAGCAACACTTTGCCATTCAGCTGCTATATTGTTGCTGTTTGGTTGGTTGTTGCATTCTAGTTTCCTAAGTATATACTTAGTAATAGAGAGTAATAGATTGAAATACTAAACAGATAAACTGTTATGTGAGATGAGCGAGAAAATACTGTGCTCCATTTTGAATCCCTCAAAATGAATGCAAATTCTTCATTTAGTTCCACGGGAATAGAATTGAGTCTTAAAAGTAACACTTTAAAGTTCATTAAAAACCTCTTCCAGCTGTGCAGTTTAGAATTAGAGACATTTTAACTATCTTCTTCTTATGTTGAGATAACTGTATTACATAGAAAGGAAAATGAAATTTCAAGGACGGATCATAATTGAAAAGTTAATCCAGTTTTAAAGTTGATGTACTCATCCTAAAGACCTTTAAGCCTGTGGCTAGCAGCAGGATATTGAAGTCCTTGCTCTAAATTTGCTCTACCTTTTTAATGATAATAAAAGATCCTTGTAAGCACTGGCGACCCTCTTACTAAATCAAAACTGAAAGTATAAGTTTTTAAAACTTCAGCTCTGAATAATAGTAATATTTAAAGTACTTACATTCTTTCATTAAAATAGTCCTAGAGAACTTTGAAACACATAGGGGACTGACTTATCTGTAAATATAAAATGACTGCATTGATTCCTTTTTCTTTAGAAACCAGAAATACGCACATAATGACAAAATTTTGTTTGACACTGTGGATTTTTTCCAATTGAGATGCAGCCATCTGCAGGCAACTGTTTAATAGTGCATAGCACCACTACAATGATCATGTGTCACATATGGCCATGTTTAAAACTTCTCTTTGCTCAGTACTCATTACTATCATTAGTATTTTTCAGGACAGGAGAGGAAAATTCAACTATTCTTAGGTAAGAAAAATGACCATAATGTATCAGTTTAAAGTCAAGTATAAAAATGATAGTAGCACTAGCACATGTGAAAAAAGCCACCGAATATGCTGCTGAATTTCAAAACACAGATTTGTTATCTAACAAACCAAAAGGAAGACTGATGCTGGTGTCTGCAGTTGGTAACGTGGTACACTTTGGTTTGGGAAAGGGCAAGAAGAGCTTACAGCCACCTACAGCCTCCTGTGCATGGAATGAATTCTTTCTACAGCAAGTATTTTGTCAGAATCAAATCTTCTTTTATAAATGGTGAAACACTGATATGACACGTTATAACACATCTTCTTGTAGCTGCTCTTCCCTCTCTTGCCAGAATTTCCCTCTGGATATTCTACCAACACCCACCTATGACAGTACCATAGACAGTTCCCTACAGTAGTACTGTGAGAGGTGGGTGTTGGTAGAATATCCTGAAATAGCATGTGCTGCTGAGTATGTGTCTTTTGTAGGGAATACTTACCATGAACTGTTATCAATAGCAGACAAAGGAATCAGACTGCAATTAAGAGATGAAATATGGTTCTTTCCGATTGTAATTTTAACAGTCTCAAGTTATATTTTTGTACTGCACTGAGTAAATTGTACAATGTTTTTTTTCTCTTTTGTGAGGGCACATATCTGAGCAGATATGCATACACATTTAATATTTTCTTGCACCTGTTTCTGAGAAGTCACTTTTTCATAATAGGGGGAGAAGAGTCATCCGGGAATATGCACCCTAAAATTAAGATTTATTATAGGCTTAATGGACAGCTGACTTGGATAAAAGCTGCCTTGCTGTGCAGTCACGTATCAAATTGATAATGACAGTGTAAGTAGTTGAAGTTAATGGCTATACTGTGGAATTTGAGAATAAAATATTCAGCCCATCTTAAAGAGTGAAACTGAGGCTTTACAATATATTAACCCATGTTTGGTCAAAGATACTGCCATGGAAATAAGCACTAGAGGTTTGAGTGACCATTGATTTCTATTACTATCTGAGTATTTGCCTTGAATGCACATGTTGAAATGATTAGCTCTGATAAAAAGAGACTGGGGATAACAGGGTAAAAATAACAGCCGTTATACTTAAAAGGAATTATCTGTGGACATATGTCTATGGGTCACTTGTGCTTGTGTTAGCACTGTGAGCTAGCCAGAGCCGGGAGGGCTTCTGGAAAAGAGGCTGCTAATCATAGCCACAGAAAAAAAATCAGTTTTGGTGGCTCTTTTCTCTTTATGTTTCTCATTATTTCTTTCTAAAGAAAGGATGGTAGAGAAATAAGTAGGTGAGGAACAAAACAGTGGTAGAGAAATACATAGAATGGCTTTGTAAATTCCTTCCTTTTTCACTAATAAAAGAAGAAAGGATTTAAAATCTTTCCGAATGAGGGTGCAGTTGAACATAGGAAACCTGCAAGGTTTCCTGTTTCTTACTAGTAAGCAGTTCTCTTTAAAGACAGATAAGGATTTTGAATCTTCAGTACGGTCCTTTCTTTAGAGGTAGAAGTTGGACAGGTTCAGTTGCTATCCAGAGTAAACAATAATGAAATCAGTGAATATACAAATAAATAACATATAATTGAAAGGGTAGTGAATGATGGGTGACTGAACTGCAGAGATCTCTGTTTCCTCTCTTTGTAAACTGCAAAATTCACAGCCTGATGGGATAATGGCTCCTGAAAGGCAGCTGGGTTAACCTCCATATGTACTGCTCAAATTACTCCCTAATGTGGACTTTCTTTCTATGGCTCTTCTTTTGGTTGTCCTTCACAATTTACAGAATAAAAAAGAGAGGGCTGCTGAAATGACAAACCTATGCTGCAGGTATTGTACACAGATTTATTCTCTCTGTGCAGTCTTGTTAATTTCCCAAAGCCCACCTAAGGAAACTGGAGGAGAAAAAAACAGTCAAGCAAATAGATCACTGTTTAACAATACCCCAGAGTTTAGTGTAAAAAATTGGTTTAATCTGATAAAGCCTGGTAAATCTGGCAAAGCACCAGAAGGTTCTCCTAATTTCTGTGCCATTCCTAAGGTGCTTTTTTTTACCTTCTTTAAAGCAACTGTGCAACTGCCCTTGGAATTCAGACTGCCTATTCCCTACAGAAGTCCCTCCTGATCAAATGGACTGAATCAAGCACAGCGTATATAAAATGCTTTGTTGTAGCAGATGTGAGGCACTGTAATGCTAAATACTTCTCTTCTTCAGAAAAGAAATTGTAGCTACCCTAAAGGAAAAAATGAAATTAAACCTTCAAAGGAATTTTCAGTTCCTTGCTTCCCTAACAGAGTGTATGACATAACTTGCCCTCTTATAGTGTGTTCTTACATGAGTCATTTCAAGAAGTTTGGGCCCCAACTGTAAAAAATCTCAGCATGTTCCAAAGGCTTTGAGAATAGCCCAGAGGAAAGATGAGGTGAGTTAAAATGAATAGCCTAGAATATGTTGTGAAAGTCACTTTAATGAAGTCAGCTTTTTAGACCTTAACTAGCATCCAACTTTGAAAAAAAACAAATAGATACATCCTTCATTGGTCCCTTTTAATCTACCAAAGAAATTCAGAGTGGAATTAAGATAACTAAAGGGAATCTAAGTTAAGAACTAAATATATTCTTTCATTTTTCTTGTGGCCCAAGAGTTTCCTGAAGAGTTGTTTCTTCTTCTACACTCCTACTGGAGGAATAAAAGCACTTTTAGAGGTTTGTATCACCCTCGCATAATAAAAGAAGTTTGATAATGGCTTCAAAGATGGTCTCTTTCAGTGTCCTTTTAAAGTTTTAAATAACATCTACTCTAAATTTCCTTTGCTGCAATTTATGACCTACTTGTCCTATGCACTCTGGGCACTAAAAGCAATCTTTTTGCAGAAGATTTTGCATATTTTGAAATATCCTCTTTGATAAGGCTGGAGACTAACTTCTCCACCTTTTCCCTAAATTCCTTCTCGGTTTTTCTCTTCTCTGGACTTTATTCACCTGATTCACATCTTCTTCGAAGTATGGACTTGGCTTTTGAAGTGTGGCAGCTGTCCATACAGTTCCGATTAGCGGAAGGATTACCTCTTGTTTGCCTTACGTGCCAAGACAGCACTTGCCTTTTACTGAAATAGAATGACATTCTTGATTTATCAGCTATTAATCTTCTGTAATCCCCAGTGTACTGCTACCTTGCCATTTATTCTTCATCTTTTGTTGCCTTCTTGATCCATCCCATTATTGACCTATCCGAGAAACAGGTCAGCTGTAGAAAACGTAACAGCCTGTATTACATCCTGTATTTGCTCCTTTTACATTTCATCTACTTTTTTTTTTTCCATTTCTTATTCTGTTTCTTCTCCTTTTCTGTTTCCTTTTCCTTTTCTTCAGTCTTCTCAAGTCATTTTAATGGTATAAGCACAAAACAGTACCAGACTGTCTTGTAAGTATGGAGACATTTTGTTTCCTAGATGGATTCTGACAAAAAAAAAAAAAAATAGCCCCCCTTATTAGCTTCATAGATTGGACAGGATTGGTCCAAGAGATTTAAACCCTTGCTAACCTGTAATTTTATGATCATGTAGTGATCCTTTGCAGTTAACAAAATCAGCATAATCTGACTGGTAGTGACAGTTGATAGCAAACTGTAGGAAATGTAGTTTGCTCTAAGTCATGCTGATAAGTTCTAAATCTACTGAGGAAAATGCATAACCTTCTTCACTGAAAAATATATCTGAATTTTGGGTTCAATAGCAGAATATAACAGTATCTTCTGATTTATCTATCAGGCAAAAAATCTTCCTAGTGTTTCTTATCTTTCCATGAAAGTAAGCGTTTTTTTTTTTTTTCACTCATCAAGAGGAGCATTTATAGGAAGTAAACTCAGAATAAAGCATATGTGCTTGCGACTGATATAAATGGGTTAAAACTGAATTTTAGCAGTGGGCAAAGAATGGAGTCTGATAGCAGCCTACTTCTGTTCTCTTAGATATATTTGCTGTTTTTATATTCACTTGCACCCTTGTCTCTTCATCTCTGGAATTTTTATCTTATTCAGCTCTTTGTGAAAGAAGCACTCCTCTGTATAGCTGGTTAGATGTTTGTTTGCTTTTGCTTGTTTGCTTTCCCCAGGTACATGGAAGGTATGGAAAAAGTCTGAAGTCCCTTTTATACTGTATGGGAAGTGTTGAATCACGTCCTGAACCACTGATTGATCACCTAAAGTGAGCACTGAGCCAGCTGCAGGAGCACAGGTGAGGGCAATGTACCTGTGTGATCGGAGGGGGTGGAGTCTGACTCCACCTCTCCCAGACCCCATGTAAGGGCTGACCACCACCGGGGAAGGTTCTCTTGTTGGAGATCCCTCTCTTGTGGTGTTATTTGTGAGCCTTTCTTTATTTACTGGTTGTCTGTTTACCACCTAGATAAGCCAAGCAAAATATACCATACACCTCATTGTTTTCTGTGAATACTCTTCTTTTGGGTTACTCACCCTGAATATACTCAGTTTAAGTTTGGTATTCTTTGTACAAATGTCTTAAATTGGGGCATAAATAGCAGTAAATGCTCAACCACGATCACTAGTTTACATGGATTCTTGTTAAGTGTTTAATGTCTTTTAAGTTTAATTTCTTTAGTGTTTCATAAAACCTGGAGTGTTTGTGTATCCACAGACTTGGACTGCCTTTACTCCAGCTGTACAGCTTTGTTAATAAACAATGTTAACTTTCTGTAAATCTTAGCCTTATTTCATGATTTGTGAGGTACTTCGTAAAGGCCATTAAGTAGCACTTGAAGATAGAGAAATAGTTATAAAAAATGACAGAATTTAACCTAAGGCAACCCAGCAATTCAGTGGGAGAGAAAAGGATAGAAGCCAGATTTCTTCAGCTCTAATACCAGTTTCTCACAAGAAACTCCATGCATTTTCATGTCTGAGATCCAGTTAATATGTCTTCCCGAGCACATTGCTGTGTCATAGAGAATATGGTTTTCCTGGCTGCTGTTCCTTATTGCAGTACTACTTAAGGGAGTTATAGCAAGATAGAAGATAATTTCAGTCTGAGAAGTCTATTCCCTAATAGTGTCTATTTCTTCCCACTGAGAGGACCGTGGCTGTTTTTTAACCTGTCAAGAGTTGCACATAACATCTCTAAACTGAAAGCAGGTAGATTTCAATGAAGAACAAAGCTTCTCAGGCTGAAATTCTCATGTTACATCACATAACTCCCTTACATGCTGACATGGAGAACACCAAAGGGAGAAAGGGGGATAAATGGTGTACCTAAAGTTCCTTATAACAGTGCTATGAGGGCTGGAATGTGGTTTGTCTTACATTTTCTGACAGTGTCTGATGTTGGAAGGTAAGAGGATGAGGGGAATCTTGCACATGCATGTCTACGAAAAATATATGCAATTGCAATGAGAATTACTGAACATACACGCAACTGAATGAACTCCATTTGCATTTTCCTTTTGCACTGGTTTAGTATATTCTTCTTACTTGACATTTAACAATAGCTGGTTTAAAGTGAGGGCAGAGTCTGGCTTCGTCTTCTTTATATTCTTCCATCAGATATTTATAAATATTGATAAAATTCCCCCTTGAGCCTTCACTTCTCCAGACTAAACAGTCACAGCTCTACATGTGAAAAGGTCCTCTGGTCACATCCTTGTGGTCATTCATTGGAGAGGCCAGCACTGGACATAGACCCCAGATGCAGATTCACCTCTGCTTGGAGAGGAGAAGGATCACCTCCCTCACCCTTCTAGTGACACTTTTCCCAGTGCAGCCCAGGATACCACCAGCTGCCTTTGCTGCAGTGATGCATGGTTGGCTCATGGTCCTGTTGTCCACCATGGCACCCAGATTTCATTCTGCAGAGTTGCTTTTCATCTGGCTGGACCCATTCTGTACTGGTTACTGTGGATATTCCTTCCCATGTGCAAGACTCGATATTTGCCTTTGCTGAACTTTGTGACACTTCTCTCTGCTCATTTCTCCGACCTGCTGAGATCCCACTGGATGGCGACATATCAGACTGGTGTGTCTGCCACTCCCCCCAGTTTTTTTACCATCTGCAAGCTTGCTAAGTATGCAGCCTGTTCCATCATCCAGGTAATTAATGAACTGATTAAACAGTACAGAAGGCAGTAACAGCCCCTGAGGTAGCACTCCAGTGACTGGTCTCCAGCCGGACTACATACAGCTCAGTCCAGCTCTGAGCCTGGCAGTTCATGCAGTTTTCAGTCCATCTCCCTGTTCAATTACCTAGCCTGCAATTGTCAGCTTTCCTACTGATGTTATTAGTGGACAGCGTCATAAAGCCATCTGCCAAGCTGGTCATCTCATCATAAAGGCTATCAAGTGGTTAAGCATGATTGCCCGTTCATGAGGAACAGAAATTAAAGAGATGAAACCTAACAGAATAGAAATAACTACTGAAGTAAAATCTGAAAATCTGAGCCTCTCATTTCAAAATTGGAACCAGAGGGACAGATCATTTTGCAATGCTTGAATTTTTAAGCTTTACTTCTTTTTACCATAATTAATTTCAGTTCTGACATTTTTATAAATATGTCTAGGTGCCCTGGCATATTCATTTAAAACGTGCAGGTTTATTTCTGTTTGGTTTTAAAAGAACATGGTCATTATAATACTGATTAATCCCTATCACTACTGGGTAAAAACAAAATCTTCACTGTTGTTCTTTATCTCTTCTAAGCCAGAAAATTGTAACATTTATAAGTAGAACTGCAACAGTGAAGTGATTAAAACACGTATTTTTAAAAATGACATGCTGAAAGAGAATTAAAATTGTAATGGATGCCTTCTATACATTTAAGGTTTCCTAAGTAAATGTATTTGCAAGGATTCTTTACAATTTTAGAGTGTGAGCTTTCAAACCTGCTGTGTAACTTCTTATTTCATTGTTGAATCTGTCTGGGAACAGTATGACTAGAAAGCTTTTGGAAATGCATATCAAAAACTATGTGAAAGGCAGATTATTCTTTATAAAACAGAATAAATGTAGTCAGGAGATTTCTTACCTATACAGAAGAATTTGTAAGTCTGATGATGTAATGAATGGTACTTCAACTGTGTATCAGGACAGGGTTGACTGATCATAGCCCTCCTATTAGGAAGGAAAGAAGACACGGGATTAGCAGATGGATAATAATGGTGAGGATTACGAATTTAAAAGTATGTGTAGTACAAAACTAGAGAATCTGGTGAATTTATAGTCTCTTTTTACATTCTCGTTGGCAACTTGAAGCCTCAAAATCCTGAGGTAGAAGAGGAACAGTCATACAATTATCTCTGGTCTGGAGAATTTAAAAACACAAAAACTTATTTTTTGTTTGTAGTCTTTGAGACACTTTTCAAATGAGCTTTCTGAGGTCTGAAAGAGATATTCGCCGGAAAATGTTATCAGGGAAATACTTTTTAAGAACTAAACACATTAATTTGTCAGTTTTTAGAGTGAAATGCTTCTTTTGAGCCACAGCAGCAGATTTACAGAACACCTTGTGGCTGCAGAATTATTTTGTTGGTGCTTCACTTCACAGATTTCTCCTTCAGTCCTCCCCAAAAAACAGCTACACAAAATGCAGCTCTAACCATGTTGACATCTGCTTTATTCATAGCTACCTGCTACACCCTGATTGTACAGTATGTATTACATGTTGTAAAACATTCTCCACTTAGATTAACCTCAGCTCTAGCATAGGTAGTCATAGCTAAATTGAGTGGCATACTTTCGTTCTGCTGCTTCTATAATTTTCTTTTCAGACAGATGCAGCAGAAGTGCTGTCCACTTTCAATTCTTAAAAGGCAAGGAATTGGAACCTGGTGAATTAAAGCTTGGGGAGGAATATCAAGGGCAAGAAAGTTTTTAAAAGTCAACTGCATAATTTAAAGGCAAGCAATTTCAGGGCCCTACAGTGTATATACATATGGCTTTTAGTCCTTAAAAAATACATATATATACCTCGAGGGTGAATAGACAATAGTAGCTTCCATAATATGATAATATTTGCTTTTTCCTTTGCTTCTTTACCCTTCTTATCAACATTTGTTGGGTTTTTTTTTTTTTTCTTCTTTGTGCCACATTTGCTTTTGGGCTTTACTGGTGATTATTTTTTAGGGCACTAGAAACAGTAACTGATAACACATCTTTTCAATATCTCATCATACATTTTCATAGGTCTTTGTTCCAGATTCTTTTCTGAATATAGAAAACAAAACAATTATCTTGTGCCAAATCCTCAAGTAAGAGTAAATCAGTGTGGTATTTTAAATTAAATACAGTGCTTCGTTCCACACTTCTGCGACTGAGCAAGAGATTCTCTGTTGTTTGTGAAGTCTGAAACTTAAAACACAGTTTTGAAAGCAATTGAATAACCACTATATTTGCTCTTCCTCACACTGCACACCAAGAACACTTGCTCAATTTTGATGAGCAATAGATTTTAGAACTGATTTACTCTTCTTCAGGGTTGATGTGAAATGATTAACCACTAAATCAACAGCAGTTACTTGCCTGGAAGATGTCTTTTTTTCATCTATTATTTCATCCCTCATCTGTTTTGATTCTGTGAATCTGATTTTGCCCATACAAAGAAAAGGGATGATTGTAGTAACTTGTACTTCCATGACAGAACTATTAAACTTCCTATAACAGGGAGTAGGTTTCAGCTGCTGTCAGGAATGAAAGAAAACATCACACCACTTTCCTGACCTTATGTTCCTAACTGTAGGGTTCTACTGCAACTGAGATGCTATGAGATACCCTCTTTGGTTTTGTTAAGGGTAGCCCATACTTCGTTGAGTTCTACCACTATGGGAGGGAGCCAATAAACAACACATCTTTTTCCATGCTCCCATACTCCAATCTACAGCCAAATGAGGGCCATAAAAATTTATTTATCTCACAGATCAGTCTTTACTCTTCTAACTGGTTTATTTTGTTCAATTGCTAGTCTTAGTATTTCAGTCTTCATGCTGATACTGATTCTGTGTTTAAGATTTAAGTCATTTCAAAAGCTGAAAAATTGAAGTCTGTTCTCGCCTACTTCCCATTAACTTCATCCAGAATTCATTGTGCCTCTGAAGAAGATACCCAGTTACTGACACAACACTTTGAACAGAAACAAAAAGCAAATAATGTTTATTTATGTTTATTATATTAGGAGTCAATCATGAAATTTGTATCATCATTTATCTCCTCAAATGAAGCAGCTTCATGCAGCTTTGGAAATCAACATTTTGAGTTGGGAACAGATTTTCTACCTCAAAAGTTACTTCTAGATTTTATTTTAAAATAAAGTCTGAAAATTCCAACGTTTTTCTTGTGTTCCTCCAATTTCAATTGCAAATACTGAATGATGTTAAATCATTTTTATTTCATATATCTTCTACCATACTGTTACTAAAATGATACCTGTAAATCATATTAATATTACAAAAGCTTTTAAGACCTCATAAGATTTCTGATAGCCTTTTTGTAAATTAATTCTAGGCTGTCAGAACAAGTAGAAAATAATCTTTAGGTCATTAAAAGGACCTCCCTTATCTAACATAATCTTTCATCTTTTAAAATGTATCTGACATCTTCTCTAAGGCTTGTTTTTTCCTTTTTTTTTTTTTTTCTTCAGAAATACAAAGATCTCAGTCACGTATGTTAACATAGTTTCTTTTTTCTGCTTCTACAATTGGACGCAAGATGTAGCCTACAGTGAATCAACTGTGTTTCACCACACCAAAGGTACAGCTTCCTTTATTCTAGGACAATTAAATTGGCCATCAGCTATCCAGTATTCTCCTTATTATATGGAATTGTCCATCAGAATTTTAAAAATTGCAAGAAGCTGTATTTGGAAACAATGAACGCAGATATTGTTCTTATCATTTGCCCATCCATCTGCAATTCTAGAACTGTCTACCTAGCTCCCTGAAAATTCTTCCAGCAGGATTCGCCTTATGGATTTCTCATTCCCCAGATACTGTCTGATCCATAACTATTTACTTTGATCAAGTGTCACTTCTGAAGGAATCAAGTAATTCTAAAATATTCATAGTGCTTTTATACTGCTGTAGCCTTTCAGCTAGATAAAAATGGCTATGAATGTTTCTAAAATCTCTCTCCTATTCTCAACAGTTAAAATAGTTATTTCAGCCTGCAAGCTGAAATGTCTGTCACTTATTTGTTCGTGATTTTTATTTGCAAGACTCTTCTTCTGAGCTGAGTCCTTGTTTTCTTCGCAACCCTAACTCAAGTCAGGTCAACATATTAATCTTGGAAAGACTTAACTTCCTATGCTTCAGTTTGTGGCCATTTCCCCTCATCCTATCACCACACGCTGCTGAGAAGAGTCCAGCCTCATCCCTTTGTCTCCTGCTCCTTCAATATTTGTAGACATGGATCAGATCCCCTCTGAGTCTTCTTTTTCCAAGGCTGAACAGACCCAGGTCTCTCAGCCTTTCCTCATAAGAGAGGTGCTCCAGGCCCTTTATCCTTTGTGGCTTTCTGCTGGACTCCTTCCAGGATATCCCATCTTTTTGTACCAGGGAGCCCAGAACTGGAGGCAATGCTCCAGGTGAGGCCTCACCAGAGCAGAGGGGGAAGGATTACCTTCCTTGACCTGCTGGCCACGCCCTTTTTAATGCACCCCAGGATGCCATTGGCCTTCTTGGCCACCAGGGAACACTACTGGCTCATGGCCAACCTGTCATCCACCAGGACATGCAGGTCCCTCTCCGCAGAGAAAATGTAATCACATAGAAAGAAGTGCATGAAACTCAGAGTTTAAGTGCATGGACCAGAAAGTATACTGTAAAACTCATGTTCAAAATACCACTCTACCTGGAAATAATTAAAAAAAAAAAAAAAGCAGTCCAAAGTATGGAAGATGACCTTGGCTGTTGAAAAATACATTAAGTTGCTTCTGCATGACCAGACACTGAATAGTCAAGACAACTATTGTGAAACTAGTTTTGAGATACTGCAACTCTTACATCTTTTGGTTTCTTCAGACACAATTTTTTTTTGCCTGGAAATTGTTCTAGGAGAAATTTGAGGATTTTTCTCACTGATCGAGGACTTCTTTCATTCTGTTAGAGCAGTAACTAATTGGGCTGTAATATGTCTGGAAACTGGCCTTTATACTACATAGATATACATACTATATATATACATATTACTGGTTTAAGCAGGTGCACAGATCTGCAGAATAAGTACATTTGTACTTCAGTACTATGCTGACAATACGCAGAGCAGCCATCAAGTGAATGCATAGCAAGTACACTGCTTCTGGCAAATGTGTGGCTTATTCTGCCTCTGTGCACAAATTTTCTCCTCATCAGAAGGTTAATTTAAACAATTTCAATTTCTCTGGGATCAAGTGGCACTTGCTTGTATTTATACTGAAATAGATCATAAGAATCTAGTAACAGACTTCGCCCCTGCAGAAGGCACTCTGCTCTATCACTTACAAATGACTTCCTAAGTTCTTGTAGAATCATAGAACACTGGAATCATTTGTGTTGGAAGAAATCTGAAAGACCATGTAGTTCCACATGGGTGGAAGCACCTGCCACTAAACCAGGCTGCCCAAAGCCTCATCAATCCTAGCCATGGACAGCTTTAGGGATGGGGCATCCACAGCTTCTCTGGACAAGCTGTTCCAGTGATGCAGCACCCTGACAGGGAAGAATTTTTTCTAGTACCTCACGTAGACCCACCTCTCAAGCCTGTCAAGGTCCCTCTGGTTGGAATCCCTTCCCTCCTCCGTGTCATCCACACCGCACAGGTTGGTATCATCCACAAATTTGCTGAGGGTGCACTCAGACCCACTGACAATGACACCGACAAAAACACTAAATAGTGTCAGTCCCAATACCAACCCCTGAGGAACACCACTCAACTCTGTCACAGGATGCCAACAGATTTGCCAGGCATCATCTGCCCTTTCTGAAGTTACGCTGGTAGTCACCAGTCACCTTGTCCCTTGAGAGTTCAATAAAACTACATCTTCTTGACTTTACTGTAAAAACTTGACTTTATTGTAAATCACTGTTTTCCTCACTAAGTACATGTCTACCATCTAAAACATAGCAAATGCTTTTTAAAAATGAAGAGTTATTGCCACCTGGTGGGAGCAGTGCTTTTTCAACTTAACAGCATTGCTGACCAACACCATCCTTAGGGTCTCCACTAACTACAGTTTGCATGAGAACAATCATGACTGCATTTTCTATGAGAGCTGCATACTGTTTTCACTCTCCTTTTAAAGTCATTTAAAGTCACTATTAAAGTTACTAAATCCCACTACTTTCGATATTAACCAACAGGATTGGAATACTGAAATGTGTAAATAAAATTTGAACAAGCACAGTGAAATATAAGTAGAAAAGCTGGACAAAGAACAGGTGATTCAACCTGCATTTCAAATTGAACAAACCACCTCTCCTGATTTTATGTATTTGTCAAGGAATAATGTGGACTTTTCCAGATATAAGTAATCTGAACTTCTCTATTCAATGTTTCATTAAATCACTCATAAGATAATGAACTCACTTTACTGTTCACAATTCTGACAGTGTGTTTGTATTCAAAGCTGTGAAGTGACTGGCCAATTTTTAGGCAGGAAGTAGTGAGATTTGTAGATAGCAGTATTGATATAAATGCTATTTCAAAGTTTAATGACTGATATGACACTATGAAGACTTCGTGACTAAAACACTGAGAGGCACAATATGAAGGAATTTGAGCTGGCATATATAGCATATATTCCTGTCAGAAATGTAATTTGCAATATGGCAGTTCTGCACAATTTTGAGAACTTAATTAAATGGTACATGATCTCCTGCTACAGAATCCTTTACATTAAACATGCCTGCAATTGAGATGTAGCAACTAGCTTTTTCAGATAGCAATTTATAAGGAACATTTTCTGGCTGTAAAACAGAACGTCTGTGTTTGCTGCTGAGTAGCAGATGGATTGCTGGAAAGCACGGAAGGTAGCGTAAATTATTAACACTTTATATTTCAAGCTATATGAGCTGACGTGATGAAGAAAAGGTGATTTCTATTTATCCAAAGTGGATGGGAGATTATTTTCTCCTTAAATATGGGAAGACACTTACAGAATGAATTCTTAATATTCAGGGATTGAACTGGCTACTTCTCAAGCTAAATTCTCTTTAACTATTAAATTCCAGATTTAACACTGCCAAGCATCAGGGATTTTCCACTATAAACTATTTTCTATAATGATCTGATTCACTTTCACCTTTTCTTATGCAATTTTGTAGAAAATAGAAAAATCTTTGATTTAGAAATTTAGAAAATTTAGAATTTTAGAAAATAAAAAAATGCTTTCGAGCATTTTTTTAATCCATTCAAATTATTCTAAAAAGCACGTATAATATTGAGGTTAACTCATTAATATATTGGGGCGAGACACTAGAAAATCTGTAAATGTTGCAGTAATTCTTGTGTCACTGCTTTTTTTTTTTTTTTTTTTGTATCTTAGATACAAAATCCAATACAGGGCTGTACTTTAGAAAGTAAGAGCAGTTCACTTGGGAATTATGGTGATTACCTGACTCACACTGGTAACTGTTTTTTTATACATTAAGAAATATTTTTAATGTATTTATTTATTATGGCTGAAGGAATGTTTTTGTTTTATGGCTTTCTATTCACACTTCGCTTGCTTTAATTCATAAAAATGTACATTATTTAGTCAAAAAGATGGCACGCATATGTGTCTCCTTAAACAGCTAACAGTTGCATATGACATCCTACATGCATTAGCTTGGATCTGCAACTGTGGTTCTGCCTGAAATGCACAGAAGTATCCACACTGTTTTTTTCATTTACACTAGAGGTCACTGTGAGCAAGATTATGGTTCTCTCGCAAAGGAATGAACAGTAATGAATCAGTTTGCAGGACATTTGTGGCTCGCTTTGCAATTTGAAAGGATGACACAAACTCATCTGCGTTTCAGGCTGCGCAGCGAGGTAGTGAATGCCACCTCCCTGGAAGCATTCAAGGCCAGGCTGGATGAGGCTTTGAGCATCCTGGTCTAGAGGGAGGTGTCCTTGCCTATAGCACGGGAGTTGGAACTAGACGATCCACTAGGCGGCAGCAGAATAGAACCAATAAAACTTCAATTCAGATGCAACATCAGGCTTTAGAAAGCTAAGTTCGATTTGGACCATGAACCAGCAATGAAATCAATGACTCTCTCATGGTGATGCTTTCAAAAGAACAATCACGAACATCTGAGGAAGCGAAACAGGAGCATGTTCTTCTTGCCTCCTTTAGGGAATGAGTGTCCTTAGAAAAGCCACTGTTGGACATTCACAGCCTTAACTATCACCTGTGAGGCTACTGCTGCTATCTGGGCACAGTTTTAAAACTTAGTCCTTATTCACAGCATATGTCCATGATTAAGAAAATGGCTGAGAAATATATACACAACTGAACATCTGACGCTATGTGTCTGACTTCTTTTTGAGGCCATCTTTCTTTGTTTTTCTTTCCATTTCCTCCCATCTTTGCCTTCTTCCTCCTAAATATCCATCCCAAAAAGTACTCACGTCCTAGTTACTAGCATCACATCATTCAGTTTCTGGATATTGGATTCTGCATCTCTCTAGATTCTACTCTGCTTAAATTATTAAGTATGAATTAAGTATTTCTGACAGAAGACACCTGCTGTTTTAGATTTACACGTACCCTGAAAAAAAAGTCTGTTTGCAGGTTGGCCTTTATAGACTAATGAACAATAGCATCCCACACTGCTCTTGACGTACGCCAGAGCTTTTATTGCACTAAATCTACGCTGATATAACCCCTCCATCAGTTAAATTACTCTGTTAAAATATGCGTAACAGAGTAAACAACAAAACCTATTATTTTGAAATAACAGCTGTTCTCTTAATTGGAAAGGTGGGGCAAAGATGTTTGAGACATCTTTAAGTACAGCTTATTTAGCGTCACTTAAATATTATTTCCTGAATGTACCTTTCATAATAAACATGTACTGAAGGTCCATATGGCATTTTGTTTTGGATTTTTCAGCTCTTATACTCTCACCACAGCATGGCTGACACTTTTGGGTTTTTTTTTTTTTTTTTTTTTTTTTTTTTTTTTTTTTGCTGTTAGGATTAACATATTCTAGACACATCCAGATGAATTACATTAAATCTGTTTCTGACTGTACCGTGGACTAAAGAAATGGACTTCTATTCGGAGCTATTGTGACAAACAGAGTTGAAGGCTGTTCACTGGAATGATTCATACTTCATGCAAGTTTATTTTCTTGGATTGTCACTGTGTACTTCCATCATCTTAGGAACCACTTCAATAAAAGTTTTTCTCTGGGCTGCTGAGAAACTGCTTATATGTCAACAACACAACAAATGTGATTTCACTTTAGCATTAGGCTACAGCAGAGGGTTGGACCTGGATGATCTTTGAGGTCCCTTCCAATCCAAGCCATACCATGATTTACCATAGGTAAATCAGGTTGGATTGATGGATTTAGTAACAAAAGGTTCTATGTAATATTGCTCAGTGTGACCACGTCCCTTTACCATTATAAATTCAGTTTTGTGAGTGACAGACTTTTTTAAAACATTTCAATAGTACACTCATACCAAAATGCAAGGGTACAGATTTCATCACAGAATGTGAATTTGTCAAAGTCTGTATCACATTCCAGAGTCAGTGCAGTTTAAGAAAGGCTATGTAAGAGCTGATGAGATCATCAGATGTTCCTGACCATGTTTCTAGAACTCCTTCATGCTTCTGTGGTAAAGCAGTGAATTTCAGCCTATAACCCAATAATACACCCAGGACATTCATGTGATCACTCACATTTTATCATACGTTGAGGAAAGTATGTTTACAGAAAACAGATAGTCAACATCACTCTGTAAATGTACAAAATAAAAAAATGTTAATCCAGTTTCTGTGTTAGAAAACCAGTTCTTGTACATCGAGCTTTTATTTTGTTCATGTTACTATAGGACTTTTTTAATGTGAGTTAGGTACTTTGACTAAAAAGGTGCTGCTATGAGTTATTACAGTACTTGCAGGGTTCTTCTCTTCAGCTGAAGCAGTTGGCAACTGATTATGCTAAACACAAACCAGCATTTGTGATATACTGTGAGTCAAAGTGAAGTTAGTGGAGTTGATATCTGTGGCTGATGCCATGCTTAAGTTTGGCTTACTCCCATTTACGTTATGTGTATTTATATACCTGAGTACATAGAGCATGTGTGACAGGCAAGCCACTGTTGAGGTTTTGGTGGTATTTATCAAATTAAGGAGCTAACCAAATTCAGTAATGAAACATATGCGCATATACACTGCAACATCACTCATAAACAACCCATGAATATATTTTACATTGAGTTTCACTGTTAAACTGGGTAGAGTTCAATGGAGACAGATTTAACCTTGAACCAAGATCCTCAGGAATGGCTTATACCAAGTGCTGGAAAGAAGCGGACATAAGCAGCACACAGAGGCCTCATTTTACACTTCCTTGATAGTTGTTTTTCCAGCTACCACCCTCATTTCCACCTGTTCCCTCAGCAAGCTACATCTGTTAACACACCCACTAAATATCAAATCAATTTTATAGAGCAATAGCTTAAAGCAAATGTGAATAGTAGGGGGAGCAGATTGCAGCAGTTAAAGTTGTCATATCTGAGTTAGGTCACATTGTCAGTCTGAAGAAACAACTGAGCAGATAACATAACACAAGCACTTAGAGTCCTGACAAAATCAGATTAGATTCAGAGAGGAAAAGCACCTTCTTAAAAGTGACTTTTGGTTGTGGGTATTTTTCTTCCTCAAAAAAAAAAATATATATATATATATATATATATATATATTTAAGTAATAAATAGAACTTCCTGTTGAGATTTATTTTGGGTAAAATCAGATTTATTTTTTTTTCTCTAAACTCCAAGTTAAGGAAAGAGTAAGGAAAGCACAGGTGCTGGAGACCATATTTTTGTTTGGGGTTAAAAAAAAAAAAAGAATGCAGAGACATCAACAAATATGATCATCAAATTGTATGAGTTAGAAGGTACCTTTTACGGCCGTGAAGTCCAGCTTCTCTACAATGAACAGGGGCATACAGCTCAGTCAGGTTGCTCGCAGACCCATTCAGCTTGACATGAATGCATCTACCACATTTCCAGGCAACCCATTCTGGTGCTTCACTATCATAAAAGGCTTTTTCCTTACGTCTAATCTAAATCTCTCTCCCCAAGAAACTATTTCTCCCATCCCATCACCACACACCCTGCTGAAGAGCCTGTCCCCTTCTTTTTCATAATCCCCTTTACATACAGAAAGGCCACGCTCAGAGATCTCCTTGAAGCCCTTTCCATGCTGAGATGTAGGATCAAATATCATAAACTTATCACAGCACCCCATCACCTGCTGTAAACTTGTAAGTTACGAAAACTTACTTAGCCACTCACTTAGTGACAAAATTACTGAACAGTTCAAATCTAAGCTCCAGATTAGAGTTTGTTTGAACTAGAATCTGTTGACAGTCCTCCATAGAGTCTGATGCACCCTTAGGTAGCTCAGAAACAAGCAGCAGCGAGTTTGCCACCAATACAACACTCTCAACTCCATCCCCATCGCACTGCGAGCCTGGAAGCACTCCCTTTTACGCGGCACAAGCATAGGGCAGCAACTTCGAAGAGCATTTATTACAAATGATTCCTCAGTTACCGCCATTCCCCCCCCCACACACACACACTGTCCCTTTTGTTCCCTATGGATAAATACAGCCTACACGGTGGAGCCGCCCCCGCTGACCCCCGCAGGAAGGAGCAGCTCCACCCCGCTCCCTGAGCCGCCTCCCTCAGCGCGGCCCGGCCGCCTCCCGCCGGTACCGCCCCCAGCGGCGGAGCCGCCCCCGGAGCGCTGAGTGGCGGCGGCGCTGTCCGCTCCCGTGGCGCCGCGGGAAGGGGCTGCGGCTGGGGGCGGGCCGGGGCCGCCTCAAGGGCTGCGGGCGGCCGCTTCGGCCCTACTCGGCGCACGGCGGCTGCGGGGGAAGTTTAGGGTGGAGCGCCGGTGGCTTCGCCTCGGTGAGAGACTGGAGCGAGGGCCGTGGGCAGGACGGCGAGAGCTGCCGCCTCCCTCCCGGTCCCGCGGCCTTCCGGGGTGGTGCTGCTGCCGCCCGGGTGCCCTCCGGCCCGGCTGCGGTGGGTGTGAGGCGGCTCCTCCCGCTGCCCCGCTCCCGAGCTTTGAGCGGAGCGTCTGTGCGCGGCGAAACTTCGGAGAGCCCTTTGTAAGGAGGGACTGCTGAGACGGGCGTGTTTGGCTAAGTGTCTGCACCTGCGGTAAGTGTCTCCCTGACGGCCTCACGTGCGGGACGGCGGCCTTTGTGTCCCCGTGCTCCTCCTGTTTGTGTCCCTGTGCTCCCGTCTGTGCCGCGGCACGCCCTTTGCCAGGCAGCGGCTGACGGTGCTCTGGAAGGTCAAGCCGAGAACCGGTTGCGAAGTAACTTTTGTGATCGTACGCTGGTTAAAAATACTCACGCTGGTCTATTGGGAAAGTATTTTAATCTCTGTGCTTTCCTAGGGCTGGTTTGAAGGGTGGTTGAGCTGAACTGTGTTGGTTTATTTATAGCTTGTTGTAGAGATGCAATAGAAAAATGTACTTCAGTAATACATTTTCTTTCTGTTTTTCTTTTTTTCTCTTTTTTTTTTTTTTTGTAAGCTTCTTTTTGTCAATCAGGTTGTCTAAACTGCAGCTACTTTGCTGTGTTGGTGCTTTTGGTGCTTTCAGCATCCTGTCGTGATTTGGTGCCCATTCAGTGGAGGTGAAGCTGTTGGCTGTGTTAGGGATTGTATCCCTGAGTTTGGCTACATTGTTTCTACCTCCCGGAGAAAAAGCACCTTCAGGTCAGCCGAACTGAAGCTGTTTCGAATATGTAGCTAACAAGCAAACGCCGACAGTGTTGGTCATGATTTACTTCATTTCAGGGGACTGCTTTCAAGCAGTTATTCCTTGTCATGCTGTGGTGGCATGAGTGTGTGCCTTTTGGCTTCCTGTCTGGGGCAAGATAAGCATTCAGTAAGCACTGAGCAAGTTTACTGATTTAAGGAAGTCTTCTCTACAAAACAGAGATCCTCTCATTGTTTCAGAGGGGGTTTCCACTGGGAGTTAAAAAGGCCTTTTCTTGTGGGGAATCATAGGGCATTCACTCCTTGCCTGTTTTCTATTTAGATCCTATTTCATAAAATTGTGGACTAAGTAGGAAATAAAGTGAGCTTATTTCAGGTTCTGTATTTTTCAGTTCCAGGTGTCCACAAAGAGTGTCTCTGATGGTGTCCTTTCCATTTCCAGTTTCAGAGTTCCCCTTCACCTTCTTACCTCCTTTGCCCTCCCCTTTTGCCTTTTTTTTTTCCTTCCCTGCTATCCAACTTGCTTGGTGGCAGTGCACCAAGCCCTTGGGACGAAAGTCAGTTTTTTATCATTTTAAAATGGACAATATTGTTCTGTAAAAGAAAAAAATATATACAGGATTTAATTGTGAACTGAGTTTGTCTACGCTTGAAAATCAATTCTCGTTTAGTTAATGGATAAAGGCAGTAGCTATTCTTGCATAATGTTGTGTGTGGCCAGTCAATAACCGACAATAACTGTTGGTGCTTGGAATTTTTTCAAGGATGTATTTATATACCCTGAAGTTGCTAGCAATATTCTTGTCCTTTCATTTTGTAATTATAAAACAGATTCAGATTTTAAGTTTTACTTTGTTTTTATATGGTGATCCTGCTACCTGACAATTAATCCCTGTTCTTTTCTTTTGCAGCTAAAATGAATTCAAATTCTGATCCCCCATCTAGTCCCTCTCAACCACAACTCCATCTTGGAAGGTCCCAGCTGAATGCTGCTGCTGTGGGCCACAGTGAGAGCAGTCATAAATCTGGACCACCCTCTGGAGATGCTGCAACTCCTTCTTCAATTTCAGGCTACTCCCATAGCAGGGAGAAAGCTGAAAAAAATGGTGAGTATGAAAGCAATTTTTCTGCAAAACTGTGTTATGTTAAACCTTAAGAGATCAATATGTGTATGTACTTTAAGCTCTTGCTGTAAAGAGATGCTGCCAAGTAATAAAAAATGCCTCTAATTTCTTAACCTTTTGTTTTGGAAGTGTTATTTGTGGGGTTTTTTGCTGCTTGTTTTGTGTGTATTTTTGATCTTTTCCATCTACTTTTTCCTTACGTATTCAGAGCAAGGAAGAAGTTTCTCTGAGAAATTGGCAGGAAGAATTAAATGTAATTCAGCAGAATGTTAAGGCTTTAATTTAATATTTTTAACTGGCTAGACTACATGCTGACTGTAGCTTTAATATGAATTTCAATGTGGGTGAATAGATACTGGTGAAATGTAGACTGAGGGACAAACATATGAATTCAGAGTGACAGATGTGACGTCTATATTAGCTGTCAGAGAAGTCTTAAGAGTAGTCATACAGCTTGAAAGGTAGAACACTGATCTCTTGCAGAACATAGGAAGAAAAACATATGGCCCTTGTGTTCAGCTGGTGAATTCAGTTTTAAATTCATTTTGTGTTCTAATATTTCTGCAAGAAATCTACTCCAGGTGCCATTGCTGTTTAACTTCTTTTAAAATTGGGCTTTCAATATTGAAACTATTTATGTGCGTGCTGATATATATGACTGTAAATTGAAGATAAGGCTATCCAAGAGTTTAAAATTGTGTGAATGTGGCGTGCATCAGATGCAGGTAAGCTTGGTACAAGATTCCGGCAATGTCATGGCTGTATTAGTACATCTTTTTCTGTGTAATTCAGAACTGACTTCTGGAACCTTCTGCGTTCCTTGGTACCAAAGAGCACATTCCAGACAGAAGAAATGAACTTTTGGGTGCCTGAATTTTGAACATGCTTCAGGGTATCACTACCATCTTTGTTGTCTAGCCCACCTATAAAGTAACTCAGCTGTTAGAGAATAGACGCTTTTGGCATCAATTGTGATTCTTAATTTAGGGTTAGGACTTGCAAGGATTGATGTATTTCTCCATATCAATTGTGACTCATTTCTGAATTTCTGAGTACCTCAAATCTATTCCTGTGAGTAGTCTGGCATCACTGTCACTGCCTTTTATGTCCTCCTCTTAGTATATTCAAGTATTTAGTGCTGCAAAATGAGCTATTATATCGTGCCAGAGTTTCTAATAACCAAGGGTTTTAGTTGATAGCACATGTGTTTAATAAGGTCATGTCTCTCTGTCCAATATTTTTTTCTATGGTTATTTTGGACTTGTAAAACTTATCATAATACTAACATGTTCCAGAACTAAAAACTCTCTTAAAAGAGAGGAAGCAGAGAATTTTCTCTTCTGCAGAGAAGCTGAGTCATGACCTGAACCACTGAGTGAGCCCGTGAAGGAAAGACCTGGCCAGCCCTGGGAGCACAGGTGAAGGCAATTCACCTGTGTGACTGGCAGCTGTGGAGCCAGGCTCAACCCCTCTTAGATCTCACTTAAGGGTTGACTGCCACTGAGGAAGGCTCTCTTGTTGGAGATGCCTCCTTTAGAATTCTTTTCCTGTGAGCCTGAGTCCTCAGAGATGGTTGAGCATTCATTTTTCTTTTCTTTTGTAACATCTTGTTTGATCCCTTTTACTAACACTTAAACAGGGATTTTAGTAGAACTTCAGAAAGAGAAATACAAATCCACAAAAGTTCACACGTTCATACATATGCTTATTGAAACATAAATACGGAAGTCATATCTCAAATCCAAAATTGTCATTAGAGCAGTTTTTGCAGTGTTCAAACTGACAGAAGGTATCCCTCAATCACTAGAGCCTTTACCAATAAATAACATTCCGGTTGCTCATAGATGTGAGGCAAGTGAAGAATTCAGTCTGAGTTATGGCATGTAGTTCTGTTGCGTTCCGGTTTTATGAAAGGATGTAAAATATATTCTGGAAACCACAGTCTTCCTTGGAAAACTAGATCAGTTACTTTGGCTATTTGTTGCTGATTCTTACACAGCTCTAGTTTTAGCAGCAATTTAGTGTTTTTTAAATACTTTTACAATACAAAGAATCATGCAACCTAACCTTGTGACTCAGTGCTTAATCACTGGCCAATTTAACGTGTTGATTTGATGAAATTTACTACAGTCAAATGAAAAGGTTTGAGAATGGCAAGGTTCACTTGAAAGTTACGTGCAGGGTACAGGAGGGGAGGTTTCTGAACTCAGACCTCCTGTTTAATTACTTTCCCATCCTTTTGTTGTCTCTCAATGGACAACAGGATCTGTCCCCTTAACGGGCTGCTCAGTGTTGATCTCAGAAGCCTGCCCCATGTGGTATCTCAGCTCAGAGGGAGATCAAGGATTGCAGCCAGCTGTGGTCCTTGAGACTCAAGGAGCACTTCACTTAGGCCCTAGAAATAAGGGTCCTCAGGATAAATGACTTGGGTCAGGAAACTTCCTGTTCTGGCTGGAGTTCAGATGTGGTAATCTTGGAACTTTCTCCCTGCCTTGTAATTCCAGTACTTCCCAGATTGTACAGTTCTGATACCCATCAGATCAGATGGCATCCTAGGCTGCATTAGGAGGAGTGTTGCTAGCAGGTCAACGGGAGGTATTTCTGCTCTGGTGAGATCAGTAGTAGGGACCTCTCCTTGGAGATATTCAGAAGCCACCTGGATGAGGTCCTGGGTCCTGGCCCTATTCTAGGTAGCCCTGCTTCACCAGGGGGATTGCATAAGGTGACCTCTGCAGGTCTCTTCCGACTTAAATCATTGCACTACTCTTGGAATAATTTTGCCAAAATATCTGCATGTCAGATATGTGCGTTTTCTGCCTGTTTCTGTTTAGCGCATTTAAATGTACGGCACTGAAAGGAACACAAAGTAATTGGTTTCCTGGAAACACCTATCTACTGTTCCTGCAGCGTTAGCTGTATCTTGCAGTGTAATCCAGCAAAGGAATGAACACCCTGGCTCCAATTCAGTAAAGCACTTAAGCATAGGTACTTCATTTGGATCCAGATCCTATACCTAAGGTGTTTTCTTGGCAGACTTTAGTTCATTGTAGGCTAATATCATTAGGTAGTGTTTTAGTCATTTCTTATATAATCCATCCCACAATATAGTGGGTAGCAGTCTGTTGAGTGTATTGTGCAAATCAAACCTCAATTTTGTGGGGGGAAAAACCTCACTGATGAGCTTAGGGTGATCTGTAGGTACTGGTGTATGTGCATATTTGTTTTTAATGGGAGTTTTCCAGTTCCTAACCAAAACTGTTGTTTCCTATAGCAAATTTCTACCTATGTAACGTATTCTTTGGAATGTGTTAGGAATGGCGTGTGTGTCAATATGTTGATTCTAATGTTGTGGGTTTTTTTTTTTGTTTTAACAATGTTCCTACTCTGTCATGAATGTTCCTAGACAGGAAGTTTATTAGTGAGTAAAGCATATGCACTGCTAATTAGGGCTTCCAGTACTTCAAAACCATTGAGTCACTGGTATTCATGTAAGGAAATTACAGAAGAGTTACTGGTTGCTTAAAGAACTTCTGTCATTATCTTAGTACTCTGTCAGGAGGAATGTAGTATATGGTAAAAAAGATCAGAAGATGCTTGTTAATGAAATCTGGTGAAGTTTAATGAAGTAAACTAAGATCAAATCTGCAAACACACAGTTATGCCTCCCAGGTGCCCAGGCCCCTCAGTTTCTGTCTGTTGTGCACTCCACAAAAACAGTTTACTAAATAGGCTTAGAAACGTGCTGGTAGGATCATTCCTCATGTGTGTACATAGAACACAGCTTAAATAAACAGCAAAGCAAAACACCACTGTTACTCATTCACTTCAGTGAATGAGTATCTGGTTCCTGCTGCTATTAATATAATGTTTTTGAAGTAGCGATGGATCTATGAATTCATATTCCAGGTAAGTGGTCTGTATTGCTCAGCTAGGAAATACCTCCTTGTGTGGCCACATAATTGAGAGAAACTTCTCACAATACGGTAGTGATAAGGAACTTGCTTGGGATATCTGTATTCCATTAATTAGTTCAAGTTAGCCATAGTAGTAACTAGATTGACTCTCCCCCCAGGTAAATGCTTGTTCTGCTGGTTATCTGTAGGTCTTCCCTTTCAAGCATGTAAAATGTCTTCTTTGAAGATGATAGAGAACTGTCCGCTGCTCAACAGTAGAAGAGAGAGAGGATGCTCTAGGATAACAGAGAAATCTTGGAAGCAGTGTGATGAGTTTCTTGTATGCAGACAAAAGGAATTTTGTTTTATTTTGGGATGGGGGTGGATGTTTACATCGTTCATGTACGTTTACTAGCCAGTACAGCAGGAAAAAAGGAATGAGATAGGATTTCAAAGGTGAGTTTGGGAAGTTTTGAGAGCACTGCGCTACTGAGTTGCAGTGCTTCAAGAAATATCTCTTTGGTTCACTAAATTATGCTTTGTCCATGTTTTAGTTATTAAGGACATGCACCAATTTCTTGCTCTAAAATCGAGAACATATGGGGGAAGTATTTGTACTGAGAGCTTTGCAGGCATAAATCAGTGTCTTATGTTTGTAGAAAGGCTGAGGTTTTTTGTACCTCTTGGAAGAAGCTTTCTTTTTTTTTTTTTTATAAATTGCATGACTTAGAATTTATAAACAGTACCAAAAAATCTTCAAAACAGTTTACAATACATTGCAACAGTGAGCAACAGTGTGTCTCCGATGCATTGCTAAATGAAAGTTAACAAATAGGGAACCTTGCTAATTTACAAATACTTTCCACATGTTAGCTTATTCTACTTATGGTTATAAGAAACCTTTGCTTCAGAGCTGTATTTTATCACTTCTGTCTTCATTTTCTGATATTTTCCTTGTACAGGCACGTTGTGAGGCGATGTGAAGTGTTTGTGCAGAGCTTGAAGAAAATTCAAAGTTCTTTGATTGTTAGAAGGGGAGGATTATGCTCTGAAGTATTAATTACTTAACAACTTGTCTGTCAGTTTATTGATGTTCTCTCAGGCTTTACTTGGAAAGCTCATTTGCCAGGTGTTAATTGTGGAGAGAAGGGATTCTATAGAAACAGAAGTTAATGACTCTATTTTCAGAAAAAAATTAGGGATGTAGTTCTAGTGCAGAACAGTGGGAATTGGTGTTAGTCTGCTGCTACTGGGGTCAGTATCACTGTGGTGTTTTTACGATCTGTGGGAGTAAGATTGGACGCCCATGTGTGAGGAAGGATTTTCTATGTATATTAAACGGTGAAGAAAGCTAGAAATCTTTACTTTAGCTGGTAACATAGACTCATAGTTCCTTCAGCAGAAGTCTTGCATCTTTGAAGCTCATGCTGGCTGTGTACCTGTGAGTTGCTGAAACATAAAATATGTTTCTCTGTCCTCATGTGAATTTCCTTACCACTCATTCCTACCACTGGGCTGTACCAGTACAGTAATTTTGGGCTCAGACAATGAACCACGGTAAGGAAAGTGCCCTAGCTATATCTTCTTCCTCTCTGATTTTTACGAGTGGATTGATTCCTTAGTCTATTTTGTTATATGATAATAAGGGATAGGAAGGAGCAATAGAAGAGGAGGAGCTACATTCACATGAAGTGGGAGCATTTTTGTAAAGCATTTGGTGCTGAGGACCCAAGGTTCATATTGTACCCATCTTGTATGCTTTTTTTATGCTAAACTTAGACTTGTATTTCCAACTGCTACATTTAATTTAGACAATCTTTCCATTAAGTTTTCTCCAAAAGGAATCCAGTAAGCATTCTGTTGTGTAAAAAGAATGCATTAAGTGGGAAGAGCTGAGAAGCTCATGCCTCATCTGAACCAAGTGTCTTATCAAAGGAATTCATCAACAGTAAGAGCCTCTGGAGGCTGACTAACCTCTGTAGGTATTTGGTAGTGTTTTGAGATGAAAACATTTGGACAGACCTGGTATCTGTACATTCATCTTCAAATAGAACTGCAAAAAATAACCTGTAGGAAAGATTTGAAACTTATGTTGTTAGAGGGACTGCTTGCAGCAGCACCAGGCCCACCTCTGCAGAAGTTAGAAGGTGAGGCTGGATAAAGTAAATGGGGAAATAAAACCAGTCCTTTGCAAAGTCAGTTAACTATTAGCAGTGCTTAGTAAGCAAGGAGAATTAGGCGCTGCTGTCTTGACAATTATCTGTGGCGTTTTTTGAGGGCTGCTATTCCGACAGTAAGTTAATGAACTGATGGTGCCTGTGTTGAAGGACTTCTACTGCAGAATTCCTGGAATTTAGTATTGTAACTGAGTTTTCACTCAGTTACACTCAGTCCACGCAACTACGTGGACTGCATGAGTCTTTCTCATGTTGCTTTTCTGCAGGTTGATTTTCTTTTTTTTTTTTTTTTTTTTTTTTTTTTTTTTTTTTGCAGAGAAGGTTAGCGATGTGTTAATTTAACTGAGAAATGACAAAACTTACTTTTCACTTTTTGGAACCTGTTTGATAATTTTTTTTTTATTGGTAAGTTGGGATGAACCTTAGACTGCATAGGAGAAAAGCAGCAAAGCTGTTTTATTAGTTGTAAAATTATTTTAAATTACTTCAAGTGATCGGTGTACAATAATAGCTACTCTAGAAAGAAATACCTTTTAAGAATAGTTTTCCCTCCACTTTTAAATTTTCTACTCTATAATATCATCACTCTTAGTCTTCCACCTACATGCTTTTTGTCACTTCTCTCCTGACAATTTACCTTCATTTTTATGGGGGTGCAGAAGTTGTTCCTTTTCAATTCAATGATATTTGATGACTTGCAATTGTGGTGTGACTAAGACTATTATCATATCTACAAATGCAGTGCCGCTCCCAGAGGAAGCGGAGCTAAGTCTCAGACTTAGCTTTAAAAGTTATTTCCCCTCACTCTCATCCCTGTTACCACCTTTAAAAATAGAATGCCTCGCAATGCGTGCTAATACAAACGTTTTTAGTCCTGCTTGTCTCAAGAACAGCAGTCTGAAGACACCACTACGGAATAAAAAGCTCATTTTTAAAAAAAAGTGCAGGAGGCTTCTGAACAGATGAAAGCATTTAACGCTTACAGGTGAGCAAGTAATCGTCTGAAGTACTAAAACCACTACAACAGCTGTGTTTTGTTTCTACAGAATGTCCCCCTCTGCAGTCCCGTCCTCTGTGTCATATTCTATACAAACAGCTCATGTTTATGAGATGGTGCTTAATGCCTTGGGTGGAATGCCAGTCTTTTCCAGAAAACTTTAGTGCTATGTAGGTACTGTGCGCAATGCCACTCAACTTCTGGAGTTTGTGCGAAGTGAGTAGGAGGATTTCTCTAGAGATTCCAGCTGGCTCTCCTCAGTACTGAAAGCTCCACAGTACAATCCAATGACACAAAAGCTATTAGCGCATTACATTTTGTTACAAAATGTACAGATCAACTTTTTCTAAGAGCACATATATAATAGACAAATCTACCTGCAGATGAACAGTTTAAATTTCTCATTACTGAAAGGTACTTAACTTTTTTCTTTTCACTTTGGAGCGTGTTTACAAAGTGCCTTCTAGCAGTAATTTTTCATTTATATGTGTATGCCTTTGCTCTTAAGTCTGAGTTTTGAGAAATCTTGTTTCATAGTGAAAACAAAATCTGTAATAAAGAGCTGTGAACTGTTTCCTGAAAATTTAGGATCTGTTGCATCTATGTAAATTCATCAATTCTGTACTTCTAGAAAGAGCTTTCCTACAAAAAGTTTCAGTATTATGGTTTTGGAACAATTTCCCTTCCATTTGGAAGTGCATTAATAGGAGATAACTGAAAGAAACACAGTCCAGTGAGGTTTTGCACTAAATATGTACTATTTTGGAGGTCTCTTAAGCTTTCTTTTTCCTAACTAACGTTTACTGTTTGAACAAATAATGCCCGCATTATTTATTGTGTGCATGTATTCTTGTTGGTTATTTCTAATGTTGTAAGATGTCTGTTTATGTCTAATGTTGTAAGATCTTCAGTTTTCAACAGTGTTAAATTTTCTTTATACTAGCAAATGGACTACTGCAGAGAACCTTCAGGAATGATATGCTGAAGTTAGTATATTTAATATCACAGGATATGTGAACTTAGAGCAAATTTGTTCAGTGTTTCTAACATTAACTGCTTCACTGTGGTGTCTGTTATTTCTGATGCTCCACTTATGCATTGTTTCTTTCACAGTAGCCCCGAAGGACCAGATGTTTACAATACAGCCCTATCATAGTCTTGAACTCTGTAACAAGGCCTCCATTGCCTTTGATGTATCAGCTTCTTTTTCTAACTGTAACTACAGCAAAGATAAATACATATTGGAGAACTGGAGAACAGGACAAATGGAACCATGGGAGCAGGAAAATGAGTTTTCTTAAAACAGTGGTTTGAGGATCTTGTTCTGCTGGTCATTGCTGAAAGGTGCCAGCACTTCAAGGCAGTCTGCAAATACAGAATTTTTGAGTTAAGCATGATAGGAAGGGTAGAGCTTAGCAGTAGATATAGGTTATTCATACAAGAAACCTATCAAAGTAGAAGTATGGTAGTTTTCTTTGGAATTCCAACTTCCTTTCAGCCTGTGTTACAATAAGATTTTCTTGCTAAAGGATCTCAGAGCAGTGAAATGATGCATACTTAAAGCTCCAGAGAAGCTCAGTACGCTGATACCAATCGGTTCTGGCATCAGTATGCTTTGTGTTATATGGGGAACTTGCCCAAGCGTGGGAGAAGATCTAATGTCAAAGGTAACATTTTCTCTCCTCTCTCCCCCCAGCCACTTAGTTGCTGGAAAGACCTGCACACAAGTGTGTTCCATACCACCTTCATCAAACATAAATTACTCATCAGTTAATAACATAAAACTGAGGGAGTGCTTGGCATCCTGTAACTTCCTAAGTAAAAAAGGCAACCCAAACTTACCTAAGTAGTGACGTTAACGGATAAAGCTGTTAAAATATGAAGTTGTTCCTTTTCTTCCTTTGGACCTCATCCAGCTTTTTCCCTTCTCTTATGTGAACTCATACTGCAGTCAGTCTGTGAAGGGTCACAGAAGTTGCTGTTGCTGCTCAGTACTGTTGCTACTGGAAATGGATGGCGACACTTTCCAATCTGGGATTCTTAATGCCTTTTTCAGTCGAATCCTCTACACTGTTGCTTACAGCATACCTGTTAGTCCTAGGGAGCTTTGTCTACATGCAGTACTAGTGCCCTCCTTACTGATTTTATTTTTGTTATTGATGTGTTTGAGGTATTAGTGTGTCCCTGTTTCCTTCTCAGAACGTTCTTCGTCTTTTCATCCTAGGGATTTCCTGGCCCAAAAGTGAGAGCTTTATTTGGTCTTTGTGCGTGTTATTTTAGTTTTAGCGTTGGTTTGTCCATTTGCTTTTTAAATTCATGCAGCTATTTGACACTGAATCAATACTTACAGCCTGTTGGCTGTACGTAGTAGTTGATTCCCTTTGTTTTTTGAATTTAAGGCATGGAGTAGTCACTCTGTTTATCTTCTCCATTTTGCAAGTTGTCCTTGTGACTTATTGTTCTTCTGAGTTAATTCTCAGCTTAAAAAGCCTTGATAATGTCTTACTTGTGCTGGGCCATTGCTTCATAAAACAGTTTAACAATTCCAAGGTTTCACTCTGGTGGTAGTTCAAAGCTTATCATTGTGTATACAGTGATAGGATGACTTTGTCTTGTTTTGTGTTTTCTGGATTTCATCTGCACTCTTAACGCTTAATCAGGCAAAATCCTTCTGAAGTTTATTTGCAATCAGATCGTGTTTGAGTTTTCTGTTTTTTGTTTATAATCATCAGCAGACTGACATCTGTCTTGGCCTTTTTTTCATATCACATATGCTCAAAATAGTAGAAGTCCTATTGTTTCACTGGAAGTGTGTGCTACCTATTATCACTTTTAGTTTTCTGTTTCTAAATCTATTATTTATCCACATAAGTTTTCTTCCTAATTTCTTTGGGAAACTTCTGTGAGAAGCATTCTACACCAACTTTAGAGAGAGAGAGACAGGAGCTGGGTTTCTGTCCTCCCACCTTTTGACTCCTCCAGGGCTGTCTAATGTCACGACTTTTTATTTCCTAGTTTTTACTTTTTTCCTAGTACCTCCCTTGCAACGTTCAGGCTTTTATTTTTTTCCTTTTTACATATTTGCTCTGTGTAGATGACAGACATAAGTCTCTGTTATCATGGATCTCTCTGATATCTTGCTTGCCACTTTTCATTTCTCTGCCTTAAGTGGGAGGTTACATGCTGCAACATGTAGTTCAATGGATTTTAATCTTAGTGCGCTTGAATAAACAAGAAATTTTGCTTTACAATCCAGATGAGATGAAAAGTTGACTTTTTTTTAAAATGGATTAGAACTTCCTGCACAGGAGCCTCTCAACGCTATCTTCTGTTAGGATTGGCAGAGGAACAAAGATTTCAATAGATTTCTTACGTGTGACCATCTCTTTATGAAGTATTTTGTTGCCCTTGAATTGTCTTCAGTCTAGCAGTTTGCGTGCTTGAAAAAGGTATAGAAAGCAGTAACAGATTCTGCACTGATTTATTGTCCAAAATGTCTTATGTTTTAAACTCCTTGTTTTTTCTAATTTCTTATGGAATGACCTCAGCTTTACAGTGATGCATTCTTATTTCTGAGAACTTGTCCTCGCCTTTTTCCCCTCTTTATTTTTCCAAACATCCTGTTTTTCTTTTAAATAGAACTTCAGCAAGTTTTTGGCTTTGGGCACACCTACACAGGAACTAAATCTAAGTTACTGTTAGAGTATCTCACTGACATCTAGATTCTGTGCACTGCTCCTCTGCAGAATCAAAAATTTTCTTCTGGTTTCTGAGTTTTAGCTACATTTAATAAATGAAGCAACTAATGTCACTATTATGATGCTAGGTTTGCCTCTGGGAGTTAGAGTTTGCTGTTTTCTGGCCCTTTTGCTGTTCTGATCTTTCTTAGCTTGTCTATTTTTCTAAACACGTTTATTCCAAATGAAGCATGAGGGAGACAGCTCTCCAATCCTATATTTCATAACCTTAAGACTTACAGGGTCAACTGAAACTATTGTTGCTTGACCCACCTTGCTCTGCCTCCTGAATAGCAATTTTCATCTGTGACAACTGTCAAGCATTCTCATGAAATGGTTCAGAAGGTTTATGTACTTTTCTGGTTGTGTATTCAGTGAGCTTGAGAGTGTGCTAATGCTGACTCAGACTGAACATAGCGTGTATATTGTGCATATGCTTAACTTTTCCTGTTTTCAGTTGCTTCAGGAACACTTGCTGTAATAATGGGAAACTCAGTCCAGGGGCCTTGTTTCATACCTTGTCATCTAAGATCCTTTATTCTCTGAGACACATAGTTTCTTCTCCTTTTCCACGTCCATTGCCTTTTTTTTTTTTTTCTGAGCCCAAATGAATGCTTGTAGTTGTGGTCACAAAGTTTGTATGCAGTACGGGTTTCCTTCAGACACTGCACGTGGGTGTTGCAGAATTTCCATGGAGCTTTAATATTCACTTGTAAAAACCTATGACTTCTTTTAAGCTTAAGTATTTCAAATGAATACTTTGTCTTCATTATTGCTTCCTGTCTGAGAAACTGCTTTCAGTTTTCCTTTTATCTTCTGTTCATTGAGTTTCTGATATTCAAAGGACTTGGAAGTGCCTGGCTTGTTTGCCTACAAATTGATTTATTGTATGTAGCAATGCTGACTTTATGTGGCTCCCCATTAACTGTGTGAACATAGACCATGTGCCTTTTGAGCTTATGAGATTGTGATCCTTCAACATACCCACTCAGGAGTTGGTTAATTCTTGTTTAGTCTCTGCTTTCTGGATTTATCTAGAGAACTCAGGTGATGTAGCTATGACCTAAATGGAAGAAGAGCTGTGTGTGCCTGGCCAACAGTTGATAATAGTAGGCTAGAAGTCCATTCTGCTGGGAGCTGTAATAAGTTTGTGTTGGTAGGAAGATTCATCAATAAACTTTTTTACTTTCCTGTTTTTTACTATCCTGTTAAGCACCAAGCCCTATCATTCTTACTTGGAATAATCCCCTACTTTGCTTTAAATGTCTTTTTGTTATTTTAATTGCTAGATTTCAGAGATGAGGGGCAATAACTGTATCCTAACAGTATCATACAGAATTTTCAAAAGCAGTATGCTTCCCTTTACTGCAACATTTCGTCTTTCAAATCAAAACCTAACAGGGTGAAAATGCCTGCCTATGCTAAAATGAATAGTATGTTTCAGCCTTTGGTTGCAAAGCTGGACTGAAAATTGGAATCTTTTTTTTTTTTTATAATCAATAAGCAATGTAAAGACCATGAAATTTCATACAAATAAGTAGTCTTCATCAGCTTACTTACAATCTACCTATAAAAACAGTTGTGTTTAGACTTGTATATTCAGGATCTTTCTGAAATTGTAGAACATAATTTTATAGTAAACAAATAGATGCTATCAAAACACTTGCTAATACTTTTAAGTAGATTAAGTAATGTTATGCAGCTTTAGTTTACTCTAAATGCTTTGTAGGACTGAAATGCATACAGGCTGTTATTAATGTAATTGTATTCAGTCTTCAGGTGTTTTAGATTATCACTTTAAATCTGATTTAATAAATGTTACAAATAAAAGATTTGTATATCGAAAGTGGATATCTTTCTAGTTTTACAGATGTTTAAATATTTTCTGTAGTATGAAACATAAATGCAGTGGACTTAAAAGTGCTTGTGTGCTTCATCCTTTGCAGATCAAAAATCGTAGGCATGCATGTTACACTTTTTGGCTGGAACTGAGAAAATTAAAAGATGCAGTGTAATTTTGTGGTTTGAGACTTGATGTGTAATAATAAAATATTCAAGTTCTATGAATAGCGTCATTGTTCTTATGAAAAAAAATTGGTAATTGAGTGGCCTGCCTCTGACAAGGTAGAAATAACTTGTACTGCGTTTCAGGAACTGAACCCTACAGTGGCCTGACAATTGTCACCACAGGGTCTTGGTAGCAGAGTAGGAAGAAACTCAAGGTGAATGTGAAGTTCCAACCACCCTTCTACTTCAGTCCTGTTTTAGTTTGATTCTTCCATGTGTGCTGCGTACTACTTAAAATTTGTGTGCTTTCACTTGCCTGCTTTCATTTGAATGACTGCAGTGCTTGTGAACCTTGAATAACTGATAGACTTGATTGGCTTAATAAATGCACCTGACACGACTGCTAGTGAAGTCTATTTTAATTGTCATAAAAGATGCATGAAGTATTATGAATGTTTCCCTTTTCTAGAAAATCTTACATTCAAGACAGAGTAAGATTTGACATTAAGAAGACGTGATTTTTTTTGTGAAGCTGGAAAATAAAAGCTTCTACTGACAGCACTTTGATTGTGGTACTTCTGTGTGGGAGGAATGCATATTAGATTTTCTCACTAAAAACACACTTAAGAACAAGGGCAATGAGTTACAGATCATCACTTAGCCTTTTTGTGGTGGCCGTGTCTTTCATAGTATTTCTCTTCCTGGCTTAGTTGAAGTATCTCCCTCTGTCCTTCTTGGTTCCAAAATATACTTTGACTGCATTTTATACCATTTACCTTCAACAGCTGCCCTGAATACTTTCTTCAGGAAAGTGAATTGATACAGCAGATGTGTAACCTGAGGTGCTCATGCTTTATGCTGTTGATCACCTTCTAGGCCTGTCTCAAGCTAAGCAAAGGAAAAAATGTATAGTCATCACTACCATGCCCCTCAGTGCTACATCTACCCTTTTCTTGGAAACTTCCAGCACCTCCCTGGAATGCCTGTTCCAATACCTCACTGCTCTTTCAGGGAAAAGATTTTTCCTGATATCCAATCTCAACCTTCCCTGGTGTGACTTAAGGATGTTCTCCTTTTTACTTGCAAGTAGCTGGGGAGAAGGGATAAGGTCTCTCCTGAGCTTCCTCTTCTCCAAACTGTACAATCCCAGTTTCCCCAGCCATTCCTCATAACATTTGTGCTCCTGTGCACCAGCTTTGTTGCCCTTTTCTGGGCATATTCCAGGGCATCAAAGCCTTTCCTCTACTGAGGAGCACAAAACTTAACGCAGTACTTTATATGTAGTTTCTCCAGGGCTCAGTGCAGAGGGCTCCTCTCATTCCCTCTGTACAGATTAAATGCAGATCACCTCCCTGATCCTGGTGACTGTGCCATTTCTGATACTAGCCAAGGTGTCACTGGCCTTCTCAGCCACCTGGGTACACTGCTGGCTCAAGTTCAGCTGGCTGTCAGCTAATGCCCCTGGTTCCTTATCCTCTGTGAAGCTTGCCAGCCACTCTGCCCCATGCCTGTAGCTTTGCCTTGAGTTGTTGTAGCCTAAGTGCAGGACCAGGCACTTAGTCCTCTTAAAGCTCATACAGTTGATCTCTAATCTCAGCCCATGGATCCAGCCTATCTAGGAAGGCCTCTCTTGGGCCTTCCTACCCACAGACATATCAACTCTTTCTCCCTACTTATCTGTGAACTTACTGGGGCTGTGCTCTATCTCCTTGTCTAGATCATTGGTAAAGATATTAAATGGCCAGCTGCAGTACTGAGCCCCAGTAGCAGCAACTGGGGCTAACTCTATTCACCACCACTACTCTGTGGGCCCAGCCATCCAGACAGTTTTTTACTCAGCAAGGAGTACACCTGTCCAAGCCATGGACTTCTGAGTTCTTGTAGTTCCTCAGGTCCTCCTGACATTTTTTTTAAGTGAACTTCTCATTAGAAAGTTTCTAGTTGCCTGGGACCTCCCCCATTGACCAGGGCTGTTGATATACCATTGAAAGTGTTGTAGCAATCACTACTGCCAGCTCACAAGTGATCTCTTGGGTGGATACATCTGGCCCCATGGATTTGTGACAAGTAGAGAACTACTATTCCACTGTTTTCTCCAGAATTGTGGGGGATTATCCCTGTCTGCCATTTTAAGGTGTTGAGGACCCTGAGGATAACTGGCCTGACAGTTAATGACAGAAGAAGGTACAAAGAACTTCAACCAAAGAAGCTTATGAATGAGTGAAAGCAGAGGAAGAGGCAGAAAAATGTTGCACTCCCCAAGTCTTTTCATTTGTGTAGGGTAGATAAATGAATATTATGTTCCTTTCAAACAATACACTCTTCTCTGTAACTTCTATTGTTAGCAGAGAGCCCCTGAAGGATGGGTGCTGATGTGAGTGGTGCCATCTGGAGAGGAGGCTTCTGACTTGTTTGGAGTTCAGTGCAGTTGGCTATTTATCAGGCAAGGAGATTAAGTGGTTAATTTTCTGGGGATGTTGTTTCCCTATCTTAGAATAATATTTTTACGGCTTTCTGAAAAGAGGGAGTAGTAAATGAAAATAATTTTTCACTATGTGCCTTGTTTAGCCAGACAACATGTTATTAATCTGGCATTAGTATTTTTCCAAGTGAAGCTTGGCAGACAAAACTGTGGCATGGAGAAGGAGAAAACTTACCTCATGCTTTGCTCCTGTTAAAATATATGCATTTTAATGAAAGAGCTGGCTTGCAGCCTGTTCCTGTTTGGAAATAGTCCCAGTACCAGGGATATTAAAGAGTGTAAGTAGCCCTTTTCTTTGGGAGTTTATGTTGATTTTTTTTTTTTCCTCCTTCCTCTCATTTCTTGAAAAATCACTGACACTAAATGTCACCTCAGCTAACTGGGCTGTTTACCATGCTTCATTCACTATTGCTGACCATATTAGGTAGAGACTGAAATCTGTAGCTTTGAGCAAGTGCCAGAAAATGTCTCTCAGGCACAGTTTCTTACGCTCGGAGGCTGTTCTTTCTGACCGTGCTTTGTCATGCTGTCTGCTCTAAATACATAGCTGCCAAGCATCACAGTGTGTTCGGTGACCTTGCAGGATAATGGGGTAAGGTTTTGAAGCTTGCTCTTGAGTTTAGATCTGCCTTTCTAACTGTAGTTCTAACTTGCTTAATAAATGTGTTCTAAATCAGTGGTCTGTTCCTTCTTACACACTTCATGTTGATTAAATTGTGTTGTTTTTAATATTTCCAAACAAATTTCAGATTATAAATTCTCTTTTAAAGAAAAAAAAAGTAGTTATAGACTCCGTTAGCTTTTGCATTAAACGTATTCTTCCTTCATAAAGTGATGCACAGCATGATGCTATTTACAAACACTGGATATCAGATAGAGCTGGGAAGATTTTTCTTGATGACCAGTAGAGCAATTTGCTGCTTTTGATGAAGAAAAACAGTGGTTACATCTATGTGTATAGTCAGATAGGAAAGGAGAAACAGCTCTGAGTGTTGAACAAAGTAGAGTGAATTCTGTGAGCATTTACTCATTTTTATTGTTGTTTCTGTTTACTCTAAGGGCTGAGAAGCTGAACTTCTAAACATGCTGGATAAGTTTTACAGGATGGTTGATTATTTGAAATGCTTGAAAATGCTTCACTACTAAATAAACAAGCAGTCGGGGTAGGGACTCAAGGGCTCTCAGCAATAAGAATTACAGTACAAAAGTTGATTAATTCTGCAGGTTCCATGTGTGTTTGTTTTTATTGCAATGAAAATTCTTCTATTGAGAGATTAATCCTGGGGAAGTGAATGAGAAACTGTAAATTGTGTGTAGCCTCCTGTGGTTGGTAACAAGTAACAGTAACATACACTTAAGTAGAACATTGAGTAAATATTGAGTTAATTTGCACTGCTGTTCTTGTAAAACCCTCATGTTGGATTTTTTTCAATGTGATCCTTTAATTCTTCAACCAAATATAGTAACAATTCAGAAAATAACTTCAAGTGTCACTACTAAACCGGGGTGTTTTTTTTATCAAATTGATTTGTAGAGGCCATGAAGGAGGAACCTGGACTGCTCTTTGAGGAACTGCTGGAGAGGGCCAAAGCTGGAGAACCAAAAGCACAAATAGAGGTAATTTCATATGCTTTGTCCAGTACCATTTACTCTTAATTCCAAAAACAGCACTGCCTGCTTTTAGAAGAACTGTTATCTTCCCCAGAGACATTTAGTTGTACCATATGTATTGGATCTTAAATTGTTCAAAGAACACCAATGCCAGATGGCTTTTCCACCTGGAGAAATGCTGCTTGCTTGGGTTTCAAGGCCAACTCTTGCATAAACCTTTAGAACAAATATCGAAATTGGGGGAGGGCCTTAGAGAACAGAGCAACCACAGCACTTAATTTCTACTTTTAAGCCATACACCAGGGAATCACTTGTGCAAGTATGAAGTTAGTGATCATTAAATGCTCTTTGGATTTAACTTTGTCATTGCAGCTAAATCAGTTGTTGCTCAAAGATGATTCAGCACTGTACGTTCAGTACTTCACTTTGTACAACGACTCTCATGCTGGATTCTGTGAAAGAAACTGCTTCATCAGGAACACCAGAGATCAGTTTTGTTCTCTCACTGTTTCTGTGTCGAATTAGTGCATTTAACAAAACAAGTCTGTAATGGTTTAATTAAGCTATCTATACTTAGTTATGTACTGGCAGATCTGGTTAAATTCATAGTGACAATTCTGCCTCTCTGCACTATGCTTGGTTTTCCTTAGGTTTTCGAAAAATTGTACCAGCTTCCTGTCCTGTCCGTTCCATTATGTTGGTATATTGGTCTGACTGGTCTAATATAAATAGTTCAACAGTTTTAGAAGGTTTTCAATTCCTGTTTAATATGGATAGTGTTTCACGGAAGCATTCTTCTCCAGCTTCAACTTAGACAGAAAGGAGTGTTTACGGTCTTTCATGAGATCATTGGTGCTTCGTTGGTTTTGTTTTTTTCGCTGGGGTTTACACCTCTTCTTGCAAATTAAAATAAAAGGGGCAATAGGGAGGAGGCAGGAACAATGGCACAGAGAAAAGCTTTTGAAGCTGATAAAATTATTTCTGACAGTCCTCACTCCATCTCAGCTGGTTTGGGGGCAGGCTGTCCTTGGAGCTGTAACCTGAGACAGCAAGGAATTCCTCACCTCCCAAACAGCCTGTGGCTTTGCGGAAGGTGAGACTTTGTAGCAGCAATCCCCTCAAGGCTAAAGTCCATATTTTGGCTCTTCTTCCACACCAAAGAACAAAACTTATAGAACATTACTTTGGGATATAACTTTTGGCTGAGTAAGAAATAGCATAGGTAATCTAAGCCTGTGATGTGTGTGCATATATATACATAAATAGTAATTGTATTTCATCCTTTGCAGTTCATTCCTCCTTCACTCCTTTCCTTTACCTCTTCAACTGTGTACACTTTCTATTCCCACATAATAACAGTATTCTTTTCTTTAAAAGATCTGGGAGGCAATTTTGCTTTAATATGCCCTCAGGAGAAAATGACTGTTTGAAAAAGAACCCCAAATAGTTCTCTCTTTTCTAGGAATTATCTTTCATTTTTAACCTAAATAAATAAGATACAATAGTTATATATACATGCATATCTACTTTAGAATCCAGTCAGGAAAACTACTTTAGTTTGTGAATATTGTAAGACAAAGAATAAGGAGCTAGCATTACATCACTGTTTTTTTATTTTTTGTTTTTTCTAATAATTACAAAATCAAACATAAGAAATTGCTCAGTTCACTACCACATAGCTATTACTATGAGTTTATTCAATAATAACCTTGCAGGGACTATGGAAATAAATACACTATGAGTGGATGGCAGCCTGCATTACCTAGCTTTAGGTAGTTTCTTTATTGAGAAGTAACTACATAGCAATTATGAAAATGAAACACCCACAGCTGGATTCTGTAATGGAGCAGGGGCAACTCTGTGTCTTTGACTAAAGCTTATCTGCAAGGGGCCTGCTTGAGATAAATGCTGTGGTTTGCAAAGCCCGAAGGTGAGAGGTGAGCAGTCAGCTTTAGAAAAGTGTGGTATGCACATCTGTGTTAAGCCACTGCCAACTGTTACTTTATTTTGTAGTTTTAACTCATGGGAAAGAGAGAATCCTTGATTCCTCACTTTAGCAATCTGAGGCTGATGCTTTTTCCCATCAGTTCTTGCTCATTTGATCACTGCCAGCCAAAGCTGTGCAGCCATTCATGAATTTTTCCACATGGAAGCTTTGCCATAGCAGGGAAAGCCATGGGGCTTCTTTAGAGCCCCTTTCAGCAGTATTTTGGGGAAAGGCTGCATCTGATCCCTGGAAGTGAATGGAGGTGATTTTTTGATCATAAAACTTTCTAAGTTTTTTTTTTTTCTAAGCCATTTTGTAACCAAAATAACAAGCAAATATTTTCTGGTTGCTCAGATTTTGGAACTGTATCTGTCTTGTTTCGGTTTTTGGAGGGGGGGGTTAAATAATTGGATCTTGATGCTGAACTTCAAAAACAAACAAAAAACCTGTGTAGGACAAAAAAATCCAGACCTCAAAGCATTTATATTATATAACCAGCATTATGGCTTCTTTTTTCTCATGAAGTACACTTGTGCAATATATGACTGATTCCAAAATCATCCAGTTTACATTGCAATAAAAGTTTTTGTGACTAAAAGATGTTCATCAATTTGAAAGAGCTTCATTAAGTGCTACTGCTTCTGAAGCTTTGCTCAAAATTTCAATGGCTAAAAGTATAAACATGTTCAGGAAACTCCTTTTCTTGTGAGAGGATGTTACTTACCTTGCGACTTGTTCAGACAATTCCTTCTTGGCATAAAAAGCTGAAGGCAGACCTGCAGTTGGTGATGAATGACCTGGCATTTGCTCTATCAAGGCTGAAATATTCAGGTAAAAAGCAAGAAATTAATAACCTCATATACTCTCTTCTTGGTCTGCCACTATATCTGTGCAGTGCTTGTTGAACTCTTGTATGAATTCCTAGTAAGTCTTTAGTTCTGTCTTTTGTATTTCTCAGTTTGACATTTTTCTAAGTTCCTTTACAGTTTTGGGTCGCTTTGCTGTATGGGTTTAATTGCTCCAAGGTCTACTCAGTGACTCTCTACGTGTAAGTTGTTTGAACACCCACTTTAGTGCTTGAACTGGTTGCAAAGCTGGAGACCTAATCTTTACTGTCTAAGATAAACATTTTTTAATGAGATCAGAGTGTTCGCTTGCAACAACTATTTATTACTCACCTTTCAAAGGTATTTCTTTAGTCACCTTTATTGGTAATATCGAATGCAAAGCTTCAGAAAAGCTGTCAAACAGAGTTGGTTGTTGGGTTTTTTTTGCAGCAGATAATACTAGATTTATGGAGCTGTAGTCTGTTATTATTTCAGTTACATTCTGAGTGTAAATAATAAAGTACCTGAGAGAGAGAGAGGGAAGGGGTTCAGATAACTAAACAAAAGCATTTCCCAGATTCTCTGGACATATGAATAATTGTCCAGTACTTTTGGCCACTTTCTGCCACTTAACATGGGGTATGATAAGCAGAAGTGTTTCATGCTGTAGCATAAGAGTATTTAACATTACATTGGTGCTAAGCTGTTTTAGTTTTATTCCATTCACTAATTAATCATGAGTTTTGTTTTGACCTTCAATGGCTAAGCTGCAGTGAGTCAGGCATTTCATTGCTGAACCTTCCTTCCACACCAGGGCTCTTTGCCAACCCATGCCATCTGAATTTTGTCTGACCATTTTTATAGGAAGAAAAGGATCCAAGAGAATCACAGAATCACTGAATCCTTAGCTGGAAAGGACCTTTAAAGGTCATCCAGTCCAACTCCCCTGCAATGAACAGGGGCATCCACAGCTAGATCAGGTTGCTCAGAGCTTGGTCCTGCCTGCCTTCAAATGTCTGCAGGGATGGGGCTTCCACCACATCTCTTGGTAGCCTGTTACAGTGCCTCCCCACCCTCACTGTAAGACTTTTTCCTTACATCCAGGATCTACATGCTTTAAGTTTGAAACAATTTCCCCTTGTGCTGTCACCACAGACCCTGCATAACAGTTTATCCCATACTTTCTTGTAGTTCCACTTTAGGTAATGAAGAAGACTGCTCTTACTATGACTGAATAACCTCATGAGCTTTAACTGATCCTGCTAGTTGCCAGAGACCAATGGCAACTAATTATTTGACCTGATCAAGTGTACTGCAATTCCTTCTTGCTTCCAGTTCTGGAAGCTGATCTTTCTCTACAGAATATCAACTTACAGCTATGTTCTTTAGTGGTGGGAGCAAATGTTTTGACCTTTTGTTCAAAGAGATTTTATTCTAGCTGAGTCTGAGGGTATGAGAGGAGAGAGACAGACGCTAGCATGTATTTCAGTAATTGAAGGAATTTCTGTTCTAGGTGGGGAAACACTTCTTGAGATTAGCAGAAGAGGAGGATGAAGAACTTAACAATTGCAGTGCAGTTGATTGGTTCATTCTTGCTGCTAAGCAAGGTCGAAGAGAAGCTGTTAAACTCTTGCGCAGATGCCTAGCTGACAGAAGAGGTATGGGTTTTGGTCTGTACATCCTACTTTAATAATTGCCTATCCATTTTAACACTGAAAAGACACATTAAAATACAACAGGGACATTCATGACAAAATTATGTGAGTAGTTGCTGGAAGCACGTTCAAATCAGTACTGTAAAAAGCAAACTACAGCTTACAGAAGCATTTATATTAATGGTATGGTTGAATTCCTTAATGGAATTCATGTGCATTCTTCCCTTCAGCACCATTGAAGCTTCTTTTCTATGACTGTTTATTTCATATCATGCATATCTGCTGTTCCACTCTTCTGCCCAGCTCCAGCCTCTCTTCTCCTTGTTCTTTTTGGGTGTCTTCTCCCAGTTCAAGATTCATACCTTCTTTCATACTGCTTCCCACACTTGGAGTGGGCTCCTCTTGTCTGCCAACTATCCGAACTCTTATTTGAAAATAAATAATCTTTTTGTGAAATTCTTCCTGCTTTTTCTGTGTCAACCGTACATGTCTGCACCACCTTTTGCCTGATCTGTTGTGCTTCAAAAGTTGGAAAAGACTTAAGGATATTGCATGTTGAAGTACAGTGTAAACTTAAGGAATGAAACTTGATTTTGGTGACCAATGAGCGTGGAAGGGTATCTGAATAATTTGAGGGGTGAAGAAGTGAATGAAACTTGAGAGATTTCAGACTAAACTGGGAAAAAGTCAATTGTGGGCAAATCTGTCAGTTGAGCAAGGGCGTGGGATAATAGTATCTAATGTATTTTTCTTTTCTTGAGGCATCACTTCTGAGAATGAGCAAGAAGTCAAAAAACTATCATCTGAGACTGACTTGGAGAGAGCTGTGAGAAAAGCTGCTTTAGTCATGTACTGGAAATTAAACCCCAAAAAGAAGAAGCAATTAGCAGTTTCTGAACTACTGGAAAATGTTGGGCAAGTTGATAATGAAGGTTTGTTTATGAACTGATTTATAGTATTGATGACACGTAATTGCAGGCAAAATGCAGCTAGAAATCTGGAGAGCTTTATAAAAAATCAAGCATGAGATAAAAGTAAATGTATGTTTTACTTAAGAAAAAGTAAGTGTCTTAATGGCTGTTTTAGAAAGTATTCTCTCTGGACTGGTGAAGTTATTTCCTGAAGGCCTGCCAACTCTTGCTGTAGATTGTGATTCAGTTAAGCAGTTGCTGTCCGTGTCTTAGGGTTTTACTGTGTTTCACTTTTTTCCCCTTACCCCAGTCATCCTTAAATTTTACCAGATATTTCAATTTACAAATTCAGTCTATAAGATACAGGATTCAATCTCCTGTTATGGATTTATATGTGCTATGTCAATCCTTCCCTTCTCTTCCCACGTAGTATAAGGATACAGAAAGGTAAATAGCTAGTCCATACCTGTTGATATGTATATTTGTCTTGTGCTGAGCTTGAGGGAAATACCATTCCCCAGATATAGGGATTGAACAACAGTCCAGTTTTTGTTTGATCACTTTAATGAAAATCCTTTGCTTTTCTTAAACTTCTGTTATTGAACCAGATGGTGAGAAGCAACCTGGTCCTGTCCCAAAGTCAGTGCAGAAGCAGAGGAGAATGCTGGAACGCTTAGTGAGCTGTGAATGTGAGTACCTGCTGCTTCTTCTAATCTAAAATCAGCAATTTTAGTTTCTGTTCAGTTTTTGCTAAGCAACTTTGTGTAACAAAATGAGAGCAAGAATGTATAGCAAGTTCTAAATGCCATAAATTGATGTTGTCAGTTTATTGTATGTGCAAGGTAAATAAATGATTTGCACATAAAATCATGGAATATGTTACCATTCTCACAAACTTGCCAGTGATTAATATACTAAAGGGGGTTTGCATGTAAGTTGCCATTTTCTTCCCATTTCAGCTTAAAAGGCAATTGAGTTAAAAAAAAAAATTGCAATTTCAATATTTTTTTTCCTTCTAAATTGTAGTAAGGCTTCTACTTATAATAAGGGAATTAACTACGCAGACTTACTGCAGACAGTTCCCTCACTCTGTTTGCCTTGCTTCTGTTTGCCATTCCCTTATAATTAATGTTTGCTTTTTCATATTTGTTCAAGAATTTATCTAAGAAATATGTACCAAGATATTCCTTTCATAGCTGAAATAGATAGGGACATCTGTGTGGAATGGAGATGAAACTGCTGCATATAGAGTGACTGTCCCCTGTGAATGAGAATGCAACCTGAGAATTCTGCTGTTTGTCATAGCAGCACAAAACAAAATGTGCAGGCTTGAAACCTTACAAATCTGATCACAATCACAGCCTAAAGTAGGGATGTTTGGCTGGTCTAAAACAGATTCTTAAAATGTGCTCAGTAGAAGTGAAAAACGCAAAACATTTGTAAAGGAGAAGTTTTCTAAAGCACTTCATGAAGAAGCCAGATGACTACTATTACACATCTTCCTCTGGGGCATTATCACCAGTGGAGATTGTACTATGTAGGGTGTTGCTTTGGCTTACTCTGATTTTCTGTGCTAGTAGTGTGCTGAAGCTGCTGATACTTATTTGATTACTTCTAATAACTTTTATAAATGAAATAAAAATAAAATTAAAAAGCAGGTTGGCATTAAAGAAGGCTCTAAATGAAGACAATGTATTTCAAATAATACAGCATGTGTACTTTCCAAGGAAGAACATAAAATTCAATTAATCAATTGTCAGGAAAGTCTCCTTTTCTTAAAGATTAGTTCATGTAAAATGTGGATAGGTTGTTGAAGAGCTCTGCGAAGTGTCCCATGGCTTGTTACTTACTAATACACTGTAGTTTATAGTACGTGCAACTCAAATGTAATATGTGGGTTAATAAACCAAGTCAGGTTTTGCATGTCTCACCTCCTTGAAAGATTAGATGGACATTCCATTGTTTCAGTTTGACCTTTACCTTCAAGGATTGTATTCATTACACAGGTGATTTCAGAATCAAGTTATGCAACTGGCAGTGAAGCTAACATTCCTGAGCACAGAGTATTTCAGCTTTATGTTAACTTTTATAGAAGTAAAAGTGGAGGAAGAACACGTGCCTATGTATATAAAGGAGAGAGTAAAGACGGGGAGGAACAGCATTTTGAAGACCAAATGTCTGGCCCTATCAGAATTTCCATGGGAGTAGATCAGCTGTTCCTGTGACTGATTTGCCACTTCTGGAAATCTAGAAATAGTCCTTTGAGGATTGTGTTTCATTGTTTGGTCATCGTGTGGTAAGGCAGTTGTAACTGAGTTCACTAGAGTTGCATCGCTGGGCACTTGCTGAATGACAGTAGCATTCTTTCCATCCCTGAGCTGAACAGGCACGTGCTGACAGAGCATAAGTGCAAAGCAAATCATTTTGTTCTGGATTCTTCAGTTATTCAGACTGTCAAAAAAGGAACTGCTTTTTTTTTTTTTCTTTTTTGTGAAGGCTTAAATGGCAGATAAAATAACAGGAGAGTAAATGAACCTACATGTAAGCGTAGGCAGGAATTGATGTGCATATTTTTCCTTTCCTACGGTGGATGGGGGAGGCAGGGGAATTTGTCATAACCAAATTGAAGGAAAAAAATCTACGAATAATGAAGTAGAATCTACAACATACACTTTTAATATCAATTTAAAAGACACTTGGGTGACAAAATACTAATAACGTTTAAAAGCGAAAAGTTTTCATCAAACACTTAAAGTAGGAGTTAAGCTGTTACCTCTTCTCTAGAGAGCTTTTATCTTTTCATGGATGAACGAGGCAGCTGTTCCTACCCAGACTTTACTTCTCTGATCCACTGAGTTTCTGTAGTTATCTTGCAGGCAGGAATTTTCTCCTTCAGTTTTAATATGTTGTCAATACTTGGAAGCGTTAAGCCAGTGATGTGTTTGCTGACACTTGATCTGGAGTATCCTTAATGAAGGCATAAATGGAATACTAAAGCTGATATTGTCAATGGACAGTTGTTGCATGCCCGAGAGTGTATGTATTGTTACACTTGATAGGCCAACTGTACATATTAAATTAATAACTCTTTCCCTCTCAGGATAACTCAGAGTGATGTAAAAGTTCCTAAAGGAACTGTAGTGAGATTCTAATCATTCTAATCAATCTAATTCAATCTAATCAGATTCTAATGATTCTAATCATGTCTGCATACTGATTCCTCACCAGAAAAGCTATGCTTGCTGCCGAATATTTTGTCCAAATAGGATAGTAAGTGTAGGTGGTGTGTGTGGTGATAGGAGTGAGCTGGAGCGCACCAAAGACAACTGAGGAACCTCACTGCATTCTTTGTGCAAGTCTTTCCATTCACAGACTGCAAGGCTACAAGGCAAGTTGGCAGAAAATTAAACTGCCTCTTGGGAACAGTGCCACATGATGTTTGGTGGGACATATGGGGTTCATACCATGGGGAAAAACATTGTAAAAGTGCAAGGAAGGGCAGTGTCCAAGTTGTGAGATTGAAGCAAAAACGCAAGCTGCTGTTCTTCCATTGAACTCCATTGTGGCACATCTTCCTGTAATGAGTACCTTGGAGAAATGTCTTTTTTTTTGGTCCTGTATCTACAGCTTTCTCCTATTAAAAAATGCAAATATATTTTATATGGCTTCCATTACTACAATTTCTGTTAAAGTTTTTCATTTATTTTTAAAACTGAAATCTACCAGTCTTCTATTTGAAACTTAGTTAAGCCATTCAGTTTTCTGTCTCTTTAAAATCATAAACTCGCATTGAGCAGGCCAGCATTCTTATTTTTGTCAGCTGACTAGCTAAACGTACTGTGTAGGTGGTGTATTACAGGTTTTTGTCATTCAAAAGTCTTTCATATCTACAGCAGTGTCATTTACTGCAGAGTATGGGAAAAGTTGCTGTTAATTATCCTCCTTTACAAACCACATCAAACTTGCCTACCATAGAAACTAGCTAATGCATGCTAATGCAAGGCACTGGGTCTGAGAAGAGTTTGAAGCTGTGTATAAGGCATCTTGTAGCATCCCTGGAGATCTCTGAAGTAATCTCTTGCTTCCCTTCTACTTGCAGGAGTGGATAATGAGGGCCAATAGCTGTCAGTGTTTGTGTCCTTGTGCTCCTGATAGTGCACGATGAAGCATCCCTGCTCCCTGAACTTCCCCTTGCAATAAGAGCCCGGGAAAGAGCAGTACAGTGATGCTACAAAAACGGATAGTTTTTGATTGTTGCATATTCCTGTCTCAGTTTACTCCTAGACTTCCAGGGAAAGCAACTTGCTTGAGTTTAGACTACACTATTCTGAAGCTCCTGAGGAAGTCAGAGACATTTGACCGAGGATGCTTAGCCAAAACCTTCACTGCATTGTATGGAGCATGGTGTTGCCCCTGAAGTACAACCATATGATCAAGTTGACTGAATGTTAGTGGAGGAGATGCTTCATACCTGTAAACGAGTTGTTAGGCAGTGAAAACATTCTGTCTTTGTGTAAGACTGAGTAAAGTGTATTATGTGGACAGCTAATTTAAATCCTAGTTGACATAGTTTGAGAGAGGAGTTTCGTAAAGCCAAACAGCATATTAAATTAATGTACTAAAGTAAGCCTACGTTTAATCTTGTACACGTAAATAACTGAGCATTCGATGGAATTATATCTGTCTGTAAGTTACAAAATTGCAAAAATAATTGCTAAACACCAAATCAGAAGTTGGTTTTCAGTTCACAGTGTATAGATGATTCATTAGTGTTCCTGTACAGTTATTTCTTTTCAGTGCAGATTTTAGTTGAAGTTACCAAAGCTATGATAAGTTAGGATTTGCATCACCTGATCCAGCAGTCTCTCTCCCTTGGAATACTTGAAGATAAGTCACATTCACTGGTTTTGTTTCCCTGTTTGTAAATATAAAAAAACATATACTGGTTTGACAAGATTTAGAGTAGTCATAGTGCTGGGAAAAGCAGCTGGTTATTTTAAGCACAAGTCTCAGAACAAGATTGAAGGTAAGCCTATGTTATCAGCAATTCTATTTTTGAAGTCTAGAGCAGCTAACATGATTTTAATAACAGGAAATAACATAATTTTCTTATTTTTAATAACACAAAAGAAAATTAATATTCCAGTTCATATAACCAGTACAGCATTTTAGTGATGCTATTTACTCACCATCTATACTTTATCTTATTAGCTAAAAAATTCATTGCTTTGGACGACTTTGTGGAGATTACCAAGAAGTATGCAAAGGGAATCATCCCATCTAACCTGATTATGCAGGAGGAGGAAGATGATGAATTGGCAGGGAAGACACCTGAAGAGTTGCCCCTGAGACTGAAGGTAAACAGACAGTAATGAACAGGCTCTGTGGAAGGGCTGTAAGTTCCACATTTCAGACATGACAGAGGTGATTCGCACTTGATTCTCAAAGCTGACATTCAGCCTCAGTAGGTCAATAGTAGGATTTTTGTTAGAATTTTTTTGGCTTTACTTTACATATGTATTTATAATTTCATATATTTGAGATGTGTATTTAAGAGAAAAGGGTTTTCCTTGCAAGGGGACAGACTTAGTTTATTGCATCTCAGTGAGACCTAAAAGGTCCCTGTTGCAACTGTTGTGTTTTTATTACAGTTGTTTTTATATGCTTGATATCTTTCTCACATAGAAAGGAACAAGATGGTGGCAAAAATTATCCTTAGTCTTGAGGTGTTAAAAGGTTCTATTATGGAGGAATTCAACAATGGTGTGATTTGTCATCAGTGGTTTTCTGTACTGTTATTTCTCTTGGTAGTGAAAGAAGGGAAAATTGTGGTACAAGTGTTTAAGATAAGTATAAATTTCAAGCAAGGCAGGGGGTTCCTAGCTACTGCCATGAGGGGTTTTGTTGCCATTCTTTCATTTTGTTGTCTGTTACCCTAAGGCAGGGTTACAAAAAAAGAAAAAAGTAGGAGGTGTTATCTCTTTTCCAATGTTTTGAATAACTAGCATTCTGAAAGAGATGCATTTATGAAAAACAACAGAGATACTTCTGCTAATAAACAGGTTTATGCCAGAGTCATGTGTTTGTTGTTATTTCTTTACAATGTCACAGAGGTTTGCTGAAGCATGTTTTGGCTTTTCTGCTGATGTAATTAATATAAAAGCATAAGTTCTGGGAAAACATTAAAAACTGTCTTTTTATAGGACTGTGTGCACTACAGAATCTGCAGATTATGCAGTGGTAATATTTGAATGTTTGTTTGGAAAAAAAAAATCTTGACAATTTTATTGCTGATAAAGTGTGTAGGTGGCCATAGGGACATCTGATCTAGCATTTCTTCTACTGTTGTATAATTGTGTAGGAAAATGGCACGTGAGATGGGTAAAATTTTAAGATCGTGTACAGTGACTTTCTGCTGTTTACAAAATAGATTTTGACAGCTGCATCTGTAGGTACACGGAAAGGATCTTTTTAAAGTTAAAACAGCTGTGAATTCTTTCCGTAAGTGCATATAATCAGAATGTATAACATAATCTGTGCAGAAGAATGGTAGAGCTAAATGTTTTAAAACTTACATTACTCACAGCTCAGGTAATGACTTAAGATAAACTACGGGGCTGTGGTTCTGTGTTATCCTCAGCGTGAAGTTAGCAGAGCAGAGTGACTAGGAAGGCGTTTAATTATGTGTCAGAGGTAATGAAAGCCATCTTCCCTGAAATCAAAATAGCCTCTGCGTTTCACCTGACTGAATTAATCAAAATAGAGCTAATAATATCAGACAATGTAATGTCAGGTTATTGGCAACACTCTTTTGGAATAAAAATCTTTTAATGTCAGCTGAGGTTAGGCAACTGACTGCTGTTGCTTCACTTAATATCTGTGATGTACCAATACAAAACCGCTCTTAAATAAAAACCTTCTTTCTCTCTTTCCAGGTTGTAAAATATCCACTTCATGCCATAATGGAAATTAAAGAATACCTGATAGATATGGCATCAAAGGCAGGAATGCATTGGCTGTCCACCATTATTCCAACACATCACATCAATGCTCTCATCTTCTTCTTCATCATCAGTAATCTGACAATTGATTTTTTTGCCTTCATTATTCCGTTAGTAATATTCTATTTGTCCTTCATTTCTATGGTGATTTGCACACTGAAAGTTTTTCAGGACAGTAAGGCCTGGGAAAACTTCCGCACTTTGACTGACTTACTCCTTCGTTTTGAACCAAACCTAGATGTTGAGCAAGCTGAGGTGAACTTTGGGTGGAATCACTTAGAGCCGTACATTTATTTTTTACTCTCGGTATTCTTTGTAATTTTTTCCTTCCCTATAGCAAGTAAGGACTGTATACCGTGCTCAGAGTTAGCTATTGTCTCAGTTTTCTTCACAGTGACAAGTTACATGAGTTTAAGCACATGTGCAGAACCGTACACGCGAAGAGCATTAATGACTGAGATAGCAGCAGGTTGCTTATCCCTGTTGCAGATATTACCTGGGAATTTTGGCTTCTTGAAATTCTTAGGTAAAACCTTCTTTACTGTTCCTGTAGGCCATCTTTTTGTGATCAACGTAAGCATCCCGTGCCTTTTGTTTTTGTATCTGTTCTATCTTTTCTTCAGAATGGCACAGCTACGAAATTTTAAAGGCACCTACTGTTACCTGGTCCCATATCTGGTCTGCTTTATGTGGTGTGAACTCTCTGTGGTCATTCTGCGGGAGTCCTCTGGCATTGGGCTCGTCCGTGCATCAATTGGTTACTTTCTTTTCCTCTTTGCACTCCCAGTGCTAGGCGTAGGCATTGCACTGATGTGTCTGGTCCATTTCATGAAGTGGTTCGTGTCTCTGGAGCTCATGAAAATTGTAGTGACTCTAGTTTTGTGTGCTGTCCCTTTGTTCTTCCGATGGTGGACAAAAGTCAACTTCTCTGTAGTAGAAATGGTGAAGTCCCTCACTCGAAGCTCCATCGTGAAACTCATTTTGGTGTGGATTACAGCTGTAGTGTTGTTCTGTTGGTTCTATGTGTATCGATCAGAGGGAATGAAAGTTTACAACTCCACCCTGACATGGAATCAGTATGCCTTCCTCTGTGGACCCCGATCATGGAAGGAGACTAATATGGCACGTACTCAGATTTTATGTAGTCACCTGGAAGGACACAGAGTGACGTGGACTGGGCGGTTCAAATACGTCCGTGTAACAGAAATCGACAATAGTGCAGAATCTGCAATAAATATGCTTCCACTTTTCATTGGTGATTGGATGAGGTGCTTGTATGGTGAAACCTACCCTCTTTGTGACCCGAAAAATGTCACTGTGGAGGAGGAAGAATTGTGTCGTCTCAAGTACCTGACAAAGCACAGCTGCCACATGAAAATGTTTGATCGGTACAAGTTTGAAATAACTGTGGGTATGCCTTTCAGTAGCAAAAATGGAACCAAGTTAGCAGAGGAAGATGACATAACCAAAGATATTGTGCTAAAGGCAAGCAATGAGTTTAAGAAAGTGTTGTTGAACTTGAGGCAAGGGAGTATAATTGAATTCAGCACGATTCTGGAAGGTCGTCTTGGCAGTAAATGGCCTGTCTTTGAACTGAAAGCAATCACTTGTTTGAATTGCATGTCTAAACTCCTACCTGCAGGGAGGCATGTGAAAATAGAGCATGACTGGAGGAGCACGGTGCATAAAGCCATTAAATTTGTCTTTGATTTTTTCTTCTTCCCATTCCTGTCAGCTGTGTAAGGAGCTCGTACTGGTTCAGTGGTATCGTCGATGGATTTACACTACCAAAGGTTCAGCTTCTTAAAAAGAAAAATAAACACAAAACCACCCTGCTGTAACAATGCTTACAACGTGTGCTAATGTAGAGCATTGGTTGAGTTTTGTAAGTGTACACACCATTTTCTGACTTTAAATCCCATATGACTGAAGTGGTATATACTAGCTTAATGTTATAAAGAAAGTGCAGGGCATTGCTGCTGACTAATTGCATGGAGACTATTCTGTCCAAACTGAACATGTTGTTTGCCTGTGATACAACACTAGGTGGATTTACTTGCTCTGTTAAAGCACTTTACTCTTTCAATATTCACAACATGCTCCTATGTATTTTCACAGGTATGATTTATAATAGGTAGTTGACAACAGCTTTTGTTGCACATATTGCTTGTATTTATTCGGTGTATTCTAGAAAAAGGTGACCACATAACCAGTTCCTGGTGGTGATATCTGTAAAAAACACATTGTTTCACTTCTTGTCCAGAAGTTGGTGATTTCAACCTTTTTTTTCAAAGGATACACTATTTCACACTCCAGCAAGGTGTTAAAGTGCTCTGAAGCTTTCATTTTGCATTAGATATTCTTTACAAAACAAGCTATTTGTTCTCATTGGCTGTGATAGCTACGTGTCTGACACTAAGGTACAACCCTTGCTGGTGCGTGAACGACAAACTCCATGTGGTAGGACTGGTACTGTATTGGTACCATAACAGACAAGCCAAAGCAACTGAAAATAGAATGTAGAAGTCTACATTGGAAACTGAAATAGAATGTCTGTTTAAAAATCTGTATTGTGCAAATAAATATAAAATATAAACTTGATTAAATGAGTACAACATGTGTTCGTTATGCTTTGACATTTTGAGCAGTTGTTCACATTGCACTGATGACAAACAGCTTTCATTGGAAAACACAACCTAGAACATTCACAGTTTTCTGCTGTGAGCTGCCTGAAGTTGTACTTGACATTCTTTCAAGCTAGCAGTGAAACCAAACTATACCAGGCCAAGCTTTTGTAGCTATAAAATCTAGATATACTGCAAGTTTTGCTTTCATTGTCTTACTACCTTTTGAGCTGAGGGCTCTTGGATGAAGCTTGTATCACATGTGTCGTGCTGTTTCCCTGACTTCTCTTTCACTCTTGTTACATTCATACCCTTTTTGCCTTTCCATAGCCATTGTAAGTTTGGAGAGCATGAGGGAGAGTCACTGAAAACTGACAGAGAAGGAGAAACTTAGAAAAATGAGACATTTGGCTGCGTTTCAGCCATTGGCACCCACTAGGACATCAGGATCAGGATGCAGATAGAAAGAATCCAGAGACATCTACAGGTGAGGTGCCAGAGTCTCAAGCACTGAGCTGAGCCTGGTGTTGCAGACCTGGTCATGTTGGAGCACAACAGAAAACCTTTGTAGTAGAACTGTGTCCTAAAAGGTGCTTTTAATTTTGAAAACTGTCAGCCTTGGAGAAAAGAAATAGCATAAGGTTACAGGGAAATGCACAATTTTGGCAAAGATCAGTTTACCTGATCTCCTCTTGGCTTTTGGCTGGAAATAAGCCAAACTTGGCCTTTTCTTTCCCTTTTCTTTTTTTTCTAGACTACCAGCATGCTCCTTTTGAATACCTGAATGATCTTCCTGGCTCTGAAATGCTAAGCTCTATCTGTGCATAAATTTAAAACTTCTATTCATACGTTTGTCAGGAGGGAAAAGCTTCATCTTTTTTTTTTTTTTTTTTAAGTTTTTACTCTGCACAAGGATGTCAATTTATTGAGCCACTGGTGTGTTTTGAAGAAGCTGTTCTGTATCCTGGGAAAATGTGATGGAGTCAGATGTGGAAGGTGTTGCAAGAAGAGGTACATAGTGTTACTGATTTCTTTGGAAACGGTTGCTCTGTCACTGAGACAAAAGGCTTAACCCAGGTGATTCAGTTCCCTGCTATAACAGTGCTACTACAAAGCCTAACTCCTGTTGGAGTTAGCAGTTATGGGCATATTATTGCTACGAGGGAGAAAGAATTCACCTGTTAAGTAGTGACAAGTTAGATGAGCTAAATTGTCTCAAACTGCTGTCTGCATGTAACTCCTCTCATCTTTGCCTGTCTATCTTTGTACTTTATCCCAGGAGGAACTGCTGAGTAGAACTTTGAATCCCAGTGACATCAGGGAGCCAGGAACTGCCCTAGTGCTTAGTGCCTATGTCAGCTCCCAGACCTCAGGGAGGAAAGAAAACAGTCTTGACCAACTCACTGTAGCAGCAGAGAACCCCTAGCACAAGACTACAGTATGGTAGGAATGGCATAAAAGTTTTTTGTTATCTATATAGTCACTTTTTCACTCTAATAAAACACTGCCTTATTTCTTTCTGAGGTGGGAGCTTCTTAAAGGAGAATCTGAGGTTTTGTCATCAAGCCAGCTGTGGAGCTTCCTCCCTTCTTGTATTGGCAGAAAAGGTGAAGATCCTCTAACAAGTACAGCTTCATGTTAACACAGCTGAACGCAGGTCCAGAAGGCTCAATTCTTGATCTGATATTTTCTGTGAATAGTTCTAAGGAAATGCTATTTACTAAAAGCACAGCTGTGGGTTGACAAGCACTGGATGATCCTGGAGGTCTTTTCAAAGCTTGGTGGTTTTACGATTCCATGATCACGTGGCAGCTGCTGTTAATTATTCAATTAATTCTTCATTTATTATTTTCTTACTTAGTTTTGAAGACGTGATGAATTATATACAATTCCAAAGACGGGTGCCCTTTCTCTAGGCTGGTAATTCAGTCTTTCAAATTATTATTAATTAGCTGATGATGACGAGGAGGATATTACATGGCTATTGACACATCTAAATTAGCTTCAGCTCTTCTTCTGTAAGCTCAGTATAGCACTTAAAATATTTAGAATTAAGAGAAAAGTAAATATTCATCATCTGAATTGCATCTTGTAACTAACATGGAAAAGTACTTCTTGTTCTCAAGCTGGTACATTCTTCTGTAAGCACAGGAAAAACAATGCAGCACATATAGAAATTCTGAATAATTTAAAAGCCTGCTCTGTAATGACTGACAGCCTCTTGCTATTGGAAGGAATGCAAGGAGTTTATACCTTGTGTTCTGCCCGGCGCACGTGCCGAGCACGTGAGTAAGGTGGAGCATGTTTGTATATAGTATGTGTGGCTCTGCTGCAAGAACAGCATGCGCTGACCATGTGACGTTTAGTTGCCTTCATCTTATAAGAACGTATCCCTGGAGCTTTCCTGACAAAGCCTTGTATCCTCAGGGCTGGATGCTGGCAGTCCATCCCCAGCCTCTTCTGTCAGGTAGGCTTTCTTAGCCTCAGTCTCTCTCTGTTGTTGTCCAGATGGCACTGTGGGTTGGAATGTGAATTCCTCCTCTTCAAGGCAGAAAACAAAGCAGCAAAACTCTGATGTTTTCCAAAGTGTTCTCACTACTCCTCCAGAAGAACGAGCGAGTTTTCCCACACTTGGCTGCAGACAGAGGGCCCCTAGGTTCAAACACACTCATCCAGAAGCAGTGAAACACTATTCATTTAAGCCTGATTCTTCAGCCTGGGCTGGGCTGATAGGCGTAGTCCTGGAGACTGATGGCACGACCTGTTTGAAGGTGGTTCTGCTAGCTTCGTGCAGAAGAAATACACACCTTTGCAATGGATCTGTCTGGATTGTTTCCCCAACACCACTCATAGTGTGCTGCATCCACAGCACCTGTTACAAAATAAAAAAGAAAGGGCTTTCCCCAGAGTTAGGGTAGGGAAATAGATTTAACGAGTGAGGCTGAGCACAGTTAGCTCTCAGCTATCCCACCTGCAACTAGTAATGAAAATCAGACCAGGGTACGTGCAGAAATGCGCGCTCCAGTGTTTTGGTGTCTTGATGTCCCTGTTCTCCTGGCTCTGATGTGGACAGGAGCTCTGCTTAGAGCTGATACATCTTTTATTGACGGCCCTGTGTGTCTGGGATTGCTGCTGGCGGTCTGTGGCTGAAAAGTAGGTAAAGAATCACTTAGCAATGGGAGAAAGGAAGTATAAAAGCAGAGAGAGTTTACAGTGGGTTGCTCTTTGGAAGTTACTGCCTGACGTGGCAGGACAGTAATGTGATGCTTTATTGCCAGCTTTCAGATTGCATCTCTTCTGAGATCATATTGCAAAATCCACTTAGATGCGGCCAGGAGAAGAATGGAGATGTTTATTGTCTATGAAGTTAACTTGAAGTGGATTTGTCCATAATTTGTTCTGTGTGGGCATAAGGAGTTCAGAATGCTGTCATCTTGAAGCCTGGGTTCCTGCAGCATCGTGTGACTGGGAGGTGGAACTTCCAACCTTTGTGCTGAGGCAAATCACTTCTTGCACTATATTTCAACGCGAGGTTGGGGGTTTGTTTGTACCTGCAGCCTCTGTGTGCTTGTTTGCTCAACGTCTCTGGCAGTTTTTGCAAGAAGATGGTGCTTTTCCATGTATTTTACAAGGTGCCTGCCCTTTCTCTGCAATTGCAAACGCGTAACGTGTGGTTTTAATGCGGTGCCATCAGGTGGCACTGCAGGTCCACTTTGCATTTTCTCTCCCTCAGCTGCTGTCTCCAGAGGGCACCGGCAGTGAACAAAAGAATCACATTCTGCTTTTACTCCACTGCAGGGAGAAATCTCGATTAGTAAATACTTCGTAAAAAAATAGATAATTCCTTTATAGGCCCAATTTCAAGCCAGCCCCCCAAGTTACAAGCAGTAACCAGCAAAGTTGTCGCTGCAGAGTTTCTTCAATCTGGGACTGTAATAATGTGAAAGCATACTGTGTAATGATGACCTAGGAGTGAACGAAGCAGGGCACAGCTGTCCTGTGAGAGGCACTCTCTGGCTAAGTTGTAGTTCAGCAGCTTTTTGAGGAGGCTTTTGTAACGCAGATATGATGGTGTGAATCTGCGTTGTTTGCTCTTGTTGTCATCTGTGTGGTGACAGCATGTGGTCCCAGTGCCCGTTCCGGTAGAGATGGCATTCTCTGCTACATTCATGTGTTAGACGCAAAAATATCAGGGCTTATCTAGATGAAATGTTTTTAACTTTCTGTTCCCTGAACAAGGGGGAGAGACGATCTTGGCATTTGATTAAACTTGGGTAGAAGACGTGCTGTTTTAAGGGAAATTCTGGCCGCAGCTCTGCTTTAGATGTGCACACGCTAGAAATGAGCCCACAGATGTGGCGAAAGCAGAGGGGCCGTGTGGCCATCACACACCAGGTAAAGGCTGATACAACAAGTCCCAGGAGTCAGAGTTTGAATATTTTCTAAATGAAATGGAGTTGTTACAGAGTTCTTGTTCTGCTTTTGGGGACAACAGGATCTTCCTGCAACAGCAGCCCATTTGACATCAGGAAGGGCCTTGCAGATGTTGCTGTTGGCCATGGGAGAGGGCGGTGCAAGGAGGCTGTGTCACACTGCAGCAGAGTGCTCAAACCAAACCCACTGTCCCCTCTTCTCTCGGTGATCTGTGTGCCCTGTATCCCTGGTTTGGACCTCCATGTGGCCTGGCTTTATCTGAAATGTTTCTTCACTTTCTGGAGTGAGGCATTTCAACAAAGCCTTGCTTCTGCAGTTCCCTCTCCTGTTCCTCCCTCTCTATTCAGAGCCAGTCACAGCGGAGATGTTTCCACGACAACAATACGTTCTGTTGCCTCAGGTGACAAACTATAACTTCAATAAGTAATCACTGAGAATAGCTTCAAACAATTAATTAGGTGATGGAAATGTTATTCTAATAGGGCTTGGATGTCTCTGAAAGTCTGCTTGAACAGATGGAATTCTGATCAAGAATCTGCGTGGAATCAAAGCTCAAAGGTCAGGGTGAATATTGCTGGCTGGGTAATGTAATATTAATCCAAGTTCAAATACTCAGTCAAAATCCGGATTATTTCTTGGTGCCGTGCAAAGCAATTTCATTTCATTCTGGTGCTTAAATATCATTCAAAGCGCATGGTGGCAAGAAATACAGTTAAGGAATTGGATAACTTTTCCTCATCCACCACACCCAGTTATTGCCCGAGCACTGCCTGTGTGTGCCTGTGCTGGCAGAGACCAATGGTGATCCCAGCAAACGGTTCTGCAATAACAAATCCTTGAGTCTGCTCTTTGCAGAAGATGCTTTCCTGGAGTTGTAAGTGGATGATTCATAGATCTCTCCTAATGCAGCTTCTAGTAACAGTTCAACTGAACTTTAATCATTGTTGCGGAAGTGGGACTCTGTGGGAATTTTTCAATCCGATTTCCTGAAGTTTCTTTAGCCCAGGGCAGCCCATCTGTCTTGCAGCTTAGAGCATAAATACGACGAGTCCATGCATGCACTGTGTGCCTTGTATCACAGTTCTCATCCAGCACCAGTCTTCTTTGGGACTGGTAGATGTCCTGGAAGAATTTCTTTCTTGCTCTGATGTTGCCTTATTACATTTACTTTCTCCAATGCAGTGCATCCATGAAGCAAGAGTAGAAAAGACAAAGAGTTGCTACCATTCCCAGTGCCATGGCAGTCTGGGAATGGCTGCCTGGCAATGTCTGATATTTTCTTGCTTCCAGGGCTGGCTATGGAGTGCAGCTATGGAACAACACCTGCAGTGTGTGGTGATAGGATGAGGGGAAATGGCCACAAACTGAAGCATAGGAAGATCTGCACAAATGCGTGTGGGAACTTCTCCACAGTGCAGTGACGGAGCACTGGCACAGGCTGCACAGAGAGGTGGTGGAGTCTCCTTCTCTGGAGATATTCAAGGCCCACCTGGACACCTACCTGTGCAACCTGGGCTAGGGAGCTGTTTTGGCAGGGGGATGGATTTGATGGCCTCTAGAGGTCCCTTCCAACCCCTACAGTTCTGAGATTCTGTGGTTCTATCTTTGTGCAAAGTAACTACAGTTAGTAGAGGAGGGAAATGAGAACCGAGGGAAAGGACTCTAGGTTGCACAAAGCAGGGTGAAGATGCGTTGCATCATCTCGTGAAGGTCCATCCATGCCTGTTTCACTCTGTTTTTTTACTGTGGGAACTCTCTATTCTCTCTTGGAAAGCGGGAAATCTTGCTTTGGCTCCTACAAGACCAGCTAATGAAACCTCAGGGTTTCTTTGCAAGAAGAAGCCCTTCGTGTGCTTCACCTCCTGCAGGAGATCAGTGCTATAGGTATGGGCTGTGCCCCACCCAGCCTGTGTGTGCAGGGAAGGGCCATGGCTCAGGGTCACTTGTTTTCCCTGGACGCACTGAGATGGCCCTGTGGGCCGTGCGTGTTTGTGGTGGATCTTTTAATTGAAAACTTAAACAGTTAAACTGCTTTCTTAATGCCCCGGTGGTTGCTAAGATACAATCTCACAGATTCTGTAAATCTTCCACTTGAAATGCACTGCATTGGCAAATGGGTCGTTCCTCTGTGATGGTGAGGGAGATGGGGTGATGATGGCATTCACCATCACACTGACCCTAGCAGCTCCTGCTGCCTGCATGTGGGACCCCGGCGTGCACTGATGGCTTCTGGCCACACTCAGTGGTCTGAGGCTAAAAGGGGAATGCAGAGTGCCATGGGGCGAGAAAGCAGAAAGGGGCAGCGAGGGGAGAGCAGTGTGGAGGCAGCACAGGGCACTTAGGGGATGTGACAGCATGGTGAGAACAAGGAGAATCCTTTCTGTCCCCCGACTTCCATAGTCTTTAGCTGCTGTGGTTCTTGTCTGCCCTTTAATGACAGATAGATTTGGGGTTTGTCTGGGTTTGGGGCTGCCTGGGCAAGCAGACCTTTCTCACAGCCCCACAAAAGGATGAGGGGATACCAGCTATAATGTTAGCGCTGGATTCCTGGGGGTTCATTAGCAGTATTGCAACAACTGCGGAGAACTGCCATTTTAAGAAGCCTGTCTGAGCCATACTGGTTCAAACAACGCACGTGGAGGAAGGCAGTATAAAACATTCTGTCTAAAGCAAGTCTTTAGCCCTTAAGGCTGCGGAGGATATTTTAATGCTGTTGACACAGTGCAATTGATGCAGCAGCATCTATCTGGGTTTGCAGAAGCCTGGATCGATAGCTGTGAGAAATGGAGACCGCAGCTGCTCCGCTCAGACTGTGTTACAGAGATGACAGAGGGTGATAGGGGAAATGGCACTGTTCTCCTCCCCACCTCTTCCACACTCGAGATGCACATGGATTTACTGTGAGCATTGTCTCCTGCATCAGACAACTCGTAGTGCCAGCATTGCTGATGGAAGGATTTGGTCCTGTGTTACAGTTAGTATCTGCTTGGGGAATCTGCTGAGCTGTCGTGGGTCAGAGTGCCCATGGTACCAGTGTTAGTTTTCAGACAAGGAGTGGCTGTCCAGAAAAATACCAGGCATTCTACAACAACACACTGCTGTGGGTGTTATTCTTCTAAGCACCTGCATAGTAGAATGTTAAATGGAACTGTTGGTTTAAGTATCTTGTCCCACTCACTGACTGTCTTTGCTCAGCATATGGCAAGACAAGTGATGACCTGTACCTTGCTGGGGTGAGCTGTGTTTGGAAAAGCTCTTATAGCTGCAGGAATGCAAGAGTTTGCTCTGTCAGGTGCTTTGTGTGCAATGCCTGCCACCTCAGCATCAACTTCCGAGCTCAGTCAGGGAGCTGTGTTCACTTTCACATGAGCAGGAGTTTGATCCTAGTCCAGAGAGAATTACAAGAAAATCACTGCTGCTAGAAGCTTTCATTCCCAAAGCAGCACTTTCCAGGATGCATGTCAAACTGCCATGTACTTCGAACATGTATGCAGTTTCATGGCTTCTCAAAACCGAAGAACCAAACCCTGTTCCAAGCATCTTATAAAAATTAGGCCAAATTCTTTACATCTTTATCCCCTCCAATAATTCTGTTGCCTTTTGAGGTTCTACCACGTGGGAAAGATAAGTGAATTCATTCCACAAAGGGTTAAACTGCTGTATGCTGCTACTAAATAGGCTTTTGTGAATATTTCACGAGCAGACGAGTTGGCCATCTGGATCCTGCTTGTGCTAGGCATTTAGGGATAAAAAGGGAAACTAGAAAGGTAAATAGTGAATTGCTTGATGTATTGGTTTTCAGCTGAGATTCCTCTCTTCAGTACCCTGTCATATTTGTCCACCTAAATGAGGGAGATTGACTGGGTCTTCCCAAGAAGCGAAGGGGGGAGTGTGGAATTAGCATGTAAGCCCTGGGAGAGCTGTGCAAGCAGTACACTGCCTCTTCTAACAGCAGAGGCAAGAGCATTCTGGTCTGCATCCAGCAGAGGGGCTGACTCAGCCCCTCAGGGTGTGACATGTGTGTGCTGAGCTCCGGAGGCATCCTGAGCCACTGGCTCCATGTGGAACATGCAAGCAGGGTTGGCTGGCTGAGGTACAGAAGGAAAGCCCACAGTCAGGGGCAGGCCTTGTGGCGACCAGGGATACTCGGGCAGCATTTGGGACTGTGAGGTGAAGCCCTTCTTCGCCTTAAGTTTGCATGCCAAATCAGCTCGTTTGGGTCTGGCTGCTCGTGGTCCAGGTCTCCAGGTCTCTCACACCTAGCTTGAAAATAAGCTGTGCCTTGAAGTCATCTACATGTGCCTTTTTTTTTGTTGTATTTTATTGAAAAAGCTGGTATTAACATATTTATATTTTTATTCAACAACAGTTAGCTAACTTGTGCAACACAAAGAATGCAGCCATGAACAACAGCTTTCAAAACAATCAGATTTACCAACTTTACCATCATTTACTCTACACCACTGAAAGCTCAAACTAAAAAGAGAAAGAAAGTTGGAAACGTTCACAATGATGATTTTAACTTTCCGTACATTCAAGAAGACCAGGAAACAACTGTAGTAGCGGAGTCAAAGGTGTGACTGAATACTGGTCCTTGAGAGATCTCTATTTACTTCCTCTGTAATCACTTTGTATTATTTTGGTTGGGTATTTCGTTAGTTTCATAAAGCTCCAAAGATATACTTATCTATTCCATTTGAACGCGATCTTTTTGGTACCCAGAGCTATAACAGAGTAAGGTACTTCAAATTAAAAAGGAAAAAGAAAAAAAAGTTGTATTAAGAGCTGCTTTATAATAAGTTATCTATAGTCTCTTACTCGAGCATGTTAAAGACTAAATATGTTTTACAGTACTTCTACCTGTAAATGCCAATATGAGCTCATAGCATTTCTTGAGCTGCGAAGGTTAATGAGGAGGTCCAAAGTCAAAGAAAACTGAGTGAGGCCCTTGAAGCAGCAGTTTGGCATTAGCAACTTTTCTATACAACTTACCACATTCTTCAACCTCTTTACAAGGAAAAAAAAAAAAAAGAGCAACTTTGTTAAATCTCATTAGAATAAATATGTACACGCACTGTCCGTGCCTGCTACAGCATACAGTGTTTTATACAGAAACATTCCTCATTCCCTTCAGAATTAACCTACGTGTTTCACACTGTGTGTTCAGAATGGCTGGAAACCGACATGGTGCGTTTGTGCTTCTACACACAGAACACAGCACTGATGGAGGGAACTTCAGACAGGTAGTCTGCCGTGCTGTGCCAGGACGTCTTACAGGAGAGCTGCAGGCTTGGTTTTTCAGGTCTTTAAAGTAGCTTTTCACTCATCCTTTCCTCTGAACCAAAACAGAGAAGCATGCAGATCCCTTTATCAGCATGTTCTCCACTGACCAAAGAAACTGGTGCATAATGGCTTAAAGAAGTGGGTTTTCTTTGTTTTTTCTGAGGAGTTTTAATCTGGGCACGTTAACACGGTCATCTCAGCTGTGCTCTTGTGTTTGTGACCTGTGAAGAAATCCTTTGGGATATCAATTTTTCTTCTAGAGCTGTTGGGGAGGCAGACAGAACGACCTCGCGCACGAAGAAGACTTCCTACCACTACACTGTTCCCACAGACTTCCAAGTTGGAGCACGTAATTCCATGTCCTTTCATCTGCCACTTACATCCTATTCGTTTGAAAGCAGAGACAGATCTGTGAGAGCTATAGGTTTCACAGTAATGTGTTACGTGGAAGGTTTGGAGCTTGTGTTTTCCTCTTTCTCCACGAATACCCACATCACCCAGCAGTGGACTCACAATGTCACCTCTCACAGTGCTGTTCCTTTTATAGCTACAGCTACTGTGGCACTGTCTGTATTCCCCATATGCCAGGACAAAAATAACCATGCTGCACTGAGCAAATGTGGGATTTCCTGAAGTGTCCAGCAAAGCTGTGACTTTGCATCCCCTGAAGTCAGGATTTGCCTCCAAGGACAGTGCTGTTAGCCAAGGCTTCCACAACTCCCACCCCCGGGCGACAGTGTAGGTTTATGGATTATCTCTGCTAGGCTGTGTTTGAGCAGCCAGTCCCTGCACAGTGGTAATGCCAAGTTTGGGGGAAAGCTGCTAAATATTAAAAGAGAGATTGAGGGAGAATGAACTTCCTAAAACAAGTTGGCTGAGTAACTCCAGCAGCCTGCTGCTTATTCACTCAGGAAGTCAAAGCGCAAAGTTAATAATGTGAATAAATAATGGAGGAGTGTAAAGAAGGGAATGGGACAGGTGACACAGGGCAGCTTCACACCAGCAGGAACTGGGGAGGCCCTTCCCATGTGCCACGTGATCCGAAGGGCTGTGGCTACTCATTCGTTCATGCACAAACAGGCTCGGCTTTGTAGGAAGAGAAAAATGTCACTGGAAAAATAAAATAAAATCAAGAGATTAAAGCAAAAGCTCTAACAGTGTGGTAACTGTGGGCCGCAGAAGCAGGCAGTGCACCAGAACAACGTGATCCTGTGAACCACTGAGACCCTCAGAGCACTGACAGGAGTCGAGGAGTCCCAGCCCTCCTCAGAACGCTCCCCAGATGCGTAGGTGCCCCTGATGGATTAAAGGAACCGACACAGACCACGGGGCTGGATGTGCAGTCGTGCCTTTTACTCATACAGTTGCAGTGATGAGAATAGTTGGCTTGCCACCAGTAATGATACAGGCTGAGGGATGAAAGGATGCCACCTACAAATCCCACCACAAAAGCCCTAATTTCTGTGAAGATCGCATCCTTTTACAACTCTCAAGAGGCTGGTTCGTAGATACAGAGGGATATTGATAAACCTAGTGCATTTCTGAGTTCACTTTATCCTGAAATATGTAGAGATTGTTTGTCGCTGCTATAGCAATGATGTTCTCAGTCGGGTGCCACGCTGTGTGCAAGATCTTCTTAGTAAAGTCCAAACTATCAACACTGATGTCATCTTTCCTCCGTTTGCCACCAACACAGACTCTCCGGGGCTTGAGAATAGCGCGGGGTTTGCTGCTCTCCCGGGATGCCTCCAAGGTAACATCCCGCTTGGTGTTCCGGTCAAACATTCGAAAGAAGTTGTTATATGCACCTGTCATGATGACACTGGGGAGAGAAAGAGAAGGGGGGGGGGGGGAAACAGAGATAATTACAGAGCAGCTTGGGGGAGGTCTGCTAATGCAAACTCATCATGGCAGCTGAGCACCGACATTTGGATGCCTTCTGGTTTCAGCTGGGAAAGAATACAAACTGTGGAGTTTTCCCCCACGGTGAAGCTTTCTCCCTACCGAGGTCTTCCCCTTCCCTGTGAAGGCATCCAATGAAATCCACAGTTTCCCCTGAAGCATCTGCGGCCATTCGCACAAACCAGCACAGGTCAGCAGCCCGACGTCATGAACCTTCACAAGACAGTGATGCGATGTGTGTGAGCACGCTCTCTGCCACAGCTGTCCCATTTCTGATGGCTGAGACTGCCTCAATCCCAGAGACAATCTTTTAAAAAGGAATAGAGTTTGCCCAAGTGCACTTCTTTTCAAAACAAAACCTTTTTCTTGCTGAAGCTATAGAGCTGTGGGCAAGTCTAGGCACTTTAAAAATAACAATCTGTAATACTTCTTCAAACTGAACGCATCAACAAATAGGATTCCTTTGGCTCTTGTACAGAAAGTCTGAAGGAAAATTCAAGTCAGGATGGACTTCTGCATCCAGGAGAATGGGGGGAGACATTTTGTCACCAGCTTTAAGGAGTCCAGCATTTCATCCTTGGCCCTCGGCTTACTGGATTCATGTACTCATGGACTTTTAAACCTCCTGCAAAGTTTATCACTATCCACCGCTGGGGCCACACTCTGCTCAGCCTTTTTTCCTTCTCAGCCCCAAACTGAGTGACTTTCAGCACTTCCATTCCAGAAGGGGAACCCACCCCAAACCACCGTGTCTTCCTGCGAGGAGCTGCACACTGAGCCCTAAGGCAGACGTGGGCAGTCAGTCAACATCTGCCTGTTCAGTACAGCCCAACCAAGCGTATTTCACATGTTCTGCATTTAACAAGCTAATCTCTGCCACGGCTGACAGCCACACTGCTTTCACAGCTTGCTGTCTCCTCCCTGGGGGGATCTATCAGCTAGCCAGGAGAGCTGCACACCCAGCAGTGGCACAATGCAAAGTGTGAGCTGTGCTCTCAGCCCTGTGCCCTGGCTCAGCAGATTTGGTGTCCCTGCATTCAGGAGTTGTCCTGTGCAGCGTGCAGCCAGCATCGCCTGCATCTCATCTGGGGCCATGAGGAGCTCCTGCAGGACAAATGAGTAATGCACTCTGCTGTGGAGCTAAGTGTTGTTGTGCTGAACTGCTTCTGCATTTGTCCACGGGCAGCAGCAGCTGCAGCGGGGCTGTCTGCAGACCCACCCCGTACCTGCCCCACCTGGCACTGTGCTGCATATTGAGCTGCACGTGAGCAATCTCACGGGCTGAACAAAAAAAACAGGCAGCGTGACAGCTTGATGAAACGTATCCCAGACGCTGCAGCAAGCCTATTGATCAAGATTAGTGCCCACTTCAGAACCTGAATAAACAGCAGTAAATCTAACGTCTCACTCCTTCCAAATCACCGCGCCTCATCTTTAGGACTCCTGCTACAATGGGTATCCACCACAAAGTGACAAAGTAGAGGAGATTTCCTGTCCTGGCACTACCACGCTGTGTGACCAGAGGGGTCAGAGCTGGGGCTGCAGGGGGATCGGTGCTCGTGTGCATGCAATGGACCAAGGCACCAAGTGCACAGATAAGTGCTCGTCAAAATTCTTTTCTCTCAGGTTTTGCTTGCAGTAAAGCTGCCTTTACAGTCCATTTGCTTTTTAATTTCTTCAGCTCACATATTTTTAAGTCTGTTTCCTGTGGTTGGATTCATTGCAGGGTATTTTTTATTTTTAAACATATGTAGATGGTTTCTTTCCATGCTGGCCCTGTTTTTCTGTACTTTAATGGCACAGTAAAAAAATATCATTATGGAAATGAGAAAGTGTCCATTCTTGTTCAAGGTCACAAACCCAGATGGATTACAACCTTACCTGCTGCTTAAAATAACAATAAAACAGAGTGAGAACTCAATGTAACCCTGCAATTTATTCCTGTTCATGAAAATATAACATACAGTGACAGAATGTTTGCCATAAGGAGGATTTTAATATATATATATTTGCATATATAGAAATTGTAGCTGAATACAGGTATTGCCTACCCTGTGTCTTTGGCTGCTTGCTCTGCACAGCAGTGTTACCATGAGCTCCCAGCCCACACCCTTCCCAGTGAGGATGGTCCAAACAACCAGAGCTGCCCACCCCAACCCACAGAAGTGTGAGGCAGCACCCAGATGAGCTCTGGCTGAGCACTTCTAATCTCACTCAGAAGTACAGTCAGAGGGAACACCTCAGCTGTGCAAGGACATTCTGGGCACACAACACAGCAGTGGCCCCTGAAGAGCAGGCAGGAGCACAGCTGCTTTAAAAAAAACATGAGATAATGATTAAGGGTCTATTCCTATAGGGACTGAGCCCTCCTCTCTGCCCACTACTCCAAGCAGACTCCAACAACCACAGAATCATTAAGGTTGTAAAAGACTGCTAAGATCATCCAGTCCAACCATCAACCCATCACCCCATGCCCACTATCCATGTCCCTCAGTGCCACATCTCCACGTTTCTTGGAAAAGCTCCGGGCACGGTGACCCCTCCCCCTCCCTGGGCAGCCTGTGCTGGTGCTTGATCACTCCTGAGAAGAAATGCTTCCTAATATCCAACCCGATCCTCCGCCGGGTGTAACTTAAAGCCATTCCCTCTCATTCAGGCAGAAGAGTTTCTCACAACTCTTCAAGTGCTTCATGCAGCAGCACACGACCTCAGTAATTCCTCCAGCCCGTGCTGACACTGCACTACTTTTCCTCACCAATGAGGCAACCAGAGGTACCTCACTGCTACACTTACGTCCCTCATCTCTCAGAGCAAAGTGTTCAACCCTTACTTACATTTACAAGCAGAACAAATGTATTCTTACAGGAGGTAAATGGGGAAGTCCAACATCAATGTATTTCCCGTTCCGCCAACCCCGGGGAATCCGAAGAGGCCCTCAGCATTTACACTGAACTGCGGTCAGATTGTTTTCCACACTATTATTCAAGCATTGAGCTTTCCTCACTCAGTCAGTCACTGAGGACGGGCATACTTTTGTCTTTCTCAAATCTCTGTTACTCCCCTACTTTATTCTGATTTCTTTACTGCAAGCCAAGCTCTTTAAATGGCAAACATCTCTGCACACAGTTTTTATCACAGTGACTTGATTAAGCTGCCGTGGCCCTGAAGCTCTGGGATTATCAGCCAGAAGTAGGGCTTGCTTACACACCCAACCATACACTGTTCTGTTTTGTTTTAAAGACTCTTTTATAATCCATTTTGGGCCAATTCCGGTCAGATCGGTCTTTGAGCTGCGTAACACTTTTTCTTCCCATATAGACTTCTATTGTACAGAGAAGTCCAGCCTATATCAGAGCTTCCCCCCTTTCACTGCCAGTCAAGAGCCCATAGGACAAGTCATAGATTCATAGATACATTAGGTTGGAAAGGACCTACAAGATCATTTAGTCCAACCATCCTCCTACCACCATCCCTACCCACCAAGCTACTAAATCAAATCCCTCAGCACCTCATCTAAACGCTTCTTGAACAGCGCTAGGGACGGTGCCTCAACCACCTCCCTAGGCAGGCCATTCCAGTGCCTGACCACTCTCTCAGAGAAAACATTTTTCCTCAAATCTAATCTAAATCTTCCCCGGCGCAACTTGTGGCCATTCCTTCTCGTCCTGTCATTAGTTACCTGGGAGAAGAGGCCGACCCCCTCCTCACCACAGCCTCCCTTCAGGAAGTGGTAGAGTGCGATGAGGTCTCCTCTGAGCCTCCTTTTCTCCAGACTAAACAATCCCAGCTCCCTCAGCCGCTCCTCGTAAGACTTGTGCTCCAGACCCCTCGCCAGTTTTGTTGCCCTTCTCTGAACACGCTCCAGGGCCTCGATGTCTCTCTTGTAGTGAGGGGCCCAAAACTGAACACAGTACTCGAGGTGCGGCCGCACCAGAGCTGAGTACAGGGGGATGATCACCTCCCTGCTCCTGCTGGCCATACTATTCCTGATACAGGCCAGGATGCCATTGGCCTTCTTGGCCACCTGGGCACACTGCCGGCTCATGTTGAGCCGAGCATCAACCAACACCCCCAGGTCCTTCTCCTCTATACACTCCTCAAGCCATTCTGCCCCAAGCCTGTAGCATTGCATGGGGTTATTGTGGCCAAAGTGCAGGACCCGGCACTGGTCAAGGCCAGGACTGGGCAGGATTCAATGACCAGCACAGGGCAGGCTGAGGGACAATGGGAAAATGAAACCAGGCCTGCCAGCCCACCCCGTAACTCTCTAAGGGGAAGACACCATGGGATCCAAGACTCAGAGCAGTGCCCATCAGAGCTGCCTCCAGATGCTGTCCTGAGCCCTTACAGAGCACAAAAGGGGTCATTTCCTACACCTGAAACCATCTCCCCAGTTATAATGAGCCCTTACACCTGCAAGATTTCAATACCTGCTATCAGAGCAGGACAGCACACCTGCAGTCTTCTGCAACTAACACGCAAGGCCCAACATCTTCTTGTGACAATCATGAGAATCATGGAATGGCTTTAGGTTGGAAAGGACCTTAAAGACCAGCTGTTCAAACCCTGCTGGTGGGCTAAGACTGCAAGTAAGAAGAGATACCCCAGCCCTCCCAGGCAAACACGAGTCACGCTGAGCCAGGCCTGATAAGCTGATGTCCCCCAGCACTCCAGAACAGAGCATGCTTCCAAGCAGGAACAGGCAGTTAAGTGTCCTAGGACTGCCAATTCTGCCTGACGGAGGGAAGGTGATGGCTGTACCCCGGGGATGACTGACAGTTCAGCAGGGAGGGGCTGACAGCACAGCTGCATGTGGCTTCATTCATCTGCTTACAGCACAGCACTGATGGTGATGGCATTCAGAAGCCCTCCCTGGAAGGGCTGCCATGCACCATTAACTGCCATCTTAAAAAACAGAACAGCCATTCAGGTACTTATTTGCTTATGTCGAATACACTGCACTGCTTTTTTTTCTTTGACTGGGTTCTTTAGTAAATCACAATCAGCTGTGGAAGTAGCAACGTGACTTTGGAACTGAAAGGAAGAACAGAATGCAAGTGGGATACAAAGCAGAGCTCACATACTCTCTGTAGTCATGTAATGATGTATATACAATAAAGATGGCATGATTTTAGTGTAATATACTCAGCCACAGATAATATGTGCTCATCTGGCTGAATTACAGTAAGACCTCTGCCTGACTCTCCCCCTGACCACTGCTTCTGCCCAAGTGCCTGCTGATTAATGTGCCCTTCAGCAAATGAGATAGACTCTGTCTGATCATATTAGTTCCCATTCATTGGAGAAACTGAGCATCAATCACGTTCTAATCACAGCTCGTGAACATTGATTTTTTTTTTCTAACAGCCTCACCATCAGGTTCTATCACTACCTCCAGTAACTCCTTAATAATGATGAAATTAATAAAAACTGTTTTATCCCAAGTAACAAGCACACTTCCGTTTTCAATTGAACAACCTTTTGACTTTAAACTGTCATTGTAAACTCTGCAAAGCATAGAAGTAACATGTTTAGAACTGCAATTATTACTGCTATGAATATGAGTTAACGCTGTAAAAATTATATTACAGCATCTCTTAGGAACAGCACTGCTTACCTTTAGCAGAAGGGCTTTGCTGAAGAGCTTATATCAAAAGGATCAAAGTAAGTGACTTTACTATTCAAATGAACTGTTTGCTAATAGCTGCTGGTACCCAAGAGTCATGTAAATTATGATCCACCAAAATCAAAATAATCCCATAACGTGTAGTAAAATAAAATACTTGTGCACAGAAGCAAGAATCTCAAAGACTGAACATGGATTTCCTCATCAAAAAAGATGAAAATCAGCACTGGTATGTTTGCCTCTTGAAAAGAAACAACTAAACTAGAGCAGACCCCTATCACTCATCAAATGTTGCCAGCTACTCTACAGAGTAGCTTCCTTACACTGGAGAGCAGCATATTGTACTTAGTGACAGATCTGGTAATTGTGCAAGGCTAACAACCCCCTGATGTTTGGGCAGTACAACAAATTAAGCCCTCGCAGTGCAAGGCTCCCACTTAATAATTACTTACTGCACTGATCTTTCTGATCTGTCAGGTAGGAGCTAAAATATGACACTCATTTTACATCCTGCTATTGAATATAACATGTGTTGTTAGCAGGCAGCCATTCAGATGGCGGTCTCAGTTCATCAGTGCAGAGGGCAGTTATTTCATGTGACAAAGGGAGAAGGGCTCTGGGCCACGTGGCTGCCCAACGTGCACAACACACTGGGAACTCCCACTGAGGATAGGCAAAATGGCCTGAAAGGACCTGAAATGGCCTGAATGTTTGTTCATGTTTCAGAGTATCTGAATGATTCCATTTGTCCCTGTTCACTGTATGGCACGTGGACTAAAAGACCTTTAAAGGTCCCTTCCAACTCAAATGATTCTATGTTCCTATAATTTGGTGATCATGTGGTTCTTCAGTATCAGATTTAGGCAGGGACAAGCTCCACTGAAAGGCTTTTACTTTGGTATTTCCAGCAGAACCAAACTACCAAGCAGGACTAAGCATTACTCAATCTCTGGAGTGAAGCCATCCACTCACGGACAATGCTGGGAGGTCAGAGAGAAGCCTCAAAACCTGGGTCTTCCCGTCAAATTTTTGCGGGTCGTTCCCACTTTCTAAGCATTCTGAAGACATATCCACAACTGCTGGTTCCCAAGGTGCAGTCAACCTAGGAAGCGTGTTGCCCAGGGTGGTCCAGCTACATCTTTTTAAATGGCCTGCAGTTTGTACCACGGAGTACACTCAACACTGAGTTAATCCTTGTGAGAAAACATTGCCGAGGCGTAACTTATCATTAGCACACAGCTTAGCCAGATCCTCTTCCTCCTTATATATGCCTCCATGATGTACTTAGAAATGAGTATAACCTTGGCTTTACTAGACAAAATCTTACCCTCTCCTTTCTCCAGAGCAGCTGTCTGTTTGTCTGATCAGCTCATCTGCCTTGCGGATGAAGGACAAGAAAAGTCACTGGATGAGACCCCAGCATAATGTCAGCACTGCTCCTGTCTCTGCAGGATATCCCAGCCCACACAAGGACCACCGTTCCTTTTTCACAGCTGCTCTACACTCTGTCTCACCCATTCTGGGCAGGCAGGCCTGCTTGCTGTGACATGAGATGGACTGCGTTCCCCAAAGGCGAGGCTAAGTGAGCTGAAGGCACAGTTCCAAGCTCTCTGCACATGCCAAACAGATCAGCAGTACTTGCCTTTTGGCTCCCAGCTCTGCTGAGCCAAGGAGTCACTGTGTGCCATGCAAACCTGGCTTGTGCCCTCTCTTGCCACAAGCATTCTGCAGTCTGCTAATCCCTTCCACGGTGTAAATGTCCTTGTGAGTTGTTTTCCATTGGTAAAATGGAAGTTTGTGCTTTCTTTTAGATAAAATCCTCACCTTGCACCATACTCCTGGATTCACCCACTTTTATCTCTAGGCTGCTCAGTTCTTATAGTGCAATATTCCCACTGCCTGAAGCACCACTACTATCTGCTAGCAATAGGGCACTGCTGAATTTCATCCTCCCTTTTTCTCCTTCTCATTTATGCCAGTATCTCTGGTGAAAAGGTTTAACAAGATGCTGTGATCAAGATACAGACAGGAACCTACACTTGAGTGCATAATGCAGGGGAGCTCATGAGGTGCAGGATCTGTCTCTGCTTGTCCTCTCTCCCCATTTCCCAAAAATGAACTGGATTTTGGAAGGAGCTCATGTAAATGCAGGGTCACACACGCTTCCTCAGTAAGCTGATGAGGTTGTGTGCATCACCAGAATTCCTTTCAATTCTTGCAGCCTACCAACAGTTTTGGCAAAAACAGATTGGATTTGAAGCTTTTTCCTGTAAGGCATGAGCCAGGTTAGAAAAGTATATATGCATAATGTCCAGTGATGCTGGAGACACAGCTGCATCAATAACTGCACCTTTTATGAGCCTGAGCACAAGCATGCAGAGATGGACATTTACATGGAAAATAACCATACATAATACCTTACATTCTGAGCGGTCCCATCATATGGAGGGTGCTCTTTTGCTAAATCAACACAACGGTGGACATGAGGATGGATTACCTGTCTGATCCATTCCATGCACATTCAAACTTGTCAAAGATGCAGTCATTTTCATAGAGGGAACACAACTTGCTCCTAAGGTAATCGTGGACCTGTTTCATAGAAAACAACAGCTGTTATTCATGAAACAGCACAACCAACTCCAAAGCCAGTCCCCCACTCCCTGCTTTGTCTCCCACAGTCACTTGCAAATGATGCTGCACAGAATGGTAACACTGCAGAAGGTACTGTATTTAAAGAAGCAATCCATGCCTTCCCACAACCCAATTAACCAGGTGCTGCAGAATTATTGCTGCGGGAAGGCATGAAGCATACCTCCCTCAGCAGGCTGCAAACCACCCCTCCACAACACACTTGTTTCTTGCTTGGGTGATTTTCTCAATGCCAGCCTAATTCCCAAAGATGTTTCACCACCTGATGCCCAAGATGTGCTAATTAATGTGCACGAAATCTAATTTAAATTGTAACAAAAATGTCATATTCCAAGATAAGTAGATTATCACTTCTTGTGGCAGAAAGAACCTGGCTCTATTAAAAGAACCTGCCGTGTATGGTAATACATATGTTTGGGTAAGGTATTTCAGAAGCAAAATGCAGCACTAGGTTGCAATTCCATAGGTTGCAGATTAGAACATTAATTTAGCCCAAAGACGTTTGTTATTTGGCTGAGACTTAAGAACAACACTGTACACTCTCACATATGTACTTGAAAAGTGGGGTTAACCAGGAGAAGACCCCTCCTGTGGGTTGAAAAAGAGTTCTCACAAGGAGACAGACCTCCTGCAAACTGTTTCAGCCCTTTGCTGAATTTCATTTGTTTTCCTGCTGGATGATTGGTTTCATTTTGCATGGAAATAATGAGCTAGAGAATCCCTGCCTAGGTGAATTTACAAATGCACTCTCGTTCTTCTAGCTGTTGCACAAACTGTAAAATGAAGCTGTGTGGAGGGTCTCCAGGGACACACACCAGTCCGAAACAGCCAAGGGCACTGCTGAGCTCTGGCATAGGGGTGCTGGTTTTGCGTGTCTGTGCAGACAGCTCTGTTCATGGCCATGTGAATAAGGGTCTCCTGATCGTGGTTCTTCCTGCACAAACTCAGTACTCTCCTCTGCCCTGAGGAGCATTTACTCTCACAGGTCGGAGTACTTAGAACTGAAGCAGTTTACTGCACCACTTGCAATTAAGCCCTTTTGTTTTCTCTTACAATTTTTTTGTGCTACCAGCATCATTTATAGAACTGGAGTTCTTTCTGTTATCACGTTCGTGAGCTCCCAATACTTGGAAGAAACACGAAGGGAGGGGCAGGTAAAGAAAGCAGATGATATTTGCCTGCTGACTGCTGTTTCTAGGCCTCTCTGGTTCCCACTTCCAGCAGCCATCTGTCAGGAACACCGCAGTGCACACACCCTCTGCACCGCGTGTCCGCAGCTCAGAGCTGTGCCTTCCATCAGCTCTGCCAAGAAGCATTTTGCATGCTCTCTCTCGGTTGTCTCGCTGATTTCTCCAAGGCCTCAGCCCCTTTTTCTTGGTTGACTGCCAACCTGCCTGGGACAGCAACCTGCTCTTCCCCTTGACCCTTTGGTCACCACATTTGACCACATTCAGACCCACAGAGACTAGGGAAATCTAACAGAAAACACTTAACTTTCACCTCGCTTTTGTGTTCATCTGCCACAACAGACCGGGGGTAAAATCAGATTTGCTTCATCTGTACATACTGTTCTTTACACATCCCAATCCCAATCAAATTAATTCCTAATCTCAGACATTCTCCTTTCCTTCAGTGTTTTAGGTCATGTCCACGGTCATATCTAGGCAACTTCTGCTACACAATCACACAGCGATACAACTACGTGGGGAGCTATTTCACTTGGATTGACTATTCACCATCAGGAATTGTGCTGAAGTGACACATTAGTCCATATCCCTATCTAACAAACCCTGCCAAAAGCGGATCAATCTATTATCAGCTCCAAACACATTGACTTCTGGTAGCTGCTGGTACGGCTCTGCTGGAATCATTCACCTGGGCAGCAAGAAAAGAGCATTCTTTCAGGCAAGGATGCCTTGCAGTGTTCAAGCACTGGCAACTCTATCACTCTCTGAGCTGCCCAGGGCACCACACTCTGCCTTTTTTCTTCTGTGTGAAGCATAAACAGAAGAAAATCATGATGAATCACTGTCAGCATATAAAGCGCTTCTGGAACAGCCGCTCAATGCAGTAGCAGTCTTTTGGCCACAGCACTGCTGAGAACTTGTAGGAGGAATTTGATTTTTTGGTGACACTAAAATTCTATCCCAATAACTAAGCCATACAGTAATAAATAAACTCTGCTTTTTCTTATAGTCTTGTGGGGAAATCTCCTACCACGACCTGCTGCTTCGTGAGCCTTCCAGTTAGGCAACATCTAAGAGGCTACCAAAGAGCCGACGAAATCAGAAATACAAACTTTAAATGATATACACATAATGAGAAGTATGTAGGTACATAACCTAAAATATTAGGTTTCTTTGTTGCCTACAGGTGATCCACCACATAATCTTGAGAGATTTGAGTGAGATATCCCTAAGAACAACTTCATAATAAGTTCACTACTCGTTTTTTTTTCTCTCTCTCTTCAGAACAAAGTTCTCTGCAGTTGAAAAGAGACCAAAGGTTGCTGAGAACGGTTGGACTGTGTGAATCCTACACAGCTCTGCGCTGTGGGCTTCCTACAGCCTCTGAGCTGTGGGTTCTCCTCATTCAGTTACAGCACTTGGCAATGTACCTGCATGCTCGTTACAAAGCACTGGAAACTGAAGGCAGTCCCTGGATAAAAAAAGTAAAACAGCCAGAACACAGTTCTGTTTTCAGGTGTTTGTTGTTATTTGTCCTGACTGCAATAATCAGTACTGAAAAATTTACACTATACTCAATTTCCACATCTCAGCATGGAGAAATGGGACTTTTTAATTGGCCCCACTGTTGGGTACCAGACTGATTCAAAGGTGGCCAGCTAGTGTCATAGCTACCAACAGGAGGAAATAAAAGCAGAGTTCAAAGCCAAGATGAACAGGCTGGCTTGACCAGCTATTCCTCTCCAGAGAGAAGGCTGCCTACTCTATTAGCATAACTATTAAATGAGATAAATATTTAAATTCCTAAAATCTAAGATACAATTCTGTTCTATAAAACACTGTCTCGCTCTTACCCTCCCCATTTGGTATTTATAGCATATCAACATTTCAAACACATTTAGCATTGTAAATACTGCCATTTTCTGAGCAAAACCAATTCTGTCATTTTATAGGCACCCAGCCTCAGGGTTGCCAGTGCTAACAGGACATACAGCAAAGGGTATCCACTGAAATGCAAAGGGTGCAGTGGAAAACACTGCCCATTTTGTCTACTGAACATTTCCTAATAAGCATCTCCAATCTTACTGATGCCAAATGTTGGTTGTTTTGACAAGACCCATCACCAAATGCTCCTGACATATTATTTTAAAAATATTGTAAATAGAAGTTGCTGTGTACTACTGTGCCCCACTTGTCATCAGATGGACACAAAATTCCAGCAGGACCGACTCTACATATAAGCCAGACAAACAGCATTTTCCCTTCTTTTCATACTCTTCTGTTGGTAGCTTAAGAGCTTTTTCTCACTGCATGTTTGTTACAAGCATTTTCTGTGCCTCAGACACATTTTCTCTCTTCAAGGCAACATCACAGAATGTAAGCTCAGACCTCCACTGCCAACTAGAACAGATGTCAGAGCACAAACGCAGTGCTGGCTGCAGCCACCGGCACTTTGTCTGGATAATATCACAATGAATTCAGGCAACCAGATGTGTCTGTCTGGCATTCACAAAGTGCTGCGTCAGTGGTAATGTTAGGATTTAGCAACGACCTCTTCTAGAACTAGGCATGAGGGAGACATGCATAGCAAAGGTTTAAAAAGAAAAGTTCTGAAAGATAAAGGTGTAAACTCTCAGCAGTCCCAGAGGGAGCAGAATGCTAATCAGTTCACGACATCCTTTCCTCACTTTCTTTCAAATGTTAATAGTAGAATACATCAACTGAAAACGGATGCCAAAGTGAAGAGATGATTTCCTTCGTTGGAAGTATTGTTTCTTTGGAGAGCCCATTCTGCCCTGTTATCCTGATTCCCTAGGACTTGCACTTCTTTACTGATGCTGAAACTTTGCTTCTGCAACTGCAAGAATTCCACTATCAGGACTTTAAATCAAATTGATTAACAGCTCTTAACTTGCAGCTTCTCAGACCAAGCAGGAAAAGTTTAAGAAAACCTTCAGTTTTTAACAGAGAGATGTTTTTCTTTTGTTGTGTTTCAATGAGAAGGAGGTTAGCAGGAGATACCTACCTGGTATGTTTCTACAGGCTTTGTTTCCATGTTCAGATCCCAAACCTTGACAGTGAGGTAATCTCTTGTTAGCATGTATCTACCGCTGTGACTGAATTTGACATCTGACACTGAAGAGATAATTTCTGAAAAAAATGATCTATTACTGGGGTCTTCTGGTTCTTCATAAACTGTTTAAAGAAAAAGAAGAAAGGGAGAGATCAGAATTCTATAGAAGAAACACTCTGTTACACAATCTGTACCATGTATTTCTTGTGTAACAAGGTAATCCGATATACAGATGTACACAATATAAAATTAATTCTATGCTCAGCACCTTTATCCTTTCTCTTTTATCTCTATATGAAGATTATCTTATCCTCATATAAGAATACAAACAGTAAGCTTCAGATTTACAGTAATTAACCTTATCACTATGGCCCCAAAGCATCTCTTTGGGAAAACACATAAAATACACAGAAATACACCATGGAGTTGACTACAGCTACAGAACAGCAAGGCAGCTCATCTGTGGGGATCCTTCCTGGGATCCCCACATCCTGTTTTCCGACACACAACCAAAATGAAGGTGTTTCTGTCACAAAGAAGGTGTACAAGGGCCATAGCATCTCTGTCTGTCCACAGTAATGACACTGATGACTCGCATTGAATTGCAGTAATTGAAACAACTGTTTTTTGTGGACCTTATCTCATTTGCTACAAACCCATTATACTAACCAAGGTCTCTTAATCCTTCTCCAAGAATCCTGCACTAACTCTTGCCCTGCCAGAGCCTGGAGTTGTAGAGAGCAGGTAATGCTGGTGTCAGGACCTATAGCTGGTCACAGCTGGTTAAGGAGAGCTAGACTCAACTCCTAAAGGAGCCCTGAGCCATTCTGTGGCCTTTCTGCAGAACTCTGTAGCCCTGTGATTCAAATTACCTCATACAGTGAAGTTGAATAGAAAGTCAGGATTTCAGTCTTTCAGTTATCAGTAAAATCAAAGAATCATAGAATCACCAACACTGGAAAAGATCTGTAATATCATCCAGCCCACCCATACACCTATCACCAGCATTTCCCACTAAACCATGTCCCTCAGTACAACACACAAACATTTCTTGTCCAGGGACTGTGAATCACTATGATTCTGGCACCTATGCCTAGAATATCCTTTGAAAATTGGCAGTTTGGTGAGCCTGACTTCCAAGTTTCAAAAGCAAGTGAAGAAAAGCCATTTCACAAAATCATCCATAAGGTTGGAAAAGACCTACAAGATCATCAAATCCAACCATCCAACCCAGCACCACCAATGTACTTCTAAGATGAGTTGTGCTGAAAGTAGAACAACTTTTTGCTGCCAGTCAAGTCAGACTTCTTTGTGTAGTCCATCAGAATGTTTTTTTCTCAACTCATTTATCTATGGCTATGATCAAGCCTGCTGAAAGCAAAAAGGTTACACTTTCCATCAGGTGAAATCATGTTCAGCAGAAAGCTAAGGGTGAGTATGTGGGTGAAGGATGAGGGGGTAATGCAAAAAAATGATAGGCAATTTTCTTTGGGGGTGGGCAGTGGAATGCAGCCAGGCATACACATGGGAATAAGGTCTATATTTGTACACGTACAACACATCTAAATGGTTCTGAATTACTCCAAAAGAGGGGGAAAAACTTTTCAGACAGACTGTAAACGAGCAATTTTAACTAGCTCTTTAAAAATTTGCCTAGACATTCTGCAAAGCAGGTATTTTGTAATTATCCTGTCAGATTTTCAATAGAATTCTGACAAGCACGAAGCAATTATCATTTCTCATACCTCTTGCCTTTAATCTGTCCAAACTATACACTTCGCTGGCAAGAATTTCATCCTCCTAATTATGATGTGAAGTTGCTATTAAAACCAGAAAAGAAAAAGGAAACCTAACTGAACTACACCTTCATTTACAGCTTAGATGTATTTTCTGAGTTCTGTGTGCCTCATCCAACTGCCAGTGATTAGAAGAGAAGTAATATTTGTACCCGGATGCTCTGTGTTTTGTTAATTAATGAGATTAAACCATTTCATCCCTTATCTGCACTGTTTATTGCTTTTGTAGCCTCACCACAGTAAGTATTAGAACGACTTAGATTAATTACGCTGCATAAACTACTGCAGGCAATGAAAGTCCAATATCACTGCAGAAAGAAAGGTAGCAATTCTATGCCCAGAAATTCTTTAGCTCCGATAGTCAGCATAACCAAACCAGGAGAATTGTTAAAGGAAATCAGGAGCAATTCTCAGTGTTGCAGAGGAAGTGCAGCATGTACAATACGCCTAGCAACCAGAACAGGGCACAGTCTGGCCTTGGGAATGCAGGTGAGATAGTGCACTCACAGCTCAGCTATTTGTGGCTTAGCATCAATGTAGGGGTACACAAACACTGCAAAAAGGCACAGTGTCAGTTCAGAATGCCTAATAATGCTAAGCAATTGGAAACAGAACAGCACTGAAGGCCGTGTAACTGGTATGTTAGTTCAGGGCAGCAATACAGATGTTACTGGACTAGAATTTGGAATATGAACTTTACTGAGACTTGATTACCAAGTCTGCTATGCTCCTCAGTTGATTTCTTGATTAATTTCTAGGACAGACACCATTCCTGCAATGTGCAGCCCCTTCCTGCCAGCTTTCCTGCTCCCAAGTTGAAAACCAGAGTAGTTTTGCACAGAATTCCACACTTTGTGCAGAAGGATGGGCTGGGTGAGGAATACTTGCCAGAGCACTGTTTTCCTGAATCTACAAGAAAGTCTGAGGCATAAAAATATGTTTCTCAAAAGGAACTGCCATCTGCTGAAAAGATCTCATCTCATGAAAAATCACGATTCTTAGTGTGCCTTCGGTTCCTCTGACCTAATGCAGACTATTGGTGGATGGGAAAGGCACTGCCAAAATGTGCATTTGCTGTGCAGAAATATATGCAGATATATACAGTTTTATCACAGGAAAGTGGCCGATCACACAACACCACTGCACACCCCTCTGAAGAACAGCAGACTGTAAATAAGTGATGTTTTAAAAGTCAACCAGCTATGAACCCTAGCAATAGTCAAAACATAACTTCAGCCTCAGAAAACGTAAAACTTTATGTCCTCAGAAAAGGTTTTTCTCTTTGTGTTGTTGGTCCTGTTTCCAAAGGCTCAGATTTTTGATGGAGTTGTTGTCCTTTCCAGACTCAATACCACTGAAAATTGCTGTTTTGTTTGCAGGCCTGAGCTTTAATCACCACAGGGTCTGATTTCTGGCCCATGTGAACTTCAAAACAAAACAATAATGCTAAAGATGGCTTATATGGTGGGTGCAGCGTCACAGTCCAAAATAGCACACACAGTCCTGTACTCTTCCCCAAATCATCACAAGGAATATGTGCAATACTTCACATTATTTTAAAAGACCTTGGCAAATGCCTCAGCAAAATTTTCAGAATTCCTCTCACATCCCTGTTTCTCTTGCCTTCCCCACGTGCCCAGATGAAACAGAACCAGAGCTCCTCACAACACTGCTGCAAGAGAGATGGTTCCCAAATTCAAATGTGAATAATGTCTTTCAAAGCCCAAAGAAGAAAAGACCTATTTAAAGGGAAAGCAATAACAGTACCTGAGATAATACAGGGCAGGGGTTAGGAAAGCTATCTATTTATATAATGAAAGTTTATCTGGAGCTACTTTTTATTTTCTACAGGAATTTATAAATGTATAAGGGATTGACAGGATAACAGGAATGTCAACTATACTCAGTTAAACAAACCTTTCATTGCTTTTGAAGGGAAGAAATGTAGAGTATAAGCCCTGGCAAAATAATGTTATCGTGGCCTGAGTACTTGATGATAACTGCAAGGGTTTACTGTGAAGTATCAGTAAACAAAACAAAGACAGAAAGAGATCTGGCAAGGGGAAGGCTCTGATAATACTGTGTTCTCCTTAAGGCATGAAAACAGAAACCTTGAAGATGTCTGTTACTACCAGCCAAAAGCAGAACTGTAGATAAAAATAACTTTTTGCTATTACAGAGCCACACATTTAAAAAAAATCAAAGATGAATTGTGCCTACATGTATTTCAGAACACATGATTAGCTGAAAAGAAAACAATAGCACCTCAAGGTGATACCTCAGCAGCTCCACAGAGCTGGTAAGAAATTTCATCACTCATAGGATAAAATTATAACCAGCCTTACAAAATAATTCTGAATCACAGAACCAAGGTTCTCCTGAAGCCACATTCTATTTAAGAACAAAACCCCCCCAAAGCTTCTTCCCAGAGAATATTATTGATAGTTTGCATTCTGCCCTGAAAACATCTGTTTGTACAACGCTGAGAAAAAAGAAGAAAAAAAGGACGAAAAAGTGAAAGTAGACCACAGACTCCTCACTGCTTCTCCTGTTAAAACAACCTGCTATAGATACAGAAATGATAACAGTGACTATATTTTCACACATGCAGTCAATGCCAAATCCTTTATGTGCCATTACTTAGGCTGAAGTACCTGGAAATCCTGCACCATGAGCTCCCAGCTCTCTGCCTCCCTCCAAAGACTTCAAACAGATGTACAACATTCTCCAGCACCTGCTCAAGGGCCTCAGCAACAAACTGGTTAATACAGTTAACACCAGAAAAAAGGCAGAGTGACTAACAAGGAGGGAGAGGACTGCAGAGACCAGAGCCAGGAAAGATGCTGGAACAACAAAGGGAATCATTTGCTTTGTCCAACAGACTGCAGCTAGGCTGAATTAAGGACGTACTGCAGACAGCCCCCGGGGTTACATACTAACACATACAGTAGGTGTTTTTCATCTGGACCCACATGTACCGGCAGTGGGTCAGGTATTCTCTCAGTGGGCTTCAAGTTACATAAACACAGAAAACAGATGCATTCCCAGGCCAAACAGTTCATCATCTAAATTAAGTCCCTCTTTCAGAAACATCTAATTGAAATGTGCTGAAAATGGTAATGGAAATGAAGGAATCTTGCCCTTCTGAACAGAGCAGACACAGCAGCTTACCAAAGAGCCAAGATGCTCTCTTGAGGGCTGATAAACAAGAACTTCAAACATTCTTTTTTTTCTTCCTGGACTACATTGTTACACTAATGAAAAGTTTCTCATAAAATATGATTCTAAGCCGAAAAATCTTACTAATGACTGAACCACACAAATAAATTTAGATGGCAAATTAGCACAGATTCCCGGGAAAGCTGTGATTTGCCCAAAAATTAAGCTAAATTTCTAAGTTGTATAAAAATACAAACACTTCTTTAAACTACTTTCTACCACAGAAAAATATGAAAACATCATTCTTTCATTTTTATTTTTTTGTGTGCATGTGTGCCATCTTGATTTATGCTTAGTTCTGGTCTTATCTCTAAACTGGGAAATGACCAAAGACACAAAAACAGGCAACAGCAATCACCAAAAGCATCAAATGAGCACAGATTACCTAAACAGACCAGGACTTCTCAGTCCAGACTGCTCTGAGAGATCTGTAATTTTGATTGGCATGGGAAGGATGGATAGGGAAGGACAGTTACCCCTTGTACATGTCTGTTCCAATCAACTAGCAGGGGTCACCAAGGGGAACTGGGAAAGGGTAAGTACAGAGCAGGTGGGAACAGACAGTTCTTCACAGTTTCTCATTAAGTTACAGAAGGTTTCGCTGATAGATAATGGGAACAGTAAAAAAAAAAAAAAATTATACACAGGTTCAAAAGTGAACGCACAACTCCAAGGAAAAAAAATCCATTTGAGCTCTGTGAAATGCAAGTAAATTCACTCTTGCTAGAGTCCCTCAACCTCAAGTTTTCAATAACAAACTAGTAAAGACTATCTGCTCCCTTCTTACACTTCCTGCTGTGCATCAGAGCTGGCGGGACCTCTGGTTTACCCACAGATAGTCATTAATATACAGCTTAAAATCCACTCTAGGATTTCACGCTGAAGAGTTCCTGAGCTCATTATGAGCAAACCAAAATAAGCTGTAATGTTCCCTCTGAAACTCACAGTATCTTCATACCTTTTCAGTTTCACTCCTTACGATAACAGTTTGATTTACCATTATTATTTACTTTATCTTTCACTACCTCTGAATGTTTTATTTTCTGCTATTAAGACAATCCACCTGTATATTCACCTCCTGCAGGAATTGTTTTTCAAGATGGGGATATACTGCTAGGATGAAAACCGTCTTTATGTTCTACAAGGATTAATACAGATGTGCACCTGCGGGAATGGTTCAATCCAACTTCATAAGCATTCTACAATACATTTATCAGGTAAGACATGACATACAAATAGCTAACCATAATTACATGACATTTTTTACTATTACAGGTTGGTGTCTTAGACTCAGCTGGGATAAAATTGTTCTTTTCAGAGTGTCTGGTATGATGCTAAGCTTTGGTTCTAGGAGAAAAACAGTGTTGATAACACACTGATGTTTATAGTTGTTGCTAAGCAGTGCTGCAAAGAGCCAAGGCCACTCACAGAGAAGGGCTGAAGATGCTGAGAGGGAAGACAATTAAGACAGCTGACTTAAACTGGCCAAAGGGATATTCCATACCACAGGATACCAATGCAGAAGGAGTTTTGAAGGGCGTAGGAATTCAGCTCTTCCTCTTCCACTGCTCCAGGACCTAGCTGGGCATCTGTCGGGGGGGGAGGGGGAGCAATTCCTTGTGTGTTGTTATATACATAGATACATAACAAGAATGTTTATATATATATAAAGAGAAAGATAACAATTATGACATATATATATATACACGTCATAATTATTATCCATTTCTTTTTCTCTATCTTAGTTTTATCTCAACCCACATATTCCACTTTGTGAGTTCTTTTTTTCAGTTCTCTCCCCCATCCCACTGGGAAGGGGGGAGCTCACAAACAACCAGGTGGTGCAGAGACATCTGCCAGGTTAAGCCACAATAGACAGTCATTCTGTATTTGCTCATCCTGTTTCAATCTGAAAAAAAAAAAAAAAACCTTCTTTTTTTAATTCAATTTTCTTCTTCCTTTTATAAAATTCTGAGGGCAGCTCTTCATGCCCTGTTCACTTACAGATCACTTTCCTTCTCTGAGCAAGGGTAAATTTCAGATGCCATCCCCACATCTCAAGACTGAAATTCCACCTACTGCAAAGCATTCCTTTATCCAGTGACCTGTTATTAAAACTGGGCTTCTCATCAATACCTCTAGAGAATCTGGCTTTTAGAAGTGCAGCCTCAAATCAATATTTAAGAATCTGTTTTACCATCTGTGGCGAGTTGCTGCAGCTTGTCACAGACCACAAGGGATAGTGCATTAGTGCTGAAAGGCAAAGCCAGATCAATAGCTTGGGATCAGTGGGTGGGAGCTTCACTGTTGAGCTGCTTGCATAAATGTAACTTTGCCAGTGAGTTTGTTAATAAAGAGAAATGGTGCTAAAAGAGCAAGGAAGTGAAAAAACATGAGGCTAATCTGGAGGAACAATCATCTTTACAACTCAGTTTCACAAACACTTACGTGCTTGTTTAATGCCTCATGTTGTGAGCAATGCCACGGAAGGTAATGGAACATGAAACTACTCCTGTACAGCCAAATTCATGCACAAGTCTTTCGGATCTTGATATACAAGGTTAGCAAGAAGTGATTGTTTTCCCCATTGAAACAGGATCTCGAAAAAATGATGTTGATTTCAAGAGATATTGAAAAGCAGTATTTGTTGCTATTAAAAAATTAAGCAAACAGGACAGGAATTTTAATAGTCTGAATAATTAAAGCAATCTTAAAGCAATTATTTGCTTTATCTGTGTGTGGTTGGGGGAGAGAGGTTAATGAAACACCTCTTCAATCATGAATCATTCACCACTGCTTCAGGCTTTTCTCTTCCTACTGTTTGATAGCTAGGAGTACATAAATCAGTCTTTTTCTTACTATGATTTAATTTTAACTTATCTTGCATAACTGGAGGAAATATTATATAGACATAATTGTATTTCTGTAGAAGCATTTCCTCATCTTCATTGCCCATATTTTGAATGTCTTTATTATACCTCCATATAAACTGAGCAGAACAGAAGCTCTGGAGACCATGCTGAAGGCAACCTTCTACCAAATTTCCATGACATTCCTGCACTGGGAAAGATCTTATCCAGTACGTAGCTTACTATATGTAAAATTAGAATAACAGATCTTTAGTAGCAGTCATAAGTACAAAATTACTGGGATATAGGAACATTTTTTCGTTGGGGATATAAAATCAGCAATGAATATGCCTTTGTAGTACACGCTTAGAAAATAAATCCAGAACTAGGATAAGGGGAACAAACTTTCATTAAAGTGTGGGATTAAATCGTTACGGAAGCTCAGATAAGTTCCCTTCCTGTCATTCAAAACCTTGCAGATTTTTCCCAAATGAACATTACTTTGACAGTGGCTTCTCATTGCACAAAGGGAAAATGCTGGCTGTCTCTCCCTCAGATGGTAACTTGACATGAAACCAGATGCAGAAATAAAAAGCGTATTTCCAGTGTAAAGCTCACATAGAAGAAAAACAAGTTGTCTCTTTTCCAGTCATACAATAAGCATCATTCATTTGGAAAGGTCAATATTAATTAGCAAATCCAGCAGGGATACTCTGTCACAGGCTTTTTTGTGCTTCTGGTTGTTCTCTGTTGCAAATGAAAGATAATCCATATTCAGTTAGAGGTCTGAAAGCTGTCTTGTCTCTGTAATTGCAATCTCCCTAAAAGGTTAGTAAATATCACTCATTTAACTTTTTCAATTCAACGTGTTCAAATATATTCTCCTTAACTTCTGTTTTGGCTGCTTCCACAGTGCAGAATTCTGAAGTTTAAAATCAAGACAATCTCTAAAATACAGAAGATAACCAAACTCAGTTAACTGCCAGACTAACAAGATAGTGGCATTTATCCTAGCAGAAGGGCTGGGACTTCTTTCAGATCCAAAACTCAACTAGAAATGTGGTCATGGGCACATGGAAAGCAGAGGACACCACCACATATTCAGGTGTCAAGCCAAATCTGAAGTTCACTGTGCACTGCTCTGAAGACCAGCTTATACCTTTAAGACATCAATTAACCATGCTATAGTTCTACAGCTGTAATGCTTTGCATCTTTCAGGAAGAGTCCAGAGAAGATGACTGCTAGGATTGCCTGTCATCTGTAAATGATCCTCTACTTCAAGTAAGGGGGAGGATGACCCCAAAGTTTCCATTTTAAAGATCACCATGGCAATAGAGACAATAAATCTGAAACGGAACCTCCCTCTTAACTGAAATATTTTTTTCTATGATTTGCACATGGGTAATGGATAATTGGAAACAATTTTTCAGTCTACATCGACATTAAGAAATGAGCACTAAAAAAAATGCTTAAAGCAACATACGACATTTAAGCAGATTACATCTTCTGAAGTATGCAATAACTGCAAGATATTAAGGCTATTACACTGAATATCAATAAGAGTTATACTCCAGTGACTTACATTTCCACGTTGCATAAATAAACAGTTTCCATTTTCCACTTAATTCCAAGCTTAGTAGTTCTGATGAACTACCGAAAAAGCCCTTCATTTCTTTCTAACTTCACATGCTCCAGCTGTTTTTGCTCACCGGCTGCTTTTCTAGATGATTTGCTGAAACAGCATTATGTACCTACCCAGCATACAAGCTGTTTGGAAGAACGTATATGACTGCACATTTATAAGGAATTCTGAACACAGTATTAGCAAGATAAATCAAAACAAATTAGCAGCTATTCATTAATCAAACAGTTGTGCTTTAAATTGCTCTAAGAATTCTTCAGTCAGGAGAATCGTAATGCATCAACAGTCTTTTGCTTTTCTTCCTTGTTAACTCAATCTTCTGTATGACAATTTCAGGAATTAGGGACAGGTTCCTCTATCTCTTGGATGCTTCTAGCTAGCTGCTTTAACAGTGAGCTAATATTTAAATCAACTCCCCATTTCTTGCTGCTGGGGTCTGACATTCATAACCATTTTAAATCTTCACCTATAAGACCCTAGACTGCAAAAACACCTTCCTCCTCTAATACTCTAAATACTCTAAAATCTTTTTTTTCCTCCTCTCCAGAAAATTTTGATGGAATTATCTCCCACTATTTACCAAGTCTGTAAATGAAATGAAGCAGTATTATGTATGTATCTCTCCTACAGTTGCAGACTGGGCTCTCCTGGATATCCATTTGTAATGGCCACATATGTTTTGCTTCTGATTGCTCGCTCTGTGCTGTATGATCTATTAAAGAGGTGTTACAAGAAGCAGTTTCAGGTAGTCTATTAGAAAAACAACATATTTTATCATACCTTATCGGTATCTCAATGACCATTTAAAACTCAGCTACTGACCTGATATTCTTTCAATGCCTTATGGATGGATTTGGTAGTTTGAGACAGTTTTTCTGTGGGACAGAAGTCCCTGTTACAACTCATCACACAGACTGGCAGCTTGCTAATAAATCTCAGGCTAGGCACCAAAGATAACCAGATACAGAAGTCTCTTCCATGTCAGAGCCATGAAAGATTAATATGGGAAACCATGTAGCTCTGCTGTCACTAATGCTGAACAGAAAGACTTCACCACTGAATTTAGCAAAAGAGAAATCTTCAACAACATTATAATTTATTAACATCCTGTGTCAGTGACTTCTACCACATATTAAGTTTCTAATGTATTTATTCAGTATAACACAGTAATTATTCATGGCACACTCTGGACGTGTAGAAATGGAGGGGCTCTTCCTCCAAAAGCTACAACAGACTTCAGCCTAACTACAGAGATTCGTACAACTAAAGTATGAGAAAAAAATAAAACCAGAAGTTCACATCCCCAGCATCCAGGTATTTTTATAAGCTTCATATTTGACCTTTTATCCCTAAAAGTATGTACACATTTCACAACCTCTAAGAGCATCTGAAATACAGATTGTAATTAAATGACACTGACTGAAGAACGTAGAGTTCCATAGCAGAACATGAGGGTTTACAGTGACTATAATCGTAGCTATTTTGTTTGGAAAGTCATGTCAGCCATGAATATGACAGGTGTGAAGACAAGTTGAGCTAGGAGAGTAAGATGTCAACCATGCATGTGCACCATGTACAAAACAACACTGAAGAAGAATCAGACGCAACAAGAATGTGCTAGTGAAGGACCATGCAAGCATTTGATTTCACAGACTGTTTGATTCCAAAGATGTATCTTTTTTTGGCTGCTACAGGTTTTACACTATCAATTTTGCAGGCCTCTGAGAGCTATACTGAAATCAGTCCAATCAACAGGACTACTCCTTGCAATGCTTTGAAAGTTCTGCTATTAACTTCTCAATTTTGAATTGTACATGCTTTACGCACTAGACTTCTCAATGAGCTTGGCTTCAGCTCACTGCAGCAATGCTACATTAAACGTCTATTTTCTAACTCACAGATCTGGAAACTAGGGTTTAATCAATGACCATTAGACCTTGCGCTCCCTTCTGGCATAGGATGTCCTCTTTCACCGAGGGTTACTGTGTTCTTGTTTTAATACGTTATGATTGGAATTTGGCACAGAATTACGGGGGCAAGAAGGACATATTAGTAACGAGAAATTAAAGTATAGGACAGGATAACTCACAACAATGCAACAGATCACGCTGCGCTTGTATTTCACTTCCTAGTACTGACTTCCCTTACATGCATGAGAGGATAGACCTAATAAAACACTTCTCTGCTTTGGAAATAGTCCTGAAAGTTTATTTTCTACAATTGGAGAACACACCCTAACAGGTTCTGAGCATGTGCTCTTCTCCCTATAGCCAACAGTTCTTATCCTAGGTTCCTGACTATATATGCTTCACTTAAAAGAACAAACAAAAACTGTGCTAAGTCTATACAGTGCTTATGTCTCACTTAAAACTACAACTGAAGACCCACCTACCTCTAAGGCTTCAAACTGACTGATACAAAGCTGCTTATATGACCCCTACACTAAGAGAATTTCTCGCACATTTCCTTCCCAATGATTGAACGTTGTCAAAGACAATGAAGACCTCATTCTGTGAGACAGGAGTGTTCTAGAAGTCCAGCCCTGAAGGTGCCTAATGCAAAACCACCACAGCTCATTAGATTCTCAGCTTTACATTGGAAACAACCACAGAACACAACGTCTGCTGTTTCTCAGTCTTAGAAGATAAAGAATAAAAAGATT